>JALPQD010000001.1:2987500-5387500 GCA_023101885.1 Typhlomys cinereus
GAAACCTCCAGAAAGGGTACTAGATTGGAAAGGTTAGTAGACTTCTGCTCAAAGCAGAAGTCACATCCAGTAACTAGAACATCCAACTCCAGACTGGTTCTTTGACATAGAAAAAGGTCTTCTTTTTAATTCTCTGTATCACACATTCGGTATTCACAGTCAGAGCAGTTTCCAGGATAATTATAGTATCCACATTTTCTGGTACTTAATTTAGGGTAGTCCTATATCCAATGGTAATATTTGATATTTACACTGGCATCTCATATGTGTCACATATGCCTCGCTGGCATTTTACACGTGGGAACTCTAGAATTCAACTCATCTTTTTAAAGTTCTTTTCTCATCGCTATACTCAGCAAAACCCATCGTTATTTTCTTAGTCAATAAAGCAAAACTGGAGATGCTAAACTTTTGCCTTCTTATTATCATCTCTGAACTTTGTATTTGGCCTTTAAATCTTCAATATCTTTTGTGCAAACTTTTGCAAAATTTTCAGTTCCCAGGGATCCTTTTAAATTGCATATGATTCACTGGTCTGAAGTCTTAAAGCACTCCTTATCGTCTGAAGGAGTATGCTTCTACTTGCCCCTTTTCGTGACACATAAAAAGTATGTCTGTGTTGGGGGTGATTGTAACTCTCCAGGAGTTACCAGCTTGAGGGTTTCATAGTCCCCCTAACTGCTCTAGAGATTCATTGTTCATGGAAAAATGCATCTATATCAAATTCAGGCGATCAATTTAACTTGCTCCACTGTTTAGGAAATTTTTTCTTGGAAGATACAAAATCAAGATATCCAGTTTACTGCTTTGTTACATATAGTGTAAGGCTTTAAACCACTTGACCTTTGCTTGAGAGTAGGAATTGTCTCTAAAATCATATTGTGATGCTATAATGTTATCTGCTGATTTCAAGGATACTGATAGTCTGGAATTAGGGCAAAACTAGCCAAGATTTAATAAATCACAGAAAATATGCCCAGTGGGTCAATTTTATGTAATACATAGGAGTCATGACTGTCCCATCTCTTCAACTAGATTCATTTCATAATTTCCAAGGAATCTATTACATCCTAATTGCTACTTTTCATACATTACCAATAAAAGTATATAAAGAATGAATCTCAAAAGAGTCACATCCTTATTTTAAAACAAATAAAATTCTTGTATCATAGACAATATCTTAATCAGTTTTCTGAGCTACATAATTTTTATGACAAAAGAATAAGCTTATAAAATAGACATGTAGCCAGAAACTACCCAGGATCTTAAGCACTTATATAAATAACATATATGATTTTTGAAAATTCTAATATTATTACATAATTTTATCAATTTAATTAATTTAGAACCCTGTGCAATTTTATCAATTTCATAAATTTGGAATACATACGCATATATCTGAACGTATGAAATTGAACATATATATATGTGTATGTATTTCATATATATTCATATGTATGTTTCATATATATTCATGTACATATATGAAATTGAATACACATATATTTAATATACATATTCTCTAAACTGGGTAATATATCTACTTTAGTCAGTATGTTTACTTTTTGTGATTTATTAAAATACCATAGTTTCTTAGACAAAGAAGAATGTTAAAAATATATTTACTGGTTGTTCAAGAAATAGATTAGTAACAGATGAAATAGACTAGTAATGGGTTTTAGCACCCTTAGCAATTCCTACCTCTAACTATATAAACTGAAAAATGTCATAATTCAGATCAGTGCCTGCAAAAAATAAAAGCTTAGCATGTTCCATCTTCTTCAGCAATTGAATGATATTAAAGTTATTTGATAACAATTGGATTTTTGCATGTACTCCTTATGTATGCATCTAGCAGTATTCATAAACCTATAAAACAAAGATGAAATATTTCTTTTAATGTTTGAAATGAAAGTCATCTCTAGAGGCAATTCTTAAAAGCAGGTATATGTAGGTGTGAACCTATTGCTACTCATCAGTTTAGGCAAGAAATACCTTCAATGTTCCTCTTACCTAAGGTTGCTTATCTTCCTTAACACCCTCTTCATCCTGTGTTCTTGATGAGGCAGCAGGAAGTTTGAAAGGTCTCAACGAAAGCTTACTGACTAATTTCCTGTGATAAAGATTACATAAACTTTTAGGGTACCCTGAAAGTGATTGATTTGCATGAATGATTTGCTTACATTTTTTCTTTCCTGACAATGGAGTAGGAATAACGGCTAGAATGGTTCAAACTGGGAGGAGGAAGAGGAAGGGATGGTGTGGTGTGTGTCTCCAGCCAAGCTCTGCAGGGGGCAATGGACGCACATGAAGAATGACCTGTCTTCAGGAGGGCGTGTGAAATTACAGTCTGGTGGTCCCAGTGACTCCTTGGGAAGACTTCAGGAGAATGAAATATTGCTGTGGAGCAACAGTGATATCTTACAGAACTGGACATTTTAAAAAATACAATAGAACTCCCCAGAAACTATTAATGCTATTTGTGGGGCCTGAAATTTTAGATGGTGATTGGCATTGATCTGAGCTCAATTACAATGATACTTCTCAGTATCTTGCAACTATGGTGTGGAGTTCCTTCATCACTGGGGGTATTATCATCTATATAACGAAGAGGAATGACAAGATGTGGTATTGTTTGGGGGCACTTGAAGACCCCCTGACCACAATTCCCATGAAGATATTCCAAGCCAGGTACTGGAAACTTCCTCATTGCTGGATAGCTTTCAAAGTGCCAAAACGCACTCTGCAGACTTCTAGGGGACAAAAATATCAGTGATTTTTTTGAGCTATGAGCCCTATAAATGACAATACCACCCTATCAGGCAAGATGTGCCCACTTGTGCACTAACAGTGCTCTGTTATGAATATGACCAACAGCTCTCTGATTGGATTTAAGGTCTGCTTCACAGGAGAGAGAACATGTCTAATATCAAAACTAAAACTCACGCCCTGGGAGGTTGGAGGCGCAGTGGGGAGACATACAATGCTGTTTAACCAAATTAACATAGTGCCACATTGCCTGCTAAGATGTGTGTACTACTGACAGACAAAAGCTATCTCAGCCTTACTCAGAGGAGTCTGCTTTTCAGTAAACAGAGTTGGAGGCAGATTCTCAGTACTGCCCAAGATACTGAGAATTAGTGATGACAGAGGACCTAGCCCTCAGGGGGACAGTTATACCATCCTAAGAATCAGAGAACATTGTAGAAGAGGAGACAGGAAACAGTAAAATCCAAAATATAGGGAGAAAGGTGACAAAAAGCCATCCTTTCAGCATAAGTCAACCTCTGAAACCAGGAACTCAGCTCCAGTAATCTACATGGGGCCAACACAAGATTGAGCTGTCAATAATTAGTCATGAATCTGGGAAGTGCTGGGGGAAGACTACTTTTACTGTTGAAGTATTGACTACCGGTGGATTTGGGGAGAGAGCCCAGTCAGTGTCTTTCTGTGAAACTCGGTACTGAGTGTCACAGTTTGCTTGCTTTGTTGCTGATAAATTTGCAACTAAAAGGCTTAAGGAAGCAATGGTATTTTTTTGGGTTTACGACTGTCTGATTACTAGTGCTTGTCCAGCTGGCCGGAGAGCCCACAATGACTCAAAAAGCTGAGGGAACTGAACATATTAAATCTACAGCACTGCTGAGAGAAACAACCCTCGCTAGGCAGACTAGCATGTCTGAACAAATGCACGGAACACCACCTTTGTCAACCAGCTCTCTTCATCTTATTTACTTGCCCAGGGTCTAGTCTTGCCTGCTATGAGCTGGGTCTTCCCCACCAATTGTACAATCTCCTGCAACTACTGATTTTTCACAATTGTGCCAAAAGCTCAGAACCTTCAATTGCCAATATTTTACTATGAAGCTGAGCCTAAATAGGTTGTTAAAATGGATATCACCAAACCCATGGTCACACAGATGGTCCTATTTAAATTCACTAGGTCACTAAACAAAATGAATAGATACATATGTGAGAAAATTTGTAGGGAAGCAAGGAGGTAGGTAAAGAAGAAGAGAATTTAGAGGGTGAGAATGATCAGTATGCATTATATGCATGTGTGACACTGCCAAGGATCAAATTTAATAATTTAAATTTAAATAAACAACATTGAAAGTTGATCCGTGATATTCCATTGATCCAGTGTCAAAATTGCACAATGGGTAAATATTATTTTTGCTATTAAATGATCCTTTTGGAAATGTTTTTGTGCTCACATGAAAAGATGTACGAATAAATGGGCGTTTCTAAGTTCTGATACTAAAGAATTTTAGACCTAGAATATGTATATCTATTTAAATGTATGTGTGTGCATATGCTTATTCCTTCATTTTCAAAATGGGGCTAGGTAGCTTCCATGGTATATGTTGGTTTTGGTTAAAATCTCCTTTACAATATGGAAGGAATTACTTTCAAAGCAGTGCTGTTTATATATATATTTTTTTTTTCTTATTTAACCATCAGGAATTCAATGTTTGCTTGAATCATCAAAAAATTTATTTCAGAAGGCAACTGACATTTTCTCATATTAAAAAAATAAATCCTTGAGTTGACAGACATCCAACTGTAGGAGGTAAAGCTTGGGCTGACAGCTGCTTCCTCTCAAAGGCTTTTAATTACAGTCAGCACATGAGCTTTAGAAGGCTCTGGTTTCAGTAACTAACTGGTACTAGTATGCAATCCATTGCTAGACCCATGCAGAACTAAGTGTGCCAGCTAAATGTGTTCCAGTGGGAATGCAGAGAGTGTGCTCCTGCTTTAAGAAGATGCATTCTCATTCCATGCAGGGAAAATAAAAACACATTTCATCTACTAACAGAAAAATGCCTTGTTTACCATTATTTTATTTTATGACAATTGAGACAGAATTTATTCACTAGAACATTTAACTTGTTTAGTTTTCTAAGCTATATATATTTAACTGACATTAAATAGTTTCCTGTATCTTAAGTTTAGCATTGTTCACATATTATCAACTTTTCTTATACAGTTAAGGTTGCTAGCAATATATCTCATCATTGCAGTTTTCCTGAAAACACATCTGAGATTCTATCGTGGTTGTTGTATTTCCCCAAATCCATGTTTTATATCAGCTTATCTTTTCAAGATCCCTAATAATCGGCTTTGGAACAGTAATGCTTTTGGTCTCTTTAAATTGCTGCTTTATATAGTCTGGGTATCCAAATTATCAAGTTCATTAAATGTAAAAAAAGTTCTCATTATTTTAAATCAGTGAGTTTTCATGTAAGGCTCAAAAGAAGGGTTCAGTGAACTTCAATTGTTGTACATGCTGTTTATTTTGTCTGTGTGCTCAATAAAATTGTCTTCTTTTAAAAGAAATGTAAGGGGCTGGAGAGATGGTTCAACAGAAGGTCCTGAGTTCAGATCCCATTTCCCATGTAAAAACGCCAGGTGGAAATAGCTGCAGCCTGAATTTCTGGTCCTGGTGGAAAGAGCCTGAAAAATCTCAAAGCAAAGCAAAATAGGAGGTAGAAGCAATCCAGGGTGTCTCTCAAAGTTGTCCTTGCTCCTCTATAGGGACATACAGTTCCCCGTAACGTGCATACACACACACACACACACACACACACACACACACACACACACACACACACAAAGTTAAAAAGAGAAGGAAAAAACATGGTTAAAAAATAAAAGAAATTTGGGGATCACTTCTTTAATTCAAGCATTTTTTTCTCATCAGTTCCCATCATATTTGCAGCTCATGTATTATATGTCAACCAAAGGGGAGAATGTAAGAAATGTGTTACTGGGATAAACAAAAAACTACTGAATTTTGGGGCTGGAGAAGTGGCTCAGGGGTTAAGCCTCTGCCTTCCAGGTGGAAGGTCTTGAGTTTGGACCCTAGACCCCACTTATAAACACTAGTCCTGGTAGGGTGGGACCTGTGAATCCCTGGGCAGAGTAAACGAGGAGGTGGAGGCAGTCCATGGTGGTTCCCGAATTTGCCCGTGGGTCTACACACACACACACACATACATACACACACGTTCACACATGCACAATTGAATAAAATAATAATAAAAAACCAAAATACTATTGAATTTAATTAAATTCTTTAAGAAGCAAAGAATATAAACTTCAATTTGTTTCTCCATTTTCTCTATATCATAAATAATCGCCATAAAAACATATTTTTAAGATGTTATTTTCTAAATCAGCAGATGGTCACATGTAATCTCTGCAGACTTTCAATCACAGAATCAGAAACAAAAGGTTTCCTTTTTCATGTCTCCTTTTATAGGCTCTTGGACTCTGGTGGGCAACTCTGAGCTGAGCTGATCACATGACCTCATTCACATCTCTGGGTTAAAAGGATTTATCTGTATGCCCCTAAAACAGGATGACTCATTCCCAGTTTCTATTAGTCTTCTCTAAATTATTGATCAAAACTAAAAGTCTTACACAAATTTAAGACCAAATTTAAGAAAACTATATAGGACTTGTCAGCATAGATAAGAGACTGTTGAACCATTGTTTAAACTTAAATTCTTTGTGGAGTAAAATGATATACACACAGACTTCTGTGGTTCTGTGTGCTCTGTGACTCTTTAATATTTCCTTATAAGAAGAACCAGTGTTTCCACTTGCTATGCTTTGAATGTGAGTTGTAACCCACCAGACTTAGGTGTTTGAGTTCTTAGCTGATGTTAATGCTTGGGAAGGTCACACCTTTAGGGGTGATGGAAGGCACGCTAACAGGGAAATGGGCAGGCCTCGAGGTTTTGGTAGTTGAACCCTGCTTTCTCTTATAACTTGCTGCTTGCTCTCTCTGTCTCTATGTGACTGCTGTGACCTGAACTACCTCCAGGCTCTGTCACCCACTTTGCCTTTTCTGCCATATGGATTATAGCTTTCCTCTGGAACTCTAAGCCAAATAAATACCTTCTTATCCTTTTCTTCCACATATGAGTATTATCTCACAGCAACAGAGAAGGTAACTTCAGCACTGAAGCCAAGGCTCATTCATAACCTGTACTGGTTACTCTTTGTGTTACTGTGAGACATACTCAGGCCCAAAAATCTTAAGGGGAGAAAAGAGAGATTATTTAACTTATGGTTCCAAAGGGAGAATACAGTTCTTTATGGCAGAAAAGGAATGGCTGGCTGGCAGAGACTGGAGATGGGATAAATCATGTTCTTTATGGAGACAGAGAACTGCTGGATGCTAGCTCAAGAGCAGACTCACTAAGTTAAGCAGTTTGGGGCTAACCAACCCCAAGGCTCACCCCCGTGACTGCCTTCTTCCTGCAATGCTCTACCTCCTAAAGGTGCATGACTTTCTTAAAAATATGAACCTGTGGGGGACACATTTCATACCATGACAATTAGGCTATTCCTCTATTAATGTTAAAGTCTCAATTACTCCTTCCAAAGTGATAGTTCTACATTTGTGATTGACACCACTGAATTACACCAACTTAAAAGACAGAGTGGATATTATCTTTGCACAGGCCCATTTCAAGTTATACACCTTACTAATGAGGGAAATTCATTTAAACAAAAATTTGAAACAAATCTGATTTCAAACAATCTAAATTTATAAACCAGCAACGACATTCCAGCATGCATTCTTTTTCTCCAAATCAGGTAATAATAGGCTACAAAATGTGAAGAGTTTCATATTTTGACATTTCAATAATGTCTATTAATCATAGCCTTATATTTCACTGTTCAGAATTGTCATTTAGCTACCATTCATGAATTCTATTCATATACAATCTAAGGATGCAAATGTTTATAAGCATATCAAATTATGCATTGAATTGAGAAATCTGCTAAAAATAATCTAGAATAGAAAAGACATTGTGCAAGGCACTAAAAGTATGCTCTGGAAAAGAAAGTAGGTGAGACAGTTCTTTTTATTTTGACTCTTTTTCTTTACAAACTCTTCACATAACAAAAAAAATTTTAAATGAACTCAGGAAATACGAAAGTTATGTTAGTTCCCTTTTGCTAACATGAAAACTTTAAATGAAGACTTGAACCTTTCTCCTCTGGGTTACCTAGATTTCCTCAATGAAAAAAAATTCAAAAACTTTTGGAGTTAAATAAAAATGTCTTTCTGAGTTTTTTATTCTCTGAAAAAAAAGTGTTTATTTTCTGAAAAAACCCTGTGGAACATCAGGGTTGAGTATATTTTGTTTACTATTTTGATAGTTTTTTTAAAACTCCGGTGGGCAAAATTAAAGTGATTTCACACAATAAAAAGTAATAATAACTGGAGACTATGAGTGCCCTAGATTTTTTCAGGTGAACAGTAGTTAGAATCTTTCAGACACATACACAAAAGAGATGTGTTCAGGTAAAATTGGCAATAAGGCTTTAATTTACAGAAAACCAGGAAGAGGTGTTATCTCCAGATACTCTGAGGATTGAGCAGCTGTCCTCTTTGAGATCAACCTCCATCCTACACAAACAAGACTGAGAATGCTTAATGTGGAGCTGAAGTCTCTGTCTGCCCTGTGACATCTGAGATTTGCTGCTTCCCTAAGGACCCAAATCAGATGACAGAACCCACAGGCTAACCAGACAGTCAGCCAGGGATGCAACATTGTCAATTACTTAAAAGCACGAGACTCGAACTATGAAATGTTGCTAAACTTAATATATATTATCTTTGGTGTTAGTGATTACTTAAGGAATTCCTTGAAATTATTTGCAGAAAGGAGGAGAAAGTTAAGGGAGAGGAGTAGGAGAAGGAAGAGAAAGAAGAAGAGTTGAAGAAAATGAAATGCTTATTGACTAAGCAAACACTTTTTAAAATGCAGCGGAGTAAGGAGAAAAATGTTCCTGGGCAAGGCAATGCAGAATGGCTTGAGCCAGAGTCAGTGGCTAGGTTTTTCTCATGTAAGAGGCAAGTAGAGTCTCAGCAGTTGAGGCAGTGGCTAGTTTCTCTCATGTGAGAGGCAAGCAAGTAGAGTCTCAGCAGCTGACTCCAGGCAGCTGAAATCTAAAGTCTTCCTACATTCAAGCTGAGCAACTCCTAGAAGGCTTTTGGCTTCTTTTGCTTTGCTTTTGAGAAATCAGTACAGATTTTGACTATGTGTGGCTGGAAGGTAGAAATTTAAGGAAAAAAAGGATGAACATCTAGACAGATCCCTGAGGTGTGCCCTGTGTTTTTCTGATGAACCATTCTGTGTCCCCCCAAATGACCAAATTTTAGTGCGGTTCTGTTATGATTAAGAACAATGATGAATTGCTGATGTACAATTCTGAGCAGTTGGTTTCCCATCACATCAAATTTTCCAGAAATGCTTGGTTTATGCTTTCAAAAGAATTGAAAGCAACTACCTTAGAATAGAGAAACTATAAATTTGCCTGAAAGTAGCACATACAACTTGATGCATTAGAGAATGGAAGAGGAAATCAACCCTCCTATAATAAACAGAATACTGTTATACATCATGTAAAAATATCCTCAATGGTTTGGGTGCTGGAATAACTTTATGTATCAAAACATTTTCACAGACCTTCTCTGTTAATGTCATCTTTATTCTTATGATCATCTTTGATTCTTCTTCTTTGAAAAATATATGTGAATCTCTTTTGAAAAGAAGCAACCTTGTGAAGTTTAGTAAAAGGATCATATTCTGTTGTGGATACCAAAGCAGTCCCTGGAACGTATATAGGAAAAGCACATGTTGAACTGTATATTCATGGGTCAAGATATTTCAGAAGTTGAAGTTCCTGGTCTCTGTATGATAATCTTATTTCTTCCAGAATATGAATAAATTCCATATTTCAAATGTATGGTCTATTTTTGTTAATAATTTCTCCTCACAGCTGAATACATTTTAGACTGTTTAGTAGATGAGGTATCCAAAAGGAAAGAATATAAGAAACTGTGCTTCAGACTTGCAGGCTGGAAATTAGAGTTATCTTGTCTCCTCAGACACCCAGTGTACTTAAGAGTTACAGTCCTCCCCAGAATGAAGTAAAGGTCTCGGACATTCATAATTAGGTTGGTGCCTTATCATGGATGAAACTAGGTTACTAGGAAGGCTGGGCTGCCAAGATCCAGTAGGCTGCAGCAACACCGTGATAAGACATTTGCCACTAGGAATTTCACAAGTATTATTATATTAAGGATGAGGGAAGAAAGCATTGTCTCACAGATAGAAAATCCATTGAACAGAACCTTGGGGCCAAGAAAAGAGATATGTTAGGATATTCCATGGTTGGAAATATTTATGGTAATCTCACTTTTTGTGAAAGAATGTCTATTAATCATAGAAAAATAATAAAAACAAGATATATAGCTGATGGGTTCCCATGTTTAAAAACATACTTACATGGGCAGAGAAAGGTCAGCATGCATTTCACCTATACATGCTACCAAGGACAAGGAGACTTTGCAAATCTCAATCAACTACTTGTGGAAAGTAGTGTGGTAAAACAAAAATGCCTCCATTATATTTTAGTATAAACTTCAAACACAATGAAAGGTTCTTCCCAAGCATGGATATTTCCCAGAAGCCCAAGATTGTTAGTGTTCATGAAGTTACACATGATACATTATAAACAAAACAAAAATAGACTAGCACTTCAAGGAAGACATGAAGATCAACAGGTAAGATAGGCATGAACCATGGAGCAGAAGCCAGATTATTCAACTAGCAATTTCTTCAAAAAGGGGGTGGAAATGTGGGTTTGGAGAGATGGTTCAGGGGTTAAAACTGCCTCATGAGCAGATCCTGAATTCAGATCCCAGTTCTCACTAAAAAACTTCAGGTGGAAACAATGGCAGTTTATACTTCTGGCCCTGGTGGGCAGAGCCTGGGAAATACCAGAATGAAACAAAAAGGAGGTAGGAGCAATCCAGGGTGATTCCCTAAGTCACCCTTGGTCCTCCATAGGGACATACAGTGCCCTCTGACACATACACAGAAAGAAAGAAAGAAAGAAAGAAAGAAAGAAAGAAAGAAAGAAAGAAAGAAAGAAAGAAAGAAAGAAAGAAAGAAAGAAAGAGAGAGAGAGAGAGAGAGAGAGAGAGAGAGAAAGAAAGAAAGAAAGAAAGAAGGAAAGAAAGAAGGAAAGAAAGGAGGAAAGAAAGAAAGCTTTTTAAAAAGAAAAAAAAGGAGAGCAGATGTTTACCCCAAGTACCCACAACTCTTCAAGCATCTGGGGGAATGTCAGATATCCTCACACTGCCTTTTCTTTCTTTTTTTTTTTTTAATTTCAGCTCATACAAACTTATTAGGTACACCAGTTCCCTCCCTCCCTCCTCCTCCCCCCGTACCCCCTGCTCCTCCTCCCCACCCCTCTCCCTCCCCATCCCCCAGTGCCTCCCACCCCAATTCCCAGAGAGTCCTTTCTTGTGCATGTCTGATTTTCCTCTGGGCCCTCCTCTCCGATGACATACAAGGACCCAGTGGCCTTTCCCGAACCCTTTCCCGTGTTCCCCTTAGGTACAGGAACACTGCTGTGGCTGCCAATCCTTTGCCTCCACTGCCTTTTCTTGTATTAAGATCTTTCCTAAGCCAGACTATTGCTAGCACTTTTACATATATGACAAACAACATGTAGAAGCAAACCTTTTATAATCCACGGTGCTTATAGGGGAGACATTCTTAACAGAAAGATAGAATTCAGAGTCTCAATATCATATTGCCTTTATTGAAGAAAAATAAACAGAGAGTTCTTACTTATATTCAATAAAACAGTCATTAACCTCCCCTGCTTCTGTCCTCAGCTCAAAATAATCACATGTCGGATTAGCTGACTAACGTTTGAAAGAAAACAACATCATAAAATTATTCATATACATATAATTTGTTCAAATGACTAAAAAATATTTTCTTAATAAAAGAACAAATCAGAAATCATGACAAGGAGAGAAATGGAAAAATAAAAAATGCAAATTCTAATATCAACAAATACAGTAACTGAAATGAAATGAAAGAAATGAAGGATTCACTGTATAACTTTAATAAAAGAAAAAAGGGGGGATATTCAATGAGAGGTAGACAAAAAAATAAAGCCTCTACAGTCTGTAGGTAGAAACCAAACAGCCTCAAACATGTGCTTGGCAGAGATAAAACTGAATTATTTACTTCTGGTTAGATGCGTATTATAAAATCTTTACAGAAATATTAAGATGAGCTAGGGGAAATCTATTTCTTTTCAAAAAAGTACACAAGATAGAAAGAACCCAGACCTCTTAGAAAAGCTCTTCTCTAGGTGTCTGGTATAGAGACATGCATAGGAAAGTAGAACTTAAAGCAATGAGTTATCCTAGAAGATAGGTAGTTGCTAGTTTCTGTTAATAGGGCCAAAAATAACAAAAGGAACCACAAGTCAGGTCAGACCAACCCCAGCTGAGACCAGGAAATGAAGATTTCCAACATCACAAAGTGAGTTTCCTTCTATTTTATTCTTTTTTTTTTTCAGATACATGGCCTCACTTTTATTTATTTATTTATTTTTATTTTTCTGCTCATACACAGGTAATAAGTATCCCTGTCCCCTCCCTCCTTCCACCCCTCCCTGGACCTCCCTGTTTCCTCCCCCCTTTTCCCCTTCCTTTCCCCCTCCCTCCCTTTCACCCAGTATCCCCTCCCCGCCATCTCTGAAGCATCCTTTAATGTGTATTTCAAACTTTCCTCTGGTTCCTCCTCTCTGATGAGATGTAAAGACTCAGTGGTATTTACTAGAACTCTTTCTTGTGTTACCCTTAAGTATAGGAACACTATTGTGACTGTTAATCCCTTGCTTCTAAGGATCCTTGTGCCTTTAGTCCATACTAGACTTTGAGGGGTCAATGATATGTTGGGCATTGTGCGGATCATACAGAGTCCTATTATAATTGCTTTGGCCCTAACTTGTGTGGAGTATCTTGCATATCATGACTCCTCCCATCCTTGTGCTCTTACAATCTTACCACCCCTTCTTCCGCAAATTTCCCTGAGCTTCAGGATGGGGATATTTTATTCTTCTTACAATCAGAAATTTATTGAGAAATTTATGTGCACTAATAGCACTTTTATTTGTTAGGATGGGTGACATAATTTCAGGAATGAGAGATGATTTCATTCAGAAGCACTTGTGTCTCAGTTTCTCCTTGAAGCCAGGTTCATGATGTGACATCTGGTTTCTGGTGTGTAATGAAACAAGGCGAACCTCACTTGAAGAGAAAGATGCTGTTTCATGAGCTGGGGAGACGACTCAGTAGTTAAAACCTTTGCCTTACAAGCAAAGGGACCTGAAATCGGATTCCCAGATCTTATTTTAAAGTGCTGGATGGGTATAGCAGTTTCATGTAATTCTTGCTGTGGAAGGCAGAGCCTAGGAATTCCCAGACTGAGATGGCTAGCCAGACTAGCCCTAATGGTATGCCCTGGGTTTAGAGACTCAAGCTCATAGCAATAAGGTGGAACACTGATTGAGTATGATTCCTGATATTACCCTTGGGGCGCTACACATACTGAAGTGCACTAGTGCACATATGTGTACACATGCACTAGTCAATGTACATGTACACATGTTTACCCACCCACTTGCAGAAACTCACACATAAACACTCCCAGACAGATAGACACATACACATGCACGCACATGCATAGCACACATCCCATGCACACATATATAAAGAAAAACAAAGATGTTATTTCAGAAAAATGGGCCTGGGAGCCATCTTTTGGAAGTTCACTCGACAAGAAAGAAAAAACTCCAGATTCCCTGGCTACGTGGCAGCTGGTAGGAGAAGAACTTCCATGGGTGCCTATTAGCAAATGTTGGTGGCCTAATCATCCAAAGAAACAGTAAGTACTCCTTTCACTCATTTTCCCCTCTTAGCAGGTACTTTCCCATAGGGCCTAATAACTCTAGGGGTGCCTTTCATTTCAAGTTGATTTCTGCAGTGGTCTCTCTTGCCTGCTGCAGTTGCACTGACTTGCAGTCTAAACCACCTGTTTGATAACTTCTTTATTGTTGGAATTTTTAATGTTTAACATTCATAAGCTTAACATTTGTGAACACTGCACAATTTACTTGTGGAAACTCTTACCCACAAGGAGATGTTCTTTAAGTTGGGGTTTCTGAGAAAGTAATAGGGTTATCAGGAAAATGTCTCCATGACATGTCATAGGAACAGAAAGAGATTTGAATTTTCTCTCATTCTTCTCTTTTCCCCACTTTTTCCCTCTTGATCATGTATCAAATAAGATCATCATAACTGTGAAAGGGCCTCTTCTAAGAGGCTGACTAGAGTTTAATATGAATGTTTGTAAGAATGCCTCTTGTAGGACATATATACTATCTCGCAGTCCTACAGTACATGTTAGAACTGGTGTGATTAGAAAGATTTTGGTGGATGATAGAGACAGACAAGGGGGAGGGAGAAGTTCATCTGGATATAGTGGTAAATTCTTTCTACTTTTATGTTCATATGTTCAGTCTTAAAAATAATAGAATAAAACTTGAGAGCCAGAAAACCAGGAAGAAGTTCCCTTCCATGTTTTAATTATCTCTAACTTATCCTAGTGCTCTGGAAGAGTTCTAGCTTTGGAAACATTGAATTTTGAAAAGATTATACTCCTTTGGAGTCTTCCTATTATGAAGTATGTAGTGGCTACTATCAACTGGTCATATAATTTTAGGCAGCTACTCCAAATACCATCAGTATTGACTTCTTGCCATTGGTTAGAATTATTTTTGTTCTTGTGTCTAGTCCTGTCCTTGCAAGAGGCCAGGAATGCCACCAAGAAGTCCTGGTTCCTGGAATTCTTATCGCTTCTCCACAATGACCACCTCTGTATGAAAGTTATACCTAAGAGAGCTGATTGGCACCTAAACAGCTTATGGGTGGACCAACTGGTAAATCCATAATAACCCCCTAAATTAGCGGTTCCATGGATCTACTGCTGCTATGAAAGAGGTCAGCTTGCTTTCTTCTGAAGCCCCACCTGTAATGCTATAATAATAAAACTCCTTTGTAAATTCACACTCCTATTGTCCCTGAATTTTATTCTTCCAGTTCTTCAGACAAAGGACCGGAAAGCTATTGACCCTGGATGTTTTGGCAGCTATTGATTTTGATATGGGACTAGGGGCTTGGGGGTTCATTTTCTCTACAAAAAAATAAAGAATGAGTAAGTGGGGGAGAGGGGAAAGCAGAGAATAGTTACACTTTGAATCAGAAAACCACAGAACTAGAGACTCTGGGAGTCCAAGCTGGGAACCCCACTGCTAGAAATTGGCAAGTGATCACAGAACAGAGACGTTAGAGTCCTCAGAGAAACGTTAAGTGTTAAATATTAGGAAGAACATATTTAAAAGAGATGAAAAGAAAAAGTGTGCCCCTGTGAACTAGAAGCTGAAGATCTACTGGCTTACAAATTTCATCTTGACAGTTGTCTTCTTCTGTTTATGACTGCTTGAGAAAAGAAGAGGAGAGGTGGGGGAGACGTTGAGATGACTTTTTGTGGGTAAGGCAGCCTCCCCCTTAGGCAGTTTTAGAGTAGCCATGCTGGAAAAGTCTTCGAAGGTCTTGAAGGTCATTCCCACGGGGCTGGAATTATCCTGAAGGAACACACCCTATTTTAATCCTCCACAAGTATGGTGGCCAACTTCCCCAACCCTCTGTTTTCTTTGTTTGTTTGTTTTCTGGCCACAGGTTTATTTAACACAAAATATTCCTCTCCAACGTTACTGGGATGGCTGACCACATCCAAGATCAAATCTGCCTCTGAATTGGAACTCCATCGTAGACCCAGTCCCAGCCTCGGTTTTCTTGTCAACACCAAGGGGCTATGGTGCTCCTCTGCAGGGGTCTCTGTGGGCCTTGCCTCTAGTGGATCTTGCAAGCCACTTGCCTTCTGGACCTTTGGCCCGGGGCCTGCCAGTCTCTGGGTGCCTGCGGCTGCAGGGTTGCAGGCACATCTCTACAGACAAGCAGAGGTAATCGGAGGTACAGGATGCCCTCGTTGGGAAGGTACCAGTAGAAGCGTCTCTAGGCAAACTGTTTCTTCACACAGCCTTGGGACTTTAGAGACTGCGTGGCTTTCATGACATGAAGGTTGGGCATGTTCCTGTCTGCCAGCTTGGGGTGTCTGGGCATGCGGACATCCTTCTTGGCCACTTCATTCCTTCCTTAAAAAGGAGTTCATAAGGGCTGGAGAGGTGGCTCAGGGGTTAAGCTTCTGCCTTGCAGGCGGAAGATCCTGAGTTCGGATCCTAGACCCCACGTATAGACACCGGGCAGAAGCAGGGGCGGCCTGAGTTTCTGGTCCTGGTAGGACGGAGCCTGTGAATCTTGGGGCAGAGTAAACAAGGAGGAGGTGGAGGAGTCCATGGTGGTTCCCGAATTAGCCCGTGGTTCTACACACACACACAGACACACACGCACACACGCGCACATGCACAATTGAATAAATAAATTTAAAAAAGGAGTTCATAAATGTCATTCCGGTTCTTCTAAGGCTGCAACATCGCAATTTCTGCAAGGTGCCAAGCTGAGACTGGAAAGCCCCAACCCTCTGTTTATGAAAAGATACAGAGATGAGTTTTCCATAACAGATAAGTTCCTCAAACGAAACAGCTTGGGGAAGAGACCAGTCACAAAGTCAACTGGGTTGGACCCAATATAAACAGGCCAACGATATGGAGGAGACCACCGAAAGCTCCATCAAGTTTATAAAAACTGTAGGCTAACCAATAAAGAGAAGCCATTCTATGTCTCTGTCTCTGTCTCTTTCTCTCTCTGTCTCTTTCTCTTGCTCTCTTTCCCTCCTTGGCTCCCTCCTTTGCCTAAGTGTGTAACTCTGATTCTGCCAGCCTCTTGCTCCGCAAGGATTCAAGTCTGTGAGTGGTATTTTTTGTCTTCTCTAATAAACTCTGACTTAATCTTCTATACATGTTCTGGCTTCGGTCTTCGACTGCCGAATACAAGAACCTGGATACATAAAGACCCAAGAGGGACCCAGTAACAATCACATCTCTTTGTTATATCTCTAGGTAGATCACATCCATTAACTGAGAGGTGGCAATCTAGGTGACTTGTCCCAGCTGATTATCTTAAGGGTAGAGACTGAGACTCAGCATTTTCAGGGAAACAGGTAGTGCTGTTTAGTGGAATCATTTAATTTGGGAGTCTAACACCTTAGGTAAAAGAAGAATCCCCCTCCCCCCCAAAAAGACCACAGCTTTCATGTATCACCTATGATTTTTGTTAAAAACTATCTTCAAAATGTGTGAAAATGATAAGTAAGATAGTAATCAAAAATTTAAATTATAATTTAAAAAATCTTGTTTCTCTTATAAACCCTTCCCAAGGGGGGATGATTAAAGGAGAGGTGTTGATGGCAGACAGGGGGGAAGGATCCAGAGAGGTGATATATAGTTTGGAACAGCAGCAAGAAAATGAAAAATTGAAAAAGTGTTAAGATGTTAATCATCTGTCATTATCTTGTCTCTCTCAGAAATGAAAATAACACAATTTAATAGCTGCAGATCAATTTCGCAGATAACAGTAAATTGCCAAATGCATCTAAAGTTCTAAGTACATTAAAGTCCATCATGCTGACGAAATGCTTCAGGATTCTGGGAAGAATGAAGAATCCTGTGAGTTGGGTTGGGATTTGGACATGTTGGCAGGTGGGTGAGAGACAGAGAGGCTTTATTTACAGATGGACTTTGAAACAGTTGCTTAAAACTGTATTTTCTGGGGCTGGAGAAGTGGCTCAGGGGTTAAGCCTCTGCCTTTCAGGCAGAAGGTCCTGTGTTCGGGTCCTAAACCCCACATAAAGACGCCAGGTGGAAGCGGGGGCGGCCTGCGTTTCTGGTCCTGGTAGAGTGGAGCCTGTGAATCCCCAGGCAGAGTAAACAAGGAGGAGGTGGAGGTGGTCCATGGTGGTTCCCAAATTCACCCGTGGTTCTACACACACACATACATACACACATGCACACACCCACACATGCACAATTGAATAAATAAATAAATTTAAAAAAAACTGTAGACATTCTAATACACCAGTGTCTTGAAACAGATGAGATTAAGCTCAGCCCCTGTGCCTCTTCCAGGTGAAAAATCTTTGAAGAAAATCTAACCCAGGAGCCCCAAGAGTCCCAGGGAGCCAGAGCAGATACGCTCCTCCTTGAGAGGTAAGTGTTGAAGTAGAGAGCCAAAGGCATTCATTCCCTTGATTCGCCATAAAAGATAAACAGATATACCAAGTTTTATCTCTCTGGTGCAGAACACTCACTCTAGAAGGCAAAGTATTTTGTGAGCAAATTTCTCCAGGGGGAGGCTAGGTCAGAGCATGGGAGTCCAGCATTTCAGCAGTCAAAAAGGAAGAAGAGGAAAGGCTCTGTGATTCACTTGTTCAGAAGGAGTTTCCCCCCATGTTTTGATTAGTTCATTAAAGGCTGACAGGATCCCTAAAAATTCTTTTGTGTTGTTAGCACAAATTGGAGCCTATCTACTATCTATCTATCTATCTATCTATCTATCTATCTATCTATCTATCATCTATCTATCTATCTATTATCTATCTATCTATCTTGATTTTGGCTTGGGAAAAGGTTAGTCTTAATTTATAAAATGCTTGTTACACAAACATTTTGATCCACAGCATCACATAAAAATGAAGTGTTGTAGGTTGAAATTGCAATGTAGATACAAGTATGACCATAGGAGTCTTTGGCCAGCCAACCTAACCCAATCAGGAAGACTGGGGCTTGTGACAGATCCGGCCTCAAAATTCAAGTAGGAAGATCCATAAGGAATGGCACTGAGGATGATCTCTGGCCTTCACAAGTATCTGCATCACACATGACTACAGAAATACACAAACACACACAGAGGTACAGATGCACACAGACACACACATACACATTATGATAGATCCAGAACCAGACCTCAAAACAGAGACCACACCTGATAGATCTGAGATCCATCAGAAGCAGACCTCCTATTGACCTAGTATGTTAATAGGATCTGATAAGGAAAATAGACAACTGGACATATTCCTAGTTATTCTGGGGCTGGACCAATTGGTCAAATGGAAATTCATTCCTCTGCACTCCAATTGTTAAAGGCTTGCACCCCTGATTCCCAATCAGTAGTAATTTCCATCTTGTGGGTAAGTTGCTGCACCCTCACTGGAGTTTTGGAGGAACTTCACAAATAAACTTCAATCTTCATGGATAAAGCTTGAGATCATGTTCTATCTCCCTTCCACGTCCCCCTTTTATTCTTTTCTTTTTTTTAACACATTACACTCTAGAATTATTTTATTTGTTGATATGGATTATATCACCACAGTATTTTCTCATTTAGAAACTCTTCACATGCATGATTTTGAATAAACTTCACAGTTATTGTGAAAGTAAGCTCCTGAAGCGAATAGGTTGATCCCACTGACTAGATTTTCAGTGGCTATGGAGAGGATTAGATTGTTACAGATTCAGAGACTAATTTAATTTTTCTTGGCTAGTCTTTTCACCCTTTTGATAGCCATTCTTTGCCATTCCTCTTGTGTGTTCATATCCTATGACTATCAGGTAAAACCTTTTGAAATGTATTAACCGATCACTAGCTACCACCAGCTGAATCTCTAAGAAAATCTTTGGATAGCATCTATAGCTTGTAACATAGATCTCTCCATTTTGCTGTAAACCCCTTAACTGATGTTTCCACCAATATATTTAAAAAGTATCTTGCTTTATGAGTTTCTTTGATTCTGTAATTATAAAACCTCTAGAAACTGTTATCAGAGTAGAGCACTGAATTTGGAGCAACCTGAATCTGTGCTCCTAGGCTGTATTTTGCTCCATAATAAACTATCTTCTATTCTGTTGAGGTGAGAGTTGTGATTTTTATATTTATATTACTATGTACTCATTTTTGTATTTATTTAATTAAGCACTTTTATGCTTAATGCAATTTATGTAGTGTAATGTAATTTCATGAGTTACACACATTTTTGCATTGAGGAAATGTAGACATCACAAGCTAGTAACTTTCTAACTTTCAGATCTGGGGCTTGCCTTGGGAAGTGAAAGAAACCCCTTCTTATTTTAGATTTAGAGGAGAAGATTGCTCAGACCCCCCAGAGGACTAGTGTTGTGGAGTTTTTGATCTCAGGATCTGCTCACCAAAATGTTTCAGGTTCCTTCTGGGGTCTTCATGTGTCCAGGTTCTTGTGTTCAAGGATCAAAACCAGAATATACATAGAGGATTAAGGCAGAGTTTATTAGAGAAGAGAAAGAATTGAACTCAGGGACATGAATCCTTGAGGGGCAAGACAGCCCAGGACAATTCACAGACTCCAGGCATGGAATGCATGAGGAGCAATTCATGGATTGCAGACGTGGAATCCCATGAGGTCGAAGAGAGCCAAAGATGACTGCCAGAGTCAGAAATATTCATATGCTTAGGCAGGCCTGGGCAAAGTGACTTTTCTTCATTGGTTAGCTCCAGTTTCTGTATATATAATTAGAGCTTTCGATCCTCTATATCTCATTGGTCTGTTCATATTGGGGCCCAACCCAGATGATCCTGTGCCCAACCTCTTGGTAGAGTGGAGAAATAGTCTCTTGTCCTTTCATAAAAGGAGGATTGGGGTAAAGTGGTAACTGTATCTCTGTGAAGGTTTACAGTCAGTTCCTCCAGATTAAGAGGGTGTGCTCCTTCAGGGTGGGGGGTGTTTCTGTAGGGTAACCCCATCTTGGGAATGACCTTCAAAGACTTTTTTAACCTCTGAGAAGTAAATCTCCTATGTTGAGGGTAGGAGGGTGGCTAGCGAGGAGTTAGAGAAATCCAGTGATGGAAATCCATTGTGAGGAAAGGAAGAAAAGAGGGATGTGGTTGAGACACATGGTATCAATTTGAAAGAGAGAAAAGTTTCTATGAGTCAGTAAAAGTGTATTCCAGGAGTATGATATGCTTTCAAAGCAGAACATATCAGAGTCACTCAAAGATCCTGGTTAAGGAAAAAAACTAAACTCATCAGGGTTTTCCACTGTAGGAGGAAAGAAAACCTTTGGAATCGTATGTTTCCTTTTTAAAATCTGTCTAAGCCTAAAGATGACACATGGCACATGCATTCACCTTTTTTTTTTTTTTTTTTTTTTGGCCAGGACAAGGTGGATTTGCCTAACTGAACTCACTCCCAAGAATTCTAGAGACATCCAGCCGGAGCCGCGCGCGGGACCGAGGGACGAGGAGGACCTCCCCCTGCGTCTGAGCCCCGCCCCAGCTGCCCTCGGGTTAAAGAGCTCCACGCCATCGCCCTCATCCCCCCTTTGCACCCCACCCCGCTCCACCAGTCGGGACGCACGCGCGGTCCAGCCGGGCCTCACCCCATGAACTAGGTAAGTCTCCGCCCGCCCCGCCCACCAGGACCACAAGCCAAATAATTCAGTTTAGTGAAATTGAGAGATCTTAAGAGTTAAAATGACAATGCCAAAGTCAAAGTGCAAATCCATGAGAGGCAACAATCAAGTAAACAAATTTCCCACTGAAGAAATTAATCCCATAATGTTAGACTCCAACAAGAACAAACCCACGGAAAAAGGCCAAGAAAGCCCCACCCAGGATAAAGACTTTCAAAATATGATCATTACCATGTTCAATACTATGAAAGCGGAAATCCGGGAGGAATTAAATAATCGAATCAATCGCTTTGAAGAGGAACACAACAGACATCTGGAGGAGTTGAGAAAAACAGTGCAAGAAACAAAAAGCGGCATAGAGCAGTTAAAACAAACTCAAGCAGAGTTTAAAACTGAGCTAAAAGACAAGTTATCTTCAACCCAGAGCGCCACAGAGAGTCTTACCAACAGAATTAACAAAGCAGAAAACAGAATTTCAGACCTTGAAGATAAAGTGGGAGTACTAACCAGCTCAATGGAAGAGGTTGTTAAAGCCAAAAAGATACTTGAGAGAAATATCCAAGAGATATGGGACACCCTGAAGAAGCCTAACATGCGTATTCATGGAATACCAGAGCAAGAATCTCAAAATACCACCCCTGAGGAAATTTTTCAAACGATCATCAAGGAAAACTTTCCTCATCTAAAAAAAGAGAGGCCCATCCATATACAAGAGGCATTCCGCACCCCAAATGGATACGACCAAAATAGAAGCACGCCGCGGCAAATAATAGTCAAAACACTCCACATTCAAGATAAAGAACTGGTGCTGAGAACTTCAAGGGAGAAAAAACAAGTCACTTTTAAAGGTAAACCTATTAAAATAACAAATGACTTCTCAGTCGAAACAGTAAAAGCAAGAAGAGCTTGGAGAGACATACTTCAAGTATTGAATGAGCAAAAATGTCAACCCAGGCTGATTTACCCTGCAAAACTATCAGTCATGATCGAGGGAGAAAGAAAAATTTTCTAGCACAAAGACAACTTTAAGGGATACATGGCCACCAAACCAGGCCTTCAAAAAATGCTAGAAATGATACTCAAGCGTGAAGAAAAAAACAGGCATATCCAGGAGAACAGAAGGCAAGTATAACATCATTAAAAAAGAAGCAATATACTTATAAAAGCTACTAAACATAATAAATGTCTGGAATTAACAATAGTTTCTCCATTATAACACTAAATGTTAATGGAATTAATTCACCGATCAAGAGACACAGATTACAAACATGGATTAAAAATCACAATCCATCAATCTGCTGCCTGCAGGAAACCCATCTCACCACAAAAGATAGGCACGCTCTAAAAATAAAAGGCTGGTCAACAATTCTACATGCAAATGGAAGCAGAAAACAGGCAGGGGTAGCCATTATGATATCAGACAAAGTGGACTTCAAACCAAAGAAAATTATAAGAGACACAGATGGATACTACATTTTAGTCACAGGTACAATTCACCAGGAAGATTTCACAATACTGAGCATATATGCACCCAAAACGGGCCCCTCCATATTCATTAAGAAAACCCTACAGCGTCTAAAGCAAGAAATCAACCCCCAAACGATAATTCTTGGGGACTTCAACACCGCCCTCTCAACATGGGATAGATCAACAGGTCAAAAGCTTAACAGAGACATTCTGGAACTTAATCAAACCCTGAAAGAAATGGACCTTACAGATCTCTATCAAACTTTTCACCCACGCACCAAAGAATACACATTTTTCTCAGCAGCACATGGAACTTTCTCCAAAATAGATCACATATTGGGCTACAAAACGAATCTACACATATACAAAAAAGTTGAAATTCTAACCTGTGCCCGGTCAGAACACCATGGCCTAAAGCTGGACATCCACAACACATCAAACAAGAGAAAATACACTAACTCCTGGAAACTTAACACTATGATGCTGAATGAGAACTGGATTCAGGAAGAAATTAAAAAGGAAATTCAAGATTTCCTGAAAGTGAATGATAACGAAAATACAACTTACCAAAATCTCTGGGACACAATGAAAGCTGTTCTAAGAGGTAAGTTCATAGCTCTTAATGCCTACATCAAAAAAATGGAAACATCGGAAATAAACAACTTAACAATGCAGCTTAAAGCTTTAGAGAAACTAGAGCAATCTGATCCCAAAAGTAGTAGAAGAGAGGAGATTAGCAAAATAAGGGGAGAAATATCTGAAATCGAGATTAAGAAAACCATAGAAAAAAATCAACCAGTCAAAAAGCTAGTTCTTTGAAAAAATCAATAAGATTGATACACCCCTAGCTAAATTAACCAAAAGCAGGAGAGAGAAAACCCAAATTAACAAAATTAAAAATAAACATGGAGTTATCACTACTGATAGCCAAGAAATCCAGAGAATTATAACATCATATTTCAAAAACTTATACTCTGTGAAGTTTGACAACACAAAAGAGATGGATGAATTTCTAAATAAACACAACTTACCTAAATTGAATCAGGAAGTTCTGAATTATTTAAATAGTCCTATAACATATAAGGAAATTGAAGAAGTAATCTCGAATCTTCCCACCAAAAAATATCCTGGACCAGATGGATTTAGCACAGAGTTCTACCAGACATTTAAGGAGTTAATAACACCAATACTCCTTAAACTGTTCCATCAAATAGCAAAGGAAGGAATACTACCAAATTCCTTCTATGAAGCTAATATCATTTTAATCCCAAAACCTAATAAAGATTCACTTAAAAAAGAAAACTATAGGCCGATCTCCCTGATGAACACAGACGCAAAGATTCTCAACAAAGTCTTAGCAAATCGGATTCAAAAACATATTAAAAAGATCATTCACGGAGACCAAGTAGGCTTCATCCCTGGCACACAAGGTTGGTTCAACATACACAAATCAATAAATGTAATTCATCATGTAAACCAGTCCAAAGTCCAAGACCACATGATACTCTCGATAGATGCAGAAAAAGCTTTTGACAAGATCCAACAGCCTTTTATGATCAAAACGCTAGAGACAGTAGGAATGGAAGGAACCTTTATCAATATAATAAAAGCTATATACAACAAGCCCACAGCAAGGATTATACTCAATGGGGAACAATTGGAAGCATTCCCACTTCGATCAGGAAGTAGACAAGGCTGTCCACTCTCACCACTTCTATTCAATATTGTACTTGAAGTCTTAGCTGAAGCCATAAGACAAGAAAGGGACATAAGAGGGATTCAAATCGGCAAGGAAGAAGTCAAGCTATCCCTATTTGCAGATGACATGATCTTATACCTGAGTGATCCCAAAAACTCCACCAGGAAGCTCCTGGAACTAATTGAGAAGTTCAGCAGGGTGGCAGGATACAAAATAAATGTGCAAAAATCAGAGGCCTTCCTATATGCCCAGAATGAAAGAAGTGAAAAAGCCCTGAGAGAAACAATCCCATTTACTATAGCCCCTAAAAAAATGAAATACCTTGGTATAAACCTAACTAAGGAGGTAAAAGACCTTTACAATGAAAACTTTAAAACCCTAAAGAAAGAAATAGCCGAAGACACCAGAAGGTGGAAAAACCTCCCTTGTTCCTGGATTGGCAGAATCAACATCGTGAAAATGACCATCCTACCAAAGGCAATATACAGATTCAATGCTATACCAATCAAAATCCCAAAGCAATTCTTCAAAGAAGTTGACCAAATAATCTCAAAGTTCATATGGAGGCACAAAAGACCCAGGATAGCAAAAACAATCCTGAGTAACAAAAACACAGCTGGAGGTATAACCATACCAAACCTTAGTCTATACTACAAATCCATAGTTCTAAAGACAGCCTGGTACTGGCTCCAAAATAGACACACAGATCAATGGATAAGGATTGAAGACCCAGATAGAAGCCATTTGGTCTTTGACAAAGGGGCCCAAAGAATCCAATGGAAAAAGAACAGCATCTTCAACAAATGGTGCTGGCAAAACTGGATCTCCACATGCAGAAGATTAAAGCTGGACCCGTACTTGTCACCATGTACAAGACTTAATTCCAAATGGATCAAGGACCTTGATAGCAGGCCAGAGACTATAAAAACCATAGTTGAAAGGATAGGGAACTCCCTCGAGCTGACTGGGCTAGGCCAACAGTTCCTAAACAGACATCCAGTGGCACAGTCACTGCTACCAACTCTCAACAGTTGGGATCTTGTGAAATTAAAGAGCTTCTGTTCAGATAAAGAGATTGTAATGGGAGCTGAAAGGCAACCCACAGAATGGGAGAAAATCTTCACTAACCACATATCTGATAGAGCTCTATTGTCCAGAGTGCACAAAGAACTTAGAAAAAAATGCCAAGGAAACCAATGGCCCAATTAAAAAATGGGCCCTGGAACTTAAAAGAAACTTTACCAGGGATGAAATTAAAATGTCTAACAAATATCTTAAAAAATGCTCCACTTCCTTAGCCATCAGGGAAATGCAAATCAAAACTTCCCTGAGATATCATCTCACCCCGGTCAGGATGGCAAAAATCCACAATACTAACAACGACAATTGCTGGAGAGGATGTGGGAGAGAGGGGAACTCTCCTACATTGCTGGTGGGAATGCAGGCTCATACAGCCACTCTGGCGAGCCGTCTGGAGATTCTTAAAGAAATTAAAGATTGAAATGCCATATGACCCTGCTATTCCACTTTTGGGAATAACCCCCCATACAGCAGAGGTTCGCCTCGATAGCACAAGCACGACCATGTTCATAGCAGCACTGTTTACAATAGCAAAGTCATGGAATCAGCCCAAATGTCCAACAGTTGACGAGTGGATAAGGAAACTGTGGTACATCTATACAATGGAGTACTACTCAGCCATCAAAAATGATGAATTACTGGAATTTGCCGGGAAATGGATGTCATTAGAAACAATTGTATTAAGTGAAGTATCCCAGACCCAGAAAATTAAGCGCCGTATGTACTCCCTAATAGATGGCTCCTAGTACCAAACCCACCCAGCCCACCTAGAAACAGGAATTCCAAGATTATGAACAGGAGGGATGGGGTAGGAGGACCACACCAGAAAGAAGGAGAGAAGGGACCATGTTACAGCAGGGAAAATAGGCCTCCACCAAGGACCCAAATAAGTAATGAGACATCTGATTAAGTTCACAGACTTTTGTTCCTGATCATTTACTACTGAGGGGGAGTGATCTCACCAGAAGAGGAGGGCATAGAGTCTGGCAGATAAAAAGTAACAATTTTGCAAATGGGTGATAGACCCCTCCCTCACTGTGGTTTCCCACTTTTATTACATCTACCTTTGAATGTGTTTTTATCACAAGACTCTAACAGCTTTTTGTCTCTGGCCAGGGGGTAACATACAATGCCCACCAGGATGGAGTGAAGGGCATTGCAGGAGCAGCAAAACTGCAAAAGAAAATCAACAAACCACAATCCAGAACTTCAGAGACTCTATATCAACCACCTAGAACTAGGCCAGCTTAGTCTCTCCCCATCTTGAAGCTCAGGGAAATTTGCGGAAGAGGGGGCGGTAAGAGTGTAAGAGCATAAGGATGGGAGGAGCAATGATATGTAAGATACTCTATACTAGTTAGGGCTGAAGCAATCATAATTGGACTTTGCATGCCCTGCGCATTGTCCAACACACTGTTGACCTCACAAAGTCTAGCATCTGCTAAAGGCACCAAGATCCTTGGAGGCAAAGGATTGGCAGCCACAGCAGTGTTCCTATACCTAAGGGGAACACGGGAAAGGGTTCGGCAAAGGCCACTGGGTCCTTGTACGTCATCGGAGAGGAGGGCCCAGAGGAAAATCAGTCATGCACAAGAAAGGACTCTCTGGGAATTGGGGCGGGAGGCACTGGGGGATGGGGAGGGAGAGGGGTGGGGATGGGGAGCAGGGGGTACGGGGGGAGGAGGAGGGAGGGAGGCAACTGGTGTACCTAATAAGTTTGTATGAGCTGAAATAAAAAATAAAAAAAAATAAAAATAATAAAAAAACAAGAATTCTAGAGACTACTCAAAACCAGTATATAGCATCTATGTTAATACACTTGTATTATTCACAGCACATATGTGAAATCTGGAAACATACAATTAAAAATTGAAAGTTGGCAGGCAAGGTGAATCACTAAGAAGTATTTGCTGAATAACTCTGAACGCTTGAGTTCTAGCTCCAGAGCTTGCATGTAAAACCCAACTGAGTGCTTCCTCTCTGTAATCCCAGCACTTCTATGATGAGATTGAAAGCAGAGATAGGAGAATTGGCAGGTAACTTTGTAGACAGCATGCAGGTAGAAATAAAACAGATCCTGTATCACAAAACAAATAGAAGGAGAAAAGCAATTCCTGAAAATTTGTTTCTTCTTTCCTCCAGGTTATAGCAAACACACACACACACACACACACACACACACACACACACACACACACTAGATAAACCTTTCAAAAATAGAAAAAGAAAATGCAATCAGTTACTCAATGCTGTATAGTAATTCCAATGAGATAAAGATGTCAGTCAATCTCTCTACATACTATTGATATATAATCAATAAACCATTTGTTTACTTAAGTATAACTTTGCCAGATATAACAACAAATGTGACATGCCTTTAGCCCTGTCTCTGAACAAATAACTTGTACAATGACATTCTCACCTATTTTAAGAAATCTGGGCCAATAATTACAAGATAATGTTGATTGGTTGCTTTAAGAATCTCAAAGACCACTGAAGCAGAAAGTAGCCTGCTAAATACTGACTACACTTGCCAACACACCTGCAAATGTACACATGTATTCATATGTATGTGTGCGTCCTAATGGGTTGTACATTTTCCTTTACTGGTGTAGCAGCATACCTAAGCTTCAGTAAAATCAAAGTTTAAGGTAGGTTAGCTCTTCAGTGGTTGTTGACCTGTGCATTTTAAGCTTTCGTTAGCATCCCTTGTCTGCGTCCACTAGATGAGTTTGTCACCTTCCCTCTATTTGTGACAAGGAAAAAGTGTCAAAATGTGCCAAATATCTGATGTAGGGCAAAATCAACAATTGACTTAAATGTTAAGATAGAACCCATATGAGGTAAATATAGCACAAGAAATGACCCTAAAAGTTAGACTTTAAAAAAGATACCTTTTTTAACTTAAAAAAGTATGAACCAGATTGTTTATAAATAATAATAATCTTGGGTAATAATTTATAGAGGACTTTATTTTTGAATTTGACACACTGATACAAAAATTTATAAGAAAAAAAGAACAAGAATAATTTCTAAACACCAAGATTGATTTGAGAAGAAATAGACAATTTAAGTAAACCAATAACAAGCAATAAAATTAGAACATAAATTATAAATGTTCCAGTTAAAAAAGTCCAGGATGGGATGAATTCAGTTCTGAATTCTACCAGACTTTCATAGAAGAAGTAACACCACTACTACTCATGAGACAGAAAAGGAAGGAATGCTCCCAAATTCTTTCTATGAAGTTGGTGTTACTCTGATTCTAAAACCAAACATCTGAAAAGAACGAGAGGCAAATCTCACTAATGAATGCAGATGCAAGATGCTCAATAGAATGCTTACAAAAAGATCATATACCATGATCAAGATAGGTCGATTCCACATTTGTAAAAATGGTTTAACATATGTAAATCAATAAATGTAATTTATTAGATAAACAGATTAAAGACAAAAAACCCATATGATCTTCTCAATAGATGCAGAAAAAAGATTTAAACAAAATTCAGTATCATTTCATGATAAACTCTCTGGAGAAAATAGGCATGGCAAAGACATATCTCAACATAATAAGACTACATACATTAAGCCTAAAGCAAACATCATTCCAAATGAGGAAAAACTTGAAGGATTCCTATTTAAATCAGGAATAAGACAAGGCTGTATACCTTTACCACTTCTGTACAGTATTATGCTTGAGGTCCTAACCAGAGCAATAAAGCAAGAGAGGGAAATAAAATGGAGACAAATAGGAAAGGCAGAAGAAATATATGATGACTATTTCAGATAATATGATTCTATATTGGAGAGAGTCATATGGCTCTATCTTGAAATTACTTGAATTAATAAACACTTTCAGTAAAATGGCAGGCTATAAAACCAACATACAAAAATCAGTACCCTTCTTATATACCAGAGGCAAACAAGCTGAGAATGAAATGAGGGGCTCAATCCCATTCACCATAGCCTCAAAAACAAAACAAAAAACAAATAAGCCGTGGAATAAACTTAATCAAGGAATCAAAAGAATTTTACTATGAAAACTACAAAACCCTGGCAAAAGTAATTAAAGAGGATATTAGAAGATGGAAAAATCTCCTGTGCTCGTGAATTAGGATGACTAATAAAGTGAAAATGACAGTCCTACCAAAGACAATATACAGATTCAAGACAATTTCAATCAAAATCCCAATGCAATTCTTCACAAAACTGGAAAAAAAATCTCAAAATTCATCTGGAAGAACAAAAATCCCAATTAGCTGAAATAATCTTGGGTAATAAAATACTGTTAGAGGTATTACCATACTAGATTTCAGGGCCATAGAAATAAAAAAGTAGCATGATATCAGCATGAAAACATCAATGAATGGATTGGAATGGAAGATCTGGATATAAATTCACACACCTACAGTCACTTGATTTTTCCCAGAGTTGCCAAACATGCACACTGAGAAAATGACAGTGTCTTTGGCAAGTGGTGTTAGGAAAATTGGATACATGTGGTATCCAAATCTACATGTAGTAGAATGAAAATTGTCTGCACCTTCTCACCTCACAAAAGAATTAACTACAAATGGATCAAATATCTCAACATTAAATCTGAAATCCTGAAACTTTTTGAATAAAGAATGAGGAGCATACTGAAATTAATAGGTCTAGGTAAAGATTTTTGGAATAGGACCCAAATTCTCAAATTCTCTTGATTGTGCAAAAACACAACCCATGTAGGATCAAAGTCTTTGCTAGCTATGCATCTAATAAAGGACTGAGCGCCAGAGTACACAAGTACTCAAAAATTAAAAAAACAAGAAATCAAACAACCCAATTATCTAGTGGGCCCTGAAACTAGAAAGGGGTTTCTCACAAAAAGACATTCAAATGTCAGACAAATACCTTAAAAATTATCAACTTCCCTGGTTTCACAGACATACAAATTAAAACTAACCCGTGATACCATCTTACTCCACTTACATTGGCTAAGAGCAAGAACACAACAAGGAATGGTGTGGAGGCAGCAAGCACTTATTCATTGTTGATAAGGGTGCACACTGGTACTGCCACTTTGGAAATCAGTGTGGAGAGTCCTCAGATTGGCTATCATATTAATTAAGACAGTGTAATATTGATATATCGATAGAGAAGCAGTCCAATGTAGCATTAATGAACCTATAAGCATAAACAGCATAAACAAATACAGATTTTCTTAATGTTTGGGAAATCCAATGCAAGCATACAAATAAGATAAATTTGTGGTAGAGCAGATAAACGAAGCCAGTGATCTTTTGTTATAAAAGTTGGTCTAACTCTGCTACTGTCCCATAGTGAACTCAAGGCTGATTCTGGCTACATGGGACCAAGTCTCAAATTGAACAAAATGGAATTATTTTAATTAGTCACAAGGACAGGTCCTGACATTTTTAGCCAGAACATCTTAAAAATATTTTGAATGCAAAAAGTTATGAAAGAGGTTTACTACATAATTTTTGCTAATTTACAATAATCTTCATTGACTACAATTATTAAAATTTTACTTTCTGAGACATCTTCAAAAGTATGTGATGAATTGACAAGTTATATAATTGCACAATTTACAGTTATTCTTTATTGAATGAAGTTTATATCTTCAGAAATAAAATTTGACATGCAATATGTTACTTTGCTTTTGTCTTTCTTTTTATAATTTATTCAATTGTGCGTGTGTGCGTGTATGTATGTGTGTGTATGTGTGTGTAGAACCGCGGACAAATTGGGGAACCACCAGTAAGAAGTCCATAGAAAATGATATAAAATGTCAGTAATGCCACCTCCTTGTTTACTCTGCCCCGGGATTCACAGGCTCCCCCCTACCAGGGCCAGAAACGCAGACTGCCCCCGCTTCAGCGGACCTTCCGCCTGCAAGGCAAAAGCTTAACCCCTAAGCCACCTCTCCAGCCCCTGCTTTTGTCTTTCTATATCCTTTGTTTTGTGATGTGTACAGCAGAAGATTCATTTTAAAATTATTGAATGAAAGAATGAATAGTGAATTCCAATCAGCACAATGCAAACTTCCTAATCCTTAGATGCTCTGAACCAGAGGCTATAATTTAGTACTCTAGGACACGTTAGCATTATTCCCATGTTTGAAGTATATATTTACTACTCCAATACCAATCAATATTTAAAAAACATTCTGTCTGATCTCAAATATAAGCTTCAAAACATTTTATTATATGTTTATTTTCTGTACTTTCTGAATATTGGATTAGTTTTACTTATAACTAGATTCATTAAAAAGACAATGAAATGTGGAATGTATCCGTGGTTCTCACTGACAGTGAGAAAAAGGGATATAAGTATCCTAAAAGAGACAGAAATATCCAGAGATTCTATTCAGTTATTGGAATTATAGTGAGTTGCTTCGGGTTGAGGCCGGAGATGTTGCCAACCATCCTACTGTGCCCAGAAGTAAGAAGTCCATAGAAAATGGTATAAAATGTCAGTAATGCCACTTTTCGAAAACCTTTCCTTACCCGACATTGATGCTTTCAATGGTTGGCTATGGAGTTCTTTCTTGTATAACCAAAGGCAGTCTCTCTTGTAACAAAGAGACTCAATATGCATTTAATGTTTGTAAATTTTACTTGCTTTCCCTCTTTCCTCAATATCAGCAGGCAAAATTTTCTTGTATGTGTGTGCATGTGTGTGTATGTGTGTATGTACAAGAGGGCATTTGATTAAGTATATGTCTGTAGAGGCACAAGGATAATATCAAGAAGCGTACTGAATTCTATCCCATATTGCTTTGTTCTGGGTTTCCCAAGCTCTACTTTCCAGGACTGATACTGCAGGCTGCAGTAAATTCCACATGGCATTTTTACGTGGGATTTAGGTCCAAACTCAGGTCCTTTTGCTTGGGAGGCAAAATCTTTAACTCCTGAGCCATCTTCCCAGCCTTGTATGTCATCTTAAGAATCTGAAAATAAGAAAAATCCTGTAATGATTAGAAAGAAGGTTTGGCTCAGAATAAGAATAAGGCAAGTTTAATCAATTCATGTAAAGGGGAGCTCAGAGCTGAGTCTCTTGGTTCTGTAACCTACAGATACCTCGAGGAATTAAAATAAATTAAAAGTGTATAATAACTATCATTTGTTAAAAAAGGGAAAAGAAAAAAAAAGCTATTGGAAATCTCATTTGACTGAGAAACAATATTAAACAGAAAACTGTTTCCATAGTGTTTAAAAACTGTATATGTATTTCCTTCCCTCTGATCTAGTTAAATATTAGAAAAAGCCATTAATAAATATGCAAAAGCTGTGAATATTGCTTTTACAAATACCATAAAATGAATGGAGAAGAAAAATAAATTGCAAAGATCATTTAAAATCTCACATAGTCAATAGAAAAAGTTTAAGTATATTAAAGGCCAAACCATAAATTATATTTAGCTGACTTTGCATATTCTTCCATAGGCTATGCAAATAGTAACTGAAATTATGCTAATTTAATGTGTTGTGTTATTTTTAACAATGAGGACAAGAGGAACATGCTGAAAATCTGTTTGTTACTACCTTTGCTAATACTAAATCAGAACTAATTTTTTAACCTTAAACAAATTGGTTTGACAAATATTTTATTTTTTATTTAATACATTTTTATTATTATTTCAGCTCATACAAACTTAATAGGTACACCAGTTCCCTCCCTCCCTCCTCCTCCCCCAAACCCCCTGCTCCCTCTCCCCTCACCCCTCCCTCCCCATCCCCCAGTGCCTCCCCCCTCAATTCCCAGAGAGTCCTTTAATGTGCATGCCAGACTCTCCTCTGGGCCCTCCCCTCCGATGACATACAAGGACCCAGTGGCATTTCCCTGAACCCTTTCCCATGTTCCCCTTAAGCATAGGAATACTACTGTGGCTGTCAATCCCTTGCCTCCAAGGATCTTGGTGTCTTTAGCAGATGCTAGACTTTGTGGGGTCAATAGTGTGTTGGACATTGCATAGGGCATGCAAAGTCCAATTATGATTGCTTCGGCCCTAAGTTGTGTGGAGTATCTTACAAATCATTGCTCCTCCCATCCTTTTGCTCTTACATTCTTACCGCCCCCTCTTCCGCAAATGTCCCTGAGCTTCAGGATGGGGAGAGATTAGTCTGGCCTAGTTCTAGGTGGTTGATATAGAGTCTCTGAAGTTCTGGATTATGGTTTGTTGATTTTCTTTTGCAGTTTTGCTGCTCCTGCAATGCCCTTCACTCCATCCTGATGGGTATTGTATGTTACCCCCTGGCCAGAGACAAAAAGCTGTTAAACTGGAGACTTGTTATAAGAACACATTCAAGTATAGATGTAATAAAAGTAGGAAACCTCAGTGAAGGAGGGGTCAATCACCCATTTGCAATATGGTTACTTTTTATCTGCCAGACTATACGCCCTCCTCTTCTGGTGAGATCATACCCCCTCAGTTGTAAATGATCAGGAACGAACGTCTGTGAACTTAACCAGCTGTCTCATTACTTACTTGCAGTCCTTGATGGAGGTCTATTTTCTCTGCTGTAACATGGTCCCCTCTCTCCTTGTTTCTGGTGTGGCCCTCCAACCCCATCACTCCTGTTCATAATCCTTGCAATTACTGTAGATATTACATATATTTATCATTGAGTATCTCAAGGTGTGCTGGGTGGGTTTGGTACTAGGAGCCACCTATTAGGAAGTACATACAGCACTTAATTTTCTGGGTTTGGGATACTTCACTTAATATAATTGTTTCTAATAACATCCATTTCCCAACAAATTCCAGTAATTCATCATTTTTGATGGCTGAGTAGTACTCCATTGTATAGATGTACCACAGTTTCCTTATCCACTCGTCAACTGTTGGACATTTAGGTTGATTCCATGACTTTGCTATTGTAAACAGTGCTGCTATGAACATGGTGGTGCTTGTGCTATTGAGGTGAACCTCTGCTGTATGGGGGGTTATTCCCAAAAGTGGGATAGCAGGGTCATATGGCATTTCAATCTAAAAGCAGAAAATTTATAATGTTATTTCAAAATAAAACGTCCAAATTACACAGTTAAATACACGAAAATCCCCTGGAACTATACTTGCTATACCATAAGCATCCAGGCAACATATTTAATGTGATTATTTTGCTCTGCATTATTTTGTTTCCTTTGTTAATTATGGATAATTCCTAAATACATCTTTGCTATTAACAAAATTATCATACATCTTACATTTGCATGAAGTAAGTACTGTGCTATGGTATTTTGTTCTTAACAAAATGTGGTATTTGGCCTTGGAACTTAAAAGAAACTTTACCAAGAACGAATCTAAAATGTCTAACAAATATCTTAAAAAATGCTCCACATCCTTAGCCATCAGGGAAATGCAAATCGAAACTTCCCTGAGATATCATCTCACCCCTGTCAGGATGGCAAAAATCCACAATACAAGCAACAGCAAGTACTGGAGAGGATGGTGAGAGAGGGGAATGCTCCTACATTGCTGGTGGGAATGCAGGCTCATTCTGGCGAGCCGTCTGGCGATTCTTAAAGAAATTAAAGATTGAAGTGCCATATGACCCTGCTATTCCACTTTTGGGAATAACCCCCCATATAGCAAAAATTCGCCTCGATAGCACAAGCACGACAATTATATTGAACGAAGTATCCCAGACACGGAAAACTAAGCGCTGTATGTACTCTCTAATAGGTGGATCCTACCTAGTACCAAAACCACTTAGAGACACTCAAAGACAAATATCAGTAATACCTACAGTAATTGTAAAGATTATAAACAAGAGGGATGGGAAAGGAGGGCTCCACCAGAAACAAGGAGAGAGAGGACCATGTTACAGCAGAGAAAATAGGCCACCATCAAGGACTGCAAGGGGTGACATCCAATACCCATCAGGATGGAGTGAAGGGCATTGCAGGAGCAGCAAAACCGGAAAAAAATCAACAAACCATAATTCAGAACATCAGAGACTCTATATCAACCACCTGGAACTGGGCCAGCCTAATCTCTCCGCATCCTGAAGCTCAGGGAAATTTGCGGAAGAGGGGGCGGTAAGATTGTAAGAGCACAAGGATGGGAGGAGTAATGATATGCAAGTTAGGGTCGAGGCAATCATAATAGAACTTTGCATAACCTGCGCTATGTCCAACACATTATTGACCCCACAAAGTCTAGCATGGACTAAAGGCACTAGGATCCTTGGAGGCCAGGGACTGAGTCACAGTAATGTTCCTAAGCTTAAGGGGAACACAGGAAAGGGTTCTGGGAAATGCCTCTGGAGAGAATTTGGCATGCACATTAAAGGATGCTCCAGGGATTGGGGGGGAGAGGCACTGGGAGATGAGGAGGGAGGAGGGAAGGGAAGGGAGGGGGGAGCAAGGGGGTCGGGAGGAGGTGGAGGGAGGGAGAGGACCGGTTTACCTGTTCAGTTTGTATGAGCGGAAATAATAATAATTAAAAAAAAACAAAATGTGGCATTTGATATGGCGCTGTTAGTAGCTGCATTTATCTTCCAGTGAGGAAGGCTTACAAGATCCAGACCCTTCCTCACTATCCATACACTGGTAATTATTGCTAGGGGAGAGAACTTTTTTCTTCAGTGACATATCAAGCCATGCTCTTGTAATTTACCCTCACCCTATACTCCAGTAAGTAATCCCAGTCGAATTCATTGTTTTTCCCAGACTAGAATTGAATAGAATCATTTCCTTATATATCATGGGTGGTATTTTAGGGGTGAAAAGGTGTTTGTTCATCTCCAAAAATAATCACAAACTTATAGTGCTCTATATTTTCAAATTACTGATTCATAATACCACAGGATGATATTTGTGGGCAAAAAGTCAATCTAATTACAAGAATATTGGTATCTCTTCTAGATTATCAATACCAGTTACAGAAATGCACGTTCGTAATTCTAAGTGCCCAGCAAACATTCTTGAAGCCTTCTTTTTTTTTTTCAGAGTAAGAAATCTGGATAGAGCAGAAATTTGAGTGATAAAATCAGTGACACATGCCATCTCACAGCAGGCACAGATGGGGCGACAGTTTTTAGGCATGTTGAAACAAGGGAAGAGAGATGTGTATGGAGCACAGTGAGATTGTTGGATTCTATATGGAGTCCCACAAAAAAGTAGTTTGTTGGAAAAGCATTTTTTCTGTCGATGAAAGCATTAGCCACATACAATTAGCATGGAACCCATGAAAACAACTTATTAAAGAACATAATGAAGCTTGAGTTAATATAGTAAAAAAGAAAAATGTGTGCTGCACATAATCAAAATTCAGTTAAATGCATGAGCACAACTGATATTAGTGGCAAGTGACCTATACAGCATATAAAAGAAGCGTAAATCATAAATCATAGAAAGACACAAACTCAAATTAAAATTTATGAGAACTTGTTTAATTTTCAGTGTCTTAAAACATCTTTTTGACATTAACAGCTAATTTCTTTGCATTGTGATCAGAAGATATTGTCTAACAATGATTTGATGTACTAAGATTTGTTTAATGAACCAGCTTATGGTTAATCAGTTTTGTAGAAAGTTGAAGAGATGAAAATGTTAAGAATACAATATCCAGCTAATACAGCAAAGATTATAATCATAACTTCATTTCAAAAATTCAAAAACTAAAATGAAAGCCATTTGGACAATTTAAAAATGTATTGATTCATAATATTAACACACCAGAATTTAGAGTTAATAGCTAGTTGCAATTTCAAATCCCAATTAGTTAAAGGAAAGGATAAATGAACATATTTGTAGCAAAGCAGATACAACAAAATGTTAGCAAGCAGGTTTTATATATGGGTGTAGTTTGTTAGGCAAAGTTGTTTTACTTTTGTTTCTGTTTGAGAATTTGGCTAATTAAATGTTAAAGGAAAGTATATGTATTCATGCAATTAATTATTTTCAAGACTTAGAAGAAAATAAATCTTTCTAGCTTTTTAAAAACTTTATTTATTTATTCCTAGTTTTACTAGTTTCTTCCCTCCCTTTCTCCCCCTCACCTTTCTACCTTTACTCCCTGCTTCTCACATTCCCTCCCTTCATCATTCCATCCTGCTCACTCTCACAATCTTTCCAGTCTAAATGTTTCTAGAGAATATAAAAAACCCAGGAGTCTAAATTTAACCATGCCCTGGACGTGGGCTGTGCTTTCATTTGCTCATTCAAAAAATGGAAAAGTCAAACTCACATAATGTTATAACCTCAATAATAAAATAGCATAGACAAAAATGAAAAAGCATAGTTTAATGTCATATATGAATATTGCTACAAAACATAAGAATAGCTTATGACCATGAGGGTAAAAAACACATTTCTTAAATAAGATACATAGAGTATATTCATAAGGTAAAAAAAAAAAGTGCAGTGGTTTAATAATGTCAACTTGGGCTGGATCTGGAATCTCCTAAAATAAACCTGAAGACATATTCATGAGGGATTGTTTAAACTAGGTTAGCCTTTCATGTCTGTGAGGATTATCTAGATAAGGCTAATTGAGGTAAGATCTCCCTGTAGCGATGTGCACCACTATTCCATGGGACTGAAGAAGAGGTAAAAAGGAAATGCTGACCAGCAGCATTCATTGCTTTTGCTTCATGACCAAGGACACGTTGCCTTTTAGCTCCTGCCACCAGGACTTCCTCATCATGATGAACTATTCCTTTAAACTAAGATGAAATAAACCCTTTTTCCTTAACTTGTTTTTGTCAGGGTTTAGTATCATAGTAAGAAGATAAGTAACTAACACAAAAGTTAAACTATAAATGTTAAGAAGACTATGTATTTTAGCATAGTGAAAAGATGGCTTTAAAAAATCTTCCATGGAAATGTGGAAACGGGCAAAATAAAAACCTACCATCAAGAATAAAGATATTAATCCAAGCAACTATAAACTAATAAAAAAGAAACAGTAGGAAAATATATTCACATATAATTAAAAGCATAGGAATCTTGTAAGAACTAATCGACATCATTTTATGAGACTTTCAATAGTTAAAATGTCTAAGAGTAAGTATTGGCAAGTGTATAGGCAAATGGAAATTTGTTGTCTGCTATAAGTTTTATAGAAATGAGTTCTACTAATGGCAACAGGACAATATAGTGTGAAATTGGTAATGGCCATACTCAGGCAGAATTGAAGAATTTGGATTACCTTCAAATTTCCTAATGAAACTTACACACAAGAAATCATACCCAAGAGTGGTATTAGAAAACAAAACAGAAAAATAATTACCCATTATTTGGGATCTAGATAAAGGTTTTTTTTTTAAAGAAAGTAAGATCTAATAATGCAGAGAAGTAAAAATGTACAAATTGGACTCAACTGCATTAATGTAGTTAGTGAGAGAAACTTAAAATATACCTCTAAGAGATTGTCTTGTATGCACAATTGATATGAGAAGACCCAGCCCTGTGAATGGGACCATTCCTAAGGCAGGACATCTAGAACTGTATAAGGACAGAGAGTGAGCAAGCAACCACGCAGGTGTCTGTCTGTTACTTTCTGTTTTTGCCTGTGGTTATGATTCAGCCAGTTTGCTGGGCTCCTGATACATTAATCGCCCTCAAGCATGGACTGCTATTTAGAATTGGAAGCCAGTTAAACTCTTTCTCCCCTAAGTTGCTTGGATCCGATATTTTTGCTCAGCAATGTGTAATAATGGAAAAATGCATTCCAAATTGAGAGTAGTGTTTACCTCTAGGAAAAGAGTTGACTGCAGTGAATTAGGGGATTTCAATTGCTATTTAGAACATTTATTTTTCTGGGAAAAGGTATGAAACATATTTTATGAAATTATTGTTCAAAAAATCTGCATGGTCAGCATGTGGGTTGCTAACAACTTTGACATTATTTTCTACAAATTCGTATCGTTGAAGTATTTCATTACTTAAAAATTAAATATGAAAAGTATTCATATTTATCACTTTTTTTCTGAACACTATGAAGTTTGTTTTTAATCTTTAGATTTAATATTCAGAATCAGGCTAGTCAGACACCAGATCCTTGAGCCACAATTGTGGTCCTATTCTCTTTGTCCTCTCTTCATAGCTCTGGGTTCAGTGAATTGATGAATTGAATGTAAATTGCTGCCCACAGGCTCATGTGTTTGTATCCTTAGCTGATGTTAATGTTATGGAAAGCTTTGGCCTAAAAGAAGACACACCACAAAGGGTGGGCCAGCCCTGCTTCCTCTTAGTTTGATCTCTCTGCCTTGGTGATGGCTAAGGTGGCCTGAATCAGCTTCCTGTTTCTGCCATCAGTTATGTCTTGTGCTATTTGATTCCCACCTTAATGAATGGTAAGCCAAATAAGTCTCCTTTCTTCCTTTAAGCTGTATATGAATATTGTCTCACAGAGCAAAAAGAAGAGTAACTATAATATTAGATCATTAAAAGAATATTTTACTTTAGTGATATGTTGGTATTTTTCTATGGGTCTTCAAAAAGTTGAAAGGAATATCTCAGGAACTTCACATTACAATAATGCAATTAAAGATGTAGTCTTTCATATCACCACAGTACAAAGGCCTGCGGCTATGTAGAAAGCATACTTAATGTGCTGCATTACATTGAACTCCAACTGATTTTCCTGCACTTATTGTTTTTACATTCTCCTTTCCTCTGGTTAAGAAAATTCTTGTTTCATTAGAATATCTAACATATAATTACAATACAAAATATTCCTTAGGAAGGAAACTTCATTTAAAAGATATAACTATGCAAATGGAAATAATTACTTTCTAAAAGAAATGGGGAGCATTTCTCCTACTTCATAAGCTATCTTTTAAATACTGTTAATGAATGTCTTGGTCTTGCAGAAGATTGGTAGTATAACCTAATTTTACTCTCTCTCTCTCTCTCCTTTTGGTTGGTTTGATACTGAGATATAACCCAAAAGCTTTAATCACATTAGAGAAAAGCTACATGCCCAGGTCCTTTATTGTTTTTTTTCTTTTGAGACATTGTCCACCTAAGTTGACCAATAGCCTGGATTTGAACTCACAGTGTATATCAGGCTAGCCTGAAATTACAGATCCTCCTGCTCCAGCCTGTGCCACTAGGTGAGAAACACTTTTTTCTTTGCTTTGATTTAGTTGCCTCGATTTTCACATCAAAACCATTCAGAGTCAATTTTTGCAGTGGTATAGAACAAGCTTTCATTTCATTCTTTTGAAAATGAATGTTCAATTTCTTGAAAAGACTTTTCTTTTCCTACTGTGTATTCTTGATAACTGACCAAAGATTAGTACATTAGTTCACCATAGTTATACAGAAGTTTATTTTTGAACTTTTCCTATTTTATTCAGTTTCTCTTCATCTCTCACTTTCTCTCTTTGTGTGTGTGTGTGTGTGTGTGTGTGTGTGTGTGTGTGTGTGTGTTGGAGGGGGAATTTGTGTATGTTTTAATGCCAGAATTGCATTTTTTTCATCACTGATATTATGATGTGTTCAAAGTCAAGAAGTATGGAGCCTTCAACACTTTTCTTTCTCAGGATTATTTTGCTACGTCTTCCATGTAAATTTAATTTTTTCTATGAAGATTATCATTGAAGAAAACAGTGGGTACCAGTAGTTGAGTTCAAGAATAGGCTTTTAGGACCTATGCTATATTATGAATAGTGATGTGTGTGTTCATTAATTTGAATCCAATATTTATTGTATACAATGAGTATGTAACAGGCTGGAGCAGGAGGATCTATAATTTCAGGCTAGCCTGATATACACTGTGAGTTCAAATCCAGGTTATTGGTCAACTTAGGTGGACAATGTCTCAAAAGAAAAAAAAAACAATAAAGGACCTGGGCATGTAGCTTTTCTCTAGTGTGATTAAATCTTTTGGGTTATATCTCAGTATCAATCACAATGCACCTTAATATAAACTATATTTTATCATTAAATACTTTAAAACAAACTAAAAATCTGAGAAAGGAAATCATATAGAGTATTGAATAAGGTATTGAATCACAGTGGTCTATGTAGAAAAAACATACATGAAGCAATGAATACTATTTTAATTTGCAACTAAAATTTGACACATGAATTAGTATTATCTCAAACATCATAAATGAGATGCATACCGATATTAAAATATTTCACTATTGGGCAATTTTTTGAGTTTACTAACTCTATCAAAGTTAACGCAAATGGAAATTCAAGTCCTGACATTTTTTTGTTCCAAACCACATTCTTAACTCTTTAAAATAAATTTCTGATTTAAATTAAATAGCAGTACTATGGTAAATATCTGAAATTTGTGATATAATGCTAGATAATATTTCACAGAGTCTTCCATATCCTTTAAAGAAGTTTCTCTTCATCTTACTTCCCCTCCTTGGATTTTTATAATTCTGATTAAACCTTCAAAATAACTACTTGTTTGAGTCTTCTTTAGAATTTATTGACCATTAGTTACATAATCAAAGTCTTCACATGTTGATATGAACAAAAGTATGGAATAAATATCATCCAGAATACCACCATTAATTTTCATTTACCTTTTCCTTTACATTAAAGAATAGTTACTACAGTGTTATTTATATTTTCACAAAGGCATGAAGTCTTTTTGTCTGAGAAGAGCTAGAGTCCATCATAGAGTTTTGCTTTTAAATAATGCTTTGCACAGTAGGTTGAATCAGCCTATGAGTAATTGGAAATTCTGAATCTTGCAGCTTTCTTGAGAATTCTTACACATCCACTTGGAAGAATTCAGAACAGTAATTGAAAGACAGAGAGCACTATTAAATCATCAAAATTTTTCCTAAGAGAATAAAAAGAGGGATTAGAAAATGTCAATAACTCATTTTTGGAAAATATCCTAATTTGCAGACTGACATCTCTTCATGGAGAAGACAGCAGTACTGATGGCAATGTCTACATTGACAATTCAGATACTGTCACTCTATCTCTTAGGGAGTACATAATTAGACCATAATAAAAGTGAACAGTGTGAAATTCTTTGTGAACAGGCAATTATGTGCCATGATGCAGCTTTCAATTAACACATTGATATCCTGAGTGTTTTCAAAAGGTACTCCATCAGCCATTCAGATAATAGGAATGAAAGACGGGTGAATTGTGAAACTCAAAAATCAGATTAGAAAGAAATGAAGATGAATGTCACTCCTACATACGCCAAGCATTTAGTCTGTCTTTTAAGCTCACCAAAGTTTCAGCCATAAATGGGAAGCATTTTCAAGAGCATGTTCTGCCCATTTGACATCTTTCTCAGTTCTTGTCTTATACCTTTGGGTAGAATTTGTGATTTGTAGTGAGAGGCATTAGAATGGTATAACAATAAATATTTATAGCCACTCATTCAAACTCTTGTCATGTTAACAATAGAAGCAGCAATGGCATTGAAAAGGTTCAGGGCATTCTTGGGCAAGGTGTGTGGCCAGAAACACTTAAACATGACTGCCCTCTGGAAATTTAAAGGAAATCAGCAAAAAGCAAAGGTAGGAGTTAAAATTTGTGATTGGCTATTATGTAAATAAAGTTATGTAAGTAAGGCTAAAAATTCCTGGAAAATTTTACAAACTAGCAAGCTTTCTACAATTCTCCTGAAAAATTTCCTCACTGATGTAGATAAAATAAAATAAAATGAAATGATAATGAAGGACATGGAATGATTGCAGCCTTCCAGTTCAAGAGATTCGAAGAAAAGATTTAAGCACTTCTCTGTTCCAAGAACTGGATATATCATTTAAATTACTTCAAATCAGGTATGACTTCTCTGCCTTCTCCCCCATACAAAATTCTGTTATTTAAACATAATTATCAATTCACATGCAGAGCTATTTTTTTCATTAATTCCTCTAAGGATAACATTTTGCAAAGTCCATGAGAGACACTGATGGTGTTGCCTGAAGAAATAGAACTGTTCTTACATCTGCAAGATCCTGTTTCCCTTCTACAGCCACATGCACTCCCATTCCATCTGCCTCTGACAATCACTTGTTGCTTTCCTTCTCTGCAATTAGAATATACTACTTGTTACTTTATTGAGATTTTTTTTGCCCAACTTTCAGAGTTTTTTTTAATTCTCCTAATTTTATATGTTTTCATAGTTTGCTCTTCAAATGCTCTTATTCCTTCATGAGGCTATACCATCATTTGCTACACTTGGTGGCAAGCATATAGCATGTTTAGGTGTCCATTTTGTTTGCATCTTTTGTGACTTTTACTAATAAGGTATTGTAGACATTCAAACAGGTTCTTTGGAACATGAATTTCTCATCCTGGGGATTGCAATTGTTGGGTCATATGGTGGTTTTGAACATGACTTTCGCGTTTGGGAGATTACAATTGTTGAGTTATATGGTGGTTTCTACAAACATATACTATGTTTTCCTAATGGCGGGACGGTTTCCATTACCTCCAGTACCTGAGTTTCTCTTCACCTTCACCTGCACCTAGTTTCTGGTGTTCTTTCTGGTAGTTGTGCTGACAAATGTATACCAATGCCTCCTGCCTTTCAGTGCATGCTTACCTAAAGTTATGTTGTTGTGCAACCATTTTAAGCTTTTATAATTGCTTGACAATTGTTCCCTACTCTGAACAATTTTTAATGTGTTTATTTGACATCTGAATTTCCTTCTCTGTGAAATATCTCTTCATATTTTTGGTCCATTTTTAATTAGTTTTTTTTACAACTTTTAAGACATTTTTATATACGTTAGTCAACTATGTGACAGGTGATTTTTCTCCCTTCTGTAGCTTGTCTTTTTATTCTCTTAATGAAGTCTTTTGATGAGAGAAAGTTTCTCATTTTGATGAAGTCTGTTTAATAATTTTTCTTTTATGGACTAAGCTTTTGTTTAAACAATTAAGAACTCTTTGCCAAGCCAAAGATCCTGATAACTTTTTTCTAATTCTTTGTCATAACAATTGTGTAGTTTTCTATTTTGTGTTTACATTCATAATCTTTTTGGAGTCTTTTTTTGTGTAAAGTATAAGATTTGAGTTGTTTAGTTTTTCTTTTTCTTTTTTTTTTTCCTACAAATGCCTACTGACATGCTGAAAAAAATTATCTTTCCAACATGGACTTGAGAGTAATTCTGGTTCTCTATTTTGAGCTATGTATGAACCCATAATACCACGCAGACTTGATCAGTGTAGACACAAACATGTACTCTTACATGGGTAGACTATTCATTTTATGACTCTGGTTCTGACACTTGACAAAATCTAAATTTAAAGTCTCTTCAATTTACTTTAAAGTTTTTATTTGATAGATAGTACTGTCTGAGTAACTGTTTCAACATGTACAGTGCTTGGAACATCATTTCAGAGGTTACATGAGATACAATAATTACAGTAACTAGCATTGAAACTAACATTGTATACACACCTATCATTTCTGCTTTCCTTATAAGCTTCCTTATACACAGAGCATGCTTAATGAGATTGCTAGTCAAAAATACTCTTTTTGACAATTGTTTCATGTCTTGTAAAATTCTTGGCTAATGTGTTATTATAAAGGGCATTCTACCAGGAGTGCTAAAAAAAAAAAAAACCCTTCATTATGGAATAACTTATAGTTTTGCTTTTTTATAGAAAAATAGAAAGAAAATGTAAGTAATACTAATCTGAAAATATATTAACTAATAAGATGACTTTAACCTACAGTACAAATTACCTAGTATAGAATTACATATACAATTTGAACTATAGTTACAATAATAAGACAAAGTCATTTTGTAACATTATGGCTAGATTTTTGTCCCTATTTTAAGTATTAAGATGTCCCATAGATTAGTTCAGGTCAAAGGCAGATGAGAGCATGTTTTATTGCTTATTCTGTCCTGGAATAACATGATTCCATTTTGGATTTTGGATTTTTGCCCCTGATCTAAGGAAAGAGGATACTGCGTAACATTTTAGAACATTCTGTGGAGGAGGAAGACCCATAAAATGAATAGCTTGTTAGTCTCAGAAAGTCTCTGAGGCTAACAGGTTTCAGGGTTTGGAGGCACTCCACAAGGTTGAAAACAAAAGCATTAAACAACTGCTAGGTGGGGAGAAGACCCAGCCCAGTCCATCATTCTGGGCATTGAGTAGCCCTGTAGTCTGAAGGAAACTGACATAAATAAACCATACAGCAGAGAGCTCTGGAGTTGCAGCTTCTTTGAGCTTACCTGTATGGTGGGGTTTCTGCTTATGTAGCTGCCTTTAAGCTTTCCTGCTCTTCAACCCTTCTCCTATAAGTGACCCCAGTAAACTTACTGGTTTGTCAAGTTGGACCTTGGCATAATTGTTACTTTGTCTGTCATGAATCTCTGTCGGAGGTGAATTGATATTTGTTTAGTGTCTCACTGGGAAACATGTCAAACAAAAGACCATCCTTGAAAAATTCAGAGCATGACCATCATCCTCAGTGTAATACAATGTTGTTCAAAGTTAATTACTTTTCCATTATGAAGGAGAAACTCACACAAACAACAACAACAACAACAACAAAAGCAGCAACAGTAAATAAAAGGAATATGAAGGGATTCTGAGGTAACAAGCATGTTTAGTTGCTGGAGTTTGGTGATGAAAATACAAATGTGTATGTATGCCCAAGTTCCCCAGCAGAACTTCTTATACATTAGACATAGCCAAGAAATATGGAAAATCTTCTAAATTAATAATCAATTATTTAAATGGTAGGTAGATATAATAGCATTGAAGTTGTTCTGTAAGTACAGAATTTTTGTAAGCATTTTGGCATAATCTAGACTCACTTCATCTTGTAGAAGCATCATGAGTTAAGTTTAAGCTAGGCCTGACCATAGTGGACTGAATCTCAGATTGACCAGATTTCTCATTTTCATTCATGGAGTAGCCCTTCCCACTTGCATTCCCACCATAGAGGCACCTCATCAACAGTTTATTCTCTTATTTAAGGGTTTTATTATGCTGCAGCAATTAAAATTAGAGACTTCATAATTATCCTATTAACTCAACTTGTCCTGATTCCAAGCTTCCTGGGAAAAATAAAAGGGACTGTAGTTACATTAAACTCTTCTAGGAACTTCTACATTTGCCAAGTACAATGTTAATAACGAGATTTACTGTTCTATGTGAAACAACTAAGAAACAGGAGAAATAATATGAAATAAGTGCTTGTCAGACTTTGACCTCTAGGCAACACAGAAAACCTCTAGGCAGGAAACAATGAATTATGCAATGGTTCTAGATTATAGCCCAAAGACTAGTTCTAGGCAGCAGCTAATCAAGGAGAACCTAGGTGGATGCTGCTGTTCACTGCAGTGCTGGAATTCCAACAAAGATGAGGTGGTGACAGTAGAGAAGCAGAGAGGAGAAAATGCACTGTGAGATCTCCAGAAATAAGAGTCTTATCTTTCCTGTTTGATGGACTGCTGAATATCAATCAACATTTTTACCAGTAAACTATTTGAGAATAAGGGGAAAAGCTAGTGAAAACTACTGCATAAGCCACCCTAAAGGCTCACAAGGACTGGAAATAGCTTTCCAGTCATAGTTTAAAAAAGAAAAAAATTCAAGTACATTCACAAGGATACCAATTCAATCATCCACATGTTAGAGAGAACATGTGGTTCTTGGACTTTCTGTGTCTGAAATACCTCACTCAATGTTCCAGTTCCATCCATTAGCCAGAAAATTCCAAAATCTCATCCTTTCTGATGATTGAGTAATATTCCATTGTGTATATGTACCAAAATTTCATTATCCATCCCTCTGTTTATGGTCATGTTGGCTGATTCCATTTTGTCAGTATTGTGACTAGAACTGCAATGAACATAGATGAAGAAGTGTAGAGAATTTTTGGAATATTTCCAAGAAGTGGTATAGCTGGGTTATATGGCAGTTCCATTTTTGACTTTCTGAGAAACCTCCACACTGATCTTCACAGAGGCTATACCAGTTTACACTCCCACCAGCAGTGAATAAGTGTCCCTTTCTCTCCACAGCCTTGCCAGCAATCTCTGTTGTTTGTGTTCTTGATCTTAGCCATTCTGACTGAGGTAAGATGGTACCAGAGTTCTTTTGGATTACATTTCTCTGATAATAAGGAAGGTTGAGCATCTTTTAAGGCATTTGTTTGCCATTTCAATTTCTTTTTGAGTGAAAACCTTGTTTAGTTACAGGGCTTATCTTTTATTATTATTTCTGCTCATACAAACTTAAAAGGTACACCGGTTCCCTCCCACTCTCCTCCTTCCCCCGACCCCCCCTGCTCCTCTGTTGCTGAATCCCCTGCCCGGCCAGCAGGGCGGAAGAGGGGAAAGGGCAGGGCCTCCTGGGTGCAAGGTGAATGGGCGAGCCAGTGACGGGGTCACCACCCAGACCCCGGGAGTCAGGCAAGAAGCAGCACATAGACGAGGAGTTGGCCGCAGACTCAACTTTACTCAGGAAGTGTTTGGGCTTACATAGGGTCGGGGTCCAATCAGGTGTGGCCACTCTTCTACTCAAGGGAGGGGGGGGGACAGCCACCAATCATTCAGCTGTTTACTAGGTGTCCAGGTTAGATGGCCGCTTCCCATTGGTTGTTCATCCCTCCTTCCCATTGGTTGTTTATCTGCCCGCCATTTGGTTGTCCATCCCACTGCCTGTATGGTTTCTTCTCAGGCTTATCTATAGCCAGACCTCCTGGATTCGGGAGCCCGGGCTAGGGCCTCCCTGAATTGATAGTGCCACACTCCCCCTCCCCTCACCCCTCCCTCCCCATCCCCCAGTGCCTCCCCCCCATTCCTTGGAGAATCCTTTAATGTGCATGCCAGACTCTCCTCTGGGCCCTCCTCTCTGATGACATACAAGGACATTTCCCTTAACCCTTTCCTGTGTTCCCCTTAAGCATAGGAACACTACTGTGGCTGTCAATCCCTTGCCTCCAAGGATCTTGGTGTCTTTAGCAAATGCTAGACTTTGTGGGGACAATAGTGTGTTGGAAATTGCGCAGGGTATGCAAAGTCCAATTATGATTGCTTTGGCCCTAACTTATGTGGAGTATCTTGCATATCATTGCTCCTTCTATCCTTGTGCTCTTACAATCTTACTGCCCCCTCTTCCGCGAATTTCCCTGAGCTTTAGGATGGGGAGAGATTAGGCTGGCCTAGTTCTAGGTGGTTGATATAGAGTCTCTGAAGTTCTGGATTATGGTTTGTTGATTTTCTTTTGCAGTTTTGCTGCTCCTGCAATGCCCTTCACTCCATCCTGATGGGTATTGTATGTCACCCCCTGGCCAGAGATAAAAAGCTGTTAAACTAGAGTCTTGTTATAAGAGTATATTCAAAGGTAGATGTAATAAAAGTAGGAAACCGCAGTGAGGGAGGGGTAAGTCACCCATTAGCAAAATGGTTACTTTTTAATCTGCCAGACTATATGCCCTACCCTTCTGGTGAGATCATACCCCCTCAGTTGCAAATGATCAGGAAGGAAAGTCTGTGAACTTAACCAGATATCTCATTACTTACTTGCAGTCCTTGATGGAGGCCTATTTTCTCTCCTGTAACATGGTCTCCTCTCTCGTTGTTTCTGGTGTGGCCATCTTACCCCATCCCTCCTGTTCATAATCCTTGCAATTGCTGTAGGTATTACAGAGATTTATCTTTGAGTTTCTCTAGGTGGGCTGGGTGGGTTTGGTACCAGGAGCCACCTATTAGGGAGTATATACAGTGCTTAATTTTCTGGGTTTGGGATACTTCACTTAATATAATTGTTTCTAATAACATCAATTTCCTGGCAAATTCCAGTAATTCATCATTTTTGATGGCTGAATAGTACTTCAATGTATAGATGTACCACATTTTCCTTATCTACTCGCCAACTGTTGGACATTTGGGTTGATTCCATGACTTTGCTATTATAAACAGTGCTGCTATGAACATGGTGGTGCTTGTGCAATCGAGGTGAATTTTTGCTGTATGTGGGATTATTCCCAAAAGTGGAATAGCAAGGTCATAGGGCATTTCAATCTTTAATTTCTTTAAGAATCTCCAGACAGATTGCCAGAGTGGCTGTATGAGCCTGCATTCCCACCAGCAATGTAGGAGAGTTCCCCTCTCTCCACATCCTCTCCAGCATTTGTTTTTGCTTGTATTGTGGATTTTTGCCATCCTGACCGGGGTAAGATGATATCTCAGGGAAGTTTTGATTTGCATTTCCCTGATGGCTTAGGAAGTGGAGCATTTTTTAAGATATTTTTTAGACATTTTAATTTCATCCCTGGTAAAGTTTCTTTTAAGTTCCAGGGCCCATTTTTTTAATTGGGCCATTAGTTTTTTGGTGTTTAGTTTTATAAGTTCTTTGTGCACTCTGGATAATAGGGCTCTATCAGATATGTGGTTAGTGAAGATTTTCTCCCATTCTGTGGGTTGCCTTTGAGCTCATGTTACAATCTCTTTATCTGAACAGAAGCTCTTTAATTTCACAAGATCCCAACTGTTGAGAGTTGGTAGCAGTGACTGTGCCATTGGATGTCTGTTTAGGAAATATTGGCCTAGCCCAATCAGCTCGAGGGAGTTCCCTATCCTTTTAACTATGGTTTTTATAGTCTCTGGCCTTATATCAAGGTCCTTGATCCATTTGGAATTAAGTCTTGTACATGGTGACAAGTACGGGTCCAGCTTTAATCTTCTGCATGTGGAGATCCAGTTTTGCCAACACCATTTGTTGAAGATGCTGTTCTTTTTCCATTGGATTTTTTGGGCCCCTTTGTCAAAGACCAAATGGCTGTAAGTTTTTGGGCTTATATCTGGGTCTTCAACCCTTATCCATTGATCTGTGTGCCTATGTTAGAGCCAGTACCAGGCTGCTTTTACAACTATGGATTTGTAGTATAGACTTAGGTTTGGTATGGTAATACCTCCAGCAGTGTTTTTGTTACTCAGGATTGTCTTTGCTATCCTGGGTCTTTTGTGCCTCCATATGAACTTTGAGGTTGTTTGGTCAACTTCTTTGAAGAATTGCTTTGGGATTTTAATTGGTACAGCGTTGAATTTGTATATTGCCTTTGGTAGGATGGTCCTTTTTACGATGTTGATTCTGCCAATCCAGGAACATTGGTTAGGTTTATACCAAGGTATATCATTCTTTTAGGGATATAGTAAATGGGATTGTTTCTCTCAGGGCTTTTTGACTTCTTTCATTCTGAGCATGTAGGAAGGCCACTGATTTTTGTACATTTATTTTGTATCCTGCCACCCTGCTGAACTTCTCAATTAGTTCCAGGAGCTTCCTAGTGGAGTTTTTGGAATTCCTCAGGTATAAGATCATGTCATCTGCAAATAGGGATAGCTTGACTTCTTCCTTGCTGATTTGAATCCCCTTTATGTCCCTTTCTTGTCTTATGGCTTCAGCTAAAACTTCAAGTACAATATTGAAAAGAAGTAGTGAGAGTGGACAGCCTTGTGTAGTTCCTGATTGAAGTGGGAATGCTTCAAGTTTTTCCCCATTGAGCATAATCCTTGCTGTGGGCTTGTTTTATACAGCTTTTATTATATTGATAAAGGTTCCTTCCATTCCTATTGTCTCTAGGGTTTCGATCATAAAAGGCTGTTGGATCTTGTCAAAAGCTTTTTCTGCATCTATCGAGAGTATCATGTGGTCTTGGACTTTGGACTGGTTTAGATGATGAATTACATTTATTGATTTGTGTATGTTGAACCACCTTTGTGTACCGGGGATAAAGCCTACTTGGTCCCGTGAGTGAGCTTTTTGATAATGTTTTTGAATCCGATTTGCTAAGACTTTGTTGAGAATCTTTGCATCTGTGTTCATCAGAGAGATTGGCCTATAGTTTCCTTTTTTTAAGGCTCATTTTTTTATTTAAGTGTTTGGTGTCCTTGAGTTTAATTTTCTGAGCTCTTTGTATACTCTGGAGATTACTGACCCTTTACTGAAGATGCAACACAAAGGTATCACAGCACATGGGCAAAATATATCAACTGGTACTGGCTTGAGGACTTTATCCTTGCTAGATAGCTTACACAGTACCAAAAATTACTGTAGAAGCTTCTGGGGAAGAGAAACAAACCCCATCAACAGCATGAGATCTATAAGTTGGAATATAAATCACCATGACAACAGGTGATCACCAGTGTAATAGTGGCATGAGTACCAAGAAGACATCCAGCAGCTTTCTGATTGAACTCAAGACTTCTTGTCAGAGTAGTACCCATCCCAGTACATCAAACTGCTCTGTAGACAGCTGTTATTATATCCATGTACTGGGAACTCACAGTGGAAATCTTGAATATAAAGCTGGATGAATGAAGGGAAATTAATATCAGTGGGATGTCCTGGAGAGAGGTAACTCATTACACTATTGAGGCCGGAACCCCCACAGGAATAGACAAGCCAGAATGAACCCTAAAGTCCATAGATACATACAGGTGGTAGAGTGAGACAGAATGGTGAAGGGAAGGGAGGGAATGGGAGGGAGGTAGGAGGGAGGGAAACTGGGATGAATACTTAATATGCTTTATAAAAATAGAAAAAAATTAATAAAAAAATTTTAAAAAGTCTCCGAATTCATGGGGCATTGGTACAATGCCCAGATGGTATGACCTCACTACTCTAGAGATTGTAGTCCAGCGCTCAGCTTGGATTTTTTTATTTCTACTCATACAGACTTAACAGGTACACCCGTCCCCTCCCTCCCTCTGAACCCCCACCGCCCTGTGCCCTCCTCCCCTCTCCTTCCCTCCCCATCCCCCAGTGCCTCCCCCTCCCATCCCCGGAGCATCATTAAATGTGCATGCCCATCTCTCCTTTGGGCCCTCCTCTCCGATGAGATGCAACGACCCAGTGGCATTTCCCAGAACCCTTTCCTGTGTCCCACTTAAGCACAGGAACACTAGTGTGGCTGTCAATCCCTTGCCTCCAAGGATCCTAGTGCCTTTAGTCCATGCTAGACTTTGTGGGGTCAACAGTGTGTTGGACATTACGCAGGGAATGCAAAGTCCAATTATGATTGCTTCGGCCCTAAGTTGTGTGGAGTATCTTGCATATCATTGCTCCTCCCATCCTTTTGCTCTTACAATCTTACCGCCCCCTCTTCCGCAAATTTCCCTGAGCTTCAGGATGGGGAGAGATTAGGCTGGCCTAGTTCTAGGTGGTTGATATAGAATCTCTGATGTTCTGGATTATGGTTTGTTGACTTTTTTTTAGTTTTGCTGCTCCTGCAATGCCCTTCACTCCATCCTGATGGGTATTGTATGTCACCCCCTGGCCAGAGATAAAAAGCTGTTAAACTAGAGTCTTGTTATAAGTGTATTTTCAAAGGTAGATGTAATAAAAGTAGGAAACCGCAGTGAGGGAGGGGTCAGTCACCCATTAGCAAAATGGTTACTTTTTATCTGCCAGATTATATGCCCTCCCCTTCTCATGAGATCATATCCCATCAGTTGCAAATGATCAGGAAGGAAAGTCTGTGAACTTAACCAGATGTCTCATTACTTACTTGTAATCCTTGATGGTGGCCTATTTTATCCCACTCAACTGTTATGGATTGAATATATAACGTCACACAAAGGTTGGTGATTTGAACACTTCCAGATGGTGGGGCTGGTTTAGGATGCTATAAAAACTTTGGGATGTGGGTCCTAATTGGAGGAAGTGAATTGCTCACTGCTGACCCTTGCAGGGGTGGTTATTCCCTTTGCTCTGTAGCCCTCTCAGCTTCCTGGCTGTGTGAACAGCTCTGTTCTACACACACTCTCAGCACCAGCATGCTCTGACCGTGTACAAGAGACCATAAGTCACGGAATGAATTCTCTAAAACTTGTGCCAGTAACTTTCCTCTGTTAAGTAGCTTACAGTTAAGTAGCTTGCACTAAGAAATCTTGAATAAATCTCACGAAGGTCTTGTTTTTCTAAATTCCTTTAAAACACCCAGAATAATGCTTAATAATATTTGTAGGCATTAAAAATATCTAATGCCAGGAAAAGTGAGATTATCATATCTAGTTTCAATGACAAAATAATTATCAGGGAGGAAAACAAGAAAAATAAGATTCAAAGTATAGAAAAATCAATGACTATATTAAAGACTGAAATGACACTGATAATAGAATTTAAGCAAAAAAATCAAAACAATCATTAAAATTATATTACATACATTCAAGAATAGATTACAAGAAAGAGTTGATAAAAAGAGACATAAAAATGCATAGGAAGGAAAAACCCAAGTCAAATAGCTCTCTTTCTTTTGCCTTCCCACACCCTTTTTTGTATAAGAAATTATGTATCTCAAGTTGTATTCCATTTCTAGTGTAGTCAAGGATGATTCTGAAGTTCTGATCTTCCTACCTCTATTTCCCAAGTGCTGGAATTAGTGCCTGGATGTGTACTGATAAAACTCAGCACTTCATAAACTGCCTTTTAAGTAAACACTGTACCAGCTGAGCTGCATCTCAACCCCAAATCACACTTCTAAAGTTTAGAATTGCTGTATCCAAAATGAACTGGAATCAGCAACAGAATATATATGTGTACATATATATATATATATATATATAATCAATAGAAATAAATAAATAAATATTTGGGTTATTTTGATAGAAAAATCAGCACAGAGATTTCAACTGTAGATAACAATAATATGCTCTGTATTTTAAAAAGCTAGAAGAAAAAATTTTGGATATTTTTGCCAAAAAGGCTGTTAAGCATTTGGGGAGACAGGTTTAAATTAGTTAATGTTATTCAGTGTACAGGCTGTCAAAGTAAAAGTGCTCATATGTAAGCCTGATGATCTGAGTTTAATTAATGCATGTACTGAACATTATACAATAACCCATTAATATGTTCAACTTTTATGGTACATAACGAGCACAGAATAATGGAGTAATGGAGATGCTTGCTATTACACCTAGATGCAAGAGCATTTTTCTTTCTTTTTTTTTTTTTTTTTTTTTTTTTGTGCACCACAAACGGGGTGCGTGACATTTCTGATATTCAGGTTATCTTCACTACATACTTTTCACAGAACAATAAGCACAAAAGCAGAGTCTGATTCAATGACTGTCACAGACATGCTGCTGAGATGAGGTCAGAGGACAGGTTCACCTCGCAGGGGCACAGAACCACAGCTGCCCAGTTCATCACTGACAGCACAGACAATATGAGGAATTTGGGATGACCTAAAAATCTCTGAAGTGACAATTCATGTTGAATGTCATTTAATGGATTGAGAAGCTCACTGAATACCAACATGTCATACTGTTCCATAGATCACTATGTGGATTCTAAATTTTCCTGTGTTTTCTTTGGGGTCTGCATTCTGCAAGAGAAGATTCACTTGTCAGTGTTATACCATGTTCACTCTTTAACCTTCTCACTGTCTCACAACCAAGAGGTAATTGGATACAGAATGAATGATCTTCTGTAAATTTTTATTTAAGGACTATAAACCATGAGCAATCCTAATTTTACATAAATTTACTGCTTTATGTTTTAGTGAGGTTCTGGATGTACCTTTTGGAGAAGCTGTATTAAGATTAGTGACTGTGTGGACAATTCTGTGTTGAGGAATAAGTATACTGCCTTATCCCACACTTAGATGTTATATAGGTATTGATTCGTTTCATTATCATGACCTTAGGGAAGTAGAATTATACCATTAGTAGCTCATTTTAAGCTGGGAAAAATATACTATTCAGAAATCAAATCATGTAATTCAGGACAACTGGTAAGTGAATGAAGGAGCAAGGCTTCAATCCTGGCAGCAACCTAAGGCCTGCATATATTTAGCTCGAAAAAAAAAGGGGGGGGTTGGCTCTATTTGAGTTGGACTGATAAGCTTTGTCCTGCAGATACATCCATTATTTTGCCATCATAAAATTATGAATATGCTGAATCTTTGGGCTTAACATGCATTTGGTTTTAGAGCAAGCCCCCTCCACTCACCATGTGGCTAGTGGTCATGCATAGGGGTACATGAGTGCAAAACAACTTGGGACCTCAGAGAAGTACGGAAAATGCCCAAAGCCCTTCAAGCCCTTGAGATGCTGAGTCAGTACAGTGTGGTTGTGATGAGTATATACTGATAACATGTATTGCAAAACAGAAAGCATGGGTGAAGGAAAAATCGTCTTGACTGGAATGATACACGTCAGAGACTCTTAGTAGAGTTGTGCTTGTCAGTGGAAGCCATTGCAGTGGTTGCTCATCACAAAGATGGCACACACCTCAATCAGTGGCGACCGCATATGCATGGCCTACAAAACTTAGATTCAAACTGCAAGAAGAAAATTAGAAAGTAGTTCGTAAAAACAGCCGAAATCAATTAAGCCAAAAAAGAGATTGGTCAGGGATACTTTCAGTGGAGGATGATATTGTATAATAAGGATGAAAATGACATAAATTAATTTACTCATGTATGAAATTTCCAACGAAGAATAAAAATAAATTCAAAAACAAAAACACTGGAATGACCAAATCAACTCTGTCTTGGTTTGTTTAACTGTTACATTGCCAAATAAAATTTGGGCTTTAGAGTAAAATTATACCAAGATACAAGGAAAGAAGATAATTTTACTTTTTCATACTCAGCACTATACTATAAAATTTCCCATGTACATGGTAACATAATCCCCTAACAGTGATTTTTTTTTCTTTTTGCAGCAGAAGAGTTTTGGGATTCAATGTGGGAAATTATTATATTACTTAACACAAATTATTTAAATGAATCTCAGACTAATTCAGGGATTCTTTACTAATAAACTGTAGCATTGAAACTTGAATACAAATTCCACATTCTTTATTTGAATCATATTAAAGTCATTAATGAACATTACCAAAGTACATATGAATGGAAAACTTAATTTAAAATAGAAAAAAGCAGGTTTATAAAAATGTGAGTTTCTTTTATCATTTTATCTTTTTAATGAGTTGACTGAAGTTCAGTCAATGTTTTGAGTAAAGACTTCATTAAGTCTGTTTGGATATATTCGAGTTCCTGAAGAAAAGGTCTGTGGTTCTGTGTTGATATAATTCAACACAATCCTAATTCCTCAGCTTCCAAAATTCTGGTATTATGGGTATGCCACAGCATGGCTTATTTAAAATTATTGTCATTATTATATCATTTTTACAGTGCAAGAATAAGGAAAAATATTAGATTAGAAAATGATTAACTGAGAATCTTCCTATATGTAGATTGTTAAAATTGAAGTAATAATCAAACATAAAATTAACTGTGATATGAATATCAGAGGCTTATGTATTTGAACAGACTATCATGATCATTTGAAAACTTAAACAGAAAATTAAGTTTTAGAGAAGTAAGTGATTGTATTTGTGATAGAGGTGTAGCATGGAAGAGATAAAGCGTGTGAATAGTGATATATCATTTATAAGTATGGCTTTTGAGAACTATAAAACAAACAACAGAAGAGCAATAGACATTCTTGAGTTAAAAAACAATCTGCATATTTGAGAATGATCTTATAGACACTAAAAACATTCTTAAGTATATTAGACCAAATATATATTAGAAATATATTTCGTGATCCTTAGTAATTTCCAGTTTGCTCAAAATTGTTGTCTATACCCACGTTTTCAGTGCAATAACAATTGTGCCACTTCTGGAATTAACAATATATAACTGAAATGGTGACTTTAGTGGCACTGCCATGTCCCATCAGATGAAACATCAGAGAGGCCCTAAGGTGACCTCAGCTTTTTGTTCCCAAGTGTTGTAAAGTGTTTTTATCCAAATAGCAGCCATCTTTGCCTGAGACTGTTAAGAAAGTTAAGATCACATCTGTTGACCACTGACATTCTTTCAGAGACAACAGATGTGGAGAGGAACTAGAAGGCAGGGGCCAGCCCATGCACCCTAAGGGTCTTGAGTTCTGGGAAGTGCAGGGTATATAGGCTGAGGAAGGTTAACTGAAGGCCAGCAGCCATGCTGGGGTGCGTTTTCTGGGGATTAATCAGCCTTTCAGTTGTTCCTGTTCTTGCAAGAAGCATTCATCCCTGCTCCTGTAATTAACCCAGATAAATTCTTGGTTCCTCAAATTGGAAAAAAAAAAAAAAAACAACAATCTGCATATTTGGGCTGGAGAGATGGCTCTTCAGTACAAGTACCTTTTTTGTTAGCAAGAGGACTAGAGTTCAGATCCCCAGATCTCAGGTAAAATGATGAATGACAATAATTCCAGCCTCAGAAGGCCAAGAATAGGAGCATCCATAGCAAGTGGAGAGCCAGACAGGCCCGATCAGGGGGTTGTGGGTTTGACTAGAGTCATATTTCCAAAAGAATAAGATAGAAAAGTCAGTGAGGATGATTCTAAATATCATCCTTAGGTCTCCATATGCATGCACAGATATGGGCAGTACACATGTGTCCACACACATACACACATGCGTGCCTGGTGCACATATGCACATGAAAAATAGAAAGGAACAGAAAATATCTGTATATTCTCTTCAAAAGTATGTATTTCTTGTGATGATATTTAGGTAGATGAAGCTTTACATTTTTCTTATGGAGATCTAAAAGACAGGTAAACAACCACATGGATACAGCACAGTTCTTATTTCCACCTTCCAACACAATGTAGAAGAGGAACTCAAACTAAATCTCCAAAGACTGTACCATCTGAAAGAATGTCAGAACATTTATTCTTATTGGAAAAGTTATTATAATTGAAATTTTGTTAGGATTCCCATTTTTAAAGTAAGCTATTATTCTTGGTTGGACTCTGAAGATGTTATGCCTTAGGCCAAAGAAAATGATTTAAGTTTGTTTGCTAGTAGTGGTTGAGCTATTCTGGGACCTCTTATGCACACACATTTTATTTTATTTATTTTTTATTTATTTCCTTCACTCATACAAAGTTGATAAGTACCCCATTCCCTTCCCTCCCTCCACCCCTTCCTGGATCCCCCTGCTACCTACCCTCTTTTCCCTTCCTTCCCCCCTTTCTCCCAGTGCCCCCTCCCCCCATTCCTAGAGCATCCTTTAGAGCCACACACATTTTAAAATCAGCTTGTGACATATATGTCTGCTCTGCAAGTCAGTTGGGAGTTTGACAAAAATTACTTCAAATTGATAGATAAATGTGGACATAAATGGCATTTTGACAAAATCAAGTATCTTTTATCATAAATGCAGTAATTTTTGTTGTATAGTGTTAGATTTACTCTTTAGCACAAGAGCACATTTTAAAAACATCATTTTCTCCCTTTCCCCACTCCGCCGCCGGGGACCCGTGCCCAGTCCAGCCGGGTCTCACCGCGACCTAGGTAAGCTCCGCCCCCGCCCACCCCCAGAACCCAAGGCCGCCCAAGGGACCCAGCTCTTCCCACCAGCCAGCCGGAGCCGCGCAGGGCCAGGGAGGAAGACCCCCCTGTGCACGGGCCCCGCCCAGCTCCCCCAGGTTAAATAGCGCTGCCGATACCCCATCCTCCCTTTCCCCACTCTGCCGCCTGGGTCGCGCGTGGTCCAGCCGGACCTCACCCGTGACCTAGGTAAGCTCCATCCCCGCCCACCCCCAGAACCCCAGGCCAAATAATTCAGTTTAGTGAAAAACGCACAGAAATTGAAAGAAGATCTTAAGAGTTAAAAGGACAATGCCAAAGTCAAAGTGCAAATCCATGAGAAACAACACTCAAGTAAACAAATCTACCACTGAAGGAATTAATCCCATAATGTTAGACTCCAACCACAACAAACCCATGGAAAATGGCCATGAAAGCTTGACCCAGGATAACGACTTCCAAAATATGATCATTACCATGTTCAATACTATGAAAGAGGAAATCTGGGAGGAATTAATCGAATTAATCGCTTTGAAAAGGAACACAACAGACACTTGGAGGAGTTGAGGAAAACAGTGCAAGAAACAAAAACTGGCATAGAGCAGTTAAAACAGACTCAAGCAGAGTTTAAAACTGAGCTACAAGACAAGTTATCCTCAACCCAGAACTCCACAGAGAGTCTTATCAGCAGAACTAATGAAGCAGAAAACAGAATTTCAGACTAGTACTAACCAGCTCAATAGAAGAGGTTGTTAAAGCCAAAAAGATACTTGAGAGAAATATCCAAGAGGTATGGGACACCCTGAAGAAGCCTAACATGCGTATTCATGGAATACCAGAGCAAGAATCTCAAAATACCACACCTGAGGAAATTTTTCAAACAATCATCAAGGAAAACTTTCCTCATCTAAAAAAAGAGAGGCCCATCCATATACAAGAGGCATTCCGCACCCCAAACAGATATGACTAAAACAGAAGTTCATCCCGGCAAATAATAGTTAAAACACTATACATTCAAGATAAAGAAATGGTGCTGAGAGCTAAAAGGGAAAAAACCAAGTCACTTTTAAAGGTAAACCTATTAAAATAACAAATGACTTCTCAGTCGAAACAGTAAAAGCAAGAAGAGCTTGGAGAGACATACTTCAAGTATTGAATGAGCAAAAATGTCAATCCAGGCTGATTTACCCTGCAAAACTATCCGTCATGATCAAGGGAGAAAGAAAAATCTTCCAGCACAAAGACAACTTGAAGGGATACATGTCCACAAAACCAGGCCTTCAAAATATGCTAGAAATGATACTCAAGCTTGAAGAAAAAAACAGGCATATCCGGGAGAACAGAAGGGAAGTATAACACCATTAAAAGTGAAGCAATATTCTTATAAAAACTACTAAACATAAATTGTCTGGAATTAAAAATAGTTTCTCCATTATAACACTAAATGTTAATGGAATTAACTCACCGATCAAGAGACACAGATTACAAATTTGGATTAAAAATCACAATCCATCAATCTGCTGCCTGCAGGAAACCCATCTCACCACAAAAGATAGGCATGCCCTAAAAATAAAAGGCTGGTCAACAATTCTACGCTAATGGAAGCAGAAAACAGGCAGGAGTAGCCATTATGCTATCGGACAAAGTGGACTTCAAACCAAAGAAAATTATAAGAGACACAGATGGATACTACATTTTAGTCACAGGTACAATTCACCAGGAAGACTTCACAATACTGAACATATATGCACCCAACATGGCCCCCTCTCACATTCATTAAGCAAACCCTACAACGTCTAAAGTGAGAAATCAATCCCAGAATGATAATTCTTGGGGATTTCAATACCGCCCTCTCAACATGGGATAGATCAACAGGTAAAAAACTTAACAGAGACACTTTGGAGCTTAACCAAACCCTTACTGAAATGGACCTTACAGATCTCTATTGTACTTTTCATCCACGCACCAAAGAATACACATTTTTTTCAGCAGCACACGGAACTTTCTCCAAAACAGATCACATATTGGGCCACAAAACGAATCGCCACATATACAGGAATGTTGAAATTCTAGCCTGCACCTTGTCAGACCACCACGGCTTAAAGCTTGACATCCACAAAACAACAAACAACAGAAAATACACTAACTCCTGGAAACTTAACAATATGATATTGAATGAGAATTGGATTCAGGAAGAAATTAAAAAGGATATTCAAGATTTCCTGAAAGTGAATGATAATGAAAATACAAGCTTACCAAAATCTCTGGGACACAATGAAAGCTGTTCTAAGAGGAAAGTTCATAGCTCTTAATGCCTACAGTCAAAAAAATGGAAACATCAGAAATAAACAACTTAACAATGCAGCTTAAAGCTTTAGAGAAACTAGAGCAATCTGATCCCAAAAGTAGTAGAAGAGAGATTAGCAAAATAAGGGGAGAAATATCTGAAATCGAGATTAGGAAAATGATAGAGAAAATCAACCAGTCAAAAAGCTGTTTTTTTGAAAAAATCAATAAGATTTATACACCCCTAGCTAAATTAACTAAAAGCAAGAGAGAAAAAACCCACATTAACAAAATTAGAAATGAAAATGGAGTTATCACTAATGATACCCAAGAAATCCAGAGAATTATAATATCATATATCAAAAACTTATACTCGGTGAAATTTGACAACACAAAAGAGATGGCTGAATTCTTAAGTAAACATAACTTACCTAAATTGAATCAGGAAGTTGTGAATTATTTGAATAGTCCTATAATGTATGAGGAAATTGAGGAAGTAAGCTCAAATCTTCCCACCAAAAAATGTCCTGGACCAGATGGATTCAGCACAGAGTTCTACCAGACATTTAAGGAGCTAATAACACCAATACTCCTTAAACTGTTCCACCAAATAGCAAAGGAAGGAACACTACCAAATTCCTTCTATGAAGCTAATATCGTTTTAATCCCAAAATCTAATAAAGATACACTTAAAAAAGAAAACTATAAGCCAGTCTCTCTGATGAACACAGATGCAAAGATTCTCAACAAAGTCTTAGCAAATCAGATTCAAAAACATATCAAAAAGATCATTCACGGGGATCAAGTAGGCTTTATCTCAGGCACACAAGGTTGGTTCAACATACACAAATCGATAAATGTAATTCGCCATATAAACCAGTCCAACTCAAGACCACACGATACTCTCGATAGATGCAGAAAAGGCTTTTGACAAGATCCAACAGCTCTTTATGATCAAAACCCTAGGGAAGGTTGGAATGGAAGGAACCTTTATCAATATAATAAAAGCTGTATACAGCAAACCAACAGCAAGGATTATATTCAATGGGGAAAAACTTGAAGCATTCCCACTTCAATCAGGAACTAGACAAGGCTGTCCACTCTCACCACTTCTTTTCAATATTATACTTGAAGTCTTAGCTAAAGCCATAAGACAGGAAAGGGACATAAGAGGGATTCAAATCAGCAAGGAAGAAGTCAAGCTATCCCTATTTTCAGATGATATGATTCTATACCTGAGTGATCCCAAAAAATCCACCAGGAAGCTCCTGGAACTAATACAGAAGTTCAGCAGGGTGGCAGGATACAAAATAAATGTACAAAAATCAGTGGCCTTCCTATATGCCCAGAATGAAAGAAGTGAAAAAGCCCTGAGAGAAACCATCCCATTTACTATAGCCCCTAAAAAAATGAAATACCTTGGAATAAACCTAACCAAGGAGGTTAAGTAAAAGACCTTTACAATGAAAACTTTAAAACCCTAAAGAAAGAAATTGCAGAAGACACCAGAAGGTGGAAAGACCTCCCATGTTCCTGGATTGGCAGAATCAACATCGTAAAAATGACCATCCTACCAAAGGCAATATACAAATTCAACGCTATACCAATTAAAATCCCAAAGCAATTCTTCAAAAAAGTTGACCAAACAATGTTAAAGTTCATATGGAGGCACAAAAGACCCAGGATAGCAATGACAATCCTGAGTAACAAAAACACTGCTGGAGGTATCACCATACCAAACCTCAGTCTATACTACAAATCCATAGTTATAAAAACATCCTGGTACTGGCTCCAAAATAGACATACATAACAATGGATAAGGGTTGAAGACCCAGATACAAGCCCACAAAATTACAGCCATTTGGTCTTTGACAAAGGGGCCCAAAGAATCCAATGGAAAAAGAACAGCATCTTCAACAAATGGTGCTGGCAAAACTGGATCTCCACATGCAGATGATTAAAACTGGACCCGTACTTGTCACCATGTACAAGACTTAATTCCAAATGGATCAAGGACCTTGATATAAGGCCAGAGACTATAAAAATCATAGTTGAAAGAATAGGGAACTCCCTTGAGCTGATTGGGCTACACCAACAGTTCCTAAACAGACATCCAATGGCACAGTCACTGCTACCTACTCTCAACAGTTGGGATCTGGTGAAATTAAAGAGCTTCTGTTCAGATAAAGAGATTGTAACACGAGCTCAAAGGCAATCCACAGAATGGGAGAAAATCTTCACTAACCACATATCTGATGGAGCCCTATTATCCAAAGAACTTAGAAAACTAAACACCAAGGAAACTAATGGCCCAATTAAAAAATGGGCTCTGGAGCTTAAAAGAAACTTTACCAGGGATGAAATTAAAATGTCCAACAAATATCTTTAAAAAATGCTCCACTTCCTTAGCCATCAGGGAAATGCAAATCAAAACGTCCCTGAGATATCATCTCATCCCAGTCAGAATGGCTAAAATCCACAATACAAACAACAACAAATGCTGGAGAGGATGTGGAGAGAGGGGAACTCTCCTACATTCCTGGTGGGAATGCAGACTCATACAGTCACTCTTGCGAGCCGTCTGGAGATTCTTAAAGAAATTAAAGATTGAAATGCCATATCACCCTGCGATTCTACTTGTGGGATTAACCTCCCATGCAGCAGAGGTTCACCTCAATAGCACAAGTGCGATCATATTCATAGCAGCACTGTTTACAATATCAAAGTCATGGAATCAACCCAAATGTCCAACAGTTGATGAGTGAATAAGGAAACTGTGGTACATCTATACAGTGGAGTACTACTCAGCCATCAAAAACGATGAATTACTGGAATTTGCTGGGAAATGGATGTTATTAGAAACAATTATATTAAGTGAAGTATCCCAGACCCAGAAAATTAAGTGCCATATGTATTCCCTAATAGGTGGCTCCTAGTACCAAACCCACCCAGCCTACCTAGAGACATTTAAGGATAATTATCTGTAATACCTACAGTAATTGCAAGGATTATGAACAGGAAGAATGGCGTAAAAGGGCCACATCAGAAACAAGGAGAGAGTGGACCATGTTACAGTAGAGAAAATAGGCCTCCATCAAGGACTGCAAGTAAGTAATGAGACATCTGATTAAGTTCACAGACTTTCGTTCTTGATCATTTGCAACTGAGGGGGTATGATCTCACCAGAAGGGGAGGGCATATAGTCTAGCAGATAAAAAGTAACCATTTTGCAATTGGTGATTGACCCCTCCCTCACTGTGGTTTCCTACTTTTATTACATCTACCTTTGAATATACTCTTTTAACAAGACTCTAGTTTAACAGCTTTTTATCTCTGGCCAGGAGGTGAAATACAATACCCATCAGGATGGAGTGAAGGACATTACAGGAGCAGCAAAACTGCAAAAGAAAATCAACGAATCATAATCCAGTACTTCAGAGACTGTATATAAACCACCTAGGACCAGGCCAGCCTAATCTCTCCCCATCCTGAAGCTCAGGGAAATTCACAGAAGAGGGGTCGGTAAGATTGTAAGAGCACAAGGATGGGAAGAGCAATGATATGCGCGATACCCCACACAAGTTAGGGCCGAAGCAATCATAGTCGGTCTTTGCATGCCCTGCGCAATGTCCCACACACTATTGACCTCATAAAGTCTAGCATTTGCTAAAGGCACCAAGATCCTTGGAGGCAAGGAATTGACAGCCACAGTAGTGTTCCTATGCTTAAGGGGAACACAGGAAAGCATTCAGGGAAAAAACACTGGGTCCTTGTATGTCATCAGAGAGAGGAGGGCTCAGAGGAGAGTCTGGCATGCACATTAAAGGATTCTCTGGGGATTGGGGGGGAGGCACTGGGAGATGGGGAGGAAGGGGTGTGGGGAGGGGGAGCATGGGCGTAGGGGGGAGAAAGAGGGAGGGAAGGAACCAGTGTACATATTAAGTTTGTATGAGCGGAAACTTTTATGTATTGATTTTGTTCAAGTAAAACTGTCATTAAAGTAATCATTTTTATTTTCTTTGTCTAATCATAGTACATGTGAGTAATGATAGTTTCTGGTGTATATTCCATTATTACTTTTCAGGTTTTACTGCGACATTGAGAGTTTCTGCTTTAATGGCAAATAGCAGTGGTGATAATAAACTATTGTGTGTTAGTCATCCGAAAGGAAGATTAACTAGGAAAAAGTGCTTGCTGCACAGGCCTGAGTTTAATTGAGAGAACCCATATTAAAAGCTGTAGAAGACAGCATTCATCAGTATTCCCAGCACTCCTACGGAAAGACTGGAAGACACAGTTTACCAACTAGAACGATAGCAGAAGTGACATGGGAGATAAGATGGAAGATGAGAACTAACTTCCATAAAGTTGTTCTCTGACTTACACATATATTGCATATACACTGTAATATATATATATTAGATAAAAGTCATATACTCTAATATATATATATTAGATAAAAGTCAATTTAATAATTGCAGATCGAGCTTTGGGCACATCTGTGAAGAACTGAAAGTCAAGGCAAGCCCCAAGCAAGCCTGCAGGGATTGTCTAATTGAAGGGAAAGACCCAATCCATGGTGTGTGGGACTATTCCCTGGGCTGCTGGATAAGATGGGGGAATTGGTAAGACCCGCGAATTCCATGGGCGTGAGCTCACCGCAGTATTTCTGTCAGCTGATTCAGTGAATTTTCATACTTCGGCATACATGGACAGAAATCCTGTCTGACAAGTAAGGTTTGACCCTTCCTAAAAATCGATGCGATTATGATGTGACCAATTCCCTCAGCTTCTGGTGTCAACATAAATTTTCCTGCCAAGCTAGATTAAGAACTGAAATATTGTAAACCAGTATAAAAATTCCTTGTTCTTATAGACTGTTTGATCATGAATTTACTGGCAAAATTCAGGTGATCTACAAATATGTATGTATATATGTATATCTCTATCTATCTGTCTATCTATTTATCTATCTATGGAGAGAGAGAGACTCTGAGAGAGAGAGTTTTATCCCTGATAATAAATATAAATCTGATTTTATTCTAGATTGATATTACATATTAGATTGGTAATTACAATATTGAATTTGATGTTTACTGTGGGTTGTTTGATGACACTGCTGTTTTGTTAGAATTTGGATGTTTTATTACTAACATGATTGAGTTTTTTTTCTATTATATGGACTTAATAATGTGAGTTTCTTCTTCAATCCATTAATATGTATCCCATCAATTTGCTTTTCATTATCAAACTTTAGCTGAACTATATGCATGAAAGTTATGTTACACATTAAGATTGGTTTTTTAATTACTATTTTTTGAGCCTTTTAAAAAGCGTATTGGTGTAACTATTTGTTTATCTGCCATATGTTGAACTTTTCCTCTTTCTGTTCTCTATACCTGAAATTCTGATTAAACATGTATTTTCCATTTTAACTTGATTTTCCCTTATCGCCTCTGATGATTAATGTTTATTGTCAACTAGACTGACTATGTAATTGCCTTGGAAACACATCTTTGATGGTGTCTATAAGCTTTCCAAAAAGGCTTAACAGAAGAGGGAATACATGTCCAGAATTGGGTGGCACTAACCCTTGGGTTGGGTCCTAGATTGAGTAAAAAGGAGAAAGTGAATTGAATACCAGCATCCACCTCTGTTTGCCTGATGGCTGTGCCCAGCTGCCTCATGCTCTTCCCTAAAGCTTTCGCATGTGAGAGAATGCACTCAAACAGATGCACCACAAACTTCTTCCTTTAGTTGCTTTTGGCGTATTTTGTCACAGCTACAAGTGAACAAGGCACCTCAAAGTTCCATTTAAAAAAATTCTTTGCTATAGATTTACCTTAATTTTTCCTAATTTATCTTCACCTTTATGTCTCTGGTTTAAACTACATGCTACTTAAACTCTATAGCACTTTTCTTTTCACCTTAAGTTTCTGGTAATTGCTTCTCATCTCTCAGATTTCTGTTTGATTTGTTTTCAGTTCTCTCAGATCACTGTCTCTAGTGTCTTTTTTACTGCTGTTGCAGCACACTAACACAAATTCAATGGCTAAAAGCAATGCTCACAGTCTTGGTTACTCTTTCTTGTCAACTTGGATATGGAATCTAAGCCTCCAGGGGCTTCTTTCACTCCCTGGATTGAGTTCTTATTCATCTTCCAAACTAGCAATGGTGGCTTGAGTCTTCCTTATGAATTTCCATTCTGCTTCATGTCTCCTCCCCTCTGCCTTCCTCTTCTGCTTTGAAAAGCCTGTACAATTCCATTGGGGTAATTTTGATAATCTTGATAACCTAGCATAATCTCCTATTTCAAATTTAGCTGTTTAGTAATTTAATTACATCCAACTGCAAAGTCCCTTCTCTGCAGTATCCATGTCAGTGTTTGCTTGAATAAACAGCTACTGAAATCTTAAGGAGACATTGTTAGCATCCCGATTACTGACTTTATTCTGTTTCTAACAGTTTCTTTTAGGATTTCAAACTTTATACTCCAAGATTTATAGGCTGTATTTGATAATTAGGGTATTGATTTTCTTATAGCAATATCTGCATTCGTGTGGAGTCAATTGGGGGGGGTAGGTGCCAAAGATGGCTACCAAGGTCTGGTATTTTTATGCCTTTAGATGAACCCAGGGAAAAAAAACGGCTTTTTCCCATTGGTTAGGCAAACGTGGGAAGAATGGCTTTTCCTCATTGATTAGCACATTGGGGCCCAACCCAGTTGATCTTGGGCCCAACCCAGTTGATACCCAGGAAGATCGTAGGAAGATCATGGCACCTTTGAGAGGTGAAGTCTTGCTGGAAAAAAAGCAGTCCACAGCCCGTTGCAGGGTTCTTTTGTTAGTAGTCGAAGATTAAAGCCAGAATATGTGTAAAGGATTAAGGTAGAGTTTATTAAAAGAGAGAAAGAACAGAACTCATGTATCCCAGACATGGAGTATCATGAGGCACAGATGCCCTGGAAAACTCATGGACTCTAGGTATGAAATCCATGAGGGGTGAGGGCTAGAAACAAACGCACAGATTCCACATGTGGAGTGCCATGAGGGGCGATGCCAAAGATGGCTTCCAAGGTCAATTATATTTGCTTTTAGATAAACACAGGAAAAATTAGTTAAGCAAGCCTGGGAAGAATGGCTTTTCCTCATTAGTTAGCTCATATTGGGGCCCAAACCAGTTAATCTAGGGCCCAACCCAGTTGATCTTTTGTCTACCTCAAGCTGTTTCTGTTTCTGTAAAGGAGAACTAATCTCTATATCCTTTCATAAGCAAAGGGTTCCTTCGTGGTAATTCCAGCAGCGGAGGATGACCTTCAAAGATCAGAGACCATCCTAGCATGGCTGCTCTAAACCTGCCTTAACAGTGGTGGGGATGTCCTGAGAGGTCTGCTTCTACAGCAGGAGTCTTACAGTTCTCAGCCTTGTGAATGGTTTGACATAGCTGGTCTCCAGATTCTGCCAGCCAGGCATGCCTTTTTCACCATGAAAAGACTATATCATCCTTCTAGAACTGTAAGTTGAATAAATCTCCCTTTTTCCCATTAAGTTGTTTGACTTTGGGTGTTCTCTCCCATCAACAGATAAGAATACCTAGTATAGAAATTGGTACCAAGAAGCGGGATATTGTTGTGAGATGAAAAGCATCTAGTACCACACTATAAAGTGCTTTGAAGTTAAGAGAAATTGGTACCAGAGAAGTGGGGTGTTGCTGTATGAGACTAAGAGAATCCAGTATCAAAAAGTGAAGTTGTTTTTAAAACTGAGAGAAGTTGGTACCAAGCAGTATGGCCAATGCTGTGATGTGGCTAATGTGTCTTTGGAACTGGATATTAGGAGAAATATGGATAACTTGGGGACATTTTGGTGGGAAAATCTTTGCATCTTGGAGATCAGGTCAAATGGGCCTTTCGCATGAGAGCTTGGAAGAGAACAAGGATATTAGAAACACAGACAATGGAAGCCCAATTTTTGATGGTCCAGAGGGGAACAAATACTGTATTTGCAACTGGGCTAGTGATAAATGGAACCATGTGGTGTTGGATAGGTTATTGAACTTTTGCCTTCATCTTAAAAGCTTTCCTGCAGCAGAAATTTCAAGGCAATGTAGTCTTGACAATGGAATATGGCTAATTTTCATTGCTCTTCTTCAGAATTTTGAAAAAAGAGCAAGGAATCAGGCAGAAAGAAGAAAAAAACTGAGATTTAATGATAGATTTAAAGATTTGAACCAGGAAGAAGCAGAGAACAAAATGTTGGCTGTTGAAAAGATTAGCTCCATTAACAAATCAAAGCCAACTTCATTTGGATCAGAGGAGAAGCCCTTCTCTGAAGGCAAAATAAGAATGCATAAGCAAGAGTCTTTTCTCCCCTAAATCAACTGCCCAGAATAAAGACTTTCCCTACAGTCAGCACAGAGAAGTTGAATCAGCTGTGATTCAAGGGCAAAGTCATCCACACCATTCTGGTTTTAGAGGCATTAAAGATGCAGAGGGAGGAGGTCTTAGATCCCTCCTCCAAGGTTTCAAAGAATGGTGGAGTCCAGTATGTGGCAGAAAGCCTGTAGTTTAGAGCCCCAAGAACAGCAGTTTGTGCCATAATTGTCCTGATATAGCACTTTTAACTATATTCCTTTATATATCATGGTCAGTGTCAATATTGGCTCACTTTGCTTGGGTTTTACCCTTTGAATCTTTGTATAATCCATTCCCATCAAAAAATAATTACCACTTAATTTGATAAAAGCCACATATGCAAGAACAGATACTGGCAATTTGTCAAGAAGATAATATTTTAGAACAAAAATATCATTGCAAAGATTCTTATCAAAAATTTGCTCTGACAGGGGCATAGTAATATATCTAATATCATGTTATATATAGGATGAGTGTCAAGATACAAGCAACAATCAGCATGTCATTTGTCTTTAATACTATTATTAGAAGTATAGTCAGAAACCTCTTGGCTGTAAGACAGAAGACAAAATATGTGAATTCCAGGTAGGGAGATATCACACATATCAGATAGAGAAAGGAGTACAAATTCTTGAACAACTGGGTGAGTGAAGAATGCACATTTGCCAGCACAGACTTCCAGATGTTTGAATGAATAGGAAACAGGCAATCAGTCAGATTGCTATTACTATAAAAATAAGACCTGATCCTAGGTAAGAAAGTACAATTTAAAGTGACAAAAATTTCTAGCTAACCTTTGAGTAATGTTCAAAATAATAGCAAAATATTGGCATGGAATGAGAGGGTAAAGATTTGTGTGGTCATTTGTTTAGAGATGTCTTTCCAAAAAAACTTTTAAATTCTCACAATGAAAACTCTCAAGAACTTTCATGTCAAAGAGAAAAGTGTGAATTGGATAAGTCAATTTTGATGTATCAACCAAACATAGAGATGTGGAATGAGAACTCTACACCTCAAATCAAGGAATTGTGAATGAATATCATCTTTCTTGTGCTTAGCCAACAGTTTCTTGGAGTAATATATTAAGATTAATCAGTCTGTAGCACAAGCACGACCATGTTCATAACAGCACTGTTTACAATAGCAAAGTCATGGAATCAACCCAAATGTTCAACAGTTGACGAGTGGATAAGGAAACTGTGGTACATCCATACAATGGAGTACTACTCAGCCATCAAAAATGATGAATTACTGGAATTTGCCGGGAAATGGATGTTATTAGAAACAATTATATTAAGTGAAGTATCCCAAACCCAGAAAATTAAGCGCCATATGTATTCCCTAATAGGTGGCTCCTAGTACCAAACCCACCCAGCCCACCTTGAGACACTCAAAGATAAATATATGTAATACCTACAGTAATTGCAAGGATTATGAACAGGAGGGATGGGGTAGGAGGGCCACAGCAGAAACAAGGAGAGAGGAGACCATGTTATAGCAGAGAAAATAGGCCTCCATCAAGGACTGCAAGTAAGTAATGAGACAGCTGGTTAAGTTCACAGACTTTCGTTCCTGATCATTTACAACTGAGGGGGTATGATCTCACCAGAAGGGGAGGGCGTGTAGTCTGGCAGATAAAAAGTAACCATTTTGCAAATGGGTGATTGACCCCTCCCTCACTGCAGTTTCCTATTTTTATTTTTTTCTCTTTTTTTGGAGCCAGTACCATCCTATTTTTATTATTGTGATACTGTCAACAGACTATTTGTTATTCAGGATTGTTTTTTCTATCCTGGGCCTCTTATGTTTCCACATGAATTTTGAAATTGTTTTACCAATTTCTGTGAAGAATTGGGTTAATTTTGATTGGTATTGTGTTGACTCTACATATTGCTTTTGGAAGAATAGTCATTTTAATGATCTTAATTCTAACAATTCAAGAGCATGGGAGGTCTTTCCATCTTCTAGTGTCTTTTCTGTGATATCTTCCTTTACAGTTTTAAAGCTTTCATTGTATAGCTTTTTTCATATCCTTGGTTGGGTTTATTCCAAGTTATTTCATTCTTTTCTTTTTTTTAGGGAACTATGAGAATGCGTCCTCTTATTTTTTTTTTTTACATCTACCTTTGAATATACTCTTATAACAAGACTCTAGTTTAACAGCTTTTTATCTCTAGCCAGGGGGTGACATCCAATACCCATCAGGATGGAGTGAAGGGCATTGCAGGAGCAGCAAAACTGCAAAAGAAAATCAACAAACCATAATCCAGAACTTCAGAGACTCTATATCAACCACCTAGAACTAGGCCAGCCTAATCTCTCCCCATTCTGAAGCTCAGGAAATTTGCGGAAGAGGGGGCAGTAAGATTGTAAGAGCACAAAGATGGGAGGAGCAATGATATGCAAGATACTCCACATAAGTTAGGGCCTAAGCAATCATAATTGGACTTTGCATGCCCTGCGCAATGTCCAACACACTATCAACCCCACAAAGTCTAGCATTTACTGAAGGCACCAAGATCCTTGGAGGCAAGGGATTGACAGCCACAGTAGTGTTCCTATGCTTAAGGGGAACACAGGAAAGGGTTCAAGGAAATGCCACTAGGTCCTTGTATGTCATCGGAAAGGAGGGCCCAGAGGGAGTCAGGCATGCACATTAAAGGATTCTTCGGGGATTGAGGGGGAGGCACTGGGGGATGGGAAGGGAGGGGTGAGGGGAAGGGGGAGCAGGGGGGTCGGGTGGAGGAGGAGGGAGGGAGGGAACTGGTGTAGTATTAAGTTTGTATGAGTGGAAATAATAATAAAAAATGTTTAAAAAAAGATTATCCAATCTGAAATGCTGATATTTTCTTGAGAACAAAATTTACTCATTATGAGTAGTCATTTTATTTTTTTTCCATTTTTTTCTGCTTTTACAAACATAATAAGTATTCATCCCAGCTTCCCTCCCCCCCAGCTCCTCTCTTTCCTTCACCACTACTTCCCACTCCCTCCCACCCTTCTACCTGTATGCTTCTATGAACCCCAGGCTTCACTCTGGCTTGTCTACTCCTGTGGGGGCTCAGGCCCTGATGGTATATCAAGTTCGTTTATTTTTTTACAATGAAAATTTATCTATCATATAATGTAATTCCATAGTGATAGGTCAAATGACTATAAAAGAAGGAAAATGTAATCAATATCCCAGATCGTGAGTAAATCATATGAGAAAGGAATAAATGAATAAAATAAACACAGAAGATTTTCACAAAGCAGAAGTATAATGTTTGAAGATTTAAATGGACAGTTTTCATGTGTGAGTGTGAGAGTGTGTGTGTGTGTGTGTGTTTGTATATGCACATGTGTTTGGAGAAAGAGAGAGAGGGAAAGAGAGAGAGAAAGGGAGAGAAGTAGGGCAGGATACATATCAGTGCTATGGTGTTTGGATGGAGGACAGCATTTGGAGTTAACTCTTTCTTCCTGCTATGTGAGTTTCCTAGGATCTAACTCAGCTCACAAACCACTAATAGGTACCTAATCTACTGAGCCATCTTACCAGCCACAATTATTTTGGTTTTGATTGTTACTTTATTGTTAGTCTAGTTTTAGAATGTCAAACATACTTTTTTCTTTTCCATATCTTGTTTTACTGTGAATGTGTGTGCGTGTGTGCGTGCACACATGTGTTCAGGGTTTGCATTTGTTTTATTATTTGATGACAATGATTTTTCATTTTTGTAAAAATTTCAAGCTTTGTTTTTTCATATTACAACTTTGATAAAATGACACTATGTGCCTTTCTTCCATTTCTATATACACAGAGATGACTCAGTTACATACTTTGTACATTTCTAAAATAAATACTTACAAGTACATATTGCATAAATAGTTAATAGCTTTAATAGTTAACTTTTCTAATTTTACAGCATGAATTACACAAATCACAGCTGCTTATCAATATCTATGAAAAATGAATTTCAGATGTCATAAATGTATGCAATATTAGTCTAAGTATGGACAAGTAGAAATTAATCTTTGTATATGAGTTTTCTGTCATTGAATAGATTCACCTATAAATTTGCAATGTAGTTTACTACTATAAGTTCATCCTATCTTTATTTTAATAATAAAGTAGTTGGATTTTTTCAGCTCATTCAATTAGGTTAAACTTCTTTTCTGTCTCACCAGATATTTATGACTTTATTTTTCAGTACATTTCCTTGAAAATGCTATGCAAACGATATACTCAAATACCTTATTAGCTTACATACTTTATTTTCCATTTTTAGTTTCACTGGAAGATTGCAGAATAATAAACTGATGTGTAAGATGTTACTCTGAACTCAATTTTAAGGAGAAGTAAATGGCCTTCAACCTCTTTGAAGGTTGTTACACATTATTCTCATGAACACGATGCAGAGAGTCCGGAGGAATAATCTCAACCCCAGGATTCTCAATGAATGCATATGGATGCTCTTTGGTTGTGTGTCAAAAGAATCAAGGATGCTGTTATGTGAGCAAGTCTGGAGTTCTTGCAAGAATGGCAGTGACTCTCTGATTTAAACCATATTATGTTGTATGGTGAATTCTTAATGATTCCCAAAGTCTCCACGGAGTAGTTAGAAGTTTCATGCTTGTCATGGAATCGTCTGATTAACAAAATCAGGAGCCCAGGAAGGGTAAGAGTAGAGATCAAACATGGGTTCAATCCAGGTGAACATGCCCAGCATCACCACAGCAACACCCAAGATATTTACACCAAGTCCAGCTTTAACCTTGAACAGGAAAGAAATGTCAGTATCACAAGGAAAAAATTCCTGAAGAGCAATCAGACAACTGTTACGGAAGATCTGATTCACATGAAAGGGATCCATATAAATTGTGGTTATCATAAAACCAGGGCCTCTTCTCCATTCATAGCAAAGAGAACATACCTTCAGAAACAGAAATCATGCCCTACTCTTCCCAGTGTTTGGTTAGCTATTAAATCACATGAGGGGGGAGAGGTATATTGGTTGAAATTGTATTCTCTTGTTTGTGTGTTGAATGAATGTAAATATGCACATGTGTATGTGAGGTACACATGTGGGTGGGTATACATGCACTTATGTACACATCTGTGTAGAAGCCTGATACTGACTAGTTTTCTTTAATTACTCTCCACTTTTATTGTTAAGGCAAGATCTGTCAGCTGAACCCAGAAATCACTGATCACCAAGATAATCTATCCAACTCACACCAGGTTTTCCTTCTCTTTACCTCCCAGGTACTGACATTACAGGTGGTTGTCATGCCTGCTTGGTTTTTAAGTGTAATCCAGGATTCTGAACTCCAGTTTCTCAGTTCTTGAGAGTATTATGTCAACTAACTTACCATGTCAATAACTTTTAGATGGCCATATGAAAAAACAATAGCATTGGGTGGATTTGCAACTGGTAGAAGGAATGCAAATGAAGTACACAAGGTGGAAGGCAGTAAAATATGAAGTGGGTTCACATGAATGGCTTCAGCCTATTATCGAAGACATAAAGGAGGAAGTAAAATGTAAAGGGTAATACCAAGCATCAAAATGAACATATTTATTATGATATTTTTCCCAGAATCAGGTTGAAATCTAATGGCATAAGATTATGCACACAAAATAATTTAAAAACTTACAATGTATAAGACAGTGTCTCTTCTTATTACTCTTGTGTGGTCTTGCTGCTTATTGAAACCTTACAGTGCAATTCATTTAAAAATGATTTTACCCATTTTTTCCAAAAATTATATAAAAACAGTAATTATTTACTATATAACTAATGTTAGGTGCTGTGCTACATATATACACATATATTTACAAATAATATATTACATGATATATTGAGCATAACAGTTTGTTTACATGTTGAAAATCTGTATAACACTACAAGGTAGAAACTATAGCCCCAGCAGCAAGTAAGGACTCCGAGGTCAGAGAAATTAAACAATTAATCCACGTATGTAGCTGGTGAACTGGAGAGTAGAGCAAAGGCCCCAGTGCCTGTTGTTCCAGAGATCCTAAACTGCACCACTAACCTTATTGCTTCTATGACAAATGTGATTTAAAATCTCCTTAGGGAACATCATGGGAGAACTGTTACCATATTGAATTCATCACATAATTTTCCATGTGCTTCATTTCAAGACAGAAAAAACAAAAACCAGAAAACCTAAAATGATATTTTGTCAGTGAACTCTTGCTAATCAACAACTGATGATTTCATTTCTAAATTTTCTAATTTGATGCAGCAGCTGGGAGAATCTCAGCATACAACATTTGAGGCAAAAGCAAAACAATTCCAGGGAGACAAACCCTTTCGTTGTTATGGTTGCCACTGCTTTTACTTTGAGCCAATTCTTAATTTAAAGTGCTTTTTCTTTCAACAGACTAATTCATTTGATTGAGAAAAAACATTTTATTTTTAGCCGTTTATTGCAATTTCTAGGTATGTGGGAAGAAGAAAGAAAAAAAAAAACTTTTCTTCCACTCTTCATGAGCTTGCTTCTTAGCAAACTTAATTCCTACTTTTCTTTATTCTTCTGTGGATTCAAGATCTATGCACAAGACAGTCAGTCTCAAAGTTAAAGCTAGTGTCTCATTCATCTGCCCAAAACCTATAGGAAGCACTTCTCAGAATTTTTTTTTAAATGTTGTGCCAAAACAATGTCTTTTTTTTTAAGTGACAGTTTTTTTTATTTATTATTTATTCAGTTGTGCGTGTATGCATGTGTGCACGTGTATGTATGTGTGTGTGTGTAGAACCATGGACGAATTCGAGAATCACCATGGACACCTCCATCTCCTCCTTGTTTACTATACGTGGGGTCTAGGACCCGAACTCAGGAATTTCTGCCTGCAAGGCAGTCTTAACCCCTGAGCCACCTTTCCAGCCCCACTTTTCAGAAATTTAAGAACTCTGTTGTGGAGGAAAAGTGTTATTAGTGCTATGATCTAGAAACTCAAGTTGCCAGAAAGCACAAAAATCATACTTACAGTGGTAATGGAACTGAAATAACCTCATTTATTTGCAATTGAAAACAGAAACAGAACAAAACAAAATAGACAAACCTCCTCAGAAAGAAGGTAATTGATTGAGGATCATGCTAACTGCACTTGAAAAATAGTTCCCTTTGGTAAAAGTCAACTGAAGAAGCATTAATAAAAGTATAGGCTACATAAATTGTGTCTAGGAGAACCATTTAAGTAAAAAAAAATCCATGCCAAATTAAGAAAAATATCACTTCAATATCTAAAAAACGCTACTCTTTATATGATGAGAATAAAAAATGGAGACACAAGATACTCACCAATGGAGATAATATTGGGAAAAGGATGGTGATGGTAGCTGGATTGCTGGCTACCTCTGTCAAAGATGTAACAATCACACAAGATATCAGAATTATTAGCCATACTGGTAATGAACCTAAAGGAGATAATTTACTTCCTATCCAGCTAGATAGTCCTGATTCCTGAAAAGCAAATTTGCAATATTTGTTATTCAATAATAATTCCTTTTAATTAGACAGAATTTAAACATGAAATCATTATTTACAATGAGTTAACTTCTGAAATAAAATTTCCCTTTTTTTGTGTGGTTTGGTAAGTTTGGTTGGCTTTGATGTTAAAAGTTATCAGGCATATTTTGGCAGTGTTAACAGGCTTCAAGATGTTAGAATTATTTTCTTGTAATTTTTCTCAATTAAACTTTAATTTTACATAATTAGTATATGTGGATGCTTTAATAAATTGTGTAGGAGAACAGATCTTTTAAAAAAAGAGCAGCTCCTGTGGTTCCTTCTCCTTATCCTAAGTTGTGTCCCCAGAGGCAAGAACTTTCAATGCCTATTAGTTATCGTGATACTTAGTCATTATTATTTTTTTCAAGATAATATTCGAACTATGCTTTTGCTAAATTTTCAAACAGACATTATTTGCTGACTTTCTGTTATTTGATGATTAGAGCTTCTTGCAACACTCAGCACACACATACACACACACACATATATATCCTATATCCTTACTACCCTATACTCGTATGCAATATTTTTGATTACATCAATTATTAATGACTATCACTATTATATAAACATTGCTTATAATTGAGCCACTTAACTTTTTATAAATATATTTACACTCCTTAATTTCCTGCTTTCCCAAGAAAACATTTGTTTGCTTAGATTTCTAACTACCTGTCAGTAATCCATCAAATTTCCCTTCCCCTCCCCCCAAAGAACTGGAGCCCTTGCCAACAAATAGACAAATACATTAAGTCATTGGATTTGTTTCGTTCATGTTACCTTAAGGCAACGTCTGATCTAGAACAGTCCTTTATCCTCTTCCATTTTTGAATATAGTCTACTGCTACTCTGGGACCCATCTTTTCTACTCTGAATCTCCATCTATTTCTTGTCCTTTATTCTTTCTGTTGGTGGAACAATCTTTGTGCAACTGCCTGAGATTTTGTGGGTGGAAGCAATAAGTTGAGGTTTTTGTATGTCTGAAGAATATTTTTAGTTTCTCCTCATACTACTTGGCTAGTTCAGCATTTCTCAAATTCTTCTTTTTAGATAGCTGACATTAGAGGCCATTGATCATCCATTTTCTGTGACCTCCACTGAGGCTTTTTAATTCCGATCACCACTGATCTTTGATACATTGGATGTAGTCCAAGAACTGGTATCATTCAAAATAACAGGTATTTTACTGGGTTTTTTCTCCCTAAATGTATGGAAAAGTCTACCTTTTGTGTGATGATTTTTATAAGCTAATACATGTGGCATTATGGCTGTGGGAAACTAAGCTATCTATCTAAAGATGTTCAAAAGTCGGTACAGCCATTACAAATGTGGGTATCAGATCTCATTTGCGTTATGTATTGCTTTGATTTATATTTTTTGCCTATAACTCATTGAAGAAAATGAACATATTAATAATGTGTTTTATCTAAGGCTGATTAAATGTGGAAAGTATCATATGTTTATTCTCTCTTTATAATCCTATCTCCACTTCAAAGTACTGAAAATCAGAATGTAAAATCTTTATGAACTGGGTTAAAGTTGGACTCTTAGTAGTTCTCTCATTTCATCATCTCAAAGACTTCATTTTGAGACCTTTCTTATATTATTTTTGGAAATATCTTTCCTTATATGTTTTCCCTAGGGGTAAACTTTTAAGTATTTTTGATGGATGATCTTGTTTGCTTATCACTTTTTAATGTTTATTTTCTTATTTACATTTTGTTCTTTTTCTGGGATATGTTCAAACTCCATCCTTTAATATTGCTACTGACTTTTAAAAAGTTTGTGGTGCTAATACTAATCTACAGAGGCTCCTTATTTTTTAAATAAGATTCTGTTTCAATTCCAGGTGTTTAATGTTTTTAATTTCTCTTCAAGGTGTTGACAAAAAATTTAGTTTTTTTTTCTGCATTTTCTTCACTTCTTCCTGCGTTCTTCTTTCTGGTCTGGGGTTCATTTTATTTTATATTTCTGTCTTTGGTTATGGTACTGATGTTTCAATGCTTGGTCATTTTTGACTCACTATTTGATTTCAGAAAGAGGCCATAAATGGATGATTGGAAACTCTTTGTGCCAGGCAAGTATCATTAAAGGAGAGTGAGCTATGAATGGGTATCCCATTGTTTCAACTTTTCTATGCTGTAAACCTCAATTTCTACTACAGAAGTGATAGAACAGTTGCATAGGTGTTGAGAACTTGGGGATGGTATTTGAGAGCACCACAGAGCACTTTTTGGACCATTTGTAATGTTTAGTTTTGGCTTTTCTGTGCTTACAGTATTATCTGCTGCTTTTAGTTCTGAGACCTTTCAGGATTTTATGGTAAGAACACTCAACTTTACTTTTTGTTGACTCTTCCATTTTTTTGGCTACATAATCTATCTTTCGCACTTTTTTTCCATTTGTAGAATGCCAGTTATCCCCCAAATAACATCTTCCTATGTGCTAAGGTTTGAGGCAACTCTTATCTGTTATTGTTCATGCCTTGTAGTTTTGTCTTTATGACCTGACACATTTTGGTTCTATTTATTTATTTTTTTCAGTTTAGTGCTCTCTGAAAAAATGGTGTTTGATCTTTCCTTTATTATCTTAGGAAAAATTTTTGTGGAATGTGAAAAGTAAAAAGTATTTACCTGTAGGAATTGGAAAGTTTCTACCATCTTGTGAGACATCAATTGTGGTAAGCAAACCAAGGGGGAATTTATGAGAGCTGTAAGCATGAGTAAAATGGTGTATAATGGCTATTTCACTATTTTAAAACAAAACTGCTACCTGGTTTGGGACATTTTCCAGGCAAATTATAATTTGTAGCCAAGTTTTTACAAGTTGCCTCCAAATACTTTGTAAAATCATGGTACTTTTTCTCCACAGTCATATTTTTTGAAGCTCATGGCTTAAAATGTAGACATTTAGGAGTAGGGATTTTTCTAAATATTTTTGCAGAATACTAATCTGGTTGCTAGAATATTTTTTGAGCAAATTAAACCTCCCTCCATGATTTTCCTGATTCTTCCACTAAGAGAGCCAAGTGCAGCAGTCTAGATTCACACCTTTTTCATTTCCTCAGAGTTTGCTGTTCTAAGGTCTGGTCCATGCTTTCAAAGCCACTCTGAGTGTCTAGTGTCCAGTTTAAACAGATATTCTGAGGAGGGATGAGCAATATTCTTATTAATGCCAGACTTTCTGATTCTGATCTCCTCACAGTTCAAATCAGCAGACACAGAAATGGAAGTTATTTATTCTGAAAACTCAGACCTCATTACTGCTGAAATAGTAGAAAAGAAAATTGTTATTGTCTTATATTTCTACCATTTCTATTTGGATGGGATATGAGACAAGGCATATCTAAACCTAAAATGATTTTACAGAAGGCTCTTTGCATTGAGACAATTTCTGAGATTTATTGCTGTTACTGAATCCTCTTGCTAAAAGCTCATATCTGAATATTGTATGGAAAAATTGGCAATAAAGGTAGAAACAAAGAACAGACTCCCAACGGGTTATCAAGAAGAAGAGCAAGAAGACAGGAATTTGTCTTGAGAAGTATAAAAAAAATTAACCTCTTAGAATCCAAAGGACTTGGCACAACATCTCTCATTATTCTCTTCAATTTGATGATTGAGTCAAGAAATAGCAAATCAGCATTGAATATTTCACGAAATATAATGAAATCAAGAAATGAGGATTTCTATTAGACTAATAGTAGAAAAAGTTTTATTGAATGTTTTGAAAAGGCACTTTTCTTTCAGCAATCCTACAATGACTATGGCAATTATAAGGTATAAGGACCTCCCCACATAATTGTTTTATATCGACTGGATGAATAGATCAAAAAACCAGCCGATGCTTCATGGTCTTCTTAAGACTGGCCACAATACATTAGATATCATTACATTAAGTTTTCTCTGGGCTTCATTCACTAGGCATTTATTAGATACATTTAACACTAATTCTATTTTGCCATTCTCCTTCTTGGATGACATGGCATGCGGGGATTCAAAAGTCACTCAAATTCCTAATAAAATAGAGATAAAAATATATACAAATAAACAGAAACATGTTCCTTTTCAGGAAGCAATTTGTTGGGTTATTTTAATACAATGTTTTCTTACTTCTTTTCTAATACTCTTTCATGGATTAAGAATTTTCATTTTCTTGCATTATTTCTTTTGGCATGCTAGAACACCATAAAAATCATGCTGATGCTTGCAGCATGTGAAAAATTTCTGTAATATTAACTCACCTCATCTGGGTGAGGTGCTCATTACAGGCCTATAGAAATCTGCATCATTAAAATGAAAGAGTAAAGATGGACATGCCCAAAGACTTAGTATCTTTGTGTTCTTCTTTTCAACAATATAGTTAATTGTTAAGGATCTTACACACAGCATTACCTGACAACCATCTGCCAGTGCAAAGCCTCCACCAACAAGAATGGCTATATCCCAGGGCATGAATGACTGGAATTCCTTCCAAGTAATCAGTGGAGAGTAATCAAAAGCAACTGCAAAATAAAGTTCTACAGTTAAATGTTGCTTAAAGTAGGACAATATGGCATTTTCATCAGTATCTTAAATAATTATTGCATAAGAAGCTTATAATAAATATTCTACTTTTTCTTTTTTCTTTTTTTTTTTTTACTTCGGGAATCATTCTGGACTGCTTCTATCCTCCTTTTTTTAAACATTTTTTATTATTATTTCCGCTCATACAAACTTAGTAGGTACACCAGTTCCCTCTCTCCCTCCTCCTCCCCCCAACCCCCCTGCTCCTTCCCTCACCCCTCCCTTCCCATCCCACAGTGCCTCCCCCCTCAATCCCTGGAGAATCCTTTAATGTGCATGCCAGACTCTCCTCTGGGCCCTCCTCTCCGATAAATATTCTACTTTTTCAAAGAAGAAATTAAACTGAGATTTTGAATTTTCATTGAGCTTAGGTGGAATATTATAATGATGAAAAATTCCCTAACTTGGAAAGATCCTTTGGGTAATATTTTGAAATATATTTAGACATTGCTGTTACTAACATCATTCATTCATTTGCTCATTCATCATTTGTTCATTCACTCTGCAATGAATATGTTGCTGATATCCCACTGGTTCCACCATAGAACCAATATAAAATTTAATTATTATTCACTATTATTGGTTTGAATATTTTTGAATTTTTTAAACTCAGGATTCCAGGATTACAGGATTTAAAGACAAGTCAAAGTGCGAATTTAATAGTTAAAGTATTATTCTGAAGAATGATCACGTTCATGAAGCAGTTATTATCAAAATTTCTCTTGACATCTCTCCATTGACTTGTTGAGAAGTAAGCTCATGTAGAAGCTCATAATCTTTATTCAATAATTGTGCAAAACATTTATCTATCTACATGTTAGGAATACTGTCAGGTATTTTTGCTATCTCCCTTCCTTAGATCCAAACTTAACCCTTAACTGACAACTGAAATTTTGCTGCCACATTTCTTACTTGGATTGAACCATACGTAGTATGAAAATGCAGACATCTCTGAAGCTCATCACTTACTTAAAATTTAACATGTTATGTCTTCTTTGTCATTTCATTTTAATATTATTTATTTGAGAGGTTTTGGGGAATGGAACAGATGTGAACACTACAGTGCACACGTGGAGGTTGGGGGGGCAAAAACTTTCAAAAATCACTTCTCTCCTTCTACAATGTTTGGGTTCTGAAGATGCAAATCAGGTTGGCACATTTATGTGCAGGTAACTTTAACTGCTCAGCCATCTCACCAGCCCATCTCTGTCATTTTCAAATAATGCACAGATGAGTTACTAGGAAGAAAGCATGTTGAAGAATGAGGGTAGACATAGATTTGAAGAATACTTAACACTCAATCTAGAAGTCTTCTACAACAGAGATAGAGGATCTCAACACCCTGACAGGATGCAGCCTAGGGCAGTAGAAGAGCAGTGAAGTGGACAGCAACAGCCAGCCAAATGCAGAGTACTGGTGTCCCAGAAAGATTCATCCAGAAACAAGTCAACCTAATCTCTCCCTATCCTAAGCTTTGGAAACTTCACAGAAGAGGGGGCAGTGAGATTGTAAAAACATAAAGATGGAAAGGTTCATCATTGGAATAAGACATTCCATCTAGAAACTCACTGCCAAGAGACTTGTTCTTACCAGATCTGCACAATGACTGGCATATCAACATGTGATAAGAGAGATAAGAAAATATAGGGGAAACCTCGGGGACTAAAGCAGGAAGAGTGAAGGGAAATGCCCCTATCAGTGGGGTAGTCCAAAGAGTGGCAGCTTGGTATGCTACAAGAAGCCTGAACCTCCACAAGAGTAGACAAGCCAGAGGGAACACTGGGGTCCATAGAAGCATACAGGGAGGAGAGTGGGAAGGAGTGGGATAGATTGATGAAAGGAAGGGAGGGAAGGAGGGATGGAGGGAAACAGGGATAAGTAAGTACTCAATATGCTTGTAAAACTAAAAAAGAATTTTAAAAGTAATAAAAAAGAATGAGGGGAAAGAGATGGAGCTTGATAAAACTAAGGTTATTTCTGATAATATTTAGGTAAAGTTATCAAGGAGGCCAAAAGCTGATTCTTTAGTATTTTGCAATGCAGGATGTCAGGACGTTGAGTGTAATGATGTAGTCTTGAAGGTTTCATGGGTAATACTTCTAAATATCACAATATCACCTCAGCACACATTGAGGTATTCTAATCTCAAGGAAAGAGCAAGGTGTTTATTCATGCATTACACTGTTCACATATATCATGTCCTGAAAATAAGGTATTTTGTTGTTTAAGGATCAAGAGTGGTTGGTCCAATCTGACTGCTGGACTCCCAGTTTCATTCCAATAAGAACAAAGGACCACAACTGTTTTTAGTCTGTTTCCAAATGATTACAATCCATTTGTTCTATATAGACCACAGGGATATAGCTTCCAAAAACTTGGTGTGTTAGTATAAAGCACAAGCATGAATGAATCCTGTATAAGATGTATACATGGGATACATATACTCATGCAGATGAGCATGCTTGTCTATTCCCAAGTTGTAGGCATGATGGATGTTCCTGCTGAACACATTTTATTTTCAACTGGGATCTTAGATTATTATTATCTGTGGCTTATTTGCTTTCCTTGAGAACAATTATAAAGCTATGTATGTTTTGTTTTAAATGAACCAGCTTTAGGTCCTTGGCAATTATTACGGAGGGCACATCATGAAGAAATGATTTTCGAATTCTTGTTTCTTTGTCAGACAATACTCTGATTTTGGCAGAAGAGATAGATTTATCATAAGCCAATAATTACTACACATAGACATGCCTTAACAGTGGTTTAAGAGGAAATCTACTTCTTGGTTCGGCAAAGTCAAGTGAGTTTTGTAGGTTGGAAATATATGGTGATTGAATGGGAGATACAGGATGCTTAGCCAGAGGTTGTGTTGACATGATGGGTTTCCTCTGCGCTAAGTGTTGCTGAAACTACTGGGAATTTATGTTTTCCCCTTTTATAAATACAATCAGAGTTATAAATGATACTCAACCGATTTCTCCTGTAGATGTAGTTTTCGTCAATTTCTTGGCTGGAATTAGAAAGAAAAGGAGTCCTGCAATTAAAGCAACTGTTGAATCTGTGACAGAACCAGGGTATCTAGAAAACAAGAGCAAATATGCACATAAACATTATGTTAAGAGCTCACATGAAATAAGATACCAACTAGTTATGCCAATAGATCTTAAGCAGTAACATAAGCTAATCTCTCAGAAAATCTGCCTTTAAATGTACAGGTTTCCATCTAAGTGACACATCTTATTTGAACCAGTCATCTTGATCACATCCCTATTATTTCAAGACTTCTTCATATTTCAGTATTTCATATACAGATATTGAAGTATTACACCAAAGGAGCAAATTATCCTCCTACATAAAACTTTTAGGTTTGTTAGATTACTACCTCTTTGAATGAATTCATTTAAGATTTGAAGTTGAAACAATTTCTGAAATTAGACAATCCCCACATTCCAGATTTATAATGTTTTAATTGATTGGTAAAATGACATGGTACTGCTCGAGTTTTCCCAAACTTTTCTGTAGGTTGAGAGAAGAGACTCATGTGTTTTCTAAGATGAAACACCTGCTTCTTCAGTTACAGGTCCTAGTTGTACCATACAAATGATCTCAACCCACTTAATACTTTGCACTTCATGAATCTTACCAAAGAATATTAATTATGAGAATGGATCATGAGATACCAATTAATGATCACTATAAAAATTAAGAGTGATTTAGGAACAGATCAGAGCTAAGAATTGTTAGACTATTCTAGCAAAGACAGAGGCATCCAGAAACATCAGCTGCAAAGAAGCCCCTGGAGATCAGATACAAATGAAACAGACAAAGATGATTAAACTTCGACTGTACACATCAGATATAAAACAAATATATCCTTACAGTCTGAGAAGCTTGTACACTATAAGGATCACTTTCTACTTATGGTTCAATGACGGTTCATATCTATGCAATATCTCTACTTTTGCAATTTATCTGAAAAATTAAAATAATCAAAGAAATTTATTTTTTTCCTAACCTGACAATATTTTTAGAGCACTTTACCTTCCTGAAGTAGAGAACATTGTTCCTTGTTGACTAAAAATGTACTATGGCACCATTTGCCTACAAACTTGACTAATGCTTGTAATTGTATTATTTCCTTATCATTCTATTTTTAGTTACAATTTTTGGCTAAATTTTTGCTGAACTGGGTCAGGCGTCATGTAACTGGATTTAGTTTTATATGAAAAGACACTTTGAACTCAGTCCAGATTAAAACAGATGGAATGAAAACATTAGGTGGCAGAAGGAATCTTAATATATCATACTAGCTTTTGAAATTGTAACTGCCTAAAACCTATACACAGCACAGCTATTTTATAGGATGTGTAATTTTTATAAAGACATAATTGTTAAAATATTTCCATAAAACATTTTCAAGTATTATTGTTTTATCATGTTTTATTTTCAGTCCACTTCGATTAAATCATCAGTGTCATAAAATATTAAGCTCTATAAACTTTATGTGCTTAGAGTTTCTTCAATTAGTATTCTCAAGTCCCATCCTCTCTCAAGCTTTCATCCCTTCCTATAGCCTCCTTTCTCATGCAAGGTGCAGCACCTTCTCATAGCAAGCACAAGGTTTTCTGGCTACAAACAAAATCATCCCTTGAATTAAATTACCTTCCCCCAGAAGAAATAAAATTTAGACACTGATTATATTGAATTCCCCACAGGGATTTTTCTCCAGGATTTTATCGTTATGATCTCATTGCATTTAGTTCTTAACAATTACTATTGAGAAAGAATGAGAGAGAAAGAAACAGGTTTTTTTTTACTTAGAAGATGATAGGGATTGGATTTTTAAAGCAAAGGCAGGAGAATTTATTTTTATTTTGGTCTAAATCCTATTAGAAAACCACAAAGGATTAATCTATTCAACAATGACTTGCTTTAAATAACTGATTCTTTGGGTTGGGAAATTGCACAATGAAAAGTTTATACCTGAAGGATAAAAAAAGATGAAACTGAATTTTAAACACATGTAACCTTCTTCTCTTGCTTGAGATATTATGGTCCTAAGATATTTGGATTCATTTTTTGCATCTTAAAAAATAATTGGTAATGTCTATAAAACTAGAAGAACCTGGTTAAGGGAAGGAAATGTTTCTATATTCCATGTGGCTAAAATACATCCAACTCAATTTTGGCTTCTGTGACCAAACTACAGGATTCACTTTGGGGATGTAAGACAGGAAGTCTAAGTTAAAAAATCTGCTGGATTTAGAATGTGAGTACGTCAATGAAAGATACATTGGGAACACAGATCCGAAAAGCAAATTGGATTGACAAGTAGGATGTTCTTAATTTAGAAAATTGTTCTGCAACTTTATCCCTCACTTCATATGATTCAGCATTGACTGTTGATCCTTACAATACTGAGAGATAAAATGAACTCTCACTAGCTTCCAGAACTTGCTGAAAATTCATACTCACTACTTATTCAGCATTTTTATCTATGAAATAAAGACTGAACTTGCCATGTAATGAATTACTGCAAAAATGTGTATAATGGAGAGAAAGAAAATATTGAACCCATTGAGTAATTCTCAGAGTAAAAAAGATAGTATAAGTCACAAAATCTAAGTAAAAGACATTATATAGTATTTCCTTGTTATAGAAAACATTTTCTTAGCACTTCTTCTAAAGGAAAGACTATCACTGTTCCCTGTGCTTCTGTCATTTAGTCTTTCAGATGAGGAGACTGAAAGATTAGTGATTGGCTAAAAGTTAGCAGAAAGTTCTGTGGCTCAGATGTTTACTCTGATGCAGTGTAGATCATGGCCCTTCTGCAACCTTTTCTTTTAATTTTGTCAGAATGGAGATAGCCTCACTAGGATCCTTGGAGGTAAGGGATTGACAGCCACAGTAGTGTTCCTGTGCTTAAGGGGAACACAGGAAAGGGTTCTGGGAAATGCCACTGGGACCTTGCACCTCATTGGCGAGGAGGACCCTGAGGAGAGTTTGGCATGCACATTAAAGGATGCTCCGGGGATGGGAGGGGGAGGCACTGGGGGATGGGGAGGGGAGGAGAAGGGGAGGGGGCACAGGGCGGTGGGAGGTTGGAGGGAGGGAGGGGACAGGTGTACTTGTTAAGTTCGTATGAGTGGAAGTTAAAAAAAAAAAAAAGAATGGAGATAGCCTCATGTCTGAGGGGCCCTGTCATTTAGTTACAGAAAACCATGGCTATTCTTCCTATGTTCTTAACATACATTGAATTCTTTATAATTTTTTTCCTGAAAAGATTAGAAATGAAAATATATTTCCAAGGAAATAAATAAGGAAATCTCATGTAAGTTTTCAAAGTTGCAGGAATTACATTGAAGAGAAGCATAGCATGACATAGGCAATCCTAGAAAATATGTGAAATGCTTACTTTGAAAAAAGTGTAGACCAACCAGTTATAAACCCAGGGTCTCGGCTGAACCACAGCAAGGCCATTACTATGAAGATAACCAGTGTCACGACTTCTTGATATCTACAGGGAAAAAAAATCACACTACAGTTATTTCTTAATTTCTCAGAGCATTTATGAAGACTCTAAGCCTTTGTCAAGAGTAACCTTGGTAGAGAAATTGATACCATAGGAATTGAATATGTGTATATTTGGGAAGCATCAGTGTATTTAGAAAAGGCCCTTTCTTGAGCTGGGGAAATAGGTATCAGAGTTCTGACACCCAGAACACACATAAAAGCTAAAGTGATGTGACTGCCTGTAATCCAACACTGGGACACAGGGGATATCCAGGACAAGCTGGCTAACTAGGCTAATTGATCTGCAAACTCTGGGTTCAAATGAGAGAAGTTGTTCTCAATACAGAAAGTGTAAAGCAATGAAGGAAGTTGTCTGATGTCTACTTTGGACCTCCACAGACATGCACTCCTGCATACACATACACTTGCACACATATACATGTGCTTATATATATGCAAAGATGCATACATACATGCATGTGCCTCCCAACATAAAAAATGAATAAGAGATCCTTTTTGCATTCTTTAGTTTGTTTGACACTTTCATTAGCAAATTTTAGTTAGTAGTGGTATGTATTTTCTCACATAGCTCGGGAATTAATTGTAGCGTGCACCTGAGTGTGTATGAAAATGTATGTGTGCATATCTTACTTCATTGGTCCCAGTTTTTCGTATTCTTGCTTAATCACCTCAGCACAAGCTTTTTCTTTGACTGTTTTGGTTTTGCCACAGTTGAACATGTCCTTAAAACTGAAAAATAAAAATCCTTAGAGTTATCTTTAAGCAAAAATTTTTAAAAATATGATTCTCCCTGCCAGTATCAGGAATCTGTATACTGTGCCTACACTGCTATTTCTCTCAAATCTCTTCTTTGTATTATCTGTTTTTTGTCTGGCTTGTTCACTTTTTGATGCTTAATTTTGATTTCCATCTATCTTTTCCTTTTCCAAGTCCTTTTGTACAACTCATTTTTTCCATGTGCTAGTCATTGCTATCACTGTATTATATACACATGTATAAAGTAAATATATTTAATGGGAATATTGATTGCTAATTACTTAGAGTTTTATCCTACTAGTTAATTACATAGAGGACAGGGAGAGTGACAAATCACAGGTGTTTTATTTGGCCCAATATCTCTAAACATTGATATACACAGTAAATACTCAGCTCACTTACTCAATAACACCCCTGGAAAATTTATGAGACAATTGGTATTAGATCCATCAATTTTCATAAAGATGTTACATTTGGGTTATATATTTGAGTAGGGCCTAGAAGCCACACATACCAATTCTAGTCAGAATCCAAACTAAATCTATTTGCAGAAGTAAATTTCCTCTAAATTTCTCCTTCCCTGTGTCCTAAAAGCACAGACCAGATAACAACCAGTTTATTTCTAACAGTAACTGTCAGTCTTCTTTACTTTAGGCCACTTGTTTTGGTGACCTCCTTTTTTTCTCTGTGATTACTTTTCCCCCCTAAAAATCTAGATCTTCAAAAACATTGAGCAATTTTTGCAAAACCTTTCTCTACATGAACAGGTAAAGTACCTCTAGAGAGGAAGATACAAATGGGAGATGACTAGATTCTTAGGGATTATGTCTTAGAATGTTTTTAAGTAGCTCAGTTAGTTTGCATGATGAGTTGGCATAAAAAAGACAGCAATTTTCCTCTGTAAGATTGTTGATACTTGTTCAGTGGAAATCAAGAAGGAAGACTGGAGCAAGAAGAAGGTAATTACCAGTGAAGATACATTTTATACCTTTTTCTTCTCATTTTGTTTTCATACAATTTCACTACGAAATTTTCTTTGGACTGAGATTACACTTGAGTTCTTAGACATCACTCCTAGTCATTCATCGTCATCCTCATGTATGAACAGTGACTTCCCAACATAGTTAAATGGGCATTGTCACATTTATGATCAATGAAGGAATAATGAAATTTTAGAGTCTCCTTTGAAGAGACTAGTGCCAGTCTCAAAGCTGTATCTCTCACCATACAAGGACACTATAGCTATCCTAAGAAGAGTAGTCTCTGTCCACTCTGAGAAGTACTTGTAGAAGAAAGATAAGCAGAGATGAAACTCTCTTTAGAAACTGCTTTCTGCCCTCTCCACTGAATGAATACTTTCACTATATGTGTAGGCACAGAACAGTTAAAAAACGCAAGTTGACTTTGCTATGAATAAAGGTTAATGGCTTTGCAAGGAACCCATCAGGCATGTGACAACACATCAGCCTCTACTTTTAAATAAGTTCAGAAGCTCTGATGGATGATCTGCTCTTCCCAGTATATTAGGGTCATTTATAATGTGAGAGTTAACTGTTAACAGTCAATGTGCTAATCAGAAGGTATGCTAATCTGTCAGGGGAGTGGCTGATAATTTTTGTTTGTCAGTCTGGAGCTTCTATAGGTGAACACCCAGGCAAATTGAAAAGGACACTGAAAAATTAGCTGGAACACCAAACTCTTCAATGTCTAACCATTAGTGGACAGCAAAGGACTGTTTAAACATGTCACTGATTATGATTTATGGACTTTGCCTAGTGTGTGCACTTCCCAAGCTTTCTTTTGTCCTTTTCCCTCACTGGGAACACATTTTAATATATCTGCCCTTTATCTTAATTTTTCCATTTTTAGTAATAGGCTTATTCAAAAAGTGGCAGTATGAAAGAATGAAATATGTAAGAAACAATGAAAACAGGAAAGAGCAAATGAGTGAACTCTCCTTCTTTTGACTTGGCATTGTTCTTCCTGGTTTCCAGCCTTGCTACAGGTACAACTGAACCAGTTCCCAAAGGCTTGAGTTTCCTGGGAGGGGCGCTTCGTATGCAGCTGGCCTGTCACACTGAAGGCCACCTGCTGAAGTCAATGACATTCCACACATTTGCTTCAGCAGGGACACTGCCACATGCTGCTCCTGCAATCTGGATAGAACTTTTTTAAAAACCATCAGTACCATCTTCCAACTACTTACACAATTGGGCAGTTATGGAGAAAAATAAGAAAAAGAAAGAGAAGGAAAGATTTAGTCTTACCTTACTAGGCTTGGAAATAAAAGCAGGAGATATCATATTCTATTCTAATATTTTGCTTTTCAAAACACATAGTTTGGCCTTAATGTTTTGATATTTTTTCATAGGTCATTTGATATTTTTTCATAGGTCATTGAAATTCTTTAAGTAAAACTACAAAATTGAATTTCAAATATTTTATTATGCACAATAGAATCTTCAAGATTTTCTATGCAGTGGAGTCTACTTTCCTTTTAGAGGATTAGTAAATGAATTGAAAAATAAAGTTTCATTTCAGATTTTGCTAAGGAGACCTTTCTAATTATCAGGGCTGGCTATCATCTGAGTCATACAACTAACCTGTGCTCAGACCTACCAGTTTCTATCCTACAAAAACTGGTGTGTTGGAATTCTCTTTCAATTCATGATTTGACATTTTGATGGCATAAATTGTGCTTTATTTTGATCATCCGTTCTTAATTTGTTTTCTGTGTTCAACTTGGATCCATAAACATTGACACTGGAGCGATCTTACCCACCTCATGGGAAAATTATATTGCTTAAAAGACAAAACACTAAGATTGGGATGAGGCAGGGTTTACAGAGAGAAGGCAGAAGGTTACTCCTGTCTCCTAATTACTGGTAAAATAGTCTTTGTTTTACTTTCTGTTTGAAAAACATTGGTTTTGGAGCTGACTTGAAAGCAGGAAACCTGCATGTTATAGTTGAAAGCAACAGGATATATCCAGGACACCTTCCTCTTGAGTCAAATGGCAAAGTAAAACTTCTGAAAGCTCTACTGTGACAATTGGACTGCCGCCTCAACTTAATTCATCATGCCTTTCTAGCCTGTTATGATCTTATTGGTTTTGGATTCAAAGGGCATCTGGATAATTTTGCACTTTATAGACTCATCTAGTGCCAAAATCATTTAAAGGATTCTAGTTTACTCTTAAAATGTGGTCATGTGTGTCATGTTTGAGGTTAAGAAAAATTGTAGATATGCAGCATGCATAACATATATGAAAGAATAGCGGCTACAGAGCTAAGGATATGAAACCTAGATACTTTTATTCTTAACATGAAATAATTACTTACTTGAATCCCAGGAAAAGCCACTGAAGCCAGATCCACGACAAAAGTAAAAGAATAACAGCAATAGGGAAAGAAAACAAAAACCAGGATCCAAAGTTGAGGCACTGGCATTCAGGGTAGCGTCTGTGTGAAAACGGGGAGACATATTCAGAGCAGAGAAATGGTGCTGGGGAGAAGCAGTCACATCTTTCCTGTTTTGCTAGCTGAAAAGACAATCCGAGGATGCACTCACCAGAAAGCACTCTAGCTGGTATTACTCTAGCTAGTATTACTCTAGCTAGTATTACTCCTTGTTTCCCTTGGTTCTGTAACTACATAATTAATACTGTATCTTACAAAAGTAAGAATGGATGCTTTGATTTTGTTGCTATTATTCAATTTTAGGGGGAATTAAGACACCTAGCGCCATACCTGCTATTTGTCAAATGCACAAGGAAGAGCTGTGCTTTGTTATTACTATTCAAATCATTAGAATAGGAGTGAAGAAAAAGCAGCAGACTTGGGAAGAGCAGAAAATAAGCAGTTCACTGGGCATTACCATTCTACATGGCATCTCGTATCCTTAACAACTATGAAAGAATTTCCGGCCCAGCTTGGATTGTCTTCCCTGGCTGTTCTACTGTGTTTCTTCTTCAAAAGGCAGCCATAAGAAGCCTTTCTTCCTAGCTTCAAATTAAAGAACTCTTGGCCAGATGAAAATAATGGAAAATTCTGTGAAAACTTCAACTTTTTCAAAGTGACATAATAATAAAACAACAGCAATAAAAATGAGGTTAAATTAAAGCATTATTTCTTTGGTGGTGAACTCACATTCATTATTGTTACATGTAGTCTGAGTACAAATAATTATCATTTTATCATTCATTTTATAGTTATTGAAAACAAAAGGAAGTATGAGATGCTGTGACTTTGATAATTTTTCCTTGGAGAAAAGACAAAAGAACAACAAACAAAAAGAAATAGAAATCGAAAAATATAGAAAACGTACAGAAATGTAAAGAAACTGTACAATAACCAGGCATGGAATTTCTACTTGTAAACCTGCAGTCAAGAGCAAGAGGTAGATTACAGAAGAAAAGTCTGAAAGAGAAAGGAAGGAAGTGATAGGTCTTAATAATGGGTGGTGGCGGGGAAGAGGCAAGTGGCTCAGGAGAAAAAGTGAGACCAAGGACTACTAGCTACCATGACTCTGGTAAGAAGAATTCAGGGGCACAACAGCAGTATGTAAGACCCATGGGTAAGCAATTACTCTCCAAATGGGTTCTAAAACTCTTATCAGGAAAATCATGCTTAATACTATAAACCTATCCAAATAGTATTAAAAAGGAAAATAGACAGGAATAGATGCCTTAGTGTTAATTATAAAAACTTGATAGTAAAATGCCATCTAAATACCTCTTATTATTCCATCTTCTATCTACATACATATTCCAGTTACAATAGGGCTGCTATACCCAGGAGCTATACCCAATGCAATGAGAACTTCTACCACCAGATCTACACAATGACTGGCATATCAACAACCCCCCAAGGACTAGCAAGGAAACAACCGCACTCAAAGAATGTCTCTGGGACAGGTATTAGATAAAGGAAGAGAAACCTCCCCACTTATGAGTATGTCTACTGAAGAGCCATATATATATATATATATATATATATATATATATATATATATATTGCAACAAAAATCTGATCCCTGTACTAGTAGGCATCCCAAAGGGAGTCTTGTGATACACATGAGGGACCAGAGGGTGGAAGGGACATGGCTGGATTAAAGAGGAGAGGGGAAAGTAGAGAAAGAAGGTGGGTGGGAAGGATGGGAGAGGGGTCTGGGCAATGACATATCTTCATTTTACTTGTATATAAAAATTCTCAATTAAAAAAAAGAATAAGGTTGATCTTGAGTATTAGAGTAACCTAAGCTATACAGTGAGATTGTAGGATTACATCTTTAAAAATATATCAACAAATAAAATGAATTCTTAATTTCTTAAAATAATTTTCTTTAAGCTTTCTTTTCTTAAAAGCTACTAACTAATCCCCTGAGTCCTAGAGTTAACATTGTCGGAGTCAAGATCTTATTTCTTTGAAGACAAAGATTGGTTTATGTTAATGCAATTAGGAGGTGAAAAATTATGAGTAATGCCAAGCAATACATAAAATTAAAATAATAGAAAATAATTATGTCTAGAAGATTCTACTAAAACTCATTCACTTTTGGAAAGTATCTATTGTCTTTAAACGTACAGTAAAATATGGGAGGTCAGACATAAACTGAACTTTCCATTAACTCACTAGTCAGGTTATAAATGACCTTTGTGTCCATTCTGTCTTTTGCACTTGAATGCAAGGACCAGAGCTTCAGTTCACTATTTATTGATGAAAACAGATGCAAAGATCCTCCACAAAATTTTAGTAAACTTGATTCAGAAACATATCAAAAAAGTAATTCACTATGATCAAGTAGGATTTATTCCAGGCACATAAGGCTGGTTTGACATGGGCAAATCAATAAATGTAATCTATCATATAAAGTAATTCAAGGAACAAAATCACATCATTCTCTGAATACATGCAAAAAAGGCTTTTGACAAGAACCAACATTCCTTTATGATTAAAGTCCTGGAGACAATTGGAATGGAAAGAACAAACATCAATATAATGAAGACTATATACAAGAAGCCCATTGCAAGGATTATTCTAAATGGTGAAATACTTGAAGCATTCCTTCAATCAGGAACTAGGCAAGGTTGTCCATTGTCATCACTTTTATTCAATATCATACTGGAAGTCTTAGCTAGAGCTATTAGGAAAGAGAAGGAAATAAGAGGGATACAAATGGGAAAAGAAGAAGCCAAGCTATCTCTATTTGCAGATGATAGGAAAAGAAGCCAAGTTATCCCTATTTCTAGATGATAGGAAAAGAAGCCAAGTAATCACTATTTGCAGGTGAAATGATTCTTTATCTGAGAGACCCCAAAAACTCCACCAGAACACTTCTGGAACTAATACATAAGTTCAGCAGAGTGACAGGGCACAAAGTTAGTGTTCAAAAATCAGTGACTTTCTTATACACCAAGGATGAAAAAAGTGAGAAAGTCCTAAGAGAAACCATTTCATTTACCATAGCCCTTAAAAAAATGAGATACCTTGGTATAAATCTAACCAAGGAAGTGAGAGACCTGTACAATGAAAACTTTAAAACTCTAAAGAAAGATGTTTCAGAAGACACTAGAAGGTGGAAAGGCCTCCAAATGCTCCTGGATCAGTAGAATTAACACCATAAAAATGGCCATTTTACCAGAATGGGAGAAAATCTTCACTAACCACACAATTGACAGAAGATTAATATCTAGAATGTACAAAGAACACAAAAAAATTTAACACCAATATACAGATTCAATGCTATACCCATCAAAATTCCAAGGTAATTCTTCACAGAAATTGACAAGCAATCTCAAAATTCATATAGAAGCATAAAAGGTCCAGAATAGTTAAAGTAATCTTGAGTAATAAAAAGTATGCTAGAGGAATTACCATGCCAGATATTAATCTATACTATAAATGCATAGTAATAAAGACAGTATGGTACTGGCTCCAAAATAGGCATATAGATAAATGGATTAGGGTCAAAGACCAAGAAATAAGCCCCTATATATATATAGTATTTGATTTTTGACATAGGAGTTCAGAATACTCAATGGCAAAAGAACAGTTTCTTCAACAATGGTGCTGGAAAAACTGGATATTCACATGCAAAAGATTGAAACTGGACCTTTACTTATCACCATGGACAAAAATCACTCCAAATATCAAAGACCTTAACATTAGAACATATACTATAAAAATCCTAGAAGAAAGAGTAGTAAGTCCCTCAAACTGATTGGCTTAGGCCAAAACTTTCTGAACAGAACCCCAATAGCTCAGGAAATAGAACCAACTATCAACAAATAGGGTCTCATGAAATTAAAGAACTTTTGTTCAGCTAAAAATGTCCACTGAACAAAAGTACAACATATATAATGGGAGAAAATCTTCACCAACCACACAACTAACCACAGAAGACTAATATCTAGAGTGTACAAAGAACACACACACAAAAATTAACACCAAGGAGATAAACAGCCCAATTAGAAAGTGGGCCATGGAACTTAAAAGAAATTTTTTATCAGGTAGAAATTGAAATGTCCAACAAATACCTTTAAAAAAGTTCCACTTTCCTAGCCATCAGGGAAATGCAAATCAAAACTACCCTGAGATATCTCACACTGGTCAGAATGGTGAAAATTCAAAAGAAAAACACACACTGGAAAGGATGTGGGGAGAAGGGAACCCTTTACTGGTGGGAATGCAGACTTGTACAACCACTATGGCAGTTCCTAAAATAGTTAAAAATTGAAATGCCACATGATCCTACTTATACCACTTCTGGGAATATTCCCCAAAAAGTTTCATTATACTGTAGTGATACATATTCATCCATGTTCATTACAACAGTATTCGCAACAGCAAAGTCATGGAATCAGCCTAGATGTCCAACAGTTGACAAATGGATAGTGAAAATGTGGTACATATACGTGAAAATACTACACAGCTATCAAAAAAGCATTAATGAACTTTGCTGCTAAATGGATGGAACTGGAAGAACTCTTACTGAGCCAAGTATCCCAAGCACAGAAAAACAGAAGTCACATGTTCTCCCTTATAAGTGGAACCTAAATCCAAGTCCTCATAATGACATGCTCAAGGAAAAATCTTTTTATTACCCTTTACAACCACAAAGGATTTGAAATAGGAAGGTAGGGCAAAGAAGACCCAAAGAGAATGAAGTCAAAGAAACAAAATTCAATAAACAAGTCCAGAAAGAGCCATAATAAGCGAGATATCTGATCCAATCCATGGTCAGTTTCCTTCCTGATCTCTGATTCTTGGAGTGGTTTAAAGCATTGGACATGTGTTCCAGGACATAGTGGGGGGGGGGTTAGTGATTAGTAGGCAATTGGATGTTGTCTTGGAGGTTGACCCCACCCACTACTGGCCCTACTCCTGATCCTCCCTCTCCTTCATGCCTTCTCTTATATAAAGGCATCTCTTCGACAGTTTCTGTATTGTTCGATAGGAGAGGATCTCAACACCCAGACAGGATTCAGCTGTGTGCAGTGCAAAAAGAGCAAAATGGACAACAATGAACAACCTGAATACAGAACAGTGGCAACCCTACAATGTTCACCTGTACCTAAGCCAGCCAAATCTCTCCCAATCCAGAGGCTCAAGGAACTTTGCAGAAGAGGGTGGTTCAGAGTGTAAGAGCCTGAAAATGGACAGATCACTCAACTCAAGTTAGGAGAGCCACAACCAGAAACATGGCAATGGAACTTGCTCTCATCAGACCTGCACAGTGGAGAACATATCAGCATGCTTAAATAGAGTGGCGTGGATCTCAGGAGAAATAATTTTAGACTGTAGGATCCTTAGAGGCAAGGGGTCAGACAGACTGGTATCAGCGGACCACCCAAGGAAGGGCTTCTCTGTCTGCCACAATGGTCTGAACACTCATGAGAACGGATGATACAGAAGGAACCCCAGGACACATATAACCAAAGGACAGGCAAGAGTAGACTGTGTCCACATAGAGATGGGAGAAGGAGAGAAGGAAGAAAGGAAGGGAGGGGGGAATGAGGAGGCAAGGAGCATGTATGTAAAAATGTAAGTTTATTAAAAAAGATAGAGGACTCAGTATGCAATAAAACAGTTTAGACATGTAAATAAAATACTGTATGAATTTGTGGAATCTGAAAAAAAGTAAAGACCTATAGAGAGTAGAATTGCAGATCTAAGAAGCTGGAGAAAATCATGAAGAAGAAGAAGGGATGAGAAAAAGATGTTCAGTGGATACGCTGATACTGTTTGATAGCAGGAAAATATTCTGGTATTCTATTGCATCACTAGGTGACTATAGATAATGGTAGCATATATATTTCATAAAAACTAAAGGAATTCTTTTGAATACTAACTACAAAGAAGCAATCAGTGTTTGAGATATTTACCATAAATATGTATAATGCTTATGTATCAATTTAAGAAACAGTTAATAGTAGTGAATATTAAAGAAAAAGCGTGAAGTTTTAGATATATTCAGAATAAAAAACTAAGATGAGGAGAAAAAAGTTTTATATTAATATAATCTGAAGGGATAACTTGGCTGTGGGAACAGGGAGTGAGAATAATCATGCTGGTATTTAGACTTGATATATCTTAACTATTCCAAGTGAATATGATATATATATATATATATTTGTCATATATATATTATATGATGCTACATAAATAAGTCAAAAGAAAGAAGAAAGACAGGGATACAGATGTAAAACTTGCAGTTGTTGGTGTATTGGTGGGCATCCAAGCCAAGTAGCTGGGTGTTGATCAATTAGAGTTTAAATGGAGGTTAAATGTATGGAGGATTTACAGTGCAATCAGGGCCACTCTGTATTTCAAAGGCTGTAAAAAGGTACAAGAATGAGTAGGTGGACTAACAGCTTTAGGTTGAATGAAAAATTCCTTGATTCCAGGCATTGCATATTTTCATTTCAAAGTAGAAGAAATTGAATTTCTGGGTGCAACATGGGTGGGTTAAGTCAGACATTGGGCATGCAAGTGGGATTTTTAAACCGAGAAGTGTTTTGTTTTAAAACACAACCTGTTTTTGTTAAGTCGCAGTGTCTTCATGAAAACTCCAAAGACATCATAAAATAATCATGAATCAGAATACAGTCTTTAGGTTTTCAAGGTCATTTAAAAATAACTACAGAAATGATTTCACTAAATCCCTGAGGCATACTTGGACCTAATGGATATATGTGCCCAAATGCTGGCATTGAAGAAAACAGCATTAGTATTGCAATCTATATAGCCAAATACAAAAAGATCAATAATTTTAATGCAAGTGAACTGCACAAGAATGAACTCCAAATTGTGGATATAGATATGGAAATTTACAACCTTGTTGTAGATTTTGGTCATTATGAGTAGCAGTGACCTAAGGTCTATATTGATTATGATTTTAATAACTTTTAGGATTGAGACGAAATCACTTTCAATTTTGGATTTGCTTATTTCCAGAGATTTCTTCTAAAACAAAGTTCAACAACATTGGTTACTTGTTATTCTAAGGTAGGTTTATTTTCTTTCTCTTTGATTAACAAACAGAATGTGGTAATTAGATAGCTTTCGAACTCAGGACAAGTATAACCATATTTCTTTTATTATTCTTCAGACTCAGTGAGCTGCAATAGAATATTCTGCAACTTGGTCATGGTTTCACTTTTTCCAGTTCAATTACTATTGACTTGCTAATATTTGTCTCCACTCTTTAAAGACAAGAGAGTAGCTATGTTCATATAATTCCCCACTAGAATACAGCGAAATCATTCTACTTTATTGATGGGTACTGTTGTTAATTTCATAGTTCCTAATTTACAGCTCATTTTTATCATATTCATTTTATAATAGGTCTATCTATCTATCTATTTTAAAAGTACTTTTATGATTGGTTACAATCTACAGCTTAATGTCTCTACTTGGCTTTCAGACCTAATTTCATATAAATAAAGGGGATGGGAGGGCTTTTGTGTATTTAACATACAATGCATAAGAAGGACTTAGTTAATCTTGGTAATACAAGTTTTCTTTGAAGGTGCTCTCTGTAGCTATGATTTCACTGCTGAAGCTTGTAAGCCAAATAGTTCGTTGATAATAAGCAAATTACAAAATTTGACTTGTGATAACCTTCCATGCTTTGTTTCAGTTGATCTTTCTCAACTCATGACTATTATATTGTGTAGGTGATACTGATAAAGCAGAATGTCCCAACATATGAAAATAGTACTTGTCTTTAATAATGTGTTTTCTTTCATAAATACATTCTTATATGAAGATTATTCAGTAGTTGAGATCATTGCCAAAAACCATCAGCACTCCATATATTTCATGAGTTTCTGATACAGTTCATCTTAACCAATATTTAATGAGCATCACCTCCGCTTCTCATCCTGCCCTACTAATTCCTTCTTTTGTCAGAGCTGAGTTAAATCCATGTTGACATCTCCCTTTCTCAAACAACCACCCCACTCCTGTGACTTTGGTCAGAACTTACCTGCTTTCTCTTTGTCAAACTGGAATCATTTCAGCTTTCCTCTGTTATCCCTTCACCCCAAGTCTGTATCTGCCAGCTGCCTGTTGTTCCTTTGACTGAACTCACCCACTTTGAGGACACTGAGGAGAGCATGGAAAAGCTTCCTCAAACATCTTTCCACCTGGTGCTGTTTTACCAGAACCTGAACCATACTCTTAAGTGCTCCTGAATCAGAACCATACTTCTTCCCCTGTGGAAATGTACTTCTCTGTTGGTTTTCAAATATCTAATATGTTTTTGTTTCTCCTCGTTGTCATAGTGAGTGTCAACTTGACAGTTGGGGGTTCAAGCTCTGGGCACATTTTAAAATAATTAATAGTTGAGTTAATCCCAGAGCAAATATGAAGGGAGATTGTCCAGTTGATGGGGAAGGCACAGCCCAACTTGGGTAGGACTCAGTCTTGGATAGGGGAATAAAGTACAGAGAGCTGATGGAGAAAATTGGCATCCTTCTGTGTACTTTGCCAGATGTGCTGTTCTAACAAGTAAGGATCATCCTTCTTTAAGCAATTATATGGATATGGTTGACCAGTTCCCTTGACCTGGAACTGTAACTGGACTATCATTAAGAGAATAAATCCCTTGTTCCCTTAAGAAATTTAATGGTGATTTTATCAGCAACCCTGCAGAGTAACTGCAATACTCACCTTCTTGCCTGTCAATAGTTCCTAGATCTCTGTTTGTGTTTATGTACATTTAACATTTTTCTAGCTTTGTGATAATCTTCATGCTTAAGAATTCAATTTTTGCTGTCATAGACATTGCTCCTTGACTTATAATTATGTGACAGAAGGCACTTATGAAACCCTCATGAAGATCGCCTTGTGGATGTGTTCTCAGTAGGCCATGTTGATGTGTCCAGATTAAACATACTAATTTCTCCAGTGAACCTGCCTAGTCTTTATTAGAACTTTATGGTACTACTAGCTAGCCATATTATCTGCCCAAGCATCCCCAACCTAACCTTCCTCTCTTCAAAAATTCTACAACTGATTATGGCTTTCGGACTATGCAAGTTCTGGAGTCTAAGCCCTTCACATTCAAGTTGTCAACACTACTAATTAATTCCCTGTCCCCAGATTCACAGAACATCAATCCATTTTGCTTATTGGTACTCTGACTTGTATAAAACATGGAGAATATTCTGGCCTCTGCTTGAAAACTTAGGTTGTAGAATTTTGATTCACTGTAGTTTTCATTTTTTATCACTTATTTTAATCATTGTAAATGGTGTTCACTTTTTCGAAAGATTTTTTGAATCATGTAAACAAATTTATTCTGTGGCATATAACTAAAGTATTTATTAAGCTATGGTTTCAATTATATTTGTGAAAGTATATTTCCACAGGGGTAGTTTTAGATTCTAACTGACTTAGGTTTGATCCTTGGGATGTTAAACTGAAACTTGATTTTATCAGTTCTAATTATAGTAATAACGAGTATTGATAAGCCCGTGTAAAAGTTCTGACCTAGCATTCTTGTAATGCTATTCAGGCCAAAAAAGTCCCTGAAATCAGAAAGGTATCTCACTTCATATTCTGGAAAAGTAACAGGTTTGGTGAGTTTAAGTGATTTGTTTAAATATACCTATTCAATGAAGGTATTCAGATACTTTTAATTCTAGAATCTATGTTTTCAATCATCTTAACAATAAAGATATTAGTATAACTTGTATACTGTAATGTAAATAAATTATGTGGCAAGGCCTTATTGCATGTCATATGTAAAAATAAATGGTATATTTTATTTTTGGTAGTTTTCATATATTCATATTTGGTCTATAGATAACCTGGTGCAATCTTTATCCTTGAAGTTTTTGGCTATTATGTGACAAACTTTTTATATGAAAAACTTTCAAAAATTATCTTATTTATGTGTAAGAGATTAGAGGAAGAATGAAAAAGAGAAATAAAGAGAAAGAGAAAGAGAGAGAAAAGAGAGGGGGCATGTATGATTGCCATGTGGGTTTGAGGTATCAAACTCAGATCACCAATATTCAGTGCAGTATCTTGTTGGGCCACTTGACAGATTTTTAAATTTTTATGCATTTACTATACATGTATGTGTGTATGTGCATGGGTTTGAGGTTTTCTGGGCATGTGCGTACCATGATGCACATGAGGAGGTCAGAAGGACAACTCATGGGAGCTGGTTCTCCCCTTCTACTACGTAGAATAGAGGAATCAAGTTCAGATCATCAGGTTTGGTGACAACTGACTTTTTCATTGATTTTGCCATAATAGATTTGAAAACTGAATTCCATGTTGCCAGTTCAAAAGAACTGTGTATAGAATGACAGAGTGAAGGATTAGAGGCTTGTTCTCTTTGAGCTAAATATATTTCAGCTCATTCAAGATTGTTTTTGCCTTTGTTTCCGTTGCATAAAAAAGAATAAAGTATTAGATATCTATTATTGTGGGGATACAATATGCAAAGACAATATATCTATTATTACTGAACCTATTCACAAGATTACATGGCTTTATGGGTAGACAGAAGATAAATAAATAGAAAACAGGTAAATAAATAGCTGGCAAAATTTCCAATTCAGATCATCAGGTTTGGTGACAACTGACTTTTTCATTGATTTTTCCATAATAGATTTGAAAACTGAATTCCATGTATTTCAATTGTATTTTTTTGGCTCCAAAAGTATATTTTTAAGATGGCATTTTAATTTAAATCACTGATACTCAGGTTCTACATAGTTTTCCGTATTGGGGGAGTTCTGAAATGAAGCTTTATAATATGACCATTGCCATTTTTCAAAAAGATAGAATACAATATCAAGAAGGGAAAGATAGATTAGTGCATTAAAAAATGAAAGACAATAGCTTTTCATTTCTAAATAGCTGAAAAAATATATAATCTTTTAATTATATATTTAAAACTTATAATATATTAGATATATATTAAATTGCATTATATATAAATATATAAATATTATATAAATATATAAAATTATATTAAATATATATTAAAATATATTAAATAATATATTAAAACCTATAATACTTTTCCCCAGTACAACTGAGTCCATACTTTTCTGTAGTTGCTTTGGAATCCAATGTAATTAGAAAGTCAGCATTTAAAAAAAGCTTACTAGCAACTAGTTTATTTAATAGTATCAATTATATTTATAAAGTAAGGTATTTCTCCCATTTATGTCAGCATATGTTTTCATCAAAAGATGAATGAGCTTTTTCCTAATCGTTATTTCTATGTAGTTCCTAATATACAGCCAACCTTTTGAAGAAAAATATATTGTAAGAAAGTATATTGTAAGTAGTTTGTAAATTTGAAGGAAATTTTTGGTCATGTTTTCATGATGAGTTAAATTAGGTAGATGAAAAGGAAAACAGCTTTTGAAACATTTTGTTTAAATTGTTAAAATGATTGCAATCTGCTACTATAAGTAGCTAAATTCACTGAAGAGTCAAGAGAAAAAAGAAAAATACAGAAAACAAAACAAAAAGAAAAACAAAACTCTGGTTGATAAGCTCACTGGAATTCAACCGTATGAAGTAGTTTCATTGAAATAGTATAAAAATTTGGTTTAGATGTCAGAAAAGGACTATATAGTGTGATTCAGATATACAATCTTTTCCTGGGGTGATGATTTCTTAGTCAAGGAAAGGTGTCAAGTACATGGATATATCCTCTCAACATGGAAATTCAGTAGTTGTCTAATTACCAGTCAAAATTTTTCAAAAGTTTATTCCTAACTCTGTTGTTTAAGTACACATGATGGATGTATATCCATAGAAACAAAAAATAGGTGCAGAGGTCTTCAGTACTGAATACAAAATTCAATATCATTGATCTTTGTACTCAAGATTCTGTTCTTTGTAGATTAGAGAACAACATCCTTGGAGTTTTGAACTTCGTGGTGAAATTATGCATGCATTTTATTTTACAAATAATTTCAGGAAGTTAATAGAATCTGGAGCTTTGTTTGCTGTCATGTATCCCTTTCTCTTTGGAACCTTAATTTTTATGTAAAGTGACTGTCTCTGGTTCACAGTCTTCTTGATCTTGCTTGTTGATCTTCTCAGTACTCTAATGAGTCCATGATATAGTTTGAGCACTTGATGTAGAGCTCTGCTACACAATCCTGCAGGGCTTTCAAGGAAAACAGAAGTATCCAAACTGTCGTTCTGATAGTTCTTATATAATACCAGATATCTTACATTATTTACACATTCAGTTCTCATAATAAGACTACAAATGTACTGTTTTACATGGAGAAATTATCTTTGGAAAATAAAGTAGTCTTTTCACTAAAATCTACAGAGTAAGCCACATAAATTGCAAAATTTTTAATTAAACTATTAATATTATTATGGTTGAAACTATATACAATATATACATATATAACTCATTTTGTTTATCAGGTTAACAATATAATTGCAAACTTATTTAAAATAGTATATGTACATATAAATGCTCTATTGCTGAATTTCTGAAAACTAATTCTTTTTTTTTTTAGAATCACATAACTAGGACTTTTGTAAGTCTTTGCATTCATCTTTTAAGTTGAAGTGCCCGTCTCCAAACTATATCCACTGAAGAAATATTTATAATGAAAAAAATATTCCTGTCTAATAAGAGAGTTGACTAATGTGTTCTCTTCGCAACTAACCCAGAGAATCTTTAAGTTCATATTAATTAACTAGGTCGTGAATATTTCATTCTTAGTGCAAAGAATCTTCTAGACCTAGAGATGACCTGATAAGAATAAAAAAACAGGCTGGAGAGATGGCTCAAGCCTCTGCCTAGCAACCTGAAGGTCCTGAGTTTGGATCACATATAAAAATGCCAGGTGGAAACGGTGATAGTCTGCACTTCTGGCCATGGTGGATGGAGCCTGGGAAATCCCAGAGCAAAGCAAAAAGGAGGTAGAAGCAATTCAGGATGATTCCCAGAGTCACCCTTGATCCTCCACAGGGTCATGCAGTGCCTTCACACACACACACACACACACACACACACACACACGCACGCACGCACACACACGAGTGAATAAATAAAATCTAAAAAAGAATAAAAACCAAGCTAATCCATCACTGTAGTTCTGTCCCTGAATTCTATGAGTAAGGGAAAAATAAGTTCTATAATTTGTTTGTTGTCCATCCATAAACAGGACAGTCATACCACTCACCCACTCACCCCGAGGCTCAAAGAACACTGTGAAAGCCAAGTGTTACGATTGTAAGAGCTTGAAAGGAAGAAAGAGTGGAGCCAGATATTGTCTTCTGGACATGAAATGGATTTAGCACCCATAAACACACAGCAGTTATATATATTTCTAAAAAGCTATGTGGGATTTTTTTTATCAACATGTCGCCATGAAAGGGCAGAACAGTCAAGTGGCCCCCACCTCCCTGAGAGACTGATGGTTAACCCTGATTTGGGGGAGAGGGAATAAGATGTTTTTCCTCAGTGGTGTACATACTGATATATGATTCATGTTCCAGTAAGTGTTTAAACACACACCATGAAATTGGCTAAATGAAATCCAGTGGACCATTTATGCGAAAAAAAAAAAAAAGATAAAACAGGGAGACTGGAAAAAAAGAAGGGTTGTAGATATGCAAGATACTACACAAAAGTTGGAGCTGAAGCAGCCAGGATTGGCCTTTGCCTGACCTGCACAATGACTGACATGTCAATGACTCCCCAAAGTCAAAAGGGATCACAGGGGAGAAAGCTTCAGGCAGTAGGATTTTTAGAGGCAAGGATTAAACAGTCATAATAGAATTCCCATGTTAACAGGGAGCCCAAGAAGGGGCCCTGGGCTATACCACAGAGTCCTGAACCCTCACTAGGGTGGAAGACTCAGAGGAAGGTTCCTTCCTTTGGTGCCCACATAAAGAGATGCTCTAGGGGATGGGAGGGAAGAAGGAAGGGACTGAGAAAGGGGGAGGGAGGGAGGGAGGTGAGGGGAGGGGGAGGAGGGAGAGTGCAATAGGGGACGATGGGGGAGGGGAGGAGGAGGGAGAGGACAGGGGGTATTATTGAGCTTGTATGATTAGGAAAAAATAAAATGTAGGAGACAAAAAAAAGAAGCGTTGTAGTGAGAAGGGGAGGGAAGATGTGACTGGAAAGTAAGCTGTGAAACTATCATGAATTCAGTGTATTCATGTATAAAACAATAAAGAACAATTTAAAATTGCCATTTGTTAAGTCACCAATCCAATGGCTTTACTTACGAATTGAAATGTTCAGAGAAGATCAAGTTGGTGGAGGTGCCTGTGAGCGTTGTTAGTCCACCAATGGTAGAAGAGTAAGTAACAGACAGACACATAAGTTTACATATCATGTGGTCCTTCTTTGACCGATATGCTGCTCCCGTGACTGAGTTCTGGTTAATGAAAGAAAATATGTTATGAGAGCAGCTCTATTTGTAGTCATAAGAAGCAGTAATAAAAAGTCTTCCTGCATGAGTGTTTCTCATATGTATATGTGACAATATTTGAAACCATCAAAGAGATAGCCTTTTGGAAATAATCATAGTTAGAGAAAATCATGAGGATATATCCCAGATCTCATGGGATCAATGTCCTTGTAAGAGAATACCTTAGAGATCTTGAGTTCTCTCTCTTGCATGGAAAAATTTAGCAAGAAGGTAGCTATATGTATATCCATAAGATAGCCCTTATCAGACACTAACCTTGATACATCTAGATTCTAGATTTAATTGTGGTAAATGATTTTGGGGGATGATAATTTGTTAAGCTAGCTTGGTTAACTAGTAGCATAATACTTTTCTATCCAGTGAAATGTATCAGTGGACAACATTTAAATGAAATCAATGAAACATTTTAAAGGCTAAATTCAGTCATTTTCAATCCTTCTTGCCTATTTTTGACTCTTGCATTATCTCTTCCCTTCCACCATGAATTCCAAAGCTTTTTACCATTTTACACATTTATTTATTAATTATATAAAAAGTTCCTCATTTTGGGGAGTTTCTACACTTTGGTCTTTTAATGGCTTATCTTCAATAAACACCTCTCTAGAGAATAATTATATTTTTAACTTCAATATACCTCAGGAGTGTGAGAGAGAAGCAGTATACTCCTTGTTCTATATCATTTCTTCAAATCATTTATTCCCTAGTCACAGCACCGTAGAGAGCATGTAAATCTCTTTCTCTATTCTTTGATCATGATGTTCTGATATCCTAGTCATTTGGTGCTATTAACTAAAGATAATCATGTCCACTGGTTCCTTGTCACCATTCTACACAAAAGGCACTTCCTGTGCTTATAAGTCACCTCCATGCTAGTAACCAATAGAAACTTATCAGACTCATCTCTGCAAATCTTTCAGTTTGCTTGTAAGGGGTCAATCTTCCCACTAAAATCTTTAGATCCCTGTGATATCACACCTGCCTGAGTCTACATTTCCAACTTCTGTCTTCCTTGCCAGTTCAATTCGTCTTCTCCTTTCTTAAAACACTTTAAAAAAAAATTGTTCCGTATCTTCTCAATCTAATCTTTCAATATAAAAATTCTCACGTTTTCATTGACTTAATGATCATAGGTCACCAAACTTGTCTTGAGTCCAGATTCTTCTTTATAGACCTATAGATCCAGTGACCTATTTGCATATAAATGTCTTAAAACTTTAATCCAAAAATGTGCAAAACCCAGGTAATCATTTCCTTTCAGAAAGCCATACCTCTAAGATTAGTTGCATAAGCTAAAGATACTACTATCACAATAGCACTTAGAGTGTGCTAAGTGTGTAGTGAGCTCCGACCTAAATTGAAAACTGATAGACATTATTCTTATGATTCTTATAACACAATGAGATGGGTGATGTCATTATACCATGTTACAAACAAAGACATGAGATTCAGGGTCATTCACAGAACCCTCAAATGAAGGACTTGGACCATGAAACCATGTACCCTTGCATCAAAACCACACTCTCAGCCACTATTCTGATTTGCTTGACTTCCTTATTATATTCACTCCTTCTCACTGAATTTCATTGATTTTATTTGCATTCACATGTCAGGCATCTGCTAAGCTTCCTTCTTAACCACTATCATCACTTGTTCCAAGCCAGCAACTCTGGAAGGGTTGCTCTAGCAACATGCTTGAGATTGCTTCCTCTATCCTTGCCTTTTTCAGACCTGTTTTATTTACACTAGTGTCTAAAATAAAATCCAAATGTATTTAAGAACTATATGGACACTTGACATCTTTCATCATTTTGTGTTTGTGTCTCTGTGTGTGTATGTACATCTCTGTGTGTGTGTAATGTATTTGGATATTTTTAAAGTCTATATATTTATTCTTTCTCTTTCATTCTCTCTGTCTGTCTGTCTCTCTCTCATAGAAGGTACCATGTGTATCTGTGGATGCCCAAGTGTGACTTCGGAAATTACCCTGTATTGTTCTACCTCCTCTTTGCTTTGCTCTGTAGTTTCCCAGACTAAGTCTTCCAGGATTTGAGGTACAGGCTGCTGCCATTTCCTCCTGACATTTTTATGTGGGATGTGGGATTTGAACTCAGGACCTTCTGTTTTTGAGGCAGAAGCTTAACCCCTAAGACATGTCCCCAGCCCACATTTGGGTATTTTTAAGGCTGCACTGTGTGGGATAGATTTGAAATAACTAGGAATTAGCATGATGAGATCCATAAGGTTACCAAGGCTACCCAGCCTCATCTTCTTTAACATTCATCCATCACTGAACAGAATGTTACTGCATGGTAACTATCTGAATGGTACTGCAGTGAACATGGAAGTACAGAGCTTTATTTGTGATACTGATTTCATTTCTTCTTCACATATTCATAAGTGGTATTGACAGATAGCATGTTAGTTCTATTGTGATGTTTTGTATGGAATTTTTATACTATTTTACACAATGACCACATCAACGTACATCCTCACCAACAAGGTACAAGTGTCTCCTTTTTAGAGGATAAATAGGAGTGCTGCTCTATTCCATACAGTTAAGCATGCTGTCTTTGACACTGGCACAGTCAGGTCTTTTCCAAAAATCAGGATGAGGAAAAATGACTCTTCCCTAAAAGCCATCATGGATATGGGAATGGCATTTAATATAGCAGGATTTGGGTTGTAATTTACCTTTTACTTTTTAGTTAATTTAAATGTCAGTCCCAATAGGTATCTACCTGTCACCCAAAAGAAACAAATTTAGAAATGTCTCCATTTGGCTTATACTTCCTATATGAAAGTGATTTGTAATTTCAACATGATTAAAAATTTCCATCGATAAGCTGTATAAAAAAGGCAAAATTCGTTAAAATTTATGACTGAGCCTGAACAACAACTGAAATTTAGGACTTACACATTAACTAATTTACTATAGGAAAGATGTCAAACACAAACCCAAAAGTGATCCATAATTTGTGCATTATTAAACTGACAGTGTGGATTTTTAAAATGCAATATATATTTTTTTCTATGACACATCAAAACTTACAAAACAAAAAATAACTGGACTTCATATGAAAGTTAGTAGCAAATACTTATATACACACATATATACATATCATGAATATACAATGATCAAAATGTGCTGGCAGATTTAAATAAAAAACAAAAGATAATTCTATATTTATGTGTCACACACTTTTCCATACAATGTTAAACATACAAGAATGTTAGTTCATACAAAAGATGGCTGGACTGAACTAGTTACCCAGTATAAAAATGTTGGAGACAAAAATCAAAGACTCTGTTAAGAAATATACAAAAGTCTGAGATGAACCACTGAATCAACCACTGATAAAGAAATTGTGAAAAAAAACTGTGATGCTTCATAGCAAATTAATATGGATGAAAGGACATGTCAAAATATAGTGCTTCTTGATCATGGAATTATGGGAAATTTTGGCATTCTTGATATATTTGGTTATCTTTTGCAGTCATAAAATTGTTTAACATTTAAGGGAGTGATAGTTCATTAGAACAGATGAATATTAAGAGAAAATGAAGCATAGATCTGATAGTTAAGAAGCTAAAGAAGTTTTAAGTATGACAATCATTCTCCATTGAACTGAAGCCCCAACCCATCCGAGTTCACGTTCAGTAATTTGTCCTTTACCAAATTTTGGCTTATATATGAGTTCACGCTCATGATTCCACCTTCACCATCTTTCGCCATGTATCTATGTTCCTTCTTAGTGATTTTTTCTTCTTTATTATCTGTGTTTCTTTTGTATCTGTGTTTCTTTTCAGGAATTCCCCTTCAATATCTTTCCACCGGTATCTCTCAGTCAATTCTCCTTTACCATCTCATCTTCCCTTCCAGAACACCTTTTATGTATGCAAATCTTAAACCTACAACTAAGGCTTTCATTCAATTTTGATGATAGTGTCATACATTACTAGTACACATACATATGACATTTATGACCTTTTGCATTTTCTAAGTAACTGAAGTACTTTAGACTATATCACTATTAAATTCAGAGTCCTGTGACCTCATCACAAACATGTCTGAACAGAAACCAGTAGCCCAGATATAATTCACTGTGGCCACCTGGTGGTAATGATTGCAGATTTCAAGGGCAAGATGCATATTTCCAGCCTCTGAACACACTTGCAAGAATCATCATCTGCAGATCCAAGGATCTCTTAAGGGCTGTAAAAATCTAATTTACGTACATACTAGGAATTTCATTTATATTTAAATCATTAAAGAAGATGATTGTGAAATAAATTAATTTCTGTTAAAACAGCTTTTGCTTGGCCAAAACAGCCATTTTAAAATTGTGCGGATCTTTTTCAATGTTTATTTGCATTCACCTAGTATTTGTCTGGGTCATAGTTGTTGTTTTTTTTAAAAAACATTTTGATCCTAAGGATTGAATCTAGAGTCTTATACGTGCATCCCCAGAATTTTCACTCTCCTGTTTGAGACAGGCTTAACCAAGTGGATGAGCCCAGGACTTAACCTCTAATCCAGTAGCTACTCGGGCAATCTTCTTGCCTTACTCTCCCAAATGACTTGGGATTAGAACCTACCCCACCAGACCCACCAGTGCCACATCTTGTTTTATAAGTCATAGGCATCAAAACTAAATTCTAGGGTAGATGATCAACATTTAGCATTTTTTCCACAGTTTTCTTCTCTGAACACAAGACCTTACACATCTTCGTGAGGCTGACATTATGACATTACAATTTTGTAGCAGCGTTTAGTGCTTCCGTGTGCCAAAAAGAGCTCTACTGAATAAAAACAACTGGGTAAGAATGTCTTGCTCTCTCCCTCTCTCTCTCTCTCTCTCTGTCCCTCCCCTATGTGTGTGTGTTTGTGCATATGTGTGTATGTTTGTGTATTTTTGTACCTTCCACTTGCTCATATTTTTCAAATCTTCCTTTAGAGCAATCAATACCTAGGTTACTTTAATTATATCAACATATCGACTAATCTCCAATTTCATCACAGGGTACCATCTCTCCCAGGATCTCTAAACTCCCCTTAAAGCTGCAAAGAATTAATCAGATACAAGTTCATCCATTTACTCTGTGTTTTGACTGTATATTGGTTATTGTTTAGGAATTTTAGTCAGAATTTTGAAAGCATTGTTCCTATTGTTTTTGAATGTCTATTAAGGTTTGTAGTAAATATCCAGATAATCGTATCTTTTCAAAGCTATTTTTAACCTTTATTTTCAACCTTTCTGAAGGTTGAAAGCTGTCTAAGTCCTCTTTCCAGCAGTATTCTGAGATCTCAGATTTCAAATTTGTTCTGCCCTGTGAGTTTCTGGACGTGTTGATTGATGTTCAGTATGCTTCTAATGATATAAGTTATGTTCTTTCAGAAACTAGGTTCACTTGCATTGGCAATAATTCCTTTTTTTCTCCTTTTCCTGAACCTCCTAGTGATTTCTTGTTCTTGTTCCTTCATATTTCAAATACTTTTCTTTCCTCTTACATTATTTTCTGAGCTCTGTACTTTTTAATCCACACTTTGTGTATTTTTATTGCATATTTCTATAATGTTTTGACCCTTTTTGTCTTTTATATAATCTTGTCCCTACTTCATGCATCCAATGTCTTTGTTTACCTCTTTGAACACATTAATGATATTTTCCCTTCTCATATTTTTGTTTCATGCATAGACTGGTTCCTGTAAGTAGCTGTTTTCTTTCTGTTTTGGCCTGTTTCTTTATTGCCTTGGGCTTTATTAGACAGCCAGGAATTTTTGGTTGTCTGTTTATCTTTAAAATACTTAAAAGCAGCATAGATGTTCTGAATATGTAGGCAATGGCACAAGGGATAACAAACCTGACTATATGGATTAGAAGTTCTGCCCATGTGCTTTGGGATTTGTTGTTGGCTCTGAGCATCACTGTGGTATTTTCTGAGAGGCTTATTTTTTTTGGAGAAAAATTCTGCTTTAAATGAGTTGCTTATTGTTTTTGCTGATTATATTCTGTAGGGAAGCCGTTTCTGGTTTCCTCACAGCTGACACTGAGAGGGCCAGAGTGTAGGCTCTTGGGATCAGTGGGGTCCTAGGCAGGTTTTCAACACAAGGACCTGAGTTTTCACTTAGTGTCTTTATTTTTTTCTGTGATATTCCTCCAAATCCAGAACTGGGTCTGGTTCTCCTGATCCTTTGTGCTGCCATGTCTAGACATCACACCTCCTTATTGTGGAGGAGGAGTGGTGCATTCACTTGGAGGGAACAAGTGGACCATTTAATTACTTTATAAGCAAATTTCCTAATGTTAGGCACCAGAACCCATTTCTAATCTTTCTACTAATACTAGAGTGAGGTCTGAGTTCTGAGACTTAGTTCAGTTAGGTCTATAGATCGCCTAGTCAGGCGTCTACCCCACTGAAAATTTGATCCACTTGCAAGCTTGTCCCAGAGGCAGGAGGGGGCTGCATGCTTTACTTGATGCAGCTATAACTGTCAATCTGTTCTCTTCCTTTCTCAGCAAGGCACGTTCAGGAACGAAGAAACTGCCAACATGATTTTTAGTCACAGAATGTCTGAGCTTTAAAGAACTCAAACGGCATAACCTTTTCTCTTCTGTGCTTTTGTCTAAACTCCCAAAATTTAAAAATGCTTTTCCTGATACTCTGAGTTTTTGCTATTTTTCTAAAGACTAGAAAATCTCTGAGCATGCCTCCCACAGCTTGTATCCACAGTCTCTGATCCTATTATTTTCTGTTTTTAAATAAATGCAAGTGTTTTTTTAAGCAATTCTTCCATTTAAAATCATTATTTTACAGAGAAAATGGATCTGTACCTTAGACCTGGATGACTCCTTACTTCCTTTAATTTTTGATATTTTAAAACCTGCTACTTAAATTCATCTATTGGTTTTCTATAGAACTGATTTACATTTCAGTCCATGGAAAACTGAATCTTTTCTACTTATCTTTTTGCTTTCCAGATTCCAAAATATCTCTATATTTATAAATTTGTGGTTAAGGCTTAAGAAGTCTACTTGTTCTTATTTTAGTGGAGATTCAGAATTTAAGTGGGGGATAAAAATGGTCTGTTTACCCTCTCATCTTAATGGAAGATGTGATATATTTTCACCTAAAAACAAGTGTCATTTGGGTATGACTACAACTACTAAAGAGACTGATGAAGGAGGATTGAAAGTGCAAATCATACTGATATATAAAGCAAACTCATGAAAGCCTGGCCAATTCAGTGAGACTTTGTCTAGAAATAAAAGGAAAAAAGAGGCTGGGAATGTAGCTCAGAGTTAGACTGTTTGATTACATGTGTGGTACCCCAGTTTCAACTCCCCAGTTAAAAAAAGAAATAAGTTTCTTTTACTAAAATTTATCACACAGGTTGACCTTTGTGCTTTAATGGCTATATGTTGGTGGATGGTGGATGGAAGAGTAGAAGCTCTTTGCACCTCACAGAAAGGTTGAGATATTGGGCCCTGCCTTGTTTGCACATTTAGTATGCTCAGTTAAATGGATAACAGATTATGCTACTTATTTTAATTAAGCCTGGCTTCCCACAATGTTCATGTGGTTTGAACTGATTCCCATAAGGAAATTATTTATGTGAAGATGTCAGAGAATGAAACTAACACAGAAGTGGACAGGAAAAAAGAGAATTCTTCCCTGGTATGAACTCTTCATGAAGATCTAATGAAGATCTAATCAGAGACAAACAAAAATTTAAGAGCTCAATAAAATTGTAATGATCAAGAAGCCTCTTTGAAGTAAAATTTCTATCTATAGAAACTTATAGAGAGCTATGATAAATATTGTGAATGGGTATATCAGCTTATGAAGTAATAATAGGATGAACACTTCAAATTTAACATTCATGGCATGAAAACTATTTAGGATTTAAACAAGTTACATGTTCAGTAATACTGAAAATCATGTTTTTCATGATACAACATTTACCTACAAAATTATGATACTCAATGCCAAATATTTAGAAGCATCCCCTGCAATTTCAGTTACGCATGTATGTGTGTGTGTGTGTGTGTGTGTGTGTGTGTGTGTGTAAGTAAACACTGGAGAAAAAATATTCTTTCTATACTTCTAAAAATTACTGAAATAATGTATGGAAATAGAGCAAATTTATCTACATAGTATTATAACAAATCAGACTCTGTTAAAATATTTAGAAAAATTAAAAATATCAGTGAAAATTATACCACTAAACTAGTATAAAAATAAATGTTCTAAAAAATAAAGTGTAAGTGAGTCAGAGATATGGAATGACAAGTCAGGATTTACTCCAGACATTTCAGTTTATCTTGTGAGGAGAATTTGGAACTGGAAGATAATGCCTAGGGCCAGCTGTGTATGGGGATGACTGTAGGAACACATTCATAATGCCAATATCCTTTGTAGACCAGGGAGAAACAAATGTCAGGTTGAGTTAAGGGAAAACACAATGTTTCCTGAAAATTCCTAATATCAGCATTTGAAAAGCATAAATTGGCATTACCTGTGTGTTAAAGAAATATGCAAATACAACTGAAAGCTCTTCAGATAGCTGAAACCCAGAACTTGTATCTCCTTTAGAAACTTCAAGAACAATTGTCATTCTGATGTTTGAATTCATGAAAAGTGCAAGAAAATGAGGTACTAATAGGAGAACTAAGAGAAAACAAAAGTGGTTGAAGGAAAAGACCATCAAGGGTATGTGATATTAGGGTTATTAGATAAAGCACACAAATAAACTCATTAATCCCTTCAGAAAAAGGCTTGGAAGTATCACTAAAGAGAATAAATCTTAAAAAGAGACAAGTAGAATTTACAAATCAAGTTAATAGATAAATCAACATAATATAAAAAACTTAAGGGAAAATTGATGAACTATAGTATTTATCTGTTATTCATAAAGAATGCAGGATGAAAAAGGAAATAAAAGGTGTGTCAATAGTTGTAGAAGTTAGAATGTTTAGGTACTTATAGAAGTTAGAATGTTTAGGTACTTAATTGGAAGGAAGAAAGAGACTATTTGAACTCAGAAGAGGCACTTGAATAATTGAATACTGAAAAATGAGATGACACAGTCTCAAAAGCAATAAGAAATGTACTCAATCTCGGGGCTGGAGAGGTGGTTCAGGGGTTAAGCTTCTGCCTTGCAGGCAGAAGGTCCTGAGTTCGGATCCCAGATCCCACGTATAGATGCTGGGCGGAAGCGGGGGCTGCCTCGCTTCTGGTCCTGGTAGAAAACACTATCTACAAAGGAATGACAAGTTGACTAACAGCTAACTGACTTTCTGCAGGAGGAAAAGAATGTCAAAAGTCAGTAGAAATATATCTCAGCATAAAAGCATAAAAAGAAAAAAATATGGGACTCCATAACTACAAACTTATCTTTTAAGAATTAGAAATACTTTTCTGTTAAGTAAAAATTGAAAGTTTAATACTGAAAGACATTCCCTGAAGTACATTCTATTTCGTTGATTAACCTTGTAACTAATAAAATAGATGGATTTCTGGAAATACTCACATAAATTTAAAAACACAAGAAAACAGTAAATAGTTAATAAGTGGCCACTATAAACTACCACGTTATTAATATTCCCAATAAATATAATATATTAAAATGAAATATATATCTGAATCTACTAAGGCCAGAGAGAAAATGAGTTCTAAGTCCACAGGCTGTCTACTTTCTTATTTCCTGTTCCCACTAGATAGAGTTCATAATGGATGGAGATTGGAGGGTAATATTGGACTCAAAGTTTCAACATTGAGGATGGTAGAGGAAATATCAAAATTAAGGGTCATCCTCACTGTCAAGCCACTGTACTGCTAGTCTATCTCCATCTTCTTGAAGCCTTTTATATTGTGGATATTTGCTATAGTGTGCAAGCTCATACTAGGACAGACAAGAAAAGTGAAAATGATAATACAAAATTTGGGGTTGGGACTGCCTGCAGAGACATAGGCATAATGGTGTGAGGAAACAAAGTAGAAACAGCTAAGAGTCATGGAGATTTGCAAAACGATTCATTAAGCTGTTTCTTAATATAATTTCATTTAGTTCATTTTCTTTAAAATCATCTACACATTTTAAAAGATTTATATGCATGAAATGTTTCCTACTCAAACTATGTAAATATCAACTTTATAGGGCAACCAAATCCTTAAGAAAATACCATAGTGGAAAATGCATAGAAACACACAGGTGTTGTTCTTGAGCAACAAAGTAGTATTTAAATTACATATTATGGGAGGGTTATTCTGTATTTTGATTAAATTACAGGTGCTTTCAACATGGTTGAGTGTTTGCTCTTTACTCAATAAATTAATGTGAAGAATGACATTTTGTAAATTAATAAAATTAAAGATGTGAGGGGAAAGATATAATCAATGATCAAAAATTTCATAAAATATTTTATAGAAAAACAGTGCAATAGAGTCACCAAAGATCAAGGTTTTAACTTTAAGTAAGATCAAAATCTCAAGTGAGATCATAGACCCTGTTTTCTCTTCATAAACATTGCTTCTCAACTATGGGATTTGGACAAGGAAAAGGAGACATCTAAATTGTATTCAGTGAGAATGGAATAAGGCCTGAGTTGTTCTACCATCACTTTAGTCACTGTAATTCACCTAGTCTAGGAACAAGGAAAAATAATCAGGAAAAAACAATTTTACATTTAGTCTAGGGGCCAGATGCTCTAGAATTGTTAGTTCTTTGCTTGGCAGAACTAAATGTGCCTAGTTCTCAATATTAAGAACTCTATTTACTATTATGCTAACCATGCTCTTAGAATTCTTGGCGAATACTAAAAAGGGTTATCTTTTAGAATTTGATTTTCAGCCATAAAATTTTACACCCTTAGACTAAGCAACAACTAATTAAAAGCAATATGCAATTTGTTCAAGGATATTTTTCCTTTGAACTCTTCCCTTAGAGGAACAATGGATTATATTAACTGAAGGAGAAACGATTATCTCCGATTTTTTCATTAAATCCACACTGATTTCCCAATTTCTTTCACTTGAAGATCCTGGAGGTTCAGACATTGAACAAGGGTAAATCCCCAGGGTGTCTCTTTAAATATTAGGGAGGTAAAGAAGCAGCAGCTTGACTCTTCCAAAGTGTTTACACTTTGATATTTGGATATCTAGAACTCATTTATCACAGAAATCCTATGATGTTAGATCTCCCACTGGTCCCATAGAACCTGTAAAAAAGCATCCCCCATGTATGGCAGTGTGTATAGGAGTCACCCTATCCTTTCCCAATTTCCTTTATTTTTAATTATTTTGATTCTTTGACACTTTTGTACATAAACAAAAAGAATTTGTGCATTTTCACTTTTGTTATACAATTTCATTCCCTATTCATACCCGCCATCATTCTTTTTTTTTTCCTTTGTAGTCAGTCTTCCTATTTTTCCTTCTTTTTGTGTGAGTTAATTTGATCTTTGTTGCCTGCACTGGAAAGTGGTTGGCTATTTCCTGGGGGCATGCATGGCCTATCAGAGGGTAAATCATTAGGTAAAGAAAGCTCCCCATACTCTCTACAAATATTCCAGGTGTAGGAGTGATGGCCTATCAGCTTACCCATCACTTTCATGCTAAGTAGCAGCAGGGGGCCTGCTGCTGCTTAGGTCTTGTCATGCAGTGAGAAGAGAACCTAGTGACTCATGAGGATAGAAAATTATTTTCTTAGATATGCAACCTTGGAATGTGACTCTTAGAAATAAATGCTCCAGAATCACCACCTAGAATCCAAAAGACTAGTGAATACCTGTCATCTTTAACACCAGCACTTGATTATTACCACCTCTGATAGCAGCAGCAAAATTACCACCTCTGATAGCAGCAGCAAAATGATCAATATTATCTACATGAGAAGTTTGCAGACTATTAGCAAGAACTTCAGAGCTGAAAGATTTTAGCTCCAAACAATTTTTGTCTTTCCACTCAAAATAAAATTAATGTAACTTATAAGGTTATCTTCAAACCTCTATATCTTTGCTTCCTACAATTACTAGATGGCATGAGTTATTTTAATCCTATTTTGACTGTTTGAGAAAATGTTACTGGAGTTAGTCATATGGTCAGCAAATATTTACTAAACCCGATTCTATGGTTATCATTGTTTCAGAGATTTCAGTATACTGAAAGAATAAAACTTTGTCTCTATGATTTTTACATTTTAACAGAAAAAAGAAACAGATAAAATAAGTGAAAATTAAGCAAATTATGTATATCCTGCAAGAAGAGGTTATTATATTTAGAAAAATAGGGTGGAATATGATGAGCAGAGACATAGGGACACTAGACTCTACTCATTGGTTAACGTTTGATCATATGTTAGATGTGCATTTTGCCAGCAATATGAAAATTACCATGATAAATACAGAATGTACTTTGGAGCAGTTTTTAATTTAATTTTCATCTGCTTATTGAGAACTATTTGCTACACAATAAGCCATGTAGATTAATGCACATGTAATTGCCTTGGAAAATAAGTGTAAATTCTGAGAAATGAGGTAAGGTTATTGATCATGTTAGATTAATTTATGTGATAGTTAAGCCTGGGTGTCAACTTGACACACTTGGTATTAACTAAGTTGGCCTGAGACCATACCTGGAAGGATCAACTGAGACTACCTGGAAGGATTATACCCGCCCTAGATATCATCAGAACTTCCAAAGATCTCATAGGATCCTCCTAGTACTGCATCATATAAAAAGGAGCCACCAAAGAGAAGAGATGCTTATTGCAGCTGTGCTAGGAACCGCTCTTCCTTCCGGCTGCCTAGTTTCTTCGACCCTCTAGCCTTCCAACCATCCAAGTCGTCAACTAGACTAAAGACTCTAGGAATTCTCCAGCCTGCAGCCATCACCTACTTGACTACTGAACTGAGCAGCTACTTGTAGCCATTGTTGGACTGCTCCATACATTCTATATATATATATATACATATATATATAGATAGTGTCAATTATACATCTCTAGATAATATAATTTACTTGTATTATATCAATTTTACTTAAAGAAAAATCTTAGTCTTGTACTGAAAATGGTTCTTTAACTACTTAAAGTTGTGGATTTTTATCAGATATCAAATTTATTTTTTATCAAATATATGGAAGACTGGTATGAAAAATTAAGCCTTTGTCTCTTTTTTGAGACAAAGTCTCTCATTGTAACCTGATTGGTCTGAAATTCACTATATTTCCCAAACTGCCTCAAAACTGTAGCAATCCTCCTGCCTCAGTCTCTCAAATTCTGAATTTGCATGAGCTACCACACACTGCTCAAATCTTTTATTTTTGTCCAAAAGGTTGTATTTTTCATGATTTGTAGGTAAAATGCAATGTCAAAGGATTTATTTTGATAGATAGAACACCCTTTCTTCTTCAAGAAAAGAGGTGAAGACCAAAACCAAAACACCATGAACTTAAATATAATTTCTAGCTAATTGCTAGATCAAGTGGACATTCCTCTGTACCTTCAGTATGTGTTAAACTGTCTAGTGTAAGCCAGAGAAAGACTAGATGAAGTATATTATGATTACATTATGAACCATGTTTAACCCTGAAAATAAAGCTATAATTGTTAAGAATCAAAACATATCTTAGAGATACATTTATTCATGTAATCTCATTCTCTATTCATAAAGCAATTTCATTCAGCAAAAAGTTTTCCCTTGAATCTTGTAAAATATAAAGCTGAATTTTAAAACATTGGCTACCAAAGAGACCATAGAACAAACATTCAACGTCTTGATTTTGATCAAAAAATATTGTATACATGCATGATATATAAAGGAATAAATAAGCTGCAAGTTAAAATGTAATAGCAATTTTTGTTGCCACCCATTTTATCTCACTTTTCTCCATGGGAAAGTTCCTTCTCCCTCTGCATTCTCCATTTGCTACAGCAAGACAGACATTTCAAATGTTTTTCTCTCAAGAAGCAGTCAGGTTGGGCTGAAGAGATGGTTCAGACATTAAAGCTTTTGCCTTTCGATCAAAAGGAGCTGAATTGAAATACCTAGATCCCACATTTAAAATGCTGACTAGATATGGCTGCAGTCTGTCATTTGGGCCTCTGAAAGGCAGAGGCCTGGAAAAACCTCAGAGCAAAAACGATGAGACAGATAGATGTCATTGTTAGATAAAGGCGTCAACTTGATGGTTGAGGTTTCCAGCTTGAGGTACATTTGTAAAGAATCAGTGGTTGAGTTAGGTCATAAACAATCATTCAGATGATTGTCTGGTTAATAGGAATGCCCAGCCCATTGTGAGTGGGCTAGTTTCTGGACAGGTGAATAAGATGGAAAGATGTGAAGTTGGCATCTTTTGATATACTTGCCAGACATGCTGGTCTGACAAGTGAGGATTGTCCTTCTCTCTGTGGTCTTGGAGATATGGTGTGGCCAGTTCCTTCAGTCTTTGGCATGAGCTCTCCTGCCAAACTAGACAAGGAACTGTAACAGGGCAATCACAAGCCAGAATAAAGTTGTACACACACACACACACACACACACACACACACACACACACACACACACACACACACACACACACACAAACTGGTAAATAAAAATAAGAAGCTGTCAAGTTCGTAAGTTCATATCCTCTTCCTCTTTGTATTGATACCAAAGTAAGCATCGTGAACGCACAAATACCATGTTGCTCATAAATTTCAATGCTCCATTTTCCCAGAAAAGAAACCCCAAACAATGCTGCATGTCCCCAAGAGTGTCTCTGAATCTGGTCCAACACATCCAACTATTTCACTCATCACAACCATTTATCTTTCCTAGCCATACCAAAGAGGTGTGCAGGGGATCTAATGAGATGGTCTCAGTGAGTAGACTTTTCTTCTTTCTTTTTTTCTATACCTCAGATTCACTCATTTGTTCATTTTTTGAGCTTCTTTTTAACATTTTTATTATTATTTCTGCTCATACAAACTTAATAGGTACACCCATTTGTTCATTGTTAAAAGTAATTATTTATTGAATATCTACCCAGACAATGGAATAGGTTAGTTTCTAAAACAGTATAAAGGAGACATGTTCTCCTCCCTGGTATACTGGACCATCTTTTCAGATCAAGCATCATCACTAGATATAACTGGTTATACATGCTTTTGAAAGAGTTATTCTGAGGAGTTCATATCAAGCAGTGGCAATATTCATCAATGGTCTTTTTATTAATGCCTGGGACAGAAATGGATATGAGATTAACTTGAACAGAAAAATTAGGCATTGTGCTCGAAAACTAGCTTGCTAAGGATGTCTAGTGAGTGTATGCATATCTTGCTTAGTCTGTTAGCTTTTAATGGCTTGGTAAAATACATTTTCTAATTTCCCTAACATACCTGTCTAATTGACTTTTAAAATTTTTAAGGAATAACTTCAATCCCTAAAGATAATAGTTTGTCTCTTAAAAAACATCTTTCAAGTTGGCATAGCTAATGACTTAAAGCTTACTTGCTTTTTTTCTGTTTTCCATTTACACAGAAATCATTCTTCCCTTGAAGATTTTGGTAAACAAGAATGCTGCTTTTTCCATCAAGATGCATGCTAATGTATTATAGCCTAAGGAAGGAACATATGCCTCCCTCTTGTCTTCCTAATGCCATAGTTACTGTAAAATTGTCTAGGCAAGATTATTTTTCAGTGGGCTTGAGGTATACTTTCCTAGTGTAATCTACTATAGTGTTTTAATATTGATTTATTCTGAAGAAATGAATGACATGGGATAGTTTAATGAAGATCTCCTTTCTTTAATATCTGAAAAGTTAATCCCTCCACCTGCATTTGACAAGGTAAATTCAGGAATTCTGCATAGAAATGTTGGTAGTAACTCTAAAACTAGAAACATTAAAATTACATGATCACTTGTAATTATGTGAAGAAGAGTCACTTTAAGTTCATACCCTAAAAAAAATAAGAATGCTCCAAATGTAAACCAAACTATTAGGAGAAAAGTGAAAAAAATTTCAGTAAGAAGTGAAAAAATTCTGAATCTAGAACTGTATTTCCTTTAATTCTACTGGTTATCTGCCATTGCCATGATTTTAGCAAAAGTTAAAAATAATGATGAAACTTTTCAGAGCTTATTCATATACTATCCAGGAAGGCTTATCAAACCATTAGTCAACACTTAGATTGGTCATGCAAAGTAATTTTTACAAGGAAGTAGTATATTTAAAATGTATACACATCCTACTACAGTTCTGATAGAGTGGCACATGTAATTATTTTTTAAAAATCAATTTTAATATACCTTTCCTGTCGTCTCTGTCTTGCGTGAATTTTTCCCTGCATCATTACTGTACCTGAAACACAAATTGATGCAATTCAAAATTTTGCTAAAATGTAATTTGGGAAATCCTTATCAAAATGTCGATAGCCTTTACCCTGGAACTGGCTTTATTTTCTCTTTCTTCTCATTTGTTTCTTGTCCAATAACAGTTTCTAAAAAAAATTAAAAAGAAAATAATTTAAATAAGAGGCTAACTTTATTTTGGAAAGTGTATATATCTGTACGCATGAGACAATGGAAGCATTACTAGAAGTTGAAAATAAACTAGTTCACCTTACAATTATATAACATTCATCACAATGTATTTTGTAAACACAAATATCCCCTCAACATATTTTATTACATCAGAACAGTTCATTAGAGCCAGAAATTACCACACTGAAATTTGATGCTGTGCCCAAATAGAAAATAGAAATTAAAGATTTCCAATATTATGAAAAAAAAAAAAAGCCATTCAGGACAAAGAGGTGTAGTCTGGATGTCTGCTGATAAGGAGTGTTCTATTGGGCTGGCTGGAGGGTACAGAAGGCTTTCTTATTTTATTGTTAGGAAATATAATTAATTAAGCAAAAATGTGTATAGTTTATCTTTAGGGGTACTGGGGATTGTTAAAAAAAAAGAGGGAGGTTAAAAACATGTCAGGTATTTGTGGATGGTTAATTCAAAATACATCCCAGCATTCTTGAGTTTATGTGTATTTCCCAAACGACTAGACATGATACCATCAACTTCCAGTCCATGGGTGGCAGATTCATTGAAATAAGTCATCTGAGTGGCCTCGGCCTCTGCTTCGGCACTGATGATCTGCTGCGCCACAGCCTCCACGATGGGCATCACCATGGCAGCAGTAGACGTGTTGCTAAGCCACATAGATAAGAAGGCAGTGCTGCTCATGAACCCCAACGTCAGCCTGAAATGAGAGGGTCTTTAGTGTGGAGCTGTGCTCTCTGTGTCATGTAGTTCTCTGTCATTTAACTGCAAAGACGCTGTCTGCCAGTTGGGTTTTTTCAAACCTAGTAGGTCGACTTTCTGTCTAGATCATGAACTCTGAGTACAGTCATAGCCAGGTAGAAATCGGTTGTAACACCTAAGAGTAGAGTTCTTAGGGGATTTATCCTGTTAAAGGTACCATGGGAATAGTCTCTCCAAAACTAGAAAAAAATGACTATCTTTACACCAAGCTGTGAGTTGGTATAAAGTTATAAAGTACAACAACTTTCAGGTTACCTGACACTTGAGTGCGTTCTATAATGAACATGTCACCTCAGGGACAAGTAAGATGTCAGTATGACGAACTAATGAAGGTAGGGTCCCTTATTTTTATCACATCTTTTTTGTTAATATATGTATCAAGAGACAAAGAAGAGTTTAATACTTATAAATCTTCCTTTTACTTGTTCATTCTTCTGGTTCAATAAATGGTGAGTGGAGAAAATGATTAAATCACTTGCTAATATGAGGTTTCAGGAATTTCTATAGATTCTGTTATTTATACTTTCCTAAACCTGACATTTCTTCCTATTGTCAAGAATTAGATTTATTACTTTGTCTTCTCTTATAAATGGAGTAATTCATCCTTAAAATAACAGATCTAAGACTTTAGGATATTAGATCATGTCCATAAACTCTCAAAATGTGGAAAAAATGTGACCAAGGAGAAGGCCTCAGGAAAAAAAAAAACATTCAGAAGCACATCTTTCTCTGCAGTACTATTTGTAAATTCTGATTCTTTTCAAAAATAGATCCATGAGAACAATTCCGCACCATGTTTCATACTCAGGTATGGTGGCTGTTTTCTATATGTGAAGCAAAATAAAAGATAATGTCTTAGAAACCTGATTGAATAAGGACTGATTCTTAAATTTAAAAAAAGATTTAATTCAAGATATGGACATTATGTGAAATCTTTTCACAAAATTATTTGTAACAGATGAAGCTTTTGTGAAAATACATTCAAATGAAAAGCCACACAGTGGCATAATGGAATTGTTGTATTGCTGTACTGTATTATCTCCTCTCCTGGAGCAATAGGCAGATGGATAAGGAAAAGATATATTATATCACCCTAAACGCATGAAGGCATCAGGTAACACTTCATTTGGAGAGTGGAATACCTTAAATAAATTTTGTAAATAGTGTTTTTTAAAAATTATCCCATGTGTGTGTATATATATATATATATATATATATATATATATATATATTCCATGTGTGTGTGTGTATATATATATATATATATATATATATATATATGCAAGTACACACAGTATTAAGATTGACAAAACACATTTGCTCCAAAAGTGATAAACACAGAGTCTTCTATGCCCTTGAAGGAATAATGCAACAGAAGTCAATAAAATTTTCTTATTTTCCTAAGAAAGATAAGAAGGGAAAAAATCACCTAGGGCTTGAAAGCAAAATATCATTATGCAAATGATTACAACACTGGAAATTTCCCCTTAACTTATGCTCATGTTCATAATAGGAGGTGGAATAGAACCCAAATAGTAAATGAATTTAATAGAAAAAGAAACATTCATTTTGGTGAAGGGAAAATCAGTCAAATAGGCAATTTCACATGTAAAAGAAATTCTTAATTGATTATTTCACTTTGCAACAGTTGATTTAAAAAGAAAAATTTTCACCTTGAAACTTTTCTGTACGCATTTGTGTTTTGTCAGTAATGGCTTTGTCTTTGGTTCATAACATCCTCCCTGTTGATAAAGGATGCTCTTGAACGAGTTCTGAATGTGTAATCAGCCAAATAAGCAAGATAGGAATGAAATCTACTCTGACGTCTATCAATCTCGCTTGTTGAGGTTCAGGGCTCCTCTCATCTTTGACTTCAATGGTGCATTAAAGGTGAGAGTTGTGTGCATTTATTCCAATCTCCCTGTAATTAGACCTGCGGTGAAAGGAGAGTTGTTTTTTGTTTTTTCCTCCAACAACTCAAGCATACTTTACATCACTTTCACATTTTCAGAGGAAAAGTCATGAATTATACTGCTACTCAAGCGATTCCCTGGATGTGCATCACTTATTTGCTGCTTTTTCTGCACAAAATGGTCTGCTTAGAATAAAAACTGAATTCAGTAAACACAGTACTTACCATGCTGGGTTCACACCCACCATCAACACCATCCTCAGAGCAATCCTCTTGTGCAAATTCCATTTTTCTATTGATGTTGCTAAACAGATGACTCCAATTAGCAGCAGGTGAAAGTCTTTGAAATAAGCAGATGCTACCTGGAATTACAATTAAACCCATGATTATGGATCTTAGTCCTTGTGTATGTGTGTGTGTGTCAGGGGTGGGGGGTAGGGAGGAATAATGTACAACAAAGACACTCAGGCTGCTCTTAACTTTGACCTTCATCTACATATTTTTCTATTGTGTCAAGAAACACATAAAAGAATACAAATTTAAATATGCTCTATATTATCACTTGGAAACAGTGCTGTTTAAAAACATACAGAGAAATAAAGACGCTCAGGGTATGGATCTTTAAATACAAGAATAAGTTCATTCAAGTGATACTATGCTTTAGTGTCTTCATCTACAAGCTGGGAATTTTTAAATGTTCCTTTGATGAAGTGCCAGTGATTGAGATTTGAGAAAATTCTGACTCTAGCTCCAGCCTTTCAGGATCTTTGTCATCTCCTTCATGCAAAACTTTATCATAATTGAATTTATAATAATTACAGAGTTAGGCCTTCATATGTTGAGTGATCTCACCTTCAAAATCGTTTACTGTAAACCAAATGAGTTCAACTTAAGGCCAACATTTTGAGCCCCTTTCATTTATTGTCATTCATAGATGAGCAGTATGAAGACACTTTTAGCAACCATTTTCAACAGGAAATCCAAAGATTGTCTCCTAACATTAAGCATATAATCTTTTCCTGTTTTGAGAACTGTGTGCTCAATTAAGTCAAAAATCTTTTAATACACTAGAGTTTTCTTTCCTTGTGGGCCTCCATAAAACCATTAAATAATAGTATATATTACAATTTTCCAAAAATAAACTAGCATATGACACGTTTTTCAGACTTATTTAATGATAACAGTTATTTGTGATTTTTAGACAGAGTGTCTCACATGACTGACGTACAGGAAGGAAATGCTTGATAAAACCAAATCACAAGACTGTGCTTAGGGAAGTATAATTAGAGGAAATATCTGTTCATAAAATCCAGTGATACCTAATATTGTAAACCAATTGAAACCCAATTATCCTAATGTTATGAAAAGACAAAAAAAACGATGATTTTGCTATTTTGAACCATATTTATATTTTTAAGCATAACTGACCTGGTTTCAATAAAATCAAAAGTCAATATTAAGCCTTGTAAGTAAAAGATACCTTTTTTATATTTTGTAAAATGTTGATTCTTAATCCTTTTTATAACCTTCATTGAATTTGTTCCTTAACAATTTCATATGTATACTTACTGCATTCTGATTGTCATACCCTCACACTCTCTCTAATCTTCCTCACACCTCTATTTCCCTTCCTCCCTGCAAGTCCCTTTCCCACTTTCATGTTGTTTTATTTTATAATGATTCATACCGAATTCTGTGAGGATTATCTATGTGGCCCAGGGTTTGGTGCTATTATTTGAGATAGTAGTATGGTCATTGGTATATTGATTACTTTACCCAAGTTTATCAATAGTAGTAACTATTGGTTACTACCAATAGTTTGACAGGGTAGAGTCCCTTAGGTTCCTCTCCAATATGTGATTGACTGTTGAAGAGTCTAGTCTGACTTGGATCCACTGCAAGCAGACTGTAGCAACGTGATGCATTGTTGTGTCTTTTCTAGAAGGCAGCATTTCACAGACCTTCTTTCTACATTCTGACATAGTATCTACTCTGAGCTCAGGACTTTTAATTCTCTTCAAAAGCATATTAGTTCTCTACAGTTGGTACTAGTTGGTACCAACAAATAATTTATTGATAGATTTAATATTGAAAATCCACCTTCTATGCACCAGAAGTGTTAAAGGAGCTGAGGATACAGAAATAAATGCCAGATAACATGGGCGAACTAGAGGCATATTAGGGGAAATAAAGTCAAGTATGCAAAGACAAAACTTGCAAGTTCTCATTTATGTGTGGAAATTACAAAAGGTGATTTCATAGAAGCAGAGAGTAATAAAGATCAGTGGAGTAGTAATGGGAAAAAGAGAGATTAAATGACTTAAGTGACAGGTACGAAGCACAATTACATTGCAGCAGTAGGTTGTTGTAATGCTCTACAGCCCCCCAATGATTGATTGTGAATCTTAAAAAAACTGGAATGGAAGAATCCAAAGTTTTCCACCACAAAGAAACGGCAAATATTTGAGGAGATGCATATGTTAGTTGCCCTGCTTAGATCATTACATGCTACATACATGGCTACCTAAATATGTATAATTATCACATCTCAGTTGATAAAAGGTAAGAAATGCCTCACAGGTTCTTCCCTTGTTACACATCTTTTTAGTATCAAAGTACTTTCTAAAGAGGTCCTGCTATTCTTCCGATCCTTATTCATTATCTTCATAGAAGAACTATTTTAACCATTTGCTATCTAGCTTACCTATGTTGGTACATGTTCTATAGGTAAAAGAACATTGTCTTACTCACAAATATATAGTTATTGCCTAAAACAGCCTTTGCATAGGTTAGGAAACTAGGTAAAGAATATTAAATAAATTAGAGAGGAAGTAACTGGAGCATTTAATTACCCATTGACCCTGAATCCCCAGATTCCAAATATCTGAGTCCTGTCTGTGTTTGGAATAGTCATTTCTTTCAATTTATTGACTTTCTAGTGTTTCTTGACTTATAGAACATTATTTTTTCTCTCTGTAGTTCTCCATTATTTGAAAAATTTTCTTGGTCTATTTTGAAAATAATTTAATACATTCTCATAATTGTAGGTATTCTATAAGGTTCCCTATGAATCTTCTTGCTTGATCATTGATTGATTAGTGAATCCTTAAGATTGTATTCTTATCTCTATGTGACTAAAATCATATCTAGCAAACATACAGTAGGCATTCAACACATATCTGATGAATGACTACTGAGCACTGTTGTGATTTTTATGTCCCTACAGACAAGTCTTCTAATTTCCAGAATGGTAAATCAGACACTTCCATTTCAACTTTTCACCAATGTCTAAAAACTTAAACACTTAAAACCTTCTACCCAGATTTTCAAACATTTTCTTTCTCTTTTTCATGTAAAGCAAAACTTCCACATTTTGTTCCATTAAGCTAGAAACTTTGGTATGAGCCACAATTCCTTTTTCACTTCTCATATTATATGTCTTGTTCTTTCTACAGTCTTCATATCTTGGAACATGTCCAATTTTCTCAGTTCAACATTTCTCAATTCAAACATTATTACCTTGATTCAGTTCTTCACCATTCCTTAACCTACTACAGGACCTTCCTTTTACTACTCTCACTCACCTCATTCACTGTCAATTACTTTGGTGAAGTGTTAGGTCTAAAATTTAACATTTACACTTCTTCAATTGATTCAATATTCTCTATGTGTCATACAAGGCCCATCAGACTCCACATCCATCTCCTCTACCCAATTGCACTCTCTATCCAATTTGCACTCCATCCAATTGATATCTAGGTATATCATTCACACACATAGAAATGGGTTGGTAATTTCTTGCAATTTAAGCTGGAATAGCCCTTTTGCCTTCTTCGTATGCTCCTAATCTTTCCTCATAGATACGACAGGTGCTAATTCTCCCAATATTCCTTCCCTGGAACAATAAACTTGTTGTTTTTTCACTTAATCTTAACTTTAATCAGACTAGGTACTTTGAAATTAGAATTGTCATGCTGGTCATCTTTTAGGATTTAGTATATGCATAACAATAATTACACTAAATAGGTATCTAATTAGTAAATCCTAGGCACAAGAAGCTTGTTATTAAATAAGAAAAAGCAAGTTGTAAAAGAAGACAAGAAATTGTCATAGATACATGAGTGATATTCTGCCAGACATAATGAATTTTATTATAAGTAGAATAAGTGATTGGTTTCATAATAAAGAAGTGTTTTCTATAAGACCTGGTATTCAAGTGAGGTTTTTTTTTATTTCCACTCATACAAACTTAACAGGTACACCGATCCCCTCCCTCCCTCCACCCTTTCCACCTCCTGTGCCCCCCTCCCTCTCTCTCCTCCTCCCCGTTCCCCAGTGCCTCCCCCTCCCATCCCCAGAGCATCCTTTAATGTGCATGCCTGACTCTCCTCTGGGCTCTCTTCTCCGATGACTTACAAGGACCCAGTGGCATTTCCCAGAACCCTTTCCTGTGTTCCCCTTAAGCATAGGAACACTACTGTGGCTGTCAATCCCTTGCCTCCAAGGATCCTAGTGCCTTTAGTCCATGCTAGACTTTGTGGGATCAATAATGTGTTGGACATTGTGCAGGTCATGCAAAGTCCAATTATAGTTACTTCAGCCCTAACTTGTATGGAGTATCTTACATATCATTGCTCCTCCCATCCTTTTGCTCTTACAATCTTACCGCCCCCTCTTCTGCAAATTTCCCTGAGCATCAGGATGGGGAGAGATTAAGTTGGCCCAGTTCCAGGTGGTTGATATAGAGTCTCTGATGTTCTGGATTATGGTTTGTTGATTTTTTTTCAGTTTTGCTGCTCCTGCAATACCCTTCACTCCATCCTGATGGGTATTGGATGTCACCCCCTGGCCAGAGTTTTAAACACTACATAAGTATTTGGACTTTGCCCTGCTCTTCTCTTTTGTAGTTACACCTATAGAAGTAAAACAGCAACTGCTATGCTGCAAATATTGGTGTTTCTCCAAGTTTTTTATATTAAAACATGGCAGGAATTTAGATTGGCTCTGTTCTTTAGAAAAAAGGCAAGACAAGAGCCCCCTCTCCCCTTTCACCACGTGAATGAATAAACAAAGCATCTATAGAGTAGAAAGCAAATGCTCCCCGACCAAATCTATTGCTATTTAATCTCAGACACTCTAGACTCTATAACTATAAGTAAATTTTTATTTTTATAGAAGTTCCAGATTTCAGAGAATTTTGTTATTTTATTTCAACAGTAGGAATGGACTAAGAAAATGACTCTATTCTATCAATATTGTGGATTAAACAAGAAAATAAATATATAATTATATTATAAAAATTGAAAGAGCACTTAGAAGCAGGTCAAGATAATAGTCTTCTCAAATTTGTGGTTTTGTTGTAGTCTTGGATACTCCTAGTTAACTCTAGAATTAAATATTAAAGGCAAAATTTCATATATAAATAAATATATGCTGCTCAGTCACATAATGAAATCTCTCACTTTCTCGTTCCCTTCATTCCAGAATGCCAATTATCCTTTGGTGGAGTACATCCATGATGTATATACTACCTGAATATTAGTCATTAGCAGACTTCGTGTTTCACAGATTGAATGTTGTGGTGTCATAGAGCTTATATTAAGCAAGCTTTATTGTACTTAATAATGACTCCAAGGAAAAAGAATACTATTTCAAGTAAAAAATCAAGACATGAAATACCAAAGTGCAGTTTAACTATGTAATTATATAGCAGCACTGCAGAGTGGAAGAAAAGTACTTATGGTGCTCAGTACTGCCTTGCAGTTTGTGGGAATTCCTTGGGGACTGGGAAGATGAGAGGAAGTTACTGCATTAGTAAGTGATTAAGTACTAGAATAAGTTCAGGGTAATTAGATGGTCTGGCTGTAATCTACTTAAGATTTGGAGTATCATGCTTTATTAGAAAGGCCAGATAGACTTTGTGGGATATGTGGTCTCTATTACAATTACTCAGTTACTCACCTCTGACTGTGGCACACAAAACTCAAGAAAATACATAAATGAATGGACACACTTTCTTGCAATAAAGCTTTATTTTGAAAATCAGTCACTAGACTGGATTTGCTATTAAGACTACAGTTTATCAGTCCAAGCACATTGTGTCCTGCAGTCTAAATAAATTTAGTAAAATTTAGGAAGAATGTCTATAATTTTTTTTCTATTATATTATGTAATCTTTAGTTTTTTATGAGTCATTATGCTTAAGAAAGAATATTATTTATAGCTTAACTGTTGAGAAAACAATTAAGAACAGGGTACTGTTGAGGTCTGGGGATATAACACTGTTGTTAGAAAGTTTGTCTAGTATGCACAAAAAACTGTGTTTGATAATCACCACTGCATAAACTGAATGCAATCTCAGCACTGGAAAAGAGAAGACCGAAATATCAGAAGTTCAAGGTCATCCACAACACAGGGAGTTAAAGGACAACCTGAGATGCATGAACTCTGAGATCATGTCATAACATAAGAGCAATGAGAAAAGAAGAGGAAGAGGGAGGAGGAAGTTGCTGTTGATTAATAAGTGACACTGATAAATATAGCTATTTGGAAAGCAGAATTGATATGTCAAGTAAAATGCATGAGATTTGAAGTCTATTTGCAAGATCAAGACAGTTATATTTCTGTCGCAAAACAGGATTCCATTTTGAAAATATGAAATTTTCCATCAGAGCACCTGGGTCCCTTCTTCTTAGTTATAATATTTGTCAGATGAGCACCTTTTGCACAAATCAATACGAAGTCAAAAAAATTAAATATTTCCTCATGTCCAGCTTGTGAATGAGTTATAATTCATGTGATTATAAAATCAGTTGTTTTGATATATGCAGTGATCAGTTTTCTAATGCTTACATTAAGTGACTTATCAGATTTGACAATACTGGTCACTTCTTATTACATCCTTATTACATTTGCTTCACTTGGATTCTAGGATTCTATGCTTGCCTTGCTCCTAATTCAGTAATCTTCTCTCTTTTTTTCTCCCACATTTTATTTTTCTCCTAATCATATAAACTCAATAGGTACGTCTGTCCTCTTTCTCTTCCTTCCCTTCCCCAGTCATCCCCCATTGCACTCTGTCCCTTTTCCCCCTTTCTTTCATCCCCTCCGTTACTCTCCCTCTCCCTGTGCCTCCTCCTTCTTCCTTTCCATTCCCTGGAACGTGAACGCCCTTTTATTATTCCCTTTTATGTGAACGCCAAACTTCCTTCTGAATCCTCCAACCTAGTGAGGTTCAGGACTCGGTGGCATAGTCCAGAGCCACTTCTTGGGCTCCCTGTTAGTATGGGAACTCTATTATGACTGTTTAATCCTTTGCCTCTAAGGATCCTACTGTTTGAAGCCTTTTCCCCTGTGATCCATGCTAGATTTTAGGGGGTTTGTAGACATGACAGCAAAGTCCAATCCTGGCTGCTGGAGCCCTAACTTGTGTGGAGTATCATGCATATCATTGGACCTCCCCATCTCTAGGTTCTTACACTTTTGCCACCCCCTCTTCCACAAGGTTCCCTCAGCTTTAGGATGGGGAGAGATTTGGCTGGTCTGGTTCCAGGTGATTAATGTAGGGTTTTTGGTGTTCTGATTACAGTTTGTTGTTTTCAGTTTTGCTTTTCCTGTTCTGCCCTTGGCTGCATGCCGATTGGTATTGAAGGTCACCTCCTAACCAAAGATAAAAAACTGTTTAAACAAAAATCTTAATATAAGAGGAAGCTCAAAGATAGATGGAAGAATAGAAGTAGGACACATTGGGGGGGACAATTTTCTGGATGGTTACCATTTATCTCCAGTTCCTGTATACTCCCCGATAGGTGAGATCAAACCTGTTCAGTCCCAAGTGACCAAGAAGGGAAGTGAGAGAGAGCTGCACCAGATGTCTCACTACTTACATGCAATATTTGACTGTGGCCTATTTTCTCTACTTAAGTGTGACCCCTTATCTCCTTCCTTTTGAGGTCCTCCTTACTCTTCCCTACTGTTTATAATCCTTTGTGATTACAGTGGGTATTACAGAGATTTACCTTTGAATATGTCATTAAGTGGGTTTAGAACTAGGATCCACTTATTAGGGAGTACATACAGTGTCTAACATTCTGTGTCTGGGATACTTCACATGATATAATTTTTTCTAATTCCATCCATTTCCTGGCAAACTTCATTAATTCATTCTTTTGATGGCTGAGTAGTATTCCATTATATAAATGTACCACATTTTCATTATCCATTCTTCAACTGTTGGGCATTTGGGTTGGTTCCATGACTTTGCCATTGTGAATAATGCTGCAATGAATATGATTGTGCTCATGTCACTGTAATGAATTTTTGCATTATGGGGAATTATTCCTAATGGTATAGCAGGGTCATATGGCATTTCAATCTTTCACTTTTTTAGAAATCGCCATACTGATCGCCAGAGTGGTTGTATAAGCCTGCATTCCCACCAGAAATGTATGAGAGTTCTCTTCTCTCCACATCCTCTCCAGCATTTGGTGTCATTTGTACTGTGGATTTTTGCCATCCTGACCAGGGTGAAATGATATCTCAGGGTAGTTTTGATTTTCATTTCCCTGATGGCTAAGGATGCAGAGCATTTTTAAGATATTTGTTAGACATTTCAATTTTGTCCCTGAAAAAGTTTCTTTTGGATTCAGAGGCCCATTTTTTAATTGGGCCATTTATCTCCCTGGTGTTAAGTTTTTTAAGTTCTTTGTGAACTCTGGATAATAGAGCTCTATCAGATATGTGGTTGGTGATTTTATCCCATTCTGTGGGTTGCCTTTTTGCTAGGTTTACAATCGTTTAGCTTAACAGAAGGTCTTCAATATCATAAGATCCCATTTATTGAGTGTTGGCTCTAGTGCCTATGCTATTGGACTTCTGTTTAGGAACTGTTGGTCTAGTCCAATCAGCTTGAGTGAGTTCCCTAACCTTTCAACTAGGGTTTTTATAGTCTCTGGCCTAATATCAAGGTCCTTTATCCATTTGGAATTAATGTTTGTTCATGGTGACAAGCATGAGTTCAGTTTTAATATTCTGCATGTGGATATCCAGTTTTGCCAGCACCATTTATTGAAGATGCTGTTCTTTTTCCATTAATTTTTTGGGCCCCTTTGTGGGCTTATATCTGGGTCTTCAGCCCTTGTCCATTGATCTATGTGTCTAGTTTGCAGCCAGTACCAGGCTCCCACAGTGTTTTTGTTATTCAGGATTGTTTTTGCTATCCTGGGTTTTTTGTGCTTCCATATGAATTTTAAGATTGTTTGGTCAATTTCTTTAAAGAATTGCTTAGGGATTTTGATTGGTATAGCATTGAATCTGTATATTGCCTTTGGTAGGATGGTCATTTTTATGATTTTGATTCTGCCGATCCAGGAGCATGGGAAGTCTTTCCATTTTCTGGTGTCTTCTGTAATTTCTTTTCCTAGGGTTTTAAAGTTTTCATTATAAAGGTCTCTCACTTCTTTGGTTAGATTTATACCAAGGTATTTCATTTTTTTTTAGAGGCTATAGTAAATGAGACTGTCTCTCTTAGTACATTTTCACCTTTTTCATCCTTGGTGTATAGGAAGGCCACAGATTTTTGCACATTTATTTTGTAATCTGCCACTCTACTGAACTTATGTATTAGTTCCAGGAGTTTCCTAGTGAAGTTTTTAGGATCACTCAGGTATACGATCATGTCATCTGCAAATAGAAATATCTTGATTTCTTCCTTTCCAATTTGAATCCTTTTATCTCCCTCTCTTGTCTTATGGCTCCGGCTAAGACTTCAAGTACAATATTGAATAAAAGTGGTGAGAGTGGACAGCCTAATGTAGTTCCTGATCAAAGCAGGAATGCTTCAAGTTTTTCCCCATTAAGTATAATCCTTGCTGTTGGCTTGTTGTATACAGCTTTTATTATGTTAATGTAAGTTCCTTCCATTCCAATTTTCTGCAGGGTTTTGATAATAAAAGGCTGTCGGATCTTATCAAAAATTTTTTCTGCATCTATCAAGAATATCATATGCTTTTAGAGTTTGGATTGGTTTATATGATGGATTACATTTTTTTGATCTGTGTATGTTGAACCAGCCTTGTGTGCCTGGGATAAAACCTACTTGATCACAGTGAATGATCTTTTTGATATGTTTTTGAATCCAGTTTGCTAAGATTTTGTTGAAAATCTTTGCATCTGTGTTCATAAAAGGGATCAGCCTATAGTTTTCTTTTTTAAGTGTACTTTTATTGGGTTTTGGGATTAGTATGATATTAGCTTTGTAGAATGAATTTGAAAGTGTTCTTTCCTTAGCTATTTTATGGACTAATTTGAGGAGTAATGGTGTTAGTTGTTCTTTACATGTCTGGTAGAATTCTGTGTTGAATCCATCTGGTCCATTTTCGGTGGGAAGATTTGAGATTACTTCATCAATTTCCTCATTTGTTATGGACTATTTAAATAATTCAAAACTTCCTAATCCAATTTAGGTAAGTTGTTCTTACTCAGAAATTCATCCATTTCTTTTGGGTTATCAAATTTTATGGAATATAAATTTTTGAAATATGATCCTATAATTCTATGAATTTCTTGGGTATCAGTTGTGATAACTCCATTTTCATTTCTAACTTTGATAATTTGGGTTTTCTGTCTCTTGATTCTGATTAATTTAGCTAGAGGTGTATCAATCTTATTGATTTTTTCAAAGACCCAGCTTTTTTTCTAGTTGATTCTTTGTATCATTTTCCTTATCACAATTTTGGATATTTCTCCTCTGATTTTACTAATCTCTCTTCTACTGCTTTTGGGATTGGATTGCTCTTATAATTGCTAAGTTATTTACTTGTGATGTTTCCATTTTTTGATATAGGCATTAAAATGGGCTATAAACTTACCTCTTAGGACAGCTTTCATTGTGTCCCAGAGATTTTGATATGTTGTATTTTCATTATCATTCACTTCTAGGAAATCTCGAATTTCCTTTTTGATTTCTTCCTGAACCAGTTCTCATTCAGCACCATAGTGTTTAATTTCCAAGAGTACTGTATTTTCTGCTATTTGTTGTATTATGGATGTCAGGCTTTAGACCATGGTAGTCTGAAAGGTACAGGTTATAATTTTAACTTTCCTGTATATGTGGAGAGGCCCAATATGTGGTCTACTTTGGAGAAAGTTCCATGGGCTGCTGAGAAGAATGTGTATTCCTTGGTGCTTGGATGGAAGGTTCAATAGAGATCTGTTAGGTCCATTTCAGTAAGGGTTTGATTTAATTCCAATTTGTCTCTGCTGCGTTTTGGGCCCGTTGATCTATCCCATGTTGAGAGTTTTTTTATTGAAATCACCAACTATTATCATTTTGGGATTGGTTTCTTGTTTTAGATGTTGTAGTGTTTGCTTAATGAATGTGGAGGAGCCCATATTAGGTGTTCAGTATTGTGAAGTCTTCCTGTGACTAAAATGTAGTTTTCTTCTGTGTCTCTTATGATTTTCTTTGGTTTGAAGTCCACTTTGTCAGATATAATTGTTACCCCTGCTTGTTTCCTTGTTGCATTATCTTAAAGAATTTTTGACTCGCCTTTTACTTTTAGAATGTGCCTATTTTTTGCGGTGAGATGTGTTTCCTGAAGGCAGCAGATGGATGGATGGGTTTTGATTTCTAATCCATGTTTGTAATCTGTCTTTTGATTAGTGAGTTAATTCTATTGACATTTAGAGTTATAATGGAGAAATTACTTTTGATTCCTGACATTTTTTTTGTTTAGTGGCTTTCATAAGTGCATCATTATAATGTAGGTTGTAGTGGTCTTAAACTTCCCTTCTGTCCTACTGGATATGCTTGTTCTTTTCTTCAAGCTTGATTATCTTTTCTAGCATTTTTTGAAGGCCTCATTTGGTAAGTCATGTAAACCTTCAAGTTGTTTTTATGGTGGAAAATTTTTCTTTCACCCGTGATCATGACTGATAGTTTTGCTGGGTATATCAGCCTGCTCATTTAATACTTGAAGTGCGTCTCTCCAAGCTCTTCTGGTTTTTACTGTTCCCATTGAAAAATCATTTGTTATTTTAATAGGTTTGCCTTTAAAAGTGACTTGTTTATTTTTTTTCTCTTAAAGCTCTCAACACATTCTCTTTGTCTTGTATGTGTAGTGTTTTGACAATTATTTGCTGTGGCAAGTTTCTGTTTTGGTCATATCTTTTTGGGGTACAGAATGCCTCTTGTATTTGGATGGAGCTCTCTTTTTTTTTTGGATGCAGAAAGTTTTCCTTTATGATAGTTTGAAAATTTTCCTCAGGTGTGATATTTTGGGATTCTTGTTCTGGTATTGCATGAATGAGCATGTTAGGCTTCTTTAAGGTATCTCATAATTCTTGAATATTCCTCTCAAATATCTTTTTGGCATTAACACCTCTTCAATTGCTCTTCCATTTTGTCTTCAAGATCTGATATTCTATTTTCTGCCTCCTTAGTTCTGCTGGTAAGACTGTTGAATTCTGGATTGAAGATAGCTTGTCTTTTAGTTTGAGTTTAAACTCTGTTTGAGATTGTTTTAACTGCTCTGCCTATTTTTGCTTCTTCACTTGCTTTTTTCATCTCCTCCAAGTACCTATTGTGTTCCTGTTCAAACTGGTTGGTGAGATTATTTAATTCCTCCCAGATTTCCTCTTTCATTATTTTGATCATAGTAAAGATCTTGGGTATGGCTTTCTTGACTATTTCCTGTGAGTTTATTCTGGTTGGATTCCATCATTATAGGGTTGATTCTTTTTGTAGGAGATTTGTTGTCTTGGTTTTTGTTTCTCATGGTTTTGCACTGTGACTTTAGCAATTTTGTTTTAGTCTTATGTTCTTTTTTTTGTTTTTATGTGTTTTTGGCTGAACTGAATTAGACAGTATTACTATACTTGAGCAGTTATTGCTAGTGTTTGCCTTGGAGTTGGATATGCCTGATTGGTGTTGGTATTATTTCTTAGATGAGTCTATTTAACCGTTAGCACATTAAGTAAGGTAGGTTTAGTAGATAGGGATTAAAGATTAGTATGGTAGTGTACTTTTTAAGTTTACTTTCTTGGAAATATGTGACGGTAAATGGTATAGTCCCTAAAGTTGTATAGATTTTTGGGTGGGCTATATGGAAATGTTAGGCTATGGTGAATAATAATTGAGAGTAACAGGATGGTAAAAAGTGTTTACTTATCTTAGAGTCAAAAGCAAAGATTTTCTCCAGTATTATGGATGATTTTAGAATACCTCAGATGTATGGTGTTGGTCCCCTAGCCTGTTGCTTGGGTTTTCTCTCGACTCTGTTGAATTCTGAGGAGCAGGGAGTCTACTTGGCTCCCACGTCTGGGGCAGAAAGGCAGAGTGGCTAGTGGGGTGCTCAGATGACCTGGGGCCTGGGGCGTGGCCTAGAGGCCTTCCCCAGGAACAAAAAGGCAGAGTAGCTACTAGTGGGGTGTGGAGATGACCTGGGGCCTGAGGTGTGGTCTAGAAGCCTTACCTGAGGAGCAGGGAGTCCTCCAGGGTCCAGAGTCCAGGGCAGAAAAAGAGTAACCTTCTCTTCTAAGTCTCCTTGCTTAGTCCTTTATCTTCTCACCCTTTTCTGTTTTGTTTCCTTTTGACATAGGGTTTTGCTATTCATATAAAAAATGGCTTTGAACTCACAAGGCAGTGTGACCTTGAACTTGCAGAACTCGTTTTACCTCTATCTCCGGATAGGTGAGGTTTACAGGTGTGAACCTCTGTGCCCAGCTACACTAACTTCTTGAGGTTGCAGCTATCCAGTTTCCTGCTCTTTGCTCTCTTTGTGTGTATATCTTTAATTACTACCTAAGTGATCTCACGCCTTAAACTTTAAATAACATGTATATGCTGATGACTATCAAATCTAATAATTCCAGGTCAGCCATCTGTCATGAACTCTGGACTGTTGATAAGATATTTCAACCTGCATACTCAACATTTTTACTCAGAGACCTATAGGTATTGAAATACACATTTTCTGCACTGAACTGTAAGAGTTAGACCTTTTCCAGATTGTATACTGGCCATAATCACATTCTGGTTGTATGCAATGACAGTTCCATCTTTCTAGGTAAAAGGTGAAAACTCTAATAGGCATCATTGAAACGTAATTCAGAACACCAAAGACCCTACATTATTCACCTGGAACCAGACCAGCTAAATTTCTCCCCATCCTAAAGCTCAGAGAACCATATGGAAGAGGGGGCAGCAAGATAGTAAGAGCCTAAAGAGAACCAATGATATGCAAGTTAGGGCTGCAGGAGCCAGGATTAGGTTTTGCCTAACCCGCACAATGACTGACATGTCAACCATCCCCCAAGTCTAGCATGGATCACAGGGGAGAAGGCTTCAGGCAGTAGGATCCTTAGAGGCAAGGGATTAAACAGTCATAAGAGAGCTTCCATATGAATGGTGAGCCCAAGAAGGGGCTCAGGGCTATGCCACTGAGTCCTGAACCCTTGCTAGGTTGGAGGACTCAGAGGGAGGGTCAGTGCTTATTTAAATGGATGCTCTAGGGGATGGGAGAGAGGAAAGGGGAGGCACTGGGAGAGGAGGAGGGATGGAGAGGGTGAAAGGCAGGGGGGGAAGGGGGCTGGAGAGGACAGGGATACCTATTGAGCTTATATGAATAGGAAAAAAATAAAATGTGGGAGAAAAAAAGAAATACATGTTCCAATAATGTCATATCAAGCAAATCAAGAAGTTGTTAGTTTTTCTTTCAAAATGTATCAATGGCAGAGTCCAAATGTATATTATTACTCCTGTTCTGAAGTGTGGTGATCTCTGACATGGCTGGCAATAACTCATCTGTCTCTCTTTTGATTTGTTTCTCAATATAGAAGCTCAGATTATTCTTTGAAAATAAATGTCAGCTAAATCATGTCATCTTTCTGCTAAAAATTATACAGAAGCATCCACTTTATAGAGTCAAAGCTTTATGATGATCACCTTTGATCCTTTGTAATCCAGTTCCTCTTAGTTTTACTTCCCTGACATCACCGTCAACTTCCCTGGTATGTAGTCATACTGCAGACATGGACCTGCCTAAGGATCTTTATGCTTGATGCTTTTCCCTTGGGCAGTGAACATTTTCCAGTTCTCAAATGTTTAACTTCCTTATCGCTATTCAATCTTTGTTCAGATGAGTGTTTATTACCAACCCTTATCAAAGTAGGCAAAGGCTACCTAAAGGTACTACTCACTTTGATCTTCATTAACCTTGTCCCCTTTTCCATATCAACAAATATATTTTGTGTATGTGTATGTACATGTGCATGTGAAACCTAGGTAGATGTCAGGTAGCTTCTTTATTGCTTTCTACCAAACCCTAGGAATCCTTCCATTTCTGCTGCTCCAGAGCTGAAATTATAGGCACGTGCAGCTACATCTGATTTCTTATAAGGGTGTTAGGGATCTGAACTCGAGTCCACATGCTTGTACAGCAAGCATTTTATTCACTGAGCCATCTCTCAGCCCACAACAAGAACATTTATACCCATTCAATTCAGCAACATATCAGATATCTTGCTTACTATCTCTGTTCCCTTAAAAAGATGCAAAACGTTTGCCTTTCTTTGTCATTTATTCATAAATGTTGTCTCAGACCTAATAGGTTTTGCCACATAAATATTCATTAAATGACTGAGGGCAAGAGCAACATAATTATATTTTTCCATACATATTTTATGTATAAATATATTTTCCACAATAGTAATACTGTTATGTGGTCACACTCTGAATATATATCATTTTAGATTTAATTCAACAGGTATAGAAAAATGTCAGTATTTGTTGATCTGTTTCATGTATGATAATGTACGTAGGAAGATACAGGAGTCATTCAGTATTCAGTTAAAAAGATATTTTAAAAAGTAAAAATTGTGATAGCCAAATAGATTTGCAGCATTCTCAAATTGGAAGAACATGTTATTGGTTGATAATAGATTTGATATTTAGAAAATATTCTATAAAATACAATGAAAATTTAGCTCTTTAAAATAACTATAGCTATAAAAACTCATAAGGATTATCTCATCATTAATATCATTATTTTATATATATTATTTGATTGATAAAATGCAGCCCTTTAGTTGCACATCTTCGTGTTCCATTTATAGAAGATAAAGAGTTATTACATGACTTGGTAAGAATTATCCAAATAAATAGCATGAATATCAGCCATTACACTCAGGTCTTCTGAGTAAGACTGTAGCTCTGTCCATAATACTATGAAGTTTGATCAGCTATTTACAAGTTAAAAGTCAATTGTCCTGTCTGAAAAAAGGATAACATGACTGAAGAAAGCCATCTCCACTAAAATCCCAAATGGTTTAGTTCCCTGTAGGTTCTAATACAGCTTATTAAGTGAAGAAATTGAAAAGCTTAAAATACCAAAGCACAGATGATAGATTCATTTACCTTTTCAATACTGGCATTGCTTCTGAAGTGATTTTTTTTCAATTTACAAATTGCAATAGCCACTATATATTGAGTATTTAATATGTAACAGATTGCATGTTTATTAGCTATGAAGGTTAATATTGTTGACTTGATGGAATCCAGAACCAACTGGGATATAAGCCTATGGATATGCCTGGGAAGGTTTATCTAGGTTAGATTAGTTGAAGTGGAAATCTCTGCATACTATGGATGCCACCATTTCATGGTTTGGATCTTGGGTCAATTCAAAAGGAGAAAGCAGGCTGACACTAGCACTCATCACTCATTTTTTCCTGATGGCAGATGCAATGTGACCAGCTACTCAAGCCCCTGCCACCATGACTTCTCATCCATGATGGACTAGACCTTAAAACTGGGAGCTAAAGTAAACCTTTTTAAAGTTGCTTTTCTTAGGGTATTTTACCACAGTAACAAGAAAGTTAGCTAAAATAATGACTAACTTAATTGTGAGTATTATCAGCAGACTACAGTTTATTCTGGGAAGATAAAAGAAGATGGGATGGTAGCAGATACAGAGTTGAAAGTGATAAGTTTGAAGAAGGGAGTTGAGATCTAGAAATCATAAAGACTTTAGGTGGAAATTACATTAACAACATTAGCTACCATGCAAACCAAAGGTGAGACTTGCTTGAAGAATACATGTTAGGTAGAACATATATGGGATCAATGTAATGGAAGTCAAACTTAGCTAAATAAAGCTGATTGCTAGGTAGTTAAAATATCAGTTATGGATTACTAAAGGCCCACAACCCAGAAAGTCTTTAAGCATGGAATGATCTTATCTATAAGAGACACTATGAGGAAAGCCTTGCTGTAGGTAAGAGCCATCCTAGAATAACTTCCCAATTTTATATTCAAGGACTATTGTGGACACAAACACCTTTGGAGATAAAAGAATTCTTAGACAAATACCACTATCCATAGTGGTACAACCACTCTGGGCACTATAAATTTTCTTGTTCTAAGCAATTCAAAGATTTCACAAGCAGGAAACAAATTAAACCATTTAAGAAATTTCAGATTTGGGCTTCAGATTCCTTAGAAGATAAACCTTGGTCTGAGGACGAGAAAAATTGAAGGATAGCCATGGCTACATTTTCTTCAAATCAGTCATAATTAGAGAGGATAGCATCAAAGTTAGGAGAGGGAAAAAACAGTAAGAAAAGAAAAGTAGAGAGAATCAGAAATACAAAAAGAACTGAAGGAAAAATAAAGTAGAAAAAATTCCTGTCATTGGAGAAACTATATAGTCAGAGATACTTGGAAAGGTTTCCATGTGAAAGGTTTGCGAGTTTCAGAACAGCAGAGCCGGACCCAAGAGTTAGAGAGAAGTCTAAATGTGATAGATTGCACACCCTGGCAACTTGAACTTGACGTCTTTCCTAAGAATGCTTCAGCTGAGATGTGGGCCTTTGTTGCTTGCTGGCTGACTACAGATTTCATGGAGATAGATATTCTAGTTTTAGTACATTTTATGCTTTTACAAGGCAACTGAATCCATTTTCTTCAGATGGATACCTTCAGATTGTATAAGGTAAGAAGCAACTCTCAGCATGAATAAACTGGTCTCAGCGAGAACAAAATAAAAATACACATAAAACTTACTTGGCTCTATCTTTGGAAATGCCAGGTTTCTGGATTTTTCTTCATTAAAGCAAAAATATTTTTTCCACCTCCCTAAAACCAAATTCCAATGGATCATAATAGCTTATGCATAATATGAATATGTGGTGTTTTTTGTTGGAAGAAGACACCAGATTTAGATGTCAGCAACAGTTGAAGGACACGTATTTCTCCTACAGATGCATATGACTCAAGGAGTTTGAAACTGTATTTGCTCTTTGGAGGTAGACCAATAAGCAGACTTTTAGAAAGAAGAAACAATTAAAAGCTTGGGAGCTTCTTGAAATGCTTTACCATGGGATCACTACTTCTTTTAAAATCACCTTTTCTCTAAAGAAGTTGTGTAGCAACAAATAACTCAAGTAAAACAGCATTTGAATAACTTACCTTTGTTGAAGGCATGATTCCAAACATGGGGAACATTAAGCCAGGGAGCAGAGCCGTTATTGACAGAGGCAACGATTCTGTGACCCAAAGTATGGCCACAACGAAGAGGACATAGGCACATTCTGCTTCCTGCAAAGAACAAAGTGAAATAATGAGTCTGAGAAAACTGTCCTTCAAACCATGGCCACCATACTTGCTGAAGGGGGCAGGGAGCGTGTGAATGTCCGAAGATTTCTGCATCTTCGAATTGCTGCGAAGTCCCATTTTAGGGGCTCTAAGATCCATAGCTTAATAAACAAAAAAAGTAAATAAATAAAAAAAGATTTCATTTATTTTCTTCCACATTTCCATCCAAACTGAGTATCACGTGGTCAACTTTCTCTGTTCATAATAATACACATGAATGTTTATGATCATTGTTATTTGGCCTTTCAAGATGCACACTGAGTAGAGTGGGAATACAGAAATATGAAAACTACTAACTACTCTTTTTAATGCATCTGTGTGTTAATTGCATTTCTTGGTGCCTGCTTGAATGGTACCAATATCCCCCTTTTATTCTTATCTAGAAGGGGATATCAAAGGGAAAGCTTCTACTGTACTTCATTTCAGAGGATGCCTACTACAAATTAAGATACCCAGATAAGACTGAATCCTGCTTCTAAGTGAGGTAAGTCTGAGGACAAAATGGTGTCTATCTTTCTTTTGAGAAAACTAAGTTACTGTGGTAAGCACAGAGAGCTATGATAGGAATATGACTTTTCTTTTTCAATTCTCTCTCTCTTATTCACATGCGTGTGTGCAGTTGTGTTTGTGCATAGAGGCTAAATGATCTTTGATTGCTCTTCTACCCTTATTCTTTTTCCAACAGTGTCTTAATTAAACCCTGAGCTCATGATTATGGTTAGTTTGGGTCAACTTCTTGCTAAATAGAATCCCTATCTACATTTTCTAGTGCCGGAATCTCAGGCTGGCTGTTATACCCTCCCAACATTTTGTGGTGGGATTTTACTCATTTTTCCTGTGTGGCAAGCTCTTTAACTGCTGGACCAACTCCCCAGCATAAGAATATGATGTTTAATACAGCTATTAGTCTGCTTAATATCAAACTGTAAGTTTCTGTTAAATTTGTCATTATGTTTTGTGTAATTTTGTTATGAAATTACCTGAAATGTGCCAATGTGGTCCGTGAAGATTGCCTGATATATTATCTTTTGTTGTTCCCATATTGCTTACCATCTGAAAATCCTGAATTGCATGTAAAAATCTATCAAAACTGTCATTAGGGTTTGATGAGGGAATTTCTTTAAGGCTTATATAATATCCAGCTTTTTTGCTTTGTGATTCAACAGCATCAGGCTGAACACTGTGGATTTGTCATTTATTCCCCAGCCTCTGTCCCTCTCCAGTGGATTTCTAAGAGATTCTTAATAAGCCTGGACTGTGTCACATCTTTATTGTGTTACATTTTTAAAGGAAAAAGAATAAAAGTGTTTTGATGCTGACAGTTTTTACAGAGTCTGCCTCTGTGGTCTTGACAAGCAATAAAACAGCAAAACAAAGCTGGACTTTGAGTGAGTCCTCCAAACACTGCTCCAGAGAGAAGCCATGGATGCCAACTTAATTTAAAAATGCCAGGCTACAAGAAAGGCTGTTCATTTTCTTGTAATGAGAACCATGAATGACCCCTATGTTTTTCCTTGAGACTTTATGTGTTCTGTCATATCATCAAGGGCCTAGGTTTTAAAGACAGAATGGACTCTTTACTACCATCTTCTCTAACTCCAACCAACCAGATCTGTCCTATGCTTCCACTCAACTCTTGCAGCATAGGAAAAACTGTTCCAAGAGAAGAATTGTTTTTGAAAGAACCCAGTTGGGTTTCTTCATTCTCTTTCATAAAGTGGGTTAAAGGACCACCATCCTGGTAATTATCTGAAGCATTCATCTCTAATGGGCTACATTACAACCAAAGGAAAGGTTCTATGGGACTAGCTAATTCTGGTCATCTACTGTAAACTCTGATATAAAACAATATTCCTAATTTGTTCAGATGAGACTCCCTATGGCTACATAATTACAAGCAAAATTAGAAGCATTAAATGATTACCTTTCCTGGATTGGTGGCTTTCATATTTTAACTAGTCCAGCATTAACTTCAAACAACCAAGAATCAGTGACTTTTGTTGTTTATGGACATTTGAAATATTCTCATTTTGTATTCATCTCTTTCTCTCTATAACAAGACTCATCCCAACACTTTTTGGATAGTGACTCTCTATTTGCAAATATGTCTTCTTGTGCCAGCAGGTTAGCATACCTGTAGACCAAGTAATAGGGAAGCTGAGGTATAGGGATTGCTGTGAGTTTGAAACTAGTCAGGGTTATATAGGGTATGCCAGGTCAGTCAGAGTTAGATAGTAAAATCTGGCCTCAAGCTAGCCAAATAATAAAAGTTTTCTTCTGGTACCTTTTTGATATTTGGTTCTGACCTCCTGTTTCCTATCTGGGACCTTTTAGTGAGATCTAATACATAACATCCAGCGAGGCTATATACCAGTAAGCCTCCAGATTTCTGGAAGCATTAATTTTTTCCTGGTTCTATTCATATTCCAGATCTTTTATCTTGTTTAACTGTTTGGATAGAGAAGCTGCAAATCTATCCAGGAAATTCAATTTATTTGCTTCATAGTGTGTGTGTGTGTGTGTGTGTGTGTGTGTGTGTGTGTGTGTGTGTGTGTGTGTGTGTGATGTAAGTCAGGATTTATAGGTCAGTAAATGTCATGCTAAAAATACAGTGATTTTTAAGCTTAAATTTGATGCCTGGGGGATTTAGTAACTTTTATATCACTTTGAGTCTTGGCAACCATCCTCCATATCCAAGAAGAACTTACCACTTAGAGAGGACTGTCAGATGCTTCCTAGTCCATATAACATCACCTCACTACTTCATTCATTCTTTTCCTTCATGCCTTACATCAGAATTTGAATGAAATTGCTGATAAGAAGACTGCTACCTACTGGTTCTGACTCTCAAACCTTGCTTGCCTATCATACACCAGCACTCAATCCTTTCGATTCCTCTGCACGTCTGCATTGTGGTCCACAAACCAGCAACATCTGGATAATTTAGGAATCTGTTAGAAAGGCAGGGTGGCCAGCTCTTTCCTATGTATACTGAATTAAAATCAGCATTTTCAGGGATCTCAAGTCATTTTTATTTAGCACAAATATTGAGTTCTTGGCTACATGTTCACTCATCTTTAACTCCAGATCAAGAATCCTGCTCACAAGTAGAACTGGATTTGTTATTTACATGGACGATTTGCCCATGTTTCAAAGTAGAGTCCAGATAGATGTCTCATCCATGGGGTTTCAATCAAACAAATCTGTGCTGGTTTTCATGTGAGTAACCCAAGAGGTTTTAATTAATGGTGTCAAAAGTATCACATCTAAATTGCTCCTCATAGCTACCTTGATATCATTTGTAGGAACTACCCCATTTTTCCATATTCAAAGGAAACTAAAAGTCTAGAAAAAGAAGAAGACAGTTACCTGTGAACTCTCTTCTTTAAACTCATTTTTAAATAAAACATACTTGTGTGAATTTATGGTAGAATGAGTAATTTATGACTAAACTAACAAATGCATTTCTCATGGTTGAGAGTTTGAGCCCTGAACACGTTTGTAGAGAATTAGTAGTTAAAACCAGAGCGTAAACCCAGAGAGAAACTGTAGAAGACTATTTAGTTGCTGGAGAAGCCCAGCCTGTGGTGGATAGGAGTAATCCATGGGCAGGTGAATAAGATGGAGGGAGCTGTTTGAGAAGTTGACATCCTCCCCTGTCCTTGGCCAGACATGCTATCCTGGCAAGTAAGGATCGTCTCTCTCTTAGTCATTACGTGGATATGGTGTAGCCAATTCCCTTGGCCCTTGGTTCTGATGTGGGCTCTCCCGCCAAACTGAACAAGGAATTGTAACCAGACTATTTTCTCCAGCAGCATTCCCTTGCATAGTTATCTTTTGTGATAAAAACAGTATTCAGTGTCTTAGACAACATATAATTAACTTCAGTCACCATATTGTACAATACATCTCTTGAACTTGTTCCTCTTATCTTTGGCAAATCATACTCTAGCCATTTCTGCACCTCCTAAACTGTACTATCTACCACTTCATTCTCTACTTCTAGTAGACATAGCTTTAAAAATTCCACATGTTAGTGAGGTTATGAGTGTTTGCCTTTTCATCTATGGTTTATTTCACTTAATATAATGTCCTCCAGGTCTATTCATGTTGCCACAAATGAGAGAATTTTGCCGTACTTAAATGGCTGATTATTAATCTAACAGATGTGTATAGCAAATTTTTCCATTGAAAACACTTGAGTTGATTTTTACTTCATGGCTATTAGGAAATGTATCGATTTACATATCTCTTTCACATATTAAATTTTGTTTCCCTTATGATGCAGTGCCAGAGCTAGAACCTCGGGCATCCTGGACAATTACTCCACAGTTGAACTATATACATAGCCCTCATGAACAATGTCATTTCATTGGATAATGTATTTAGTAGTTATATTGTTGGGTGATCTAGTAGCTCTATTTTTAGTTTTCAGAGAAACAACTGCTATACTGCTTTTGGCCATTTGCATGTATATGTTGAGAATGTATGCTTATATCCTTTGGCAATTTTTTAATTAGTTCATCTCCTCACTAGAGAGTTGTTTAAAGAATTTATAGCTTTTGAATATTAATTCCTTAACAGATGTAGTTGAGGAAAATTAGCCCTGCTGTGTTGACTGTCTTGTTTCTCTATCAATAGTTTTCCTTTCTGTGTACCTTTAATTTTAATATAATTCCATTTGTTTACCTTTACTTTTTTCTTGTGCTTTTAGAGTCCAGTCCAAAATAATTCTTGTAAATTCTAATATCTTGAAGTATTCCTTCCATGTTTACTTCTAGTATTTTCAGAATTTCAAGTTATAGCTTTAAGAGTGATTCCTTTTTGAGCTGATATTTTCTCTAGTTTTTGAAGTTTTCGTATATAAGCAGAATGGGTATATCCTTCCCCCACACACACCTCCTCTTTTACCTTCTTCCTCTCTTTTCCTCCCTTCTTTTCACTTATCCAGCTATGTCCCCCACAGCACTCATTTATGCCTACGAGTGTGACCACACTGATTAATGTAAATAAATAGTTTCTGAATAGGACCTTAAGTGTGCAGGAAATAAGACCAATGCTCAACAAGTGGGATTTCACGAAATTAAAAAGTTTCTGTTTAGAAAAAGATATTGTTAATTGAGCAAAAAGGCAGGCCATAGAATGAGAGAGAAATCTTTGCTGGCCAATATCCAGAGTGCAGCAAGAATTCAAAAAATAAACTTTCTCCTTGAGCTGATTTTAGTGTAGAGTGTTAGGTAAGGGTTTGATTTAGTTCTTCTGCATGTGTGTATTCTGTTTTGCAAGTACCATTTGTTAAAGAGAATGTTCTTTCCCCATTATGTCTTTTTGACCTCACTGTAAAAATCTTTTTACTCTGAATTCAGGACTTATTGCAGTTTTCTGGTATGTGTATTTCTTTTTATTCCAGTTCCAAGACGTTTTGGCTTCTAAAACTTTGTAGTTTATTCTGAAGTCAGGAAGTATGATACCTCTAGCTTTATTCTTTTTGCTCTGGATTAGTTTGTCTATTCAAGATATTTGTGTGGGTCCCTGTGAAGCAGGGATTTCTTGGATACTTCTTAAAAAGTTCCCCCCTACAGTGATAGTTTATGCCTATTGTATAAGCATTCCCTTTGATTGGCAGCCCTTTTCATTCTCTAAATGTATTTTTTTTTTTTGCCTGAACTTGTATACATTCTATTGATGGGTCCCAAACACGAAAATCTGTTTTCTGAATGCTTTTTTTTTCTACTATCTTTATCTTTTATCTATTATCTTTCATGGAATTGTGAGCAGGAAAGCCATTTTTGTGTTCAATGCTACCTAGACATTCTATAATAGTTACAAGTATTTTTCTTGAGGATTGTTCAAATTCAAATATGTGGGGATATTGATTTGTTGTAAAATCAAAGATTCATGAACACTTGCACCACTGAAGGAAGAAAAGTTACAAAGAAAGGAAAAAGTCATATTCTTTTCTATTATTCGCATCTATTCCAAAATACAGATATGAAGGTGAGTGATAAATGAAGAAACTCGGAAGTTGTCAATTGTGATACAACTTAACATCAATCCTGGATGTTTGTTTCACAGAACCTATCTTGAGTTAGAAAATTAAAGTTTCACTTTGTCACCAAGAATTCAAAGAATGACATGCTATATTGTGATACAAAACTTTTTTTGTATTGATCTCTTAAAAAATATTTAGCATTATATCTCCCTGCCATATTTGAAGAATTCTTATGCCTTAAACATCCTCACATCTGTGAATCACTATTCCACACAATGGACATCACCAACACTGTCAGAAAAATAATAATAATAATAAAATGGCAAGAGGCAAAAATATTTATATAAAGACAATTCTTCTGCAAGTAAGAGTGAGGGAATTGCTCTCCCCCCATCTCAATTCATTCTCCAGAGTCAGTAAAAGTCATATATGTAAATGGTATTATTATAATTATTATTACCTATAATCATAGCATATATATATATAAATCAAATTGTTTTCCAGAAGTAGCAGAGTGTTTTAGCAAAATGAATTATTTCATGAAATGATAGAAACCACCAAGCATTTATCTTGTTTATCTATTAGGAAGGAAAGTACAGAAAGATAAAATGGAGAAGGAAGAAAGAAGAAAGAAAAAAAAATGAATGTAGGGGAGAGGGGAGTTCAGGAACTCCTAAAACAAAGTCTATTTAAAAATCTTTGTATACCCAACCTTTTCCACAAATTTGTTTCAGAAAACAACATGCTAAACCAGGCAGAGGATGATAGACATCACAGATCTCATCAGAGCACACACTGGACAGATGCTCCTTAATTTCTGTGTTGGCCGTGTGTGCAAACTGCTTTCCCAGCTTGCTCATGACCATTTCCACCTTTCCTGTTATTGAGAAGATTTTCTCACACTAACAGAGTGATGAAGCTATTAAGGGTAGCTTGTTCCTTTACATTTAAAGCATCAAAGTATATTAAATGCTCTTGAACAGTGTATGGTTAAGATGCTTTAAAATTACAAAATATTTAAGAGGCAGACAATAATATGGCAGACATATGTGTTTACCTTATCATATTTAATAAATGTGGACATTTTGGCACATTCACTTTAAAATTTTAGAAAGAAATAAAACATCCCTGTAAAAAAACGAATGCCACTTCTTCATTTCTTTTTCCTTTATCTACAAAGCTAGTCTGACATGTGGTTTATCTTTCCATTCATTTTTGTCATTTTTTTCTATACGCAGACATCAATATTTTAGCAAAAAAAAATGTTTTTAAAGTCCATGTATGTGACAACTGATAACTGACCTGGAATCCACATATAAAAAAGAAAAGAATGCCTAGAATTCTGAATAATCTTCCAACAGACATTTTCCTTATCGTGTGGTCACCTGGTTGTATCTGGGCTATGCTACTGATCTGTTGTGTTCATGCATGATGTGGTCACAGTAAATTGTTTGAATGTTTCTTGGCATCTAAAGATGAGAATTGAACAAAAGAAGAGTAGTTGTACCTGGGGAGGCCGGTTATTTGTAGGAATTACAGAATACATGTTCTGTGTTCTTTCTACTGTTTTAAACACTTATTCATTTATTTTGCTCTCTATAGGGAACATTCAGTTTCCACCCAATGCACAAGAGCGCTTAGCCTAGAAGCATTCTGCTTTGTTTATCTTCTTTCTCCTCTACTTGCCTGGCACTGAATAACTTGACTCTTACCCAGTGAAATAATCTTTTCATTCTACCGCGTCCCCAAGTCCTCCTCTTTCTTGCTAAAAGCATTGTGACTAAAATGTTTATCTGTAAAGTCTTCATTGCTGACATTCTCCCACATCCCTAGCCACCATCTAAACATAACATAGTCCTGTGTTGTCTTACTCACCTCAAATAAGAGCAGAAAAGGCAAATGCAGTTATGACTAGGCAATTCAGATAATGACTTTTTTCCTCTCACAAATTTCTGTCAAATTATCTTGGGAAATGTGGTTGATATATTTAAAAATCACCTTGGTTCTCTTTTAAATTATAACTCTAGATGGAATTGGAATATAAATTCTGTTTTAAAGTATAGTTTTTTTTCATCCTTTCGTTTTTTAATGACACACTGACTGATATTAGGGAGTAATTTGGCTGATGAATTGGTACACATGTGGGTAAGATCTCCTCTCAGCACAGCATGAGAAAGGCCAGACCAATCACAAGGCTTGCTCATTGCAATTGATTTTCTGCAGCAAACACAAGGCAATTAAGAAAGGAGAAAATCAGGCATTCTAAGTCTGTGTGCTACAAGGAAAACACTATTATTATCTGACAGAGTCTGAAAAGAGCTTTGCATAGTTCATGATACACCTACTCCACTGCAGTAGTGATTTCTCAAAGGATTTCTCAATCCATACCAATTGCAATGTATAAAATGTTTTGAAAGGTCTTCATCTTAGAAGGTGGAAAGTATGAAGCTCAACTGCAAAGTCAAGAAAAATAACTAGCATTTCTACATAGGTTTTAGACTTCAATATGATAAAAGGGACAGACAATTGAGGTCTCCATTGTGCCTGCTACCAAAGATATTTTGAATTCACTTTTTTTACTCAGCCTTCACACCTAGTTAGCTACCTAGAAGCATATCTTTTTTATTTTTTAAACGTTTTTATTATTATTTCCTCTCATACAAACTTAGTAGGTACACCGGTTCCCTCCCTCCCTCCTCCTCCCTCTGACCCCCCTGCTCCCCCTCCCTTCACCTTTTCCTCCCTATCCCCCAGTGCCTCTCCCCTCAATCCCCGGAGAATCCTTTAATGTGCCTAGAAGCATATCTCTTTCTCTCTCTCTCTCTTTGTGAGGTAGAAATGAAAATAACTGTAGTTCTCCACCCTGTGTTCTAGGTTGTAGTCAAAATGTAGTCCATGGATTAACTTCATGGAGTCTTTAGTACTTCACAGACCAGACCTGAGATTTTACACAAGAATCTTAGGCGAATCTGGGGTATCTGATTTACAGACTTTAAAACATTTAAAAGAATGTCTTTTTAATTTTATATACTAAGAAACTGAACAGAGTAGCATGCTAAGGACCTGGTACAAATGCCTTCAAGCACAAATACTGTTTCTGGGTGTTGGAAGTCAGGACTCTTGGGGTGCCAGTCCTCTCTGGTTCATTTATGGGCTCCTGTAGCTTTGGCTAATGTCTTAACCTCTCTGAATTTATTAAATTGACTTTTTCTAATGATTAGTATGAAGCTTATGGCGAGATAATCACATTTGTGCTGGTTACCAGAAAAGGTGCAAAATTTCTTATGAGGGAGGAATGAACTTTTTGAGAGAGACACTGTCCTGTGAGACCTACATTCTTGTTCTATCTCTTAGATATGCTTTCCTATGTATCTTTGAATAACATTTTCTCTTGAATTCCAGTCTTTCTACAAGATCTAGCATAAATCTGACATCCTTCATCAATATTGACAATTATCTGATAAGCTCTATAAATTGAAAAATATGCATCATTTCATAACACATTGATAGTTTTCTTGGGAAGGCAAAAATAACAGCTATTTGGAATCCATGCCTTAGTGGAGGCAATATGTCTAGAATGCCACAAGAGGAGTGAGAATGATTCTTAGCTCATGGCGTAGTCTCAGTCTCTTTTCTCTGTGGCATAGGACAAAGGTGGAAAGTATTCCAGGAAGAGAAAGAGATTATATAAAGCATGTTTAAAGAGAGGATCCGGCTATGCTTAGGGAATATGAAGAGTAGTATGATTAGGAGAGATAGATATTCATATCCTTAAAAAGACTATTGGGAGAAATGAAAAAAATTGCACATGTCCATCAATGCATGCATATTTTTGAAAACTATTTGCCTCCTGTAGGCAAAATAGAGGTATTACTTTATTCTCTTCACTCATTCCTGTGACAAACTACCTAGCAAAAGTAACTTAAAGAAGGAAGAGTCTGTTAGGACTCATAGCCCCCAGCATAATCAGGAAGTCATGGTAGCAGGAATTTGAAGCAATTGGTACTTCAGTCTACAATCAGGAAGGAAAGAACAATGATTGCTATTCCTCAGCTAGTTTTCTTCTTTTTACTTTATTATTTATTTTGTGTGTGTGTGTGTGTGTGTGTGTGTGTGTGTGTGTGTGTGTGTGTGTGCATGCGTGCACTGTGTGTACCTATGGAGGACCAAGGGTGCCTTCAGGAATCATCCTGGATTTTACCTCCTTTTTGCTTTGCTCTGGGATTTCCCAGGTTCTGCCCATGAAGCTGCCTGGTGTATTTATGTAGGACCTGGGATCTAAACTCAGGACTTATGCTTGTGAGGCAGAATCTTAACTCCTGAGCCATCTCTCCAGCCTAGTTTCCTTCTTTTTATGCAATCTGCACAGCCCATGGAAAAACACAGTCTATATTCATGGTGGTCTTCCAAATTCAATTAACCTAATCTAGATAATCCCTTGCATTCATGCCTGATACTAATTATCAGCATAGTCCTTCACAAGTATAACTGTAGGCTTATCTCCTATGAGATTTTATTTCTTTTTTTCCTTTTTCCTGCATGATTTTAGAATCTGTGAAGCTTAACTGGGATTAAAATAGGACCAGGTTAGCATTTTCAAAATCTGGCAGGAGATTTTGGAAAAGATGCTATCTATAGAAATAAAGATAGCCTCAAGGAAAATAAGATCTGAAGGAATGAAGAAGTAGGGCCAGGGAGATGACTCTAGGATTAAAGGCTTTGCCTCACAAGTGAAACCACTTGAGTTCAGATCCCAAATCCCACATAAAAATGCTGGGCAGAAAAGATGGCACTTCCTGCCCTGGAATACAGAGCCTGGAAAACCTGGTAAACCCCAAAGCAAGCCAATAAGTTAGGGAAAGTCAGGATGATTCCATATGCCACTCTTTCATAGAGGCACAAACACTCAGGTGCCCTCTTTTACACACACACACACACACACACACACACACACACACAAGTATGCAAAAATAAAAAGTAAGAAAAAAATGGAGAAGCAGATTGCCTATGAGTTAGAGAAAGGGAGGTTTAGGAGGATTTAGATAGAGAGATAAAACACATTCTTATTGGCAAGGGTGTGATAGACATGGGGGCATAATGAGGGCATCCATTTGAGAAGACACACGTGTGCATGTCATAAAAGGAAACAGCTTTGGTTGGAGTACAGAAACTAGAAGGACCAACAGGCAGCTGGTAAGTAGGATGTGAAAATGGAGAGGTTAGGGGTTGAACACTGTTGATTCATTAGTGATTTATCATCTTTTAAATACATCAGCCATTTGTCATATATTTTTACCTATCCTTATATATCATGATTTTTCAGTCTACATACTGATAATTCAGAAATTCCACAGAAAGTTAGACACATTAATTTAAATTTGGGCTTATATTATACAGATAAACACAGAAAAACACTTTGAACTCAGAAGTTTCTTATAAAATATTCATGAAATAAAAATCAATCATAGATTTTTCTGGTTTTGTTCATCTACCACATTACCTTGTATGATTTTTTTTTCTCATTTTTTAGACCACCACAATGTCTCTTCTTTTTGTATCCAACTGTTCATTTTCTTATTGTTTGAGAATTTTCTACTTTATCTTAGATCCCATAAATATTTTCAGAGGAGCTTTTAAGAAGTTACCAATTATTTGTGTTGATACAGTTAATTACTTTATGACTTCTGCAGAGGTGGATCTGTCTTTTTAAAATGTGGCCTTTATCCTAGCTCACACTGGTCCCAGGTTCCCATGTTCTTACATTAGACTCTTCCACTCTTTTTTTTTCCTGTGGAGTCTATCTTGATGTGAAATAATTTCACAGAAAACTGGAGGTACTGTTGGAGCTACTTTCTTTTGGCTATGAGACAGTATTCATAGCAAGGGAGGGAAAAATTGATATTTATTTGCCTTATAGTTCCAGAGGGAATATAGTCCAGTTATGGCAGGAATTGCTTAGTAGAAGACATGGCTGAAGGCAGAAACGTGAGGCTGGTTAAGTCACTATAGCCATCAGGTGACAGAAACTGCAAAAGGCAGTTTGGCTTTACTAATGCTTCAACATCCATCTCCTAAGACATGCCTTCTTCCTTCATCAATGTTCCACCTCTTAAAGGTGCAAAAACTTTCCAACATATTAACACTAGCTAAGGACTCAAACACATGAGTCTGTAGAAGGCAACTCACATTCAATTCATGACAGTTATTAACTACCTTGGCCTCCATAGGTTCATGGCCTTTTCATGATTCCAACTGCACTTAATCCAACTGTAGAAGTCCACATAGACTATAGCAGGCCCAACCGTAAATGTTTAAAGTCGAAAACCTGATGGGTTTATTAATTGTGGCTTCCTGTAAAATCAAAGAACAAGCTACAAATTTCTAACATACAGTGGCACAGAATATACATTCCCATTCTGAAAGAGGAATAGGGGTATATCCAGGAAAGACTAGTACAATAGTAAAAGCATAAACAACAGGGCAAACTCCAAATCCTGCAACTCCAAGTCCAACCTCCTGTTGAAATGATCTCAGTTTGAAAGGACTTTGCTTCCACCTCTTCATTGTTACTGCCTACAATACTTATCATCCTCTTGGGCTGGTTCCTCCTCCTATATATCAATCTCTTTGGCAGATGTCCCATACTAGCTCTGGTATCTCTAACATTCTCATGTCTCTATGACAATATTCAGCCGTATATTTTACAAGGTCCTCTTGTGGTCTTCTCTCAGGAATTCTGACCCTGTCATGTATTGCTTGCCTGGGAATTGGGGCGGGAGGCACTGGGGGATGGGAAGGGAGGGGTGAGGGGAGGGGGAGCAGGGGGTTCGGGGGGAGGAGGAGGGAGGGAGGGAACTGGTGTACCTATTAAATTTGTATGAGCTGAAATAATAATAAAAAATGTATTTAAAAAGTCTCATTAAGCTCTGTCTCCCATAAGCAATTACTTTCCTAACCCAAAGTTCCCACATTTGCCCCCCCCAAAAAATTCCAAAGGCACAATAGCCACATCAACTAATGATCATATTTCCCAGTATCATGTTCTCTCAGTTTTACAGCAGACTTCTCTTTTTTGGTATCAGATTCAATCATTCTCACAGCACATCCCACTTCTCAGTTGTAGCAACTTTTCCTTTTTTCTGTGAGACAGTATGCAGAATCAAATTAGGGGAGAGAAAAGTTGTTTATTTGGCTTAAAGAATCTGTAGGGGATATAGTCCCTTTATGGCAAGAATCACGAACCAGAAGGTATGGCTGAAGGAAGAATCAGAAGGCTGATTCAGGATACCACAGCCACCCTGAAGCGAAGAGTAGAAAAAAGAAAGCAAGAGGAAGTAGTGCCTGACTATCACCCTCAAGACTTATCCTCTGTGACATGCCTTCCTCCAGCAAGACTCCACTTCTTAAAAGTGCCAAACCTTTCCAAATATTAACACCAAATATGGATTCACACTCAAGAGCCTTTGGGCCTAATCACATTCTAATCATGACAAATACTTTAAAGAAATGTTGTCTGAGCTTTTGCACCCATTAAATAATAAATACTGTTCAATACCTGTGGGGTTCTTTCTTTGTCTCATTATCATGAAAATAGTTTGTAGTCCATGGATCAACTAGATGGAGTGAAGCACAATTGAAAGAATAATATTTGGTTGCTCAATTCTTTCCTCAAGTGACTCCTCAAATGAAACTGGTCTTCCTTTTAATTAATTAACTAATTAATCTAGTTTTAGAAATGGTCCATGTAATCCAGTCTGGCCTTCAACTTCTGATTCCTTCAGAGTTCCAGAATTATAGCTGTATACCAAGATGCTGAAGTTTTTCAATGCTGGGAATATAGCCCAGGGCTTCACACATACTGGAAAGCAATGTATCACCTGAGTTGAATCCCTAGCATGTCTGTCTTAAAACATTTTTTATGTCTTATGAATGAATAGAAATTCCAAGAAAAGCTGATCACTGTAAAAAAGAATGGAAATAAAAGTAAGTATACACTAAAAATAACATAAAAATCAGCAAAATTCAAAAATCATCACAAAAATATACAATTGTATAAAAAATATAAATGGAACTGTAGCACATAGCCTACGGTTAGGAAATTTCCTCTTCAATATTAGAAAAATTCATTGTGATTATTTTATTGAAATAAGTAACAGTTCCTTTATAAGCTTGTTTTATGCTCATATTCTTACAGAAGAACAGAATACTTTTATATTTAGGTGACAGTTTTAAAATATTTATGATACTTCCGTATAAAACAATAAGAAAATTTATTTCTTTATCAAAACGAATAGTCCAATGTACTGGGAGAGCACTTCTTACCAGCCTGGAATCTATGTAGACACAGATATGCACTTATAATTAATATTACTGGTTCAATTCTAATAAGTGTTACTTGGAAACATTCTAGTAGGCACATTGTGAAAAGTTCCTTACCCACAAGCACCTGAAGGAAGGCATAGTCTCCTTTACTGTAACATATCATTCTCATGAAAACTTTGAAAAACATAGTCCTGAATTCCCTTCCATCTAGAAGACTTGGAGCGATCAACCCAGAACCAGGATTCAAGAGTACTGAAAAGGTAAGAGTCACCACATCCTGACAAACTGACTCGACCAACTGTATAGTTGGGGCTCTGTGATATTCACCAAACAACACATTTTTGAGAAGATCATTGCTTCAATTCCCAAAGACCCTTGCCAATTCAGAATCAATTTTCTATTTTGATACCAATAGCATGATGCTAATCGAGATAATGTTTAGGATAGCCCTACTTTGCTCTTTGGCTTGTTGGAAGTATTAATCATGCAGAGAATTGTTTGAGTTGGTGATAAATGATTAATAAACCACAAGGAGGAAACATTCAAAAATATAAAACAGAGAAAAATAAAACCACCGTAAAACATTAATTTTGAATTCTAATGAAACACATTCAAAATAAGTCTGGAAATATTTATTGAGTGAAGTGTCTCTGAACATAGATTCCTTCAAAGGTAAAATGATAGCATGACTGTGACTATTGGTTAGTTAGAAGGTTAAATGCAATGATATAGACGAAGCAGCTGGCAAAATGCCTGGAAGAGAAAGGTGTTCTGTAAAAAAGTCCTTTCTTTTTCCCTTTTAGCATTAATTTGAAATCCTCTTAAGGTTTCCCTTTCTTGGTGACACTTTTTTGACTGGATATGAAATTAAGATAGGAGCTATAGTCAGTGTACAAAAACAGCTCAATAAATACAAAACAATGAAGTTACCAAGCAATAATTCATTGATTGTTCATTATGCATCTAGATTTATTATGTTTTCGAAAGACAAGCTTGACTTTTTGCTTTGCTTCAGTTAACTTTAGTTAACTTACTAATGAATTTGTATAAGCACTGGACTCCTTGGTCCAATAACCTGAACATTAATAGTAAATTTTCTTCCCTGTCAAAGTAAGATCCTACTGAATTTTAACCTTTATTCAGCTTTCATTGTACAAAGAGTTAAAATATTAGTTTACTTAGTACTTGGTTGAATGATAAAACGTACACTTAAAATGGCTAAAAACTAAAATGATATGTACCAGGAAAAATTCTCATTAATATTGATTGAATTTAACAAATAAATTGATTAGAAAAAAACAAAAGAGGATCTCACTCATAAGTGCAACTTGATATTGTACTTCCTGTGCTTGTGTCAGTGGGCACATTTTTTTTTAGAAATAATGCATTTTCCAGTTAGTGAATCATGCACTCACAGCATTTCTTTTTATTTATGTACTTGTTTTCTTTCTAAATAGGTTTATTATATTCATTTTTTCTAAATGTATGGATAGTAATTAGAGTCTGATACATTTATATGTCAATGGAGCAGCACAGATGGTATAGTCATGGCCTATGACTTCCTCGAGTAATTTAATTGCTGTATTTCCTGTATTGGGTAAGGTCCTATGGTGAAACTAATGCAGAAATATGACAATATTGCAGGTGTCCAGTAATGAAGCAAGTCATGTTTATGAGAGGATTTAGACACACTGAAGTCCTCAAAGGGTCCAGAGGAACCATAGACCAGAGGGCTTAGGAAAAGAAGGTCTTAACGCATATGAGTAGAGTGGTAAGCTGGATTAGAGCCCTGTGTCTGTATCTCAGTTTTGTCATTTGGTTTGATTGCCAGTCTCACATTCCTGCCTATTCTCATGGGTAGGAATCAAGCTTGGAAAGTAGAAAGTGAAAGTGGCAGCCTGTAGAGGGTGATCCACGGTTGTGAAACAGCTGCAATCACTTTGCAGAAGATCTGTTACCTCCTATGAGTTTTCCTCAAAGATTCTAAGGTAGATGATAAACACTTCTGATAGAAGTTGGAGGGTCCAGCACTTTCTAATTAGTGCAATTGTTTTATTAATTGAATAATACTTGTGACATAAGAGCCTCAGGTAGACTGTCACTAGAACAATGTGCGCATCGAGGAATGATGGAAAATCTTCAGCTTCACAATCAACACACCTAGGAAGATTCCGAGAGCTCCCACACACTGCTCAATGAGTGCTTACTTATTTAATCCTCACAAACTAGTTAGTCCTCACAAGCTAGCTATGACTCCCATCTCATGAGAAAACAGAAGTACAGGGAGGTTATATAACTAGCTCAGACTACACACCTTGTAAGTGCTAAATGCAGCATTTGAAGCAGAAACTCTGTCTTCAGCATATGTTCTCTTATCAGGCAATACTTATGACTGACACAGAGAGTTTTCTCACTCAAACCATTTCACCAATGAAGAAAATTTATTGAGTCTAACACTTTTGACTTTATAGGCAACTTTTAGAAAAAAGCTGAAAATATTTTATAAGCATATCAAAGTACGTATGATAAACATCTGAAATCAAAGAAGTCTGGTACAGTGATTCATTGAATTTTATGATTATCCTGGAAAATGACTTCATGCTTCCAATGTCTCCTATTCCTGAAAGAAATTAAATTTCCAGGAATTCTGTAGCTTACTGTTAGCCACAGAGTTGACAGCAAACTATCCTGCTCCACACCTTGGGACTTCTAGTTGTTTCTTCTAGGTATGTTCAGTCTACTACCTACAAGTTGCATGCATTCCAGGAATTCTGTGAAAACGGACCAACACATTTGCAGATGATGGCATCATGTCACAATATCAAAGGGCTGGAGAACCAGATAGTCCTTCCATACAGGAGCACATTGCTATGTCGTCTCAAGAGGACAGATTATAGTCCTGTGTGCTCCAGATTGGTGGCTTCAAAGAAAATCTAAAGGGAATCTTGTCTCTTTGGATCTTCATTTCATTTTCCTTTCATTTTCCTGACAGGTGGAGAGTAACTGTCATAGATTATTATGTTTAATTAGTACAGTTTATCATACTTAGAATCAAACAATACTAACTATGCAAAATGAGGAAAATAGACAAAAAAACAACATCCAGGCATCCTGATTTCAAGCATAAAATATTGCTATTTGTTTGGTTTTTGAACCAACCCATTTCACATCAGTAATGAAGGGCAATTAATGCTGCTCAGGAAACGCACCAGTCTGTTCTCTGAGTTCACCTACCTTGGAACGGAGGATGAGAGGAAGCGGCAATAAAACCAACAAACTGAAGAGCACTATGAGGAAGCGACGGTAAACCAAAATGTAAGTGAGGAGTTTCATTGTCCTGAGCTGGTGCTTTCAATCATGTTGTTCTCCAGCTTGGGCAGATATTAAATAACCAGCCTGGATTAATATTTTTCCAGATCATTGTCTTTCCTTACTCCTGTAGACAGATCAATGTGAGTTAAAATTAAATCTCATTTTTATTGTTTTACTATCATCAGTTAAAACTGAGAGATAAGCCCAAGTATGCTTGCAAGAAATCAAAGACCATTTGCTCCAATGGTTTGTGAAAAGTAAAACTGTCTTTTTCTTCTTTCTTTGGGCACAGTAACTTGCCTATAATTGGAAAGTTCAGAAGGTAAGATTGTGAAGCTTGCTGCTTGCGTATACTGAGTAATCTCCACCTCTTCCATGGTCCCCTTACTATCCTAACTGGAGTTGCTTACCACCCTATTGCGGTATCTTGACCATTCCTCCTTAGACTGTCTCCTGAGCTGTCTAAGAAAGGATATTTTCAGTGTGTAAATTGAAAAAACAAATCATATAGCAGGGATTTTGTTGTGGAGAGTGAATAAAATAAAGGTGATTTTTTGTAGGGCTTCTCAGATACTGTATTCTCATACAATGCAAAACCAGTAACAAAATTTCCCAATACATTGAAAGCAAGTTCCATATATCTCACAGATCCTATTGCCTATTTTGGTAGGAAACCAAAGTAATCACAAAGTCTCATATAAATCCTCTCCTTTAAGACCTTTGCAGATTTGAATCAATACTATTCTCCTGATATTGCCGTATATAATTATCAGGGGAGCTGTATGTGTATAAATGACAAACATTATACAAGTGACATGAATATGTGTCTGTGTGTGTCTGTGTGCATGTATGTGTATATGCATGCGTGTTTTCCTGAATGTGCTTATATGTATGTGTGCATATGTGTACATGTGTATATATAAATGACCTTGCATGTGCATATACATGCATGTATGCACACATGAGCAAATATAATAGCAGGAATAATTCCAAAAGTACTATGGAGATTGTGTTTGAAACTCTTCTCAGTGACTCTCTGGTTTGTTTCATTAGCCAATAAATCTCAACTACTGTGCACAAAGCCTTGGATATATACAAAATACATCCCCCAACTTTGCTTCGATTCATGGTGGATTTTTTTCTTCACACAAATTCTTGCATACAATGTATGATTAGCATTTAGGATCTTAGCTCTGCTTCCCTATTAATGTAGTCCTCTGCTTTCCCTTTATGTCGGGAAGAAAAAGTCTTTCCAACTATAATCAGCATATTAACTTACATAAAAGGCATTTTTTCCTCAAAAACTAAATTTCTAGACAAATTATACATAGCAACTCAGGAAAAATAGGGTAATAAACATGAAAATATTTTCCAACTTAGAAAGGCACATTATATTGAAAATTTTACAGATGAAAGAAAAGGCAGTTACTGTGCAAAAATAATAACAATAAATATTAAGCAACAATAAAGAGCAATAATAACAGATTAAAAGACCTGAGCTGCTCAAATGAGTCGTGATGTTATTTTTTTCCCCACTAACATCCTGAATATTTCATTGCATGTTTTATTTTCTAGTTTTTGAAAAAATCATTCTGTTCTCAGATTTCCTTAGAACACCTGGTGAGGCTATTTGAACTTCACTTTCTCATCTTAAGGGATTTTGCTTTGTGAAATGACACAAAAAGAGAGATGAAAAGGCATTTATGTGACATTTAACAGAAATGAGGGCCTATTCCCATGTGTGGAATCTGTGGCACTCCAGTAAGAAGAGGATAAAAGAAGAGCTTCCGGCACTTGCCAGTGGCACTTACTTGCTCTTTCAGGGACCATTTCTCATCACAGAAAGTTCCCAAGATGCCCATTTGGGGCCCTCAGCCAAAGCCAGCTCTGCCTTCTGTTGACGGCCACAGTGAAGTCTCAGCCCATAACTACAAGTGTTCCTCCCCTTCTGTTGACATTGGTCATTCAGATCTTCTTTCCTAAGTGCTGTTTAGGCTGTCACCAAGGGAGCAAAGTCTATGAAATAACTCAGATTAGTCACAAACGATTAATTGCTATATCACTCAGGAGTTACAAGAGGATGAAACTCCATCGGACTTCAGGGCTTTCATAGCACATATCTTAAGGAACTCTTCACATTAAATTGTGCCGTTAGTCAGTTCCAGGCCAAAGAAAAATTAGTCCCATTTGTCAAATTATACATCTTCTTTTATAGGAAAATAACTTATTTTAACTTTTCATAATTGCTTTATATTTATCCAAGTTAAACTATAATGTTGCATGAACATAGGTTGCTACAGATAAAAGGCATTCTATTCAAAGTATAAAATATTGATTATATATCGCTATCTACTATGTAACAGAGATTTTTACAGTCACTACCTCATTTATCTTCAACACCTAATACAAATAGAACATTCTCGGGGCTGGTGAGGTGGCTCAGGGATTAAGCCTTTACCTTGCAGGAGGTAAGTCCTGAGTTCGGATCCTAGACCCCACGTGTAGACGCCCAACAGAAGTAGGGGCGGCCTGCATTTCTGGTCCTGGTGGGGCAGAGTAAACAAGAAGGAGGTGGAAGCGATCCATGGTGGTTCCTGAATTTGCCCGTGGTTCTACGTACACACACACGCACACGCACACGCACATACACGCACACACGCACAAGTTGAATAAAGAAAAGAACATTCAGCACAGGACTGTAAATACAACTACTTGGTGGCTGATAAAAAAAGACTGAAAATTTACAACTAGCTTCTATTACAGAGTGAGATTAAGACAAATTAAAATCAAAACAAGGTCAGGGAACACAGCTTAGTAGCAGAGCATCTGCCTAGCAAATGTGAAGCTAGAGGTTCAACCATCCTTAGTCACACATACAAAAACACAAATTATGCATGTCTATGTTGCTATTTGTGACAAACTCTAGAACTAGGATCCCTACATTTATTGCCTTGGAGGGTCAAAAAGATTCAAGTAATATCGCATCACTTAACACATGAAAAAAGGTTTTATACCCTTGAATTTTAGTTTCTACAAAATATAAATAGTAGTATGAGTATGCATAGGTGGGTGATGAGAAAGTAGAACACAAGTACAGGAGAAAGAAAAGCTTGTCTGTCTTGAAGCTCTTTGCTTGCACCTGAGTGCTTTAGCTGACAATCAGCAGGAGCAGAATAGAGGCGCTTTCTCAATCCCGATTTCAACTTCACATTTTTCACTGTGAGAGGTCAATTTTATTATTAATTTGTTCTGTGACAATTTCACACGTGTACATAATGTGTACCATTCACTCTCCCTCTCTATCTTCCCCCTTTCCCCTGTTATCACTGTCTATTATCCTCTTTCCTACAAGCTTCCCACCATTCACATCTGTTTTTTGTTTTGTAAGTTTAACCAGGACCTTGGATTGGATGCCATCTCTTCTAACCTGGTAGACTCTGCAGTGGCCATCAGTACAAGCATCAACTGGCTCTGTACAGAATCTATTACTAGCCAATAGTTGAGCAGTGAAGAGTAAGGCTCCCTGGACATCTACCCCATTCAGGATCGATTGTTGATAGAAAAAGTCATGCACTGGTGCAATGCAGGAAACTGCAGCTGCAGTGAGCTCATGATTGCAATGACTGTGTCATGCTTCTAGGATAGCTTTTGATGCTCTTCTTTTTTTCTTCCCTATATCTCTTACATGCTTCCCACCCCCTCTTTCACAATGTTCCCTAAGCTTTAGGAAGGGAAGTTTAAGTGTCTTGTTTATGTCAAGTCTTTGGCCATAGCTGATTTTAATCTCCTGGGCGGCACTGAGTAGCATTCAACCGTGTTCACTACAGAGAGGCTTCAAGTAGCTTCTGTCTATGGAGATAAACATACATGTTTAGCAGGAAGTTTGATGCTTTGAAAATTTGATTAAACAACAATCATAAGGTCCCCCTCTGATTCTACAAACTCTCCAGGTATGAGTTTTTGACTAGCTTGATGGTACTAAGTATGCACTCCCTCCTGTGATGCAAGCCTCAAATCTAATTAGGGAGCTGCTGGCTGCCTCCATATCGTTTTACTAAAATTGCACAGGTGGGCACATCTTGCCTGGAAGCTTAGTATTATATTTTGTAGGGCTTGCAGCTGAGTAGGACCGTCGGCGCCCTCTCCCCCCCAGCAGCTTGCAGAGCATCTTCTGGCACTTTGAAATCTGGCCAGCAGTGAGGATGTGTCCAGATCAGTTCCACCTTGAGTCCTCTACATCTTGTAATCATGGTGTACGGTGTCTGTGGCTCTTTGTTGTATCCTGTCATTTAGTTCTGGTGGATAACCAGGAGGGATAACAAAACTTTAATGTTTTGGGAGCCTCTGTGTCTCTCTGATCAATAGTTTTTATGAAGGTATTCTATGCCTGGTACTCTGGTATTTGCTTAGTCCACTACTGTTAGAACTAGTGTTATCTAGCCGTTTAGAGGATCTCTCTTCAAACTATTTTATGCTTTTAATTGGGTTACAAGAGAGTAGGTTTCCCCATGTTTTCCCATCTACCTTTCATTTTGGTTAGTCTGCCCCTCTTCCAGCTTACTTTGCATTTCCCTGATTAAGCTCCCAACCCCCAGAATGCACCCTGTTCTTTCCTTTTAACTACTCACAGACCTACATCCAAAACTCCTTTCTAGTTCTCTGATTTCCAAAGATGCTTTAAGTTAAACATGGAGCTAAATCGTTGAAGCTATCATCTGTTTATGAAAGACGATATGCAGCATTTTACTTTCTGTGCTTTCGGTTAGCTCATTTAGTACAACTATCTGATGTTTCATCCACTTAATTGAACTTTTCACTGTTCTTTATAGTGAAACAAAATTTTATTGTGCCATATTGTCATCATCCCACTCATCAGTTGAACATCTAGCCTTGTTCTACTTCTTAGCTATTTTAAATATTCTAACAGTAAATATGAGTGTACAAATAACTCTGTAGTAGGATGTAGCATCCTTTGTGATTATATTCAGGAGTGGGACAACAAAGTGATATAGTAACTTTATTTCTAGGAATTTTTTTTGAGAAATCCCTAAAGTAACTCAGACAATAGCTGTACTAATTTACAGTCCCACAATGCGCAATGGTTCACCTTCCCTCTCAGCCATGCCAGCATTGGTTATCATTTGTCTCTGTATTGTATTTGTATTGATGATGGTCACTATGAATGGAGTTATGTCATATCTTAAAATTTTTTTATTATTATTTATTCAACTGTGCGCATGTGCGTGTGTATGTGCGTGCGCGTGTGTGTCTGTGTGTGTCTGTGTATGTGTAGAACCACGGACGAATTCGCGAACCACCATGGACCTCCTTCTGCCCCGGGATTCACAGGCTCCGCCCTACCAGGACCAGAAGCGCAGGCTGCCCCCGCTTCCGCCTGGCGTCTATACGTGGGATCTGGGATCCGAACTCAGGACCTTCCGCCTGCAAGGCAGAGGCTTAACCCCTGAGCTACCTCTCCAGCCCGTTATGTCATATCTTAAAGTAGTTTTAATTTCCAATCTCTTGATGCTAACGATATTGAACTCTTCTTCAGTTCTTAGATACTTACTTGAATGTCTTCCTTTGAAAATTCTGTTTAGTTTCATGGCTTTTTTTTTTAAATGCACCAAGTTAGTTGTTCTTTTATTATATATTCACTACCAAATTTGTTTATCTTTTCAAACATTTCCTTATTCCAAGGATATGCTTTCCTACTCTGTTTAAATCCCATCATTCTTGAAGTCTGAACCTCCAATTTATTGGTCTACATAGACATACTGACAATCCCAGTCTGTGCCCAAGTCCCTTGTTTTACATCCCTAACCTAGGGTGCTTTTTAGGGTAAGTGTAAATGAGTCTAACATAAATGCAGATTCCTGAACCTGTGAGATAGCTGAGCAGGTGAGGTACCTCCCACGAACCTGGTAACTAGGATTCACTCCCTAGAAGCCCACAAGATGGAAGGATGGAAAGATAGAAGAAGAGAACTGATTTTCAAAAGTTGTCCTTGGACCTGCACCCAAGCACCACAGTAGTCTCTCTCTCTCTCTCTCTCTCTCTCTCTCTCTCTCTCTCAAAATCTTTCTTCTTCTCAAATTAATGATACCTGCCTTTTTGGCCTTATTAGATCAAAATGAATCTTGTAGCATCTTCATGTTCAGATGTTTCCATGCATAACTTTATATACCCTAATACTTGCACAATACTGACTCTGTATCTGTATCTGTATGATACACTTTGTCTTTTTCAGTTTCAACATATTTACTTTCCATTAGTTTACAATCCATGAGGGGTACAGTATCACACAGACTCTGTGTCCACTGGCTTCTGCAGGAAGGATGCTTCAAAATTTGCCCAGAACCCTGCCACTGTCTCCATGGGCCATGATTATCTTTCCCCAGATTACTCTGGTTTGGTCCAGTTGGCCACCAGGGGTCACTAGGTTGTTTCTTGCTTTGCACACAGGCACATCTCTTGTCCAAGTAGAAGCCAGCTTCATCTTGGGCATAAAAGCCCTCAATTTTAAGAAAAGGAGTGTATTCCCTTTGGTTCCAGAGATCCCACTTCAAGCCAGGAAAAAATGGCCTCGCATCACAGCCTTCCAGACATATTTGCGTTTTACAAGTCCTGTTCCCATCAGAGACTCCAAGATATGGAAAGAGGGAATATAATAACTAAATTAGATTACCATCTTAATAGTGCATATAAATCTTAAACTTTAAAATATTGTCAATTCCTTGAATAGAGAAGACATTCAACTTACTTCCATTGCATTTCTGTGCCTCTAACTAAGTACTAGATTCAAGTACATATCAATAGACAATGTCTCTCAGTTTACCTCTAATTGTAAGCAAATGAAGCCAAATAGAAACGTTGCTTATATATTGTTATCTGTAGGAACAGTTATCAGTAAGAGTGTTCAGGTTTTAAATGACAGATGACTTTCAAGTGAAGAAATTGTATATATTCAAAATTCACTTTTTTTTTTAAAGCAGAGAATTTTTTTATTCAATTATGCGTGTGTGCGCGTGTATGTGTGTGTGTGCGTGTGTAGAACCACCGGCGAATTTGGGAACCACCATGGACGCCTCCACCTCCTCCTTGTTTACTCTGCCCGGGGATTCACAGGCTCCATCCTACCAGGACCAGAAACGCAGGCCGCCCCCGCTTCCGCCGGTGTCTATACATGGGGCCTAGGATCCGAACTCAGGACCTTCCACCTGCAAGGTGGAGGCTTAATCTCTGAGCCACCTCTCCAGCCCCTCAAAATTCACTTTGTAAGGAGGAAAAGCATATAAAAGTCAGGATGTGGTCACCATTGGTGCATTTGCTTCAATTATGATGTTATTTTCATCCTTCGAGTCCTCAGTGGTCCAAATGAATGCCAGTTTTAATCATCCATCATTACTGAGATTGGTCAAGAAAGTAATCAGGATTTTTCCTGATCCATTTGTTCCTAAGCAACCATTAGCCCTTAACTCTGAAATTCACTCATGGTGGATTCTTATTTATAATCAAAATATCTCATAAGGTCTGAAATTTACAGGCACCGCCTAGGTAAAAGGGGAGTCATGTGAGTTGTACCTCAATCATTTTTAACTACTGTCAAAACGAATAAGACATTTTCTCATTAGCACCTAATAACCATTTATTTTAGCACCATTTAATGTTTCCTATTCTTCAATCTCATATATCAGAGTTTTCAGATGAATACTCAGTGATAAAACAGAAACACGTAGACAATGTATGTTATCTACTTAATGCACATTGGTAGTCACAGATATAAGGAAGGCCAATGCAGGACCCCTTCAAGTTCAAAGACAACTTGGCTAACATAGGCATTACAGTAAGATCTTATTTAGAAAACTAAACAAGTAAAGTATATTGCAAAATTTCTAGACCCACATCAATTAGGTATATCAATTTTGATTTTCATTTCCTAAGGCAAAGGATAAAATATTTGTCCATTGTAGAATATTATGAAGTATCTATCCCAGACTTAAACACAAGTTCCCAAACACTTAGTTGGCATCATTCTTTAACCACAACTTCAATAATCATTCCTTCAGTGCTATGAAGTAAATGACTGACTGACTAGATAAATATTGAACTGTGTCCTGAAAGGCAAGGACTTGGGCTTCTGTGAACCGAGAAGAGAAGCAAATTCCAACAGAGAAGAGACTACTCCAGCGAAAACATTGGTTAGGCTGGGGAAGTAGCAGCATTTTCTCTAGACCAGCTCTTACCATCTTTTCATCCTAAATCCTCTAGAAGATTGAGAAATTCAAGGATGATAGGAGAAAAGGAGCAGCATGGGGAGAAAGGGAAGAAGAAAAGGAACATTTTGGAACTTTAGCACACAATTCAATGATAGCATAAATATAGTTTATAGACTCATTTAGTTGGGCATCGAGTAAAATTAAAGTGGCTGCATTTTGTATAAAAGGTTTTATTTTTCTCCCTGAAATCTTGGATTCATGATATGTAGGCAAATATGATTGGTTATTACTTACACAAATAATCCACAAATTAGCTAGTTAATAATTCCAGCAGATTAAGCTACTCTGAAGAATTAATATCACTGATAAAAAATAAAGGCATATAAAAGAGATGCTATGCATTTGTTAATTTGCTTTTTAAAAAAAAAAAGTTCTTTTCTTCAAAAGTAAAATTGTGTATTATTAGGGCAAATGACCACTAATGGAAACATTAAATTATTTTGCAAAATTGCTGAGAAAATAGTCTGGTGTGTTTACTTTTAGTAATTATGGATAAATATTTTACTATAAACATATTACCCATTGTTTCTTCAGATAGCTTCTTACTGCTGAACTTTCTATTGCTAAGTTTGATTTGCTATTTGTGGGAAAGAATTCAATACAAACTTTCTGTGAACATTTCTCAGAGGACACTTTTCATAGTAGTGGTTTAATAATTAGCTAATATAAGAATGAATGAACAAACGAATTAATTCAAGCATGAACAGGCAAATTAACAAACAGAAAAACATTTAGAAACAGAAAAAGAAAGAAAAGGAAAGCTGAGTACGCTATCCTAAATTGTCCAGGATATAACTCCCTCCCTTCTTCTGCTTGCCCCTCATTTGTCTTTCTACTAACTTGAATACTAATCACATTGCAAGAGTCTCAACATTTGTGGCAGACGCTCAGTCTGAAAGATGGGCACCCAGATGTAAATCCAAGAATTCCCAGCTATAGCATTTATTAAGTCTTGGCATAGGTAGGGAAGCGAGAAGATTTTAGGATGCCCTGGGAACATGTTGTGAGTTGTAAGGACTCTCAGCAAGGCAAGTCAAGGGCTACAGCAATGGATCCCATGGAAGCACAATGTGATTCCCAACTGGCATAAAAATCCCTCTCTTCAAGTTGGATTTCTATTGTGTAGAAGTATTGGGCAATAAGAGCCAGTTCTTAAATAAGGCTGTAGAGACTAGTTTAAAGAAACAAGTAAGGTCAACGTTTTCTTCTGTGAGTCTCAATTCTGCTATAAAATCATTATTGCTCACAGTCATATGTGTTAGTTTATCTCTTTTGGGAGGAGGGGAAAAAAGCACTCTTCTTTTTCTCAGTATGTTTTACCATCAAAAATATTGTCCTTGGAAACATGTCCCATCCCTAATGATGATGAAAACAAAATGTTAGCTCCTAATGGTGATTTCATTCTAAGTGTAGTAAATGGCCTTGACACAATCTAGCTTTCAGTCAAGCTGACCCATCTCTTTCAGAAATTATTTTACCTAAGTGAAGAATATTTTGCAATATGCTATTACATGAATATGGAAGCTAGCCAGGCTGCCCTTCTGCAGTAATTTTCTGTTGGCATAGTTACAGCATTCTCCATTCTTTACCACTTGCCTTTTTTTATTATTTGGGGTTGGTGACAAATTCTTCTTTCTTTATCATAGGCTCACAGAGGTACATTTTTAGAACATTTTCTTCTCAAGTTTTATCATTATTGTATAGTTACAACATGTTTATCGAAAAGCCATGAAGACCTGCTGAGTTGGTCCGGATGCACAAATAATGATAGTGAAGGGTAGTATGAACTTTGGGAGGTTTAAAAAGAAATGGAGGTGGTTATGGCTGAGATATAGATTGTTGCTGGAAAAGCTCAAGTGCTGGAAGCTTACTCCCACTGTAACAGTATTAAAAAGTAGTGACTGAAACTTTAAGAAGTATAAACCAGAGAGATGATTAAGTCATGACAATACTACCCTTGTGAAAGTACTGTCTTCCTTAAGAGATAGGCTTAGTAATCTTGTGGCAGCACTAGGTCTTATAGGAGCACATTATCTAGAGATAGAATTAACAAATTGTGAGAATGCTACATTATCAAGTAAGTCAGCCTTTCTTGCTCTTCTGTGGACATTTAATCAGTCTTCTACAAATACTCACTGCCTTTCTCCCATAATGACTTCATTAGAAGTCATGCAGATAGCAGTGCTATATTTTTGAACTTCCCTACCTCCAAAGACATGAGTCATAATCTTCATATATAATACTTGGCCTCAGATACCTTGTTTTAGAAACAGAACATAGACTAATCAGATGCAACCAAATAAAAGTCTTTTTAAGTGAATGGAGTTGAATGTGATATGATCCCTTCCCTAGCGACTGGTTAGACCATAAGATGAGTGCTACTGGAGGCAAATCAACTTTGGCTGTTCTGTTATTTTCTTTTATAACTTCCATTTTCAGCCTCTAAGACAAGTCATTATAAATTCTAACAAGTCTTGTTTGCATGTGGTTTTCTGGATTTTTTTATGTAGTCTGTAGGAGGAACGGACAATGATTGTGCCACAGAGGCTTCCGTACAGAGAGGCTCCTTGTTCTCCTCCCTCCTGCTAAGCATACAAATCTCGCGAGACTATAAATCTTGCAAGACTACAAATCTCACGAGACTATGCCTTCTCCAGAGCAAAGACAGTTGGTGCTGTTAAACCGCTTGGCTGAGAGGACCAATCTGGACAGGACAACTCAGCAAAGACTCATGCTGGGACTTATGCGATGTTGGGTGGGGTATAGAAGCAGCCTGATACTTAAAATAAATGAGCTGCAAGCTGACAGCCTACAAGCCTGAGAGCCTGCTTTGCCACTAGCCTGACTCCTGGAGTCTGTGCTATTGACTCTGCACCAGCTTATCCCCACCCCCAAGGGTCTCTGTGGGCCCCTGTTACATTGTTACATCTACACGGTTACATTGTAACAGTAGTCATAGTATTTCTAGCTTGGAAGATTGTTCGAGGTTCTCATGAAAAATATCTAGGCCAAAACAGGCTATTCTTTTCCTGTTTATTCTCAAATACCTCTAAAAATAGGTGAGTTGTTTCTTCTTCCAGACATAACTTCTCTCTTCTCTGTTAGTCTTGTTTTTCTACTGTCTTCATAAAAGTTTATCTGCTATCTTGGTTATTCTTGGGATCATAGGAGGGAAATATGAGCTCCTTGTCCATGTAACAACCACCATGTTAAAACTTTCCCTTACCTACTTGTGTCAGCTATTCCCAGTGTTTCGGATTTTATTCCTTTGACAACCTAAACACGTATCTCTGAAGAAGAACATGAGTTTAGTTTTAAATGACTCTGGTCTGATTCCTGAATTAAGCATCTATTTCAGATTCTGTTTAACAGTGAAGAACATGATGAGAAGCTCACAGTCTGGATTATGACTCTATTCAGACACATTTCATAAACAATTTCTTTATTCACCCATTACACTGAAGTATTTTTGCTTGCTATCAAATAAATATGATTCAAAGTATTTTTCTATGTGATATATCTATTGTATTAGATCCTGCCTCAAAAAGACATATAAAAAAGGAATGGGAATGTAACTCAGAAGAGCAGTTGCACATCATACTCAGTCAATTACCAGTACTGAAAAAAAGGAAACCAGCCTTATATGATTATATTTTTATAATATTATTAAAATATTAACTCAGTCACTTCAAATTGTTTCTTTTATTAGGTATTGTTTAGAATCTGACAGGACTGATATCTAACTTATTGATGTACAGTTAATAGTAACAACTTTCACCTTGTTGACAATCAGCATGCCATTTACTTGTCTCCTTTCTTGAAACAAAAACTTATATTTCCAATGAAGCTTTTGAATCATTCTTTGTAATTTTTATTGTAATTTTGATTATGTGTGGTCTTCCACTTCTTGGATAGCACAAATGCTGAAAAGGATATAATGCCCCCACCAACAAGGCATACGTTATTTTCCATTTTCCTAACTGTTTAACAATTCTTCCTCCACATTTGTCTGGGTAAAAACAGTAATTATTCTTATGGTATCATTAATTTCTTTTCAAAGGAAAGAGAATTAACCTAAAATACTAAAAGAAGTTAGAAATATTCTCATAGTCCAGCAAAGAAATAAAACTAATAATAAATGTATATGAATCTACATGTGTGGCTTTTTAAACAGATACCCATTAAGACACATGGAATGAGCATGACCCTAGAAATGTTGGAAATACTAACATATTCCTAATGTTGAGCAAATATTTGACTTTCTCTCACAGGAAGAGGAATCTGATGTGTAATCATATGAGGTTACAGTGATACAAGGAAAAAAATAAAAATTGCTGATAGCTAGCATGTTAGGCATATCATCTCATAGACATCTAGCAAAAATGTCTTTGTTTTAGATGATAATTCAAACAATTTTATCTCTTGTTTCAATCACTTGCTCAAAGCTCAGATTCATTTGTGAAGGACCCCAAATTAATGCTATTATTTGTGAGTTTCTATGAATACCATAGTAGGTATCTATCAGTGAAGAGGGTAAAGAGCACAGATTCCAACTGTAAGGATATTTAAAGTCCCAACGCCTGAAATTATTTCTGAGAAGTCTCTATTGTTTGCTATCTCTGGGGAGAATGAAAAGATGCATCCATTAAACAGCCTATCACAATACCCTAGCCATGGCACTTCAATCCAGCAGCTATCTTAGCTTGTGTCTGTTTTTGCATTAGCAACTGATACTTGGTTGTTAATAGTTAAATCAGAAAACTGGTAGTGGTGATTGAGGTGGCATTTCAGTGACCATGGAAATAGCTGCTTGTCACCCCATGAACAAGGACTTTAGTATCATAGCTGGGATGGCAAACAACTAGACTTGGGATTTACAGCTTTCTGAGGCACAAGATTTTCCAGTAAAGAAAAAAAAAAGGAGATCCCAAGAAAAATCTGATTGTATGGTTGCCTTCCATCACAGCAGGAGACTGTCCAACTGTTTATCCACAGATGTGGACATAATATTGGCTATAATTTCAATCACTCCCTTCACTCTACTCATCCTTCTACAATGTTCTCAAAATTTTCTTGTTATATATTTCTATCTCCTTGAACACTGTTCTCATCCAGATGTCTCCATCTAAGATTATTACCTGGTCTCTTAAATAGCTAATACCTACTTATGACACTTTCCACAATATTGCATGGGCCACATGGATACAAGAAGAACTCAAATAAAAGTTAGCATGTCATTTTTCTGTGTAGAAACAGCAGTGACTCTCTGCTTTGCAAGGAGTCTGAACTACATGCAAAACTTGAAAGTTTATATATTCAGCCTCTTTTTTCCACATTCATTCCATTCACAATTAATACTTTTAAATAAACAGCCCATTCACAATGTTAAACTTTCAAAATCCTATGATTTTCATTCTGCTTTAAACATTCCTGTAATAATTTATAAAATTCTTTTTCATCCTTGAAAATCTTTTGTACTGAGAGAAAGCAAATACCTATGAGAGTATGTCTAGAGAGAGTCTCAGGTCTTCTTCATGGCTGAAAAGAAATCATTGATATACTTCTTGAGGTTAGATGCACATTCCAAAAGACTGTGGTGTGTTATCAGTTGAATGAGTTATTACATTAGATAGCACAATCTCATAGTTTGAAAACAAGTGCATAACTGTGTCTGTAGACTGCATGCTGTTGCGCAGGACTGGCTTTCATTTTAATTTCTGTCCCAATAGCAAAAGACAGAACTTTGGTAGTTCATGAAGTAAATTCAGTGTTTGTGGATCAATACTTCGTTCCTTCAGGATGATGATTAATGATGATTTCCGAAGATTGACAGGTCAATCTTTCTCTAGATTCTAAGATCAGAAGCATTAGCCTTGGGAACCTTCTGGAAATGTGATTACAAGGATCCACCCAAGCCTATTGAGTCAGAAATGGGGAGGAAAGAACATTGTGGCAGAAATCTTTGGTTTAGTAAACCTTTCAGGTGATTGTGATAATTACATTCAGGTATCAACTTGACAGTTGTAGGCTATTTGGGGCACTGCTATGTAAAACTGGGGATTAGGGCAGGCCCTTGAACAAGTGTGCAGGGAATTGTTTAATGGATGTGGAAGACCTAGCCAATAGTGGGTGGTGTCTTTCAGTGGTGAACTGGAGACAAAGAAGTGCAAGGTGGAGGGACTTGCCCTCTCTTGCCTATGTTGACTTGCTTCTGAGTCCACTACTGGTCTGCTGTTGTATTTCTCTGCTATTGCTCATGCTGCTGTCATTGATAAACCCCAGCCTCGTCAGTTCTCCAGCACAGTTCAGGTTCCAGACATTCTAGGGATCCTTCAGTGTTCTCAGATATTCAGCTCAAGAAATGTGCAAGTACAGGCAATTACTATGGATCACATTGATTTTGCTTTGTGAGTTAATCTAGTAAACTCATATACATCCATTTAAGTCTGTTTTTCTAGAGAATGCTGACTAATACAGCAATTTTTCATCTGAAATTACAAAACCATTGCTCTGATAGAATGTTTTCATACTTTAATAAATATTGAACCTAGTGCCTTATGCCAAGCACTACTTGGCTATGCAGGTAGTAGTTTTAAATGGCTTACCTGTATTAAAATCAAGGTATGGATTCAATAACTGTGGAAACAATTTTTCTTAAGACCAAAGTGTGAGAATTCATGTTATATCCATGAATTATGCCACAGAGCTACTTTCCTGGACAGTTATAGCTTATCTGATGAAAATTCCTCTTCTTAGTTTATCCCTCCTACTCCCAGTTGCTGTGATAAAGTACTCTGAAAAATGCATTTTAAGGGTTTGTTTCATATCACAGTTTGAGGTACAATCCATCATGGTAAGGAATTAAAGGTATCAAGAACTTGAAATGGCTTATTTCATTTTGACTTCAATCAGGAAGAAGAGAGTGATTAATGCCTGGCCTCAGCACATCTCTCTCTGTTTTATACATTCTAGCATCTCTGTCTACAGTTAAAATGGGACTCCCCACATCAATTAACCTCAACAAGATACCCCCTTCAGAGATATTCTCAGAAATTAACTTAATCTACATAATTTCTCATAGATATGTCCAGAGGCCTGTCTCTTAGATGATTCTAGGCTCTGTCAAGTTAACAATTATTACTAAGCATCACACTGAATCATTTGTAGAGATGGTAAAGAATTGCTTTGAAGAATACCAACTTCTGAATCCAGTGTGCATGGGCTTGAATACACATTGTACTCTGTACTGAAGGCAATACCTAGTCCAGGGCCCAATCTCTCTCTACCACAGATTCCCTTGCTTTTCATGGTGATAAAATGAGAGCTACCTACCAGACTGAAGTGGGACAATAAACATAGTTGTTTAGAATAGAGACGTTCAATACAACTGGATTGAAGCAGAGCAGGTCCTACGTGTGTTACAGCAATTCTTCACCTCACTATAATTTCTCTTTCTCTAAAGACTCACAGAGCAAGGATCTTGCTTTGGCTAGTGGGATATTTTTTTCTGTGTTTTGTTGTGAATCACAGCAGCTTCCTTCTCCACATGGCTGCTGGAAATCTGAGAACCAAGATTGCATTCCACCTCTGGTTCTGGTCAGGGATCCTGATGCTTTATTTGGATATCGAGTTCTGGCTTCCTGTTACCTGAATTCCTTTCCCTTTTTATCTTAAAACTGTTCAAGTATTTTTCTTTTATTTTATTTCACATTGTTTGTGTCCTTTGAATTCTCTTAAATATTGTTAAAAATAAAATGAGGCAAAAGCATAATCATCTCAACTAAACTTCACACAGATGCCCAGATTATGCTTTTGAAATTATATTTCTTCCATTCTATAAAATTAAGGATATATATATATATGTATATATATATATATAGTGATCTCATAAATTTCAGCTATTATTTGGTTAATACATATTCAAAGAATCTCTGTGGAATAAATAGAGTAATTTTGTCTCTGAGTAAACATGTAATTATTAAAAAATCTTGGGGCAATTTCTAACTATTATGACATTTTTCCCTAAAACAAAGGTGTTAGAAACTTAAGATAAGCTTACTAAAACCAATACAAACAAATAATCAAGAAATTTCCTGCATAAAAAGTGGTTTTGATATAATCTACTAATGGGATCCCAGGGGAAATTGAGCTTATAGAAAATTTTTATAAGTGGGTAAAGAGTTTAAATGTTTTTCAATTTGCTTAAAAGCCAATGTAATAACTATTACATGTTTACATTTTAAGAAATAAATTTATTTTTCAAAAGTAAGAATAGTATTGTATTTTTTATAAATCTGCTGATATGAAATTGATGAGCGAAAATAACATATATTTCAGGTACGCAACTTAAACTTTTACTACATATATCTACTGTGAATTGATCATCAGAATAAAGTGAACTAACACATCCATCAACTCACAGCTGTCATTTTCCTTTTTGCTTTCTTTCTTTTTGCAGTAAGAACATAAAATATTTACTGTCTATTAAATTTTGAGACACAATGTTGCACACTATGTTTAGAATTTGTTCATCTCATACAAGTAAAGTGTTCAACTTCTTGATCAACATTTCTCAGTTTCCCCTCCCCTGCCCATTGCACCATCCTTCTACTCCCTGCTTCTAGGAGTTTGACTATTGTAGATTCCCATATTAAATGAGAACATGAAGGAATTAACTTCAAATTTCTGGATTATTCCATTTATTATGCTACTATCTGAGTTCATTCATTTTGTCATAAGTAGCAGGATGGCCGTCTTTACTAAGGATGACTAATAGTCCAGTATATACACAAATTCATGGAGACACACACACACATACGCACACACAGATATTTGTGTATTTGCAGATGGCGATACCTTCCTTGTCCAGACATAGATTACTTCTATGTCTAGCTTTGTGATTATGTTGAAATGAACATAGATATCTCTTCCAAGTACTGATTTCATTTCTTTTGGGCACATTTCCTTGCCATGGATTATATATCACTTGCATTGCTCAAAATTTTATATGTTAGCACTTGATTCCTAGTGGCAATATTGTACATGATGGAATCTTTATGTTATGAAGATTAGTGAGGTATTGCTTGGCTATTGGAATGATCAGTGGCGTTCTGGAACCCTTACAAAAATTTTTCTTAAGAACCCTGAATCATGCTCTCTGGCTTTCAGTTTTGCTGTGAAATTGCTTCTACCTATGCACTATTTTTATCATGATGATTTTTCCAGAAACCAAAGCAATATGACTTATCCAGCCTTATAACCAAACACAATTATGAGCTAAACTTCTAGACTGCCTCAGGTCTAAAACTGGCTGATACATATGCAGAAATAAGATTGCTAGATCATATGGCAGTTCTTAATTCATTTTGAGGAGATCAAGATTATTTTCAGTATGACTTTGCTAATCTATGGCCTTCCTTATATTTTAAAGTAATATACTGTTCTCTTATGCCATTCATGTATCTATTTCTATCTGTCCATTTATACAATCCCTTAATATACTAAATGTTTTTTCTTCTTGCTTTCATGTCTTTTTTTACCTAGTCATACAAGCTCAATGGGTAGGTACCCTCACCTCCTTCCCCCTTCCCTCTTTCCTTCCTTCTCCACTTCTGTCTCCCACCCCACTCTCTCTCCCCAATCCCTCCTGCTCTCCCCCCTTTCCTCCCTCCCTCCTCTCACTTGGTGTTTCTCTCCTGCTCATTCCCATCCTCTAGAACATCAGCTTATATAAGCCCTGAAGGTCCTTCTGAGTCATCTACACTACTGAGGGCTCAGGACCCTGTAGCATACTTTGGGAACTCCATTATATCTGTCTAACCCCTTTATTATAATATTATATTATATGATATTATTTAATATATATTATATTATATTACATTATATTGTATTATATCATGTCTGGAGCCAACTTCCCTGAAATCAACACTAGTCTATGGGGGTTTGTTGACATTGTGCAGGGCAGGACAAATCATATTGCTGCAAGATCTTGGCTGCTAAAGCCCAGTGTCGAGTGGAGAATTTTGTCCGTTGGTGGTCCTCCCCATCTTTAGGCTCTTACAGTCTTGCCACCCCTCTTCTGCAAGGTTTCTTGAGCTTTAGAATATGGAGAGTTTTAGCTGGTCTGGTTCCGGGTGAACATTGTAGGGTTATTGGTATTCTGAATTATGATTGGTTGTTGTTTTCAGTTTTTCAGTTCATGCACTGCAGTGGGCTACATCCTGTTTGGCTGTTGAGGTCTTCTCCCAACCAAAGATAAAAGACTGTTTAAAAGAAAGTATTGATATAAGAAGAGGCTTAAAAATAAAAGGAGAATAGGAGTAGGACACAATAGTAAGTGGAGTTAGTTCAAGGTTGCCATTTGGCTACCACCTAACTGCTATCCCCGAGCCCCTCCATGACTGGGAAGATATGTCCAGCTCTTCAAACCTGTCCAATCCCAAGTTTAAGGGAAGAAAGTGAAAGTAAGCTGTGTCAGATGACTTGCTACTTACAGGCCATTCATGTTCATGGCCTAATTTTTCTATTGAACTGTATTCCTCTGTCTCCTTTTCTTGGGGTCTTCTTTCCCCCTCCCTCCTAGTTATAATCATTTGCATTTATAATAGGTGATATAAAAAATGTTCTAAAGTAATTACTGAAAGGGAAAAGAAGACAGAAAGAGCTGGGAGACAAAAAGTTGTAAGTCCAAAATATTGCACACATGATGGCGACAGTCAAATAATATAATGACTTTAATGTGTTTGAAAATGTTATCAGGTATTTGAAAAATATTGGAGATATAAAAATTATAAGGCATGATAACAACCCTCAAAATTTAATGTCATAATGATGAAAAACAGTGTGTATGAAAAAGGTCAAGAGCCCCATGTCCCAGCGGCACCCAGGCGGCCTCCGGCTTTGTCTGGGCCCCACCCCGGACCACAGCCCCTTTCTCCCTACGGCCCATGCCTCTGCCAGACAGGACTTGCTCACATATCTCCATTCTTGGAGCTTGGGTGGGCCCTAAGCCAAGTCCCAGGTCCCAGGTGAAGAATTCTGCCATCAACATCAGACCCTCTGCCTCTCCGGCCCGCCAGAGACCTACCCACGTGGTCCAGGGAGGACACACTATTACTCAGAATTCAATAGAGTCCAAAGGAAACTCAAGCAAAGCTCTAAGGGACAAAGGCCATACATCTGGAGTCCTCTACAATCATCCTATCACGTGGGAGAGATTCTTCACATGCAGCCCCAAAATAAGTAAACCTCCTTTTTTTCACCTTACTGATCCTTTCTAGTATCAATTGCTGTAGATCAACTTCTCTATACAGCCACCCCCAAAACATACACAACTCCAGGGAGTACAACACTCACCCTCACATATCACCAAGATACTAAATCGTAAAGGGCACTACTATACTAATATTCACCCCTTGTCTACTTAACCTGACTTAACTGATGTACTAACAGCCTAATAGCCTCATCTAGGAAATTACAATAACAATAGACAAACATACCCAATCCAAGGCAAGCACTAGTAATAACTGGCAAGTGTAATAATACCAACTAAATCAGTTCAGTGAAAAACACACAGAAACTGAGAGATCCTAAGAAACAAAACAAAAATGCCCAAGTCAAAGTGCAGATCCATGAGAAACAAAACCCAAGAAGACCAATCTCCCACTGAAAGAATTAACCCAATAATGACAGATTCCAAACAGAACAAATTCACAGAAAATAGCCAAGAAACCCAGACCCAACATAACGACTTTCAGAGTATGATCATTACCATGATTAATACTATGAAAGAGGAAATCTGAGAAGATTTAAACCGAATCAACCACTTTGAACAGGAACACAACAGGCACTTGGGAGAGTTCAGAAAAACAGTTCAAGAAACAAAAATAGGCATACAGCAGTTAAAACAGTCTCAGGCAGAGTTTAAAATTGAACTAAAAGACAAGTTATCTTCAACCCAAAACTCAACAGAGAGTCTTATCAGCAGACCAAATGAAGCAGAAAATAGAATTTCAGATCTTAAAGACAAAGTGGAGAATTAACCAGCTCAATGGAAGAGATTGTTAAAGCCAAAAAGATACTTGAGAGGAACATTCAAGAGATATGGGACATGCTGAAGAAGTCTAACATGCGCATTCATGGAATACCAGAACAAGAATCCCAAAATACCACACCTGAGGAAATATTTCAAATATTCATAAATGAAAACTTCCCACAACTAAAGAATGAGAGGCCCATCCAAATACAAGAGGCATTTCTCACTCCAAACAGATATGACCAAAATAGAAAATTGCCACGGCAAATAACAGTCAAAACACTCCACATTCAAGACAAAAAAAAGGTGCTGTGAGTGTCAAGAGAAAAAAAGCAAGTCACTTTTAAAGGTAAACCTATTAGAATAACAAATGATTACTCACTGGAAACAGTAACAGCAAGAAGAGTTTGGAGTATTAAATGAGCAAAAATGCCACCCCAGACTGATATACCTGGTGAAACTATCTGTCATGATTGAGGAGAAAGAAAAGTTTTCCAGCACAAAGACAACTTGAAGGGATACATGTCTACCAAACCAGGCCTTCAAAAAATGCTAGAAATGATACTCAAACTTGAAGAAAAGAACAAGCATATCCAGGAGGACAGAAGGAAAGTATAATACCACCAAAACACAAATATCAAACAATATGCTTACAAAATCCACTAAATGTAAAAAATGTCCAGAATTAAAAATAATTTCTCCATTATAACATTAAATGTCAATGGTATTAACTCACCGATTAAAGGACACAGATTACAAACTTGGATTAAAATCACAATCCAACAATCTGCTGCCTTCAAGAAACTCATCTCACCACAAAAGATAGGCACATCCTAAAAATGAAAGGCTGGTCCAAAATTTTGCAAGCTAATGGAACCAAGAAACAGGCAGGGGATAGCAATTATGCTTTCGGACAAAGTGGACTTCAAACCAAAGAAAAGCATAAGAGACACAGATGGATACTACATTTTAGTCACAGGTACAATTCACCAGGAAGACTTCACAATACTGAACATATATGCACCCAATACGGGCCCCTCCACATTCATTAAGAAAACCCTACAGCGTCTAAAGCAAGAAATCAACCCTCAAACGATAATTATTGGAGACTTCAACACCGCCCTCTCAACATGGGATAGATCAACAGGTCAAAAGCTTAACAGAGACATTTGGAATTTAATCAAAACCTTAAAGAATGGACCTTACAGATCTCTATCAAACATTTCATCCATGCACCAAAGAATACGCATTTTTCTCAGCAGCACACAGAACTTTCTCCAAAATAGATCACATATTGGGCCACAGAATGAATCTACACATATACAAAAAGTTGAAATTCTAACCTGTGCCCTATCAAATCACCACGGTCTAAAGTTGGACATTCACAACACAACAGAAGACAGAGAATACACTAACTCCTGGAAACTTAACAATATGATGCTTAATGAGAACTGGATTCAGGAAGAAATTAAAAAGGAAATTCAAGATTTCCTGAAAGTGAATGATAATGAAAATACAACTTACCAAAATCTCTGGGACACAATGAAAGCTGTCCTAAGAGGTAAGTTCATAGCTCTTAATGCCTACAGCAAAAAAAACGGAAACATCAGAATTAACAACTTAACAATTCAGTTTAGAGCTTTAGAGAAACCAGAGCAATCTGATCCCAAAAGTAATAGAAGAGAGGAGATTAGCAAAATAAGGGGAGAAATATCTGAAATCGAGATTAGGAAAATGATAGAGAAAATCAACTAGTCAACAAGCTGGTTCTTTGAAAAAATCAATAAGATTGATACTCCCCTAGCTAAATTAACCAAAAGCAAGAGAGAGAAAACCCAAATTCACAAAATTAGAAAGGAACATGGAGTTATCACTACTGATACCCAAGAAATCCAGAGAAGTATAACGTCATATTTCAAAAACTTATATTCTGTGAAATATGACAACACAAAAGAGATGGATGAATTTCTAAGTAAACACAACTTACCTAAATTGAATCAGGAAGTTGAGAATTATTTAAATAGTCTTATAACATATGAGGAAATTGAAGTAATCTAGAAGCTTCCCACCTAAAAATGTCCTGGACCAGATGGATTCAGGACAGAGTTCTACCAGATATTTAAGGAGTTAATAACACCAACACTTCTCAAACTGTTCCATCAAATAGCAAAGGAAGGAACACTACCAAATTCCTTCTATGAAGCTAATATCGTTTTAATCCCAAAACCTAATAAAGATACACTTAGAAAATAAAACTATAGGCCAATCTCTCTGATGAACACAGATGCAAAGATTCTCAACAAAGTCTTAGCAAATCGCATTCAAAAACATATAAAAAAGATCATTCATGGTGACCAAGTAGGCTTCATCCCCAGCACACAAGGTTGGTTCAACATAAGCAAATCAATATATGTAATTCATCATATAAACCAGTCCAAAGTCCAAGACCACATGATACTCTAGATGGATGCAGAAAAAGCTTTTGATAAGATCCAACAGCCTTGGGGCTGGAGAGGTGGCTCAGCGGTTAAGCCTCTGCCTTGCAGGTGGAAGGTCCTGAGTTCGGATCCTAGACCCCACCTATAGACATCGGGCGGAAGCAGGGGGTGGCCTGTGTTTCTGGTCCTGGTAGGGCAGAGCCTGTGAATCCCCGGGGCAGAGTAAACAAGGATGAGGTGTAGGCAGTACATGGTGGTTCCCGAATTCATCCGTGGTTGTACACATGCACAATTGAATAACTAATAAATAAAAAAAATTAAAAAAAAAGATACAACAGCCTTTTATGATCAAAACGTTAGAGACAGTAGGAATGGAAGGAACCTTTATCAATATAATAAAAGCTGTATACAACAAGCCCACAGCAAGGATTATGCTCAATAGGGAAAAATTGGAAGCATACCCACTTCCATCAGGAACTCGACAAGGCTGTCCACTCTCACCATTTCTATTCAGTATTGTACTTGTAGTCTTAGCTGAAGCCATAAGACAAGAAAGGGGCATAAAAGGGATTCAAAATGGCAAGGAAGAAGTCAAGCTATCCCTATTTGCAGATGACATGATCTTATACCTGAGTGATCCCAAAAACTCCACCAGGAAGTTCCTGGGACTAATTGAGAAGTTCAATAGGATGGCAGGATACAAAATAAATGTACAAAAATCAGTGGCCTTCCTATATCGCAGAATGAAAGAAGTGAAAAAGCCTTGAGAGAAACAATCCCATTTACTATAGCCCCTAAAAAAATGAAATACCTTGGTATAAACCTAACCAAGGAGGTAAAAGACCGTTACAATGAAAACTTTAAAACCCTCAAGAAAGAAATTGCAGAAGACACCAGAAGGTGGAAAGACCTTTCATGTTCCTGGATTGGCAGAATCAACATCATAAAAATGATCATCCTACCAAAGGCAATACACAAATTCAATGCTATACCAATTAAAATCCCAAAGCAATTCTTTAAAAAGTTGACCAAACAATGTCAAAATTCATATGGAGGCACAAAAGACCCAGGATAGCAAAGACAATCCTGAGTAACAAAAACACTGCTGGAGGTATTACCATACCAAACCTTAATCTATACTACAAATCCATAGTTATAAAAACAGCCTGGTATTGGCTCCAAAATATACACACAGATCAATGGATAAGGGTTGAAGACTCAGATATAAGCCCACAAAATTACAGCCATTTGATCTTTGACAAAGGGGCCCAAAAAATTCATCTTCAACAAATGGTGCTGGCAAAACTGGATCTCCACAAGTAGAAGATTAAAACTGGAACCGTACATGTCACCATGTACAAGAATTAATTCCAAATGGATCAAGGACCTTGATATCAGGCCAGAGACTATAAAAACCATAGTTGAAAGTATAGGGAACTCCCTCGAGCTGATTGGGCTAGGCCAACAGTTCCTAAACAGACATCCAATGGCACAGTCACTGCTACCAACTCTCAACAGTTGGGATCTTGTGAAATTAAAGAGCTTCTGTTCAGATAAAGAGATTGTAACACAAGCTCAATGGCAACCTACAGAATGAGAGAAAATCTTCACTAACCACATATCTGATAGAGCTCTATTATCCAAAGTGCACAAAGAACTTAGAAAACTAAACACCAAGGAAACAAATGGCCCAATTAAAAAATGGGCCCTAGAACTTAAAAGAAACTTTACCAGGGATGAAATTAAAATGTCTAACAAATACCTTTAAAATGCTCCATTTCTTTAGCCATCAGGGAAATGCAAATCAAAACTTCCCTGAGATATCATCTCACCCCAGTCAGGATGGCAAAAATCCACAATACAAACAACAACAAATGCTGGAGAGGATGTGGAGAGAGGGGAACTTTCCTACATTGCTGATGGAAATGCAGGCTCATACAGCCACTCTGGCGAGCCATCTGGAGATTCTTAAATTGAAATGCGATATGATCCTGCTATTCCACTTTTGGGAATAACCCCCCATGCAGCAGAGGTTCACTTCGATAACTCAAGCACGACCATGTTCATAGCAGCACTGTTTACAATAGCAAAGTCATGAAATCAACCCAAATGTCCAACAGTTGAAAAGTGGATAAGGAAACTGTGGTACATCTATACAATGGAGTACTACTCAGCCATCAAAAATGATGAATTCCTGGAATTTGCCGGAAATGGATGTCATTAGAAAAAATTATATATGTACTCCCTAATAGGTGGTTCCTAGTACCAAACCCACCCAGCCCACCTAGAGACACTCAAAGATAAATATCTGTAATATTTACAGTAATTGCAAGGATAATGAACAGGAGCGATGGGGTTGGAGGGCCACACCAAAAACAAGGAGAGAGAAGACCATGTTACAGCAGAGAAAATAGGCCTCCATCAAGGACTGCAAGTAAGTAATGAGACATCTGGTTAAGTTCACAGACTTTCCTTCCTGATCATTTACAACTGATGGAATATGATCTCACGAGAGGGGAGGGCATAGTCTGGCAAATAAAAAGTGACCATTTTGCAAATGGGTGATTGACCCCTCCCTCACTGCGGTTTCCTACTTTTATTACATCTACTTTTGAATATACTCTTGTAACAAGACTCCAGTTTAACAGCTTTTTATCTCTGGCCAGGGGGTGACATATAATACCCATCAGGATAGAGTGAAGGACATTGCAGGAGCAGCAAAACTGCAAAAGAAAATCAACAAACCATAATCCAGAACTTCAGAGACTCTATATCAACCACCTAGAACTAGGCCAGACTAATCTCTCCCCATCCTGAAGCTCAGGGAAATTTGTGGAAGAGGGGGCGGTAAAATTTTAAGAGCACAAGGATGGGAGGAGCAATGATATGCAAGATATGCACATAAGTTAGGGCCAAAGCAATCATAATTGGACTTTGCATGCCCTGCACAATGTCCAACACACTATTGACCCCACAAAGTCTAGCATTTGCTAAAGGCACCAAGATCCTTGGAGGCAAGGGATTGACAACCACAGTAGTGTTCCTATGCTTAAGCGGAACACAGGAAAGGGTTCAGGGAAATGCCACTGGGTCCTTGTACATCATTGGAGAGGAGGGCCTAGAGGAGAGTCAGGCATGCACATTAAAGGATTCTCCGGGGATTGGGGGGGTAGGCACTGGGGGATGGGGAGAGAAGGGTGAGGGGAGGGGGAGCAGAGGGGTCGGGGGAGGAGGAGGAGGGAGGGAGGGAACCGGTGTACCTATTAAGTTTGTATAAGCGGAAATAATAATAAAAAATGTTAAAAAAAAAGATTAAAATTGGACTGGTACTTGTCAAAAAAAAAGAAAAAGGTCAAGAAACTGTTTTAGAAAATCATCTTAACCTCTGTGGTGATGAACATTGATTGTCAGCTTGCATCTAGAATTGTCTACAGCAGAAGCCTCTGGGCATGCCAATGAGACATTGTCTATATTAGATTAGCCTCTGGGCATATCTATGTGGAATTATCTGGATTACATTAATTAAGGCAGGAAGATGTACCATGATTGTTGTCAGAACCATTCAGCATAGTGGGGTCCTGGACTGCTTAAAAAGGAGAAAACTACTTACTGTTTCCTGACTACAATGCAATATTGTTAGCAGCCTCAAGTTTCTCTTGTCATGACATATCTGATATGATGGAATGCCCCTAGAACTGTACATAGAATAAGCCCTTCCATCTCTAAGTGGCATTTATCAGATATTTTGTCCCAGCAAATAGAAAAGAAACTAACTAATGCAACCTTTTTTTGGACTAGGAAGGGTGAAATCCACTGGGGTAGAGAGAGAGAAGAGAAATGTTCAAGATGAAGAAGAAGTTGGAAACATCTTTAAGCAAAGTGTTTTCAGAATATCTAGAGGAAGGGGTCTGCAGTCAAAAGCAGAAATGTTAGGCCTTCTGGGGTTTTAGAGCTACTTAAAAATAGCTCTGTTGGTGTATGGGAGGTGTGAATGGGAAATTCTGAAAAGCATGAGGCTGGGTAGAGTTAAAAGAATAGTCAAGCATCATTTATGACATCTAGGACCCAGAGGGAAATTTGACATGTACACTAAAGGATGCTCCAGTAATGGGGGAACCCCACTAGGAGAAAGGGAGGGAGGGGGAAAAGAGGGTGAAAAGGGAGGAGGGAGCAGGGGATCCAGGGAGGGGTAGAGGGAGGGAGTGGAATGGGGAACCTACCAAGTTTGTATGAGTGGAAAAAATAAATTAAAAAAAAAACAAGTATCTGGAATATAGGAATGAGGTTATAAGGATGACAAGCATAAATTTCTTTTTTTTTCTCCTTTCCTTGTTTTTTTTTTGCCTTTTCCCTTTCCTTTCCCCCTCCCTCCCTTTCTCCTAGTGCTCCCCCCATCCCTGGAGCATCCTTTAGTGTGCATGTCAAACGTCCCTCTGGGTCCTCCTCTCTGATGAGGTGTAAGGACTCAGTGGCATTGCCTAGAGCTCTTTTTTGTGTTCCCCTTTAGTACAGGAACACTATTGTGGCTGTTAATCCCTTGCCTCTAAGGATCCTAGTGGCTGTGATACATGTTAGACTTTGGGGTTCAACGATATGTTGGTAATTGCTCAGGTCATGCAAAGTCCTATTATGATTACTTCGCCCTAACTTGTATGGAGTATCGTGCATATCATTGCTCCTCCCCATCTTTAGGCTCTTACACTCTTACTGTCCCCTCTTCTGCAAATTTCCCTGAGCTTCAGGATGGGGAGAGATTAGGCTGACCTGGTTCCAGGTGGTTGATGTAGAGTCTCTGATATTCCAAATTATGGTTTGTTGGTGTTTTCTTTTTCAGTTTTGCTGCTCCTGCACCACCCTTCACTCCATGCTGATGGGTATTGGATATCACCCCCTGGCCAGCAATAAAATGCTGTTAAAATAGAGTATTATTATAAGGATAGATTCAAAGGTAGATGGAATAAGAGTAGGAAATCGCTGTGAAGGGGTGGGGGGGTCAGTCTCCCATTTGCAGGATGAGATCATACCTCATCAGATGCAAGTGACCAGTAAGGAACGTCTGTGAGCCCAACAAGATGTCTCATTACTTACTTGCAGTTCTTGATGGTGGCCTATTTTCTCTGCTGTAGCATGATCCCCTCTCTCCTTGTTTCTGGCAGGGCCCTCCTTCCCCTTCCCTTCCTGCTTATAATCTTTGCAATTACTGTAGGCCACAGTCAATACAACCAACACTCAACATATGGAATCTTATGAAATTAAAGAGTTTCTGCTTGGATAAAGAGATTGTAACACGAGTTCAAAGGCAACTTACAGAATGGGAGAAAATCTTCACTAACCAAATATCTGATAGAGCTCTATTATCCAGAGTGCACAAAGAACTTAGAAAACTAAATACCAAGGAAACAAATGGCCCAGTTAAAAAATAGGCTTTGGAACTTAGAAGAAACTTTACCAGGGAAGAAATTGAAATGTCTAACAAATATCTTAAAAAATGCTCCACATCCTTAGCCATCAGGGAAGTGCAAATCAAAACCTGCCCTGAGAGGCATCTCTGACTGCCACCCCAGTCAGGATGCCAAAAATCCACAATACAAACAACACTAAATGCTGGAGAGGATGTGGAGAGAAGGGAACTCTACTACATTGCTGGTGGGAATGCAGACTTATACAACCACTCTGGTGAGCCATCTGGTGATTCTTAAAATGCCATATGATCCTACTATTCCACTTTTGGGAATAATCCCCCATAGAGCAAAAATTCACCTCAATAGCACAGCACAACCATGTTCATAGCAGCACTGTTTACAATAGCAAAGTCATGGAATCAACCCAAATGTCCAACAGTTGACGAGTGGATAAGGAAACTGTGGTACATCTATACAATGGAATACTACTCAGCCATCAAAAATGATAAATTATCAGAGAGGAGTGCCCAGAGGGAAGTTTGGCATGCACACAACAGGATGCTCCAGGAATTGGGGGGAGGAGGTGGGGCAGGGAGTAGGGGAGGGGGGAAGGGAAAGAGAAAGAGAAGGAGGGAGTAAGGGGATCTAGGGAGGGGTGGAGGGAGAAAGGGGTGGAGGGAGGGAGGGGAATGGGGTACCTATCAACATTATATGAATGGAAGAAATAAATAAAAATAAAGAAAAAAGAAGGGGCTAAAGAGGTGGCTCAGGGGTTAAGCCTCTGCCTTGCAGGCGGAAGGTCCTGAGTTCGGATTCTAGACCTCACGTATAGACTATAGATGCTGGGCGGAAGTGGGGGCGGCCTGAGTTTCTGGTCCTGGTAGGGCGGAGCCTGTGAATCCTGGGGCAGAGTAAACAAGGAGGAGGTGGAGGAGGTCCATGGTGGTTCCCGAATTCACCCGTGGTTTTACACACACATACATACACACATGCACACACACACTCAATTGAATAAAAAAAAAGAACACAATTTTAAAAAAAGAAAAAGAAAGGAAAAAGAAAAGAAAAAATGATGAATTAATGAAATTTGCCAGGAAATGGATGGAATTAGAAAAAATTATATTGAGTGAAATATCCCAGACACAGAAAATTAAGCACTGTATGTACTCCCTAATAGGTGGATCCTAGTACCAAACCCACTTAGTGACACATTCAAAGATAAATCTCTGTAATACCTACAGTAATGACAAGCATATATTTCTTATCTGAGAATTTTGCAACTGAATATATGATATCAGTATCAAGATACTTGTGGCAATGTGATGGGTATTAAATTAGTGGCAGAACACATTGCAGGAACACAGAAGAAAACTTGCATAACTATACTGAAGGGACATGTAGAGAATAAAGGTCAAACGAGCTAAGACACAAAGAAGTGGACATCTACTGAGCAATGAGAGAGGCATTAACTGTAACCGAACAAAAGTCATATCACAAAAATATTAATAGCTAGAGGATCTCATGCTTAGTGTGCCTGGATTTACAATATCTTTATGGATAATGCTAGTCTAGGAGACTAACATCGTCAATAGAACCTGAATGATGATAAGTCATAAGTCCCAAGTTAGGAAATCTGGACTTTATTCTTCAAGCAGTAGGGATCTGTGAGCCAGTTAAATCAGAGGAATAAGAAGAGATCAGAGGCACCTTTCAGAAGGATTATTTAATTTGGTAAAGAAATTGCTGCTTACTTCACTCTCACCCACAGGAGAGCTGAAGAACTTGACCCAAAGCTAACTAAAGAAATGACATATTGATCACACTCAGAATGAGGTATAAAAGAGATGGCCATCTGTGATGTTGTTATCATTTGATGCTGATGCGACTCTGGCGAGACTGAATGTTGTGTTGCAAGCACTCACCACCAGATTGTAATTCATAAGAAGTTCTTTTCCTCTAGCTGCTTATGTTTGTGTCACAAATAAACATAAGGATATAGCCCCGGTCTCATGCTTAAGATATGATTATTGAGCAGTCAAAAAAGGTGAATTTCTGGATTGTACACTAAGAAGATGGAATCTGTAAAAATTTGTGATTGCTTACAACAGTAAGCATGGTCTGAAGTTGCTGGCTTCATAGCATATGCCACCTGACCTTGCAAAAGAAATTGTAACAAATTTGAAGTAGAAAATGTTTAGTGTTAGTTCAGGCAACACATAGACTGTGATGTCAACAGTGTGCAAGGAAAAAACAATCTGCACACAGAAGTCAACTGAATGAGAAATCTAAGAGAAAATGGGCTGCTCATAAGGAAAGAGAGAAATCTATTTTTAACTAGAACTGAAGATGTTTCTTTTTTTAATTTTTTTATTATTTATTCAATTGTGCGTGTATGCGTGTGTGCACATGTATGTGTGTGTGTGTGTGTGTCTGTGTGCGTAGAACCACAGGCGAATTCGGGAACCACCATGGACGCCTCCGCCTCCTCCTTGTTTACTCTGTCCTGGGATTCACAGGCTCCACTCTACCAGGACCAGAAATGCAGGCCGCCTGCTTCCACCCAGCGTCTATACATGGGGTCTAGGATCCGAACTCAGGACCTTCTGCCTGCAAGGCAGAGGCTTAATCCCTGAGCCACCTCTCCAGCCCCGAGAACTGAAGATGTTTCTATGAGGAGGGAAAATATATATTGTGACATCTAAATGATTTACTTTTAGTGAAATCCACTATTATATATTTTGTCTACTAGTAATACTGGCCATAGTGACCAAGCAAAATATTCATATGTTTGTAAAATCCTTGGTTGTGCTGGAAAAATTATATGCTCATCTAATATCAAAACTGCCTGACTTTTGTTTTTCAAATAGATGTGAATTATAATTTTTAGGTTAAGTTTACATAGAGGGAAAAATATGAAAGAGTTAATATTTTCAGTAAGTCATCAGATGTTCTTTTCCTGACAGCTATGTCTAGTTAGGACTTACTTTATTAGTTTTTGGCTTATTTATTTAAATACATATTTTATGCCCTTGTATAATATCGAGAGAGTACATTTCCAAATATATATTATTTTGTGGTAAAAGCTCTACAGTGGAGTCAGTCTGTACTGAAAGTTCAAATAACAAGGAAGAAACATTGTTTATCCAATTCTTCCATGGCATGAACTATGTGTATTTCTTGGGGGTACTCATGGAAAACAGTAGTGAGCCTGTTGAAGATGGAGGAACCAGTACATATGGGCTGAAAAGTTTTTATTGCTATGCATAGACTCTAGAAGCTAAGACATACCCTAAGCAAACCTACAGGAGATTCATAATTGATTAGAAATACCCAGCCCATGTTGTATGGGACTATCCCTTGTACATGTAAATAAGATGGGGGGACTTGGTAAAGCCAGTGAATTCTATGAGCATAAGCCCACTTCCATAGTTCTTTACCTAGGAGCAGTTCAGATTTTGCCTTTGTTAGCCTCATGCTTGCAGATAGCTCTGTTTCTTGGGATCTTAGCCAGAGGAGACCAAACTCTTGTTGTCATCAGTGAAATCTGTCAGTTACAAGCGCTTGTAGTCAGGACCTAACTCAACCAAACAAGGTCCTGGTTACTCTGACTGTCCGGACCTCCTTCTTCTACTACATTTCCTCAGCTCATTGTTCTTAGGCTGTCCAGAGACCATATGATTTCATGTCCAGGCTTTAAAAGGTTTCTCTCCAAGCTGGAAAGATAATTTAATGGGATAAAGTGCCTGGATTCATTTCTAGAGCCCACATGGTGGAAAGAGGGGCTTGACTTCTAAAAGCTGTCCTTTGACCTTCACTTTCACTCTTGAATAAATAATATATAAAATTCAATTCTTTGAATTATTAAATAAGTTATATATAATATATAATATATATATAGCTAATAGTATATATATGGTTGTGTGGACTATCTCCTGTTCATCTTAAATATTAATTCTTTGGACTAACTTCCAACTCCCCTAAGTAAACTTGGTCTGATCTGAGGTAATTTTCATGGTTATAGCACAAAGGTTGACTTTGGGAATCATCTTGAATGGCTTCTACCTCTGTTTTGCCTCACTTTGGCATTTCCCAGACTCAGCCCACCAGGACCAGACATGCAGGCCTCAGCTGTTTCTTTATGCCTGGCACTTTTATGTGGGACCAGGGATCTGAACTCAGCACCATCTACTTGTGAAGCAGAGTATTGACCCCTGAGCCATCTCTCCAGCCTCAAAATTATAATTTAAGAATCAAATTTACAACTAGTGCTTGTGAGAGTTAGATACAGGTGACAACTTGACAATTGCAAGCTGAGTTTTGGGCCCATCTATGAAAGATTAATAGTTAAGACATACCCTAAGCAAATCTACAGGAGATTCATAATTGATTAGAAATATCCAGCCCATGTTGTATGGGACTATCCCTTGTATATGTAAATAAGATGGGGGGACTTGGTAAAGCCAGTGAATTCTATGAGCATAAGCCCACTTCCATAATTCTTTAGCTGGTTTAGTAGTTGGCACACTTTTGTATATTTGGACAGATATGTTGTCTGGCAAGTGAGGTTTTCCCTTTTCTTAGTAATGCTTATTATGTGGCCAGTTCCCTCAGCTCCTGGTATTGATAAGAATTCTTTTTTTTTTTTTTTTTTTTTTTTTTTTTTTTTATTAAAAATTTAATTATACATTTTAAAATTTTTTACCAGTTCCCTCCCTCCCCCCTCCCCTTCCCCCAGTGTCTCCCCCCCAATTCCCAGAGAGTCCTTTATTGTGTGCGCCTAATTCTCCACTGGGTCCTCCTCTCCGATGACATATAAGGACCCAGTGGCATTTCCATAAGCCCTTTCTCTTGTTCCCCTTAATCATAAGATTACTACTATGGCTGTCAATCCCTTGCCTCCAGGGGTCTCGGTGCCCTTAACAGATGCTAGACTTTATGAGGGCAACAGTGCGCTGGACATTGCGCAGGGCATGCAAAGTTCCATTATGATTGCTTTGGCCCCAACTATTGTTGAGAATCTTGCAAATCGTTGCTCCTCCCATCCTTTTGCTCTTACAATCTTACCGCCCCCTCTTCCGCAAATGTCCCTGAGCTCCAGGATGGGGAGAGATTAGGCTGTCCTAGTTCTATGTGATTGATATAGAGTCTCTGAAGTTCTGGATTGTGGTTTGTTGATTTTCTTTTGCAGTTTTTCTGCTCCTGCAATTCCCTTCACTCCATTCTGCTGGGCACTGTATGTCACCCCCTGGCCAGAGACAAAAAGCTGTTAAACTGGAGTCTTGTTGTAATAGCACATTCAAGGGTAGATGTAATAAGAGTAGGAAACCTCACTGAGGGCGGGGTCCATTACCCATTTGCACAATGATTACTTTTTATCTGCTAGACTATATGCCCTCCCCTTCTGGTGAGATCAGGAAAGAACGTCTGTGAACTTAACCAGGTTTCTCATTACTTACTTGCAGACCTTGATGGAGGCCTATTTTCTCTGCTGTAACATGGTCTCCTCTCTCCTTGTTTCTGGTGTGGCCCTCCTAACCCATCTCTCTTGTTCATAATCCTTGCAATTACTGTGTTACATAGGTTTACTTTTGAGTGTCCCAATGTGGGCTGGGCGAGTTTGGTACTAGGAGCCACCTATTAGGGAGTACATACGGCGCTTAATTTTCTGGGTTTGGGATACTTCACTTAATATAATTCTTTCTAATGACATCCATTTCCCAGCAAATTCCAGTAATTCATCATTTTTGATGGCTGAGTAGTACTCCATTGTATAGATGTACCACAGTTTCCTTATCCACTCGTCAACTGTTGGACATTTAGGTTGATTCCATGACTTTGCTATTGTAAACAGTGCTGCTATGAACATGGTCGAGCTTGTGCTATCGAGGCGAACCTCTGCTGCTTGGGGGGTTATTCCCAAAAGTGGGATAGCAGGGTCATACGGCATTTCAATCTTTAATTTCTTTAAGAATCTCCAGACGGCTCGCCAGAGTGGCTGTATGAGCCTGCATTCCCACCAACAATGTAGGAGAGTTCCCCTCTCCCCACATCCTCTCCAGCATTTGTCGTTGTTTGTACTGTGGATTTTTGCCATCCTGACCGGGGTGAGATGATATCTCAGGGAAGTTTTGATTTGCATTTCCCTGATGGCGAAGGAAGTGGAGCATTTTTTAAGATAATTGTTAGACATTTTAATTTCATCCCTGGTAAAGTTTCTTTGAAGTTCCAGGGCCCATTTTTTAATTGGGCCAGTGTTTTCCTTGGAGTTTAATTTTCTAAGTTCTTTGTGCACTCTGGACAGTAGAGCTCTGTCAGATATGTGGTTAGTGAAGATTTTCTCCCATTCTGTGGGTTGCCTTTGAGCTCGTGCGACAATCTCTTTATCTGAACAGAAGCTCTTTAATTTCACAAGATCCCAACTGTTGAGAGTTGGTAGCAGTGACTGTGCCATTGGATGTCTGTTTAGGAAGTGTTGGCCTAGCCCAATCAGCTCGAGGGAGTTCCCTATCCTTTCAACTATGGCTTTTAAAGTCTCTGGCCTGATATCAAGGTCCTTGATCCATTTGGAATTAAGTCTTGTACATGGTGACAAGTACGGGTCCAGCTTTAATCTTCTGCATGTGGAGATCCAGTTTTGCCAACACCATTTGTTGAAGATGCTGTTCTTTTTCCATTGGATTCTTTGGGCCCCTTTGTCAAAGACCAAGTGGCTGTAACTTTGTGGGCTTATATCTGGGTCTTCAATCCTTATCCATTGATCTGTGTGTCTATTTTGGAGCCAGTACCAGGCTGTCTTTATAACTATGGATTTGTAGTATAGACTTAGGTTTGGTATGGTAATACCTCCAGCTGTGTTTTTGTTACTCAGGATTGTTTTTGCTATCCTGGGTCTTTTGTGCCTCCATATGAACTTTGAGATTGTTTGGTCAACTTCTTTGAAGAATTGCTTTGGGATTTTGATTGGTATAGCATTGAATCTGTATATTGCCTTTGGTAGGATGGTCATTTTTACAATGTTGATTCTGCCAATCCAGGAACAAGGGAGGTCTTTCCACCTTCTGGTGTCTTCTGCAATTTCTTTCTTTAGGGTTTTAAAGTTTTCATTGTAAAGGTCTTTTACCTCCTTAGTTAGGTTTATACCAAGGTATTTCATTTTTTTAGGGGTTATAGTAAATGGCATGGTTTCTCTCAAGGCTTTTTCACTTCTTTCATTCTGGGCATATAGGAAGGCCTCTGATTTTTGCACATTTATTTTGTATCCTGCCACCCTGCTGAACTTCTCAATTAGTTCCAGGAGCTTCCTGGTGGAGTTTTTGGGATCACTCAGGTATAAGATCATGTCATCTGCAAATAGAGATAGCTTGACTTCTTCCTTGCCAATTTGAATCCCTCTTATGTCCCTTTCTTGTCTTATGGCTTCGGCTAAGACTTCAAGTACAATATTGAATAGAAGTGGTGAGAGTGGACAGCCTTGTCTTGTTCCTGATCGAAGTGGGAATGCTTCCAATTGTTCCCCATTGAGCATAATCCTTGCTGTGGGCTTGTTGTATACAGCTTTTATTATATTGATAAAGTTCCTTCCATTCCTACTGTCTCTAGCGTTTTGATCATAAAAGGCTGTTGGATCTTGTCAAAAGCTTTTTCTGCATCTATCGAGAGTATCATGTGGTCTTGGACTTTGGACTGGTTTACATGATGAATTACATTTATTGATTTGCGTATGTTGAACCAACCTTGTGTGCCGGGGATGAAGCCTACTTGGTCCCCATGAATGATCTTTTTAATATGTTTTTGAATCCGATTTGCTAAGACTTTGTTGAGAATCTTTGCATCTGTGTTCATCAGGGAGATCGGCCTATAGTTTTCTTTTTTAAGTGAATCTTTATTAGGTTTTGGGATTAAAACGATATTAGCTTCATAGAAGGAATTTGGTAGTGTTCCTTCCTTTGCTATTTGGTGGAACAGTTTAAGGAGTATTGGTGTTATTAACTCCTTAAATGTCTTGTAGAACTCTGTGCTGAATCCATCTGGTCCAGGACATTTTTTGGTGGGAAGATTCGAGATTACTTCCTCAATTTCCTTATATGTTATAGGACTATTTAAGTAATTCACAACTTCCTGATTCAATTTAGGTAAGTTGTGTTTACTTAGAAATTCATCCATCTCTTTTGTGTTGTCAAACTTCACAGAGTATAAGTTTTTTGAAATATGATGTTATAATTCTCTGGATTTCTTGGGTATCCGTAGTGATAACTCCATGTTCATTTCTAATTTTGTTAATTTGGGTTTTCTCTCTCTTGCTTTTGGTTAGTTTAGCTAGGGGTGTATCAATCTTGTTGATTTTTTCAAAGAACCAGCTTTTCGATTTGTTGATTTTTTCTATCGTTTCTTAGTCTCGATTTCAGATATTTCTCCCCTTATTTTGCTAATCTCTTCTCTTCTACTGCTTTTGGGATCAGATTGCTCTAGTTTCTCTAAAGCTTTAAGCTGCATTGTTAAGTTGTTTATTTCTGATGTTTCCATTTTTTTGATGTGGGCATTAAGAGCTATGAACTTACCTCTTAGAACAGCTTTCATTGTGTCCCAGAGATTTTGGTAAGTTGTATTTTCGTTATCATTCACTTTCAGGAAATCTTGAATTTCCTTTTTAATTTCTTCCTGAATCCAGTTCTCATTCAGCATCATAGTGTTAAGTTTCCAGGAGTTAGTGTATTTTCTCTTGTTTGATGTGTTGTGGATGTCCAGCTTTAGGCCGTGGTGGTCTGATAGGGCACAGGTTAGAATTTCAACTTTCTTGTACATGTGTAGATTCATTTTGTGGCCCAATATGTGATCTATTTTGGAGAAAGTTCCGTGTGCTGCTGAGAAAAATGTGTATTCTTTGGTGCGTGGGTGAAAAGTTCGATAGAGATCTGTGAGGTCCATTTCTTTCAGGGTTTGATTAAGTTCCAAAGTGTCTCTGTTAAGCTTTTGACCTGTTGATCTATCCCATGTAGAGAGGGCGGTGTTGAAGTCCCCAAGAATTATCGTTTGGGGGTTGATTTCTTGCTTTAGACGCTGTAGGGTTTTCTTAATGAATGTGGAGGGGCCCGTATTGGGTGCATATATGTTCAGTATTGTGAAGTCTTCCTGGTGAATTGTACCTCTGACTAAAATGTAGTATCCATCCGTGTCTCTTATAATTTTTTTTGGTTTGAAATCCACTTTGTCTGATAGCATAATGGCTACCCCTGCCTGTTTTCTGCTTCCATTTGCTTGTAGAATTGTTGACCAGCCTTTTATTTTTAGAGCGTGCCTATCTTTTGTGGTGAGATGGGTTTCCTGCAGGCAGCAGATTGATGGATTGTGATTTTTAATCCAAGTTTGTAATCTGTGTCTCTTGATCGGTGAATTAAGTCCATTAACATTTAGTGTTATAATGGAGAAACTATTGTTAATTCCAGACATTTATTATGTTTAGTAGCTTTTATAAGTATATTGCTTCGCTTTTAATGGTGTTATATTTGCCTTCTGTTCTCCTGGATATGCCTGTTTTTTTCTTCACGCTTGAGTATCATTTCTAGCAGTTTTTGAAGGCCTGGTTTGGTGGCCATGTATCCCTTAAAGTTGTCTTTGTGCTGGAAAATTTTTCTTTCTCCCTCGATCATGACTGATAGTTTTGCAGGGTAAATCAGCCTGGGTTGACATTTTTGCTCATTCAATACTTGAAGTATGTCTCTCCAAGCTCTTCTTGCTTTTACTGTTTCGACTGAGAAGTCATTTGTTATTTTAATAGGTTTGCCTTTAAAAGTGACTTGTTTTTTCTCCCTTGAAGCTCTCAGCACCAGTTCTTTATCTTGAATGTGGAGTGTTTTAACTATTATTTGCCGCGGTGTGCTTCTAGTTTGGTCGTATCTGTTTGGGGTGCGGAATGCCTCTGGTATATGAATGGGCCTCTCTTTCTTTAGATGAGGAAAGTTTTCCTTGATGATCGTTTGAAAAATTTCCTCAGGGGTGGTATTTTGAGATTCTTGCTCCGGTATTCCATGAATACGCATGTTAGGCTTCTTCAGGGTGTCCCATATTTCTTGGATATTTCTCTCAAGTATCTTTTTGGCTTTAACAACCTCTTCCATTGAGCTGGCTAGTACTCCCACTTTATCTTCAAGGTCTGAAATTCTGTTTTCTGCTTCATTAGTTCTGTTGATAAGACTCTCTGTGGCGTTCTGGGTTGAAGATAACTTGTCTTTTAGCTCAGTTTTAAACTCTGCTTGAGTTTGTTTTAACTGTTCTATGCCGCTTTTTGTTTCTTGCACTGTTTTTCTCAACTCCTCCAGATGTCTGTTGTGTTCCTCTTCAAAGCGATTGATTCGATTATGTAATTCCTCCCGGATTTCCTCTTTCATAGTATTGAACATGGTAATGATCATATTTTGAAAGTCGTTATCCTGGGTCAGGCTTTCTTGGCCTTTTTCCGCGGGTTTGTTCTTTTTGGAGTCTAACATTATGGGATTAATTTCTTCAGTGGGAGATTTGTTTACTTGAGTGTTGCTTCTCATGGATTTGCACTTTGACTTTGGCATTGTCATTTTAACTCTTAAGATCTCTCAATTTCACTAAACTGAATTATTTGGCCTGGGGTACTGGTGGGCGGGGCCTGAACGGGGACTTACCTAGGGAGCGGGGTGAGGCCCGGGTGGACCGCGTGCGTGTCCCGACTGGCGGAGCGGGGTGGGGCGAAAAGGGAGGATGGGCGCAGGGGGAGGTGCTCCTCGTTCCCTGGGCCCCCGCGCGGCTCCGGCTGGATGGCGGGAGTCGGAGCCGGGTCCCCGTGGGCTGACCTGGGGTCCTAGAGCGCGCGTTGAGGCCCGGCTGGATCTCGCCTACGCGTCCCGGCCGGCGGAGCGGGGGGGTGGGGCGAAAGAGGGAGGCTGCGCTCGTCGGCGTGGAGCTATTTAACCCGAGGGCAGCTGGGGCGGGGCCCGGGCGCAGGGGGAGGTGCTCCTCGTTCCCTGGGCCCCCGCGCGGCTCCGGCTGGATGGCGGGAGTCGGAGCCGGGTCCCCGTGGGCTGACCTGGGGTCCTAGAGCGCGCGTTGAGGCCCGGCTGGATCTCGCCCACGCGTCCCGGCCGGCGGAGCGGGGGGTGGGGCGAAAGAGGGAGGCTGCGCGCGTCGGCGTGGAGCTATTTAACCCGAGGGCAGCTGGGGCGGGGCCCGGGCGCAGGGGGAGGTGCTCCTCGTTCCCTGGGCCCCCGCGCGGCTCCGGCTGGATGGCGGGAGTCGGAGCCGGGTCCCCGTGGGCTGACCTGGGGTCCTAGAGCGCGCGTTGAGGCCCGGCTGGATCTCGCCTACGCGTCCCGGCCGGCGGAGCTGGTATTGATAAGAATTCTACAACCAAGCTGAATTAAGAACAGTAACCAGACAGTAATAAGCCAAAATGAAGCCTCTTTGTTTCCATTTGGTTGTGAATTTATCAGGAGCATAATGAGTAACTGTGACAGTGATTTAAAGTCAGTATCCACCACTGAACATTCTGAAAAGGCAGGAGTGATTTTTATCTAAATATTGGGATCAGCTAGTAGATTTTACTGCAGTGTTTGGGATGTACAAGACATCCCAATATTGAGAAGGCACTCAATATATATTATCTATACAAAGTATAACTATATCTATGTATAGCTCTCTATTTATTTATGAAATAGAAAGGGAAGGAGAGCAGAGTTGAATGAAGTACTTTAGTTCACTCTTTCACATATTTTGTTAATGTAAATACTAGGAAGAACCTTCTCCTTGGATATTCCTTGTTCTTTGAATGAATTAATTCAGAGGTCCTTCCACTAGACATCCATTCTAGGTTTTGATGAACTCTTAAGTGCTTTTACTTTATTTGTGCTGTATTCCAATTACAGAGGCTACTTCACAAATATACTTGAGTGTTATTGAAAGGTCTCTCTGCTATTTCCATTGCAAAGTCAGAGTTAAGAACCACTGATCTATTAATTAATTCCTTTAGCACCTTTTACATGTCTAACTTTGCCAGGAGACTTTGCTTCAAAGGCAAAGACTTTTTTTCTCATTGTCCTGCTCACTGAATGTAATATAAACTGGGCATTTTGATGAGTATTAAAAATAACTTAAACTATTCCCTCCCTCACCCTTGTTTTGAGATCCTAACTCTTCCCTGTAAAAGGTTTCACCCTAATATATCTCTTTACTAAGGCAGAAGACCAGGTAAGGGAGGGAACAATTGAGAAAAATACATACCCCAAAATGAGGAGATGGGAGATTGAAGGGACAAAGGACTTATAGAAAACTCAAAAACGGTGGAAACAACCTCAAAGGAACATCCTATGCTAGTAAGATGTCAAAAATGTCTTTTAAAGAAAGGAACAAAAATGAGCAGTCCCTAGGCAGAGGAGCATGGAGTGAGGAAAACAGGGAAGAATAGAATAGAATAGAATAGAATAGAATAGAATAGAATAGAATAGAATAGAATAGAATAGAATAGAATAGAATAGAATAGAATAGAATAGAATAGAATAGAATAGAATAGAATAGAATAGAATAGAATAGAACAGAATAGAACAGAACAGAATAGAAAAGAATAGAATAGAAAAGAAAAGAATAGAATACAATAGAATAGAATAGAAAATAGAATAAAATAGAATAGAATAAAATAAAATAAAATAGAATAGAATAATAAAAGCCTTGAACTGATCCACTTGGAACCCAGGTACAAAATTACACTAGAAGTAACAGGATGGCACTTCTTGATAAAATGTTGGTCAGAGAGGTCTTAAAGGCTTTTACCATGGGTCTTGGTTGCTCTCCAAAAACCATCAGTAACACCCTATTATTGAAGTTGCAACAAAATTATGGATAAAGTGAGTCAGGTGGAACTGGTCTGAGGACTTTCTCCTTCCTGGATAGCTTATACAATACCAAGCCGTAGAAGCTTCTGGGGGAGAAAAATAATCACAAGCCCCATCAATGACATAAGATCTGTAAGTTGAAATATCAATCACCATGGTAACAGGTGACCACCAGTGTAATAGTGGCATGAGTATCAAGGAGACAAGCTTTTTGATTGGATTAAAGACCCACTTGTCAGAATGGTACCCATCCCTGTTACTATAAACTAGAATAAGAACCTAAAAAGGTGAAAGAAATAGATCAATAGAGAAGACAGCCAATGAACCTATAGGTAGGAAGACAGTATATCAAACTGCTCTGTAGTGAGCTATTATTATAACCACAGAATGGGAACTCACAGTCTAAAGCTGGATGAGTGAAGGGAAATGCACACATCTGTGGGGTGGCCTGACAAGAAGTAACTTGTTACACTATGGAGGCCTGAGCCCCCACGGGGTAGACAAGCCAGAGTGAATCCTGAGGTCCATTGAAGCATGCAGGCAGAAGGCTGGGAGGAAGTGGGAGGGAATAATGAAGAGAAGGAAGGGGATAGGAGGGGGGATGGAGGGAAGCTGGGATGAATACTCTATATACTTGTAAAAATGGGAAAAAATTAATAAAAACAACTTTAATGATACCATATAAATTACATTTTTTCCATAAGACTATATAACTTTCATAATCATTAATGAGCCCATTTTCAAAGAAGGGTTGCTTTTCTAGGAAGTATGGAGTCACTATTAGAATTTGTGGCCATGTCTGCTTGATGTGGACCACCCTGTGCTAGCAATATGTGGACCAGGGAAGCTTGTCAACAATCTTCCAACCCACACTAAGTAGACCTAGCTATGCAATCTTGCTCATGGATTCTTAATCATTTGTTTACTTAGTGGGCCATCCTGCTTTGTTGACTTTATGTTAGAACTTTACTCTTGTTTTAAATTCACTTTAAATCTATCTCGTTTCATTTAAAATTTTCCAAATTTTCACCATCTTAATTTTCTTCTTCTTTGGTATACATTTCATGATCAGCTACTTAGTATCTTCTTCATGCTTGCTTCTTTTGGGTTATATTTCTAACATATATAGTCTAATTTATATATATAATTTATTATATGTAATAAATTATATATATTTGTAAAATGTTTGTAGCTCAGTGCTACAAGACCAAGAAATAGGCTTTTAACTGGAAAATGAAATAAGAGTTCGTATAAGAGAATGGTATTGATTCATCATTGAGATGGGAAAAGAAAATATAACAGAATAGGTTTAATGATGGTGTGAATTTCATGAGGAACAATTACTATATGTCCCTTGAAAAGAGGTCATTAGTGACCTCAAAGAGTCATGGTGACTTCATGTGAAAGTACATTACACAGGATATAAAACTGGTTGAACTTCAGTGGATTCAAAAAGGCTGAGTGGAAAGTGAACCAAGGAGTCATTAAAACCCACAGTTATAACAGGAAGGATAAAGGGAGATGCTTATAATTGCTATTTTAGACCTTTATATGCTCAATGAAAAGACAGAGGAAGGAAGAATATTTTGAAAGTCAAAGGTAGATTTGATGGCAGTATATTTCCATTTGAGCAAAGAGATTTATTTTTAAATGTTTCATTCACTATCTCCTTCCCTTTTTTATGGAGTAGTATTCCATTCATAAATATACCACAATTTGTTTATGCAAGCAAATCTGATGAACATTCAGATTGTTGCCCATGTTTAGCTACCCTATGTGAGATATCAGAAACATTTGCATATGTATGTTCTATTGACTAAACCCTTAGGAGATGAAAATGCAAACATTTGGAGAGTATCTGATAAAAAGTCACCACAGTTTTTCCATGGTGACTGGATCATTTTTCATTTCTATCATGGAGTGTGAGCTTCAGTTTTTGCACTTTACCACCAACAGTTGGTACTGTCAGTTATTAAAGGTTTAGCCATTCTGTTAGCTATGTAACAGTAGCTAAAATAAGTTAATTGATTAATTACAGCATCTGTCTATATACTTAATAGAGAATCATATATTCTATCAGTGAAGTTTTAAATCTCTTGCCTATTATTAAAGATGGGGTTGTTTACCTTCTTACTCTTCCCACTGATTGTTATTAGTGTCATTATTAAATTGGAAATGTTCTTTACATATTAATATCCTATATTAGACATTAATATTTTTCTAAATTACAATGCATATGCTGATCTAATTGACATTAATTGACATCTCAGTTTTTGCTGCTTCAAGTTATATTGTTCCCCTTTGCTCCTCCCGCCTGCCTGCCCGCCGGATATGGGACTCGCTCGCGTTCGGTCGGTCCTCCATCCCAGGTGAGTTACTCAGCCCCCAGGTCACCCCCTGTCTCAGCTCCTCCCACCAGCCAGCCCGGGCAATACCCAGGCTGCTTCCCCTTTGCCCTAGCCCCTTTTTCCTCCCGCCCGCCTGCCCGCCCGACCCGGACAGGACTTGCTCTGGTTCCTCTATTCCTGGAGCCTGGGTGGGCCAGTAAGCCAAGCCCCAGGTCCCAGGTGAAGAGTTCTGCCATAACCACCAGCCCCTCTCCCCATCCGACTCACCAGGGACCCTCGCTCCACGGAGGACACACTGCTACTCAGAATTCAACAGATTCCAAAGAAAACCCAAGCAAAGCTTTAAGGGACAAAGGCCATACATCTGAAGTCCTTTAAATCATCCTATCATATGGGAGAGAGTCTTCACATCCAGCCCAAAGATAAGTAAATCTCTTTCTTTTACCATACTGCTCCTTTCTAGTATTAATCACTGTAGATTAACTTTTCCATACAGCCAACCCAAAAATATATACAACTCCAGGGATTATACCACTCACCTTCACATATCACCAAGATACTAAATCACAAAATTGCACTACTATACAAGTATTCACCCCTTGTCTACTTAACCTGACTTAACTGATGAACTAACAGCCTAATAGCCTCATCTAGAAAATAATACTAATAGCAGACAAACGAACCCAACTACAAGCCAAGCACTAGTAATAACTGCCAGAGAGTAGTAATACCAACTAAATCAGTTCAGTCAAACTTGAAGAAAAAAACAAGCGTATCCAGGAGGACAGAAGGGAAGTATATTACCACCAAAACCTAAATGTCAAAAAATGTACTTATAAAAGCCACTAAACATAAAAAATGTCCAGAATTAAAAATAATTTTTCCATTATAACATTAAATGTCAATGGTATTAACTCACAGATCAAGAGACACAGATTACAAACATGAATTAAAAACCACAACCCATCAATATGCTGCCTTCAGGAAACTCATCTTACCACAAAAGATAGACACATCCTAAAAATAAAAGGCTGGTCAAAACTTCTGCAAGCTACCCCTTCCCTCCACTCCGCCGCCCGGGACCCGCGCTTTGCGCGGTCCAGCCTGGCCTCACCGCGCGACCTAGGTAAGCTCTGTCCCCGCCCACCCCCAGAACCCCAGGCCGCCAAAGGGACCCAGCTCCTCCCACCATCCAGCCGGAGCCACTGCGCAGGGCCTGGGAGAAGGAGGACACCCCCTCTGCGCCCACCCCCAAAACCCCAGGCCAAATAATTCAATTTAGTGAAAAACGCACAGAAATTGAAAGAAGATCTTAAGAGTTAAAACGACAATGCCCAAGTCAAAGTGCAAATCCATGAGAAACAACACTCAAGTAAACAAATCTCCCACTGAAGGAATTAATCCCATAATGTTAGACTCCAACCAGAACAAACACATGGAAAAGCCTGACCCAGAATAACGACCTTCAAAATATGATCACTACCATGTTCAATACTATGAAAGAGGAAATCCGGGAGGAATTAAATAATCGAATCAATCGCTTTGAAGAAGAACACAACAGACACTTGGAGGAGGTGAGAAAAACAGTGCAAGAAACAAAAACTGGCATAGAGCAGTTAAAGCAGACAAGCAGAGTTTAAAACTGAGCTAAAAGACAAGTTATCTTCAACCCAGAACTCCACAGAGAGTCTTATCAGCAGAAATAATGAAGCAGAAAACAGAATTTCAGACCTTGAAGATAAAGTGGAAGTATTAACCAGCTCAATGGAAGAGGTTGTTAAAGCCAAAAAGATACTTGAAAGGAACATTCAGGAGATATGGGACACCCTGAAGAAGCCTAACATGTGCATTCATGGAATACCAGAGCAAGAATCTCAAAATACCACCCCTGAGGAAATTTTTCAAATGATCATCAAGGAAAACTTTCCTCATCTGAAAAAAGAGAGGCTCATCCATATACAAGAGGCATTCTGCACCCCAAACAGATATGACCAAAACAGAAGCTCACCACAGCAAATAATACTCAAAACACTCCACATTCAAGATAAAGAACTGCTGCTGACAGACATTCGTTCCTGATCATTTACAACTAAGGGGGTATGAACTCACCAGAAGGGGAGGGCATATAGTCCGGCAGATTAAAAAGTAACCATTTTGCAAATGGGTGATTAATTCCTCCCATTGCCAAATGCCATATGACCCTGTGATTCCACTTTTGGGTATAAGTATTACATCTACCCTTGAATGTGCTCTTATAATAAGACTCCAGTTTAACAGCTTTTTGTCTCTGGCCAGGGGGTAACATACAGTGCCCATCACGATGGAGTGAAGGGCATTGCAGGAGCAGCAAAACTGCAAAAGAAAATCAACAAACCACTATCCAGAACTTCAGAGATGCTGTATCAACCACCTAGAACTAGGCCAGCCTAATCTCTCCCCATCCTGAAGCTCAGGGACATTTGCGAAAGAGGGGGCGGTAAAAGTGTAAGAGCAAAAGGATGGGAGGAGCAATGATTTGCAAGATACTCCACACAAGTTAGGGCCGAAGCAATCATAATTGGACATTGCATGCCCAGCGCAATGTCCAACACACTATTGACCTCACAAAGTCTAGCATCTGCTAAAGGCACCAAGATCCTTGGAGGCAAGGTATTGACAGCCACAGTAGTGTTCCTATGCTTAAGGGAAACACAGAAAAGGGTTCAGGGAAATGCCACTGGGTCCTTGTACATCATCGGAGAGGAGGATCCAGAGGAGAGCCAGGCATGCACAAGAAAGGACTCTGGGAATTGGCGCGGGAGGCACGGGGGGATGGGGAGGGAGAGGTGAGGGGAAGGGGAGCAGAGGGGTTGGGGGGGAGGAGGCGGGAGGGAGGGAACTGGTGTACCTATTAAGTTTGTATGAGCTGAAATAATAATAAAAAATGTATTATAAAAAAAAAGAACTGGTGCTGAGAGCTTCAAGGGAAAAAAAACAAGTCACTTTTAAAGGTAAACCTATTAAAATAACAAATGACTTCTCAGTCGAAACAGTAAAAGCAAGAAGAGCTTGGAGAGACATACTTCAAGTATTGGATGATCAAAAATGTCAACCCAGGCTGATTTACCCTGCAAAACTATCAGTCATGATCAAGAGAGAAAGAAAAAATCTTCCAGCACAAAGACAACTTGAAGGGATACATGTCCACCACACCAGGCCTTCAAAAAATGCTAGAAATGATATTCAAGCGTGAAGAAAAAACAGGCATATCCAGGAGAACAGAAGGCAAGTATAACACCACTAACAGCGAAGAAATATACTTATAAAAACCACGAAACATAATAAATATCTGGAATTCAAAATAGTTTCTCCATTATAACACTAAATGTTAATGGAATTAACTCACCAATCAAGAGACACAGATTACAAATTTGGATTAAAAATCACAATCCATCAATCTGCTGCCTGCAGGAAACCCATCTCACCACAAAAGATAGGCATGCCCTAAAAATAAAAGGCTGGTCAACAATTCTACAAGCTAATGGAAGCAGAAAACAGGCAGGGGTAGCCATTATGCTATCAGACAAAGTGGACTTCAAACCAAAGAAAATTATAAGAGACACGGATGGATACTACATTTTAGTCACAGGTACAATTCACCAGGAAGACTTCACAATACTGAACATATATGCACCCAATACGGGCCCCTCCACATTCATTAAGAAAATCCTACAGCGTCTAAACCAAGAAATCAACCCCCAAACGATAATTCTTGGGGACTTCAACACTGCCCTCTCAACATGGAATAGATCAGTAGGTCAAAAGCTTTAACAGAGACACTTTGGACCTTAATCAAACCCTTAAAGAAATGGACCTCACAGATCTCTATCAAACTTTTCACCCACGCACCAAAGAATACACATTTTTCTCAGCAGCACACGGAACTTTCTCCAAAATAGATCACATACTGGGCCACAAAACGAATCTACACACATACAAAAAAGTTGAAATTCTAACCTGTGCCCTGTCAGACCACCATGGCCTAAAGCTGGACATCCACAACACAACAAACAAGAGAAAATACATTAACTCCTGGAAACTTAACAATATGATGCTGAATGAGAACTGGATTCAGGAAGAAATTAAAAAGGAAATTCAAGATTTCCTGAAAGTGAACGATAATGAAAATACAACTTACCAAAATCTCTGGGACACAATGAAAGCTATCCTAAGAGGTAAGTTCATAGCTCTTAATGCCTACAGCAAAAAAAATGGAAACATCACAAAGAAATAATTTAACAATCCAGCTTAAAGCTTTAGAGACATTAGAGCAATCTGATCTCAAAAGCAGTAGAAGAGAGGAGATTAGCAAAATAAGGGGAGAAATACCAAAATTGAGATTAGGAAAATGATACAGAGAATCAACCAGTCGAAAACCTGGTTCTTCAAAGAAATCAGTAAGATTGATACAGCACTAGCTAAATTAACCAAAAGCAAGAAAGAAAAAACCCAAATTAACAAAATTAGAAATGAAAATGGAGTTATCACTACTGATACCCAAGAAATACAGAGTATTATAATGTCATTTCAAAAACTTATATTCTGTGAAATTTGACAACACAAAAGACATGGATGAATTCCTAAGTAAGCACAACTTATCTAAATTGAATCAGGAAATTGTGAATTAAACGGTCCTATAACATATGAGGAAATTGATGAAATAATCTCAAATCTTCCCACCAAGAAATGTCCTGGGCCGGTTGGATTCAGCACAGAGTTCTACCAGACATTTAAGGAGCTAGTAACACCAATTCTCCTTTAACTGTTCCATGAAATAGCAAAGGAAGGAACACTACCAGATTCTTTCTATGAAGCAAATATTGTCTTAATCCCAAAACCTAATAAAGATATACTTAAAAAAGAAAACTATGGGCCAATCTCTTTGATGAACACAGATGCAAAGATTCTCAACAAAGTTTTAGCAAATCGGATTCAAAAACATATCAAAAACGTCACGGGGATCAAGTAGGCTTTATCCCAGGCACACAAGGTTGGTTCAACATATGCAAACCAATAAATGTAATTCATCATATAAACCAGTCTAAAATCCAAGACCACATGATACTCTCGATAGATGCAGAAAAAGCTTTTGATAAGATCCAAAACCCTAGAAACAGTTGGAATGGAAGGAACCTTTGTCAATATAATAAAGGCTGTCTACAACAAGCCCACAGCAAGGATTATACTCAATGGGGAAAAGCTCAAAGCATTCCCACTTCGATCAGGAACTAGACAAGGCTGTCCACTGTCACTACTTCTCTTCAATATTGTACTCGAAGTCTTAACTGAAGACATAAGACAAGAAAGGGAGATAAAAGAGATTCAACCCAGCAAGGAAGAAGTGAAGTTATATCTATTTGCTGATGACACAAGTTTATACCTGAGTGATCCCAAAAACTCCACCAGGAAACTCCTGGAACTAATACAGAAGTTCAGCAGGGTAGCAGGATACAAAATAAACATACAAAAATCAGTAGCCTTCCTCTATGCCCAGAATAAAAGAAGTGAAAAAGCCATGAGAGAAACAATCCCATTTACTATAGCTCCTAAAAAAAAAGAAATACCTTGGTATAAACCTAATCAAGGAGGTAAGAGACCTTTACAATGAAAACTATGAAACCCTCAAGAAAGAAATTGCAGAAGACACCAGAAGGTGGAAAGACCTCCCATGTTCCTGGATTGACAGAATCAATATCATAAAAATGACCATCCTACCAAAGGCTATACACACATTCAATGCTATACCAATTAAAATCCCAAAGCGATTCTTCAAAAAAGTTAGCCAAACAATCTCAATGTTCATACGGAGTCACAAAAGACCCAGGATAGCAAAAACAATCCTGAGTAACAAAAACACTGCTGGAGGTATCTCCATACCAAACCTTAGTCTATACTACAAATCCATAGTTGTAAAAACAGCCTGGTACTGGCTTCAAAATAGGCACATAGATCAATGGATAAGGGTTGAAGACCCAGATATAAGCCCACAAACTTACAGCCATTTGATCTTTGACAAAGGGGCCCAAAAAATCCAATGGAAAAAGAACAGTATCTTCAACAAATGGTGCTGGCAAATAGATCTCCACATACAGAAGATTAAAACTGGATCCGTACTTGTCACCATATTATACAAGACTTACTTCTAAATGGATCAAGGACCTCAATATAAGTCCAGAGACTGTAAAAACCTTAGTTGAAAGGGTAGGGAACTCCTTGGAGGTGATTGGACTAGGCCAACAGTTCCTAATTGGAAATCCAATAGCACAATCACTACAACCAACACTCAACAGATGGGATCTTATGAAATTAAAGAGCTTCTGTTCAGATAAAGAGATCGTAACCCAAGCACAATGGCAACCCACAGAATGGGAGATAATCTTCACTAACCACATATCTGATAGAGCTCTATTATTCAGAGTGCACAAAGAACTTAGAAAACTAAACACCAAGGAAACAAATGGCCCAATTAAAAAATGGGCCCTGGAACTTAAAAGAAACTTTACCAGGGACGAAATTAAAATGTTTAACAAATATCTTAAAAAATACTCCACATCCTTAGCCATCAGGGAAATGCAAATCAAAGCCTCCCTGAGATATCATCTCACCCCTGTCAGGATGGCAAAAATCCACAATACAAACAACACCAAATGCTGAAGAGGATGTGGAGAGAGGGGAACTCTCCACATTGCTGGCGGGAATGCAGGCTCATACAACCAGTCTGGAGAGCCGTCTGGCAATACTTAAAGAAGTTAAAGATTAAAATGCCATATGACCCAGCTATTTCACTTTTGGGAATAACCCCACATAGAGCAAATATTCACCTCAATGGAATAAGCACGACCATGTTCATAGCAGCACTATTTACAATAGCAATGGAATCAGCCCAAATGTCCAAATGTTGACGAGTGGATAAGGAAAATGTGGTACATTTATACAATGGAATACTACTCAGCCATCAAAAATGATGAATTAATGCAATTTGAAAGGAAATGGATGGAATTAGAAACAATTATATTGAGTGAAGTATCCCAGACACAGAAAATTAAGCACAGTATGTACTCCCTAATAGGTGAATCCTAGTACCAAACCCACTTAGAGACACACTCAAAGATAAATCTCTGTGATACCTACAGTAATTGCAAAGATTATAAACAGGAGAGAAGCGGAAGGAGGGCCCTGCCAGAAACAAGGAGAGAGGGGATCATGTTGCAGCAGAGATAATAGGCCACCATCAAGGACTGCAAGTAAGTAATGAGACATCTGGTTAAGCTCACAGACTTTCCTTCCTGGTCACTTGCAGCTGACGGGGTATGATCTTACCAGAAAGGGAGGGCTTAGTCTGGCAGATAGAAGGTAACCATTTTGCAATGGGAGACTGACCCACCCCTCACCACAGTCTCCTACTCTTATTCCATCTACCTTTGAATCTATCCTTATATAAGGTTCTATTTTAACAGCTTTTTATCTCTGGCCAGGGGGTGACATCCAATACCCATCAGGATGGAGCCAAGGGCATTGCAGGAGTAGCAAAACTGAAAAAAAAAATCAACGAACCACAATTCAGAACATCAGAGACTATATCAACCTCCTGGAATCAGGCCTGCCTAATCTCTCCCCATCCAGAAGCTCAGGGAAATTCGCAGAAGAGGGGGCGGTGAGATTGTAAGAGCACAAGAATGGGAGGAGCAATGATATGCAAGATACTCCACACAAGTTAGGGCCAAAGCAATTGTAATAGGACTCTGCATAATCTGTGCAATGACCAACTTATCTTTGACCCCTCAAAGTCTAACATGGACTAAAGGCACTAGGATCCTTAGAAGCAAGGGATTAACAGTCACAATAGTGTTCCTATACTTAAGGGGAACACAAGAAAGAGTTCTAGGAAATGCCACTGAGTCCTTACACCTCATCAGAGAGGAGGACCCAGAGGAAAGTTTGACATACACATTAAAGGGATGGAGAGAGGGGGCATTGGGAGAAAGGGAAGGAGTGGGGAAAGGAAGAGGAAAAGAGGGGAGGAAGCAGCAAGGTCCAGGGAGGGGTGGAGGGAGGAAGGGGACAGGGGTACCTATTACGTTTGTATGAGCAGAAAATTAAATTAATTAAAAAATGAAAAATTTTTAAAAAGTTATATTGTTAAAAATCCTGCCTTAAATGAAACTTAACATTAGCATGGACTGCATCTCTGTAACCAAAATCAGTGACATTCTGAAGAAAAATGTAAATAAAGAGGCAGAATGGTCTTGGTACTTCTGTTAGAGGCTCACCACAATTCTAAATATAATCATCTACAGGCTAGTCAGAATGAGCAAGCAGCATCTCTTTTCTTCATCCCATTACATTTCCTTATATATCTCTTTCTTTACCAAGGCAGGAGATAGGTTATAGAAAATCATAGTAAACATACCCATATCCTTTCATTGCTACTTCTACTCACTGAGAAACATAAACACAGCCTGCATGCTTTTACAATCTTTATTGAGAAACAAACATCAATTATAAATTCCTCACCAGAAATAATGTCTGTCTACTTCAAATTTCAACTGTTGTGTAGCTTAGCAGACCTTTTCATAATAGATATTTATTAATTGCTTCCTAAATAAACTTATGAGAGAAATACTTTCAGTTTGGCTTTCTCTATGTACTAGTTCTAAATGTCCATATCACAAACATTTCTCCCCCACTCAAGAATACATGCTGGTTGGCAGTATTTATTGGAAGAACCTTGAACTCATACAGCATATGGTTGGACCTGAGGTCAAGACCATCTGTGAAGAGACTAAAAGCTCTTTTCTGCTGTTTTTCATCCACATCATGTTATTACCAGTCTCCAGCTGCATGCACAAAATGTTTCTCCTGCACAGATGCCTTTCCTCTTCTTCCCTATCTACTAGAATTTCCGCATATTTTAAAGAAAGGTTTCACCTATTGTGGGCCTGCTTCAAAGCTAAAGAAATGCCTTCAACATGTTTTGGTAATGTTTGTAAATTTTAGAGGCAGAAAAGTCTTACATTGAAGCATGGATTCTGGCTTTTCTAATTCTTTTCATTGCTAAATCGCATAATTACATTAAGATTCAATATATTCATTTATTAAAAAAGGAATACTAAGAATGTGTTGTTTTCTCTTTAAAAGTAGGAATAATGAAAGGGTTATAAAATCAGAGAATGCTTACAAAGTGCTCTGCACAGTACCTGGCATATGGTGAATACATAATGTTCAGAACTGCTACCCATTGCTGTTTTAATGATAGTAATTGATAACAATATTTCAAAATCTTCGCTATTTAGCTCACACTAACATCTCCTTTCTTTGAATTTCTATGGAACTGAAAGTCATTGCTACTCAGCGTGACCCTCATTATTCTTTGACTATTCCATATATGTGCATTTTGCTTTCTCAATTCAGTTGCAAGCTCCTAGAGAGTTCCTAACACAAACCAGCTGCATAGTAGGGGTCCTCTATGAACTTGCTGATTGGTTAATGGGTTTTACCTCCAGGCTACTGAAATGAAACCTAATAATGTCACTAAAGGGAACAATTCATACCAAGAACGGACCTTTTCTGAATCTTCTGAAATCTAATTACAGGAGCAAGGCTCATACTATAGCACCAGACCCAATGGAGGAGAACAATTAATGTTCTTTTTGGAGTCAGGATGGAACCCATTCCTTGTATCAGGTACCCTGAGTCCTGACTACCTAGCAGGATATGACTTGGTGTCTATAAATACAAATTCTCTTTTGTTTTTTCAAACATTCATTTATCTACTGACTGGAGCTTTTTTTTTTTGAAGCCTAAAATTTGTTGTCAACACCTGTGATATGAAACTGTTTTATCATTCTGACAATGACAATTAAGAACATGGCAAACAGAATACAGGATGATCACAAACATCTGAAAACAAGGGCAGATATAAATGAACAAAATCCCCTCACTCATTTGTTCCCAGACTTAATAATAGATGCCCTGACCATTCACATTTCATCATGCATAATTCAACATATATGAAAATTCATTCTCAGGGAATGAGTATGTTATGCTAAGCTGCTTTAAGAGAGTGAATTGAAACCTTGACAGGAAAAGAAAAAAGTAGAGTGACAAAAGACTTTGTAGGAGCTTTGGAGCTTTTCCTCTCCTCAAGTAATTACCTGTCTAATTTTTCTTTCATCAACACTGCTAGTGTCTCCTGCCTATCTGTCTTCTGTCTATCATGCAACCAGTGTTTCCTTCCCAAAACTTATTTCTGTTTTCACCTTTCCAATTCACAATGACATCTCCAAATTCTATCTGCGGTTAGTGGGGATTATTCAGAGAATGGAACTAACAGGTAAATGTATAGATACAGATGATGTAGATGTATTCGTCGATGATATAGACACAGATATACAAGAAAAAATTCATATGGGGATTAGTTCAAGGAATTATGGAAAGCCAAGCCCTATGGTATGCCAGATCCAGAAAGGTGAGTAGTAGTTTTAGTCTAAGTCTCAAAGCCTAATTGATGGCCTGAGTCAGTGAAGCACATACTTTGTAAAATGAATGATCTCGAGTGTCTCATATACAGTCAATAAATCCTGTGTTAAATGTGGAAAAACTACAGAAATTCAGCATTACAAGGATGAGTTTTCTCAATTTGTTTTGGGTTTTGTGGAATTGGTTCCCTGAACTAATTTGACTTAAATATGCCAGCAGTTTTTTTGTAGCCCTGAAGGTTGACAATGGGAATTATTCACGAAAACGAATTGCTTAATCCCCATAAATCACCTTGAAAATTAAAATAATCCCAACTACAGTAGTTCTATGGCAAAACTTTGAGGAGGTAAGAGAGAGAATAATGGAGAGAAGCCCATTGTATAATTGTCATGTAGTCTATTCTAAAATCCAAAGAATGAGAAGAAGACAGTCATGAAAAGTGAGGTCTTAAAATAAGAATCAAATGTGATGAAGAACACATAGCACATTTAGTCATTGGGCATCCATTACATTACCTAGCTATAACTGCATGATAATAATGAATCTTTCAGACACATAGTTAAAGCAACATAGGTAAAGCATCTTTACCTATGATCTTCACCTTTTAGATCATGAATAAAAGGAACAAAAATCTTTCTCAATTTAGCAATAGTCTTATCTAAAAAGGATTTTTTTCTACACAATTTCAGAGATTCTAATCCTTGAGCAGTTGACTTTGTTGCTTTTAGGCCATGGAAAGACAACAGAACATAACGGGAATATGTAGCAGAATAAAATCATTTCTTTATAGCCAAGGAGCAAAATCAAAAATAAAAAGAGACCCATATTCTTCTTCTTAGGAACACACTCAGTGGCCTAAAGACATGCCGTAGGTCTCTGACCCTCTCTTTCTCTCAGATTGAGGTTTTAGTTCCTCATACATGCTAGGCTAGCACTTTACTATGAGGTATTAATCCCCCCAGTCTTATCTCTTTTTTGATAGAATATAGTTTCCTTTTTTTATTTTTACACTTTTGCAAGCATATTGGGTATTCTTCCCAGGCTCCCCCTTCACCATTTTCTTCCTTTCCCTCCCACCTTTCTGCCTGTGTGCTTCTGTGGACCCCAGGGTTCAATCTGACCTGTTTACTCCTGTGGGTGCTCAGGCCACCATGGCACCTCTCTTCAGGCCACCACACTAATATGTGCATTTCCCTTCACTAATTCAATTATATACCCAAAGGTTTCCACTGTAAGTGCCAATTCTATGGATATAATAACAGCTTCCAACAGAGTACTTTAATTTACTATCTTCCTACCTATAGGTTTATTAGCTGTCTTCCCTGTTGATTTTTTTCTTCCCTTTTTTTAATAGGTTCTTATTCTAGTTTACAGTTATAGGAATGTGTACCTTCTGACAAGTGGTCTTGAATCCAATTAGAAAGCTGTTGGCTTTCTCCTTGTAATAATGACTCATGTCATTTATTATACTGGTGGTCAACTGTGGTGATCTATATTGACACTCACAAATCTCATGTCTCTCATGGGGCTTCTGATTATTTCTTTCCCCCAGTAGCTTCTACAATATTCCTTGATACTATGTAAACTATCCAGCAATGAGAAAGTCCACAGACACAGTTCCAGTTGATACATTTTGCCCACATTCTGTGATCCAGTTGTGTTGCATCTTCAGTAATAGAATCTTACTGACAGTTTTTGGAGAACAACCAAGAGCAAAGCAAAAGCCTATAATGTTTGTGGCCTTTAAGACCTCTCTGACCAACATTTTATCAGGAAGTACCACATGCCTGTTACTTCTAGTATAATTTTGTCCCTGGGTTCTAAGTGGAATCAGCTCACTAGCCTTATCTTTTAAGGTTGTAACAATATCCTAATACTATCAAACTAAGGACTGACCTTTAAACACATGAATCTTTGGGGAACATTTTAGATCCATAGCATATGCCAGTGACAGGAATATAGGAGATCAAACCAAATCATATAATTACTCTTTATTTCTCGTAACATTCCTTGAGCCAAAGCAAGGAAAACAGCTGAACTCAAAGCAAGAAGCCAAAAATTATATGCAGCCCACCTTTTTTTCAAGGAAGCTAATTACTAAGCCCAGCATTTAGATAATGTACCACCACTAGAATAGTTAATAATAGCCATTGCATAACAATCTCCTCCAAATCAGAACATTGCTTCAGAGTTAAGCTCATCATGTCAGGAAGTAAATTAATTACATGGATTAGTAAGTAAATAAACTTGTCTCAGGAAACACATAAACCTTAAAAGATTTACTTAAAAGCTTTCAGTGGTATAGCTATCTTTGATTCATCTTTGTCCTGCAAGTAACCCCAATAAACTCTCTGGCTCACTAGTTCAGGTTTGGGTACACTCGTCTATTTGCCTTGTTATGGTTTCCTATCTGTGGAGAAGAGATTTTGTTTACATTTTCCTGGGAAAACTCACACAACATTAAATAAGTTATGTTGCTCCAGAAGATTTACTTTTTTATGAGAGTGCTTTTGACACATAAACATGAACGAGTGAGATCTGTGCGAATAATTGCTTCACCATTGTAAGCAGATTTTTTTTTAAATCAGTAACTATCTGACCAAGCTTTCCCAATCTATTTGTTTTGCGCATTTTCAAATTAGCACTTTATTGGGTTTCTTTCTGAAGGTCACACTTGTATTTTCCTTTTAAAATCACCATTATAGAACCACTAAAGTTGAAAATCATTACACTGATTGATCTTAACGCAAGGCCTGATATTCTTCAGAACGACATATGTGGAGATACACACAAGCAGAGCACCGGGGCGGCAGAGTCAATTTGATTGTCTTTAGGAAACACTGCTCCATGATCAGAAAGTTCATACATGATCCTTACTCGCTGCAACTTCAAGTTAACCAAAACTCTTTTTATAGAAGAGGAAGTTTAAAAAAAAAAAAGGAAATTCATACACATAGATAATAACCATTAGGAGAGGAGCAGACTTCTTTTACTCTCCCTGGGACATGAGGATGCTAAACTACATTACAGCTTGATTCTTGATGAAATCAATCCAGCCAAATTACCGCATATCGATGCCATGTCAGCTCATGGAGAAAGGCATCCTGCATGCCAAATCCAGCAAGAGAGCTGCTTGCTGTGGTTCCTTCACAAGTTTGCCAGAGCTTCAGAATCACAGAGCAGGCTGAAGCATTCTCTTCTCTTATAGAAGAGAAAAATCACCTAAAGTGAACAAAATTGCCAGATATCGTATTTGAGTTTTCATTTGCAGGTGTTTGAGGATCTTTTTAATCCCTGGAATGGAAATAAGCTTGATTTTACAAAGTACTAAGCTGGAATCACTTTATGTTTGGTCTCAGTAAAGATGCTGTTAATTTTCATTATTTTTCAACCATAAGAGTGAGAAGAAAATCAGTATCATGCTGTTTAAATCCTAATTATGCTCAAAGAAAAAACTTGCTTAAGTATAAATATCTGCTATGCTTTTCTATTCCAAACACCTCTTTCTCCACTAACCCTGTTCCAGAGATATCTTAGAACTACAAAGCATTTTCAAATTTTGTTTTCTGTCCCCATCTAGGTTATAAAATACATATTTGAAATATGCCAGGTTGGGGATCCACATAGTAAAGTCAAGATAATTCCGTGGATGCAATTAGCTTTGATGTGAGTGTGGGTGGGGTTCCTAGTGGACAGCTGAGCCTGAGGCATAGCTTCAGAATCATGAAATGAACCAGAGGTTGGTTAAACCTTTGACTTTTCTTCTCAGGTCACTACATAAGAAGTCTGGAAAATTCACCAAAGCATCACCTAATAGATATGCACTAGAAATGAATGCAAGATCTTTGCTCTAATCTTGGAAGAAAATAGATTGAAATGAACGCAGGGAAAAAGGCTCCTATACCAACAGTGACTGAAACAATGGCCAGATTCAAGACTCCCACCCATGCCCCAGTGAAGATGTTAAATATTGTGTTTACAACCGTCTGAAGCCGCCTCCACTTTCTTTCAGTCTCTTTCCTTTGGAAAGTCTTTAAAAATATCTGTCATATCACATCATTTTACCCCCCCCCCTCATTCTATTCCCATTCTCCCTTAGAATAAATGCTAAAATTTGGGGCTGGAGAGATGGCTCTGGGGTTAAGACTCAGCCGCACAAGCAGAAGGATCTGAGTTCAGATCTGGTCTTGTATAAAAATGGTGGCTGCCTATACTTCCAATTCAGAAAGGCAAAGCCTGAGAAATTCCAGAGCAAAGCAAAAAGGAGGTAGAAGCAATCCAGGATAATGTCCAAACTATCAACTTGGCTCTCCACAGAGACAAAGTCTCTCTCTCCCTCTCTCTTTCTCTCTCTCTCTCTCTCTCAAAAATAAGTAAAAAAATTGAAATTACATGTTCAAAATTTTAAGTTCACTCCTCTTCTAGACATTTTTGTCAATCCTCCCAAAATGGGAGGAAAGAGAGTTTTCTATGGACTTAAGACCAGATCAAAAGGAAAACTTTCTTTGAAAAGTAAAAAGCTCTTCAACCAGAAATGAGAATGAGTACTTGGGTAGAAGATGGAAGAAACCTTAGAGATTTGAAGCAGTGGAGGGCAATGAAGCAACTTCACTAGAAGAGAATAGAGAAGAGCGAAGCATTTGAAGAGATTTCAAAGACATTTAGCCAATGTAATCTTCAAGATTAATGACTGTGCAGGAGGATCAGGCAAACAATGGGATCTCAGATGGACAAGAGGCTCATCTTAGATGAGTCAGTAGATGGCACTCTTAGTGGAATGGAAGAAGATCCTGAGAAGTGAGTTCATTTTCAGTAGTGTCAACTAGTCTCACAAATAAACAGTCAACCATTCACATAATAGTTCAGTATGCTGGACTACCGTTCTGCAAATTTTAGTTGGATTGATTTGAATGTCATTAAAGTATTCTTCAAACATCATCTGAAATTTAGACATTACTGTCTACTTTTCCCTCTTACTTGATATTGTTCTAAGCAGAAAGGAATCTCCTTGATAATAGCATAATAATCCTTTATATTAGTAACCATAGATTACAAAATTTTGAGTACTCTGCGTACCAGACCATTGTCACTTCAACTCTCAAAAAATATGAGTTAGGTCATATTAAAAAGGGAGTTGGAGTCATTATGCAACTTGCCATATGCAAGAGGTTCAGTCATTACATGAACTTAGAACCTAAGTCCCTAGCATTTGAAGTATCTTACATTTATTTTACATTTAATTATTTTTAGCTTATTGAGTATTAATCCCTGTTTCTCTCCCTCCCCTCTTCCATTCCCTTCCTCTCCCCCTCATAAATCCATCTGAATCCCTCCCACCTTCCAACCTGGCCACTACTATAGACCCCAGTTTCCTTCTAGTCTATATACTCTTGTGGGGGCATACCAAGTTGACCCTCCTCAGGACACCCCAATGATAAGAATGTTTCCCTTCACTCATCCAGTTCTAATGCTTAGGTTTCCCCTGTTTCTTATCTCTCTTCAGTTACTCATAGTCTTTGGGGGCATATTGGTATTTCAATCATGCCCCAAATCTTAGGATGGGGAGAGATTAAAATAGCCTGATTCTGGGAGAGCATTGCCAGGTTGCTGGTAATCTGTATTATGGCTGGCCATTGTTGCCCACTTCACTGCTTTTCTACTGGTCTAGAAGATGTTGAGATTCTCTACCTCTCTTGTAGAAGAAGATTTCTAGACTGAGTGCTAAATACTCTTCAAATATTTACAAAGCAATTTATTGTACTGTGTTAGTATCTATATGTTCATAAGCTGCTTTTCCCTATTGAATTATTTCCTTCCATTGTTTCAGGTTCTTTTTCTAGTTAATAGTAATAGGAATATGTTCCATTCTGACAATCAGGTCTTGAGTTCAATCAGAAAGCTGTTAGTTGTTTCCTTGATACTCATGCCACTATTACACTGGTGGTCACCTATTACCACGGTGATTTTTATTGCAACTTGTAGATCTGATGAGTTGATTAAGCCTGTGGTTCTTCCTTTCCTCCAGTAGCTTCTACAATATTCCTTGGTACTGTGTACTGTTTCAGATGAGTTCCATTCAATGTATTTTGCCCATGTTCTGTGATCTATTTGTGTTGTATCTTCAGTAATTGGGTCTTACTGATTTTTTTTTTTTGAAGAGCAACCAAAAGCAATGGCAAAAGCCTATATTATTTAGGGCCTTTGAGACCTCTCTAATCAAAATTTTTTCAGGAAGTACCACACTCCTGTTACTACCAGTATGTTTCTAATTGTCACTGGGCACTAAGTGGATCAGCTCTGGGTCTTTGGTTGGTTTGCTTGTTTTGCCCTGTTTTCCTCACTCTATGCTCCTCTGCATAGGGTCTGTGCATCCTTGTTCCTTTTTGTAAAAGGCATTTTTGACATGTTATTAGCATATGAGGTTCAATTTTGGGGTGTTCCTCTAAATCTCTCTGTCCGTCCTGTATTCCATCCCCTCATACCCCCAAGTATTCTGTAAATTATTCCCTCCCTCACTCTACTTGCTCTGGTATCCTAAATCTCCCATTTAAAAGGTTTCAGCCTATCTTCCTTCCCATCTTCCCATTCACTGGTCCCTTTTGAATTTTCTGACTTAGACAATAATACTAAACCAAATACACTGACAAGGATATCAATACTAGCATTCACATATAAGAGAAAACATGTGGTGATTATCTTTCTATGTCTAGATACTTGCTCAATATTAAATTTTCCAGTTACATCATTTACCAGTAAATTCCATAATTCCATTATGGAATAGTATTCCACTGTGTATATGTACCACAATTTTATTACACATTCCTCTGTTGATAGGAATGTTGATTGATTCTATTTTCTTGCTATTGTGAATAGGGCTGCAATGAACATAGATGAGCAAGTGCCTTTGTAATGAAATGAGGGAGGGGGAAGGGAGGGGGAATCAGGGGGATAGGGGGGTAGAGGGAGGGAGGGAACAGGTATACCTGTTAAGTTTGTATGAGCGGAAATTTAAAAAAAAGAAAAAAAAAAGAAATGTAGAGACTTTTGGGAATATTCCTAGATATGGTATAGATGGGTCATAGCTCCATTTTTAATTTTCTGAAGAACTGCCACACTGATCTCCAAAAAGGCTGTACTAGTTTACACTGCCACCAGGAGTGAATAAGTGTCCCTTTTCTCCACACACTCGCCAACATTCTCTGTTGGTTGTGTTTTTTGTCTTTCCCATTCTTACTGGGGTAAGATGGTATTACAGGGTATTTTAATTTGCATTTCTCTGATGATCAGGAAAGTTGGGCATCTTTTAAGATATTTGTTTGACATTTCAATTTCTTTTTGAATGAAATTCCTGTTTAGTTCCAGGGTCCATCTTTTTATTTGGAATGTTTGCTGACTTATTAGCGTTTAGTTTCTTGAGCTCCTTGTATACTCTAGAGATTAATCTTTTGTCAAATTCATAGCTAGCAAAGATTTTTCTCCCATTCTGTGGGTTGACTTTTTGTACAGTTAACAATTTCTTTTGCAGAACAGAAGTTTTTTAATTTCATTAAGTCCCATTTATTGACTATTGCTCTTAATTCCTGGGCATTTATAGTTCTGTTTAGAAAATCTTTACTTGGGCCTATCAATTCAAGTGTACTCTATATTCTTTCTTCTAGCAGTTTCAGGGATTCTCGTTTAATATTGAGGCCTCTGATCCATTTGGAGTTGTTTTTTTGTGCAAGGAGAGAGGCAACAGTCAATTTTTATTTTTCTACATGTAGATGTCCAATTATCTCAACACCACTTGAAGATACTGTCTTTTCCCCAGGGTGGGTGTTTGACAACTTTGTAAAAAATCAAGTGACTATATGTGTGGGAGCTTATATATGGGTTCTTGTTCTATAATTCATTGGTCAATATAAGTTTTTGTGCCAGTACCAAGCTTCGTTTACTACTATAGCTCTGTAGTAGAGTTTGAAATCTGGTATGGTGATAAGTCCAGCAGTCTTTTCATTGCTCAAAACTGTTTTGACTAATCATGGCCTTTTGTTCTTCCATATAATAGCTTATATTCAGAAAATATTGTGTGTCCTTGTGTGTATGTGTACAAGTTCACATGTGCTTGGATGCACATGTGTTTATGTGCACATGCATATATGTCATATATTCAGGTGTTTTTTTTCAGTAGCTATCTATTTATTTTTGTTTTGTTTCAATATTTTAAGTATGTATGTATGTATAGATGCTTGTGTGTATATGTACTGAGCACAAAAGAGACAGAAAGAGAGAGAATATACCTATGGAAGTCAAAAGACAATTTTTGGAAATAAAAAGAGAGAGACAGAGACAACGACAGAGACAGAGAGACAGAAAGAGAGAATATTCCTGTGGAAGTCAGAAGACAACTTTTGGAAAGTAGTTGTTTCCTTTCATCATATGGACTTCTGGGGATTGAACTGAGTTGAAAGTGATGGCCACCATTACCTGTTGAGCTGTTTTGCCAGTCTCCACCTTGTTTCCTAAGACAAGATCTCTCACTGGTCTCAGGATAGTTGAGCAGCAAACTCTAGGGACACACATGACTCTGCCACTGTAGTACTGAACATACAAGCAAGTACTACCATGCCCATCATTTTCTGTATGGGTTCTGAGTATTGAGCTCCGGATCTCATCTCCAAAGGCAAGCACTTTACAATCTGAGCTATTTCCCCAGCCCAATATCATACTTTTTGATTTCCCCCCCTTTATGCTTTCTCAAATATGCTTTGTTAAATTATTAGAAACCTATCAACACTTATAACTGCTTTTTCTATAATTTTCAATGAGTATACTTGCCTTAATATGTGTGCAGAAAAAGCATAGCTTTTAAATATGGAAATTAAATATATTCTTTTAATACATTCAAAAGAATTTGAATGATATATAGACATTAACAGCTTGATATATTGAGGATATTTATTTTTATCCTTCCTTCCTAAACTATGTTTACTTTTTTCTCAGCATTTCTTGTGATTGAAATTTTCACACTTAAATATTTGCCTTGATACACATAATTAAGTTGAGAATAATTCAAGCTTAAATGGTTAAATCTTGGCAAGACTGAATTTAATGCATAAACTACCAAGAAGCACTAAGATGGTACAAAAATTTTGAACATTTGAATTCCACTTTGTGCTGCTTGAACCAACTATGCTAATTTGATGGATTTGAAAAGGAAATGCTCTTTGATTTGGAAAGACACTGCAGAAAATTGATGGGCATGAAGCTGGTACTTTTTTCACTCAAGTGAATATGATAATGATGGTATCATTAGGCAAAATAATAATGTGGCAGTTTCATGTAATGAAGGAACACTTCTGCACCATAGAATTTAAATGCTAAGCACCTGTGTTCCCAGATGTTTACCAATTTTTAGAAACACAAACCCACTGCTTACCTGGCCTCTCCAAATAACGCCTTTGAGTAGTTACAGAGCAAAGGCTAAAGATATAATCATTGCTGCTGGTGGGGGAGTGCTGTATTTCCATGTCCACTCCTTAAAATCAACTTGTGTTTGATCAACAACATAACATAATGTGAATTATCATGGGAAAAAAAGAAAGTGGAATTCAGTTGTGACCTTTACCCATAAATGCTTGTCAGGTATTTCAAAAGTAGACTTTCATATCTCCCCCTTAACACTTTGCTCAAATGTAAACAACAGAGAAGAGCAGGGGGGGTGGAGAGGAGAGAACAGAACAGAGAGGAAGAGGAAAGAAGAAGAAAAGAAGGAGAGAGAAGGAACTGATAGAGAGAACAACAGAGAGGAAGAGGAGAGAGACAGAGGAGAAAGGGAAGATAGGAAAGGTGTGTGTGTGTGTGTGTGTGTGTGTGTGTGTGTGTGTGTGTGTTTATGTGTGTGTGTGAAAGTGAGGGCATCTTTCTGTTGATACTGAGGACTTTTCTTCCTTTATTTAGAAGCAATCTCAGCCTCTTATTGTTCTGTGATTACTGGTTTACAAAGCTGTCTGTTTTGTATGGAAGCCAAATTCCTGAATGACTAGTATTTATTCACCAACTTACTGTGATTCATAGGTGACTTGGCACCTGTTGTAACAGGGAAGTAATTATTAAACTTTCTCCTGCATTATCCTGTGGACAATGTCCTGCTTTTTCTTGGTTGTTATTAAGAAGCACAAGATAATAACTGAGAAAGCTTAACTTACTGAAAGAGCAGCTTTGTTCAGGTGGTCATGAGAAGTTTTCCTTCAGTTCTTCAAAGCATTTGCCTGGAACCCAGTTGTGTATTGACAGTGAACAGTGCACTGAGCCAGCTTTCATGGCCTCTTTTACAGAATTACCTTTTAGAACTATAGACAGGTTTAAATTTCAACTCACTAAGTACTACATGAGTATAAGGGAAAAATGCCTAAGGAGTCCTGACAATAACTGACATGTCAATGACCCCCCAAAGTCTAGCATGGATCACAGGCACTAGGATCCTTAGAGGCAAGAGACTAACAGTCATAATAGTGTTCCCATACTAAAGGGGAGCCCAAGAAAGGACTCTGGGCAATGCAACTGAGACCTTACACCTCACTAGAGTGGAGGTCACAGAGGGAAGTTTGACATTCACACTAAAGGATGCTCCAGGGAATGGGAGGGGGGAAAGGGAGAGCACTGGGAGAAAAAGAGGGGGATAAAAGGAAAGGGAAAAGGGGGGGAGGGTGCAAGGGGGACTGGGGAGGGGTAGACTGCCCAGTATGTATGACTGGGGAAAAAATAAATAAATATAATTTTAAAATGTCAATAATTATATAACAGTGGCTCAGCCTTGGCTTTTGGATTGGATCATTTGAGCAGCTTCAAAATAAGATCTCTTCCAGAGTTGCAACCCTAACTGATCTGGGATATGACAGCATATTTCAGAGCTTGGTTCTAATATGCATCCAGAAATTGAGCTCTTCCAGTCAACAACCATGCAACCTACTCCTCCAACAAGTGTCCAGGACTTAAATCACCTGCCATCTAAAAGTTGTTATTTTCAACTGTATCCTGACTTCATTGACTAAAGCACTAATTTGAAACTCTTAGTGTATACCAGATCATTCTTTTCAAATGTAGATTTGTTAAATAGCATGACATAGTGCAAAAGATATGGATTTCCTTGATGTTAAAACAATCAATCTGAGCCTATTCAAAGGGGATTTAGAAAGTATAATCTCAATTGTCGTTTTTCAGAAGTGACTTAAAAACTATTCTCTTTGTCTATCAAATAAAGTTTTAGAGTATAAAAATGAATTTACTAATTTGTTTCTTATTTCAGTGTACTGAAGAGAGGGTTCCTGTGTCTCAAGGATATTCCCTGTGACCGTAGAGGCAGGGATTTAACTATGACACTTAATGGAATATAAAGAATAGGAGTTGGCTTTTGGGCTGGGCCATGCCCCAACCCCCTTCTCCCTCCCGCCTGCCTGTCCGCCCAACTGAACAGGACTTGCTCGCTTTCCTCCATCCCTGGAGCTTGGGTAGCACACTAAGCCAAGTCCCAGGTCCCGGGTGAAGAATTCTGCCATCAACATCAGCCCCTCTGCCTCTCTGGCCCACCAGGAATCCAAGCACGTGGTCTACAGAAGACACACTGCTACTCAGAATTCAATAGAGTCCAAAGAAAACTCAAAGAAAGTCCTAAGGGTCAAAGGCCATACATCTGTAAACCTCTACAATCATCCCTATCACATGGGAGAGATTCTTCACATCCAGTCCCAAAGACAAGTAAACCTTTTTTTTCACCTTACTGTTCTTTTCTAATATTAATCACTATAGATTAACTTTTCCATAAAGCCACGCCAAAAACACAACTCCAGGGATCATACCACTCACCCTCACATATCACCAAGATACTACATCATAAAAGTTAACTACCATACTAATATTCACTCCTTGTCTACTTAACCTGACTTAACTGATGTACTAACAGCCTAACAGCCTCAACTAGGAAATAACAATAACAAAAGACAAACACAACCAACCCCAAGGCAAGCACTAGTAATAACTGCCCAAGTGTAGTAATACCAACTAAATCAGTGAAAAACACACAGAAACTGAAAAGCCCCAGAAGACAAAACAACAATGCCCAAGTCAAAGTGCAGATCTATGAGAAACAAAACCCAAGAAGACCAATCTCCCACTGAAAGAATTAACCCCTTAATGATGGATTCCAACCAGAACAAATTCACAGAAAACAGCAAAGAAAGCCAGATCCAAGACAATAACTTTCAAAGTATGATCATCACCATGATTAATACTATGAAAGAGGAAATCCAGGAGGAGTTAAACAACAGAATCAACCACTTTGAACAGGAACACAACAGGCATTTGGAGGAGTTGAGAAAAACAGTTCAAGAAACAAAAATAGGCATAAAGCAGTTAAAACAGTCGCAGGCAGAGCTTAAAATTGAACTAAAAGACAAGCTATCTTCAACCCAAAGCTCAACAGAGAGTCTTATCAGCAGAACTAACGAAGCAGAAAATAGAATTTCAGATCTTGAAGACAAAGTGGGAGAATTAACCAGCTCAATGGAAGAGATTGTTAAAGCCAAAAAGATACTTGAGAGGAACATTCAAGAGATATGGGCCTTCCCCACTCCGCTCCTCTGGCCGGGACGCCCGCTCACGGGTCCAGCCGGGCCTCATCCTGAGACCTAGGTAAGCTCCACCCGCGCCCGCCCACCAGAACCCCAGGTCAGCCCAAGGGACCCAGCTCCTACCCCACCATCCAGCCAGAGCCGCGCACGGGCGAAGGAGGAGGAGGACCGTCCCCTATGCCCGGGCCCTGCCCCAGCTGCCCTCGAGTTAAATAGCTCCACGGTGACGCCCCCATCCTCCCTTCTCCACTTCGCTCCGCCAGCCGGTAAGCGAGTGCGGTCCAGCCGGGCCTCATCCGCGACCTAGGTAAGCTCGGTCCCTGCCCACCCCCAGAACCCCAGGCCAAATAATTCAGTTTAGTGAAATTGAAAGATCTTAAGAGTTAAAACGACAATGCCAAAGTTAAAGTGAAAATCCATGAGAAACAACACTCAAGTAAACAAATTTCCCACTGAAGGAATTAATCCCATAATGTTAGACTCCAACCAGAACAAACCCACAGAAAATGGCCAAGAAAGCCTGACCCAGGATAACAACTTTCAAAATATGATCATTACCATGTTCAATACTATGAAAGAGGAAATCCAGGAGGAATTACATAATCGAATCAAACGCTTTGAAGAGGAACACAACAGACACTTGGAGGAGTTGAGAAAAACAGTGCAAGAAACAAAACCTGGCATAGAGCAGTTAAAACAGACTCAAGCAGAGTTTAAAACTGAGCTACAAAACAAGTTATCTTCAACCCAGAACTCCACAGAGAGTCTTATCAGCAGAAATAATGAAGCAGAAAACAGAATTTCAGACCTTGAAGATAAAGTGAGAGTACTAACCAGCTCAATGGAAGAGGTTGTTAAGCCAAAAAGATACTTGAGAGAAATATACAAGAGATATGGGACACCCTGAAGAAGCCTAACATGCGTATTCATGGAATACCAGAGCAAGAATCTCAAAATACCACCCCTGAGGAAATATTTCAAACGATCATCAAGGAAAACTTTCCTCATCTAAAAAAAGAGAGGCCCATCCATATACAAGAGGCATTCCGCACCCCAAACAGATACGACCAAAACAGAAGCACACCATGGCAAATAATAGTCAAAACACTCCACATTCAAGATAAAGAACTGGTGCTGAGAGCTTTAAGGGAGAAAACCAAGTCACTTTTAAAGGTAAACCTATTAAAATAACAAATGACTTCTCAGTCGAAACAGTAAAAGCAAGAAGAGCTTGGAGAGACATACTTCAAGTATTGAATGAGCAAAAATGTCAACCCAGGCTGATTTACCCTGCAAACCTATTCGTCATGATCGAGGGAGAAAGAAAACTCTTCCAGCAAAAAGACAACTTGAAAGGATACATATCCACCAAACCAGGCCTTCAAAAAATGCTAGAAATGATACTCAAGCGTGAACAAAAAAACAGGCATATTCAGGAAAACAGAAGGCAAGTATAACACCATTAAAAGCGAAGCAATATACTTATAGAAACTACTAAACATAATAAACGTCTGGAATTAAAAATAGTTTCTCCATTATAACACAAAATGTTAATGGAATTAACTCACCGATCAAGAGACACATATTACAAACTTGGATTAAAAATCACAATCCATCAATCTGCTGCCTGCAGGAAACCCATCTCACCAAAAAAGATAGGCACGCTCTAAAAATAAAAGGCTGGTCAACAATTCTACAAGCAAATGGAAGCAGAAAACAGGCAGGGGTAGCCATTATGTTATCAGACAAAGTGGGCTTCAAACCAAAGAAAATTATAAGAGACACGGATGGATACTACATTTTAGTCACAGGTACAATTCACCAGGAAGACTTCACAATACTGAACATATATGCACCCAATACGGGCCCCTCCACATTCATTAAGAAAACCCTACAGCATCTAAAGCAAGAAATCAACCCCCAAACGATAATCTTTGGGGACTTCAACACCGCCCTCTCAACATGGGATAGATCAACAGGTCAAAAGCTTAACAGAGACACTTTGGAACTTAATCAAACCCTGAAAGAAATGGACCTTACAGATCTCTATCGAACTTTTCACCCACGCACCAAAGAATACACATTTTTCTCAGCAGCACATGGAACTTTCTCCAAAATAGATCACAAAACGAATCTACACATATACAAAAAAGTTGAAATTCTAACCTGTGCCCTGTCAGACCACCATGGCCTAAAGCTGGACATCCACAACACATCAAACAAGAGAAAATACACTAACTCCTGGAAACTTAACAATATGATGCTGAATGAGAACTGGATTCAGGAAGAAATTAAAAAGGAAATTCAAGATTTCCTGAAAGTGAAGGATAATGAAAATACAACTTACCAAAATCTCTGGGACACAATGAAGGCTGTTCTAAGAGGTAAGTTCATAGCTCTTAATGCCTACATCAAAAAAATGGAAACATCAGAAATAAACAACTTAACAATGCAGCTTAAAGCTTTAGAGAAACTAGAGCAATCTGATCCCAAAGGTAGTAGAAGAGCGGAGACTAGTAAAATAAGGGGAGAAATATCTGAAATCGAGATTAAGAAAATGATAGAAAAAATCAACCAGTCAAAAAGCTGGTTCTTTGAAAAAATCAATAAGATTGATACACCCCTAGCTAAACTAACCAAAAGCAAGAGAGAGAAAACCCAAATTAACAAAATTAGAAATGAACATGGAGTTATCACTACTGATACCCAAGAAATCCAGAGAATTATAACATCATATTTCAAAAACTTATACTCTGTGAAGTTTGACAACACAAAAGAGATGGATGAATTTCTAAGTAAACACAACTTACCTAAATTGAATTAGAAAGTTGTGAATTATTTAAATAGTCCTATAACATATAAGGAAATTGAGGAAGTAATCTTGAATCTTCCCACCAAAAAATGTCCTAGACCAGATGGATTCAGCACAGAGTTCTACCAGACATTTAAGGAGTTAGTAACACTAATATTCCTTAAAGTGCTCCATCAAATAGCATAGAAAGGAACACTACCAAATTCCTTCTATGAAGCTAATATCATTTTAATCCCAAAACCTAGTAAAGACTCACTTAAAAAAGAAAACTATAGGCCGATCTATCTGATGAACACAGGCGCAAAGATTCTCAACAAAGTTTTAGCAAATCAGATTCAAAAACATATTAAAAAGATTATTCACAGGGACCAAGTTGGAGGTATTACCATACCGAACCTTAGTCTATATTACAAATCCATAGTTGTAAAAACAGCCTGGTACTGGCTCATCCCCGACACAAGGTTGGTTCAACATACGCAAATCAATAAATGTAATTCATAATGTAAACCAATCCAAAGTCCAAGACCACATGATACTCTCGATAGATGCAGAAAAAGCTTTTGACAAGATCCAACAGCCTTTTATGATCAAAACGCTAGAGACAGTAGGAATGGAAGGAACCTTTATCAATATAATAAAATCTGTATACAACAAGCCCACAGCAAGGATTATGCTCAATGGGGAACAATTGGAAGCATTCCCACTTCGATCAGGAACTAGACAAGGCGGTCCACTCTCACCACTTCTATTCAATATTGTACTTGAAGTCTTAGCTGAAGCCATAAGACAAGAAAGGGACATAAGAGGGATTCAAATCAGCAAGGAAGAAGTCAAGCTATCCCTATTTGCAGATGACATGATCGTATACCTGAGTGATCCCAAAAACTCCACCAGGAAGCTTCTGGAACTAATTGAGAAGTTAGGCAGGGTGGCAGGATATAAAATAAATGTGCAAAAATCAGAGGCCTTCCTATATGCCCAGAATGAAAGAAGTGAAAAAGCCTTGAGAGAAACAATCCCACTTACTGTAGCCCCTAAAAAAATTAAATACCTTGGTATAAACCTAACCAAGGAGGTAAAAGACCTTACAATAAAAACTTTAAAACCCTCAAGAAAGAAATTGCAGAAGACACCAGAAGGTGGAAAGACCTCCCATGTTCCTGGATTGGCAGAATCAACATCGTAAAAATGACCATCCTACCAAAGGCAATATACAAATTCAATGCTATACCAATTAAAATCCCAAGGCATTCTTTAAAGAAGTTGACCAAACAATCTCAAAATTCATATGGAGGCACAAAAGACCCAGGATAGCAAAGACAATCCTGAGTAACAAAAACACCGCTGGAGGTAATACCATACAGAACCTTAGTCTATATTACAAATCCATAGTTATAAAAACAGCCTGGTACTGGCTCCAAAATAGACACACAGATCAATGGATAAGGATTGAAGACCCAGATATAAGCCCACAAAATTACAGCCATTTGGTCTTTGACAAAGGGGCCCAAAGAATCCAATGGAAAAAGAACAGCATCTTCAACAAATGGTGCTGGCAAAACTCGATCTCCACATGCAGAAAGTTAAAGCTGGGCCCATACTTGTCACCATGTACAAGACTTAATTCCAAATGGATCAAGGACCTTGATATAAGACCAGAGACTTAAAAACCATAGTTGAAAGGATAGGGAACTCCCTCCAGCTGATTGGGCTAGGCCAACAGTTCCTAAACAGACATCCAGTGGCACAGTCACTGCTACCAACTCTCAACAGCTGGGATCTTGTGAAATTAAAGAGCTTCTGTTCAGATAAAGAGATTGTAATAGAAGCTTAAAGGCAACCCACAGAATGGGAGAAAATCTTCACTAACCACATATCTGATAGAGCTCTACTGTCCAGAGTGCACAAAGAACTTAGAAAACTAAACACCAAGGAAACCAATGGACCAATTAAAAAATGGGCCCTGGAACTTAAAAGGAATTTTACCAGGGATGAAATTAAAATGTCTAACAAATATCTTTAAAAATGCTCCACATCCTTAGCCATCAGGGAAATGCAAATCAAAACTTCCCTGAGATATCATCTCACCCCGGTCAGGATGGCAAAAATCCACAATACAAACAACAAATGCTGGAGAGGATGTGGAGAGAGGGGAACTCTCCTACATTGCTGGTGGGATGCAGGCTCATACAGCCACTCTGGCGAGCTGTCTGGAGATTCTTAAAGAAATTAAAGATTGAAATGCCATATGACCCTGCGATTGCACTTTAGGTATAACCCCCCATACAGCAGAGGTTCACCTTGATAACTCAAGCACGACCATGTTCATAGCAGCACTGTTACAATAGCAAAGACATGGAATCAAACCAAATGGCCAACAGTTGACAAGTGGATAAGGAAACTGTGGTACATCTATACAATGGAGTACTACTGAGCCATTAAAAATGATGAATTACTGGAATTTGCCGGGAAATGGATGTCATTAGAAACAATTATATTAAGTGAAGTATCCCAAAGCCAGAAAATTAAGTGTCGTATGTACTGCCTAATAGGTGGTTCCTAGTACCAAACCCACCCAGCTCATCTTGAGACACTCATAGGTAAATCTATGTATTACCTACAGTAATTGCAAGGATTATGAACAGGAGGGATGGGGTTGGAGGGCCACACCAGAAACAAGGAGAGAAGTGACCATGTTACACTAGAGAAAATAGGCTTCCATCAAGGACTGCAAGAAAGTAATGTGACACCTGGTTAAGTTCACAGACATTCGTTCCTGATCATTTACAACTAAGGGGGTATGAACTCACCAGAAGGGGAGGGCATATAGTCTGGCAGATTAAAAAGTAACTATTTTGCAAATGGGTGATTGACCCCTCCCATTGCCAAATGCCATATGATCCTGCGATTCCACTTTTGGGTATAAGTATTACATCTACCCTTGAATGTGGTCTTATAATAAGACTCCAGTTTAACAGCTTTTTGTCACTGGCCAGGGGGTGACATACAGTGCCCATCACGATGGAGTGAAGGGCATTGCAGGAGCAACAAAACTGCAAAAGAAAATCAACAAACCACTATCCAGAACTTCAGAGACTCTATATCAACCACCTAGAACTAGGCCAGACTAATCTCTCCTCATCCTGAAGCTCAGGGACATTTGTGGGAGAGGGGGCAGTAAGAGTGTAAGAGCAAAAGGATGGCAGGAGCAATGATTTGCAAGATACTCCACACAAGTTAGGGCCGAAGCAATCATAATTGGACTTTGCATGCCCTGCTCAATGTCCAACACACTATTGACCTCACAAAGTCTAGCATCTGCTAAAGGCACCAAGATCCTTGGAGGCAAGGGATTGACAGCCACAGTAGTGTTCCTATGCTTAAGGGGAACACAGGAAAGGGTTCAGGGAAATGCCACTGGGTCCTTGTACATCATCGGAGAGGAGGGCCCAGAGGAGAGTCAGGCATGCACAAGAAAGGACTCTGGGAATTGGGGTGGGAGGCATGGGGGAATGTGGCAGTAGGGGTGAGGGGAGGAGGAGCAGGGGGTTCTGTGGGAGGAGGAGGGAGGGAGGGAACTGGTGTATCTATTAAGTTTGCATGAGCTGAAATAATAATAAAAAATGTAATAAAAAAAGAGATATGGGACACCCTGACGAAGCCTAACATGTGCATTCATGGAATACCAGAGCAAGAATCTCAAAATACCACACCTGAAGAAATTTTTCAAATTATCATAAATGAAAACTTCCCTCAACTGAAGAATGAGAGGCTCATCCAAATACAAGAGGCATTTCGCACTCCAAACAGATATGACCAAAATAGAAAATCGCCACAGCAAATAATAGTCAAAACATTCCACATTCAAGACAAAGAAAAGGTGCTGAGAGCTTCAAGAGAAAAAAAGCAACTCATTTTTAAAGGTAAACCTATTAGAATAACAAATGACTACTCAATGGAAACAGTAAAAGCAAGAAGAGCTTGGAGAGATGTACTTCAAGTATTAAATGAGCAAAAATGACAACCCAGACTGATATACCCGGCAAAACTATCTTATATGATCCAGGGAGAAAGAAAAACTTTCCAGCACAAGGACAACTTGAAGGGATACATGTCTACCAAACCAAGCCTTCAAAAAATGCTAGAAATGATACGCAAACTTGAAGAAAAGAACAAGCGTATCCAGGAGGACAGAAGGGAAGTATTATACCACAAAAATATAAATGTAAAACAATATGCTTACAAAATCCACTAAACATAGTAAATGTCCAGAATTAAAAAGAATTTCTCCATTATAACATGAAATGTCAATGGGATTAACTCATCGATTAAGAGACACAGATTACAAAGTTGGATTAAAAATCACAACCCATCAATCTGCTGCCTTCAGGAAACTCATCTCACCACAAAAGATATGCACATCCTAAAAATGAAAGGTTGGTCCAAAATTCTGCAAGCTAATGGAACCAGGAAACAGGCAGGGGTAGCCAATATGCTGTCGGACAAAGTGGACTTCAAACCCAAAAAAATCATAAGAGACACAGATGGATACTACATTTTAATCACAGGTACAATTCACCAGAAAGACTTCACAATACTGAACATATATGCACCCAATACGGGCTCCTCCATATTCATTAAGAAAATCCTACAGCATCTAATGCGAGAAATCAACCCACAAACGATAATTCTTGGGGATTTCAACACTGCCCTCTCAACAGGGATAGATCAACAAGTCAAAAGCTTAACAGGAACACTTTGGAACTTAATCAAACCCTTAAAGAAACGGGCCTTACAGATCTCTATCGAACTTTTCATCATCATACCAAAGAATACACATTTTTCTCAACAGCACAGGGAACTTTCTCCAAAATGATCACATATTGGGCCACAAAATGAATCTACACATATACAGGAAAGTTGAAATTCTAACCTGTGCCCTATCAGACCACCACGGCCTAAAGCTGGACATCCACAACACAACAGAAGACAGAAAATACACTAACTCCTGGAAACTTAACAATATGATGCCGAATGAGAACTGGATTCAGGAAGAAATTAAAAAGGAAATTCAAGATTTCCTGAAAGTGAATGATAAAGAAATTACAACTTACCAAAATCTCTGGGACACAATGAAAGCTGTTCTAAGAGGTAAGTTCATAGCTCTTAATGCCTACAGCAAAAAAAAAAAAAAAAAAAAATGGAAACATCAGAAATAAACAACTTAACAATGCAACTTAAAGCTTTAGAGAAACTAGAGCAATCTGATCCCAAAAGCAGTAGAAGAGCGGAGATTAGCAAAATAAGGGGAGAAATATCTGAAATTAAGATTAGGAAAACGATAGAGAAAATCAACCGGTCAAAAAGCTGGTTCTTTGCAAAATCAATAAGATTGATACACCCCTCGTTAAATTAACCAAAAGCAAGAGAGAGAAATTAACAAAATTAGAAATGAACATGGAGAAATTAACAAAATTAGAAATGAACATGGAGTTATCACTACTGATACCCAAGAAATCTAGAGAATTATAATGTCATATTTCAAAAGCTTATATTCTGTGAAATATGACAACAGAAAAGAGATGGATGAATTCCTAAGTAAACACAACTTACCTAAATTGAATCAGTAAGTTGTGAATTATTTAAATGGTCCTATAACATATAAGGAAATTGAGGAAGTAATCTCGAATCTTCCCACCAAAAAATGTCCTGGATCAGATGGATTCAGCATAGAGTTCTACCAGATATTTAAGGAGTTAATAACACCAATACTCCTTAAACTATTCCAACAAATAGCAAAGGAAGGAACATTACCAAATTCCTTCTATGAAGCTAATATTGTTTTAATCCCAAAACCTAATAAAGACTCACTTAAAAAAAAAAAAAAACTATAGGCCAATCTCTCTGATGAACACAGATGCAAAGATTCTCAACAAAGTCTTAGCAAATCGGATTCAAAAACATATCAAAAAGATCATTCACAGTGAACAAGTAGGCTTTATCCCCGGCACACAAGGATGGTTCAACATATGCAAATCAATAAATGTAATTCACAATATAAACCAGTCCAAAGTCCAAGACCACATGATACTCGCAATAGATGCAGAAAAAGCTTTCGACAAGATCAACAGCCCTTTATGATCAAAACGCTAGAGACAGTAGGAATGGAAGGAACCTTTATCAATATAATAAAATCTCTATACAACAAGCCCACAGCAAGGATTATACTCATTTGGGAAAAACTGGAAGCATCCCCACTTCGATCAGGAACTAGACAAGGCTGTCCACTGTCACCACCTTCTATTCAATATTGTACTTGAAGTCTTAGCTGAAGCCATAAGACAAGAAAGGGACATAAAAGGGATTCGAATTGGCAAGGAAGAAGTCAAGCTTTCCCTATTTGCAGATGACATGATCTTATACCTGAGTGATCCCCAAAAATCCACCAGGAAGCTTCTGGAACTAATTGAGAAGTGTATCCTGCAGGGTAGCAGGATACAAAATAAATGTACAAAAATCAGTGGCTTTCCTATGTGTCCAGAATGAAAGAAGTGAAAAACCCTGAGAGAAACAATCCCACTTACTATAGCCCCTAAAAAAATTAAATACCTTGGTATAAACCTAACCAAAGAGGTAAAAGACCTTTACAATGAAAATGAAAACTTTAAAACCCTCAAGAAAGAAATTGCAGAAGACACCAGAAGGTGGAAAGACTTTCCTTGTTCCTGGATTGGCAGAATCAACATCGTAAAAATGACCATCCTACCAAAGGCAATATACAAATTCAATGCTATACCAATTAAAATCCCAAAGCAATTCTTTAAAGAAGTTGACCAAATAATCTCAAAATTCATATTGAGGCACAAAAGACCCAGGATAGCAAAGACAATCATGAGTAACAAAAACACTGCTGGAGGTATCACCATACCAAATCTTAGTCTATACTACAAATCCATAGTTGTAAAAACAGCCTGGTACTGGCTCCAAAATAGACACACAAATCAATGGATAAGGGTTGAAGACCCAGATATAAGCCCACAAAATTACAGCTATTTGGTCTTTGACAAAGGGGCCCAAAAAATCCAATGGAAAAAGAACAGCATCTTCAACAAATGGTGCTGGCAAAACTGGATCTCCACATGTAGAAGATTAAAATTGGACCCGTACTTGTCACCTTGTGCAAGACTTAATTCCAAATGGATCAAGGACCTTGATATAAGGCCAGAGACTATAAAAACCATAGTTGAAAGGGTAGGGAATTCCTCGAGCTGATTGGGCTAGGCCAAAAGTTCCTCAACAGACATCCAATGGCACAGTCACTGCTACCAACTCTCAACAGTTGGGATTTTGTGAAATTAAAGAGCTTCTGTTCAGATAAAGAGATTGTAACACAAGCTCAAAGGCAACCCACAAAATGGGAGAAAATCTTCACTAGCCACATATCTGATAGAACTCTACTGTCCAGAGTGCACAAAGAACTTAGAAAACTAAACACCAAGGAAACAAATGGCCCAATTAAAAAATGGGCCCTGGAACTTAAAAGAAACTTTACTGGGGGTGAAATTAAAATGTCTAACAAATATCTTAAAAAATGCTCCACATCCTTAGCCATCAGGGAAATGCAAATCAAAACTTCCCTGAGATATCATCTCACCCCGGTCAGGATGGCAAAAATCCACAATACAAATACCAAATGCTGGAGAGGATTTGGAGAGAGGGGAACTCTCCTGCATTGCTGGTGGGAATGCAGGTTCATACAGCCACTCTGGCTAGCCGTCTGGAGATTCTTAAAGAAACTAAAGATTGAAATGCCATATGACCTTGCGATTCCACTTTTGGGAATAACCCCCAATGCAGCATAGGTTCACCTCGATAGCACAAGCACAACCATGTTCATAGCAGCACTGTTTACAATAGCAAAGTCATGGAATCAACCCAAATGTCCAACAGTTGACAAGTGGATAAGGAAAAGTGGTACATCTATACAATGGAATGATGAATTACTGGAATTTGCCAGGAAATAGATGTCATTAGAAACAATTATATTGAGTGAAGTATCCCAGACCCAGAAAATTAGTGCCGTATATACTTCCTAATAGGTGGCTCCTAATACCAAACCTATGCAGCCCACCTAGAGACACCCAACGATAAATCTCTGTAATACAGTAATTGCAAGGATTATGAACAGGAGGGATGGGGTAGGAGGGCCACACCAAAAACAAGGAGAGAGGGGACCATATTACAGCAGGGAAAATAAGCCTCCATCAAGGACTACAAGTAAGCAATGAGACATCTGGTTAAGTTCACAGACTTTTCGTTCCTGATCATTTATACCTGAGGGGGTGTGATCTCACCAGAAGGGGAGGGCATATAGTCTGGCAGATAATAAGTAACCATTTTGCAAATGAGTGATTGACCCCTCCCTCACTATGGTTTCCTACTTTTATTACATCTACCTTTGAATATACTCTTATAACAAGACTCTAGTTTAACAGCTTTCTATCTCTGGCCAGGGGGTGATATCCAATACCCATCAGGATGGAGTGAAGGGCATTGCAGGAGCAGCAAAACCGCAAACAAAAATCAACAAACCATATTCTAGAACTTCAGAGACTCTATATCAACCACCTAGAACTAGGCCAGCCTAATCTCTCCCCATCCTGAAGCTCAGGGGAATTTGAGGAAGAGGGGGCGGTAAGAGTGTAAGAGCACAAGGATGGGAAGAGCAATGATATGCAAGATATTCCACACGTTAGGGCCGAAGCAATAATAATTGGACTTCGCATGCCCCGCGCAATGTCCAACACACTATTGACCCCATAAAGTCTAGCATTTGCTAAAAGCACCCAGATTCTTGGAGGCAAGGGATTGACAGCCAAAATAGTGTTTCTATTAAGGGGTACAAAGGAAAGGGTTCAGGGAAATGCTGCTGGGTCTTTGTACGTCATCGGAGAGGAGGACCCAGAGGAGAGTTTGGCATGCACGTTAAAGGATTCTCCGGGGATTGGGAGAGGGGAGGCACTGGGGGTTGGGGAGGAAGGGGTGAGGGAAGGGTGAGCAGAGAGGTTGGGGGGAGGAGAAGGGAGCCAGGGAACCAGTGCACCTATTGTTTGTATGAGCAGAGACAATAAAAAATGTTAAAAAAATAAAATAAAATAATATTTAAAAAAAAACAAAACAAAAAAAGAATAGGAATCATGGTTTTCAACAGAACATAAGAATTTCTATTTACATGGGAAAAATCTATGGCTTTAAAAATGTCAGGTGTCATTGATAGCTATTCCTATTTAAATAACAGTTAAGTTTGAATAATAAATGTAAGTATCTGGTACAAAAATGTCATTATATTCAGAAACCTAGACCTCTGATATTCTCAGCCAGTTCTGTAGATGAAAAAAGGTCATGTACATCTATATATGGGCTCTTTCCTGGTTTAAACAAAGCTCTCATATAATTCAAACACCATATGAAGTGTATTTTCCTTAACTGAATGATATCTCAAATTCATTTTCCAGATTTTCTTAGGTTTCAGGCCACATCATTCAAATATTTGAATGTGGGGTAGTTTAAACTGAGACCCGAATTTTCTGTAAGTCAAAAAATCATGTATAAATACTCTGATCAGTTTTCTGAGTCTTTCTAGAAAAATTCACCAGAAACCTACTCTAACATGGCCTGCGCAAGTGGTCACTGAGCCATTGGCTAGGCCTGGAGACAAGAGAGGACACTCAGATTGGGTAGTAAGGACAACAGGATTCCTGTAGCTTAATTGGGGCCCAGTTTTAAACTTCTAGCACTAATGTCATTAATTTATCTTTATTTAAATAGTTTCAAGAGTGTCTCTATTCTGTGTCTACCATTGTAGTAACATTAGGGGCTTTTGTATTGTGTAGTGGCACATACATCATGTATGTGATAGCTCCCCTATTGACTTAAAATAGCATTTTCTCCTTTAGATCAGAAACAAAAGTAGCCTGCAGAAATTATATATTCAAGATATTTAGTGGGTATTTCATAAATGTGTAATTGAATATTCAAAATATGTTCTACCTTGTGAAAAGTCTGTATTTTTAAAATATGAACACCTATCAGAATGTATTTTTCTGCAATATATAACATAGCTTTAAATCAATTATAAGAACGAAGATAAATAGGCTATAAATAGAATTAGCAAGTGACTGGTAGAAACTTGTAATCAGCTAGGAGCCAAAAAAAAAAATCACAAGAAAATAAAATTAGAACCTAAAGAACTTGAAAAGCAAAATGAACTCTCTCTAAATAAGTAAATAAATATGAAATAAAATAAAATACACTGGACTTTATGGTTGTTCTGGCCAGTATTCCTTCCTATATCAAGAGGTTTTATGTTTTATTGCAATTCCAAACATCTATATAAATAACAATGGTTTAGAATTTCTGGGACAGCAGAGTCATGAACAGTATGATATAGATGCTCAAAATACTTTTAAAAGAGGTGTTGTAGAGCATTTTCCTCCTCTATGTAACATAATGTTGTTGTTTTTTCCCCCAGTCCAACCTAAGGAGGATATGCTTGAAACATTTCATCCTGGATGAAGGCTCAGAAAGTAAACAACACCTTAGCGTCATGAATATCCTGAAATTAGCAAGGCTTAAGGGATCAATATGGGTGGAAGGAAGTTTCTTACCAAAGTAAGTAAAACATTAAATAACAGCTGGATGAGGATATTCTCTGATCAGTCTAGAGCAGACTGTGAGCATCCCAGAAGTCTGAAAGAGACTGATCAGACAAGCTGGCTTCAAGTCACGGAAAGAGCTCCAGAGTTGCAGCTTCTGTGAGTCTTACCAATATGTCATAGATAGGCACAGATATCAAATTCACTGTTGAGGGTTTGAGCTCTAGGCACATTTGTGGAGAATTAGTGGTTGGGTTAAGCCCAGAGCAAACCTGCAGGATATTGTATAGCTGATGGTAAAGGCCCAGCTTATGGTGGGTGGGACTAGGCTCTGAATAGATGAATAAAATACTGGGAGCCAGTTGAGGAAGTGGGCCTCCTTTTGTACACTTGGCCAGACATGCTGTACTGGCAAGTAAGGATTGTCCCTCTCTCAGCCATTACATAGAGATGGTGTGGTCAGTTCCCTTGGTCTGGGTGTTGGTGCACGCTCTCCCATCAAGCTGCACTGAGAACTGTAACCGGACTGTCCTAAGGAAATAAACCTCTTGTTCCCTTAAGCCATTTGATGGTTATTTATCAGCAACCATGCAAGTGATCTGAAACACCATACCAGAGTGATATAATTGCCTTTGAGTCATCCCTTCTGTAAATAACTTTCATCTACACTCCTATAACTAATCACAATAAACTCATTGGTTCGCCAGGTGGACCGTCATTATATCCCTGTCTTAGGTGAATTTATTCATGCGGGAAATCCCCAGGTAAAGCCTTCATCTTGAAGGATGAAAACTGCCATGACTTGAATTATCTACAACATTCACATAACTGAAACTCTAATACATGGTTCTCTATGTCTTAGCCACTTTACACAAATATACTATTTTGCATGTCTGCAGAAGTCCCTTTGGGTGAGAATAAAGGTATCAGTTGAACTACACTCCTTTCTAGAGACTTGAGGGAGGCTCAGTCTCTGTATTTTTTTTCCAATTTTGAGAATCTACCTCTGTTCTTTGACTTTTGGATCCTTTATTTTCTTAGCCCCAAATAGCTTTTCTAATTTTTTCTTACAACCCTCCTCAGTTGTAGGGTTTTAAGATCTCTTTCATTGACAAACAAAACATATCCTATTGCATAATCTATATTTAAATTTCTACTTCGAGAGATTGGCATCTGATGCACACTCCTAATGTTTTATGTAACACTATCCCTTTACAGGGATGAAGATGCTGACAGATTTGTGGGTTGGGCAGAAAAGGCATGATTCCAAAACTTACTCCAATTGTATTAATTAACGTTTCTTAATTGAAATAACTCATAAAGTACATTTGAGATATTATCAAAATACTAATACAATAATTGTTAAAGTAATATCTATTTCACAGAATTATGAAAACTGAACAAGGAACTAAGTCTTTCAAGTTAAGTGCCTATAGTGTTCTCAAGTTAATTACATGAGGTGATTTTACACAGTGAAAAAAACATCCAGGATTCATGCTAAACCCACACATTTTGCCTGTTCTTTGATTCAATGATAAGTGATTCTGACACAGTATAACCATTGTTGTATCACCCATTCAGACTGGGTTCTTAATATTATCATTCCTCTGGAAGGAGGAGACAGATTCTGATCCTGAGGTAGACTTTCAAAATTTGTTACATGATGAAAGCCTTACAGTTAGTGTGAGTCGACATGACTCAGCACCAATGTGCTCCACACATTTTGCAATAACCACTCCTTAGACATCAAGAGCTATCTGTCCAATGTGAAGCTCATAGTTCATTTTGAGGGCAGAGGTTCCCATCTGCTAAGTACATATGCTACAAGGGTCCAAAATATCAATCACTTCAACCTTCAACCCCAGTGTGTTCTGCACAGAGGGTTGATTTCTATGTGGACTCAGATACAAGATGAAAAGAAAGCTAGATCTATTTCAGGATCAGGTAGCTATGGTTTGGAAAACATCATGGCAGTCTTTGGTTCTTCTGAAGCATTTTATTCCTTTCACATAGAAACTGTGCTCTGCCTTACTCCTCTTTTCTAACCTGTTAATCAATTGTACTAGGGATTCTGGGAAACAAATCTTTGTGTTAAGGAGTTTCATTTGGTAATGCTTCAGACTCCAAACTCCCAAAGCATTGCAAGCCCTATTGCTTAGGACTCTGAAGCAGCTGGTAATATTGTTTCATTCGTAAGTGAAAACCAGGCATAAGTCATTGTAATGATTACTCTTAATTGTTGCTGTGAGAGAGCACCCAAAGTCAAACAACCAGGGAGAAAGAGAGATTTATTCAACTTACAGTGCCAGAGGGGAAATATAGTCTTTCACGGAGGAGACGGCACCGCTGGCTGGCTGAAGCTGGAGACAGACTACGTCATACCCATCAGAAAGGCTGAGAGGCTTCCTGGAGAGTCTTCTTCTGTTCAGTGGTTCGGTGGTTCGGTGGTTCGTTTTATCTTGTCCACTACTGGGAGGTTCCAATGAGATCTGGGGAGGTTCTGATCGGTTCTAGGGCTGATCTTTGTGTTATCCAGATAATCTCTTCAGGTGGTCTCAGCTGATCTTAGTTAACTGCCAGGTGTGTCGAGTTGACACCTAGGATTAACTATCACAGTCATGCTTGGATGATCCCTATAAATTAATCATGATTCTCTAGAGCAATCTGATATTGAAGGCCCAAAAATCCCTAGAAAAATCTCCCAGGAGTCTCAATCAGTTCCTGAAGATGGAAGGTTCCCTGCAAAGTCCCTCAGCAGTCACAGTCAGTTGTGGAAGACCTAAAGAAACCTGAAGAAATTGAAACTTAGACTGGAGCACAGAAGAGGGTGGACTCTAATGGCAGGGAAGAATGGTGGTAGTAATCAATAAGCTAGTCAACACAGGACAAAAGAGAGGGCAAGTTCCTCATGCTTGCACTTCATTTTTTTCTGGTTCAGCATTGGAAAAAATACCACTCACTATGGGCTGGGTCTTTCACATCAATTAGACCATCTCCTGCAGACTTGCTCAACGGCTTGTCTTAATTGTCAGTTTTTCACAGCTCTGCCCAAAGGTCAGCTTGCAACTCTCAAGTTAACACTTGTACCTAACTATCATATATCTGTGCATCTATCTGTCCATCTAGTCTAGTATATCCAAAGTTTTATACCTTCACAGATATAAAGAACAGATAAAGGTTACAAGTTGCTTATTTAGTCATGAACAAGACCAATTTTTGTTACTCGTTTTTGAGAACTAGTTCTTTTGAAAATATTGTCTTAAATTCAGATTATACCATAATTCTCACAAAGAAACAACTCCAGATAAGAAAAGTACATCCTTTGGATAAATTACTTCAATGTCTGTTCCTGCCCTTTATCCTGTGTTGCATGGTATGGTATTAAGGATGCATAATGTAAGAGATGTATAAATGAATTTATGCTTATGTAAGCATGTATCACATACCTAATGAATGTTGGAAAAATAAGAAAATACCTTTAACAGACACTTCTTGTCCTCCTATGAGGTGGATTAATAGACTCATCACAGTTTATTTTATGAGTCCAACTGAACTTTAATAACCTTGGGTAGTTCTCTGTGGCACATTCAAAGAGGCAAGTTCCTATGCACACTCATGTCCTGCTGACAGGGAGCCTACTAAATTTGAAATTGGGTTTCTCTCTGGACTCGAATGTCTACATTTCTGTTCCCTCTGAAACTGTTACACAGAATTAGGTGTGAGACTCAATTTTTCCTGCATCCTCCTGTAAAATATTGTACTATGAATTCTAAAGAAGTGGCCCAAATACCCCATCACTGCTCAAATACCAGGAATGAAATTTTATACCTAAGGGAAATCACTGTGGCAGTTCTATGACTACTTGAAAGAAGGCTTTAAGCTATAGGAGGGATACAGGAAGGAAATAATTTAGCATTCATATATCAGACACAAGGGTGAGAGGTGAAGTCTGGGTACAAGGGGAGAACCCATAAGACTATGGACTTGAGTCCAAAGGAGGAATTTGAGTACATTCCTCAGTATACCTGTGTGGTACTGAGGACTTAATCTGGTCTTGGTATGTAAGGAAAAATTCTTTTATTATTATAAAAATGATCAAAGCTAAGTCCTCTTAAATTTTAATATAATGAGAGGTCTTGAAAAGGAAAAAATAAATATAAATAAACATTTAAACAAGCACTGAGGATCCACTTTTGGAGATATGAGTAGGTAATTTCTGCCATGCACACTTCTCCCTGTAAACTCCTATATCTACTATAATGTTCAAGATCCTTCAAAAGTCAGTTTCTTTTTAAGATTCTCCCATCCACTTTTTCCTATAAACTGTGAAATTGTGTGGTCTAAATAGCTTTGGAAGTACTTTTAACAATCTTATATCTGTATTGTATCTTTTTACTCTGACTTGCAAAATGTTCTGGTCCTTAGAACATCAATAATGCATTCGAAATGCAGTCTTCTACTTCCTTTCAGCTCTAGTGAAAGTCCAACAGAAAAGTTCCATCATACATGAGGCTCTAGGTTCAAGCGTGTGTGCGTGTGCGTGTGTGTGTGTGTGTGTGTGTGTGTGTGTGTGAGTGAGAGAGATAGAGAGAGAGAGAGAGAGAGAGAGAGAGAGAGAGAGAGAGAATGAGACAGAGTCAATACAGAGAGAGTCAAAATAGAAAGAGACAGGAGAGAAAGAGACCTACATTTTTAATAGCTCTTCCATATGACTCCCAGGTAAGTAGCAAAACCTAGAGTTTACCGATTCATCTCTCCTCTTGTCACCCTTTTTGCTGTGAAATTCAAGGCTACAGACTTCAGTTAGATCTTGTTAGATTAAAAGATTAGGCTACATGATCTAAATTGGCTTTTGGTTAAAAGTTTGAAGATTCTTTGATGCTTAGGATTTGTTTGCTTTCAGCTTACTCCCCCCAAGTGCACATATCCTTACAAAATTGAATCTTGCTTCTCTGTGGTGTCACTGAACAGGGCCCTGTGTGATTTTTAAGTGAAGGAACACTGCCAGCAGCTTCGAAGGGCCTGAACTGATTGGATTAAACAATTGATCAGCAGTTAAGAGAGTGATTTGGAAAAATCCTTTGGAAAGTGACAAGTTTGCCTACCAGTCCACTTTTCACAGATACCAGGCAGCACAGAAAAACATTCTCCATATTTATGAGCTAAGGCAGGTTAATGGAACACATGATTTGTAGTGAAAATTGAGAATCAAAGAAAGGGAACATGTTGAGAATTTTAGGGAACAAAAGAAAGCAAGTCAAAGTTGTTCGTAGGGAGACAGGAGTAGGAAATTGCCTGGACAGTATCGCAATCATTTTTACATTTCTCAGAGGAAATATCTTCCGCAGACTGAGAGAAATAATTGTATTTCACACTCTTTCACTGATTGGTATGATGAAAGCGAACACTACTAAGTACTCATTCATCATCTGACAGGGAAGATCACAAAGGAAGCAGTAGCTAAATACCCTTAACAGGATTTATTGAAATTGGCCAAAAAGACTAGGGAGGAAATTTTGTCATTATAAATGACAAATTCACTACACAAACACTGTAATTGGATGTATTTTGAGCTTCTTGCCTTTCAATTAAAACATTTATATTTTCAACGTGTAAAGCAACCCCAAAATAAAGAAATACAGTGTTGCTAGATAAATACATTCAAGAAGGACAGCAGATAAATATTTCCAAGAGGGAAAGAAGTTTCTAATAGTCCTAAAAAATCTATACTACCATGAAACTTCCTGAAGTATGTTTTCTATTGGGAAAGTTAAGATAGGTGCTCCCTCCCCCCAAAAAAAATTGGGAAAAGGACAGCATCTTCAAAAAATGACTGGCAAAATTGGCTGTCTGCATGAATAAGAATGAAACCAGACCTTTATTTGTTACCCTCCACGAAAATCAACTCCAAATGGATCAAGGACCTCAATGTATATAAAGTTCTTCAAAGAAAATAGTAAAAAACACCCTCAAATTGTTTGGCCTAGGCCAACATTTCCTTAATAGGACTCCAAATTCAAGGGAAATAAGACCACAATAAGCAAGTGGGATTATATGAAGTTTAAAAAGTTTCTGCTCAGCAAAAGATAGAGCAAAAAGGCAACAAATGCTGATGAAGATGTGGGGACAAGGTAAGGAATCCTCAAAAATTGCTAGTGGGAATGTAAACTTACACACTTCCTCTGGCTATCAGTTTGGAAGTTCCTAAAAAACTTAAAAATTGAAATACCATATGACCCAGCTATACCACTCCTGGGAATATTCCCAAAGAACCCACATCCTGTTACAGAGTCAGAAACATGTATTTAAATTAATAACACCTTAAACAGAAATCTTGTTTAAAAGACATGACCAGGTTTTAAACAAGGAAACTTTGGTTTTCTGCTTTTTTTCCCCACAGTCGTATTTCAAAAACTTGTAATCTTCCCAATAATTAAATTAACATTCTTACACAGGTTTCAGTAGAAATAAATTATCTTTCAAGACTGTTCATAAACTATTTCCTCTGTGACATTTCTTCTCTGACCACTCCTGAAGACTCCCAAAAGATTTATTATATATGTTTAATTCTATCATCTGCTTATCATCTCACCCACATAATTATGAACAACTTAAACTAAGGATGATACTTCGCTGATTTTTGTATCTGTTTATTTCTTTGTACATGATCAGATTTTCTTACTGAATAAATAGAAGTAAGATAAAGCATCACTGAATAATATAGTTCAAACAGGGTCTGACTTTGTTCCACAAAGATTCACGTGTTGGAAACATGATCCCCAACCTGCAATGTGAGAGCCAGTGGAAATTTAGGGAGGTGGGATCAAGTGACAAGTGCCTAGTTCATCTGTGGACATGATTTCAGAAGGGATTATGGGACCTAATTTCTTCTAAACTTCCTGTTCTTTTCTTATATGTTCCCACATGTGCCATGAGGCCCTCACCAGAGCTTAGCTGATTCAGTCCTATTACCTTGAACTTGCAGAACTGTACTAATTGGAATTCTTTTCTCTATAACAGCAGCCTACCTCATGTATTTTTACATTAGAAAACAGACTGACTCAGTATATTTTCCTTGTCTGTGAATCACGAGATTTCAGTACAGCAGACCAAAAACTGAAAGAATTCATCTTTCTAAGGAAGCTACTAGAATTAGGAGAAACATTTTATCCATGCCTATCCCTTCTCAGATGAAAGACAGTGATAGATTATTTTCCAGCAACATCCATGCATTTCTGTGAGTAAAAACCAGATTCCTTTTGATTACTATCCAGACTTGAAATCTAAGAGTCTAGGTAGCATACTTTCCTTACCAATATTATGGATTTATTTAAAATTTCTGAAGCCCAACTAAAACAAAAAAGTGTGATCATACTCTTCCGTAAATCCACTATCATACCAATTCCTGTTGTCTCCATTTCCCTACATGAAAACTTAGAATAATAGCTGCAGAATTAGTTAATAAATGAGAGGTAACAGTATGTACCATATTGCTACTGTGTAAATGGTAGTTGCTGACACTGTTGCAAACAAAATTGCATCTTCTTTTCTTCCTGACCCTTGTGTGTGTGGAGGGGAGAACTCCTCGTTTATCATTGTATCTGTTAAAATTTTCTCTATATATCCTTTTTCTTTGGCTGTTTGCCTGTGTATGTGTGTGTGGAATTTATGTGTGACTTACATACATATTCATGCGAGGCGGCAACATGAGGGTAAGTATATGTGCACATAGACCCCAGATTGACATCAGATGTCTCCTCTCTCCACGGTAGGTATTGAGGCAGTGTGATAGTCAGATTCAGCTGTAGACTTGAGAGTCACAGTCTGAGTTTAGGTGAAAGCTGTGAAAAACTGATAATTAAGACAGGCTGTTGAACAAGCCTGCAGGTGACTGTTTAATTGATATGGAAGACACAGCCAATAGCGGATGGTGTTTTCCAGTGGTGAACCAGATAAAAGGAAGTTCAAGGGGGAGGAATTTGCCCTCTCTTTGCCCTTGTATTGAGTTGCTATGTTGAATCTGTTACTGATTTGTTGCTGCTGTTCTTGAATGACATTGCAGCCCAGCCCATTTGGTCCTCCAAATGACTAGGGTTTAGGAATCCATTGGTCTTCCGGTCTTCACCAACCTTTTGGGACTAATATGAAACTCTAATATACTCCAATATGGTCTATAATATGTATATACATATAAAAACATTCTATCAATTGTCTTCCTCTAGAGAATACTGACTAATATAGTCATGTTTTCTCAACTGGAGCTATCTTAATTGTCCTATCTTTGTTTCTGCTGTGCCAGGATTACAAGTGACTGATATACTTGCCTGACTTTTATATGGGTTCTGGGAGTGCAAACTCTTAATCTTGTGGGAAAAATCCTTTATTCACTGAGCCAGGTCTCACACACTGGGAACACAGACCTGTATTTGCTTAACTTTTAAAGTTTTCATCATCCATTATAGAAACAAAATATAATGCTTCAGTATTGTGTTTCATAATCTTCAGATATGAAGGCAGGTAAGTTGCTACTAACCAGAGTAAAGAAATAATTTAGTTTATAGTACTAATTGTATTATATTTCAAAAAGTTATTTGATTTCTCTGTGCCAAAATTTTGTGTGTGTGAATTGGAAATATGAACCTAAAATTAAAGAAATAGTACATATATACATACAACAATACTGTGAATTGCGTATTGTGAGTTCTATTTAAATACTTGTTATTATTTTCTTTTATTTGATGAAGCTGGAAACTATTAAATTAGACAATTATAAACAACTAGATCTGGTTAGCAGGACTTATTTCCCTTACTCTAAACTTGAGAGCCATAATGTCAATAGTAATGATTTCCACTCCCTCTAAATACATTCCTGGAGTCATATCTATGCCCTGAGAGTACTGTCTTGATGAGATGCTTCAAGTCCTTTTAAGTCAGTTGGGAATTATATGCTTGTGATGTTTTACTTTTCTAAAAATGATTCACTCAGGAATAACCAACAATAGAAGAAAGAAGACAAGTCATGAATAATATTTCAATGAGTAATTTCACATCAAGAATTGGGTGGCAAAGAAATCACTCATATCAAAATATTTTTCTTACTTAATTAAAAAGTTTCTGAATCTCCATTTTCAAATCTCAGAGTTATTTTTGACATCCACATTGAATTCCTCTGTTTGCTACATCAATGCTTGTTGCTATGGAGATGACAGAGATAGCACAGATTCAACATCACAGACCATTATCTAAACAATTAAGCACCTTTCAATCCCATAAAAGAAACATTTCACTATCTTTAAGACCTTTAGTATTTGTATTCTGAGAAATAAATGTAAATTTCACATTTTCCATTTGATAACAAAGTCAGACCATTAGGTACTGTGTATTTCTTATTAAAATATTAGCTGCATCTGTATTGACAAACATTTAGATTTATAGTTAACCAGTATACTTTGAGGTATTTTTTTAATACTCCCCAAATTATTACCACATGTGATGCACTGTTCAATTCATGTAATCTTCTGTGGCATAGAAAAATAAGGCTTTATTTTGTTGACTTATAAATGAGTATATAGAGGCCCAAGTAAAACAAAATTTCTCAAGACACTTTCAGCTATTGAAACTTATACTCCACCCTTTCATTAATCCAGGCTAATATAGTCACTAAATCTGTTAGTCATAACTGAAGATGAAAGAAAATTTTCCACCATGAAAATAAGCAAAAGAATTATATGACTACCAAACCAAATCTACAGAGGATACTAGAAGGTATACTCAAGGCTGAAGAAAAAGATATACACAGCCAAAAGGTTAAAATGGAAAGAAAATACCAACACAGTGTCTAAACAGAGAAGTATAGATACAAGCACTAAAAAATCCACAAAATGACAAGATTCAACAGACAGTGTTCAATAGTAACCTTAGATATCAATGGAACAACTCCCCAGAGACATTGTCTAGCAGTGTGGATTGAAAATCATGACCCATAAATTTGCTGCCCCACAGAAACATAACTCATATCAGAAGACAGACAGCCATCTCAGGCTAAAAGAATGAAGAAAAGTGCTCCAAGCCATTATGCTGGATCAGACAGTAATTCCTATTTTTTATTCAACCAGGGATAACTATCATAATATTTGACAAAATGGACTTCAAACTAAAATCATAAGAAATAAAGTCATCACATATTAATTGAGGGACCAATATATCTAGAGGACATTGCAATTCTGAACATCAATTCTGAGTCAAAAACAGGCTCACCCAGATTCATTAAAACAATTGGATGTAAAGCCACAAATCAACCCAAATATCATATTATCCCATTCTCATCAAAAGACACGTCAGCTGGTCAAAAAATTAAATACAGACACACTGGAGTTAAATGAAACCATAAATAAATGACCACAAGAGACATCTACAGAACATTCTACTTAAATGCTAAATACACACTCTTCTTACATCCCATGGAACCTTCTCCAAATTAGATCACATGCTAGGATACAAAGCAAGCCTCAACAAATACAGGAAAATTGAAGTTATATCATGACTTTCTAACCACCATTGAATAAAGCTAGATAACTCTAGCAAGGGAAACAATAGAAAGCACCCATATATATATAATATATTATATATCTACATATAAACTAAACAATGCTAAAATATCAGTATGTCTTAGAAGAAATCAGGAAAGAATTTTTTTTAATTCCTAGAATTCAACAAAAACAAAAATTCAGCATACAAAAATCAATGAGACATCATGAAGGCTATCCTAAGAGGAAAGTTATAGTACTAAGTTATTAACCAAAAAAATCATAAGTAGACAACTTAAGGATCCAACTTAAAATTTTGGAAAAACAAATGGAAATCAATCTTAAAAACCGTATATAGGAAGAATTAATCAGGATCAGGCCAGAAACTGATGCAATAAACATGAAAAATATACACGGAACTATGAAACCATGAGTGATTCTGAAGAACAAAATCAAAAACTCTTAGCCAAATTGCCTGAAAGCAAAAGAAACAAGTCCCAAATTAATAAAAATTAGAGACAAGGAAGGGAAATATCAAAACACATATCAAAAAAATTCTGATCATCATAAAGACATACTTTGAAAATGAATACTCCACTTAACTGGCCAATAAATGAAATAATTCCTAAATACATAATTTCACAAAGTTGAATCAAGATGAATTGAACAATTTAAACAGACTTACAACAAGCAATGATATTAAGGCAGTAATTATACATTTTTAAACCACAATCAGTGAAGGACCAGAAAGATTTGGTGCAGAATTCTACCTGACATTCAAAAAAAAACAAAGTCTAATAATTAGTGAATTTTTTAAATACTGTCACTTTCTCCTTTCCATAACCAGTCTTTCTTTATTGTTATCTGTTTTCACACATTGCTCGAAAAATATCACAGAAAGATTATCAAAGTAACAGCCGCAATTAAAGCAGTACAAGTGAATCAAATATATTTGCAATGCAATTACTTTATCTTTTTGCTACTACTTTAAGGAAATTAGAAAAGCTTAGCTGAAAACTATGAAGATCCACAATATAAGTAAATATAACATACACTGTTTTTATTCATTGCTTCATCTCTGATAACTGAGTGCCTAGGTAATAAACATCCAATAAATGTCTTTTGAGCACAGGATTTGTCACATTTAATAAACAAATGTTTCCCTCTCACACACCCACATATACACAACTAATTTATATAACTTTTCTACTATATATTATATCTGATTTACTAGAGTCTGGCTCCTAGGGAAATAAATTTTCATGATATTTGAAAGTGAAATCCTAAGTCCAAATATAAAACCCTAAGAGAGGATCTTGGAAAGATTTAAATAAATGTTTGTTTTTAAAAGAAGACTAGGAACATCATTTTTTAAGAAGTTTTATAAGGAGAGATAAAAATCTTTCTTCTTATCTGTCTATCCCTCCTTCTGTACCTCTCTAGTCCTCTCCTCCATTTAAACTGATTTAATCTATCAGTTTCTTCCCTTTTGGATGGTCCATCGTCATACTACCCTACTAGGTTTCACAGGGAGATGTACCCACTCAGAGAAATCTTCCTATCCAAGGGTTCACTTTGTTTCATTTTTCTAAGAAACTTACAGCTGCTGAAAATGTGTTCTGAGATTTTAAACAAAGAAAATTATTGTGTAGATTAACTAACACACACACACACATCAGAGAGACACACATACATATAAACATGCAGTAATAACTGTTTCAATATCATAACTAAATTCATTTCTTCACTAATTTACTTTCTATAGTCTCTACTAATACAGCAAAGACCATATCCTGGTTTGTTTACTACTTTATCCAGAGTATCTGATACATAGTTAGCTCTTAATAAAAATATGTTATTATCTAAAAGGATTAGTGGTAAAGCACTTGAGTCTACAAAAAGTGTGGTAAGGGAGACACTCAGGTCAGAAGAGTATTTCTGGAACATTTCCACTTCATTAAATATAAATTATTGTTATGATTTTATAAAATAGGAAAAAATGTAAAAATCATTAATAAAAATATACATAAGATGTCCTAGTGCAGTTACATTTATATTTGCACTACAAGATTTCTGAAAGTTAATTTTTAAATCAGTAGTACTGTATCAAAGTATATACAGCAGGTTAAGTGTTTATTATGAATGGTATAGTTTTGTGCCTTTCAGAATTGATATGTTGCACTGCAAGCTAGTAATAAGAAACTAGGGGAGCAACAGAGATAGATAAGACTCATGGTTAACTAATTACTCTCTGAATGGGAACTAAACTCCTTCTTATTATCAGTGAACTCATGCTGATACTGGAAACCTATCTAAATAACAATAAAAGGGAAGAAAATGGGCACTAGACAGGAACTCATGTCTAAGAGTTAACTAAAAAACTTGACAGCAAACTACTATCTTAACACTTCTTATTTAATCCTTAGATATGAAAAGGTTTTAGAGCTCAACTAAGATTTACTGTATTGTGATGGAAGACTCCTGAGGCAGAAAAATGCAACTGGCCAGAGTACAAAATATCAGCGATATGAAAGGCTCAGCCCTAATAAGACTATCAAAATCTTTCCCCACCCCAAGGCTCAGGGAACCTTATGGAAGAGGGAATGGTAAGATTGTAGGAGCCTAAAGGTAGGGGTAGTATAATGCTGACCAACACACTGCAGCTATGAGAGAGTTACTGTACCCAGGAACTCACAGCAATGAGAACTTCTACCACCAGATCTACACAATTGCCAGTCTATCAACATTCCTCCAAAAACTAGCAAAGATCTTAGAAGAAACAACTGCATTTAGAGTGTTTCTAAAACAGGTACTGGACAACGCAAAGGGAATCTCCCTACTTATAATTTTGCCCACTGAAGGGCCACATACTCTGCAATAGATATCTGACTCCGTTACCAACATAGGCACCCCAAAGAGAGCCCTGAAACCCACACATGTAGGGGAACAGGAAGGTGGGAGGGACATGGCTGGATTGAAGAGGGTAAGAGAGGATGGGAGAGGAAGAAGGTGAGTTGAGGAGGGGTTGGAACAAAGACAAAAACCCATTTAGTTTGTGCATGAAAACTTTCAATAATAAAAAATAATTAAAAAATGATGTTTTGGAGTCCTAACCTCAGAACTTCAGAAGGACACCTTATTTAAAGAGAGAGTTTTTTAGAGGCAATTGCATTAAAATGAAGTCATTGATGTAGCTCTTAATCCAATATCGCTTTTGTCCTTATAAGATTAGAGAAATTTTGGACTTAAAAATAAACATCAATAAAAAGAAAATTGTGTGAAGAAGAAAGAGAAAGAAGACAGAGCCCTTGGAAATAAGGAATGCCTGAAGCCATCAGAAACAAGACTAGAGATGTGGAACATACCTTCCCTCTTAGTCTTCAAACACAATTCCTGGCCTTGGGATTCATGTCAATGATAGTCCATTTGTCTAGTAAATATAAGGTTCATTCTTTAGCCAAAAGACAAAACTGTCAGCAGTTTGAACACGACTTTGACTTCTTTCTAGCCTCCAAATACTTTTTTTAGACAGATTTTCATGTAGCCCATGTTGACTTTGAATTCCCTGTATAACCAAGGATGATCTTGGACCTCTAATCTTTGTGTCTTCGCTTCGTAAGTGTTCGTACATGCACCACCACACTCTTTTCCAAACAATATATTTCTATTATTTAGCCCAGTTATGCTTTGATACTTTGATATAACATTTGTAGAACAGTAACTTAGTGAGCTAAGTAATATTGAGCCATCATGCCATGCTGTGCTTCAGAAACTTAAAGCCTAGGGTTATTCCTTATAACTTTTTGTGATGAGAAACAATACTGAGATTTTATATGAAGGCAGATGACAGATATCACTCTATAAAAACAAGAACCTTGGACAAGCTGTGTATGAACCTGGCCAGCAAGAAACGTGACTCTGATACTGAAGACTCAGTCTCAAGGTGTAGATGGACCCCGTGGCTGCTATAGAAACAGTGACGACCCACCAAGAGTGTGATATGTCAGGAATATACACTGGCCTCCATACAGGGGTGATCAGTTGTTTCTTACAACTCTAGAGAGCTGACTTGTTCTGTGGTTTGGACCACATCCAACTTCAGAATAATGAAAGGAATGGATAGACTGTCTGCTTGATCAAATTCCAACAGGCTGAGATTTGTCTGCATTACGGGAGCTGAGTAGAAAAAATGAAAAGAAGAAAAAAGAAGAAAAGAAGAAATAAGGAAAAGAAGAAAAGCTTTTTAGTTTAAAAGCAAAGAGCATGAAAGGTGAGACAGTTGAGGAGGCAGGGAGAAGGGTATAAATCAGGAGTGAATTCAAAGGAGGTCAGAGTTGTTCTGGATCCAATTAAGGTAAGGGAAGAGGTTGGAACAATTTAAATCTTTAACAATAAGAGAAAGCAGGACCATTTAATATACAAGGACAGAAGAAATGTGAAGATGAAAGAAAAAAGTTCCTACTTAGTGAAGAAGCAACTAGTAAATGCTCAGTGATACATGTGTGTATGGGGGGTATTTTGCATATGGGTGGATATAGGTATGTATTTGGGCATATGTATAAGACTGCACCTGAATGTGTGGGACTGTGGGGGCTCAAAGGTGATACTGGGAATCATCTTGAATGGTTCTTCCACCTTATTGTTTTGCTCTAGATTTTTCCAGGCTTTGCCTTCCAAAGCCAGATTCATAAGCCACCACTCTTTGGGATCTGGGGATCCAAAATCAGGCACTTTTGCTTGCCAGCCATCTCCCTGGTCCCTCAGTGATGCATTTTTTAATGACTGATGAATGTTGAAAACACACATTTTTAAAAGTCCATACTACAATCAGTTTGGTGTCCAATTTTGTGTTTTACCTTCTGGTTCCCTTTGTTTTTGCTAATTGCTCCATGTGAACTTCTTTCTAAAAAGGATCATGATTGTTGTACCTATTGCACAGTGACCACTGGCTATATAGGAAGAAGAGAAAAACCCAAGAAGAGGAATGATAGCAAGAGACTCCTTGGTAAATGTCCTCTTCTCAAAAATTTCCAGAAACCAGAGATTCTGGCTCAGCTCATGGTTAACATGATCACATTCTGTTTGTGCACTGCCATGGAGATTTTAAGTTTTCACAATCATTTCTTATTAATGCATTCTGTAAACCTGTGAGATGAGTACAACAAGAATCATTATCCTACTTTCATAGATGAATAAATGAAGGGTCTCACAGAGCTATAATCAACTAGGTTTGTTGGGAGAGACTAATGAAACCAAAGCATGATTTTCTATATTCTCCTGCAGAAATGGAGGTGAGCAGTTCAACTAGACCTTTTCGAAACAAAATGAGAGGAAATGAGAAGCTGGAAATATTAGCAGACTGCCAGAAGTGTGATAAGATCAAACATAAAGAAAACAGTGTGTTTTTATAGGGTATGCTAGCTGGCATTTCATTCATACATTCAGCACATTATTTGAGCCAAACCATACAGAATAATAATTACATATATAGAGGATATAGTAAAGTGCAGAGCATGGGTCCTAACTTTAAGGCATGCATGGTTCAAACAGAAGACTACTGAAATGAAGTAAAGTCAAGTTGTGTACTATGTAGTTCCTAAACAATTGGATATGAGAAAGAGAATAAATCAGAATAAAGGACTAAGGAACCTTATAAGAGAAACAATCCCAAGTTCTAGAAAATCTTCTTTCCTCAACAGATTTTCTTTAGTTCTTGAGTTTTTTTTTAATTCTTCATTGGACCTTGAATATCATGGTATTTAATGGTGATTTCTGATAGCCCTTTAGAATATATGAGGCCTTTCTCAGATATAAGGAGTTATTAAAATGTGGATTTTAATACAAGAATTGGATCTTCATGTCTCCAGGCTTCATAATCTAAGACCTATATAATCACTTATTTACCCATGAAAAAGAGATATCGACAGATTTTGTGTTTAAAATATGATGAACAGCCAGTAGTTGTCTCAAAGGGTTAAAAGAGACTAAAACAAGCATAATCCTATAGCCATGTATTTGTTCTTTTTTCTGAGATATTAAAAATATACAATCTCTTTCACTTAAGAAATTCTGTTGAACTCAAGAGACCAGTCAGATCGTACAAACTATACTCGCTGCCAGAAAAAAGAAAATTGTAAAACAGCATTGTAGATATATTTAATCATGTATATGTCATATAAAATTTGAATAAAGCTAGTATATTTCATTGATATCTAGAACTTTTCAACAGTCTTTTCTGATAGCTATAAAATTATATTGAAAATTATACAGATTCTCAATAACCCTTGCATAAGTTGTTGGAAAGTAGTAGAGAGACAAAACAGGGTTAATTCTGGTAGCAGTCAATCAGAAACCAGGCATTGTAAACAACAAGATGTTTTCATGAAAACCAGTGCTTTCATGACTGCTGGGGAAGTTTTTTAGAGACATTTACCAACATTATTTTGTGATTGAAATGTCCTCTACAAGAAGCATGCATTATAAATTTAATTCCAAGTCAACACTATCAAAGAGGTAGAATTTATAGCCAGTGAGGTTGATTGCTCCGCCCTTATCGATAGATTAATACTATTTGTAAACAATTTTGAGATTGCATATGACCTCCTATTTCTCTGGGTCATGATTCAGAAAAATGTCCCTCACAGAGTTCTCAGCCTCCAAAACTGCGAGAAGCTAATCCTTTTGTTTATAAATTGCTACAGTGTTAACAGCCTTCAGAATTTTAAATAATAATGGAGAAACAGAAATCCCAGATGCTATCCCTGCATATATTTTTGATTTAGTAATCTATTTCTCTTACTTCTATTGCAATTTCATACAAACATAAAGTAAATTGAAAGAAGACTTAAAGAAAAAGAGTGTCCCATGAGTTCTTGCTCCGCTTGGCAGTTAATTATTGCTGGGGGTATAATTTTGTTCAATGGTGTAACCACTGATAAGTTGTCGAAACACCAGTAAAGAATTTTCCACCTGTGCTGTTGCAAACAATTGTAGATAAATTTTGTAAGTCATACACACAGAAAACATGAAAGTAAGTAGGAGGGGAACTTGTTCAGAAGAAAGGTTTTAACTAGGGAAGGAGAGAATAAGAACAGAGAACAGAAGGTGAAAATAACTGAAATTCATTACATGAATGTGTGAAACTGTCAAAGAATAAGATAATGAAGAGAAAAATGAGTACAGTAACCATTTCCATACTTTATCTCATTTAAACTGTATGAAAATGGAGATCAGTTTTCTTTTTTTTAATATTTATTTATTTTTTACACTCATACAAGCTTGATAGGTACCCCATTCCCCTCCCTCCCTCTATCCTTCTCTGGATCCCCTTGCTCCCTTCCCCCTCTTTTCCTTTATTTCCCCCCTCTCTTACTCCCATTGCCCCCCATCCCTAGAGCATCTTTTAGTGTGCATGTCAAACTTCCCTCTGGGTCCTCCTCTCTGATGAGGTATAAGGACTCAATAGCAATGCCTAGAGTACTTTCTTGTGTTCCCCTTTAGTATGGGAACACTATTGTGGCTGTTAATCCCTTGTCTCTAAGGATCCTAGTGCCTGTGATCCATGCTAGACTATGGGGGGCGTCAATGATATGTTGGTTATTGTGCAGGTCATGCAAAGTCCTATTATGATTACTTCAGCTCTAACTTGTGTGGAGTATCTTGCATATTGTTGCTCCTCCCCATCTTTAGGCTCTTACAATCTTACCCCCTCTTCCGCAAATTTCCCTGAGCTTTAGAATGGGGAGAGATTAGGCTGGCCTGATTCCAGGAGGTTGATATAGTATCCGATGTTCTGAATTGCGGTTTGTTGATTTTTTTTTTTCAGTTTTGCTGCTCCTGCAATGCCCTTGGCTCCATCCTGATGGGTATTGGATGTCACCCCCTGTCCAGAGATAAAAGGCTGTTAAAATAGAGTCTTGTTCGAGTGGATAAAGAAAATGTGGTACATCTATTCAATGGAGTACTACTCAGCCATCAAAAATGATGTATTACTGGAATTCGCCGGGAAATGGATGTCATTAAAAACAATTATATTGAGTGAAGTATGCCAGACCCAGAAAATTAAGCACCGTATGTACTCCCTAATAGGTGGCTCCTAGTACCAAACCCACCCAGCCCACCTAGAGACACTCGACGATAAATCTCTCTAATACAGTAATTGCAAGGATAATGAACAGGAGGGATGGGGTAGGAGGGCCACACCAGAAACAAGAAGAGAGGGGACCATGTTACAGCAGAGAAAATAGGCCTCCATCAAGGACTGCAAGTAACCAATGAGACATCTGGTTAAGTTCACAGACTTTCGTTCCTGATCATTTACAACTGAGGGGGTGTGATCTCACCAGAAGGGTATGTATCCTGCAATGCCCTTCACTCCATTCTGATGGGTATTGGATGTCACCCCCTGGCCAGAGATAGAAAGCTGTTAAACTAGAGTCTTGTTATAAGAGTATATTCAAAGGTAGATGTAATAAAAGTAGGAAACCATAGTGAGGGAGGGGTCAATCACTCATTTGCAAAATGGTTACTTATTATCTGCCAGACTATATGCCCTCCCCTTCTGGTGAGATCACACTCCAACAGTTGCAAGTGACCAGGAAGGAAAGTCTGTGAGTTTAACCAGATGTCTCATTACTTACTTGCAGTCCTTGATGGTGGCCTATTTCCTCTGCTATAGCATGATCCCCTCTCTCCCCATTGTTAATGGGGCCCTCCTTCCCCTTCCCTTCCATCTATAATCTTTGCAATTACTGTAGGTATTATAGAGATCCATCTTTGAGTGTGTCTCTAAGTGGATTAGATACTAGGATCCACCTATTAGGGAGTACATACAGTGCTTAATTTTCTGTGTCTGGGATACTTCACTCAATATAATTGTTTCTAATTCCATCCGTTTCCCAGCAAATTGCATTAATTCATCATTAATGATGGCTAAGTACTATTCCATTGTATAAATGTACCACATTTTCCTTATCCACTCATCAATTGTTGGACATTTGGGTTGATTCCACAACTTTGCTATCTTAAATAGTGCTGCTATGAACATGGTCGTGCTTATGCTATTGAGGTGAATTTTTGCTGTATGGGGAATTATTCCCAAAAGTGGAATAACAGGGTCCTATGGCATTTCAATCTTTAACTTTTTTAAGAATCACCAGATGGCTCACCAGAGTGGTTGTATAAGCCTGCATTCCCACCAGCAATGTAGGAAATTCCTTTCTTGCCACATCCTCTCCAGCATTTGGTGTTATTTGTATTGTGGATATTTGCCATCCTGACCGGGGTGAGATGATATCTCAGGCAAGTTTTGATTTGTATTTCCCTGATGGCTAAAGATGTGGAGCATTTTTTAAAATATTTGCTAGACAATTCAATTTCGTCCCTGGTAAAGTTTCTTTTAAGTTCCAATGCCCATTTTTTAATTGGCCCATTTGTTTCCTTGATGTTTAGTTTTCTAAATTCTTTGGGCACTCTGGATAACAGAGCTCTGTCAGATATGTGGTGTCATGGTTTGAAATGTGTCCCCCACAGTCTCATGTGTTTGGCAAGGTCATAGCACCTTGAGAGGTGGAGCTTTGCTGGAGGAAGGCAGTCCCAAGGGGCGAGCCTTGAGGTGGATTAGCCCCACCCTACCTTCAGGAGAAGTCTGCCTTTGCAGTAAGCAGTCTGCAGCTCTCAGCTTCCAAGATGTCTGCAGTGACTTAGCCTCCTCTAGCTTTGGCCAGCCAGCCATGCCACCTCTGCTTTGAGAGACTGTACCTTCCCTCTGGAACCGTAAGCTGAATAAACCTCCCTTTCTCCCTTAAATTGATTGACTTTGGGTGTTCTCTCACAGGAATAGTAAAGAGTAACTGTTACAGAAATTGGTACTGGGTAGTGGGGTATTGCTGTGAGATTAAGTGAAACTTGGTTTGGTTCTGAAGGAACACTTGCAGATACACATAGTTGTTTGTCATATCTAAATATGGCGACAGTCACATTTTAAACCATATGCTCTACCTGAGTCAGCTTAATGAAAAATCAGGAAATGGAGAGGTGTTGGGGCACATTCAGTCTAATTCTGATTATTATATTACATTATTATATTTATATGTAATTATATATTATAAAAACATGAGGAGTTTTTAGAGAAAAACTAAGACCAAGAGGTGCGTAAGAGTTGTATTAATATAAGGTTATGAATGACAGAAACTAGAATTTCCTTTTCTTTTTGCATTGACTATTTCAAACACATAAATACAAGTGGAAACTAAAAACAGCAGTTCCTTCTTTTACTTCTCACATTTGGATCCTACTTCCTTCAAGAAATTCTTTAAGTTTTTTTTCAGTTTTCATACTATATTTCTCCCTGCATTTCTAAATAATACATATATATGGTCATTTCTTAGTTTAATTGTCTATTTGTTTCTGCATCATGTTGTCAATTTCTATATAATAGTCAACCTCACATTTTTTCTGTAGTAGCAGAACTCCCATTTAGTCTGGGAAAACTTGCCAGATAAGGAAAGATGACATTTCTCAGAGTCCTCATAGCTAGCTATTGACCAATCATGTATTTAACTAAAAACATTTTATGAACATCTTGGATAATTTCCTTAAAAATGAACCATGGGGGAAATCCCATTCTCAGGATAGATAATTCATATATTATATAATTAGGAAAGATGAACAGAACATTCAATAAAATAAAACAGTAACTTGTGACATTAAAGATACACGGAGGCATTTGGTAAAGATTCAATAAAAAAAAAAAAGAAATCTTTAAAAACTGAATACAGTTGTCACTACAAGCATGTTCTTACCAGTGTGGCACAAGTAGATGACCTATTACAGGTGTAACAGCAGCATTTGTGGGAAATGACATGAAGGACTAGAGAACTTACAGACATATGAGGACAATTAAGGAAAAGCAGTAAGAGAAGGAATGAGTAACAAAATGGAAAAAATCTACACAAGAAAAAATAATAAGTCACCAATTTCACTAGTTCTAAAGGAGTTTGAATGTGCTGACTACTTAATTTGGAAAGTAGTTCTTTAAGTAGAAAAGCAGAAATATGGGAAACTATTGAATGTAGAATAGATATAACATCCAGGACTGGGGAGATAACTCAATCATTAAAAGTGCATTAAGCCTGAGTATGAATTCTAGAACACATGGAAAAAGACAGATATAGTAGCCCATTTGTGTAATCCTTGCCTGAGGAAGAAGAGACAAATGGGTTCATAGGACTTCCTCATAGTCATTTTAACCTAATTGGAGAACCTCAGGTCTCATTGAGAGTCAAAATAAAGGAGAAAAAGCAGAAGCAGAGGCAGAGGCATGAGAGGGAGAGGAAGATGAAGGAGAAGAAGAAAGAGATGATGATGAAGAAGAAGATGAAAGAGAAAGAGAAGGAGAGGAAGAGGGAGAGGGATGGAGACAGAGAGGGATGAAAAGGGAGAGGAAAAGGGGGAGGGAAGAGGGAGGGGGAGGGGAGAAGAAGGAGAAGAGGGAGAAGAAGAAGGAGAATAAGAGGGAGAAGAAGAAGAGGGAGAGGGAGAAGGAGAGGAAGAGGGAGAGGGAGAAGGAGAGGGAGAGGGCGAGGGAGAAGGAGAGGGAGAGGAAGAGGGAGAAGAAGAAAGAGATGAAGGAGGAGCAGGAGGAGGAGGAGGAGAGGAGGAAGGAGAAGGAGCGAGAAGAAAGAAGACGAAGAAGAAGAAGAAGAAGAGAAGAAGAAGAAGAAGAAGACGAAGAAGAAGAAGAAGAAGAAGAGAAGAAGAAGGGAGAGAAGAAGAAGAAGAAGAACAAGAGGGAGAGAAGAAGAAGAGGGAGAGGGAGAGGAGAGAGAGCGCTGAGGGAGAAGGAGAGGAGAGGGGCGAGGGAGAAGAAAGAGAGAAGAGGAGGAGGAGGAGGAGGAGGAGGAGGAGGAGGAGAGGAGAGGAGAAGAGAAGAAGAAGAAGAAGAAGAAGAAGAAGAAGAAGAAGAAGAAGAAGAAGAAGAAGAAGAAGAAGAAGAAGAAGAGGGAGAAGAAGAGGGAGAAGAAGAAGAAGAGAGATTTCCTAAGGAACATCCAAAATTGACCTTAACCTCTATAGAAAAATGGAATAAATATACAAGATCTCGGTAAGTTTCAGGAAAGTTTTATGAGAAGTTAAACATAATTGTGAAGTGAAAAATGGACTAAAGGAATACAAAACGATGCTTGTAAATAATTAGGATTTTCATTTGAGATCAGTGAAGAAGCACAACTTAGAAACAAAGGATAAATCAGGAACAGATCAGTTTTTGTAAGAAATTGAGTTTCAACTCACTCTATTCTGCATTGGATTAAAAGGATTCAGTATTTCTAATAATCCTAGGTGCTTTCCAACAGAAAAAATAAATATCTCTCAAGGAAGATAACATCATTCTCATCTGTCATAGTTAGGCACGTGTCAAACTGACAGTTGAGGGTTTCAGTTCTGGGCACATTTGTAGAGAATTAATGGTTGAGTTAAGCCCAGAGCGGACCTCCAGGAGATTGTCTAGCTGATTGGGGAAGGCCCAGCCATGGTAGGTGGGACCAGACTCTGGAATAAAATACTGAGAACTGGTTGAAAAAGTTGGCATCATTTTGTACACTTGGCCACACATGCTGGTCTGTCAAGTAAGGATTGTCCCTCTCTCAGCCATTATGTAGAGGTGGTGTGGCCAGTTCCCTTGGCCGTGGTGTTGGTGTGAGCTATCCTGTCAAGTTGGACCGAGAACTGTAACCAGGAATTGTAAGAGAGAATAAATCCCTTGTTCTCAAGCCATTTGATCGTCATTTATCAGTTACCATGCAGGCGAACTGCAACATCACCCAGATGAAAATGACAAATTCACAATCAAATATGTTGATGAAAAGTTAAGATTGAAAACATGAGAAAACTAAATGTTATTGAAAGAGACAAAAATAGAAATATTAGCATTAAAAATAAAGCTACAGATACAGTCTAATGGATTAACAGCACATTGTGAGTAGCTAAAGAACAAATGAGGGAGACAGAGGCTAGGATGGAAGATGGGAATCAACAATAGAGAAAAGTGAAGAAATATACAGAATGAGAAATATTCAGGGCATTTACACTATTGTAAATTCTACTATGCATATTACAATATTGAACAGGAAGAAGATTTTAAAAGGAGGCAGAGGAACAGATAACATAATGGGACAAAAGAGAAACCTGAAGAGACCAGGAGTCTCGAAGAAATAAGAACTTCCAAATAAATCAAAGGTATCAATCCCCTTCCCAGATTCAAGAATCACTAAAATCCCCAGGCAAGATGAACTCATAGGTCTGAATAACAAAGACAAAGGGAGATGAACTAGGGTGTTTTCAAAATGCAGCAGCAAGGTTACAGGTGAAAAACTGAATCTAGAGCATAAAATTGCATTTTCTGAAATACTAGAAGACAGAGAAATTAATTTCAACAGAAATTAGTGTATAAGAATAATGTCACATGACAATGTCATTTATATAAACTTCACAAATAGAAAAGTAGATCTTTGAGGTTAAGAAAAGTGAAAGTCCCATGGAGAAGGTCTGGGGTGAGAGGAGACATCAATAGAGCTTCTAGAATGTTAATGATAGCAAGTTGCTGGACTCAATTGTTATATGAGTTTCCTTTGTGATACTCATTCGCTCTGTATTATATTTGGCATTTCATTAAGTACTCTATTCAATTTTTAAATTTGAGATAGAAAAACTGTCTCCTTTCCCTTCCCCATCTTGCTTTGTGGAATATAAACATCATGGATAGATCTCCAGAAATTACTATACTTCAGAATGAATGAACTAGGAAGACATAGTTTTTTACAGTGCAATTAGTTCATGTTGGAGAGGAAAACTATATTATCATGAAAAAACTAAGAGAAATTCATGACAACTGCTTCTAACTTTGGTGACTCCTCTTACAACAGTGTTGATAGTGACTAATTTGAACTCACTGATCTGAAAAGTGAGGAGGACCAAGCAATCCATCTTGGGGTATGAGAGTATTGCATGTCTGTTCTGATAATTCCACCCCAAGGGTTGCATGATCACTCTGGGATCCCTGAGAAAACAAAACAGAAAACTAAAGTACTGTTCTTGTGCCTGTGCATGTGTTATTTTGTGTGATAATTAGAAAATGATAAAAGAAGCATTTACATTTAAATGTCTCAAAACAAAAGCATTCATAACCTTAAACACCAAGACAGAAATGTGCAAGTAACTAATAAAAAAATATGTTCTATAGAATTTCATGTAAGGAGTTGAGCAACTCTGACACTTTTAATAAATTTGGTCTATAAATTGACTTGCAGAAGTCCATGTGGTAAATATCAGCTAAATTTTTTTAAATACATATAAACTATGTGTTAAGTTAAATAGTAAATTTTCCAGTTTTAAGAAATCATTTGCACAATATAATCACAAATACTCATAGTAATGTAATTCAAAAAATAATTACTAAAGTCCTGCTGTGTTCCAGGCATTATGCTAATCCCTATAGGAAATGCAAATGCTATGTTTTCTGTCTATATATTCTTATGATTTGATAGGGAATATAAGCAACAAACAATATGAAAGTTGTCTGGGAAGTGATAGGAGAGATGTGAAAGTGATGTGTTGCAGGAACAAAGAGAGGGGAAGAGCAACTCTGGCTACATTACTAATGCAAAATAGGAAATCAAATAAAGTTCATGAGACATGCTATGCTATCTGATGGTTTGAAACTGGATGTCGTCAAGCTTACAAGGGAAAGAAAAAGATAATATTAATTTTCTCTGACATGCTTAGAAAACACAAAAAAAGATTCAATTTGTTGATCAAACAAACATGGGGTTGATCAAACACCATTACTTAATGGTGTAAGTAGCCAAAAGACTAAAGCCAAGGAAGCTCTCATCCCTCAAAATCTGCAGGCATTGAAGCACAAGGTAGTTGCCACTTGCAATAATAGCCCTTATTAGCCTAACCTCAATCATCAGAAGATATGAAGAGATTCCAGCATCAAGTAAAAGTAAGATAAAGTTTAGTGAAACCTGACTAGGAAAGAACATTCCATTATTTCAGGAAAAGAGTCCCCTGCAAATTATAAGGAAAGTTTTAAAAAAAAATTTTTTGTAGAATCAAGAATAAGAACATGTGGAGGGAGGATACTTACATAAAGACATTTCTTAGAAAAAAGTAAAGGGTAATTACCTGGAACTAGGCCAGCCTAATCTCTCCCCATACTGAAGCTCAGGGAAATTTGCACAAGAGGGGGCGGTAACATTGTAAGAGCACAAGGAAGGGAGGAGCAATGATATGCAAGATATTCCACACAAGTTAGGGCCGAAGCAGTCATATTTGGACTTTACATGCCCTGCGCAATGTCCAACACACTATTGACCTCACAAAGTCTAGCATTTATTAAAGGCACTAGGATCCTGGGAGGCAAGGGATTGACAGCCACAGTAGTGCTCCTATGCTTAACGGGACCACAGGAAAGGGTTCTGGGAAATGCCACTGGGTCCTTGCATCTCATGGGAGAGGAGGACCCAGAGGAGAGTTTGGCATGCACACTAAAGGATGCTCCCGGGATGAGAGGGGGAGGCACTGGGGGATGGGGAGGGAAGGGGGAGAGGATGGGGGCACAGGGGGATAAGGGGTTGGAGGGGGGGTGTACCTGCTAAGTTTGTATGAGTGGAAATAAAAAAAAAGTGTAATTAAAGGTGAAAGAAAAGCCAAAACACCCAGAAGTCCAAAATCACAAAAGGAAGAGCAGACTGGTGGTATTGTACCTCCCAACTGAGAAAAACGGTAAAACGTGTCTGTCTTTAATTCAGAAATGGTAATTTAGTAATTATAGGCTAGACTGGAATGCTGTTGAGTCAAAATGGAGACAGGAATAAATCTATTGAACCATGGCTAATAAAGTATTTATTCAAAGTCAGAAATTCATCTCGAGTGGATTAAATATTTTTAGTCGGTGAGCCTAAACACATCTGGATTAGTTCTTGACCAGTGAACACTGTGGCTATTTTTAGAGAACAGCATTTGCCTGTAAGCCAGATAAATTCACTACTACGTGGATGCGTGCTTCTAACCTTGGTGACTTACAAAGGTGCTGTGTGGGAGTTATTCAAACCCACTGGCCTAGAAAGTATTCAATTGATCCATTTTTTATAGGAGTGGGGTGTGGGAGTATTACATGCCTGTTCTAATAGTTTCATACCAGAAGTAGATCTATAACAATCACTTTTCCTTTCCTCTTGATTTGCCATCTATTCGTATTCTCTATTATACACTTCTTAACTGAAAATTAGTATTATCTAATTGCCCCGTTTTTTCTTAGGGAAAAAAAATTTCAACTGACACTTGAAATTGGAACATCTATATGGTCATACTGTAATTTCCAATTTAAAATCACCTTCCTTTTGCTCACCTTCAGAGATGTATTTTTTCAACAAACAGAAGAGTGTTGACAGGTTCTTAAAAGTAAGTTATGTATTTTTTTCTTTTTCCATTTTCTTGTGTATGCCTGAAGGGAGTATGCTTGTGTGCCTGTGTGCGTGGAGATGTGTACATTTGTGGAGGCCTGGGAACAATCTTCAATCACTCTTATAATCTTTCTGAGGCAGAGGCTACAGTCAAACCAGGCACACACTGATACAGTAATCAGTTAATTAGCTAGCTCTGGAGATTCCCAATTGCCATCTTCTAAGACTAAAATTTCAGGTAGCCTGCATACCAACCAGACATTTTCCCATGAGATCAAGGGAACCTAGGTTGCATGGCAAACTCTTTGACTGATAAGCCATCTCCAGCCAAAGTTATTTGAAAGCACAATAGAACATTCTTCATACTCTTATTGATAGTTATTCCTTCATCAGCCAAGAGAGATTCACAAACCTAGCTATAGGCAATGTTCTAAACTAAAGTCAAATTCACCTGATTATCTTTCCATCTGTCACTGTTACACTCTAAGCATGAAGACTAAAAAGCTGAACCACCAGATAAATGTCGTAGGATCAACCTAAATATGCTCAAAGCAGAATTTGGTATCTATCTGAGATTTAATGTCCTAAATGTTGTCCAAGTTCAACTGAAGCTATAATATTTAAGTTTTTCCTTATGTAACACTTTACCTCACTCTGATATGACTTCTGCATATGCTAGTTCTAGTTGTTGAACTGTGAAACTCCAATTGCCCTTCTCCTTTCATAACTCAGAAGTCCCTTGTTATGGTTGCATTTTGATATCACCTTGACAATTGCAGACTGTTTGAGGCGCAGCTGTGGAAGGTTAATGGTTAGAATGGCCCCTGAAAAAGTCTGCAGGTACTTGACTGATTGCTGTGGTGGGTGGTACTTTCCAGTGGTGGACCAAATAACAGGAGGTGCAAGGAGGAGGGACTTGCTTTTCCCTGATCTGGTGTCGACTTGCTGTGTAGTCCACTCTGCGTGCACGTTCTTCGCCTTTGGAGCGTCGTGACCTTCTTTGTTGCTACTGCTGCTGCTGCCTCCGTCCTTGGCTGACTTGGAGCTTCACCTTTTCCACTACGTTGTTGCTGTTCCCGCTGCCTTTGGAGCCTGGTCTCTAAGCCTTGCTGCTGTTCACTATTCATTGCCAACATCAAAGCCCAGCTGTTCTTCACCGACTTCGGAACCCAGCATCTTAAACCATCCAGAGGAGCAAAGATTTGAGACCTTCTCGGGATCTGTTGGGTTTGTGGAACATTCCAGCCAGGAAAGAGGCTGTTAAGGGTGGCATTCTATAGATTCTTCAGAGATCCCTGACTAATACATCCCTGAATAATAGATCAAGGTTTAAATAGTTTTTCCTATTACCAGGCCTTAAAGAACTGTCAGGATGTTAGAATTACTAATGCAATGCTTTGCTATACAGCAGATATCCAATGGTGATGAGATATGAGAAAGAAGCAACTCCTGACTTTTTTTACAACTAATAATTAGGTAGAATCTTTTTAACAATTTAATTGTTATTCAAATTCAGAAAGTAAGATTTAGTTTTAAAAAACAAATATAAGGAAAAGATATGTTAAATGTTTATTATGTAAGCATACAGCTTAAATTAAAAGTCTTTACTAGATTATAGAGTATGTGTAAATACAGCAGATGGTAACTATTCATAAATATCAGATCTGGGAGTAAAACTTTACTGAAAAAGAAGATCTTAATTATGAATGTCCACTTTTCTAATACTCTATGATTATATTAATGACTAAAAAGAAGCAATAAGATTCTAGAAATAAATATAGACAGTGAAACAGTGCCCCATCAAATTCAGAGACCATGTCCTTGCCTTCTAGAAAAACCCTTTGGACTTTGCAATATCTCTTTAGACCTTTTAAGACTTTCTTTTCTGTGTCCCAAACAGAGAAGTGACCTGTCACTCTCTTTCAAGCATACTTGCTTCTTTCTGATAAATATAGCTTCTATCAAAAAAACTTTATAATTGTCATTTCTGCTTTGAGTTCTTTTTTATAAAATTTCCATAAAGTTTCAAGAAATAGGTTATCTTCATGAAGTGGGAGCCCTCGCAGAATTAGTACCTCTGTTAATAGAAATAAGTCTACAGGCAGACTCCACTGGTTATTTTAGTATATGAGTAGATTAGAACACTTTTGGGTTAGGTTATAGGCAGTAGCTGGCCAGTAACTTTGACCATGACAGATAAATTTCAGAGATGTTTCTATGGTTACAACCATATTGCTTGTGAGGTTGACTTTTGAGATTTAATGCTCATGGCTCCCTAGAAAATATGTCTTTCCTTCTAGAAAAACAAACCAATGAGGTACGCAGTAGCAACGCAGTACTCACACATTGTCCCCCAGGATATCTCAAGTGAGACTACATTACTTAAGAACCAATCACAGTGGGTCTCCTGAGACATTCACTCTATTGTTCACTGTAGAGGTAAGGTTATGTGGATTTTATATAAAAGGGTTCATTAATGTTCTCTAGCTATCCAACAATCAGGAGGAAAGGACAGGATTTGACACATATGAATTCATGTAATGTTTTGAGACCAATGACTAGAAACGAGAAGCAGGTTACAAAAGCATAGACATTTCCTTGGAGATTTGCTATACTAATATACGCTTTAAGATTAATGCCACGGAAGTTCTTTCTCACTTCAATCAATTCCCTTTCCTCTGAGCAGGCACAGATCTTTACTAATACAATCTTTATTTACCGACTGCTGTTCGCTCTATCCATTGTAAAACAGTTACCATGTTAAAACACAATAGCAGGGAGAAAATACTGAGAAAACTCTGCAGTCATTTAATACTCAACGTTTTCTTGTAACCAGCATGAAATTCACCGTTTGTAAAAGCTAGAGGAAGATGTAAAACTAACGTTATCATACCATCCATAGAAACTACTAGAAAGTCTGGTGATTTTCACATTATACACAGTGTGAATAAGAAAAATGTCTGAGTAAGAAACAACCCCAAGCAGGAGTAGAAGTTTCTGTCTTCATAGCTCTAAAGTTTTCAGCAAGTGTTTCAGAAGTGTTGACCCCTTGATTTTCTTTCTCTTTCATATAAGCAAGAGGTTCTATGCTTACAATAATTTGCCAGTGAAAATTGCACTATGTAGATATACTCTTCCATCTCTAATTTAAGTGGAAAATCAAAATATGAGTAAATCAAGAGTTCACCTTTGATACTTAGGACCCTACTTTTCCAGTTCTCACTTTGATGGAAAGCAGAACTTTCAGAGAAAAAAGCCTTTATAACATTAAGAATTTGCTTGAGGGAACTGTCATTATTTACCCACTTTCTACCTATATGAATGGAAATTTCTTAAAGATAGCTCAATGTGGGGCTGGAGAAATGGCTCAGGGGTTAAACTTCTGGCTTACAGGCAAAAGGTCCTGAGTTGGGATCCTGCACCCCACGTATAGGTCCTGAGTTGGAATCCTGGACCCCATGTATAGACACCAGGAGGAAGCAGGGTGGCCTGCGTTTCTGGTTCTGGTAGGGCAGAGCCTGTGAATCCCAGGACAGAGTAAACAAGGAGGAGGTGGAGGCGGTCGAATTCATCCGTGGTTCTACACACACACACACACACACACACACACACACACACACATACACACACGCGCACAATTGAATAAAAAAATTTTTTTAAAGATAGCTCAATGTAAGAGCTAAGGAAAAACTTTTCTAGAAATTTCTAGTGTAAAATAGACCATATTTTTTAAATCTAACATGAAAATAGTTGCTCATGCTGGGCACTCCCAAATGTCTTCCTAAATCCTTGTGTCTCTCCAAATTTTCTTTCCACTTACCTATCTTATTATGGGACCATCCATGTGCCTATGAGTGTGTAGCTCATAATATATATCTTTCTTCCCTACCATGTTATCATATTCTGTTATAAACAGCCAAGAATAACAAAACAAAACCAAGAACATCTTAGTCATGAATGCACTAAATTTAACATAGCACTTAACCAGAGGTTCCTGCCAAATCTCATTTTCCAACTCTATATGAAGGTGCAGGACAGAAACAATGAATTGATAAGCAGAAACAATAGAACTATATGCATAAGTCATTCACATTTCATAGTGATATCATTTTCATCAAATATGCACATAATAGTACAGCCAAAAGTGGTACTGAACATTCTTCATTCCATTTGAATGATTGGAGATGACACTGTTATATTATAATATAAAGAATAATCAGAGATGATGACTATAGCTTCTATCCACATATTGCTTTTTGACCGCAACACCATAGCTAAAGCCTGTCATGGTTATGAAAGGGCTATGTGATTTAATATAGAGATTTTTCAAAAGGATTATTATCACTCTTCAAGTATGACAACGCCAAGAGATCAATAGAAGATTGTTACTGGAAAAATAGTTTGTTACAGTTACATATCCCATGGGATAAGCAACATGATGGAGACACTATAGCAGTCTCAGAATCAGTCAGAAGGCCTGGGGAGAGGTGAAATGGGGAAGAGCCTTTATAATGATTTTGAAGGAAAAACTAGGTGAAGGATGGTCACCATGCGTAAGATTGACCAGTCTGAATAATTTAGTGGACATACAGGCTGACCCTAATTGTCTGGTACTTATCTTTGGAGTTAGGATGATAGCATCCTAGAAGTGGTAACATGATAGAAGAGATTGTTAAGGAAAGAAGTGGTCTCCGTATCGCTCAGTTTGCATGTGAAAAGCACATTAATGGGAGAACACATTACCAGCCTCTAGGAACTGCCCATTCTTCCAAGGGCACTGCCTTCTAGGCTGCCAAGGAACCTAATGTCAGAGCCTGAGAAAATAAAAGACTTAATTAACAGGCTGTTGTCTAAAAAACTTGATAGGTTTTAAAAGCCATAGGTTCTTATCACACCTCTGAGTAATTATATTTATAAACTCTTAAAGGTCACTTATCCAGATTTCAATACCTCTACTTTTGGGATAAATTTAGTTATATGCTTAGTGTTTTTCTGTCATGATCACATGATGAAAGGAAATGACAAACTATGTTTGGCAAGGTAACAGATCAAGAAATTGGCTTGCAAACACCAGTAAATGTAGTCCAAGGTTAAAAAAAAAAAGTAAGGCACACCTGGATTTCCAGTGTCACCCTGGTGCTGCAGCATTCAGGCTAACAAATTGCAAATGAATGTTGCAATTGCTGATGCCTCGTGGTTTTCTCCAGTCACATGGAACTTTCCATACTGCTCAGTCCAAGTCTTCCTTAGCAGCATTGTTTTATTTTCTCTGGTTCTTGCCATAAGAAAGAATATTTATAGTCATAAAATTGACAACCAGTAAACTTAAGACAGTTACAGAATCTAGGCAAGCAGTAGAGGGCTTTCATGAAAAAATGTAAATGCTAATTTGAAGGCAGAGTCAAGAATGTGGTTTCTAATTATATGAGGAAGTCTTTGTGAAGCACAGATACATGTAATGTTTCTATTATTTTGGTAATGGTCTTTTACTACCGTCTGTGCTCCAAAATAGAAAATTTTTGAATAGACGGTACACAACATCCTTAAGTTTTAGTTTTATATAAGTACATTTTTTGACCTGGAAAGTTGCTATTGTGTGTGTGTGTGTGTGTCTGTCTATCCGTGTCTCTGTGTGTGTATATGTACATGCACATTTTTCTGGGTAAAAATCAAGTCATAGAACAGCACTACATATATTTTGTAGGATCAATAAAAATATTTAAAAGTCTGGAAAATCATGTAGACAAGAGACAGAAATTATTTTTCCATGCTGAGATTATGGTGATTTTAATTTTGTTTTTGACACGTTATATCATATATGTTGTTTACAGTAAGTGTGAACTCCTTTTTTAATGGAGGAAAAGGAAGATACTTCCCATTTTATAGAATAAGTATTATCACATCTTTATGAAGATATTTTGTGAAGAGTTTTGTAATATAAAACTTATGCATGCAAAATTGTCACTTTCCTTCCATATATATATATGTATAACGATATTACCTATCTCTCTAACATCTGCCACATATATGTATGCACATACAGATATCGCTATGAAGTTGTTTTACTGCCTTTACTATGGTCTTTATTAAATCTGACATAGTCACTAAAATTTCTGACACACTGATTGTATTTGAGGCAGTAAAATCAGTTACTAAGATGAAAATCATAAGTAAATTTGGTCTTGGTTGGTCATAGTTGAGTAAAGTAGCTTCTGTCTTCTGGTTATAAATTTCAATATTACAAAAGATCATTAACAACTTCAGAGGTCTCAGTTCAATCCATTTCATGATATCCAGTTCCGTGAGAGTGGTTTTGAATGAATTTGATAGTTATGGTTAAACAATTATCTTTTTGATGACAGTAAGAGAGTAAGACAGTCATAGTCTATCATAAGCCATTCTCCAGATGATTTTATGTGTTAACCAACTTCTCTGCAGCCATGAACTACCTCAGAATCTCAAGCTGGGCTTTCTGCAATCCCAAATTTCTCAGAGAAGAAAATAAACATGTCATCACTGTAATAGGAGCCTATAACCACTGCTTCCAAAGTGTTTTGTGGATTACTCCTGGGATAAATGACAAATGGCTGTTTCAGTTTAAAGTAAAATGATTTTTAAGATGTTCTCAAGTACAGAAAAGTTGTTTCTAAGTTTCCAAGTAGACCATCTAAAACTCTTTGCCCAAAGCAATGGAGGTATTTATGTAGCCCATTGATTGTATCATTTACTCTTTGAATTTAAATTTTCATAATCTTGTCAGTCCTGGCTTCAAAGTCAAGTGATTCTTTGAGGTGATATTTAAAATGTCTAGAAGGGAACAAAAGAGAAAGAAGTCCAACTTAAGTCATTGAAGTAGAAATTGGTTACCCTTAGTTTAGAGTCATAGTGCTCATTTTTACCTGCTTTTGATGGAAGATATATGATTTTCTGACTTTAATGTACTCATGCATGTAATGAATAGTTACAATAGAAAGGATGGAAGAAACAAAATTAACTTGGAAACTTTTCTATGAAACTGTATTAAAGAATTGGTATTATCTTTCAAAGATGTACTTTTTAATGTTTTCATCAATTCCAGCACAGCCAAATCTCAAATCCTGTATTATTCCCTTCCAGCAATATTATTTGCCTTGTTTATAAAACAAGCTGTTTGCATGGCCAGGAAAGAAAGCAGTGCGGTAAGTGAAACTAAGAATACAATGCAAAAGTTTTGGCTCAGAAGTCATGAGGATGAGCACTATCTAGACTTTCGATAATTTATTGATTCTTTGACAGTTTCATATGTGTATAGAGTGATTTTAGTCAGTTTCACTCCCATTAATCTTTTTCATCTTCTACACCCTTCCACTGAAACTCCCTTCTTCCCAAGAAGTTACTCTAACTATTATGTCATGTGTGTGTGTGTGTGTGTGTGTGTGTGTGTGTGTGTGTGTGTGTGTGTTCCTACTGAATTAATGATGGTTGAATTCATGGATGAGAGATTATTTACTGGAGCTTATCTATGTTTCTGTGGATATGTCACTGTCATAGTTAGGCATAGTTATCAACTTCACAGTTGAGGGTTTGAGCTCTGGGCACATTTGTAAAGAATTAATGGTTGAGTTAAATCAGAGCAAAACCTGCAAGAGATTGTCCAGCTGATGGGGAAGGCCCAGGTGGTGGGACTAGACCATGGAATAAAATGCCAAGAAGTGATTGAGAAAGTTGGCATCCTTTTGTACATTTGGCCAGACATGCTGGTCTAGCAAGTAAGGATCATCCCTCTCTCAATCATTATGTAGAGATGGTGTGGCCAGTTCCCTCGGCCTGGTATTGATGTGAGCTCTCCCATCAAGCTGGATTGAAAACTGTAACCAGTAATCAAAAGTGAAAATAAACCCCTTGTTCCCTTAAGTCGTTTGATGGTCATTTATCAGCAACCATGCTGGTGAACTGCAACAATCACTGAAGAAAATGACCTTTTCTCTCCAGTGTTCATTTGCTACCAGTAGTCCCTCCGAGAGAGAATGGGGCTTCATGAATCCCTCTTCCACCCAAGATATGGAAGCTTGTACAAGTAGTCATAGTTGCAGTGGGTTTAAGAATTCACCAGCTATGTCATGTCCAGAGCATATCGTCTTGTCCCATCCTCCAACTCTTACATACCTTTTATCCCTCCTTGTGCAATGTTCCCTGAACTGAGGAGGATGATACAGATCACCTATTAAGGGACATGGATTATTATTGACAGTTTGACTAGTAATGAGTATCTACATTAAACCACAACTATAAGAAGCATTTCTTTTACGGACTGGGAGCAGCACTAGTCTCTGAATATAAGCAAGAGTATTGGATGACAGTTTAGCAACATGTCCATTTAACAAAATACTAGCAGTAGTGGCAGGTTCTTGATCAAATTTATAGTGCTATGCATGGGCTTCCAGCTGTAGAACAGACTTCAGATTCAATCAGAATCCTTTGTATATTCCCATTACAATCATGGCACTATTGCACCAATTGGAAGGTATTGCTGACTAACCACTACTTTTATAGTAACTAGGGTTAAACGTCATATGTTCTGCCTTAGATATATCAATTATAGCATAATTCTATCTGGAGACTTGAAAAGTAACTGAGCCTGTGTTGATTATTAGGCTCAAAGTTTCTTTCAATAGATTCAATTTATGATGTGGTATTATCCTTGAGTAAAGTCAGTTTTAGAAAGTAATAATCCAAATGTTTCAAAGAATATTATCTGGATGATTCATTGAAGATCAGATAAAATAAAGTATCTCAAAACATTAGGAAAAAAATTTACAATAATACTGCATTTGACAAACTATTAAATAGGCAAAATGATGCTATACTTTATTTTTAAGTTTAAATTTTTGAATGAAAATTTTCAAATGAAAGAGCATGATGATCCATACATTCCCATCATCACTCTGACTTACTAGTCACCAACAATTGCCAATTCTATTTTATATTTATCTCTTTCTTGCACTGGAAATGAAACCCTAAGTCAGTGATCTGATCTGTTAGCACTTCATGTAAATACCTACAAATTTTATTCAGGTACTCAAAATACTGACACATTGAGCTAATTTTGATATCATAATAACTTCCAACTGTAAGGAATCAATTCTTTAAAATTATCACATACTCTGTCAATTTTCATATTTTCAATAGGTAATCATCATAAAACTGCCTATTTTGCTGAGGATTTATTTGAATCAGAGCCCAATAGGATTCATCATATAATTCATTCCTGATTTCTTAAATTTCCATCAATTTCTTAGCATCTCTCTATTTCCCCTTCTCACTTTCAACTTAGTTGCTAAAGAAACTAAGTTGTTAAAGGTCTGGACTTTGTATACTGTGCTGTTATTTGATATGTTCCAAGAATGATTAATAAGTAATCTTTACACTTTAAATTGATCACAGTATTTAAAACCTTGAGGAAAATAAGGGTTCTTTTTTTAGTACTTCACAGGTGTGGCTGTTACACTATCAAAAGGCAAAGTTTCTTATATTTATCTCTTTTGTGATGTCATAGTCATTCATTGTTGTCCACCTCCAGTAAATATACAGAGAATTTCTTTTCATTTATAATCTTATTTATTAAATAAAATAAACCATATCTTTACCAACAAATGTTCTAGGAAAGATGGGATAAATGATTCATTCTTTGCTTTATTTAATAGTTTCCAACTGTGTCAAATTTAAGTTTTAAAAGTATAGCATACCAATGAGCATTTGCATTCTATATCAGAATTTTGTGAAGTGTGTATGCACTCTATGAACTTGTTGTTTTGTATATTTTCTGTGTGTCCCCAAATAATAAAAGGTAAGCAAAGGGCTAGTTAAGTGTAAAGGGCTGAGACTACAATAAAACCAAAAGTTTTTTTTTTCCTGGAAGATTAAAAAGTCAGAGAACTGCTTCTCATACCTATCATAGAATGTGTGGTGACTATTTTTCCATCAAGAAATTCTGTACTTTGACAATTTCATATATGTACATAATATATTCTCGTTACTTCCCCTGCCTTCTCTGATCTTTCTCCCACCTCTGCCAGCCACTCTTCTTCCCTTCAAATCTCCTTCCTTATTAATATCTTTCATTTTATTTTGTGTCCCACTGAGCCCAGCCAATGCCACTATGCTATGATCAATCTGGAGCCATTTGTTGGAGCCTGGTGACCTCATCAGTAGATACATAGCCAGGAACTATGCTTCCCCATCTCACAGAATCCATTAGTTACCAATGATTCATCAGTAGATGGTAAAGTCCCATGAGCCCCTGTGAAAAACTTTCCAGTGTTCAGGCCAGTTTCGTTTAGACCTGGTGCCAGTAACTGCAGCTCCCGTAACCCCACAATTGCCAAGGCCCTGACATGCTTGAAAGGTGGAATTTTTGCAACCTTTCTTCCTGGCAACTACTACCTTCCTTCTGCCTCCTGTCCCTCAGAGATTCTTTAAGTGAGTAATATGAATGAAAATGCTATAAGAAAGCTTCTCTAATGTGGCTGGGACCAACACTAATCCATGAATATAAGCAGGAGTATTAGATGGTTTAACAGTTTAACAATATGTGCATGATAATTATTCTTTGGAATTCATTGTCTTAGCTATCATCTAAGTTTCTCCCATTGAGGGAGAATGTTATGTAAATGATAATTTAGGAAAAAACATTGCTTTTGACTGTTTGTGTTGGTAGTTTTACAATGTGACCTTGATTCCTAGAGTTAAAGCATTGGTTTCTGGTTTTGGTGTGCACTTCAGATGCACTTGTGTTGAGTGAGTTGTTAACCTGGGTTCACAGGATTTAGATTGGCTAAGTGACGTTTAAAGTTCAATCTTGGGGCAACTAGATGATGATTCATGAAAGGAATATTAGTAGTGAAACTGTGGAGCTATCACACCCTTGGCACAGATTCTCAGACACTGAAATTACAGTTCCAGCGGGAAAGAGAGGTGTAGATATCCATGAAGTGACTGTCCAGTCAGTAGAGGGTCTCAGATGGCTGTATTAGGGTCACAGAAGAATAGGGAATGTAATTTTCCTATACTATCCATAGACAACTACTACACTCTTTCTCATCTCTCACAAAATGCTCTATGCCAATATTGTAATTGTGTTGTTAAAGGCAATAAATGAAAGGAGTCAGAGTTAAGATTGTACCTGGAATCAAATTTCTGATCTACTGATTTTGTTCCATGACACAGGGCAATTAAGAAAATTCCTCAGAACCCAATTTCTCCTTAAGTCATCTATTCATGACCTTCCAGTGCACACAGCAATCTCCTTAGGGATATTTATCACAATTATTATAATTATAATTGCATAAGCAATTGAGTGCTTAATTAAATGTATGTCTTTCGTTTAAATAATGGCCTCCCTAAGGGACAGAGCCCTATTCATCTTACCAGCTACTTGTATCCCTAGCATAAAACCTCATTAAAAACATTTGTCAGTTGAATGAATTGAGTATATTTACTACTTTAAGTATGATGTAGAAAATAAAATATCAGTGCATTCATCTTACAAAGCACTTACTTCATCAATATTAAGGACTTAGAGCATTATTACCCATGAGTACTCATAGCCTCCTGTTTTCATTCCACCTTCTCTATTCTCTTGTTTGATTTTGTTGCTTCTCCTTTACTTTTCTGTTCAGGAGACATTTTTCTCCTAGCTGTAGCTAGGACTGCAGGTATGACCTTATAGGTCTTTCTACTTTGGTAGCATCCCCTGGAGTCCAGAATCTGACAAGCATTATACAGATAAAAATATATAAATTTAATGTGATAAGCTCTAGGGACATGATACAGGTTGGCAAACCAAAGAACATTTATTAACTTATAAGTACTATGCCAGTGAGAATAATTTTTCCCATAAGGGACCACCCTTTCTTTATCAAGCAACAATACATTTTTTCTAGGTTAAAAAAGTGGTGGAGAAAAGTTAAAGATTATATGTATGTAATTTATACATATATACAAACATAGAGGTAGTTTTAGAATCATAACATTTACATAAATTAATCATTTTAATGTTTATGTGAATGTATCATAATTGATGTTTTCTATGCAATGATAAGTATTGGATCACATAAATAATTATCTTATATCAAGACTCCAATACTAAATTGAGTATAGTGGCACACATCCATATTTTCAACATTTAAGATGCTGAGGTGGTAAAATTACACAATTGAAACTAGCTTGAACTTCATAACAAAACCCTATCTCAAAAACTAAAGACAAAAGCCACATGTTCTCTAATATGTGGATGGACTTTAACATTTGTGTACTTAACTAGGAATTCCTGTAACAGTCAGAAAACTTGAAAGGTACCATTAAGCAAGGGAGGAGGTAGGGAAAGAGGGGCACTGATATGGTGAAGACTTTACAGACTGAGATGTCAGAGGCCACAGATATTTAATTTTACTCTAGAAGCGTTCTCCAAAAAGTTATACCCTAAATGCATTTGTACAGAGTTCTTAATCAATATTCCTTTGCATCATGAGTTTGTAGAAGATACTGAAAATCCAAAGCATAGGACCAGGCATATAGCTTTCTTTATGTGTACAGCATGATGGTTAGTACTAAAAACTTGATAGGATCTGTAATCCCCTAGAAGACAAGCCCTCAGACACAACTCTAAGAGATTATTTAGTCTCTGGGTATGACTGTGAGGTATTATGTTTATTAGTTGAATTCTGGTAGGAAGACCTGCAGTAAAAGTAGGAGCACCATTTCTTGAGTTTTGTTCCTCAATCAAAAGTATAAAGCAAATTAAGAACAGGCATTTATTATGCTCTGCTTCCTGACTATGATAAAACATGACCAACAGTTTTGGGCAGCTACCTTAATTTTCCTGTCATGATGGACTGCCTATACCCTTAAACATAATCCAAAATCAACACTTTCTCCATTAAATTGTTTTTCATCAGAGTATTTTGTTATACCAAAGGAAAAGAAACTAAGAGAGGTGAGCCACCATGCTAGAAATATGAAATATTGAGATTCAACAGACTTTGTGAATACTTTCATCCAACTTCTTAATTTAAAATCATTTAACCTTATATTAGGAAGAGAAAACTAATTATAGTGTAAAATAAAATATTTTCCTCTCCTTTTAAGGTTTATTATTCTTATAAAGTTATTCATGATTATTTTTGCCTTATAAAATTGGAAGGTTATGTTTAATCTGCATTTTCCTTAACAAATTATAATTAGGAAACATTTCTTCATTTCTAATTTATAGAGGCATTTACTTATTTCTTGCATATAGGTATAAAATTCATTATTTTATTATTATAGCATTCTTATCCCTGATTATAAAAGGACTATTCTTATGTATAATGTTAAGAATACAATTTTGTCTCTTTTCAATATTTCTCCTATTTCAATAATTGGCTTAAAGTTTTTCCCTAGTAATTTAAGATGCACAAATTGTCATCTAGTTGCTCTTCTGTTGCTGTGATAAAATAATCTGGCCAAAGGAACTTAAGAGAGATGGGTTTATTTCATTTTATAGTTCTGGAAAGACAGAGAGAGAGACCATCATGGTGAAGCCATGACAGGAATATGAGGTCAACCTGCCACACTGTATCCACAGTCAGGAAGCAAAGAAGGAACAGGAAGTGAGATTACGCGATGAAACCTCAAAGCCCATGCTTCAAAGATACACTTCCTGCAACATGGCTGTGCCTTCAAAAATAACCACAATCTTCCCAAGCAGCACTGAGTATAATTATGGGACATATTTCACAACAAATTGTACAGAGTACATTCCTATTCCATAATTGAAGATGGGGACATAGCAAGGAAAGAGTGGACTAAGACAAGATTATAATATAATCAAGAATCCATAGGGATAGGGAGAAGAAAATTATGATTTAAAATGATGTATTTTAATGTCAAATGACAAGAAGTAGAACTGGGATGATTAGTTTATGTTGCCAACTTGAATCATTGTGAGATGAGTCTCTGGGCATCCCTTTGAGGATTATTTTGATTACTTTAATAGATATAGGAAAACCCAACTTCCCTTTCCCCACCCGCCTGGGACTTGTGCAGTTCAGCCAGGACACACTACAGAGCAGGCTCTGTTCCGGGTCGGGGAGGACCCCTGGGCCACGCTCCAGGACTCCAGGTTAATTGCCCCTGCCACCTCCAGTCCAACCAGGACACAGTGAGACCTAAGTAAGCTCCCACTTGCTCACCCCCAAACCCCAGGCAACCAACTAGTCCCAGCTTCTCCCACCAGTCAGCCTGAGCAGGAGCTGCTCCAGGCCAACTAATATAGTTCAGTGAAAAACACACAGAAATTGAAAGGAGGTCTTAAGAGTTAAAATGACAATGCCGAAGTCAAAATGTAAATCCATGAGAAACAAAACCCAAGAAAACAAATCTCCCACTGAAGAAATTAATCCCATAATGATAAACTCCAACCAGAAAAAAATCCATGGAAAATAGCCAAGAAAGCCTTATCCAACATAACGACTTTCAAAACACAATTATTACCATGATCAATACTATGAAAGAGGAAATCTGGGAGGAATTAAATAACCGCATCAATCACTTTGAAGAGGAACCCGACAGACACTTGGAGGAGTTGAGTAAAACAGTTCAAGAAACAAAAATAGGCATAGAGCAGTTAAAACAGTTTCAGGCAGAGTTTAAAACTGAACTAAAAGACAAGTTACCTTCAACCCAGAATTCAACAGAGAGTCTTATCAGCAGAACTAATGAAGGAGAAAATAGAATTTCAGACCTTGAAGACAAAGTGGGAGTATTAACCATCCCAATGGAAGAAGTTGTTAAAGCCCAAAAGATACTCAAGAGAAATATACAAGAGTTATGGGACACCCTGAAGAAGCCTAACATGCATATTCATGGAATACCAGAGCAAGAATCCCAAAATACTACACCTGAGGAAATTTTTCAAACTATCATCAAAAAAAACTTTCCTCATCTAAATAAAGAGAGGCCCATTCATATACAAGAGGCATTCCGCACCCCAAACAGATATGACCAAAATAGAAACTCACCACGGCAAATAATAGTTAAAACACTCCACATTCAAGATAAAGAAATGGTGCTGAGAGCTTCAAGGGAAAAAAAGCAACTCACTTTTAAAGGTAAACCTATTAAAATAACAAATGACTTCTCAATAGAAACAGTAAAAGCAAGAAGAGCTTGGAGAGACGTACTTCAAGTATTAAATGAGCAAAAAGGTCAACCCAGGCTGATATACCCGGCAAAACCATCCGTCATGATTGAGGGAGAAAGAAAAGTTTTCCAGCACAAAGACAACTTGAAGAGATACATGTCCACCAAACCAGGCCTTCAAAAAATGCTAGAAATGATACTCAAGTTTGAAGAAAAAAAAACAGGCATATCCAGGAAGACAGAAGGGAAGTATAAGACCACCAAAACCTAAAAGCCAAACAATGCACTTACGAAAGCCACAAAACATAGTAAATGTCCAGAATTAAAAATAGTTTCTCCATTATAACATTAAATGTTGATGGAATTAACTCACCAAACAAGAGACACAGATTACAAACTTGGATTAAAAATCACAACCCATCAATCTGCTGCCTTCAGGAAACCCATCTCAGCACAAAAGATAGGCACATCCTAAAAATAAAAGGCTAGTCCAGGGGCTGGAGAGGTGGCTCAGGGGTTAAGCCTCCGCCTTGCAGGTGGAAGGTCCTGAGTTCGGATCCCAGATCCCACGTGTAGACGCCAGGCGGAAGCAGGGCCGACCTGCGCTTCTGGCCCTGGTAGGGCTGAGCCTGTGAATCCCGGGGCAGAAGGAGGTGGAGGCGGTCCATGGTGGTTTCCGAATTCGTCCGTGGTTCTACACATACACATACACAGACACACACACGCACACACACACACACGCACGCACATACATACGCACATGTGCACAGTTGAATAAATAATAAAAAAATTTAAAAAAAAAGACTAGTCCAAAATTCTGCAAGCTAATGGAACCAGGAAATAGGTGTAGCCATTATGCTATCAGACGAAGTGGACTTCAAACCAAAAAAATCATAAGAGACACAGATGGATACTACATTTTAGTCAGAGGCACAATTCACCAGGAAGACTTCACAATACTGAACATATATGCACCCAATATGCCCCCCCCCACATTCATTAAGCAAACCTTACAATGTCTAAAGTGAGAAATCAACGCCAAACCGATAATTCTTGGGGATTTCAACACCACCCTCTCAACATGGGATAGATTAACAAGTGAAAAACTTAATCAAACCCTTACTGAAATGACCTTACAGATAGATCTCTATCAAACTTTTCATCCACGCACCAAAGAATACACATTTTTCTCAGCAGTACACGGAACTTTCTCCAAAATAGATCACATATTGGGCCACAAAACGAATCTCCACATATACAGGAAAGTTGAAATTCTAACCTGTACCCTATCAGACCACCACGGCCTAAAGCTTGATATCCACAACACAACAAGCAACAGAAAATACACTAACTCATAGGAACTTAACACTATGATGCTGAATGAGAACTGGATTCAGGAAGAAATTAAAAAGGAAATTCAAGATATCCTGAAAGCAAACGATAATAAAAATACAACTTCCAAAATCTCTGGGACACAATGAAAGCTGTCCTAAGAGGTGAGTTCATAGCTCTTAATGCCTACATCAAAAAAATGCAAACATCAGAAACAAATACCTTAATAATGCAGCTCAAAGCTTTAGAGACACTAGAGCAATCCCATCCCAAAAGCAGTAGAAGAGAGGAGATTAGCAAAATAAGGGGGAGAAATATCCAAAATTGAGATTTGGGAAATCAACCAGTCAAAAGGCTGTTTTTTTGAAAAAATCAATAAGATTGATACACCCCTAGCTAAATTAACCAAAAGCAAGAGAGAGAAAACCCAAATTAACAAAATTAGAAATGAAAATGGAGTTATCACTACTGACACCCAAGAAATCCAGAGAATTATGTCATATTTTGAAATCTTATATTCTGTGAAATTTGACAACACAAAAGACATGGATGAATTCCTAAGTAAACACAACTTACCTAAATTGAATCAGGAAGTTGTGAATTATTTAAATAGTCCTATAACATATGAGGAAATCGAGGAAGTAATCTCGAATCTTCCCACCAAGAAATGTCCTGGATCAGATGGATTCAGCACAGAGTTCTACCAGACATTTAAGGAGCTAATAACACCAATACTCCTTAAACTGTTCCATCAAATAGCAAAGGAAGGAACGATATCAAATACCTTTTATGAAGCTAATATCATCTTAATCCCAAAACCTAATAAAGAAACACTTTAAAAAGAAAACTATAGGCCAATCTCTCTGATGGACACAGATTCTCAACAAAGTCTTAGCACATCGGATTCAAAAACATATCAAAAAGATCATCCACGGGGATCAAGTAGGCTTTATCCCAGGCACACAAGGTTGGTTCAACATACACAAATCAATAAATGTAATTCACCATATAAACTAGTCCAAAGTCCAAGACTACATGATACTCTCGATAGATGCAGAAAAAGCTTTTGACAAGATCCAACAGCCCTTTATGATCAAAACCCTAGAGAAGGTTGGAATGGAAGGAACCTTTATCAATATAATAAAAGTTGTATACAACAAGCCAACAGCAAGGTTTATATTCAACGAGGAAAAACTTAAAGCAGTCCCACTTCAATCAGGAACTAGAAAAGACTGTCCACTCTTACCACTTCTATTCAATATTGTACTTGACAATACCTACAGTAATTGCAAAGATTATAAACAGGAGGGATGGGGAAGGAGGGCCCCACCAGATACAAGGGAGAAGGGACTATGTTACAGCAGAGAAAATAGGCCACCATCAAGGACTACTAGTAAGTAATGAGACATCTGGTTAAATTCACAAACTTTCCTTCCCGATCATTTGCAACTGATGGGGCATGATCTCACCAAAAGGGGAGGGCATATAGTCTGGCAGATAGAAAGTAACCATTTTGCAAATGGGTGATTGACCCCTCCCTCACTGCAATCTCCTACTTTTATTCCACCTACCTTTGAATATATTCTTATAACAAGACTCTAATTTAACAGGTTTTATCTCTGGCCAGGGGGTGCCATCCAATACCCATCAGGATGGAGCCAAGGGCATTGCAAGAGCAGCAAAACTGAAAAAAAAAAAATCAACAAACCATAATTCAGAACATCAGAGACTCTATATCAACCACCTGGAATTAGGCCAGCCTAATCTCTCCCCATCCTGAAGCTCAGGGAAATTTGCAGAAGAGAGGGCATGTAAGATTATAAGAGCACAAGGATGGGGAGGAGTAATAATATGCAAGATACTCCACACAAGTTAGAGCCGAAGCAATCATAATGGGACTTCGCATGCCCTGCGCAATGTCCAACACATTATTGGCCCTTCAAAGTCTAGCATGGACTAAGTAGCACTAGGATCCTTGGAGGCTAGGGATTGACATCCACAGTAGTGTTCCTAAGCTTAAGGAGTACACAGAAAAGGGTTTTGGGAAATGCCACTGGGTCCTTGCACCTCATCTGAGAGGAGGACCCAGAGGAGAGTTTGGCATGCACATTAAAGGATGCTCCGAGGATGGGGGAGGAGGCATTGGGGGATAGGGAGGGAGGGGCAAAGAGAGGCAGGAGTAGAGAGGTGGGGGTGGAGGGAGGGAGGGGAACGGTGTACCTGCTAAGTTTGTATGAGCAGAAATAAAGAAAAAGGAAGATCCATCTTAATTGTGAGTGGGCCTATTCCCAGGATAGTAAAAAAATGGAGAAATAAGATTGAGCACACCAAGCATGCATTAATTCTATTTTAAGTTCCTTGTCAGCGAATTTTATCACAGCAACAAAGGAGAAACTAAGTCACATGCACTTAAACCTGATTTTGTTTTTCATTGGTCTGTTAGTTTATGTTCTAATCCACACAGTTTAAATGTAAATATTTTAACTTTTAATTTTGCATAGCCCTATATTATCTTAATTAGAATTGGTATTCTTGTGATATTTATTCATCCTTTCTAACAAAATAGAATGTCTTTCTACTTGTTTAAGTATCCTGCATAATTAAAATACTTTGAACTTATCTTTTGAACATTTTTTATCTTTATATTTTTCCTTTCTTGCATTTTGATTGTTATTTGTGTTCAGTGTATCTAATATTTAAATATCTCTGACCTTTGTTCTCATCTTTGCTTTAGTTATAGACATACATTAAATGAATTGAATGACGCTTTCCAGTGGTCCTCTTTACTAAAATCACCTTTTATTGACTGACAAACTGTCTTTTTAAGTATGCCTTAAGGAGAACTTTGTAATGCATTTATTTCCAAAATAGACAGAATTCGTTTTCTGTAGCTATGAAAATCAAGGCATAGCATGTAAACCTGTCTTTATTTAATAGTGAGTGACCATTTCTGAACTTTAAATTTCTGAGTTGTAGTCCTCTTTCTTGTCTTCATTCACTTATTTAACTATATTCAACTCATAGTTCAGTATTGCAGTACAATTTTACTTCATTTTATGGCTTTTCTTCAGTGTAAAGCAATTATCATCCTATAGAACTTTTCCATTTTTTTCTTTAAAGGAGAAAATTAGAAAATAGTGCTTTTCTATCTCATCTAGTGCAGTTAAGAGATGGTTCAAAGTAAAAAGTGGCACAATTCCCTCCATTATCACTTCACAGTGGCTTTACAGTTCTGCTACAACTCGATTTTCTCCCCCTGGGGACTTGGATGTCTCCTTGCTATCAAACAATTCTTCTGGTTGATTATCCATTACCTATTTTCAATTATTCTTTCTAATGCTTTCTTCAGTAACAGGAATGATGAGAAATTGAGCATTTTTTCCTTGGAGAATATTTGTTGGTCCTATCTTGCAAGCTGAGTCTTACATATCCAAAAATCAATAATCTCAGTTTCTTCCCACATTCCCTAAGTTAAAGAAAAATTAGAATGCTGTAAATAAAATGTGACACCAGATGTACCCCAGCAAATGATAGCTCTTGGAATAGCATCTGAAATGACAATGTGTACTCACTTAGAATTCAAAAATGAAAATGTCCCAGTGTCTTGCTTCATTACTGTAGGGAATCAGCATTTTAACACAGCAATTGCCTGTTCCCACCAGCTGACAATGAAATGAATACTCTGTTGGAGCTGAGATGATTGCGGCATTAAACTTAGCAGTCTCTCCATGATCCTGCAAGACTGCAACTGAATCTAAACTAAATCATTTCTAAGAAGAGTCTGTGTAGAACTTGTCCATCGCTTAAAATCTGGAGGAGGAAAATGAGTGAAGTCAAACGAGTTCAGAAAAGGCATTATCAGTGAAGAAATAACTCAGGATATGTTGTAGGTCAAGCTTAGAAAACAGACCAACAGCTTGAGAAGAGCAGACACCATCTGTGAAATCTCAAGATTGTTTTATTATTGTCATCCATCACAATAGTGGTTATAATAATAGTAATCCAGCATTCAGTGAAAATAAAATACTGTACTAGTGACAGTACAGAGGTTCTCTGGTTGGTATGCTTGGCATCTAAGTCACCCAGACTGTGGCCACAGGAACCCGAAGGCTGCTGAACATTGGTGTTTGATGTAGTTAAAGCAACTGTATATGTCACGCTCTTAGGAGACCACTTCTTAGCCCTCTTACCTAACCTTTTCCTAGGCAGAACAATTACTCATCATTTTGAGAGATTAGAGTTTAAATCAGATAAGGGGAAGGTTATTACTGGACATGCTACACTTTTCTGAATATGATGTCTCCTTTAATATTTAAAGCTTTGAAATCAGTTACACACCGTGACTTTTAATGTTCAGGTAAAGTAATCAAACTGTCCAAGTGCTTGGTGAGCAATAAGGAGATAGAAAGCCCAATGAGGCAGAGACGTGTTTCAGATGGACCACCTGGAACCACAACTAGAGGAAGAGATGGAGTGACTGATGCCAAGGATATGCGCTCCACCACATGGAACAAACCCAACTCAATGACCATGTGGTACGACTCCATTATCTCAAAGACCTTGAAAGCATAGGAAGATTAGATATTATATGAGAAAACACAATGAGAGGCACCAATCTACAGTTTCTACTCCTATGTTCAAATGAATGGGGCAAGCCAGATGTCAGAGACCTGTAAATGAAATACATACAAGTCTAACTTGTTTGGCTATGATATCTAACATTGGTAGATAGACTATTGAACAACTGGGAAAATATGAAGAAAAAAGTATCTTCACAATGTGTCCTATGTCCATAATATTCCCCAAATTCCATTATATTTAGCATTTATGTTTACTAACCTATTAGTAAATCATGCCATGCTTCTTTTACTTAGAAAAAGGTCTGAAATGTCACTTTCTTGTCGATGTTATCTCTTTACCCTTCTCCAATCTCTGTTTGTGAAGAGTCCCTTACAATTCATTTTGTCTTGTGGAAGCACTTAACTACAATTGCATCAAAGCACAAGTATTAATAAATGAAAACAATACAGAAATAAAATATTTAATATTTTAATTAATTTTATAATTTCTGCAGAAATTTTGCTTGTTTGCTTCATTAATTACTGAAGAATAATTTGTTGTATTTTTGATTTCTCTATTTCTTTTGGAGAGCTGTTCATTCTTGGGTGATATATTCTGAAATATTGCTATTAGATACATCTAAAACTTGAAATGTGTTGAGGTAACACTTCTAAAAATAGTATCATGTTCATCTTTACCTACTTTTTTCTCTTAAACTTTTCTTTGAATGGTGCTTATGTAAATGTACCAATTTTCATTGTGTTAAGAATATGTTTTATATTCTTTGACTTTTATATTTTTATATATTATTAATGTAAGTGTTCCAGATTTTACTTTGTCAGAAACTTTTTTTCTTTCCTGCATTTTGAAAAGGTGTTATCATGTATCAGGCCCAGCCCGGCCTTGAATTTGCAGCAAGTCTTCTTGCTCAATTTTCTGAGCGCTGGAATTAGACAAGTACTTTCTAGCTTTGTTTTCCAGCATTGCTGAATGACACAGCTGAGATCTAAAATATTCCCCAAAGTGTCCTCTGTAAAGTCCAAGTCTGCAGGTTGATGTTATTGGAAGATGATGGACGCTTCAGGAAGCAGAGCCTAGTGGAAGATGCCCAGGTCATCATCAGGCTCTCAGAGAAAGATGGGACTCCGGTCCCTTCTCCTTCTCCTCTTTTTTCCCCAGAATCATTATAGGCAAATGGCTTCTTCTTCCCTACATTCTCCTTCCCATTACATAATGCAGCAGGCCCAAAGCAACAGAGTACTCTCCTCCTCTGAGCCAGAATATTTTCTCATTATGTGTTATTTAACACTAACAGAAAGCTTTCTAACACATCAGAGCTTTCTGAATTAGATATGACTCCTGTAAACAATAAAGAATTTTGAAATTTATTATGAAGGAAAATTTACTAGTTTAATCCATTTTTCAAATGGATTTACATTCATCAAAATTATTTATATATCTGTATTACTCAGGGTTCTCTGGAAGAACAGAATCTCTAGAATGTAATATATATATATTATTATATATAAATAACTTTTTTTACCAATTTGAAAAATTTAATGTCATACAAATGTGAGTTATTACTATTGATAACTAGGATAATGACATGATTCTTGCTCATATTTACATCGAAGGCAAAAGCATAAGAAAGCTTTGCTAATACTATAAAAATGAAGTTGACTTGATAAATGTATCTAGCAAATGAAACGAAGATTTCGCTTCTGCATCTTCACCCTCCTTGGATGAGCTGGAAGTAGAGTTCTGCTCCGGGCTCCTCTGTCTCAAGTGCCTACGAAGTCAGGCAAGTGCGCCTGCTGCTTTTCTTCTTGCTCAGTGCCGGTTCGGAGCCCAGGGCCTCGTACTTGCGAGTAGTAGCTCCATCACTGATTTGTATGCTAGTCCTCACTGGGTTTTGTGTTAGTGTGAATTAGTAAGTTTGTTAATGAATTGCTCTTTGCTAATCAATTATTTTTCTGAACCCAAACCAGATCATCTAATCCCTCTCATACCAATGTGTCTCTTTTGGCTGATCCATGCAGTAGAGCTGCTGAGCGGGTGAGAAGTGCCCATGGTACTCCACCGTGTCTGGTGTGGTGTCTTAATGATAGTGTCCACCTTCTCGGTGGTGACTGAAGAAGTGGGTGTGCTCCAGCCGCAAATCAAAGCCCGGGTCCCTGGAGACAAACACTGGCAGACAAACAAGGGGAGCCTCTATCTCAAAAAAATTCAGCCATTTGTTCACTGCTTCCTCTGAGTCCAATGGGCAGGAAGAAAATTCTGGGGACATGATGTGGGCCTTGACCTTCCCCTTCTCCACAATGAAGGTGCCCCCCTTTCCCATGGCTTGCTCCCATAGTGCTTCTCCAGGGTCAGCCGCATGCAGGTCACGAAGTTGTGTCGTCCGGTTCTCCTTTCGGCTTTCACCTCGATGACCTTGCCAGGGTTGCCCTCGCTGGCAAAAAGATTGGCCATCAGCGCGCATCCGAAATCACGATACTTCTCACAATACTTCTCCAGGAGACACCGCCTCCCACAGGGTTAATGCGGGCAAAGTAACTCGCGTTCACGCGAAAGCTGTGTGCACCTTCTGTCCGGACAACTGGCATGAACTCAGAGTTGAACCCAAGCGTCTGGAATGGGCCCAGGATGAAGGCTCCAGGCAGCTGGATCTCCTTTGCGATATGATTCAGGTCATAGACTTTTGTTTTGTTTATAAGAGTCATTAAGTAGGGCACACCTCCTACTTCTGCAATTCTAGTTTTCCCACAGAGATGCCTTTAGCAGGAAAGGCAAATGGCTCCTTGGACAGATCGGGGCAGTGGACCACAGAGACCTGGATGTCAGCAAAGTTTTCCTTCAGTCCCTTCTGCAGAACTTCAGCAAGCTCCTCTAAACTTGGCACATGAAAAGAAAACCCAGCACAAGCCATTTTCTTCTTCCGGTATGAGGCTGTTGAAATTGAGCTGTCGTTGGCTACTTATCAGCAGAGTTCACAGTGCACCAAGCATGAATAGCCAGTGTTACAGGTCGGTTCCGGAGCCTCGGGCCGGGTACAGTCCGCTCAGCAAACGCCCTAGGATCTAGGAGCCCCGCCCTCCTTGGCAAGCCATAAATAACTTTATTAAATAAACTCACCATAAAAGTAGTGCCCTTCAAAGTAGCCGCCTGTAACTATTTCATTATTGACAGAAATGTCACACAAAGCGAAGGATCCCAAGAAGGTCTCGAGTCTTCGTCTCGCTGGAGGGTTGAAGATGCCAGGCTATGACATCAGCTGTGAAGAGCGAACAACTGCAAGGCCTACAGAAACCAGGCTCCAAAGGCAGTGGGAACAGCAGCAAGGTGGAAAGGACCAAGTTCTAAGTCAGCCAAGAACGGAGGCAGTATCAGCGGCAGCAACAAAGAAGGAAACAAAGCTCAAAGAGTGAACTCGACAGCAAGCGGACACAGGATTGGGGAAGAAGCAAGTCTTTCCTCCTTGCACTTGCCATTATCCAGTTCACCGCCGGAAAGTACCACCCACTGTGGACTGGGTTTTTCACATCAATGAAGCAAGTACCTGCAGACTTGTTCGGGGGGCTACTCCAACTATTGATTCTCCACAGCTGTGCCCCAAACATCCTGCAACTGTCAAGTTGACACTAGAATCTAACCTTGGCAATATCTAAGATTATTTTTAACCTTTTTTTAAAATTTTAACTGATACTTAGTATGATGTCAAGTTTAATTGTTGACCTGACAACTGTCACGGTTTGAGTGTGAGTTTCCCCCATAGGCTCATGTATTTGCATTCTTAGCTGGTGTTAATTTTGGGGAAGGTTGTAACACCTTGAAGAGGTAAAGTCTTGCTGGAGGAAGGCAGCTCACAGGGGAGAAGGTTCTGAGGTTTGGTGGTCCTGCCCTTCTCCTCTCAGTGGCTTGCTCTGCCTGCCTGTTGTTAGCTGTGCGATTAGCATTAATGCCACAGAAATGGTATGAATTTCTTGCAGTATCCCATTAGCTGACATCGACTTTTGATTTACCCCACCAGCGGTTGTATTCCATAAAGTTTTCATTAAAGTGATATCTGTCATGTTTTTTACTTTAAAAGTACAGTTTTTCATTAACAAGTATTTTTGAGAAGAGATACATGGCATATATGCATAATATACCCAGAAATTAATGTTTTCACACAGTAGTTTTAATGTTCATGCATAATTTCTGACTGAATCAACTGTTATCATGATAATTATTGATTTGAGGATTTTCTCTTTTTATAAGTCTTTCTACACTTACAGATTGTCTTAGATTATAAATATGAACTTCCCAACTCTACTGATATATTTATTTAGTTGTGAAGGATGGATTATTATTTTATATGCTTAATTCATTGATATTTTCATGTTTCTCAATAATCCTAGGCTTGGCCAGTTCACTCCATTTAAGGTGGATAAAATAGTCTGTTAACTATTTTCTTGATTTAGTCTTAACACTAATCTTTCTTGAGTTGTTTGTCCAGTGATGACCTTGGAGTTAAATAAAAACATCTGCTTCTTTACCTACATTTATTTGTTTCTACTTTTAATTTTGTTTCCATTTATTTAAATTTATTTTTATGTTATATAAGCAAATCTGACACACCATGTACATCAAAATATTGACAATTCATATTTATGTAAATGTTGGTGAATATCAATTCTTTTCAATCCTTATTATTAATTTTCTATATATTCTTGTTTCACTTTGAGTTTTGCACTAGAGTCAGAAACTAAAAACAGTATAATCTATAGAAGAAAGATGCTTGGATTTGGACATTGCATATACGTCAAATTACCTCTCCTTTCTCAGTTATATTACATTTCACATTATATTACAATATATATTCTCACATTATATGGCAAATGAGAAAAATAACAGCAGTTGCCTCATAGGGTTTACTTGAGAATTAATTTAAGAGACATGCTTGAAAGATGTGAATGAGTCCAACATTATACAGACATTAAATAATTTTTGGCATATTTGTGGTGAATTCCACTTACATGTTACTTTTAGCTTTCCTTTTTCAATTTTAATTTTGTTTCTGTGTTTTACATCATAATTTGACAGCACATACTGTTTATGATGAGTTATATAGATCATATAAATAATTTTTATGCTGGTGATGTTATCTTTCATTGTTCTATGTTGCAATTTGGGTGGAGTATGTTATCTGTGATTGCATCTGTCACATAGAAAGGTTTCTGCTGTGTTTTCTAACACTGGAACTTCCATAATGCTATTTCTACAAAACATGCTTTAAAATTACATGAAACACCCACCCCAACTCTTTCCAAGTTAATCATTGATTTTTTTCCCCAGTCTCTACACAACTTTGATCCCTTTATGTGGAGGAAGATTCACAGTTTGGCTCCCCTGTTTTCATGCAATATAGTCTAAACTTCAGGTCCCTTTTCAAGGAATCCAAGACAAAGTTTAATTAAATTATGATTTTTGTCTTGCTAACTATCTGGAAAACCAACTACATTCTTTCTTTCTCTTAATCATTTAATTTCTGACTGTTCCGTCAAAATCTTCACTCTCAGCTGCCTGATTTTCTTTTAATTAATTTAAATTCTTTTCTAGAAGGAAAAACAAAATGGTGCTTTCAAAAAAAGGGAGACAGTCCTTGTTATTGTTATTTCTTATGTATAGGACCAGGTGGAGTCTGTGCTTTTGTTTTGAAGATACTTACAGGCCTAAAGTGAAAAATACAAGCAATGAAAGAAGGAAATATAAACCTGCCCAAACAAACCTTTTCCAGAAAGACAATGGGAATTTTGACTAAGCAAGAAAAAGCACGATCTTGTTCTTTGTACCCTGTGTGGAAGCATAGTAAGTCCTGATTTAAGACTACAGGGGAGAGAAAGGCACGAGGCTTCTGAGGAAGAGCCCTCATAGAGACTAACATGAAAGAAAATACTTCTGAGATTCATGTGCCTCTCTTACTTTTGCCCACTTCATGTGCCACTGTATTACTTTTGGTCTTTGCCGTGACCAAACTTGAAAAAAGGCAATATAAGAAAAGCAGGGTTTATCTTGGTTTTATGCTTTGAAGTCATACATTCTATCATGGCTTTGAAGACATGTGTGGCAGGAGGAGGTGGGTGACTGGTCACATTGCAAGGCAGTCAGTATCCTGTGAACTAGAAGTGGGGTTGGGGCATAAAGCATCAAGGCCTTCCAATGCCCCACTTCCTCCAGCAAAACTTCACTTCCTAACTGAACCTTTTCCACCATGTCAAACAGTGCCATCCATTGGGGATCAAGTGTTCAGCCACATGAATCTATGGGGGACATTTCATATTCAAACCACTACAGTCATCAAAACTCATCAAACTGGAAATCTTTGTTCCAGGACAGGTGCGATAGCATTCAACAGAAGAGACACTTGCTAACCAATTTAACATTATCTGTGCTTTGCTGTAATTCCTTGGCAGGTTCAGTCATGGTGAGTACCCACTATTACCTAGCAAAAGGCTGAGACTGGAGGAAGGCAAGGGCTCATCTGAAGCTGACCTGCAGCTAACTGGACACTAGAGAGATAACAAGATATGGCAAGACAACCTGAAGGTGGACCCAGAAGAGCAAGAAAAAGATAGTGCTGGATGTGTATCATCTGCCCTCACTATGGGAAATGGAACTTGATTTTCTAGAATTCTCCATAATTGAGATAGCTTGTGCGTATGTGTGCATGCTTGCATGTGTGCACACGTTCATGTCAACATGTGTCCACAGGTAAGAACATACATGTCTGTATGTGTACAGAGGCCAGAGGACAACCTCAGTGGTGATTCCTCAGATGCTTTCTACCTTTTTTGGGGAGGGGGAGCATAGGACTACTCATCACCTGGAACTTGCAGATTAGGCTCAAAAACATCAGGGATCCATCTATATCTGCCTCCTTAGTGATGGTACTATAAGCATACACCACCGTACCCAGCTTCTTTTGGTTGAGTTTCGGGAAAGCACTTTGCTGACTGAGCTGTTACTCCAACCCCAAGAGAGTTTTTTTTTTTTTTAAGTGTAGGTTATAATTAAGTTCTCAACAGCTTTCAATTTGAGAGTTTTGTTTCAAAAGAAAAGTCAATCTTAAAAATTATGGAAAACTTTACTTAGCATAGTTACAGTGTCCAATATTTTGGAGCCATAGTTTTTCTTGAGAGCAATGATAAAGCCTTGGATGCTTTGACCAGAAAAGTGAATCTATTTCCATACAGAAAAATGTGTCCAAAATTAAATCTTTGCTGAAAATTCAGATACTTATTCTTTCTCCTTAAAACTTAATTTCACATGCTAATTTGTTTCTACTGTTTGCATGTTGCAATGCATATAGTTATTTATGCTCTAAATTTTGATTTTTGATTTGGATGAGGGGACCTGCCTATTGTGGTGGCACCACTCTGTGGGATGCGAGCGAATGGTCTGAGCACTGGCAAATTGGCTGGCACTTGTTGCTTCTTTTCCTCTGCTCTTGGGTTTAAATGTGGGGTGGCCAGGTCCCTGCTGTGATAACTCACATCCCATGATGAACTGCAACCTGGCATTGTGTTGTGGATTAGAACCCCTTTCTTCTCTAAGTTGTTTGCATCAAGTATTTGGGTTACAAGACAAAAATTCCTTTCAATATTTCATCTGCAGTATCTTAAGTAAAAGCTATCTATATCTATATCTATAATATATATTTATAAAATATATACCGAATGTGATGGAATCTTATCATTATGAATGATTTAATCATCATTTTTACTGACTCTATTATTTACTGTATACCTTGCTTATATCTGCTAAAGATGGGCTAATATCTCTTTTATAATACATATACATTCACATATATATGTGTGTATATAGGTTACTAGTGAATAAGTGATCATAAATTGGTCATCCAAACAAGCACACTTTTAACTGATGCAGTAAAACATGCAGGATATATCTATTAATGGTGTGTATAACGTAACATACGGTATATTGTTATCAATGCTCATTAAACTGTACAAGAATAAACTGCTAACTTTTTGTGTTTAAGCTACCTAATGTGAAGTATTTTGTTGTGCACTCCCAGCAAATTAATATAGTTAAACTTGATGAAATTTAAGGTTTCTCATTTATAATTTTCATATATTTTTGGAGGTTATAAAATCATAGTGGCTCCTTAGGGCAGTAGAAGAGCAGTGAAGTGGACAACAATGACCATAATGCAGATTACCAGCAATTTTGCAAGGTTCACCCAGAATCAGGTCGTCCTAATCTCTCCCCATCCTAAGGCTTGGGTAACCTCATAGAAGAGGAAGCGGTAAGACTATAAGAAACTAAACACGGGAAAGTCCACTGCTAGACAAAGACATTCCTTCAAGGCAAGGATGCTATATCCAGGAACTCACAGCAGTGAGACTTTTCTTTATCACACCTACATAATGACTGAAATACCAATGTGTCCCCACAGACTATGAAGAACTGAAAAGAAAAGAACACACAGTGGAAACTTTAGGGACTAGAGCTGGATGAGTGAAGGGAAACGCCCCTATCAGAAGGGTGGCCCAAAGAGTGGCAACTTGGTATGCCACAGAGGCTTGAACCCCCACAAGAATTGACAAGCCAGAGGGAATCCTGGGGTCCATAGAAACAGCCAGGTAGGAGAGTGGGAGGGAGTGGAATGGATCAATGAGAGGAAGAAATGGGAATGGGAGGGAGGGATATAGAAGGAAGCAGAGATTAAATCTCAATAAACTAAAAAATAAATAAGTCAAAAAATAGTGGCTCTTTATATGTTTGACCTACATGATATTTTACCAATATTTTATATTAGCTCCCAAAAAAGAAACTGAAATTCAAATTCTTCCCTTGAGATGTTGTTCTCCATACAACAATGTTTATTTTATCTATTGATGGTTGCTGTGTGAACTTTTGGCTTATTAACCCTGTTTCTGGAAAAAAAATTATTTCACAAGCAGCATTTTGTACATTTTAGGCGTACATTTCATTGGTTCATCATTATAGTTGGTTAGGGAAAGACCAACTGACTTTCCTTTTCATATTCAGTACAACTTTTGAGTCATGAATGTACCCTTGAGAATCTGGCATATCTGTCAGTGCTGTAGTCAAATCCAAGTCTGAGTAGATTCTGTAGCTTAGTTAGAAGTTGAGCCATTTGTGTTGGGAATTTACTTTCTCTAGATGCACTTTGAACTTTACCTCAAAAGGAGCTCAGAGCGGCCCCCAGATGTTCTCCTTTGTCACCTGGACCTTGTGGCCAAAGGGAGGTGACGTCTGTGCCGAGGGATGGATTTTTCTTGTTCTTATGTTCAGGACTTGTGGACAATCTACTCTGTCTCACAGTTTTACTATCCAGTCCTCCCTGGATTGAAGGACATTCTGTTCTATAACTCTGTCCTCCAGCAAATGATATATAAGATGATATGTAAGATTATATATAAGTGGCCCCTATCTGAATGTAGTATCCTCTTTTGTTAGATGCTAATGGGGTGTTACAGTTTGAATATGAAACATCCTTCAAATGGTTCGTGTGTTGAATACTTGGTCTCCAGCTGGTGGCACTATTTTGGGAGGTCCTAAAAACTTCAGAATTTGGAATCTGGCACAAAGAAGTAGGTTGCTGCATGTAGGATTTCTGAGATCTCTATCTATCTGTCTATCTCTATTTTCCCCTCTGTCTTCGTTCTCTCTCTCCCTCATTCTCTCTCTCCCCCCCTTTGTCTCTTCTCCTCTCCTCCCCCTTTCCTCCTTTAAAAAAGAAACTTCTTTTGACATATGTTCCTGTTTCATGATATTCTGCCCAAGTGCACAGGGCCAAAAACAAAGAAAAAAAAAAACTAAAACTTAGTCAAAATAAATCTTTCCTTGTTAAAGTTTCCATATAAGTATTCCATCATATTAATAATAAAATTAATTAGTGCAAGGAGTAATCCCAAATTTCAAACCTATGCTTTCCTTTGGAAGGCTTTAGTCTGGATTCTGTAGGAAATGAGTGTTCATACAGGCATATACTGCAATATTGTAAGAGGGTTCTCCCTTCATACATCATTCAAATAGCAGTCAATTTCTGCACTGCTATCATATTAGCCTCACCTGCTCTAATTTATACCAGCCTCTCTTGCCCCACATTCCTTATATATGTGCTGGACAGAATTGCGGAGTTCAGATAGACTCTTGATTTAGAACATGTGATTTTACTTCAGATGGATGATTCTATCTCCTTCTATCCCTGAATTTTATTATCTGTATGGCCATCTTTGTATTTCTAGGTACATAGACTAGTTGTGAATAATACTTTAAGCTCTATGCAATACCTGCCACAAGAACAGAACCTGCACTATCTATTGCTAATAAAAAGGGATCAGAAAGGAGAACAAGAATGAAGATAAAATGGTGGTGCCAGTCATGTAGGTTTCATGGAGAAAGGATGTAAATTAACAGGAAATCTCCATGTTCATTGCAGATTATCCATAATAACCAAGCTATGTAATCAACCCAGCTGTATACCAATGGATGAATGGATAAGGAAACCTCGGCACACATATACAATGGAGTACTATTATTCAGCCATAAAGCAAAGGAAATCTTGTCATTTGCAATGACAGGGATGGATGTGGAGGACATTATGGCAAATGAAATAATCCAGATACAGAAAAATAAATTCTACATGATTTTGCACACATGAGGTCTAAAGAAAGTTATTTCAAAGAAGTAGAGAGTAGAATTATGATTTCCAGAGGCTGGGTGGTTTGGGGTTGGAGAATGAGGAGATATAGACCTAATAGTAGATAGAGTAAGTATATAAAGGATCTTTCTTCAATGGGGAATTCACTAGAGAAACAGAACAAAAAGAAAGTGTGTGTGTGTGTGTGTGTTGGATTGTATGATTTCTGAGAAAAAGAAACTTGTGATTTTTGTCCCAGTGAATATTTTCATGGTCCCAAGGGAGAAAACCACAAGCACAGAACACAGAAGAAACTTTCTACTTCAGTAAGCCACACAAATTTCAATAATATGATAGCTTTTAAAAATCTCCATATAGTTGAAAAAAATTGGCTGGACCCTATAAAAGATGTAAGCATTCAGAAAATGGGATCCAGGACTTTTCAAACAGTAGCTTGCCTAAGACCAACCAACCCCTAATACAAATTGTTATTTTTTTCTCCTGCTTTCTGAGTGCAACTTATTGGATCATAGCATATCCCATTTCCAATAGCCACAATGTGGAGAATCGGTAGTGCAGTGGTACATCTATTCTGAAAGGCTGAAGAAACTGGGGTCTGCTATGCGTGGGTGATAACAAGGGCACCACCCCCTCAGGAAGAGAGGTGCTTGCATGTGCTAGCTGATTTTCCTTTCTATTTTTATTTCACATGGGCCTCAGACTACCAGATAGTGCTCCTCAAGTTCAGAGTGGGGTCTTGTCCCTTTACCTCTGTCGCACAATTCTATCCTCACAATCATGCTGAGAGTTTCAGTTTACAAATCCTAGCATTTCTTGATCCACTCAAGTTGACAGTCGAGATAAAAATGTCATGATCTATTATTACAGGACATTGTTACTATAGCTAATGAAAATCTATTGTGTCCTAAAAAAATGACAGAGTATGTTTAAGTGTTCTCATCAGAAAACAATATTGTGTGAAATAACATGTGCTAAAAGCTTACTTTAGCCTTTGTGTTGTATCTATACCTATCAAGACAAACAACAGGTTGTATAAGACAAATACATGCAATATTTGTTTGTTCTTTAAAATAATTAATTTTGAAAAATAGCCTCTAAATAAAACTTCCAAAGTCATCCTTTGGTAACTGCAAAGAGTGAAAATCTCTTGCTTGCTCTGATACTGTGAATTCTGATAATATTTACAGAGAAAAGTAAAAATTAGCTTCCAAGTCGGTTTGATCTTTGGCTTTTTTAAATACTTTATTGGCCTTTGCTTTATGTAACATAGACAAAATATTCAGTAAACTGGGTAGCATGTGCTAGCAAGTAGTAATATTATAATTTTAGATTAAAGCGAACATTGTATTCAAATGCAGGTACACATGTAAAATGCAAGACAGAGAAATCTAAATCTGCACCAACCACATGTCTCCTATTGAATTTGAAGTTGCTCAGTTACTTCTACTGCCACCCAATATCATAACTTCTTGAATTTATTCCCTTTTGGACACTTTTAAGTATGCTTAGAAATGCCAAAGTTATGAAGGAGTTGTCTGGGCAATATAATTCTCTCTCTCTCTCTCTCTCTCTCTCTCTCTCTCTCTCTCTCTCTCTCTCTCTGTGGGGTGTGTGTGTGTGTGTGTGTGGTGTGTGTGTGTGTGTGTGTGTGTGTGTGTGTGTGTGTGTGTGTAGAAGAGGGCACTCATGGTGTAAACCTGTGGAGAACCAAGGGTGATTTTAGTAATCATCCTGGATTGTTCTTTTTCCTTACTACTTTGCTTTGGGTTTCTTTGGGCTCTGCCTTCCAGAACCAGACTTACAAGACAGGAATTATAGGCCCATTTCTGCCCAGTGTTTTTATGTGGAATCAATTCAGGTCCTTCTGCTTGTGAGGTAAACACCTTAACCCCTTAGCCATCTCTCCAGCCTAAAGTAATAGAATTTTCTAGAAAATGTTTTCAACCCATGAAGGTATAATTCCTTATCTTTGGAGACTCTGTGCGCTTGTAGATTATTTTCTAGAATATTGTTTGGACAGTAGCGAGTGACACCCTGTCCCCAGAAATATCAAAATTATACAACTAGAATGTTCCTGACCATGCCCAGCAAAACACAGTTCATGTCTTGTAGGCCTAGCTTTAGTGCTCGTATTTCACATTAATTCAGACAAAACTTCCTGAACACCTGCAAAATAACACCACAGCAGGAATCACTAAGAATATAAGTATAAAAAATTGAGAGCCTTATTTATTTAAACAGCAAGTCTTTCTGTTCAGGTCTCTTATTCTAGGTACATGACACCATCTCCTCTAGAAATTTATAATCTAACTCATTAGCAATATGTATGAAGTTATATAATGATGTAAGAATGTAAGATTTTACTAGGGGAGTTGCATGGATTATTAGATGTTAAAGGAATTTGGGTGAGAGAAAGTACAGGGTCATATGCTTAGAAGACCTGGAGCACTTTCTGAAAGCATTCATCTGTGAAGGTGGACGCATCAGCCTGAAGTAAATCAGTTTTGTTCTTTTTCCAGTAAGTGTCAAGGAAATGTGCTAGTTCTCCATTATTATGTTTGTTTTCTATTAATATGTATTAAATATTGAGTGCTAAAGACACAAATCTGATTTGCTGTTATATGACAAGGAGTTTATAGCAATGTAAGTTATTTTCTACAGAAACCATACTGGTTCCCAAGGAACTTGCTGCCTCCTACAGTTCTAGAGGAGATTATTAAAGCACACTCCTGGGTGTGTCCTGTGATAGTATTTCCAGATAGGATTAACAAAGGTCAAAGACATGCCAGAAGATGAACAGCACCATCAAGTAACCTGGGTTCCAGATGGAGCAGGAGAGAAGGAAGAGGCTCAGTAGTGTATCTATTCTCTGACTACCAGGCTGTGAGTGTCTATGGTCTACCACACCTATATTCAGAAACTGTGAAGTAAAATATTTTCTTCTTGGTTATTCAGCAACAAAAGAAACTGACCACCTTACCGGATAGTGCATTCTTATGTTGCGACCTTCCCCAACAGATGAAGTAATGATTATGCAGTGACCAGGAAAGAGGCCAAGACCATGTTTCAGGTCACATAAGATCATGAGCCCTACACATACTTTCTCGTGTCAAAGCAAGAGATTTCCTTTGTCAGTAATATTTATCAAGCATTTACATTTGGTTCATACACAGATTCTGAAGTCCTATTCCCAAAGAGTCAACTCTAGCAGTTTGGGAACCATCACTTTGAATGCCCAGGTGAGGCCAATTAGACGATCCACAGAAACATCGCTGATCTTGAAAAGGGAAAGCATTCACTGAACAGGGCATTAGCATGGATGGAATCAAGTAGCCTCTGGAACCAATGTAACTTTAATGTTCATGGCTCTTACAGAGGGATTTTCTAGAATGAGGAAAACGAAGTCCACAGGTGTCTCTTTTGTCTCTCTTTTGCTTCAATCAGACATTGGCTGATTGGCTAGAAGTGTGGCTTGGCAGTCTGAATTCTCCTTAACTTTGGTTTTCCAGTAGTTGAACCGAAGTGATTTTTTATTCATAACACTTCTGACAAGAAATGTGTGGTATATCATTTTTGTCTCGCCTACAGTTCAGTTCAATTCTGACACTGATTTTTTGGACACTGACAACTACAGGTTAAAGGTTCAGCACTGTAAGACACCAACTGCAACACCCATGTTACCCCCTGGAGTTCTGACCAATCATGGATACTTAAACATCCCCACAGTCCTTACCTCATTTTTATTAATTTGGTGAACTCAAGTAAAAAAAAAGATTAAACTCAAGAACAAAGGTATGCATGCACATCAGGGAAAGTTAGATGGTATAGAAGTCCTATTTTCCTGGTGGACCACCATCAAAACATCTCAATGTTTTTTTTTTAACCCAGAAACTAGCTAAACCCTCATTTGGAGGTTTTTGCTTTAAGGATTTGTGGAGTTTCTATTACATAAGCATGATGAGGAAAATCACTGAGCATTTGTAAAGAAAGGAATTTCAGTCACTCTCCCTCTCCTCTCAGGTCTGGGAAAGGGCTGCTAGTTAAAATGCTTTAAGCATCTGGTTCATTTTTCTGGGGACAAATTTCCATGTTGAGATTGCTTATAAGCCACAAAATGTCACCTTGCTAGAATAGATTCAGATGTGATTGAAAGAAGCTTGGTATGAATAAAAAGATGTTCTTATCACCTGGTCTTAGTTTTGCTTTTCCCTGTTGCTGTGAAAAAGTATTCTGACAAAAGCAACTTAAGGCTTATCTGGTTCACAGATAAGCCAGAGTCTATTACAGTGGAGAAGAAAAGACAGCAATAGAACCTTGAACTAGTTGTTCATCTTACATCCATAGTCAAGAACCAAAAAGCAATGAATGCATGCTGCTGTTCATTCCACTTTTCTCATTTATAAAGTTGAAGACTTTAGGAAGGCATGTTTCTCCCCATGGGAATACCAAGAGGTTCATTCCCCCAAGTACTTCAAGATTTTGTCAAGTTGACAATCAACACTAACCATCACATACCTCTACCACTCAGGATATTCTGAAGGCTATAAAACCATACATAAAAACTGAATCTGTATTTTTTATATCATGTTATCCTGCCTATACTGATCCTTTTGATCAGGATTCCGTTGCCTGTCACCTATTCATGCCTTGCTCACTTTTCAATAGAACAGACCTGAAAGAACCTAAGAGAACTCCCACTGACAAGAAGTACTAGTGGATTATTGATTCATGAATACTAACTTCATACTACATTTCTTCCTAGTCTTGTAAGAACCAACGAGCTTTTGATCTATATTTTTCCCTGAAGAGTGAGAGAAAACTGAAAATTATTTCCAATAATACTTTCTGAGTTGATGATTTAAAAGGATGTTAACAAATTTACCAAGCAGGAAAGTCTACATAGACAGGGATATTTTTATTATGATAAAAATTACATACTAATATATTAATAATTTTAAGAGTATAGTTCAATAATATTAAACATATTCATACTGCTGTGTAAATTATCATCCACCAATGGAGTATTTTCAACTTGCAAAACTAAACATCTCTGCTCCTTATCAGTAATAACTCCTGATCTCTCCTCTTTCCAGGAGTAAATTGCTATTCTATTCTTCGTCTCTATGTAATGCACATTAGGACAATAACATAGCTTTGTCTTTTTCTGTTTTCACTGAGCATAATGTGATATTGAAGTAAATCAAAATTTTCTTCTTTTTCTGGCTGAATAATAACTTGTATGTACAGGCTACATTGTGTTCAGCCATTTCTTCACTAGTGGATATATAGCTTCATAGACAGTAAATTTTATATTTATTTCACCATCATATCTTTAGCACTTACAGGCATGGATTAGTGGCTCAGAGAGTATCAGTTTTATGAGTAAGTAACGGTGAAGATATGGCCTTGATTATACATATAGAAGTGTAATGTCTATGGAATGAATTCCTGATCATCATGCAAGTCTGCTTTTACACAACTTGTGTCTTCATTTCTTCTTTTGCTCCACTGCATCTTGCTTTTTTCTTTTACTATCTCAGAATATCCATTAATTGACATTCCCCTACATCTCTGTCTTGCAGAAGAAAATCAATAAGTACTGAAACATTTATGTAACAATGCTAGATGAAGGTAGGGCAGGTTCATTCCATAAGTAGTATCTGAGCAGCTACACTGCACAGTCACCTGTGGCCACAGTGGGGCTGATATATTTTGTTCCTATCATCTTAAAATCTTAGTTTAGGGCCTTACTTTCAGTAAAGTCCTTCAAAATGCCAAGCCTTGCCGTCACGATGAAACATGGTGTAGTAAATACAGTATTTACTCAAAGTGCTTAATTCACGTAGCTCATGGTAGTAGTCCTGTTCTAAAGATAATACCCTCGGGCAGCTATGATGAAGCTTGATTTCTACACTTATCTAAATTAATGTACCTTTGAAGAACATTTTACCACACTTTTATAGACTAAAAATGCCTCTGCAAGAAATCAGCTTCCTTCTCAGGTCAAATGAGGTTGGGTACATTCAGGGTGGCTTGATGGCAGAGCAATTTGCAAAGCCTAGAGTTAAAAGTGATTGAAGTACATTATTCAATTTTTTCTCTGAAACTGCTTGCTGTTAGATTCTAGTGTATTTTGTTTTGGGTCTAACTGGATTTTATAAACACCCAGAGATGGGGATTTATAGTGTCAACACTGACAGAACAATAGCTCTGTTGGGCCCAGCTATTCATTCTTTAAACTGAATTTCTTATTTTCCCTATATTACTTTCTTATACCACTTGGCACTGTAATATATTAAAAAAAATGAAGTTTTCTTCTTTTCCTTAATTTGACCTAGAAATATTAATCTCTGTCATGGCTCCCTTCCCTAAATGGAAAAGAAATATTCCTGTGCTTTTCATCTTTCAGAGTCCCTGCATTCCTTGAGTTAGGCCTCTTCTCATCTAACACAGTCAACAAAAAGTCGCCTGTGTTCTGGGTGTCAGCTGTAACATTCCAGGGGCACAGATCCAGAGGATTTATAGCTGTTTGCTTGAGAAGCACATCTTACCTCATCAGGGTTTTAAAACAAGCAAATTGCATGAAATACAGAAGAAGGTCTCAAAGTCAAGTAATGCTTCATCATGAAGATCAAAGGGGAGCTCACTCAGCCAGGCCAGTGATGAAGTTAAGAGTGCCAACAACCTACATCCTCCATGGAGTAAGGCTAAGTCTCTACCCACGCAGAACTGATTAGATCATTAAAATATCTTGCATTCTCTAAAGTATTGCCCTTAATATTGTCACCTTGCCAAAATGCTCTTATCCTTAATTTTCATCATCTTTTTTAGATTATACAATTTTTTTGTTTAGAAGCACTATTAGCATGTATTATATGACTCAAGAAGTAAAAGAAAAAACGAGCTTTCATAGTCTTGATGCAACAGAGATCCTCAGAAAATAGAAGACTAAGGAACTCATACACTAGCACAAGGTACGCATTTGATAGTACCAGCATCTGGAACAGCTAATGACATTTTTAATATCTTTTTCTTTCTTATTAGTGACTTATTGCTCTCTGTTATTGAGTAAGTTTATAAATGAAAGATTCTAGAGGAAATTTTGCTGTGGGTAAACAGAGTTTAAAAAAAGCCACCATAACTCAGCGAAACTGACATTTAGATGGTTTGAATCTGAATATTTTCAGTGACTGATCTGGTTCTGTTTTGCAACTAACAGGCACATCTTTAGGAGTCTCAGTTGCAAACCCAGGTTGTCCACCAGCTCTCCTCAATTGTCTTGTACTTGTCATAAGAAACATGGCACTGTGAAGGCATGGAGATTTTTGTCCTCATTTTTCTTCTAGAAAAGGAGGAAGGTTATCAGAGTTCAAATAATTACTTTATACAGAGAACCTTTATTGTTCTCGTGTTTCTAATGTAAGTTTTGCTGTGAGGCTTAGTGGAATAATGATGCTGAAGTCAAAGGATGGAGAGTTCAGGCATTACCCTGTGATGGGGCTTCTCACAATGTCCGAAAGTGAATAAATATTTATTTCATGATAGACATTGCAGTCATTCAGGAATATTTATAGTTGTCTTTGTCAATGATTTCAAGTATTCTATAAGATGCTTAATGAACACAGTGTTCTTCAGTGAAAGAGCTATAATGTCAATATCCTCATTGAGTTGATCTAAGGAGAATAGGCAGCCTCTGACACTGTCAAATTTCAAATTTTTAAAGCATTATTTAAATCATAAATGAGGTATATTTCTCAAAAATAATAAATTGATAGTTTCATCAATAATAGCCAAGTTGAAAATGAAACTAAGGTTTGTTATTGCCATCTTGAAGTTCTAAAGCATAACTCCCATTAGTCTTTAAGTTACCTTTCAGCTGGGTGTGGGTGGATGTGCTATTCTTAAAAATCAAGAGGGACAAGTTAATTTATTTGATGTCATAATTTTCTTAACACATTGAAGAACAATATTTATATGTGAAAGCATAAAATGAAAAGTTAAGCATCAATTTGAGAGCTGTTAAGTTTGCTAATACATGACTATTTTTGTTTGCCAAAAAAATCTTATTTTTCATGTCCTATATAATTCAGAAACAATCATCAGTAATCAGAAAACTAAGATTATCTCATTATCTTATTTTTCAAATTCTAAATTACAGAAGACAATACAAAAAATGGACATTTTGCATTTATATTGTTGATTCAAGGACTATCGCAAACTGATATCAGATACCTTTACCTAAATAAAGTACCAAATTTTTGCCTGTTCATTCTATAGAGAAACCCTCTTTATTGCAGTTTCTGAGGATGCTTGATCAATGCTTGTGATATTCAGAAGAAAGTACAGGCTTCAGGGAAATTTTTATACATTTAGTATCTTACGGGTATTTGATGATCAGACATTTTATTGCTGTTAACACAGCAATTTAGCACACTATTTGATAGAGAGCTCTGAAGAACTGGTAGAGCTGAGTAAGAAAGAATTATACAAAGATCCGCATGGAGGGATTCTGTGGCAGACACTTGAGTACACAGGTCCAGTAGTTCTAGTAAGAAAGATCCTTGAGTGGCTATGGTTTGTAGTTATAGTGAGACCCAAAGTGCTAGCTCATTTCCTATTGGCTATATTCTTCAAATGAAGAAATGAAGAAAATTCTTAAATTTTCACAGTAGAAAATGTCAATATGATTCTGGTTCTTCTCTCTGAAGACTTAGCTCTGAAAACTTGTTTAATCTCAAGTTAAAATAGAATCATGGAAAAATTAAAAAGTGAAAATGATTCTCCTACATAGAATATGAGGTATTTGTTAGCAATAAAACAAGAGATCATATCAAGAGCAAAGAAGAAGCCCGCTGTTTCTAATTTCTAACAAAATCTGTCACTTCTCTCACATTCTTAACACAGATCATTAAGGACCAATTACTTCGATTTCTTATTATTGCTGTCTTTGTAGTATAACATGCTGTTGAAAAATTCTCTGCTGAGTTCAATAATTACTTTTTCATATCAAGATCCTTTAGTATTAAATATTTGGTAAACCCTGTGGCAAAACTTACGTGACTTTAATGATCAACCAGTCAGAATGCTCAAAAATAGATTTATTTCATAAAAGGATTTTTGCAATGGAATCCATAAATATGTAAATATCTTGATCTAGTTATAGATCACATTCTGCTGTGGTTTTAGCCTTCTTTTACAGAGAGCTGTTGACTTATTAGCTGTTGATGCAGAAGCTAATCTGAGCATTAGCATGTAAGTTTTATTTAAAATATTTTATGTGAGACTATGGAAATGACTCAGCAGATAAAGTGCTTGCTGTACTTGTGTAAGGACCTAAGTCTGGGTCACCAGAACCCATGTAAAGCCAGTTGGGGTAGCATCTGCCTGTAAGTCCAGTGCTCCCATTTCAAAATGGGAGGCAGAGACAGGCGAATCCGTGGAAGCACATGGACCAGCTAAACTGGTGTAAGCAGGGATTTACAAGAAACTTTGGCTCAAACAATGATCGACATGTGAGATTGTTCTCTGACTTGCACAAGTACACCATGGCATGTGTGTGCCCATAGTTACACACACACACACCATACACACACACACACACACATACACACACACACACACACATACACACACACACATAAAAGTAAAATAAAACAAAACTTTGAGTGCTCTAAGCTCTAATGTGAGCAATTTCCTTGCTCATTTTCCAACTAGTAAATTATCTACTGTTACAGACAAGTATTTTTTTTTCTTCTAAAAACACATTCTTTGGGAAAAAATCAAGCTGGAGTTGAAATAGGAGCACTTTGTATTTACTCCAGATAGAAATGTACTAATAAAGAAAATGGTTGCCATTTTTGCTTAAGAAAATTATTTCTAAGTAGAATTAGAAAAAGTACTTAAAAAGTTTTTCTAACTAATAGGAAGCTACAAATTATTGGATGGACAAAACTGTAACTTTCAATAGCAATGGAAATCTACAAACATGATCTATACATAGAGGACCTAGGAGACAAAATGACACTGTGTTCTGAAATTGAGCATCTTTACCCACAGATTTCCACCCTAAGTTCTAGCCTTGATATGATCTGACAGTTCTGAGTTCATGTCATAAGCATTAAAATGTATGATATTTTCCTCTGGGCCCAGCTTGGTGCCATCTTAGAATTTCTCCCACTCGAAGATAAGGAGAAAGTTGTTTGAAAAATTAAAACTTTCTATCCTGGATGAAGTCTCAACAAATAAACCGCTTGTTAGACTAAGGAAATTCCTGAAATTAACAAGATGAGGGGGAGGTGTCCCTGGAGGATTTGAAAAAATAGTAAACAATAGCTGGGAAAGGAGATTCTCCTAACAGCCACTATCTGAAAACCAGATTGCTGAACAGTTTCCACCAGACTGAAGCCCTAAGAGCAGTCAAGTCTGGAAGTGACTTCTGAACAGATGCCAAGATGCCAAGATGCCAGGGGAGAGAGAAACCAGCAAACAGCTCAGCTGTCACAGAGAGACGCCAGAGCAGTCCAGAAGCTCAGAAGAGTTTCTCCTTATGAGGGATTTTCTTGGGAAAATCCCCCATCTCAGATTGATTGGGGATGTAAAGTCACACCAAAACCACATATAATATACAAAGGAGATTTATTATCAATTAAGAAGGAAGACAAGTAGGTGAACAGCAAGCCTCATAGTCGTCTCGGAAGCAAAGAGGCAGCCACAAGATTTCGCTCTGGCGGTCCTTTATAGCATGTGACTTGGGGTAGGAGATGTGACTAGAAAAGAACTGGGATGAGAAAGGGGTCTTGTTGTGGGGGGGAGGGATGAAAAAAGTCCTTGGGAGAATGTGCCAGTTTATCTTAGTTGCTACGGAGAAGTTGCAGACAGGCTGTGGGCTGTGAAGCTGTCCTTGGGAGAGCAGCAGATGAGCTGCCCCATCTAGCTGGCTGAGGACTGTGAACAACGCTTTGTCTGGACACATACACTAGGACGCATACACAGATGGAAGGGGGGGAGTTTGAACCATTTTGCATTTAACATTATGCCTAACACTCCTAGCAAGTCATAGAGCAGGGAAGCGCCAGGAGCACATCTTCCATGAGTCCCATCCATGCTGGGAGAAGGCTTTCCAGTGTTGACATTGCCTTTGAGAGTCTCTGCTCCTGTAAGTAGCCCTCATATCTACTCCTGTAAGTAACTCTAATAAACTCAATGGCTCATCAAGTTGGGCCTTGGCATCGTCATTATTTTGGCCTGCAATCAAGCTTCTACAGGGTAGATGGACAATTGTATGGAATCTCCCCAGAACAAATTCACAGAATGTACAATACCTAGTATTTCTTAAAAAGGACTAGGAGGAATATACCAACTCTCTGAACTACAATCAAAATCAACATAGACATTACTCACAAAAGCAAAATCTGTGAAACTACCCAATGGTTAGATCTTCTTCCTTATAATCAAAAAACCAAGCTCAAAACCTTTGCAACATGCAACACATACACACACACGCACACGCACATGAACTCATGCATGCACGCACGCACGCACGCACACACATCATCTCCTACCTTGTTGAGATAGGTTGTTTCTTTCAACCTTGAGTTTCCAGGTAATTCTCCTGTCTTTACCATCCCCCTTGCAGATGAAATGCTGGGAACACAAAAAAAGCTACAGCATTTGACTTTTTCTTGGATTGAAACTCAGGGATCAGGCTAGTATAGCAAGTGTTCTTATACATTGTGCCACTGTTACCAGCCCTTCAGCACACTTTTTACTTTTTATTTTGAAACATTCTCACCAAGGTTTTTAAATTGACCTTGAACTTGGATTTTTATAGCAGACCATGAACCTGAGATCCTTTGCCTCAGCCTCTTTAGTAGTTGGGATTAGAATCCCAGCAGAATTTTTGGCTTACTTTATCCTTAATTGATGGATTTATAGTAAATGTGTATAGCATGTGCCCCATATTTATTTATATGAAAACATATCTATGAGGAGGGGAGGGGGGCACAGGGTGGTGGGAGGTTGGAGGGAGGGAGGGGAGCAGTGTACCTGATTAAGTTTGTATGAGTGGAAATAAAAAAAAAAAGAAAACATATCTATGTATGATGACATTTCAGAATCTTCTATTTACTCTCACTTTTGATTCTTGGTCTGTATATACCTGTGAAAGCGACCTTGAGACCTCTATTATCAGAGTAATAGAATTCGTAAAATAAAGTAGATAATCTACTATAAGATATATGTATTCACACATGAGTATACAATAAATAGATAGGAAATATATAATTAATTAATTGTATAACTGGTGAAAAAAACGTAAAGCAGCTGCCAGTCAAAACCAGCATTTGGGTTCCTCCCGCCCATCTGCCTGCCTACTGGGACAGGACTCACTTCTGGTCCTCCATCCCAGGTGAGTTCCCCCAGGCCCCAGGTTGCCCCCCTGTCCCAGCTCCTCCCACCAGCCAGCCCAGGCAACACCCAGGCTGCCTCCAGTTTGCCTGGGCCACATCCCTGGGCCCCAACCCCTTTCTTCCTCCCGCCGGCCTCTCCGCCCGCCCAGGACAGGACTTGCTCATGGTCCTCCATTCCTGCGCCTGGGTGGGCCACTAAGTCAAGTCCCAGGTCCCAGGTGAAGAGTTCTGCCATCACCATCAGCCCCTCGGCCCCTCTGGCTCACCGGGGACCCTTACTAGTGGTCCACAGAGGACACACTGCTACTCAGAATTCAACAGAGTCCAAAGGAAACTCAAACAAAGCTCTAAGGGACAAAGGCATACTTCTGAAGTCCTTTAAATCATCCTATCACATGGGAGAGATTCTTCACATCCAGCCCAAAGATAAGTAAACCTGTTTTTTTACCATACTCCTCCTTTTAAGTATTAATCACTGTAGATTAACTTTTCCATACAGCCACTCCCAAAATATATACAACTCCAGGGATTATACTACTCACCCTCACATATCACCAATATACTAAATTGTAAAAGTGCACTACCATACTAATATTCACTCCCAGTCTACTTAATCTGACTTAACTGATGTACTAACAGCCTAATAGCCTCATCTAGGAAATAATACTAACAGAGAAACGTACCCAACTCCAAGGCAAGTACTAGTAATAACTGCCCGAGAGCAGTAATACCAACTAAATCAGTTCGGTCAAAAATACACAGAAACTGAAAGGTCTTAAGAGACAAAACAACAATGCCCAAGTCAAAGTGCAGATCCATGAGAAACAAAACCCAAGAAGACAAATCTCCCACTGAAAGGATTAACCCCATAATGATGGATGCCAAAAAGAACAAATTCTCAGATAATAGCCAAGAAAGCCAGACCCAAGATAATGACTTTCAAAGTATAATCATTACCATGATTAATCCTATGAAAGAGGAAATCCAGGAGGAGTTAAACAACAGCATCAACCACTTTGAACAGGAACACAACAGACTTGGAGGAATTGAGAAAAACACTTCAAGAAACAAAAATAGACATTAAGCAGTTAAAACCGTCTCAGGCAGAGTTGAAAATTGAACTAAAAGACAAGTTATCTTCAACCCAGAACTCAACAGTGAGTCTTATCAGTAGAACTAACGAAGAAGAACATAGAATTACAGAGGTTGAAGACAAAGTGGGAGAATTAACCAACTCAATAGAAGAGGTTGCTAAAGCCAAAAAGATAGTTGAGAGGAACATTCAAGAGATATGGGACACCCTGAAGAAGCCTAACATGTGCATTCATGGAATACCAGAGCAAGAATCCCAAAATAGCACACCTGAGGAATTTTTCAAATCATCATAAATGAAAACTTTCTCACCTAAAGAACGAGAGGCCCATCCAAATACAAGAGGCATTTCGCACTCCAAATAGATATGTCCAAAATAGAAAATCGCCACAGCAAATAATAGTCAAAACACTCCACATTCAAGACAAAGAAAAGGGGCTGAGAGCTTCAAGAGAAAAAAAAAGTCACTTTTAAAGGTAAACCTATTAAAATAACAAATGACTTCTCAATGGAAACAGTAAAAGCAAGAAGAGCTTGGAGAGACGTACTTCAAGTATTGAATGAGCAAAAATGTCAACCCAGACTGATATACCTGGCAAAACTATCCGTCATGATTGAAGGAGAAAGAAAAGTTTTCCAGCATAAAGACAACTTGAAGGCTTACATGTCTACCAAACCAGTCATCAAAAAATGCTAGAAATGATATTCAAGTTTGAAGGAAAAAACAAGCATATCCAGGAGGACAGAAGGAAAGTATAATACCACCAAAACAGACATATTAAACAATATACTTACAAAAGCCACTAAACATAAAAAATGTCCAGAATTAAAAATAATTTCTCCATTATAATATTAAATGTCAATGGTATTAACTCACTGATCAAGAGACACAGATTACAAACTTGGATTAAAAACCACAACCAATCAATCTGCTGCCTTCAGGAAGCCCATCTCACCACAAAAGATAGGCACATCTTAAAAATAAAAGGCTGGTCAAAACTTCTGCAAGCTAATGGAACCAGGAAACAGGAAGGGGTAGCCATTGTGCTATCGGAAAAAGTGGACTTCAAACCAAAATAATCATAAGAGACACAGATGGATGCTACATTTTAGTCACAGGTATAATTTACCAGGAAGACTTCACATTCATTAAGCAAACCCTACAGCATCTAAAGTGAAAAATCAACCACCAGACAATAATTCTTGGGGATTTTAACACCGCCCTGTCAACATGGGATAGATCAACAGGCCAAAAGCTTAACAGAGACACTTTGGGACTTAATCAAACGCTTACTGAAATGGACCTCACAGATCTCTATCAAACTTTTCATCCATGCACCAAAGAATACACATTTTTCTCAGCAGCACACGGAACTTTCTCCAAAATAGATCACATATTGGGCCACAAAACGAATCTCCACATATACAGGAAAGGTGAAATTCTAGCCTGTACCCTATCGGACCACCATAGCCTAAAGCTTGACATCCACAACACAACAAACAACAGAAAATACACTAACTCCTGTAAACTTAACACTATGATGCTGAATAAGAATTAGATTCAGGAAGAAATTAAAAAGCAAATTCAAGATTTCCTGAAAATGGACGATAATGAAAATACAACTTATCAAAATTGTTGGGACACAATGAAAACTGTCCTAAGAGGTAAGTTCATAGCTCTTAATGCCTACATCAAAAAAATGGAAACATCACAAATAAATAACTTAACAATGCAGCTTTAAGCTTTAGAGACACTAGAGCAATCTGATCCCAAAAGCAGTAGAAGAGAGGAGATTAGCAAAATAAGAGGAGAAATATCCGAAATTGAGATTGGGAAAACAATACAGAGAATCAACCAGTCAAAAAGCTGGTTCTTTGAAAAACGCAATAAGATTGATACACCCCTAGCTAAATTAACCAAAAGCAAGAAAGAAAAAAATTAACAAAATTAGAAATGAAAATGGAGTTATCACTATGGATACCCAAGAAATTCAGAGTATTATGACATCATATTTCAAAAACTTATACTCTGTGAAGTTTGACAACACTAAAGAAATGGATGAATTCCTAAGTAAGCACAACTTACTGAAATTGAATCAGGAAGTTGTGATTTATTTAAATAGTCCTATAACATATAAGGAAATTGAGGAAGTAATCTCGAATCATCCCACCAAGAAATGTCCTGAACCAAATGGATTCAACACAGAGTTCTATCAGACATTTAAGGAGCTAATAACACCAATACTCCTTAAACTGTTCCATCAAATAGCAAAGGAAGGAACACTAACAAATACTTTCTAGCGAAGCTAATATCGTCTTAATCCCAAAACCTAATAAAGATACACTTAAAAAAGAAAACTATAGGCCAATCTCTCTGATGAACACAGATGCAAAGATTCTCAATAAAGTCTTAGCAAATCAGATTCAAAAACATATCAAAAAGATCATCCCCGGGGATCAAGTAGGCTTTATCCCAGGCACACAAGGTTAGTTCAACATATGCAAATCAATAAACGTAATCCACCATATAAACCAGTCTAAAATCCAAGATAACATGATACTCTCGATAGATGCAGAAAAAGCTTTTGACAAGATCCAACAGCCTTTTATGATCAAAACCCTAGAGATAGTTGGAATGGAAGGAATCTTTGTCAATATAATAAAAGCTGTCTACAACAAGCCCATAACAAGGATTAGACCCAATGGGGAAAAACTTGAACCATTCCTGCTTCAATCAGGAACTAGACAATGCTGTCCACTTTCATCACTTCTCTTCAATATTGTACTTGAAGTCTTAGCTGAAGCCATAAGACAAGAAAGGGAGATAAAAGAATTCAAATCGGCAAGGAAGAAGTCAAGTTATCTCTATTTGCTGATGACATGATTTTATACCTGAGTGATCCCAAAAACTCCACCAGGAAACTCCTGGAACTAATACAGAAGTTCAGCAGAGTGGCAAGATACAAAATAAACACACAAAAATCAGTGGCCTTCCTATATGCCCAGACTGAAAGAAGTGAGAAAGCCCTGAGAGAAAAAATTCCATTTACTATAGCCCCTAAAAAAATGAAATACCTTAGTATAAACCTAACAAAGGAAGTAAGAGACCTTTATAATAAAAATTTTAAAACCCTAAAGAAAGAAATTGCAGAAGACACTAGAAGGTGGAAAGACCTGCCATGTTCCTGGATCAGCAGAATAAACATCATAAAAATGACCATCCTACCAAAGGCAATATACAGATTCAATGCTATACCAATTAAAAATCCCAAAGCAATTCTTTAAAGAAGTTGACCAAACACCCAATTAAAAATGGGCCCTGGAACTTAAAAGAAACTTTATCAGGGATGAAATTAAAATGTCTAACAAATATCTTAAGGATGCTCCACATCCTTAGCCATCAGGGAAATGCAAATCAAAACTTCCCTGAGATATCATCTCACCCCTGTCAGGATGGCAAAAATCCACAATACAAACAACACTAAATGCTGGAGAGGATGTGGAGAGAGGGGAACTCTCCTACATTGCTGGTGGGAATGCAGGCTCATACAGCCACTCTGGCGAGCCATCTGGAGATTCTTAAATAAGTTAAAGATTGAAATGCCATATGACCCTGCGGTTCCACTTTTGGGAATAACCCCCCATACAGCAAAAATTCACCTCGATTGCACAAGCATGACCATGTTCATAGCAGCACTGTTTACAATAGCAAAGCCATGGAATCAACACAAATATCCAACAGTTGACGAGTAGATAAGGAAAATGTGGTACATTTATACAATGGAATACTACTCAGCCATCAAAAACGATGAATTAATGGAATTTGCTGGGAAATGGATGGAATTAGAAACAATTATATTGAGCGAAGTATCCCAGACACAGAAAATTAAGCTCCCTAATAGGTGGATCCTAGTACCAAACACACTTAGAGACACACTCAAATATAAATCTCTATATACCTACAGTAATTGCAAAGATTATAAACAGGAAAGAGGAAGGAGGCCCGCACCAGAAACAAGGAGAGAGGGGATCATGCTACAGCACAGATAATAGGCCACTATCAAGGACTGCAAGTAAGTAATGAGACATCTGGTTAGGCTCACAGACTTTCCTTCCTGGTGTCTTGCAACTGATGGGGTATGATCTTTCCAGCAAGGAAGGGCGTACAGTCTGGCAGATAACCATTTTGCAAATGGGAGACTGACCCCCACCCCCACCGCAGTCGCCTACTCTTATTCCATCTACCTTTGAATCTACTCTTAAAATAAGACTCTATTTTAACAGCTTTTTATCTCTGGCCAGGGGATGCCATACAATACCCATCAGGATGGGGCCAAGGGCATTGCAAGAGCAGCAAAACTGAAAAAGAATCAACAAACCATAATTCAGAACATCAGAGACTCTATATCAACCACCTGGAATCAGGCCTGCCTAATCTCTCCCCATCCTAAAGCTAAGGGAAATTTGTGGAAGAGGGGGCTGTAAGACTGTAAGAGCACAAGGATGGGAGGAGTCACAATATGCAAGATACTGCACACAAGTTAGGGCCGAAACAGTTATAATAGGACTCTACATGATCTGCGCAATGACCAACATATCATTGACTCCTCAAAGTCTAGCATGGACTAAAAGCACTAGGATCCTTAGAAGCAAGGGATTAACAGTCACAATAGTGTTCCTATACTTAAGGGGAACACCTCACCAGAGAGGAGGACCCAGAGGAAGTTTGACATACACATTAAAGTATGCTACAGGGATGGGGAAGGGGACACGAAGAAAGGGAGGGAGGGGGAAAGGAAGGAGAAAACAGGGTAGGGAGCAGGGAGGTCGAGGGAGGGGTGGAGGGAGGGAGGGGACCGGGGTACCTATTACAGTTGTGTGAGCAGAAATAAATAGACAGACAGACAGACAGACAGACAGACAGACAGACAGATAGATAAAAAAACAGCATCTGGAAAGCACAACCTTTCAAAGTATATTTTAAGTTTTATGACTAGTTGTCCAAGAATGGATTGGGATTCAAAAGCAACTGCAAGCACATTTGAGAAGGACCAAGCTGATTTTAGGACTAGAGTTTCTGTCCAGTATTTGCTCCCGGCTCCGCCTCTCTGTCTTTACTCAGTTCTGTCTTTCTACTCCTCCAGTGCAATTGCCCAGAAAGCGTATCTTTCTCTTGGGCTGGCATAATGTGTAGATCTCCATGGCAGATCTCCCACATTGGCTCCAGCATCTTTAACATTTTCAAATCTCAACAACAAACCAGAGTTATCTGATTGAAGCCACGTAACCCATGTTGGAGCACAGTTTGGAAGTGTGCATTGAGTGTTACAATAATAATTATATTAATGATGATGATTAATAAATAATAATTACATGTGGATGGAGAGATGGCTCAGTAGTTAAAGAACTTTGTTCCAGACCAAAGGATCAGCATTCATATGCTTGATCTAATATAAAATCCAGGTGAGCATGGTGGTCTCTTTTAAATGTAATCCTAGAGGGCAGACACTGAGACTTTCCAGAGAAAATTTGATAGTCAAATTACTCCTCTGTGCTCAATACATGATCCTGTCTCAAAATAAATAAATTAATCAAAGATGGAAGCGCAATCAAGGATGATTTCCATTATCATCTTTGTGCTTGCACACCCATGCGCACCCAGGTGTATTTATACCCACCCTGCACAGAAATGTACCCACACATACTGCAAACATGCATATATACTTGCACATACACACCTCTTATACATACATATACATGATAATAGAAAAAGAAAAAATGCTGTTTTCTTTTTGTGTTCGGCATTGGAATAGGAAAGTGTTGTCTCTATGCCAAGGAAACTCACAGTCTAATCCTAAGAAACATACTATTATATTATTTTGAGTTGTCAATTTCACCCCTTTCATTATAAAAATAAATTCCTGTTCTTATGTTTATCCATGACTCAGATCATAGTGATTGCTGAAGGGCATCCCTGGCATGGGACTCCCTCAAGGTCCAGAACACCTTCCTGAGTAACTCACCTGTTAGTAGAATGCAGATGAAGAATCATACTTCTGCCCTTCCCCCAATTCTGAAAATTAAGGATCATTCAGTGATAGCATCATAGACTTTCTTTTATTGCTTTGATTACTCTGAAAATCTATGGATCTCATGAACCACATTTTTGTAAGGAAGCAAAAATTTATCCCAATGCATGACGTCATTTTTTTTCTTCTTTACTCCACACAGTTTAGCCAATAATTCTCTGAGTTTTCTGCAAGGCCACTACCTTTCCTATAGTAACTTCCACAATACTTTGATGGGAATTTGCTGCTTACATTCTGAATGTTTTAGGAAAAAGCAACACACATCCAACAAACAAAAACACTGTTGCTTTCTAATGTTGGTAAAGTTTTAAGGAAACAGATACCTCTATGTTATTTTTAAGATAAATTATTCCAATCCTTTAAAAATGATACTAGTCTGACAAATGTGAATATGAACTATAAATACTCATGTATTTAATGTTAGTCATCATAGCCAGAAGGATATATTCCTAAGTGACAGCTTAAAAGGCATGTTTATAAACATGGTCATTACAATGTGACCACACCAAAGTCTGTGTTTCCTTCTTAGAGTTACCAAAATACAGAAGGTTTTGTTATGGACCACAAAACAGAGTGACTTAAAGCAGCAATTCTTCAGAGAGTTCTGAAGACTAGGGAAGAGATATAAAGGTGCCAGAAGACTGATTATAACTAATGGCTTCTCTCTTAGTTTTCGTTAGTGGCCATCAGTACTGGGTGTTCTCCAGCTTGCCAATGAGCCCTCTTATCTTTGCCCCATCTTCACATGATAGCCTCCTTGCTACTCATGATGCTGCATGTTGGTGTGACAGACTGCTCTGGGCTTAGATTGTTCTATGAATGCCTGGCTGGTGGGAGCATTGTTAGAAACCATGAGGACTACTTCCTAAGAGCAGCCTTCTCTTCAGTACCTGTAGCGGGACAGACCACTACCCTTCCTTTCAGGCCATCAGGAGCATCACATTTGATATTTATTATCCAAGCATAACTCTTGAAACACAAGGAACTGCTTATTCTACAGATTAAACCAGGACAATGTTCAGCAGTAACCTGTCTGGGCCACCCTACAAAGTTTGGAAAGATACTGTTAAGAATTAGCTTTTGGGCTGGAGAGGTGGCTCAGGGGTTACACCTCTGCCTTGCAGGCGGAAGGTCCTGAGTTCGGATCCCAGATCCTACCTATAGACGCCAGGTGGAAGCAGGGGACGGTCTGCGCTTCTGGTCCTGGTAGGGCAGAGCCTGTGAATCCCTGGGCAGAAGGAGGTGGAGGTGTCCATGGTGGTTCCCGAATTCGTCCCTGGTTCTACACACACACACACACATACACACACACGCGCACACATACATATGCACACATGCACAATTGAATAAATAATAAAAAAAAAGAATTAGCTTTTAATGTCTGAGTGGCTCACTTATTGCCATTGTAAATACATGTTTATGGAAAACACCCTACATATGCAGTATTTTAATTACTCACAAATAGGGAATTTTTCAATATATACAACTTTTAAACTCACCATGTCATTAACAACAAAAAAAAATAGTCTCCAAGCATCACCATAAAGTGTATAAAAGAAAAGGAAATGAATAACAAGATGTGATATGAAAAGTCATAATTTTCATATTGCAGCAAAATTATTCTAATTTTAGGCATAACAATCATAGGTGAAAGGTTTGAAGCTTAGAAATAAAAGTCAAAGGAGGAAGCTAACCATCCTGTAAACCATTTGCTTGAGGACAGAATTGTTTCTATGGCCATACTCTATTGCTTCACCTTGCTTTAACCATAGCATACAAATATGGATTTTTTAAGAAAATCAAAACTCTGAGAGTTAATCCATCTTTTCCTTTCTTTCTTTGAATCTGTGCCTACTCTAAATATCTTACCTTAGCAATTCAGTACACATAAGAAAAGGAGAAAACAGCATAGTAAATTTGTATTATAAGCTCACAGTAGAAATACATACTTAAAATGAAATTTATTCTTCCTTATTGCTGTTGGAATGGGCACTTAATTCTCTTCCTAAAATGAAATGAAACTTTTAGAAAATTTATGCCTGCTAAGAAAGCAGTTTCTCACATGCCACATTATGTTAGAAAAGCTGGGAATAAATCATCAAAGAAATCTGACGGGTACTACATTTGCAGCTCTTGCAAGATAATATTTAACTCTTTGTTCACACACAGCCACTGTAGGAGAGCTACCGTGAATAGGTGCACTAAAATACAGGAAGTGCTGTCCTTGAGTGACAGCTAAAACCCCACCTCTCCTCTTTGTATGTGCATTATCCTTTTGATTCTTTTCACCTCATCCTATTTCCTTGCTACTTCCCTGAAGATCTGTTTTGCTCTGACTTTGTAAGATCTGTGCAACCACTATTGAGTTCTCAGTTTGTCTTCTTCTCATTTTCCATATTTCACTGTTATTGAAACCACTCTAGATGATAGTGAGAAAAGTCAAAACCTGCCTTCCATCTTTCCAGACTATGTTAATTGATACTATTCATGCAGAAATACTGATAGCTTTTCAGTACAGGTCCCTGGCTCATGCCCTTTTTAGTCGAATCTATATTTTTATTTGGAACTAATTGATTGGATTAAAAGGTTGGAATAAGAATTGAGAAATAATTTAAATTTTAGAACTTTTGAAATGAAGGATTGTGGCTTCTTTGGTGACTTCTGTAAAATATTTCACCATCAACATGGAAGATATTACTGGACAAGAAACTATGAGTCAAATGTCTATATATAAATTTCCTTGTTGATTAAAGTCTTACTATCATGTAAAAACAGAAGGCAATGATGAGCACTATTTTTAGACTGCCTACTGTGTGTCAGAGACTTTGCATTTGTTATTCAGCACGCACAGTGTCTCACAGCAGTTACTGCTATCTCTGATGTAGCCATGAGAGTCCTCAGTCCTGGAGAAATTAATTGCCTACCTCAATTGGGTTGTACTGATCAGCCTTTCACAGTCTCAAACATAAAGTCAGTCTCATTTGATCCTCATTGTTTATAACATATTAAGATAATTTGAAAGGTCTTATTGTATATTGCCCTTTAAATAAGGAAATATTCCACCTTGCTCTTTAAATAAGGAAATATTTCATAAAATAGCTTTGTTGTTACTGTTATTTCATTTCTATAATTCTCATTCTTACTAGTAAAGGAATTTGTGTTCTCCAGTTATAACGTTTAAGTTGGTGATTCTTTTTAGCCTTTGAACAGCCTAAATATGATTTTTTAGAGCTGATGTCTTCTGAGACTTGCCATTAGAAGCAGGTTCTGACAAAATATTTTGTGCTAGTGCATACTCAGATTAGATCTTCCTTTATTTTCGTGGTATTTGTTCCGTGAGAGGTATGCTGCTTAGAAAAAATTATAGAGCAAAAAGTCTAATAGCTCAACCATGGAAAGTGACAACTTGGTTTTTTGTTTTGCTTTGGTTTTTTTTTTTTTTTTTTTTTTTTTTTGCTTTGGTTTTTTTCAGGAATTCAACTTGTCACAAGACAGTCATGTGAAAGTGAAAGCAAGTTAATTATCTCTTTCTATGAAATTGTACTTCTAATCATACAAGTTAAACATTAGGACTTAGTAAAATTGGTGTTCTAAACTACATAGCTCAGAAACTTATTTCAAGCAGGGATCGTATATTGAAAGTCTCCAACAGTCAAGTCATGTAAGTATAAACAGGAGTAGTGTATAGCTGTTGGCTCCTTTACATGTATTGTTTACATAACTCATAAATTTCCATAAAATTGACAATTTTTAGGTGAAATTCTGTCCTGAGTCATGAAAATATTGCTTTCTTCAGAAGAGCCCTCAAACTTCTCATACCACAGAGCTTTCCTTACTAACTTCATCATTGTCAGAGCCCACCCAGAATGTAATGAGACAGCCCCCACTAAAAGCTTTAAATGTGAAATGCCTATACTACATTTTTAATAAGTTTATTAAATTTACATTTTTATATACATGATCCTTGCTTCCCTTGTTCCCCCTTCCTTTCCTCCTTCCCTTTCCTCCTGCTCTCATTCCATTCCAACTCACCCTACCTCCCATTCCTATGTAAGCCCAGTCTACTCCCTCCTACACTCCTCTCTTTTGGTGCTATGGGTTCTGGGTCCCTTTGTATCATCTGTTCTCATGGGGTTCATGCCTTTGTGGCAGACATAGAGGCCCTTCCTTGGGAAGTCCACTGATATAGGTACTCTCCTACTTGTCTGCCCCTAAGGATCCTACTGCCTGAACTATTTCTCCTGAGATCTGTGCCAGTCCATGAAGGCATGCTGACATGTTCACCACTGATGAGTTCAAGTCTCACTGCCATGAGGTCCTGGCTGTGGCTGCCCATTTTGAGTGGAATGACCTGTCCAGCAATGGAACTCTCCATCTTTAGGCTCTTACAGTCTTACCACCTCCTCTTCCACAAAGTTCCCTGAGCCTTGGGATGGGGAGAGATTTGTCTGACCTGGTTCCAGGTGAACATTGTAGGATTGCTGCTCTTCTATGTTCAGGTTGTTTTGTTGTCCATTTTGCTCTTGTTGCACTGCACAAAGTTGCATCATATCTGGGCTCCTCTCCTATCCAATGACACAGAAAGGAGACACCACTATATAAGAGAAGGCTTGAAGGAGAAGACGGATCAGGAGTAGAGCACAGTAGGGGTCAACCTCTAGGACATCATTTTGCTGTCTATTAGTCATCAACTGCTCCCTCCCTGTGGTGGAGAGCACAGGTCAGTGTTTGAAACCCCTCCAACTACCAGACATTGGATTAGATATATTGTTAACTGTGGGTCTTTCTTGACGGTGGGCCTTTTCCTCAGCTGAACTTTGTTCCTTTGTCTTCATTCTCTTAGGTCTCCTAAGCCTACTTTCCTATTTCAAATCCTTCATGGTTGTAAATGATAATAAAAAGATGTTCCCCAGGAGTATGTAATTATGATAACTTGGAATTAGGTCCTACTTAAAAGAGAACATGCAACGTCTGTTTTCTGTGTTTGGGATACTTTGCTCAGTATGATTTCTTCCAGCTCCATCCATTTGGCAGCAAATTTCATTAATTTGTTTTTTCAATGGCTGTATAGTATTTCATCATGTATATGTGCCACATTTTCATTATCCATTCATCATCTGTCAGACATCTAGGTAGATTCCATGACTTTGCTATTGTGAATAGTGCTGCAATGACCATGGATGTACATGTGTCACTATAGTACGAGGAAATATTTTGGGGGATGCAATAATATAGCAGGGTCATATGGCATTTCAATTTTTAACTTTTTTAGGAATTGCCATACTGTTCATCATAAAGACAGCATGGTACTGGCTCCAAAACAGACCCATAGATCAAAGTCCCAGAAATAAGTCCCTATACATACAGTCTGTTTTTCTACATAGGGGTTTAAAAAACCCAGTGGCAAAAGTATAGTATCTTCAACAAATAGTGCTGGAAAACCTGGATGTCCACATGCAGAAGATTGAGACTGGACTCTTACTTGTCACCATGAAAATCAACTCCAAATGCATTAAAGACCTTAACATTAGGCCAGAGACTATAAAAATCCTAGAAAAAAAAAATCATAGGTAATTCCCTCAAACTGATGGCCTAGGCCAAAACTTTCTAAACAGAACTTTAATAGCTCAGGAAATAGAACCAACTCTCCCAATAAATGGGGTCACATGAAATTAAAGAGCTTTTGTTTGTCAACTGAGCAAAAAGACAACCCACAGAATGAGAGAAAAATCTTCACCAACCACACATATAATAGAGGACTAATATCTAGAGTGTATAAAAAATTCAAAACATTAACCACCAAGGAGATAAACAATTAGAAAGTGGCTCATGGAACTTAAAAGAAAATTTTCCCAGAAAGAAATTGAAATGTCCAACAAATACCTTTAAAAAATGTTCCACCTCCCTAGCCATCAGGGAAATGTAAATCAAAACTATCTTGAGACACCATCTCACACTGGTCAGAATGGTGACCAAAAGACAAGCAATAGCCGCTGCTGGAAAGGATGTGGGGAGTAGGGAACCCTCATACATTGCTGGTGGGAATACAGACTTGTACTAATTTATTTTTTATAACTAAAATATATACTATTTATGGAAAGAATAGCTAAGGTAGTTCCAAGTTTAAGTATATTTTTCCTTCACATTATGAGTGATGGGCCTTCCTGGGATTTTAATCCTGGATTCTCTTGCCCCAAAGTGCATGTGCCCAAGCACTGGGCTAACCCAGTCCCATAGACTCACGAGAGAGTATTTCCTAAGGTGTTGTGTAGAACTTGATCATGCATGTTAGTGTCATTGCTCCTAATTAAGCTGTGAACTCTTGAACTCTTTGAGGAAGGATGTGAGGTTATTCACCTTTCGATCTATCTCAGCAAATACTTGAGCATCCCAGACTGCTTACAGATGAATAAATTCATCAAAGCCAAAATCAAATCGTGCTCCTGAGTGAAGATCTTCCAAGGGGGTTAGAGACCTGTGTGATAGATAACGACATTTGTATTCTGGATTCTCAGAGACAAAGCCACTCATTCACGCAAACATTTCACAACTGAAGTCCTCTTCAGAAGTAAGGTAGGAGCAGAATCCAAACAAGAGTGTAAACCAGAATCAGAAGACCTGAGATCAAAATTATAGCCTATTTATTGGAGCAATACTTTCAGCAGAGTATTTGGGAGAAAAAAAGGCCAACAGCTGTCAAGTAAGAAAATCTGCCCATAGAAATGTATGGGAGACTTATCTTCTACTTAAATTTTTTAATCATCTCTTTTTTATTTTTTTATTTTTTATTCATTTTTCCCCAATTAATCTTCTCTTATTAGCAGATTGATTGTTAGTTTATCAGTTGGCATTTGTAAAATAAGTTGTAGGACTAAAAAGTTTAGTGGCTAAGAAGAGAGGGGAATATAACTGACATGAAAATAGTTTACAGATAAGGGATGTGGCCTGCAGGTCTCAGCCATTCACTGATACAGATACAACTTTTTGGTAACATATGCAGTGAATAAAATATTTTACTGAGTATACAAAGACCCATCGATCAGTAAATTCCTATGCTTCTTTGGGCTTCCATTTTCTGGTGTGTAAAATAGGAAGAAATCATGCTAGATGATTGCTAAGGCTCCTTCCAGCTCTAACATTGGGAGACAGGATCAACAACAAAACGTCAAGTCCAAAAGTCAGCCTGAACCACTCATCAGACAGAAAAACAAGTAAATGAAAAGGAAGGGAGTTTTCCTGGAGCTGGCAGTATCTGAAAGGCAGAAAGCCTAATCTTGCTTTCCCATATCCACCACATACTGTGCCCCTCAGCAACCATGATGCTGCCTCTTGTGGCATCTCTGAAAGCTGCCAAGGGCAAAGGTATCATAACTGCTCAACATAAAGCCTGAAATGGAGGGAAGAAGAGAGAAATGGAGGAAGAAAGAAAAGGAGGAGGGACGATTGTAGAACACTTAGCCCCAAGTGGGGCACCCAGCATTCTCCCCTCAAGGATCAGAGAATTTAAATTAAACAATAATTCCCTCCCCACACACACAAAAAATCAAACGTTAAGTTATAAAGTGGTGAGTGAAAGCTTCCAAGTCTTTCAGGCTCTTCCGTGGAAATATCTAGAGGTAATCATGAGTAACTGTATCTTTCAAAGAAAAAATATATGCATTATATAAATAATCTGTACAATTCTCTTATATACAACTGTAAGTTTTATATGGTAATACTCTGAAGCTTTTTGGAGCTTGACAGTATTGCTGAGTATCTTCCCAATGAATGTACATAATACTGCCTTAAAATGTTTTATGGCTTCATGCTAGCATATAAGTCCAAGCTTACAAAACCTATATTGTATGAATAGAAGTTTAAAGTATATAGGTGTTCCCATTGCAATAAGTTATAAGATCTAAAAATGAAAAGGAAGAAGGAATAATGAAAGAAGGAAGGGTGGAAAGCAGAAAGAAAAGAGAGGAGAGGAGAAGAGAAGAGGAGAGAGGAGGCAAGGGGAGGGGAAGGAAAAGAGGAAAGGAAAAGAAAAGAGGAAGGGAAAGGAAAGGAAAGGAAAGGAAAGGAAAGGAAAGGAAAGGAAAGGAAAGGAAAGGAAAGGAAAGGAAAGGAAAGGAAAGGAAAGGAAAGGAAAGGAAAGGAAAGGAAAGGAAAGGAAAGGAAAGGAAAGGAAGCTTGAATAAAATCACTGACCAAGTCTTCTAAAAGGAAAAACTAGTACAAGATAAATGAATCACAAAAAAACAGTCACTTTAGACATTTCTTCAACTATTAAAAATGAAATATTGCAAAACAGAAAGAAAAATAGCTCTCAAGTGTTCTTTATCATGTCACAGTGAGATTTGGCACCACATTGAGGTGAGTTGAAAATTTATCTTACAGATTCTTCAAGGGTCCAATGTTTCCTGAATTCGGCCCATCTTCTCTTCCAGAAGAGTGATAAATCTGAGATGAAAACAAGTCAGCAGCACAGAAGGAATCTGCACGCGTCGTCTAGTTATTTACAAACATGAGCTGTTCCTCTACCATATGGCTTGAACAAAGACATCGAAAAGTAAAAGCAACAGCAGGTCTCCGGCAGAGCTGCCACAGAGACAGCCCCGTTTCCAGGCCTGGGCTGTTGTCAGAGAAGCACCCCTCAGTCTGTGCACAGGCCCTATGTTTTACACATATATCTATAGAACTCCACTGCCCCATTTTCCCATATGGAAGAATGCTAAATTAATATTTTTCACATCCATTTTTACAAGCGACCCTTCCCTGCACCCGTACACCCAAGAACTATCCCGACACTGGTTATTCGATTGCTGCTTCAAGTGGCACAACACAGGCCAAGCACACCTGAATGGCGGTGTGAACGTCCGATCTACAGCCTCGCAGCATCCAGCACACCTGGTGCCTCCACACTCGCTCATCTCAGCTGCTCTCATGTGTTTGGGAAGGTCATGCGTGGCACCTTAGAGGTGGAGTCTCGCTGGAGGACGGCAGACACAGGGGGTGGGCCTTGAGGTTAATGAATCCCACCCTACCTCCGGGAGAGGACTGCTCTTGGCAGTTGGCAGTCTTGCAGCTCTCTGTCTCCATACGCCTTAGCCTGTCTCCATCTTCTGCCAGCCAACTATGCGTCTTCTGCCCTGAAAGACTGCATCTTCCCTGTGGAAGTCTAAGCTGAATAAATCTTTCTCCTTTAAGTTATTTGAGCCTCAGTGGTCTCTCACAACAACAGAGAAGAATAACTAGTCCTACGAGAGATGCCTCTTGCATGTGCCTGGGTACTGTTGCAGAACAGGCAATATTCCAGTAGATGTTGGCCTGATATTTGAAGCCCTCTTCTTGACTCTCACTGTTCTATCTCTTAGGGGGATAGACTCTCACCTCTAAATGCTACAGCTCTGGGCTTCAAGTTTCTGGACCCTGCAATCTAAGTGTTACAGATCCATGGAATCTAGGGATCTATGGAATCTTAATCTAGTGACTGTTAGCTTTCTGGAACTTTCAGAGGTTGAAAACTGAAGCCTGTCAGGGACCTTAGTTCTCACCTTGTCACCTTGGGTGGATCTCTGCCACCTCTTGCCTTCTCAACACTTCTGTAAGTCACCAAGCGCTGTGTCCTAAGCTCTGCTTCTGGTCAGTCCCAGAAACTCTTCAGTCACCTTCTGGCGGCTGTTCTGGGTGTGCTGGGATTGAACAGCTCCGGGAGTCATCTGACCCTTGTCCCGTCAGCTCAGCACCTACTACTCATGCTGTAGATCACAGGTGGACAGTGAAGCAATAGAGAAGACTTCAGCATCAGAAGGGAAGCACAGGTGGGCAGGTCTCCTAGGCCATGACGGCACAGTTTTCCAAAGCATAGCTGCTTTCCAGCCACGACGGTTACATTCATTCTTGTAACTAGGAATGAGTCTATGGCTGGGCAGGAGCCTCCTTGAATAGACTAAAAATATCCATGGCGTTTTCAATGACAGCTCAAGAAATCTCCAAAGACATAGCTGCTTGACCACCATGTCCTGTGTTTTCATCAAGAATAGCAAAGCAAAAGTTGTGGTTGATGCTTCTCTTTCTTAATAATCTGGAGTGGCAAAGCTGGGTTAAGATTCTGCCTCTCTAACACAAGGACCTGAGTTCAGGTCCCAGATCCAACATAAAAATGCCAGGCAAAAATGACGGTGGCCTGCACTTCCTGCTCTGGAAGGCAAAGCTTGGGAAATTCCAAAGCAAAGCAAAAGACGAGGTAGAAGCAATGCAGAATGACTCCAAAAGTCACCCTTGGGTCTCTATACAGACACATAATGCCCTCTGATATACACATACACACACATAAGCAAAAAAATAATGATCTGGAGTAACAGCAATACCATTTACAGCTCCACTGGACTTAGGAACTGTTTGAGACAAGATGTCTCCAGTTCAGGCCTCAGTCAGCTTGACTGGGGTAGCTGATGGGTTCCTCAGTTACTTTTCTCATCGTTTATTAATCGTGCTCAATGCCCTAGTCAAAAATCTTTTAGGAAGAACTGGATCCTCCTGTATTTTCATGTATCTAGCCTACACCTGCTTTCTTTTTTCATCTCCTTAATTATACAATCACAATAGATTTTACTTACTTTTAATTTTTAATTTATTTTCTTAGAGTTTCATACATGAATGCCACAAATTCATGATAATTTCACATTCCAATTCCCAAGCTATTCTCCCTTCCTTTTCCCATTGCAACTCTTCTTCTTTAGCAGTCTCTCTCCTATGTTCACGTCTATTTGCACTTACATTCGCTTTCAAATCATACTAGTTTATATCCTAAGCTCTAACCTATGGTAGGGAATTAATAGATCATAAGGCAGCTTTTGTATAGAAGCTATATATTTGAACTGAAGGAATGCAATTGTTTTGAAATAAAGTAATGTGGGTTTAAGTACTTGAGTTATAATGTCTTTCTTCTACCAGCTCTTTACTCATCTTTTATATGACAGCAGTAATGATTACTTCAGGTTGAGAATTTATTGACACTGTGTCAGATATTGCACATTGTCAAATTTTGTGATAGTTAATCTTGGCTGTTAGCATAATTGGGTTTGGAATCCTGTAGAAGACACATCTGGGCAGGAGAGCATTTCCAGGGAGATTTTACTGAGTCATTCCATCCCTCAGGTTGGCATCTCAGACTGAATAAGATGAAAAACAAGTTAGTTCAGCATCACCAGCATTCCTTCAGCTTTTTTCTGCTTCCTGCCTGTGCACACAGTGTGACATCTGTCTCTCTACTGACATCATAGCTAAACTCTTGCCACTGTGCTTTCCCTGCCCTGAAAGCCTGTGCCTTTAATCTGTGCTGTACAGCGAAACCTTCCTTCCTTAATTGGCTTTTGTCATGTACTTTGTCACAGCAGTGAGAAAAAGTTGCTGTCACAGAAAACCTTTGTTAAACAGTGGGACTATTGCTGTAATAAATCTGTGGTTCAAGACATACAGAACTGATTTCTGGGAGAAATGTGGAAGGGTTTGGACATGTCTTAGAAAGCTTAATGGGCCATTCTGGTAGTAATTTGGAAGGTCAGAAAGCTGAGAACAATACAGACAGTGGAAGTCTGGCTTATGAGGTTTCAGGAAATAAAGGACTCTACTGGAAACTGGATTAAATATAATTTGTGTACTTTATTGAATCAGATGATATTAGATTAAGTATTAGGAAAATGTATCTCTCCTTTTTGTGTTTCTTTTTAACAATGACAATCCATTTAATCCAATCAGGGTTGTGAAGATCACATTACTAAATACACAGTAAAGTGTGTAGGTATAAACATGCCATGCCATGCCAGGCATGGTGCTGTGGATTGTAATCCTGCTGATTAAGAGACAGAGGCAGGAAGACTTCTTGGGTCCAGAAATTAGAACTCATTCTAAGTGACACAGCGAGACCCCCCCCAACTTAAAAATCGATGACTCTCCACATACTCATCCTGATGTGTTTACTTCAATCAGACTATGAGGGACTGTTGTGCTTATTCTGCATGGTAACTGATAAATTTGTCACAAAACAGCTTTAGGGAAAAAGGGGTTTTATTTTCTCCTACAGTTGTCCAATTACAGTTGTTAATCCAACTTGGCAGGAGAGCCAATACCAACACCAAGGGCCGAGGGAACTGATTATACCATATCCACATTTCCATAGGACTGCTGAGAAAGAAACACTCTTTACCTGCCAGTCCAGTCTGTCTGGCAAGTATACAGAAGGATGCCAACTCTCTCAACAAGCTCCCTCCTCTTATTCACCTCTAAGGGCCTAGTCCCACCCACCATGGGCTGGGCCCTCCCCATCAATCAGACAGTCTGACTGCAGGCTTGCCTAGGGCTCAACTCTACTACCAATTCTACATAATTGCCCAGAGCTCAAGCCTTCAATAACCAAACTGAGACCTGTATCTGACAATGACAGACACCCTCATCTCTAAGTCAACACAGGATCTTTGTCCTTTTCTGATGACTTCACCTTAAGAAGATACAGACTATTCTGTTGGTCTTGTGATCTACATATAAGTTGGTAAGATGTTAAAGCGCCTGGTGAATAAAGACTGAGGACACTGGAGAATGCATAGGAGTCTTTTATCCAAGGGAACATGAAACAGAAAAAGATCCAGCCAGATACAAAGGATAATTTGACCTTTGTTATGGAGAAGTGAGGACACAGTATGGAAGCAGAGTCTGCAGTCCAGGGCATGAAGCAAGAGAGGAACATGCTTGCTGAGATGACAGAGGATTTGTTAGAGATGGAAATTTGCAAAGCCACAAAGCTTGCCAAAAATGGTCTTTCCAAGGAGAGTTTTTGGCTCCATAACAAGGAGTTTGCATTCATGTCTTTCTTTTTAGAAGGTCCCTCCTCCTAGGACATTCTGTCTTTTCAAAACACAGCTTTGTTGAAATTTTATTTGCATGCCAAGAAATCACCTGTTTTATCGCAACTCAGTGTTAAGTATATTCATAAAGCTGTAAAACCATCACTGTAGCCTTGAGAACTGAGAACCTTTTATGAACTCAGAAGGAAACTCTTCACTGAGCCTAATGTGTTTGGAAACACCTGTAATCTCATCCGTCAGATGACTAAGGGAAGAAGATCCCAAGTTCAAGGCTAGCCTGGACTATGCAGTAAGACCTTGTCTCAAAACGTAAGAGATGGTTGGCTGTGCCCGCCTCCAGGCTAAAGGACAGGGTGGAAGCCTCTGGCCCTCAGGGGTTATTGGGTACTTGTTCTTTCTTTTATAAATGCTTATGATTCAAATATTGGTCTCTCCTGGTTCCTGGAAGTGCTCGCTATGTACCAGCTGCCTCACAGTCCTGCCATGCCACTGTTAACTGCATTCACTACTATTCCTTCCCTGGTAATGATGAATTATACTTCATATGTGAGACAATACCCACCCTTCCTGTCTTAAGAAGCATGTAATATAAATATATGCATTCTGCAAGTATTCACAATTACCCTACAGATTATGCCTGCCTTATTTTGAGCATTCATTATTCAACCTCACTTTAAATTTAAAAAAAAACAAATCTTAGGAAAATTAAGCAACTCAATTGCTGTTTCTACCCCTGCTAATCTGAATCTAGTGTCAACCTCACCTTGCAAGGGGAGGGAGGGGGGACAAGGAAGGGGAATGGGCTACTTATCAACTTTGTATGAGTGGAAAAAAACAAAAAAAATGGCTATATGAGGACATTATATGAGCTTGTGAATTGCTATATAAATGTAAGCTATTATTCCAATCAGGTCTTAAAGGAATCAGAAATCTTATATACATGTCAAATTGGAAATAGAAGTTTCTATGAGCAGAACTTAAGCAGCAGAATTGTTATAGAACAAAATATTATGCAAAAAATAAATATATACATACTGAAAAATGTACCTAAGATAGAGAGGTCTCCTTGAGGAGAGAGCTCAAGAACAGTGAAAGAGAAAGACAGTAGTGAGAAAAGCTCTAAGACAGAGAAAGTATTGGCTCACGGGTTCATGTTTCAGCCCAAGCCGTTAGCTCATAGTAACTTTATGATGGTGAGAACATATGACTAAAGTTAGTCACCTCAGGGTGGGCAGACAGAAAAGGGCCTAGGAAAAGATACAGTCCACAAGGATATGCTCACCCATGCTCCTTAATCTCCACACTCAAAAGCTTTCAGAACTTTGTAAAATAGTATTCCCATGTAGAGCTCAGATATTTAACAGATGAAACTCTATGTTTTATAATCAAACCATTTCAGGAAAAATAAAACTTTGAATTTAATAATTTCATATTTCTTATATTGTTGGTTTTCTGTTAGTATCATTTTATCAATGAATCAGGAAATGGGCTTTCATCAGACATCACACTTGCGTGTGCTTTTGTATTGGATTTCCTAGCCGCTAAACGCTAAACGGTGCAAAATGATTTCATGTTGTTTTTAAGCTATGTGGTTTATTGAATTATGTTACAGAAACCAGAAACAGACTAAGAGTTAAAATGAGTGACATTTGAAGAACTGAAAACCAAGGGGCATTCAGATTATCAATATCCAATGTCTGCAGAGCTTCAATATTGTGATGGAAAAAGGATTTTTATCTTAATTTCTATAACGTTTCAATGATTTTATCAAAATGTGATGCCTAAAGAAAAACATATTAAGGAGCTGGAGAGGTGGTTCAGGGGTTAAGCCTCTGCCTTGTAGGTGGAATGTCCTGAGTTCAGATCCTAGACCCCACATATAGATGCCAGGCAGAAGCAGGGGTAGCCTGTGTTTCTGGTCCTGGTAGGGCAGAGCCTGTGAATCCCGGGGCAGAGTAAACAAGGAGAAGGTGAAGACAGTCCATGGTGGTTCCCAAATTCGCTCGTGGTTCTCTACACACACACACACACACACACACACACACACACACACACACACAAATTGAATAAAATAATTTTAAAGAAAACATATTAAGTGTTAATCTTATTTTTATGCATCATGTTTTAGAGTGTCATCAAGGTTTGAAATATATCCCCCACAGTCTCATGTGTTTGGAAAGGTCATGGCACCTTTAGTGGGTGGAGTCTTGCTGGAGGAAGGCAGTCACAGGGGGTGAGCCTTGAGATGGATTAGTCCCACCCTACCTCTGGAGAAGTCTGCTCTAGCAGCAGCAGCAGTCTCACAGCTCGCAATCTCCAAGATGTTTGCAGTGACTTAGGCCTCTTCCAGCTTCTGCCACCAACCATGTAGCTTCCACCATGAAAGACTGTATCTCCACTCTGGAGCCATAAGCTAGATAAATCTCCCTTTCTTCCTTAAGTTGTTTGACTTTGGATGTTCTTTTATGGCAACATACAAGAGTAACCAGTACAGGTGTTAATGGAGAATGCATTCTCTAATCAGTGTTTCCAGGTAAGTAGAGAAAACAGGCAGTAGAAGTTCAAAGTTGGCATTAGTCTTATAGAATGTCATAGTTTGAAATGTGAGTTGTCACCCACAATCTCAAGCGTTTGAATCTTTAATTGTTCAGGAAGGTCATGGCACCTTTAAGAGGTGGAGACAAGCTGAAGGAAGGTGGTCACAGGGGTGGGCATTAGGTCGGTCAACCCTACTCTGCTTCAGTTAGCAATCTGTTCTTGAGCTTGCAGTTTTGCAGTTCTCCGCCTCCTTGAGGGAAAATGTTCTTAAAAGATGATGTGTATATGTAGTGACCAAGACAGTTTCAACATCCCCTCAACTTGACTCAAACTTTTATGGGTTTCTGTAATGGCTATTAATTTCTCATGTACCCTTTCTTTCTTATAAGATTTTTTTTAGGAAACTTGTAACTGTAGGTTCTTTATCCACCCCCTTCCCTAGTAAATGTAAAATTTCTTCCAGATTCTTTTTTTCCCTAGTTTTACAAGCATATCGAGTCCTTTCCCCCTTCTGTCACATTTCTTTCCCTTACCCTCCCTTCATCAATTCATCCCACATCCTCTACCCTCCGCTTGTCTGATTCTATGGATGCAAGGGTTCTTGCGTCTTGTGGAGTTAGAAACCTCTGTGGCATTCCAAGTTGCCCCTCCTCAGACCACGCCACTAATAGGGGCATTCCCCTTCACTCCTCCAGCCCTAGTCCCCAAGGTTTCCACTGCATGTTCTTATTTCTCTTGAGATCCTCACTAGTCTATAGGGGTGTGTTGGTATGTCAGTCTTTGTGTAGGTCTGGTAAAGATAAGTCTCACTGCAGTGAGTTCCCAGACACAGCAGCCCTGCCTTGAATGGAATGTCTTGTCCGTGGTGGACCTCCCCATCTTTAGGTTCTTACAATCTTACCGCCTCCTCTCCTGTGGGGTTGCCTAAGCCTTAGGATGGGAGAGATTAGGTTGGCCTGATACTAGGTGAGCATTCTTGACCATATTGCAATCTAGTCAGCTGAATCGCAAAGTTTCTTCCCTGAGAAAGAGAAGGATTTGATCTTTACAAGTTAGAAAGTACAGTGGCCTAACCACTCCTAACATTTTTGTGTGATGGTACTACACTAGTTTGCACTTGACCTTTAAAATATTTAGACTTACTTTAGAGAGGTAGAGTCCAGTCTTTGGCGCCCCTTGTAATAGTCTTGATCCCCTCCTCTAAGAGCACTAGATGTTTTTCTTTGCTTATTTGACTTGTCCTGTGAAACTTTTCTTTAACAGTTTGAACTGTACCATCAAGAAACATTTAATCACTATATTGGAATGTTTAGGAAGATTAATGACAAGGACAGAGAAAATGTTATCTCTAATTGCCTTTTTTCTTGATGCACACATGCACTGATGGAAGGGGCAAGAAGTCTCCTGGTTCTCTTCTGCAGTGGTACTAAGCTCACTTTCTAGGGCTCCACCCTAATCTCTTCCCAAACAACCCATCACCTACTATGATAATGTTAGAAGTTTGAGTTTCAAAACTTTTGGGGCCACACCTTTCAGTTTACAGCTGTTAAGATATTTCTGTCATGCCTGGGAGTTTTGAAATTTTATTCATTGCATAGATTTTTCAATGATCCTTTCATTCCAATTTACATACTCTTAGTTGATGGAGATGTAACTAGATTAAATATTTGAAAAAATTTCCCCTCCTCTTTTTGCCTTCTTTCTTTCAAAATCTCTTATAAGTCAGATGTTAGGTCTCATATATTTATGAGTTAATTTTCCCCCATAGTGTTATTTTTGCATTTTTGTTCTTATTTCTTAAAGAGTTCCTTCACTTTATATTCCTATTTTACTTTCATGTTTTTGTTTCTATAAGGTTAAATATCTTTTTTTTGTTTGTGTGTGTGTGTGTGTGTGTGTGTGTGTGTGTGTGTATGTGTGTGTGTGTGTGCCTGTGGAGGCCTAAAGGTGATCTCTAGAGTCATCCTGGATTGTTCAACTTATTGCTTTGCTCTGGGTTTTTCCAGGTTCCAACTTCTAGGGCAAGAATTTCAGGACACCACCATATCAGCCTGACATTTCTACATAGGATCTGGGGATCTGAATTCAAATCCTTTTGCTTTTGCAAGGTAAAGGCTTCAGCCCCTTGTACCATCACCCCGGCTCTCATATATCTTTTTAAAATGGTATATATTATATTTCCTTTCTCTAAAAATATAGGCTTAAATTTTATATCTCGTATACCCATTTTTTTCTAATATTCAAAGCCTTTTATTCAATTCAAGTCAGTAGTTCAACTGTGAGCCCCTACAAAATGAAAAAGGAGCAACATGAGTCGAAACAAGTCTTTACTTCCTTGGGTTTCTTCTTGTTAGATATCTGATCACAGCAAGAACAAAAGTAGCAAATGTACCTTATAGTCAGTCTAGCAATAGTGGGAAGCTATTTCATGCACAGGGCTGAAGGCTGGTGGAAGAAAACAGAAGCCAGTGAGAAGTAGCAGAAACTCGAGTGCAGAGAGTTATAAACACTACTAGGTAAGAAAGAGAATCAGGAAAAATGACCTGATCTCTCTCCCCTTCTGTTCTCCAATAGACTCAGGGTGGCTACCCAGTAAGTCAAGCTGATTAGGGAGTCCAAGCGTCAGTTCTCAATATCAGCCTCATAGAGTAGGGCAGACAGGAATATCCACAAACCTACTGGCATTTGGAAAGCTTGCAATCATGCTCTTCAATTAATATTCTTTAGCAGTCTGCTCCAGTGTACTTCCAAACATCTGTTTCAAGTCATGTTCTTAAATGTGAATGAATAGCCAGGGATTGCTCAACAGTTTGGAAAATCTCCCATTTTAAAGACAAGACCTAGCAAATAATTATTCAAAAAGGAAGAAAAAAAAACAACTTCAAAGAGCAAAAAGAGAATTTATAACACTCAAGGTCTTCTAGCTATTAGTCCAAACTCTTTCAAAGTCTTCCTAAAATCTAGTTCAAAAGTCTACAATCCGTAAAGTCGTGCAAATGTCACACTTCCTGGTACCAAATTTATATATAATTATTTTTCTTCTTGTTGTTACCAATCAGCTGACAAGGAAGAGTGAGGAAGGATTTATAGTAACCATTGTTTGAGAATACAATCCATTCAGGAGTATGAAGACGTAGGACACATTGTGTCCACAGCAAGAGACAGAGAGAAGAAAAATGAGAGACAGAGACAGAGAGAGAGAGAAACGCTGATCTGATTTTCTACTGCTTACCCTCTATTTTTTTCAGTCTATCACTACAGCTCATAGACTTGAACATCCATATTCAGGATTGGACAATTAAGGCTCCTCAGAATTCCATCCTTGGTAGAATGTAACACACTAAGAAGTATGAGTTTTGGCAATTGTAAATTCAGTCATGTTAATGAAAAAGAGTTGATCACAGGCAAGGTAATTAAATTCCCCTCATTGGTTCGCTTACCTGATAATAGTTCCTTTCCACGGCATCCCTTCATTTGAATCATCTTTCATTTAAAATGCTTCAGTTTCTGTAAGAAAAATCTTCTAAAACCTTTCTATGGAATGTGAAAGTATATACCTGACTATAAATTCCCTTAAGGGATTGTGGTCCCTCCAAAGTTCATGTGTTAAATGCATAGCCCCCAGTTGGCACTGTTTTTCTGAGGCAATCACATAATAAGGGACCTAACTTCATCACTGGATTAATGTACTAATAAGTCATATTGCAGCGTGCTATTAGGAGGTAGGGCTTGTTGAAGAAAGCAAGTCACTGGAGATATGACTTTGAAAGGTAAATCTTGCTCCGGGACTCCCACCTCCCTATCACACACACTTGTTTTCAGCTCCTATGAGATTTAAAAACTGTATTCCTTTGTGACCTCTTCATTATAGTATCAAACCCACAGTAAGCTTGCAACAGTAGAACCAAGAGATCATTGACTTAAACTTCCGAAACTGTGACTAACAAACCTTCCTTCTTTTGAAAAGATTTTATTTACTTATTTGACAGGAGAGAAAGAGAGAGAGAGAGAGAGAGAGAGAGAGAGAGAGAAGCAAGCATAAGTAGTTCATGACACATGTGCAGAGGTCAGGGGACAGCTTTCTGAAGTTGATATGTTCCTTCTACCATGCAGGCTCCAGGGATCCAGGATTAGTGCAGGTTCCACTATTTTAAGGTCCTCCCTCACTCTTTTAAGGTGATTTCTCCAAGGCATTTTATCAGTGACAGAAAGTTGACAAACATGAGACAAAGATCATTGGGATAGGGCTATGAGTTTCCTTATTTTATTTTAATTATTTTTATGTGGGGGACTTCATGCATGTGTCTGTGTATATTCTCACGTGTTTGACCACACATGTGTGGGCTACATGCAGAGATCCAAAGTTGGTATTAGGGATCATCCTCGATTGTTCTTCTACCTTATGCTTTTGATATAAAGAATCTCATTAAACATGTGGTTTGGTAGAGGGCTAACCTAGGAATCCTCAGCGTTCTCTTTCTGTTGTAGTTTGCCTGCATGGCTGCTGATTTGACAATCAAATGGCTTAAGAAAACAAGGGATTTATTCTCTCTTAGGATTACTGGTTACAGTTCTCAGTCCCGCTTGATGGAAAAGCATGCACCAACATCAGAGCCTAGGGAACTGGTCACACCATCACCACATAATGGCTGAGAGATGGACAATCCTTACTTACCAGACCAGCATGTCTGGCCAGAAGGATGCCAACTTCTTCAACCAGCCCTCTGTCTTTTATTCAGGGCCTAATCCCATCCACCATAGGCTGGGCCTTCTCCATCAGCTAGACAATCTCCTTCAGGTTTGCTCTGGACTTAACCCAACCACTAATTCTCCACAAATGTGCCCAGAGCTCAAACCTTCAACTGTCAAGGTGACACCTGTAACTAACTATGACACTTTCCAAGGCTGCAAGGATGGGAGGAGTGGTGTCCACCTGGAATTTTGTGTGGGATCATTGGAGAAACTGAACTCTGATCCTTTGCTTTTGTGGCAAGCACTTCAACCATAGAGCCGTCTCCCAGTCCTCTTATGAAGTCCTTATCCCCATAATTTTGCCTTGTTGAAGAAGCTTTTTCTCTTTCCATCCGTTACCCTCATGACTTGAGATTTACTCTCCAAATAGTAAAGTTCCACTGTTTAGTTGGGTTGGGCTGTTCGGGGTGGAGGAAAATCCCCAGGTCTGTTTCTTGTGCAGCAGCTTTTGTGTTTCAGCTCCATCTTAGTTCAGTTCCATTTCACCCAACATTGTGCTATATGGATGTGTCTTAGTCCTGAATCTTCCCAAAGCTTCACTGCTTGAAGCAACCTAGTGCCGACTGACAAGCATCTTTCAGGGCTCTCTCTTATCAGGCATATTCATTTCTTACATGCTCTTTCAGACTTGTTCTTGGCATTTCTAATTTTCTCTCCAGATATTCTAGTCCTCCTTGTCACTTAGATGAGACTAGTTTCATTCTTTCTTTTCAATTGAGTAGGACACTAGTTTAATTCACAGTGGATTAAAAGAGTAATCACATTTCTATTGCTCCACAAACTTAAGTTTATACCATTACTTTTCAACAATAGGAGAATTCTGGCACCAAACGTAGCCATTGTTGCTGAAAAGAGAAGTTGATAGGAATGAAGCCTGGAATTTCCAGGAAAGAGTGAAGCCACCCTGTACAAAGCAAAAGGAAGATCTGAGAAACAGAAACCAGAGTAGAAGGTAGGAAGAAAGGGGTCAAATAAGATCTTTAGTGAAGTTCATCAAATGTTTTGCACCACATGAAGCATGACTTATGTTTTCTCCAAATTTTTCAAGTAATAATAGAGTGGCATTTTTCATCATAGGTAGGCTTTAAGGAAATGGGAGGAATTGCATTGTGAATTAATGGTACAAGAGACTACAAGCAGCATTTGTATTCTGTGGCTTTTTAGAGTATTTATTTATTTATTTATTTATTTATTTATTTATTTATTTATTTATTTGAGAGGCAGGGTGACCACACCTCTCTGAAAATCAGAGGGCAACTTTCTAAAGTAAATTCTCTTCCATGTAAGCTCCAAGGATCTAATTCAGATTGCCAAGTTTGCAGGAAGGCACCTATATACCAGCTGAGCCATTTTGTCAGCTCCCTGTGACTTTTTACTTTTCCTGTTTCTCTTTCTGCACTCTCTTGTACCCAACAAACATTGAATACTATCTATCAAGGTATGCTATGTACCTAACAGCAATAAATGTGTTCAGCACACCTATATATAGACAACCATGCAAGGTGATGGTTATGTTAATTAGCTTCATTATGGTAATTATTTCATTTTAAAATTTATGTCAAGTCATGACCTTAGATGCCTTAACTACATACAGTTTTCACTTATCAATTATTTCTCAATAAAGTAGGAGGAAAAATCTCACCTAAGAGAATGCTTACCTTATGCATAAGTGTGTCATTATTATTTTTACTAATTGATTAAAACATGCATACGATACCTAAAAAAGAATCATTATGAGAATAAGATAGGAAATAACATCTTGATATAGACAAAACAAGCTCTATGAATCTGACTTTGAGAGTCATGTTCAGGAATTCGCTGTGGATGCAAGTAATGACCTGTACAAAATGAGGTTGTACACCTGGAATTAGGCCAGCCTAATCTCTTCCCATCCTGAAGCTCAGGGAAATTTGCGGAAGAGGGGGCAGTAAGATTGTAAGAGCACAAGGATGGGAGGAGCAATGATTTGCAAGATACTCCACACAAGTTAGGGCCAAAGCAATCATAATTGGACTTTGCATGCCCTGCGCAATGTCCAACACACTGTTGACCCCACAAAGTCTAGCATTTGCTAAAGGCACTAGGATCTTTGGAGGCAAGGGATTGACAGCCACAGTAGTGTTCCTATGCTTAACGGGAACACAGGAAAGGGTTCAGGGAAATGCCACTGGGTCCTTGTATGTCATCAGAGAGGAGGACCCAGAGAAAAGTTTGATATGCACATTAAAGGATGCTCCAGGAATGGGAGGGGGAGGCACTGGGGAACGGGAAGGGAAGGAGGAGGGGACGGGGGGCACAGGGTGGTGGGAGGTTGGAGGGAGGGAAGGAACTGGTGTACCCGTTAAGTTTGTATGAGTGGAAATAAAAAAAAAATGAGGTTGTAGCAGAAGGTTAGGAGTTAATCTATTGAGAACATCACCCTGGAAACTATGGAGAATTTCCAAGCCCTTTCATATGAGGAATGAGTTATAAAAAGACTTAAATCATTAGAAAAGCCTCTTAATGATCTTAAGGATCTGTGTGTGGGACAGTGAAGTGCAACAAACTAGGCAACAGAAAAGACAAGAAAAGCAATTACTGTCCAGCTTCAGTATGTCTACAATGTTGAAGAGGGAGAAAAGCTAAGGATGAAGGAGAAAGCAGGAGATTCTTGAATGGTGGATGGTTAACAGCACTGGAGTCTGATCATTGGTAATTGGAGTGGGAAAGGAGACAAAAGTTAAAATATGAAAGGCTAAAATGATTCTTGGGTACCTGATTATGCAACTGGTTTCCAGGGATTCGAAGATTGTTTTAGGGACGTTACATTGCATACAAATGATATCTGAAGAAAAGAGAATCAAGAATAAATAGAGAAACCAGACTGAATCAATGATCCTGATAAATAATTTTTACTCATGTGAAGATATTACAGGCTAAAAAGTTCCAGTGAAACTCAAATTTCATTGACAACCTAGTGTTTAGTTTGTGTATTTTGAGAGAAGAGAACCCAGGGGCATACATGTGCTAGGCAAGGGTTTGACCTAAGAACTTTACCCTTTTCTAATATATTTCTGGCGACCACAGTTACTTAGGTCCACAGAGCGTCAGCAAACTTCATAGGAACATGTAATCACTGTGCCCAAACTGATGCTATTGCTACTGGACACATTTTCAAAGACAGGAAAGAGAAATTTTATCAGGTTCCCTAACATATCCAGAAACTACAGCCCACTGCATGGTTCAACATCTCTTATTATAGGTCACACTTGGCCATAAGAAATATCCTTATTGTGGTCTTGTTATTGCATGTAAAACACAGTTGAATAGCAGGTCCATAGAGTCAAAAAATAGAAATTTGGTTTCTATGTACTTGGGGATAGGGAGTACTACCATGGAATAAGAGTTTTTTGGGGGAATGATAAAAGTATTCTGGATTCAATAGTGATGAAAGTTATGCACCTTGTAAAGATATTTAAGAACATCGAATTCTATCCTTTAAGGGGCTAAGTGTAATGGTACATGAACCATCACTCTCCAGCTTCAAAAAATATAGTTAGGCATTAGAATCTAGGTAGCACCAGCAGGAACATGTGATGGCTCTTTGTCCTAGAAGCTTTGGCCCACACCACTATCCTGTCATCTAAGTTCTGCTCCTATCACAAGAAACCTTCTGTCTTATCTAGTAGAGAGCTTTGTTTAAGACAGTGAGTCATTAAGCAGTCATGTAACTACATATGCATGCAATCCAGCCCTTGGAGGGCATAGGAAGGAAGGATGAGAGGTTGAGGAGACTATGCTACATAGTAAGAAGTTGTCTCATAAACCAAAGACCAAGTTCAATAGTATAGTACATGCCTAGCATAAGGAAGGCTCTAGATCCAGTTCTTAGTAAGACACACACACACACACACACACACACACACACACACACACACACACAAACTTATCTTTATCATATGCCTAGTCATCTGTGACTTCTTATGATTTCAGAGGAAGCTCATTACTCAAGGACCAAATCGAGAGAAATAGAAAGAAAAGACATCATTCCAATCAGCCCAGAATAAAAGTCTTTGCAAGTTAGTAGTTGACAGTCACTTCTTTCTTTCTGTAGGGGACTGAAAGGGATTTTCCTTACCAGAAATTAAACACCATGTGCTTGAGGTGAGAAAAGACTAGAAGGATATAAAGGCAGTTAAGACATAGGCTTCACCACTATTAGCTAATGATCTTGGACAAACTGTGTGGAAGATAAGCCTTTGTTTGTTCAGCTCTAAACTGAAAAGAGTATAGATTAAATGCCATGCAATGTAGAAATGTGTAGCAGGATTTGGGGTGATTCTTTCAATCATGTTGTTTGCTGATTTTTTTCCTATTTTCCCCTTCTTCCATTCTTTTAATGCTATAAATTATTTTGATTTCTCTAAACAAATGCATCAAAATCTAAGACTATTTTAGGTGTTCAAATGTCTTCTTTTTAAGAAAAAAATCAAAGAATTCAATGTGTTTCAGTTTTTAATCCTATAAGTTATATAAACCTAAGAAAGGAAAATTCTGGAAGCTCAGTGACTTTCCATGGCTTGGATGTAATAATATTGCTGATAGATCTGTCTAGCCCTTTCACCATCTCTCTCATCCTAGCCATAAGCAGTTAGCATATCATTTGCATGTTGGCAAGACAGTTACTTTAATATGCAGTAATAAAAAACAACAGACAGAACCCAAACACGAAAAAGAACACCTTTTTAATAACTGGTGCATTAAATGAGAAACAGTTTCCTTTCATGAGAATATATTACTTGACCTTCTAGAGAGACAAGTTCACTGGATTTAATTTTGAGGAACTGATTACAATTTTTTAGATAGAGATGGTTTTATTTGCTTAGAGTCTGGTTAGGATACAAACAAACTATTATGATGACATTGTAGCATTGTTTTTGTTTGTGAAGATTTGTCCCTCAGATCTCCCAGTCTATGAGGCTCAAAGTAGAATCTTAAGATTACAATGTTTTAATACATCAAACTGCTCTGTAGGTAGCTGGTGTTATACCCATAGAATGATAACTTACAATGGAAATCTTTGGGTCTAAAGCTGGATGAGTGAAAGAAAATGCACATATCAGTGGGGTGGCTTAAAGAGAAGTTAACTTGATATGCCATGAAGGCTTGGGTCCCCACAGGAGTAGACAAGCCAGAATGAACCCTCGGATCCATAGAAGCGTACATGCAGAAGGGTGAGTGGAAGTAGGAGGGAATGAGGAAGGGAGGGGAGGGGATGGGAGGAAGCGGAGAGGAAAGGAAGCTGGGATGAATATTCAGTATGTTTGTAAAAGTAGAAAAAATAAAAATTGGAAGAATATTACTTGAGTAATAAATACACATAAGTGAAAAAAGATTACAATGTTTTAGTTGATATAACTAATTACAAATATAGTTAACATATCACCTAACTGGATACTTGACAATTGTATTCGGCACCCTGCTTCTGGAAATTCAAAGTAGGCAGGAGGTGGGATGTATCGAACTGAAAACATGAAATCAAGAGCATTACTGTGGAAAGAAATTTAAAAATGGAGAATGATTTTACCAAGTTTGGGGAAAAATAATGATTTTTTAAAATAAATTCCTTTTAGGTTTCTCTGAACACCATGCACAAATAATTTAATGTATCTGCTCAATATATCACAGCAATTGAAATGTTAAGAGATCATTTAAAATACTAGAAGGAAGAAGAATGTTTCAAAAAGCAATAATATGCAACAGAGATTGGACTATGAAAAAATTAATCCACCACTCTGATTCACTTTTCATCCTATAACCAAGAAAATATTACTCCTGCATAATCAGAAGATCTAAGGGATAGGAGTAATGAAAATCTGTCCTGTTGCAATTCTGCATTTATAACCTTAAAAATTGTGCTTAGATGAGTATCAACTGATCTCATCTGCAAAGAAATATAAATAACTAGATGCCCTAATGCAGTTGAAGGACTCAGAACAGAATTTAAAATTATAAACCTGAGCATTAATTTGGAGTTTGTGAACCAAATGTGTGTTCATGCTATTGAAAGAATCAGAACATAGCCAAAAGCTTGCCTTCCTTTACTATTCTAGCATCTGACCCATATAAACAGGTGCTGTGGGATGGTCAGGATGTGCAGAGCTGCAAAACAGGTGGACCCTGGTGTCAATTTGACCAGACAAAATTAGTAAGTAGCCAGAGAGGAAACTGGGTTCCAAGCCAGAGCAGGTAACTGTTTCATCCATTGTGTGGGTCAGGAAGTGATTCTGAGAGGTTGTTACGTGTGCAAAATCCCAGAGCTGGTTAATTATAGTGCTGGGAATCAATTCTAAGTCTTCTGCCAATAAAGCCTCCAACTTTCCCACAAGGTTACCTACGGGAGAGAAAGATGTGTAAGTTAGTGTTATGATTAACTCTCCTGAGAAAGTCCAAAATGTCCAGGTGGCTCAGAGCTCCCTAACCTTTTTGGTTCACTTCTATTGAGTCCTCACATTTCTCACTTCAAGGTCCCTAGGATGCCCTTTTGTAAGGCAAGGTCTTAAGATTCACAGATGAGAGATGCAGTTAGCCTGCACTGTTGTTGATAAACTCATCACAAAGGAACTTAAGGGAACAGAGGTCTTTATTTTCTCTTATTAATGCTCTGGTTAAACTTCCTTGTCTGACTTGTCAGGAGAGCTTGCACCAACAACAAGAGCCAGTAGAACTGGCCACACCATATCCACATAATGACTGAGAGAGGAACAATCCTTACTTGCCAGACCAGCATATCTGGCTGAGTATACGGAAGAATACCAACTTTCTCAACCAGTTCCCTCTATCTTATTCACCTCCCTGGGGACTGGTGGCCCATTCTGTGCTGGCCCTTCTCCATCAAATAGATCATTTCTCATAGGTTTGCTCTGGACTTAACTATTAATTCTCTACAAATGTGCCCAAAGCACAAACTTTCAACCATCAAGTTGATACCTGTATCTAACTGGGTCAGAAGGTGTCCATATTCACTGATGTTTCCAACTCGTCTAACATATACCCATATCACTGTGTTTTGTGTTATATGGAGATTCAAAGAAATAGAATTCCATTATCAAGTCTACTGCAGGTGGATTAGAAGATTAGAGTAGGATGAAATTGAATGCAATGAAAATGTCATAAATTGTGGAAGACAATTGGAACAGACAATTTTTGTCAACAGGATTTTTAGAGGTCTTATTAAACCACATAAATGGGAGTCGAGAGCACAAATGCATAAAAATGTGTCTGTGTGGGTGAGAAAACATTACTTTATTGCTTCTTCTGTGGTTCTCTTGTGCTGCACAGCCCCCCTAAGGTCTTAAGCTGCCTAGGCTCTACATACACGTAACAAGTTTTTTCTCCACAGACTGTTTTCTCACACCACAAAGCTTCCCAATCCTATCTCCTCATTCTTGGAACTCCCCTCTGTTCCAGGAACATCAGATTTAAAGGTCTTCGCTTTCACATGAGACTTCTATGTTAAGGTTAGTCGCTGTGACAACATACCGGAGGGAAATGATTTTAAGGGAAGAAAGGTTTATCTTGGTTCAGTCTTCTGAGGTTTCATTGCATGGTTGACTCCATAGCTTTTTAGGCCCTGGGCCAGGTAGAAACATCATGGAGGAGAAGCACAGTGAGAAAAATTGTTCACTTTATAGTAAGCAGAAAGCAAAAAAGGAGACACAGAGAAACTGGTGCCTAGCTCTTCCTAGGCAAACTATAGTCCTAGACACTCCGACTAGTCTCTACTTCCTTGTTGCCTCCATCTCTCAAAGCAATGCCATCAGCTGGAGCCCAGCCTTCACAACATAAGCCTGAGGGAACAAGAGGAAAGAACACACCTTCACATTAGAAACCTCACACTGATCCCTAGTAAATACTGAAAGTTCAATATATTGGAAGGTCTAGTATATTTGCATACATACGAAAAGGTGAATACAGTCATGTAGTTATATTATATACTTGCAAAAAAAGAAACTAAACTAGACCTTCCATTTAAATTGCACATAAACTTTTGAAGAATTGCTTAAGACAATATGTAGCTGTTAAGTTATTTGCCTGTAGTGCAGAACCAATATCAGTATAGCCATAAACTTGTAAAAGAGTTTCATATCCAAAATAAAGCAAACTCAGAAACATTGGTAAGAGACAAAAGCCAGCTGTAACCAACATACACCTGATTGGATTTGCTACTTCTTCAAGAAATAACCCTTTGAAGATTTGTAAGAAGCTTGCTCATGCAATTATAACTCTTAAATCCAAGAGAGCTAAATCTGATGCTTCGTAAAATATATAAAACTTCTAGGACTTAATCAAGAGAACTATAATCTTGGAAAACATAGTATCTTTAAAAAGAAAATGAAGAACCTTTTATGTGTGTCTTCACAAATTTCTGAGAGAAGTTATTTCTGAGAGAAACAATTTAGTACACGTGCTGCCAAAGTGGGCACAGGAACACATTAAAAGGAAGAAAGATTTATCTTGGCTCAACATTTCAGTCCATGGTCTCTTGGTTCCATTGTTCCTCTTCCACAGGCAATGTGGAAGAGCAGAATTGCTCATCTCGAGAAAGTCAGGAAGCAGAGAGACAGAAAAAGGAGCTTCAGGATAACATAGTCCCTGAAGACATACCTTCAAGGATTTACATCTTCCAACTATATTCCCTCTTGCATTAATATTATGAAATCGTGAATCTATGAATTGCCTAACCTGCTTAGTAGACAAGAATCTTCAATAACTTATCAACTTCTCACTGACTGAATCCAACAATTAGACCAAACCTTTAGAGGCAGGAAAAGAGCATGGAAGAGACATAAAGATTAACATGTGAAGAAGTTAGTTGGCAGAAAGACTTGAAACTCCACTCACCAGAGTTATGCATAAGGGACAGAACATGCCTAGTAAGTCCCATATGTAAATGTGGAAGAAGGAGGTGCTATGCAAATAACCTGTAGAGGTTTACATGGCTTGGGTCTCCCAGACTCTTTGGAGTCTGAACCTAGTTCCAACTCTGGCTCATTTCCAAGCCTGTTTTGATTAATTGTCTCTTTTTCTGTTATTGCCTGCCTGTCTTCATGAAAATCATGATTTGGATTTCATATTTGAAACCATAACTTTAATATTAGCTTTTTTGGGGGTGGAGGCACTTTTTTGCAAATCTTAACAATATTCTTTAATTTTAACTCTTAATTTTTATTGATCTAGGGGACTTCTAGAACAAAAAATAATTTTGTAAAGAAATGGTCCAATTTATCATTGTACATATAAGATTTTGGTTGGTTTCTTAACTACTTTGTTATAAATTAATGAATTGGCTTTCTAATATACAAATTTCTCCAATATGATAACTGATTAAACTGATGAAATTAGGCCTTTGGATGTACAAATGGAAAGGGTGGTCTTGAGTTTAAAACTCCAAAAAGAAGTCTCTATCATCTATCTATCTATCTATCTATCTATCTATCTATCTATCTATCTATCTATATATCTATCTATCCATCTATCTGTCTATCTATCTACCTATCTCTTTCTCTACTTTTTTCATTACTTTAGCAAACACAAATTTTCAAGAGTAAAGATGACTTCCATCTTTTTCATTTTAGGATTAATTTCTACTGTTTTGGATTCACTTTAGAAAGGTTAAGTTAGTTATACGTTATACTGATGCTTATCTAAGAGAACAAATTTTATCCACATAATTTGAATCTGAAATGCAGAATTCTAGAGAGAATAGACAGAGCCCAATGCATGTGAATTAGAGACTTCCAAAAGCATTATGGGCTCCCTTGTAGGACAAACATACACCAGCTTTCACAACACCAACAGGGAAGAGATAGATTAAGGCATGTTTGGGGCTGGAGAGGTGGCTCAGGGGTAAAGCCTCCGCCTTGCAGGCAGAAGATCCTGAGTTCGGATCCCAGATTCCACATATAGATGCCAGGCGGAAGCGGGGGCGGCCTGCACTTCTGGTCCTGGTAGGGCGGAGCCTGTGAATCCCGGGGCAGAAGGAGGTGGAGGCGTCCATGGTGGTTCGCGAATTCGTCCGTGGTTCTACACATACACAGACACACGCACACATGCGCGTGCACATACACACGCACATGCGCACAGTTGAATAAATAATAAAAAAAAATTTTAAAAATTAAAAAAAAAAGATTAAGGCATGTTCCAGTTCATCTTCTTGTTGATAATAAATACATGCTCAAATAACTTAAGGGAGCAGGAGTTTTTATTCATGCTTATGACTCTGATTATAGTCCATAGTCCAGTTTGGCAGGAGAGTTCATATGAACATCAGGAGCTGAGGGAATCAGCCACAATATCCACAGGAATTGCTGAGAAAGGGGCAAACTCTCACTCGCCAGTCTGTGAGTCTGCCAAAGCATTCCCAACAATATGCCAAACAACCAAACATGCTCTCTCTATGTCTTCTCCACCTTCCCAGGAAATGATCTCATTCACTATGGACTGTGTCTTTTGCTTTAACTATTATTTTTTCACAGCTTAAATGCTGAATCACCACACACAAGGATCACAGGACACAGAAAATAAGCTGGAATGGATCTGGAAGCTTTCTCCTTGCCAGCCAGCTTTCACAATGCCAAAAGGTAGATGCAGGCTGGCAGGGGAGAAAAGCAATCAGCAGTCTCACTCAGCTGTGAATGCTACAAACTATAATAACTACTCTGGCAGGAGGTGGCCATTGCTGCAATAGTGGAATGTGAGGAACGGGGGAGGGGGTAGAGGTAACAAACTACATTCTTCTTGGATTTACGGCTCACTTTCTGGCAGGGATCACAGATGCCTGGTACTCTAAACCATGCCAAGTACCCATGGAAAGGGAGATCATAGACCCTGGGTGGGAACAAACTATTCAGTTTAATAGTTAGTTGCCATCTAAACACTTATCATTATACCCATGGATGAGAAAATGCTCACACTCAAGCAAGAAGCATCCATTTGCAAAAGGAATATGAGTCATGCGGAAAACTGCAACTGGCTCAAGCGCTCAGAGTACGTGACTATGGAGTGAGTGCTCAGCTCTAAAAAGGACATCTAAATCACCCACAATCCCAAGATTTGGAGAACCTTGAAGAAGAGGGCTCTGTAAGAATGCAAACGCTTAAGGTGGGAATAGGTCTGTCAGACAGGTAGGTCTGCCACACCCAAGAACTCACTGCAAAGATGTTCACTTCTATAAGATCTGCACAATAGTTGGCCTATCAACATTTCTCCATGGATGAAGGGAGATCTGAGAAAACTCTATTTAAACCTAATGCTAGACAAGAGAAAGGGAGTTTCTTTATTCAACGATCTACCCACTGATAAGTCAGCCAAGCCACAGCCAGTACAAGTATTTGCTTTCCAGATGAATCCCAGCAGGACACACATACAAAAAGTCCAAAAAGTAGGAAGAAGACTGACCTGATATGAGACAGTATGGATCAGGACAGCAGACAGGGTGGGACTGGGTAGTAAGGGGTAAAAACATGTAAGTTTATTGCATTTATGTATAAAAGTATCTAAAGAATGAAAGTGAAACAATGTAGATGTACATAAAGGCTCAACCCTCAGTTTTCAAGTTGACATCTACATCTAACTGATACAGGGCACAAAGCCAGATTCTTCCCAAAGAGGCAGAGCATGCTTAATTTGTAACCTCCTAACACATAACTGCTAAAACCTATGGCCAGTCATCTTTTTAAAATTTGAAGGAATTTGAAGCCACATGATGCTTTAATGATTAGCTAAGCCAAATGTTTAATATTTCAGCAGGGAAAAGCCCTTGCCAGAGCTTCAGAGTTCTCTTTAGCCAAAAAATTACAATGAATCCAGTTTGAAGGTCCTATTTGGCTTTGATTCACAATTCTAGAACCAGGCTGCCCTCTGAACCAGAACAAGTTCAATGAACTTCAGTCCAAAACATGATGAGGCAGGATTTATGGACAGAAAATACAAGTAAGATAGAGGAACTGAGCTTAACTGGTTACAGTTCTGTTTTTGCTTTATAGTTGCCTTACAGGTGGAGGTTGGTAGATTACAGAAGCTCAGCTACAGTGATCAGAAGAGACACAGCTGTCTGCTGCAAATGTGTGCTCCTGAATTACATTTGTAGTTAGTTGCTTTGCATGCTCTGCTGCATTCTGTAGGTCTCTATGGAAGGATTCATATGGGGCAGGGGGCACACTCAGTCCAAATGTAGGTTCACTGAACGCATCTCATCACACTGTCTTGCAGAGATATCTAGAAGCTTTACATAGTCCCACCCTCTCTTCCATTTTGACTTTCACAGAAGAATGAAGCATGTTCTCTTACATATACTATGACTTCATCACAGGTAAATAATTGTTTTAAGTGGGCCTCATTGACCTCAAATTGTCCTCTAATTTTATTTCCCCAAATCTCTCTAAATCTGTTCAATAAATCTATTAAGTTTTCCAGATAATTTGAGGCATTGTACTTGCAGCTGTTGGAAGTAAGAAAGAGTTACTGCTCTATAAAACACAAATTCCAATTACTAGGAAAAAATGTAGAAAGAAACTAAGTCAAGCCAGCTAACAAGACAATTGTATCGCCCCAGGAAATACAGTTACAATCTAGGATGACATGCATTCTGTCTCTGCTTTTAAGTTTTATAGAAAAGTTTCTAAAAAATTGCTACCCTGAAGCAAATTTGAACATGTATTTTTTCATTTTAAGTAGCCTCAAATTGAATCAAAAGAATTATTTCCACAACACCTAATGAAGAATTTCTAATTGTGTTTACACCCTAGTATATGTGACAAGAAAAATGAATATCATTTCTTAAAAACTGTCTTTTGATATCTTTGGAATGAAATATAAATTATCTTTTAAATGGCATCATAGATTTTAGTTTTATTTAAGAAATGAGTTCATCTATTACTTCTGCTTCCACTAATCCAATTTAATTTAAAATACAAAAGGAATTTAGGAATGCAAGCAGATTTTCAGGACAATTTGCTTTCAGGGAAAATTTACAGCACTGATCCTAGGAAGGGTGTCAGTAAGATCATCTAATTTAAAGATCAACCCCTGGGTGGACTAACGCTGCTCCCCAGTACCCAGCCACGAAGGTCGAGCTGTGCAGTTTCAGAGGCTACGATATCTACCCCAGACATGGGTGACGCCAAGCCAAGGACCCGCCGGAAGGTTTTCGAGTGTGTTAATGCAAATTGTAAGTCCGGGTCCATCTCCAAGAGGAATCCTCGACAAATCAGCTGAGTGGTGCTCTACAGAAGACAGCACAAAAAGGGTCATTCAGAAGAAATGCAAAAGAAAAGAGCCCGACGTGCATTCAAATTCCAGAGAGCCGTCACTGTTGCGTCCCTTACTGACATAACAGCCAAGAGGAGCCGGAAAGTAGAAGTTAGAAAAGCGCAGCGAGAGCAACTAGCAGGGCTGCCGAGGAAGCAAAAAGGCTATTCAGGCAGCTAAGAAGATAGCAATGGCTGCTGCTAAGGCTCTTGAAGAGGAAGTTTCTGCTCCCTGAGTTGGTGGAAAACGTTAAGTCGGAAGATCAGATTTTCAAATAAATATCAATCTGTGACTCAGAAACAAAAGCTTTTCTAAAAGGAAAAAAAAATCTAATGTGGATTTTGGGGTGGGGCTGACCTATGGAGCACCCCGTGCAAACCTTTGGGTTCAATCACTATCCAAAAAAATTAAAAATAAAAAAATAAATTATAAAATTTTTAAAAAGCTTATTGCTCAACTACATACCAAACCATCAGATGGTAAGCATGCAAAGACAATGGTGTACAATTTCTTCTCTTAAAGATACTGGCTAATTGGGCGTTCTCTTTATTTAGTTCCAGTGTTCAATATTCATTTCAGTGTTATTGAAAGCTGGATCAATTCCATTGAGTGATAATCTGTGCCTTTCTGGTTTCAACTATCCTTTTCTTTCTTAGTTATAAATTTTAGGAACACGGATGAGCTATGCAAACTTAGCACTGAATGAGTTTCAACAGAAGTACATACAAACAAGGTCCTATGGGGAAAACTCTTATGGGCTCTTGAGAAGGCTTTGTAGAAGGGGGACACTGGAATAGATCTGAGGACTGGGGGCTGAGGTAAAGAAAGAAACGGAGAAAGGAACTTGCAGGAGTAGGGAAAGGGGGAGCCTTACTGGAATTACCAGGGTCTATATTTGAAAGCATCTCAAGATGTGTCATTAGGTAGGATATTCTGGTTTCACGCGGATGTCGAAACATTTAGATCTTTCTCCCCAAAGTCAAAGCTATGTGGATGCACTGTTTAAAACAGATAAATAAAAGGTGGATAACAGGAAATCAGTTTGGTCCAGGAACCTGTGCAGAGAGTATTGTAGATGAGCTCCACCCAAATTCCTAAATGAGCTCTGGGCTGCAGGGCTCAGGAGAAGAGATGGGAAGAAGGTCTTCCATTGAGCTTTGGACCCAGGTTCTCAGGAGGAGATCTCCACTTAGCCATGGCTGTGATGCTACAGGGGAACTTTGTAATGGAGGTCTTTTGGCTGTCTGCCATCCTCTGAACTGAAGCTAATAAACCACTAAGGAACAATAATAATGGTAAATTATTCTGTCTTGTTCCAAATGATTCTAATAATATTTGGAGAGTTTTCAAATGCTTTCAAATTAGGAGAGTGATTACAATCTTAAATTCTGGGAACGTGAGAAAACTTAAAAGCTTTCTATAACTTTGAAATCTAGATGTCTTAAATTTTGAGGCATATTAGTTTAGAAACCATTGCATATTTCAAAATGTGCATAGACTGTTTTGAAAGAAGCTAAGTATATAAGCTACTAAGTATATAAGCTATGTATTTTCAATAGAATGTATCTGTATAGATACATTCAAGTATCCAGTAATACAGAATGATTGTTGCATGGTTAACTTCCTAGTCAGATTACATTAAATGATTTTTAAAAACCTACAGTTTCTGAATATTGCCAGGTATAGAACCACAGCTTAGCATAAGCAGTGTTTTAGCTGCTAGGTGAGTGAAGAGGACCAAGTGGACATAATGCCTCAATCCTGACCTCCAGAGGATATTTGAAGAATGACAAAGGTGTTTTTTGTTTTTTGTTTTGTTTTGTTTTGTTTTGTTTTGTTTTGTTTGTTTGTTTTGTTTTGTTTTTGAGTGGACATGTAATTTATTGGGAGAAATCAGGCTGCTTTCTTTGAAAATTACATTTCCTTAGGCTACAAATCATTTCAACATATGGAAGCAGTCAAAGGGTTTTTAATATCTTAGGAGCTGAGTTGTGTTGAAGTTACCATATTTGTCCACTAATCTGTCACAGATCACAACGAACATATGAGAAAATTTTCTTGTTCTAGTCCAGAGAGATTTACAATGCAATCCTTAATTGTCCGGGCCCACGAACCAGCACGAACCCGAATCTACAAACGTGGAAATCTGAAGTGGGAGCGGTAGGAATTAAAAGTTTCAGGCTTTGGGTCAGAGGGGGTCTTGGATATCCGCTAACATCCAAGCCAACTTTATTGTATCCTACAGTGTTTTTATAATCAAGAAGCAGGGTCAAATTCTTTACAGGACTATGTAAAACGCATACATTTTGGTTAACAAAGAGAAGTCAGGAGTGACACCCAATTGCCATGGGGCAGATAGATATATTGCCAGGTATGTTAAAAACATGCAGTGTCAGCTCCTTGCTAAAAGAGGAAGGAATGTATGCTTCAAAAAAGGAGTTACTTGGCCCATGCATTAACATCTCTTTAGATAGGCAAGAAAGAACTGATGGGGAAAGGAACAGCCCAGCCGGTTTCTTAGAGAAACAAAAGTGTTCCAAAATGACCTGGGAGTTTTCTCCACTCCCAAGGAGGGAGTTCAGCCTATCCTTGTCTTGCAGACAAGATGCAAACTCAACCGCCCAAGGGAGGAGTCACTAGAGCCCCATTCAGTTGCTAATGTATCATCCAGAAAGCAGACTTTGGCCTAGCAACACCCACACTTAATATTTTACAACTGGTTGGAATTTCTAACCTATTCAAGTGCTTCAATTCATACTTCATTTACTCAATTCTTCCCAAAGAATTACAGTAGAGGTGTCTTCTTTATTTTATTTTTGAGGATGACGGGCAAGACAATTTTCAACTTGCCCCAATCCAACATGGAGGATTTATTCTCTAATATTACCTTTACTACATTACATTTTTTACTACAATACCTTTTTTAGATAACTATTTGACTTTAAAGTATATGTAGAAGAGATGTAGCGATTGGTCAGGGGTTAAAGCTTTGCCTTGCAAGCAGGAGGACCTGAGTTCAAATCCTTAGATGTCACCTAAAAACTCTGGGCAGAAATAGAAACAGCTTGCATTTCCAATCCTGGAAGGCAGAGTCTGTGAAACCCTAGCGCTAAGCAACAAAGGGGTAGAACAAGACAGGATGATTCTTAATGTCACATCTTGGGCCTCCACCAGCACAGACTGTCTTTCTTTCCTTCTTTCTTTCTTTTTCTTTTCCTTCTTTCTTTCCTTCCTTCTTTCTTTCTTTTCTTTTTCTTCTGTCCTTCTTTCCTTCTGTCTTTCCTTCTGTCTTTCTTTCTGTCTTTCTTTCTTTTTCTTTCTTTCTCTTTCCTTCTATATAGGCTATATACTATACCACATAGAAAAATAGAAGAAGAGGGAGAAAATAATGAAAAAGAATGTAAGCTGACTTCTTTTGCAATGAAAGGCATTAAAAACAGATCCACAATTAGCCAAAGCACAAATAATTGAGGAGGGATGCTTTGTCCTAAATAGGACCCCAAGGCTCAGAGAACATCGTAGAGGAGGGTGCATAACAATGTAACATCTAGGGACAGTGAGGAATGTCAACAAATATTATCATCTGCACAAGACAGGGCAGTTGCACCCATGGATATCCCCTGAAGTTGTATTTATTTCCACAAAATCTACACAAGATTTGGCATGCCAGCCTTCCATCATGAAAAGAGACACAGCACATGAGGTGCTACCCCTCCCTGAAGGACCAGTGGGGGCCAATGCTGGCTGTTGGATGGTGAACTTTCTTAGCTCTTATGTCTACTGATATATCATCTAAGCTCCAGAAAGTGCTTAGGCACATGCATATATAAGCAACTCTGATGAATCTCCAAGGACTATATACATGCAAAAAAAAAAAAAAAAAAAGCATGAAAGTAAGGGAAGGGTAGTTAGGAAGAAGAAGGTTTTCAATGGGAGAAAGAGGGGATGGGATGAGACAATGTGGGTGAAAATGGCTTAAATTCATTGCAATATAGTTATGAATCTAAGAATGAAAAATAGACTTGCAAAATAGAGTATAAACTGACTTCAAGCAGCTTACCATGATAGAATAATTCTATATAACTATTTTTCTAATAAAATGCTGAGGAATAGCATGCACATTTAGCAATTTAGCAGCATACCTGTTTTTATATAGCATATCTACATAAAACCATTGATATGTCAATGTTTTGAAAAACACCTATTTCAAATCCTTAGTATACTGGATACAAGTGGATACTACATCTGAGCTCATAAAAGCTGGAAACAAGCATTGAACGTTATTGGCAGCGCTCCTCATTTCCATCTGGTCTCCTGCACCAGTCCAGTTCATCTTTCTTCCTGATCCAGACCTTTGGCTTCTTTCTTAATTTCTTTCTTTCTTTGTTCCTTTCTTTTTCTCTTTCTCTATTTTCTTTCTCTTTCTTTCTCTTCTTTCCTTCTTCTTTCCTTTCTCTCTCTTTCTCTTTTTTCTTTGTTCATTTGTACTCTCTCCTTATCTCTTCCTGTTCCTCTTCTTCTCTCTTCCTTTCTTTTCTTCTTAACAGTTTGTGGCATGATATATGCCTCTGGTCACCTTAGCCTTATGAGTTATGTCTGTCTTGGGTTCTCCAGCCAGTTTACCATATTTATTAACCACAGGGAAAATGAGACCCTGAAGCGTAACTTCCTCACTACAATAGATCTAGTCTTAATCTTCATGTGGAGATATAAGTGTCCACATAGTAAAGCTAAAACTAGGGTAAAGGACATGGCTCAGGAGTTAAAGCTTTTGCCTTAATAGAAAAAGGTTGTGAGTTCCAATCCCAAGATCCCATGTAAAGTGCCAGGTGGATATGACCTCAGGTGACCCTACAAGGTGGAGCCTGGGAACTTCTACAGCAAAGCATTAAGGAGGCAGAGTAATTCTTGATGTCATCCTTGGGTTTCCTCAGACACATATACTCAAACTACCCTCCAGTACACACATCCCCCTAAACACTAACCCTTTAAGCTTCACAGATATGTCTATATCCTATAGCTTTCTCACTCTAAGAGATCATCATGATGTGGTGAAAATAACACAGATTACCTTAAAAGCAAATAGGATATCTGTCATTTTGGGTGATATCAGAGTTGGGATGGCTCAGAGAGCTTGTAATGACACAGGCAGGCTCAAGATTCCCTCGCAGTCACTGAGCTCCCTGGTGTTGATTGGAACCAGGGGTTCTCCACATGACACTGTATTTCTCAACTGTCCCTTGGCTGAAATGCTATGGGAAATTTTTCACTGTAACTAATTAGAAGGTGTTTTTGAAATTACTTGGCACAACTAGACATTACTGCATTAGACAATTATGCAAAGTAAAGAATTGCCTCTCATCTCACACAAACGTTGAATGTTATACATGACATTATCACAGGTGAGAAGCCTCATTTAGAGTTGATTCTATAAGCAATTTGCTGCGACAAAATATTTGAATTATGTGTTATATAGTTTATTCATGTTAAATTTTCAGGAATGCTACCATATACATTAGGGTTTTACTTGATAAAGAGCCTTGTTCATTATTTCAAATGGAGAGACCATTAAAAAATGTTTATTGATCTGAATTTATAGCTATTACATTTTCGATGATTCTATGTAAGCACAACTATGCATGATGAGTATCCCTTATCAGACATGCTTGGCATCAGAATTTGTTTCCAACTTTAGCATTTTCAGCTTTTAAAATTTCTTCATATGCCTAGTGGGTTTTTAAAACAGTGCAACCAAATCTAATCATAAAACCTATTTATCCCTTCCCCCACTCCGACACCCAGGACGCGCGCTGTCCAACCGAGCTTCACCGCGACCTAGGTAAGCTCCTTCCCACCCACCCCCAGAACCACAGGCAGCCCAAGGGACGCAGCTCCTCCCACCATTCAGCCAAAGCCTCCACGCAGAGCCTGAGAGGAGGCCATCCCCCTGCGCCCGGGCCCCACCCCCAGCTCCCCCAGGATAAATAGGCCCCGCCGACGCCCCATCCTCCCTTCCCCCACTCCACCACCCTGGATGCGCGGGATCCAGCCTGGACTCACCTCGACCTAGGTAAGCTCCGTCCCTGCTCACCCCCAAAACCCCAGGCCAAATAATTCAGTTTAGTGAAAAACGCACAGAAATTGAAAGAAGATCTTAAGAGTTAAAACGACAATGCCAAAGTCAAAGTGCAAATCCATGAGAAACAACACTCAAGTAAACAAATCTACCACTGAAGGAATTAATCCCATAATGTTAGACTCCAACCAGAACAAACCCACGGAAAATGGCCATGAAAGCCTGACCCAGGATAACGACTTTCAAAATATGCTCATTACCATGTTCAATACTATGAAAGAGGAAATCCAGGAGGAATTAAATAATCGAATCAATCGCTTTGAAGAGGAACACAACAGACATCTGGAGGAGGTGAAAAAAACAGTGCAAGAAACAAAAACAGATATAGAGCAGTTAAAACAGACTAAAGCAGAGTTTAAAATTGAGCTAAAAGACAAGTTATCTTCAACCCAGAACACCACAGAGAGCCTTATCAGCAGAACTAACTACGAAGCAGAAAACAGAATTTCAGACCTTGAAGATAAACTGGAAGTATTAACCAGCTCAATGGAAGAGGTTGCTAAGCCAAAAAGATACTCAAGAGAAATATCCAGGAGATATGGGACACCCTAAAGAAGCCTAACATGCGTATTCATGGAATACCAGAGCAAGAACCTCAAAATACCACACCTGAGGAAATTTTTCAAACAATCATCAAGGAAAACTTTCCTCATCTAATAAAACAGAGGCCCATACATATACAAGAGGCATTCCGCACCCCAAACAGATATGAACAAAACAGAAGCTCGCCACGGCAAATAATAGTTAAAACACTCCACATTCAAGATAAAGAACTGGTGCTGAGAGCTTCAAGGGAGAAAAAACAAGTCACTTTTAAAGGTAAACCTATTAAAATAACAAATGACTTCTCAGTCAAAACAGTAAAAGCAAGAAGAGCATGGAGAGACATACTTCAAGTATTAAATGAGCAAAAATGTCAACCCAGGCTTATTTACCCTGGAAAACTATCCGTCATGATTGAGGGAGAAAGAAAAATCTTCCAGCACAAAAACAACTTGAAGGGATACATGTCCACCAAACCAGGCCTTCAAAAAATGCTAGAAGAGATACTCAAGCTTGAAGAAAAAAACAGGCATATTCGGGAGAACAGAAGGGAAGTATAACACCATTAAAAGTGAAGAAATATCAAAACTACTAAACATAATAAATGTCTGGAATTCAAAATAGTTTCTCCATTATAACACCAAATGTTAATGGAATTAACTCACCGATCAAGAGACACAGAATACAGACTTGGATTAAAAATCACAATCCATCAATCTGCTGCCTGCAGAAAACCCATCTCACCACAAAAGATAGTCATGCCCTAAAAATAAAAGGCTGGTCAACAATTCTACAAGCTAATGGAAGCGGAAAACAGGCAGGGGTAGCCATTATGCCATTGGACAAAGTGTACTTCAAACCAAATAAAATTATAAGAGACACGGATGGATACTACATTTTAGTCACAGGTACAATTCACCAGGAAGACTTCATAATACTGAACATATAAGCACCCAATACGGGCCCCTCCACATTCATTAAGAAAACCCTACAGCGTCTAAAGCAAGAAATCAACCCCCAAACGATAATTCTTGGGGACTTCAACACCACCCTCTCAACATGGGATAGATCAGCAGGTCAAAAGTTTAACAGAGACACTTTGGACCTTAATCAAACCCTTAAAGCAATGGACCTTACAGATCTCTATCGAACTTTTCACCCACGCACCAAAGAATACATATTTTTCTCAGCAGCACATGGAACTTTCTCCAAAATAGATCACAAAACGAATCTACACATATACAAAAAAGTTGAAATTTTAACCTGTGCCCTGTCAGACCACCATGGCCTAAAGCTGGACATCCACAACACATCAAACAAGAGAAAATACACTAACTCCTGGAAACTTAACAATATGATGCTGAATGAGAACTGGATTCAGGAAGAAATTAAAAAGGAAATTCAAGATTTCCTGAAAGTGAATGATAATGAAAATACAACTTACCAAAATCTCTGGGACACAATGAAAGCTGTCCTAAGAGGTAAGTTCATAGCTCTTAATGCCTACATCAAAAAAATGGAAACATCAGAAATAAACAACTTAACAATGCAGCTTAAAGCTTTAGAGAAACAAGAGCAATCTGATTCCAAAAGTAGTAGAAGAGAGATTAGCAAAATAAGGGGAGAAATATCTGAAATCGAGATTAAGAAAATGATAGAAAAAATCAACCAGGCAAAAAGCTGGTTCTTTGAAAAAATCAATAAGATTGATACACCCCTAGCTAAATTAACCAAAAGCAAGAGAGAGAAAACCCAAATTAACAAAATTAGAAATGAACATGGAGTTATCACTACTGATACCCAAGAAATCCAGAGAATTATAACATCATATTTCAAAAACTTATACTCTGTGAAGTTTGACAACACAAAAGAGATGGATGAATTTCTAAGTAAACACAACTTACCTAAATTGAATCAGGAAGTTGTGAATTATTTAAATAGTCCTATAACATATGAGGAAATTGAAGAAGTAATCTCAAATCTTCCCACCAAAAAATGTCCTGGACCAGATGGATTCAGCACAGAGTTCTACCAGACATTTAAGGAGTTAATAATACCAATACTCCTTAAACTGTTCCATCAAATAGCAAAGGAAGGAACACTACCAAATTCCTTCTTTGAAGCTAATATCGTTTTAATCCCAAAACCTAATAAAGATTCACTTAAAAAAGAAAACTATAGGCCGATCACTCTGATGAACACAGACACAAAGATTCTCAACAAAGTCTTAGCAAATCGGATTCAAAAACATATTAAAAAGATCATTCACGGGGACCAAGTAGGCTTCATCCCCGGCACACAAGGTTGGTTCAACATACGCAAATCAATAAATGTAATTCATCATGTAAACCAGTCCAAAGTCCAAGACCACATGATACTCTCGATAGATGCAGAAAAAGCTTTTGACAAGATCCAACAGCCTTTTATGATCAAAACGCTAGAGACAGTAGGAAAGGAAGGAACCTTTATCAATATAATAAAAGCTGTATACAACAAGCCCACAGCAAGGATTTTGCTCAATGGGGAACAATTGGAAGCATTCCCACTTCGATCAGGAACTAGACAAGGCGGTCCGCTCTCACCACTTCTATTCAATATTGTACTTGAAGTCTTAGCTGAAGCCATAAGACAAGAAAGGGACATAAGAGGGATTCAAATCGGCAAGGAAGAAGTCAAACTATCTCTATTTGCAGATGACATGATCTTATACCTGAGTGATTCCAAAAACTCCACCAGGAAGCTCCTGGAACTAATTGAGAAGTTCAGCAGGGTGGCAGGATACAAAATAAATGTGCAAAAATCAGAGGCCTTCCTATATACCCAGAATGAAAGAAGTGAAAAAGCCTTGAGAGAAACAATCCCATTTACTATAGCCCCTAAAAAAATGAAATATCTTGGTATAAACCTAACCAAGGAGGTAAAAGACCTTTACAATGAAAACTTTAAAACCCTAAAGAAAGAAATAGCAGAAGACACCAGAAGGTGGAAAGACCTCCCTTGTTCCTAGATTGGCAGAATCAACATCGTAAAAATGACAATCCTACCAAAGGCAATATACAAATTCAATGTTATACCAATTAAAATCCCAAAGCAATTCTTCAAGGAAGTTGACCAAACAATCTCAAAATTCATATGGAGGCACAAAAGACCCAGGATAGCAAAGACAATCCTGAGTAACAAAAACACAGCTGGAGGTATTACCATACCGAACCTTAGTCTATATTACAAATCCATAGTTAAAAAACAGCCTGGTACTGGCTCCAAAATAGACACACAGATCAATGGATAAGGATTGAAGACCCAGATATAAGCCCACCAAATTACAGCCATTTGGTCTTTGATAAAGGGGCCCAAAGAATCTAGTGGAAAAAGAACAGCAACTTCAACAAATGGTGCTGGCAAAACTGGATCTCCACATGCAGAAGATTAAACCTGGACCTATACTTGTCACCATGTACAAGACTTAATTCCAAATGGATCAAGGACCTTGATTTAAGGCCAGAGACTTTAAAACCATAGTTGAAAGGATAGGGAACTCCCTCGAGCTGATTGGGCTAGGCCAACAGTTCCTAAACAGATATCCAATGGCACAGTCACTGCTACCAACTCTCAACAGTTGGGATCTTGTGAAATTAAAGAGCTTCTGTTCAGATAAAGAGATTGTAACACAAGCTCAAAGGCAACCCACAGAATGGGAGAAAATCTTCACTAACCACATATCTGATAGAGCTCTACTGTCCAGAGTGCACAAAGAACTTAGAAAACTAAACACCAAGGAAACCAATGGCCCAATTAAAAAAATGGGCCCTGGAACTTAAAAGAAACTTTACCAAGGATGAAATTAAAATGTCTAACAAATATCTTAAAAAATGCTCCACTTCTTTAGCCATCAGGGAAATGCAAATCAAAACTTCCCTGAGATAGCATCTCACCCCGGTCAGGATGGCAAAAATCCACAATACAAACAACAACAAATGCTGGAGAAGATGTGGAGAGAGGGGAACTCTCCTACATTGCTGGTGGGAATGCAGGCTCATAAAGCCACTCTGGCGAGCCGTCTGGAGATTTTTTTCTTTTATTAAAAATTTAATTATACATTTTAAAAATTTTTACCAGTTCCCTCCCTCCCCCCTCCTCCCCCCGAACCCCCTCCTCTCCCTCCCCTTCCCCCAGTGCCTCCCCCCCAATTCCCAGAGAGTCCTTTATTGTGTACGCCTAACTCTCCACTGGGTCCTCCTCTCCGATGACATATAAGGACCCAGTGGCATTTCCATAAGCCCTTTCTCTTGTTCCCCTTAAGCATAAGATCACTACTATGGCTGTCAATCCCTTGCCTCCAGGGGTCTCGGTGCCCTTAACAGATGCTAGACTTTATGAGGGCAACAGTGCGCTGGACATTGCACAGGGCATGCAAAGTCCCATTATGATTGCTTTGGCCCCAACTATTGTTGAGAATCTTGCAAATCGTTGCTCCTCCCATCCTTTTGCTCTTACAATCTTACCGCCCCCTCTTCCGCAAATGTCCCTGAGCTCCAGGATGGGGAGAGATTAGGCTGGCCTAGTTCTATGTGATTGATATAGAGTCTCTGAAGTTCTGGATTGTGGTTTGTTGATTTTCTTTTGCAGTTTTGCTGCTCCTGCAATTCCCTTCACTCCATTCTGCTGGGCACTGTATGTCACCCCCTGGCCAGAGACAAAAAGCTGTTAAACTGGAGTCTTGTTGTAATAGCACATTCAAGGGTAGATGTAATAAGAGTAGGAAACCTCCCTGAGGGAGGGGTCCATCACCCATTTGCAAAATGATTACTTTTTATCTGCTAGACTATATGCCCTCCCCTTCTGGTGAGATCAGGAAAGAACGTCTGTGAACTTAACCAGGTTTCTCATTACTTACTTGCAGACCTTGATGGAGGCCTATTTTCTCTGCTGTAACATGGTCCCCTCTCTCCTTGTTTCTGGTGTGGCCCTCCTAACCCATCTCTCTTGTTCATAATCCTTGCAATTACTGTGTTACATAGGTTTACTTTTGAGTGTCTCAATGTGGGCTGGGTGAGTTTGGTACTAGGAGCCACGTATTAGGGAGTACATACAGCGCTTAATTTTCTGGGTCTGGGATACTTCACTTAATATAATTCTTTCTAATGACATCCATTTCCCAGCAAATTCCAGTAATTCATCATTTTTGATGGCTGAGTAGTACTCCATTGTATAGATGTACCACAGTTTCCTTATCCACTCGTCAACTGTTGGACATTTAGGTTGATTCCATGACTTTGCTATTGTAAACAGTGCTGCTATGAACATGGTCGAGCTTGTGCTATCGAGGCGAACCTCTGCTGCATGGGGGGTTATTCCCAAAAGTGGGATAGCAGGGTCATATGGCATTTCAATCTTTAATTTCTTTAAGAACCAGGTAAATCTATGTATTACCTACAGTAATTGCAAGGATTATGAACAAGAGAGATGGGTTAGGAGGGCCACACCAGAAACAAGGAGAGAGGGGACCATGTTACAGCAGAGAAAATAGGCCTCCATCAAGGACTGCAAGTAGGTAATGTGACACCTGGTTAAGTTCACAGACATTCTTTCCTGATCATTTACAACTAAGGGGGTATGATCTCACCAGAAGGGAAGGGCGTATAGTCTGGCAGATTAAAAGTAACCATTTTGCAAATGGGTGATTGACCCCTGCCTCACTGAGGTTTCCTACTTTTATTACATCTACCCTTGAATGTGCTCTTATAATAAGACTCTAGTTTAACAGCTTTTTGTCTCTGGCCATGGGGTGACATTCAGTGCCCAGCAGGATGGAGTGATAGGCATTGCGGGAGCAGCAAAACTGCAAAAGAAAATCAACAAACCACAATCCAGAACTTCAGAGACTCTATATCAACCACCTAGAACTAGGCCAGACTAATCTCTCCCCATCCTGAAGCTCAGGGAAATTCGCGGAAGAGGGGGCGGTAAGAGTGTAAGAGCAAAAGGATGAGAGGAGCAATGATTTGCAAGATACTCCACACAAGTTAGGACCGAAGCAATCATAATTGGACTTTGCATGTCCTGCACAATGTCCAACACACTATTGACCTCACAAAGTCTAGCATCTGCTAAAGGCACCAAGATCCTTGGAGGCAAAGGATTGACAGCCACAGTAATGTTCCTATGCTTAAGGGGAACACGGGAAAGGGTTCAGGGAAATGCCACTGGGTCCTTGTACGTCATCGGAGAGAAGGGCCCAGAGGATAGTCAGGCATGCACAAGAAAGGACTCTCTGGGAATTGGGGCGGGAGGCACTGGGGGATGGGGAGGGAGGGGTGAGGGGAGGGGGAGCAGGGGTTTCGGGGGGATGGAGGAGGGAGGGAGGGAACTGGTGTACCTATTAAGTTTGTATGAGCTGAAATAATAATAAAAAATGTATAAAAAAACCTATTTATGTGTCACATATAATAGAGGTACAGTTTACACAATGATATTAATGTGAATGGATGCTGAATTTGACCCATTATATATGGTTAGGTGTTATATTTTCCATTTTTATCTTGGTAGCATTCAAAATATTTCAGATTTTAGTGCACTTTGGTCTTAAGAATTTCAGATGACAGACCTTCAGTTATTTCCATGATCTAACTTTTAACACAGCTATCTCTGATTGTTCACTAACTGATATTGATATTATTTTTCTATAAAACTCATTTTATAAATTATAAGTTCACCATTTATATCTTAAATATTTACTACTACTAAAATTTTATGGATAATAAAAGAGATGTTAGAAAATATTCTATATATGGAAAGGATATTTTTGAATGGGAAAAAAAATTCCAAGAAATGATTTTTTTAAATCATACAAAATTTAGCTTTTTCTAAATGTATTGCTAAATTTAGATATTATTTGGGGGTTTCATCATTAGACAATAAAAAATTATGGGTAAGTTCAGAATTCATTAATAAGCTCATTCTTAATGAATGAACAATTGAACAATCTTTTTTAAAAACTTACTTCCAATTCAAAATTTATAATCAAATTATTTCCTGCATCCTTGGAAGTATGTTTTCTTGATACCCAGGATGTTCACAACTGAATTCAGGATGGCAACAACAACCCACACAAATCGGTTCCCCTGCCAAGTGAAGCTTGAATACAAACTCCAGCAATGTGTACAGAAGATGAATTACAACTCCACTTGTCATAGTTTTAAGGAACATTCTACATTACTAAATATATGACCTCTACCATAAATGAAGTGATAATAATTTCAATCTTTTTATAAGTTCTTATAAGAAATGAGGAGGCAGATAATCTCTCCCCATACTAAAGCTCAGGGAAATTTGCGGAAGAGGGGGCAAAAGATTGTAAGAGCCTAAAGATGGGGAGAAGTTACGACATGCAATATACTCCACACAAATTAGGGCCGAAGTAATTATAATAGGACTTTGCATGACCTGCGCAATGACCAACATATCATTGACCCCCCAAATTCTAGCATGGATCACAGGCACTAGGATCCTTAGAGGCAAGGGATTAACAGCCACAATAGGGTTCCCATACTAAAGGGGAACACAAAAAAAGTACTCCAGGCAATGCTATTGAGTTCTTATACCTCATCAGAGAGGAGGACCTAGAGGGAAGTTTGACATGCACACTAAAAGATGCTCTAGGGATGGGGGGCGGGGGGCAATGGGAGAAAGGGAAAAGGGGAAAGGGAAAAGGAGGGAGGGAGCAAAGGGATCCAGGGAGGGTTGGAGGGAGGGGGGGAAGGGGGTCCCTATCAAGCGTGTATGAGTGGAAAAAAATAAATAAATATTTAAAAAAATAAAATAAAATGAAGAAAAAAAAAAGAAATGAGGAGGCAGAAAAGATTTGTTAATCTTTTTCCTTCTAAGCCATTGGGAGATACGCTTTCCACAAAAGACAGTAGCATTGCAAAGATGTGATTTACACTCCTGAGCCACTGAGCCACTGGATGGATTCCCTATGGCTTCTGCTTGTGATGCTGTCCTCTGTGCTGAGAGGAATTCTTCAATTTTTGATGAGCATTTTAGAATTAGCTCTATACTTACGTTTTGGCAAGTTTGTATAGATTATCTAATTAAATTTTAATATAATCATTACCTGGAAGTGGTTTTTCAAATAATCATTAGTTAAATAAATTAGTTACTTTATTTTAATGGAGTGAAGAAAAACATTTTCCTTGGGAGCTTTTATTAATTAATAGTTTTGCTCTCCAAGTTGTAAGACATTAGCATTCACATCTTTTCTCTGCTCTGCAGTTAGACATCACTTTTGTCATCAATAGAAGGAAATTAGAACTAGCACTCAACAATAGGAATGTTGCCCAGAAAAAAATGAGTATTTATCTCATTAGAGCTTTCAAAATGACTTATGGAATGATGATATATTATTTTCCATTCCAGGAACAAGAAGAGACAACTGTAACTATAGTTACCAAGTATGCCAGGACCTCTCTTCCAGAATAGTCTCAGACTAAGTATTTATTCAAAGAATTTGTCATGTGAACACAATTAGGGGCAGGAGGTTAGAATGAAAACTTAAATGACTTGCTACAAGCATTTTAATATTCAACTTTTATTATCACCGTTTTTGCTATAAAACACTTTATTTCAAAAATATCCTTTTAAAAAAAATCCTATCTTAGGTTGCTCATAACCAAAAACTGTGATTAGTCTTTGTCCTGACACACAACTATTTATTTTTTTCAACATTGCATGTCCATTTTCTATTTTCTGGGATTGCCTTGATCTACTATACATTTTTAGCACAAAGGAATAAACTCCTTTTACTTAAGAAAAATTAGAATGTCTGTTTCAACTTGTCTCAGAAAATACTCTTGCGACTTACTTTGTGAGGATACTAGAAGTAAAGGAGATGTATTCCTCTGCAGCTGGGCTAAGGCTGAATTATTAATTCTACATATTGATATTCAATATGAGTGTAGGATCTATGTGCTGGGCATGTAGCTCAGTTGGTAGACTGCTTGTCCAGAATGTATTAGACAGAGGGTTCTATCCCAGCACCTCTTAAAGTGTCAGGAGTTACAAACAAGAGGATCAGAAGTTTAATGTCATCCTCAGCTATACAGCATTTTGAGCTTGAGCCATATGAGACCTGTCTCGAAAAAAATAAAATCCAGGAATGACATCACACACCTGGAATCCTAGCACTTTGGAGGTAGTGCCTGGAGGGCCATGCGTTCATAGTCACCTTCAGCTGTACATCAGTCAGAACCAGCCTGGTTCTGTTTCAAAAGAAAAAATAAGGAAGAATCAGAATTTCGACATTAAAAATAACTGCTGAAGATATTCATGTAAGGATACAGAATTTTAAATCAGGTACTTGGACTTGGATATTAGATATTTTATTTACTAGGTTTATGACCTTGATTTAATTATATAATATCCTCCAAATTCTAATTTGTTGTGGTTGAAGTAGAGAAGGGACAGTATATTCCACACAGTTCAGTTTGGAGGATTAAATGGGGATTAAATCTTATTTACAAATGGCACTAAGTAATGGGAAGTTGGTGTACTTAAAAATACCAAGCATTTAATAAGCTGGGTCTTATTATTGCTGATTGTTACACATGGTCAACACAGCACTCAATGATTAAAATTAACTTAAGAAGGTATTCATGAGCTCTTAAAAGCAATATTAGTGCTAGCTCTCTCAGCTTCTGGCATTGCCTTCCCAGAAGTATTTGCCAAAGGTTGCGGAGGTATTCCAAACCATCCTCTTTTTCAGTCTTTGTGTGTGTTTGAGTTTTCTTGCTTCACGAAGAATTCTGTCTTTTGCGGCAAAACCTCAGCAAGACTGCATATCCCTTACTTCCTGTTACTTAATAGTCCCCAGTGCTAACTTAAAATAGTAAATAAAAAATTCACACTGTATATGAAAGAATGCCTGCAGTCCATGAGAAGTAAAGGCTTATCATAATAAGTCACGCCTTGGTAATAACAACTCAGCTCTGTCTTTGCTTCCCTGATAGATAGTTGCTTGTTCTCTGTCCATAAGACTGTCTGTTACATCCGCAAAGGGCCAAGGCCAGTGTCTAGCAACCTTTAGAGAAACAAGATACATCCCTGTGCCCAGGGGCTGTGTCTTCTGAGGTAATTAATAGGCTGTAACAAACTAGGACACTTTTTTTTTACAGAATCTAAGATATTCAATTTTAAATTTTACCCACTGCAGAGAATTCTGGGTTGGGCTTTGGTGTTCTGACGCTGTGTCCTGTTGGATTTTTCTACCAGCCTTCGAAAAACATGAACTTCCTCTTTCTTTCAAGACAATGAATAAAAACTAATTCTTTGACTGGCAAGGTAAGTCAAGCCAATAAGGCACCTGCTCATAAACCTGTCCTCTGACCTCATCCGTGTACCATGACATGCTGCATGCTTGTATTCTCTCAAATAAACACAAATGTATTAAAAAACAATTATTTAAACAAGTACACACACACACACACACACACATACACGCACATACACACACAATGGATTCAATGCAAAACCAAACAATAGTAATTATGGAAGTAAGGCAAATGCCTTCCTTCATTCGTGTATCTAGAGCATTTGGATGGCAGTCTTAACTCAAATTATTCACTCTCCCATGAAGAACTTCAGGGATCACTCTGTCTTATGAAGAAGCTCAGGGTACCTAAGAAACACTGTTCAGCACTGCTGTTGATTCAGCAGCAGGCAAACAGAAGTCTTGGTTTACAGAGATCTTACTTTTGTGGGCAAATTATTGGATATATTTATATGCAGTCAATTCCAGTTGAATTTCTTTGATTCTTTTAGATTTTCCTGGCAGAATTATTTTCTATATGCAAGTACTAGTTTATTTCTAAAGCTCTGTTATAAGTTTTTAGCAATGTGACAGTGGTCACCTGCCACACGCACACCAGAATGGTGTCTGGCCAGCAGCAGATCAGCCAAGAGAGGTGCACTGGAGTGGCTCTGCCTTGCTGCTGGTGCTGATAATCTTCTTGCTTCAGCTCATCGACAATAATTTTGCCCTCCAAGTCCCAGATCTTGATGCTGGGGGCCGTGGCAATCAGAGCCAGTAGCATTTAGGGCTAAAACCCAGGGCATTAATGATGCCCCCACCATCTAATGAAGGACTCTTTACTGATTTTGTCAGAGAAATACAACTTCAAATATCAGGAAAATATACTTTTTTTTTTTTACAATATCCAGTAGTTCAGTAGAAAAGGTATTGCTGTTTAAAGCACTGAAGGAGAAACAGTAAAATAAACATTGCATTAAGTCAGAGTTCTCTAGAGAAACTGAACTGATAGAGTGGATATAAAAAGAATTTGTTGTATTGACTCACAAGAAAAAAAAATGTAAGTAGTCCAACAATGACTGTTTGTAGCTTCTCAGTTCAGAAGCTGAATATCTCAGCAGTCCCAGTCAGGTGCTGAAAGCCAAAGGATTCCCAGAAAGTCCCTGAACCTCAGTCATGCTGAAAGCCCAAAGAGTCTGTCTGGGCTCTGATGTCAGCAAAGAATGGGAGCAGAAGAACAAAATGAGCTCAACAGCACAGAGCAAGGAAAAGAGGGGAGCAGAAGAGAAGGAAATCCTTTTTCCTTGCTACCTGGTCTGCTACTAGAAGGTGCCACCGATTATGGGCTGGGTCTTCCACATCAATTATACAGGTTCTTAATGCTTGCCTTAACCATCAATTCTTCACAGACTTTTCAAAGCTCAGGCTGTAACTATCAAGTTGACATACATATATATATGTGCATATATATATATATATATCATATATCATTATCATAAATGTAATATATAAAATAAAAATAAATCTATATATAAAAATATATAAAAAATAAAATATAAAAACTATCATAAATGTAATCACTCAAGAAATTAGAACAAAAAGGAACATGGTGAAAAAGCATGTTAAAAAAATTAATAGAGCTTCTGCTTCTAGAATTGACAGAACAGATGCGTATTCAGCAAAAATATATAAACTTGGATATGGCTCATCAGGTACTGTACAATGGAAAGTCCAAGGTTACAATTCTCCACTTAAGAAGACACACAAAAGGAGCCTCAGAATGGCCCTGGATTTCTGCCTGAAGGTTCCATACCACCATGACCCAGAGAGGAAGGCTTCACGAGGAGATAGGGAAGCCAAGGAGGTCAAGAACTGCAGACAGCTGGCAAACTAGAATTTAGACAAAGCTGCCACATTGACGGAAAACAGGAAAAAAAAAAACCTGTTTAAACATTGAACATGAGTTACCAAGTGTGCATTAAAGCATGCATGATGAGATTTTGGATAACTTAGTAAATACTACAGGCACAAGGACCGAATAATAATTGCAGATATGAAATAAGAAAGACTCAAATATGTTGAGATTCTGGCCCAGTCAGATTGGAAATATCTTGCTGAGAATCTTCAGCATTGAAGAATCATCAGCTGACATGTCATAGACGTCAAACCAGTGAGTAAAGGCCAGATCATAGAAAATGTTCATGTTCCAAGATTACACCAAAGTAAAAATAAAATTACCTTATGATGACTAAACCTGTCACCATGTCTGCAAATAAAGGGAAGAGTTGCAAATTGAACCAAAATGTTTATGATTCCAAATTTAATACTTTTATTCTGTTTCCATCCTAGAGAGAATCTAATCTTCAAATGACTCAGGAGCAACTAGAAGTATGGACCCAAGACAAACATTTGCCAGTCAAAATGATTAGAAGTCAACCCTAGACTGTCCAGGTCAAGGTAGTAAAATGATTTTGACATAGCCAGGGTCAAGACAATGAATTCTTGTCAAAATTAGTAAAGCAAATAAAGTTACAAATAATCTTCACACTTGAGATGAAATATTCTGCATGGCAGATAGTCTACTGAATCTGAAAAGACAGCAATGATTGGTGTGGTGGCACCCAGACATGAACAGGAAATTGTCAGTAAGCAATGGATTCTTTGGGGCTGAAGTTTTGGTGCTCTAATCTGGGCGCGGAAGGTTCAGTTTTGCCACCCAGCTTGTTTCTTGTCCTTCCCGTGGTTCTCATCTTCACAGAAAAATCAGTTACAGGGGGGCATATTGTGACAGAGACAGAATACAAGTGGGCCATCTTCAGTGTCCAACTACCTAAGAAGCCTCATTCAGGTCACAGCCACTGATGACATCTGAGTAGTCGGGAAGTCAGATAGTCAAGGCCAGGATTTGAGAACATCCCATGAACATGAGATCATGACAAGGGGTCAGACATTGCCTTAATCCAGGTCAATAGATAACTCAATCTGCTATGAATGAAAAGAAACTTCTTTGAAATTTAAGTGCACAGTTTACTGTAAGTTCACAGATAGGATATCAGGAAATATGGCATCTTAGTTCAAAAACTTGAAGGATTTTCTTATTTATTTATTTATTTATTTACATCTACCTACCTAGAGGAATGAATGAAGAGGATAGGGAAGATAGGAATGGAAATAGAGAGCCTACATTTATTCACCTTGTTTCCTTCTGCAACATGACACAAATATGCACATTGATAGTTTCTTTAAAATCTATTTGATAAATAATTTTTTTAGGCAACATGGACTAGAAATAAGAAATCTGGGGGCTGGAGAGCTGGCTCAGGGGTTAAGCCTCTGCCTTGCAGGCAGAAGGTCCTGAATTTGGATCCTAGCCTATCCTATGGAATGCAGAAATAGAAAACTCTTGAAACTGAGTATCCAGAATTTTGAGTATTAGTAAGTATGAATCTCTCTAAATACAAATGCATGTCCGTGTGCATGTGCACACACACATACACACACGGAAATGGCTTAGCCATTGAAATCTGTCAATGAAACAACATGAAGTCTGTTTTTTCTGATCTTTCTTGATCTTTTCCTAAGTCTCGTCCCACGGAGTAACAGGCATTATGTTTAGATTCACAACTGCAGTGATTACCTGCATAATAAGACTGGACTTATCAACTCCATCATGAAAAGATCATGCACAACACATATAAATGTTCTTATCAATTAAAAAATAAAACTAACAAAAGAAAGAGCCTAGCACTCCCTGAGGGGCTGTAAGCAGAGGAGGGTTGCTGAGGTGAGAAGTCGCATTCCTCTGCTGCAGCCCGTGGTCCGCGCCCTTGCCGGGTGAACAGTCCCTTGGTCCATGCTTCAGCAGGCAAGCCTAACAGAGTGCCACTAGTGGGTCACAACTAAAATAAAATAAACGTAAACGTAGGAGGAGAACTTGGGAAGAAGGAGTGATTCTGTGAAAGGGAGAAAGAAATGAGAAAAGACAACAGGGAGATCTCAATCAAAGTACACTCATTATATTTGTGCATGAAACTTTTAAATAATCAATTCACATTTTAAAACTTTTGAAAAAATAAATATAAGGGCTGGAGAGGTAGCTCAGGGGTTAAGCCTCTGCCTTGCAGGCGGAAGGTCCTGAGTTCGGATCCTAGACCCCACATATAGACGCCAGACGCCGGGCAGAAGCGGGGGCGGCCTGCGCTTCTGGTCCTGATAGGGCGGAGCTTGTGAATCCCCGGGGAAGAGTAAACAGGAGATGGAGGCGGTCCATGGTGGTTCCCAAACTCATCCGTGGTTCTACACACACGCACACACACAGGCATTTCACAATTGAATAAGTAATAAAAATTTAAAAAAAAACCTGAGAAAATATTTTAAAATATATATATATATATGGGAATAATAGAATAAGCTGTGTTTATAGTAATCAGGACAAATTAGGTTCAAATGTTATTCTGACTTATAAAACTTTTGTAATTTTTTCTATACTTTTTTCAGAGATGAAAATCCACAATTTTTAACAGATAATGAAGACCTCTGTGACCGACAGAAAGAGCATTTTATTTACAGGGTTGTACAATGTGACTCTCTGTGTTTCTATGTGCCCGGAATATGGACATTTGTATCAAGAATATATTGGATGCTTTTCTTTTTCGATTTATATTGGGTTGAAGGGAATTTTTCCAAATTTCCATTTCAGTTTAGGGTTTACATTTCATTGTTGCTAATATCTGGATTTCAAAAAGTGGAACTTTTAGAAACTCCACTTCTTTTGCAAAGGTAAATTATACTGTAATTATGGGCACAGTCACTGATTTCATTAGTACAAGCAGTTTCAAACGTAGCTGAAAAATTGAACATCTGGAAATGTCTTTCAAGATTATGGTTCCATAAATCTAAGGCAACATTTCCCAGACACCTAGAGTTTCGCACCATGGTAGCCACTTAGAGTTTGCAAGGAAACAAAATAATCAAAATCTCTGTGCTTCAGAAAATAAACTAAATTAGGTACATATTCTGTTTTAGAGGAAGTATATGCAGCTAAAAATGGAGTATTCAGAAAAAGAACAATCCACTGTAGGTGAAGAATGTAAAAGAGATAGAATGTATGTTATGAAATCTGAGAAATCTATGGCAAGGAAGGTCAGTGGGAGAAGGCCAGGGGAATGGGCATTGCCCGTGCCTGTGGAGCACAAGTCCAGAGTGAAATAGACTCCATGGCACTCCCCAACTTAGAGAGGTTGGAAATGACATGGACTCGCATCTCTTTCTGTAAGTCATGGAGACCTTCCAATATCAGTAGAAGGTTCTGGACTTTCCTCTCTAAAAAAATCATATATTAAAAAATATAAAATATTGCAAACAATTTTATGTCTCACACAATCACATTCAAACTCAGTTTTTCCTGAGTAGTATAGGCACAGTTTTTTTTTTTTTTTTTTCAATTTGAATGAAAAACTTTCAGCTCAGCTCTCCCTGGGGGAGTAACCTGGGGAAAAATCTCTGAATTGAGCTGCTGTCAACTCCTAATATATAGAGCCAGGGCATAGCAGAAGAAAGTTTTAATTGACAGTGTCCAAAACCCCGTGGATGCTTCCCTTCATCAGTAAATTACGGTTTCTCATATGGCTTCACAATGTCTGATCTGATCATGAGTCTTCTGCATGTTGTGGAGGGTCCTGATGGGAGAGATATTCCTCTTCAGTGAACTCTGTGCAGGGAATTTCTAAAATGTCCGTTGCTAACTTCACAATTCTCCCTACTTGTTCTTCCGTGTGTGTTTTCAAGAGACAAACCTTAATTTCCATATACTTCCAGGTACTTCGGGGCTGAAGATGTGAAAGAGAGACTGACCCTGCCCAAGAGAACAGTCCCCCTGTAGCCAATGCTAAATAACAGCTTCCCAAGTCTGTTTTCTCTTTTTGTTTTAGGGATCATCCTCAATTTCCTCAAGAAAACTTGGAGACCGGATTAAATTTCTGACTTCACTCTGGCCACTCTGATTTATTTTCTCAGTGGCTACCCACACCACCGAAAGCACCAGATTTTGAATCTTATTATGACAAATATCAGTAATGTATGATTCATGAAATTTTCCTGAATAAATCAAATCAATATTCTAGAAAAATAAAACATTATAATAGTCCTTCGGCATTTTCAATAATGAAAATGGTGCATACGTAGAATTTCATTGACTTCCTATTCAACCATGGGATAAGACTTTACTTCTAGTCATATTGAGTGCTAGTGTAGATCAAATTGAACACTCAAATAGAAACCCAATAAGTCTGAGTATGATTTTGGGAAGGAGGTCTTTGCAGGTAAAATCAGCTTAAAACTAGAAGTTTTCTTGAGGAGGTGTGAACAAATGTCTGACATACATCAATGAGTAATTCTTATGACTTATTAGTAAAACAACCCCATAAGTATCCATCTTAGTGAACCAATGATTTCATTAGTTTCCCACTGAAACATGGATGCCTCAAAGACAGTTGCAATACTAAAAGACTACTTGGGCATGGATGATGACTCAATTACGTTTCAGCCCTGAGGTTTCCTGTATATCTTGCACGTAGCTCCAGCAGACAAGCTCTTCTTCCCAGTAAGTATTTATTGCTCTTATAACCTGGGGAGAAGTCTTTGGGATCCTGTATATTTCATGAATTTCCTGAACCTTGTTTCATTAGCTTCCTGAGCCTTAGCCTTAGGAGTCTTCCCCCCCCCCCTTTCCTCTATAAGGGAATATTTCAATTTAGCTCTGTAACCTGACATTGCATTGGAAGAGGATGGTGTGTCCTAACCTCATCACCACACTGATCTTATAAAAAAGAATCTGGATAAAAACACACTCAAGAGAAAACTCCATCTTTATGTAGAGGCAGAGATTGAAGAAAAGGTTAATTGGCCGCTCCAGAGGCAAAGAGGCATGGAACCTCAGAACCTTCAGAAGAAACCAACCCAGCTTCCACTGACTTTTGATTTTTAGCTTCCTAAACTCTATGATAATGTTTTTGAAAGACACTTGCTCGTAGCACTGTGTTTAGAAAACCCTAGGAAATTGCACAAGACATTTTCTTTTTTATAAATGCAGGATATCGTTTTTTAAAAGTATGAAAAGGTAACAATGCTGGAATTAACAATTCACAGGAAGTCCCAAACCAGCTAATAGTCTCTAAGATTGTTCTAATTCTGTTAATTCTCTGACTCTGAAACCAAGAAAATTACATTGTCAAGCAGTTGACTATACAATAAGATATTTGTGACTTCTAAGGTTACAACTAACTAAAATGTGGGATCCAGTCTTGAAGTGTAAGCCAGGAAACATTCATTTTGAATCCTCTGTCAAATATTATGTTGACATTTCTTTACACTAATAGAGTTTTGATCTGGATTATATAGTGTGCCTATAGGATTCAACGAAATTACTAAAGCAAAATCATAAGCATATCTTCAGTGATCATGAAATAGTATTTTTTTCAAAGTTAAATACTTATATTCCTCTAAAATAAAGAAACCTGTATTTCTATCCTGAAATACATATACCTCTAATATAAAAGTTTTTGAACAAAGAAATACAAAAATCATTTAAGCAACTATATTTAACTTTGAAATACATGAAAGTATATTAGACTATTCTTGAGAAAAAATACTTTTAGAAAAGAAAAAAATAGAAATATAGGAAAACAAAAGGCTTGATTTGTTTAAGGCAAACCAAAACAAGGCAAAACAGAAAAGGTCTCACAATCAAACACCATAGAAAATATCAACATACCAGAAAATGTCAAATTTTTAACCTTTTGAAAAAATCTATTCATTTCCCACTCACTGACTCTAAGGATCTTTTCTTTTAAAATAAATGGTTTCTCTCTTTCCTTTCATAGTAGGAAAGAAACAATGTGGCATTGTCTTGTAAAAACCAGATTGTAATAAACTGTCTACACTTAAATTATCTTTGCTTTCCCAGTGTTGCCTTCCTTAAAGGGCCTTGGAGCAAGAAAAAGAGACTACTTACAGCCCAAAGGCTTTTAAAAGTGACAAAAATAAGCTGTAAGTTTTGGACCGCCTCCCTTGTCACAGAGCAATAGAAAGTGGAAGGACACAGCTGCTGGGACATCCTTCCCACCATATAATGCACATTTGCATAATCCTTCAATTCATGCCTGGGAACCATAGTGACCATAATGACCTTGGTTGTAAATATCTGGAGAATGTGAAACCTTCCTGTGAACTCTTATTTCACCTACCCCATTCCCATATTTAATTGTTTTCCTCTAAAACTCTGAAGTATTTGTTAGATTCCCACTGAGTGTGGTTCCTTAGTCCATGTAGACTAATAAACCCTCAAGCAAGTGGACTCAGTTTCTCCATTAAAGGGGATGCTCCTTCAACAATCTCTCCTCTATCAAGTAAACTCTTGATAGTTCCTCGCCCTACTTGTTAACATGCTCATATGTTTTAATCTCAAAACATTGAAATAGATAAAGCTCCAGCAATGAGGGGTTAGCACCTCTTAGATGAGAGCTGCTGTCTTCCAGTTTCCAGCAGTGACACATATGTCTAACATTGCAGCGATGCAGTCTCGATAACCTAGAAGACTCACTAACATGAGTGAGGAAGACTGAGCCAGAGACAGGATGATGCTTTCAGAGGCTTTGCAACCTTCTCACTGATAGACAGGCATCTGAGGAATGAGAGGACAGATGAGTGTCTTTCTTTCCAAGACATTGGTGCTTGCTGGCCAAAGAACTAGAAGCCTCAGAGGTCTTCTGATCTTCCAACAAGCCCTAAGCAGCCTCACCAAATGTTTACCCACAGACCAACACAAAGGAGGAAATTTGACTCTGGGTTCCTTCTTTAAATACCAATTAGTTTATCAATGATCATGTAGTCTTCAAGTCTTGGAATGGTAATTGTCCAGCATATGAGGAGTTGTCATCGAATCCTCAGTGCTTTTATAATGGAAAAAGCAAACAAGCAAACAAACAAAAGATTATCTCAGAGCGAGAGGGATGACTCACTAGGTAAAGGCATAAAGCAAAACCTGAACTTGATTCCTGGGGCTTGCATATTAGAAGCTGGAAACCAAATTCCTGCATGTTGTCCTTTGAGTCCTTTGACTCCCAACATGAGTGCTATGGCAGATGAACACCTCCTTGGGTGCTTGCTCTCCGCCCTCTCAAATAAATAAGTAACTTGAAGTTTTTTTTAAAGCTTGAGGCCAGTATCACTTTCATTAGCAGAATAGTTCTCTGAGTCTATAGTTCATTAAAAATACCTCTGTCAAGGTATCAGCAGTACAAGAGTTTCCTATATTAAGTTACAGTAAAATTTTCAACTTTCAGGATTAATATTCTTGCCTTCAATCACCTTTATTTACCCAGAAGGAAAACTATTCATATCTTGCCAAGACATAAGATTAGAACCCTGCTTTTGTAGAATGAAACACATAAAAATTGCAGTGAATTCATGAATATTTGGAATGATGTATCTTTGGGGGAAGATTGGATATATCTTTTTTTATAGTTTGTGTTGTGTAACCTGATAAATATGCAGCAGATGAATTTAGATAAGAATTTCAAATAAAAATTATCTCAAAATGAAATTCTTATACTCGTTATCCTCCATCAACACAGCTCATTAAGTGAGATTTCATTTGTTTGTCAAGTATAATTTTACAGTTCAACTTTGAAATTATTTTTAAACCCACTAGAATACAGCATCCTGAAGAGAAATAATCGGTTAAAATATTGCATTTTGCCTTAAGAAATCTCTTGAATCTGCCATGTGAGCTATAAAGAAAGATATACAAAAGGGCATTTCTGATTATTAAGCCAAATAGTCCTCCTACCTTACAGAACAGCAAATAGCAATGGCTAGATGTGAATAGCCGGAGAATGTGTTCCATTCTGGCTGGCCACAGAGAGATACTCTACCATCAGCACAAATGAACTAACAATATATTGCAATTGTGCATTCAGGCTGGTCACGGAAGCATATTCACTATCAGACATGAATGAGCTAAGAATGTGCTGCAAGTCTACATTCCAGCTGGTCATGGAGAAGTATTCCACCTGTGTCTTGTTCCATTCCCTTTATGAAATAAAGATGAGGATTCACGTAATGAACTGAAAATAACATAGTGATTTGCTCATTTGGTTCTGCCATAGTTGAAGGGTTGGTGTGACAGATATTAAAACTCTAAAAATTAATTGCATAACACAATTTTCAGAAAAGTTTTTATGTAAAGACATCACAATTAGCTTTAAAAATTCTTATGAAAACATCTAGTTAAAAAGTATGACAGTAAAGTGTTTATCCTTGTAAATATATTAATGTTTCAATTTGACGCTAATGCTTCACTTTTAATGCAACATCCTTTGACCTTCTAGCAAAAACAGTGCCTTTAATTTTTTGTGGAAAAGTATCCATGGACAGAATGATTTTTAAATGTTATTAAGCAAATTGAAAAGATTTTTCACACTGCATCAGCCATCCTTTACTAACAAGTGAAGACTAAAATTGAAACTAAGTTAACTATGTAAATTCTAATTTAAAAGCTTGAGGAATCTAAAGCATAGTCTAAAAACTCATAAATGTTTCTCTATAAGGGGAATAATAATGTCATGATGGACTTTACTCTCAAACTACAAACCAGAATAAACTCTTCGTCCTTTAAGTTGTTTTCCCAGAAATTTTTATAGCACCAATGAGAATGAAAGTGGTCATCAGCTTGCAAGTTTTGGTCAGGGTAAGGCTTTCAGCGTTGAACATAGTTTGTATTTCTTAAGTTGGTAGCTATATAAAGGACTACCCTCAAACATCTCACTGAAGAGCTTACGGTTAACAGTGGTTAATAATTTCCATTCCATAAAGAGTAAAGAATTTTCTATTTTAACACCTCTTTCAGAAAGCCAAATATCCACATTGAATTTTATGCAAAGATTGTTCAAGAAAACTTGAAGAAAAGCTATTTGTACCTGTGAAGATATGATTGATCAATATGCTGATGAATATATTACTCAATTTCTGCTCTTCCCCAAAAAGTATGTGAGTATTTCTATTTTGAAATGTTATGTTTTATATTTCATATTCATATTATATAGTTATTTTGAAAATATTTAAATTTTTTTCAATATTTGGCAATGCTGCTGGAACTGGAAAAAGTCTTCAGAATAAATCTCATTTTGTTACTCACTTTTCTTTCTTTCATTTTTAGAGGATTAAGGTAGAGTTTATTAGAGGAGAGAAAGAATGGAACTCCCGGACTCCAGACGTGGAGTGCCATGAGGGACAAGAGCGGCTTGGAGAGCTCATGGACTCCAGGCATGGAATCCATGAGGGGCAAGGAGCTGAAAAAGAGTCCTGGACTCTAGATCTGCAGTGCCATGAGGGGCAGGCACCTTGGTATTCACTTTTCATCACGCTGACAAAATACCTAAGGAAATAAAGCTAAAAGATAAAACATATTTTCACTCTTGGATTAGAAGTTTCAGTTCGTAGTTGGCTGTATACATTGCCTACATTGTTTCTGGCCTGTGGTAGTAGATCATGTTAAATGGACATAGAGCAGCAAAGTTGCTCATACTATTGTAGGTTAAAAAAAAGCGAGAGAAAGAGACTAGGGACAATACATAGCTTTCAAAGCATGTCCCCAGGGATCGCCCTCTTCCATCAAAGTCTCAGCTTCTGATATGTAATTCAGCTGTGAACTCACCAATGGAGTAAGCTACTTGTGGTAGACAACAGGTGCCAATTTGAATCCCAAACTCTGGGCACATGTGTAAAGAATTAGCAGCTGAGTTGAGCCCTAAGCAAGCCTACAGGAGATCACCTCATTGACAGGGAAGATCCCACCCATAGTAGGAGAGACTAGATAAGATGGAGGGAACATTTCCTAGAACTCTTTCTTGTGTTCCTCTTAAGTATAGGAACACTATTGTGACTGTTAATCCCTTGCTTCTAAGGATCCTAGTGCCTTTAGTCCATGCTAGACTTTGAGGGGTCAATGATAAGTTGGTCATTGCACAGGTCATGCAAAGTTCTATTATGATACTGGCCCTAACTTGTGTGGAGTATCTTGCACATCATTGCTCCTCCCATCTTTGTGCTCTTACAATCTTACCGCCCCCTCTTCCGCAAATTTCCCTGAGCTTCAGGATGGGGAGAGATTAGGCTGGCCTAGTTCCAGGTGGTTGATATAGTCTCTGATGTTCTGAATTATGGTTTGCCACTGAGTCCTTACCCCTCATCAGAGAGGAGGACCCAGAGGAAAGTTTAATATACACATTAAAGGATGCTTCAGAGATGGGGGAGGGGCACTGGGAGAAAGGGAAGGAAGGGGGAAAGGAAGGGGAAAAGAGGGGAGGGAGCAGGAAGGTCCAGGGAGGGGTGGAAGGAGGGAGGGGACAGGGGTACCTATTACGTTTGTATGAGCAGAAAAATAAATAAATTAAGAAAAAGAAAAAAAAGGTGGAGGGAACAGACTTGGGGAGCTGGCAGTCTTTGGTACACTTGGACAAACATGTCTGGCAGGAGTGGTTGGCCCCTTTCTCAGCAGTTCTGTGGATATGATGTGACCAGGTCCCTTTTCAGGAATCAATATGATCGTTACAGTTGAGCTGAATTGAGAACTGTAACCAAACAATCAAAGGCCACAATAAAATCCCTTATTTCCATAAACCATTTTGTCATGAATTTGTTGACAACATGAAGAAAAACTGTGGAAACCCTGGTGAACTTAACACTCCTGTGATCCAGCCACCTCTCAAGAGCACCCCCAGCTGGGGGCACTTGAGCCTTCGGGAGAGTCATTATTTATCCAACCATACCTTCGTATCAATGCCACTGAAAAATACCTTAGATTGAAGTTCAAAAGAGTCTGTGAGGATTGACCGTTTTATTGTAAAATCCCTTTTGTGCTTTTTCTCTTTCTCAGTGATTGGGAGTGTTAGGAGAGTAGGAAGTTTCTCAACAAGCAGCATGTCCTTGAAAAATCTCTCTAATGAGCATCTCAGAATAAGTAGACAGCCAATAAAAGTCTAGCAATCTTTCATAGCCAAAAGGCTTTCATTTTTTATTATTATTTATTTAATTGTGCATGTGTGTGTGAGTATATGTATGTATGTATGTGTGTGTGTGTGTGTGTGTGTGTGTGTGTGTGTGTGTGTGTGTAGAACCACGGGCGAATTCGGGAACCACCAAGGACCGCCTCCACCTCCCTGGGATTCACAGGCTCCGCCCTACCAGGACCAGAAACACAGGCCGCCCCGCTTCCGCTGGCGTCTATATGTGGAGTCTAGGATCCGAACTCAGGACCTTCTGCCTGCAAGGCAGAGGTTTAACCCCCGGCTTTCATTTTTTGTGTGGCAAAAATCTGATTAAAAAAAAGTCTTATAGGAATATATGTACATATTTCTGATTTTTTTTTTCAAAATGTTGACAGGATATAAACAAGAAATCCAAAATGCTCACATTTGGATTAAGTCTCTTTTAAAAATTTTAAATAAAGTTTTCAGACTTTCCTATAACCAAAATACTGTCATTTATCACATCAATAGAAGAAGAAAAGATGTAATTATTTATATATTTATAATTAATTATTGTCAATGACAACTGGACTTGAATTTTAAGAAGTTAGTGAATATTTTTATTGTGGATCATTAACAGGGTGACCAAAGTCTTGAAAATACAGATACATTTGGAATAGCCACTCCAAAATAAACTGATGAGAAACATCTTCAAAATGAGAAGCTATAATCCTTCTCAACAATTTTCCCATAAACCCATGAAGATTTCAGAACTGCTTGATATTTTTTTGATTGTTCCTAAAGTAAACACTAGGTGAATACTTTTCTTTTGACTTCTTTGGCACTGCAGGTATGTCATGGTTATAATTTCCGACTTGGGTAAACCTTGCTCAGAGGCATCATTTCACAATGCCTGCTTTCATCTATAATTCAGGTTTAAAAGATTAGTTGTTAGAGCATTTTATCTCTGGCCAGGAGGTGATATCCAATACCCATCAGGATGGAGCCAGGGGCATTACAGGAGCAGCAAAATTGAAAAAAAAAATCAACAAATCATAATTCAGAAAATCAGAGACTCTACATCAACCACCTGGAACCAGGACAGCCTAATCTCTCCCCATCCTAAAGCTCAGGGAAATTTTCAGAAGAGGAGGCGGTAAGATTGTAAGAGCTTAAAGATGAGGAGGAGCAATGATATGCAAGATACTCCAGACAAGTTAGGGCCGAAGTATCATAATAGGACTTTGCATGACTTGCTCAATTACCAACATATCATTGACCCCCCAAAGTCTAACATGGATCACGGGCACTAGGATCCTTAAAGGCAAGGGATTAACAGCCACAATAGTGTTCCTATACTAAAGGGGAACACAAGAAAGAGCTCTAGGCAATGCCACTGAGTCCTTACAGCTCATCAGAGAGGAGGACCCAGAGGAAAGTTTGACATGCACACTAAAGGATACTACAGGAATGTAGGAGGAAGCACTGGAAGAAAGGGGGGGGGGAGGAAAGAGAAAAGGGGAAAGAGAGCAAAGGGATACAGGGAGGGGTAGAGGGAGAGGGGAATGGGGTACCTATCAACTTTGTATGAGTGGAAGAAATAAAAAAAAAGATTAGTTGTTAGATGATAGTGGAAAAATTGGATACCCATATGCTGAAAACAGACTGAAATTTCACTCCTGTCTCTCAAGCTGTACACATGTTTACTCAAAATACATCAAAACCTTAGTATAATACCTGAAACTGTGGGACTTTAAGATAGGCTTCCCTTCCCCCAGCACCTAGCCCTCCGACCGAGCGCATTCTAAAACTTCCCGCTGAGAATGCCAAATGTGGGACTCTCAGAGAGGCTTCCCTTCCCCCAGCACATAGTTCTCCGGCCGCGGGCATCCTAAAACTTCTTGCTGGCGCCAGTCCAAAGGCGCCAACCGTGTTTACGCGATCTGGGCAGGACGTGCCATTCCGCCCTCCACCCTGGGCAGTACGGGAACTGCCCAGAGACTCCGCTATCAGCAAAAGAACATTTGGTGGTCAGCTTTATCACCCCATAACTCAACTGCCCAGAGACACCGCTATCAACAAAAGAACATTTGGTGGTTAACTTTATTGTGTGCTGTGTTCCCATAGAGTTTGCTGTGACCGCTTTCATTATAAAAACCCTACCCCGATCTCAGTCGGGGCCGCTCCTTCCTAGCTTGCGAGAAGGACGGTCCTGGCAGCCAGATTAAACTTGCCTTATGCCTCTTGCAGCAATCGCTCGGTCCTCGTGGTTCTTTCCCGGGTCTGGGTGGGTGATAACGGGACTTCGGTTCCAACAAAACCACTAGATGGAAAGAGGAGAAACATTCCAAACCATTGGATCATACCAGTTTCCTGAACAGGACTCCCAAAGCACAAGAAACAAAAGTAAAAATTGACAAATAAGATTAAATTAAACTTAAAAACTTTTGATATCCATTAGATGGAAGATGTAAAATGTAACATGTAAAATATGTAAGAACTTAAAAAGCTAAATCAGGTGATCACCAGTATAATTAGTGGCATGAGTATCAAGGAGAAAAACCAACAGCTTTATGATTGGATTCAAGAATGACACCGATCCCTGTTACTGTAAATTAAAAGAAGAACCTTAAAAAAGGGGAAGGAAGAAGTAGATCAACAGGGAAGACAGCCAATAAACCTATAGGTAGGAAGACAGTACATCACACTGCTTTGTAGAAGGCTGTTATTATAACCATAGAATGTGAACTCACAGTGGAAACCTTTGGGTCTAAAGCTGGATGAATGAAGGGAAATGCACATATCAGTGGGGGGACCTGAAAAAAGGCAAATTGATATACCAAGGAGGTCCGAGCCCTCACAGGAAGACAAGCCAGAGAAAACCCTGGGGTCCATAGAAGCATACAGGCAGAAGGGTGGGAGGGAATAGTGAAGGGAAGGAAGAGGATGGGAGAGAGAAGAAGGAAGGGAGACTGGAATGAATACTCATTATGCTTATAAAATAGAAAAATAAATTTTTAAAAACTGAACCAACTAATAACATTAAAATGGGCAAATGATCTCCATTGACACATCTCGAAAGAAGAAATACTAATAGCTAAAAATTGTGTGAAAATCATTTACTATCACTACTACCCAAAAAAGTAAGAATTACCGCAAGGATGTGAATAAAAAGAAACTATTTTATAGCTACTGAGACTGTAAATTTCTGCATCCATATGGAAAAACAATATGCAGGTTCCTCAAATAACAACAACAAAAACAGAACTGACACATGTTCCAGAAATGAAGTCAAGAGAAATATGTATTTCTTATCACTGCACTGTTCAGAATCAATAAAATATAGAACCACCCAGATGCCTATAGTAACCAATGGATAAAGAAAATATAACACAATGGAATGCTATTCAGTCATATGTCAGAATGTAATACTGCCATTTTGAACAAATGAAATTGGAGATCATTATGTTAAGAAAAATAAGCCAGAAAGAGAAAGACTTGCGATTCACTAGCAGTTACATATGGACTCTAAAATAATGTTTAAAAAGAGTCAACATGAAAGGAAACAGATCACTAGGTACTAGAAAGGTGCTACAAGAACAGCAAAGTAAAAAAAAAAGTGAATGGCATGACCACTGCAGTGTATGTGTGTCCACATGTTCACCCCTGAAATCTGTGCAATTAATATATGTACTAATTAACATGTATTAATAATAACAGGCTAACATTTAACGAACAGTGAAGGAAAAAGTTGAATACATATTTTTTGAATACTTATTTTAAAATAGACTATATGGAGGAAGAAGGGACAGGAGGGCAGGAGAGAATAATCAGAGAGCAATAGAAACCAACAAAAGCTAATAATAAATTTGTCTGAAAATGCCACAACAAAGCTCATTGTTTGCTTTTTTCATGTTTTAATTCTTTTAGAGTTTCATTTATGAAAACAGTGAATTTGTGATATTTTCACACCTTAATCCCTATCATTCCCCTGTCCATTTGCTTCTTGGACCTCAGGGTTGAATTGTCTGTTCTAGTGGGGACCCAGGCCTCAGTGGGAGATTAAGTGGCGCTTACTTGAGCAGACCCACCAGTAGAGGTACTCCCCCTTGCCTGTCCAGCACCAGTCCCCAAGGTTCCCACTCAATGTAACTATTTCTCCTGAGATCCTCACTAGTCTGTGTGGGGTTTTTACGATCCTATAGCCCTCTCTTCTGCAAGATCCCCCAAGCCTTAGGATGGGAAGAGATTTGGTTTGCCTGATTCCACTGAGCATTTCAGGGTCAGCCAAACTCTGTATTCCGGTTGGTTGCTGTTGTCTGTTTCAGTGTTCTTCCATTGCATTAGATTGCATCTTGTTTGGGTGTCCATTCCTTTTCTAAAGACAGAACGAGAGGTGTTTAGATGAAAGTTTACTCCTGGGTGTTTGTGGTTGGTATTGAGAGATCCGATCCTGTATGTTGTCAATTTCTACCTATCCACTGTTGTTTAGACTGGTTTACAATATTGGACATGTGTTCCCTGTCATGGTTGTAGGGTGGTTGGGGTTAGGAACTAGTAAGCAGGTTGTAGGTTACCTGGAGGCTAATGCCACTCTCTACTCTGTTCTATTCCTATTCTTCCCTCTTCCTTTAAGACTTTTCTTAGATAAAAACCTTTTTTTTTTTAACTGCTTACCCATGTTCTTTTGGGAACTTCTTTCATTCCCTCTAACTTGTGTTCCTTTGTGTTTGTGGGTGTTGTAAGTGTTTCTGCTTGATTCCATCAAACTGAAGGCTTGATGCTAGGATCCACTTATAAGGGAGAATAAGCTTTTGCTCAGCAAAAGAGACTAGTAATCAAACAAAAAGGCAACCTACATGACAGAGCATCCTCACTAACCACACATCTGGTAGAGGACTAATATAGAGAGTATACAAAGAACTTAAAAACTTAAATACCAAGGAAGTAAATGACCCCATTAAAAATGGACTATAAAACTGAAAAAGAAACTTCTCACAAGATGAAATTCAAATGACTAACAAACATCTTAAAAAATGTTCTACCTCCTTAGTCATTAGGGAATGCAAATTAAAATCATCCTGAGATATCATCTCACTCCAGTCAGAATGGTTAAGATCCAAAACACAAACAACAGCAAATGCTGGAGTTGACGAGGGGAGAAAGGCCCCTCATACATTGCTTACGGGAATGAAAACTCATAAACCCCTCTGGAGATCAATTTGGAGATACCTAAAATTGTTAAAAATTGATATTCCATGCAACCAGCTAAACCACTTCTGGGAATATTTCCAAAGAATGCTGCATCCTGAATCAGAGGCATACAACACAGCCATGTTCATAGCAATCCTTTTTACAATTATAAAGAAATGGAACCAACCTCAATGTCCAACAATTGATGAATGGTTAATAAAGGAATACTATTCAGTTGCCAGGAAAGATGAACTAATGAAATTTGCTAGTCAATGGGTGAAATGGAAAAAAAATGATGCTGAGTAAAATATCCCAGAAGCAGAAAGATAGATGTTGTATCTTTTTCAGTGTTTGAAAAGACATTTTTTTTTTTAATTTTTTTCCTCATTTCTGCCTGTGACCTCATTGGAATGGCCTTGATATATGTTAATTATTGATAACAACCATTTAAGAATATCCAGAAGTTTTAAACTTTTATGTATGTCTCCTCTTCTCAACTATCAATGAAACCATCTATAATGATTCATTCATGAGAATAAAAAGCTTAGGAGCTTAACAACTCCCACCTTTCTCTACTTATTATTCCATTCTGAAACATCTACATCTTTATGCTTTGTTAGGACAATATTTCTCTGTTCTGAAATTGATTTTCATAGCTCATATATGTTGATAAAATAAGCAAGCATTCATTGTTTCTCAGTTCTCAAAGCAGAGAAATCTAATACCAAGGAGCCCATGTTTTGTGTGAATCTTCTAACTGCATCACACCAGGCCAAAGGCATTCAAGGAGGAAAAGGCAGAGGCACTGGGGTGGAATACTATTTCTATGAGAATCACCCCACTTCCATGATAAGAAAACAGTCCATTCATAAGGGAAGAGTCCACAGTACCTAAACATTTTTTAAAAGTCTCGCCTTATGTATCACTGCAATGGAATTTAAATTTGAATACTAATTTGGGAGGGGAAATGTATGTAAATTAGTACTACTCTCAAATGTTCTTACATTATCTTAAAAGTGAAAGACAGAGATTTTTAGATAGTAAATATGTTTTAAAAAATGGTATGAAGTCATGTGCCAGGGGGTTCTTTCCAGATTTTGTGAGCTATTGGATGCATTTATTTTTGTAAGAATTCGCATATACATCATACTCTTAGATTTGCTTTATTACATTTCTGATAATATGATCTATATATTTTGTGATATTTTGATAGAATAGCAACAGGAGAAGTGAACAGGAAGTTGAGGGGCTTGGGAGACACCTTGATAAGTAATGACTTGGCTGAGTGGAATTTAAGTTGGGACAACAGAGTTGTAGAGAGAAAGGTAATATGGACACGGACAGTGAAGAGATATCAGAAACAATGAATTCTAGGTTCTGGCAAGATCAGAGGATTATTGAGATCAGGGTACTGAAGTCAGTAGGCTGGCAAATTGGAAGTGACAGTTTCAAAAGAAGATGCTGAAAACAGGTTGCATCTTACATCTTACTTTACGGCTGCATTACAACTTCATTACAGTTCTTATGTTATCACAGTAATTGGAGGAAAGCTTCTTCACATTTCTAGGGTGAAAAGGAATCTTATTGGCCATTCTATGCCTTAACTCACTCTTCACCTGTGTTACCTACATTAATTGTTCACAGGAACCTGCCCTTTCTTCTTTTGGGAAATCTAGATTCTGTTACACTCTAAAGGATATTATACTCACACTGCTTTGTAGGAAAGCAAAAGGAAGTCCACTCCTCTGTAGTGGGGAAATGATCGATAGATCTGCTTAATATGTGAGTTCAAAACTGGATAGTTTATAACCCTGAAATTCTCTGAGAGACTTAGGGAAGAGATTATCTCTGAGAATTTAAAACTGAATACTGACCTGTTCTTGAGGAAATGTTTCTAAAAGGTGGGAGACTCACACACTAAAATTTTTCAATTAAGGAGAACAAGCATAAGAGCTAATTGTGTAATCCCGGGAGCCACATTCTCTCAGGTTCAAGCTCAAGGGATAAAATCATTCTGAAACTGAAAGGTGAAACTGGGACATACTATGAAAACAGTAAAGCATTCATCATTCAGGACCTAATGCACAGAAGACTGAAAAGTAGGTGGGTTCAGAGCAGAGCAAAAATACTCAGTCTACTTTTGCTCTGTAAAATTCTTTATATGTATTTCATATACATGCACATATGTGTGCATGCATACTTCAGCATCTAAGAGAAAATATGCAGTTGTTGCAAATTTCTTTTAACTCCAATTTTCTTGCCTATGGAAATAGGCTTGCCAATATATTAAGAAATATTTATTCATATGTCATGGTTTGAAATGTGTCCCCCACAGTGTCATGTATTTGGCAAGGTCATGGCACCTTGAGAGGTGGAGCCTTGCTGGAGGAAGGCAGTCACAAGGGGTGGGCCTTGAGGTGGATGAATCCCATCCTACCTCCAGGAGAAGTCTGCCTTTGCAGCAAGCAGTCTGCAGCTCTCAGCTTCCAAGATGTCTGCAGTGACAGCTTCTTCCAGCTTTGGGCCGGAAGAGATTACCTCCCCTCTGGAGCTGTAAGCTGAATAAATCTCCCTTTCTCCCTTATGTTGTTTGATTTTGGGTGCTCTCTTACAGCAATAGTAAAGAATAACTGTTATATCATTTTTGCAAGGTACTTATTAACACATACATAATAATGGATGTTGCAAGAAGATGTCACTTTATGAGAATGATGACAGGTAGATATTACAAATGATTGTTCTGTGAGATAAACCCAGGCCAAGAAAAGACATTTGCCAGAAATATGCCTTACTAGTATATAGTTTATCTTCTATAATTGTTCACAGTACATGTAAGTTCACTTTCATTCTGTAATTGAGAGTATATCCTGGGGGAAAGTGGAGACTTCCAAATGGAGAAAGTTAGTGTTTGTCAAGCAGATAGATAGCTCTCAAGGAGAGAGATGAACATGCTTAGTTTTAATACAAAACCTAAATATGAGACTATATGAATGCTGTCTAAAAATTTAATTTTTATTTCCTGAATATTTAACAGATACTCAGTCTTCATTAGTAAAGAATATTTGTGATCTTTAAAGATCTTGTGGAATATGCTGCTAGCTCAATTAGCTCAAATTATATTTAAATAAGTCTATTTCAAACTTCAATAATCTCCATATCTTAATATTGTGTTTTAAATAACTTAAATTAGAAATTTAAGTTATGCAGGATGATACATGCATAAAATCCCAGAATCTGAGAGGCTGAAGCAGGATGATTACCATAAGTTTCAGGCTACATTGTGAATTCTAGGCTAGTCTGGGCTACATAGTGAGACACTATCTCAAAAATTATGAAGGAGGGGGAAAAAGAGAAGCAATTTCAGTATCAGTAGTAAAAATGTTTATTAGTATAGTACCATGTTAACATGATAACCATGTGAACAGTTCATATCATCCTAAAAGCATTTTTGTTTATCCAATCAATGGCTATTTATTGTGTACCTACTAAGCTCACTGTTCTCGGCATGGAAGATACTATACCCTTTGTCTAACTTGTCTTTAATGATGAAGGAAACTCAAACCAATTTTCAGAAGACTCGAAGACTGACTGGGGAATTTTCATAAGTTGTATCTTGTTGTGGATACAGCCCACAGAAACGAAGGGTGGACTCACATGCACAGTGGCCTTTTCTGATCTGTGAGGACAGCTTTGCTCTTTAGATTTTGGGTAAGTTGCTTAGTAACAGTGAACCTCAAAGCCATGTTTAAAAATTGAAAAGGACATGAAAATAGGAGGAAGACCGGCAAGGAAGAAGAACGGGGAAAGGAAGATGGATGAGATTGGGGATTAAGATGGGAAAACATCATAGCTTTCCTATATTCATGTATGAAACACAAAAAGATGATAAAAAAGGGAAAAGGAGAGAGATGCCCATGGTGGTATGACACTATGTTCTTTGACACTTTGGGGGTTTATAACCCGAAGTTGTGAATAACCTGTAAATATTAATACATAAAATTTTATGAATAAGAATGTAAAAAGACTATAAAAGTAACCAACTATGAAAAAAACTAGTGAAAGATTTGTTTCCCTTACAGAAGACAATATATATAACAAAGAGAATCTTTTTAACTCATTTGTTATTCCATCTGTCTTTTAACAACTGGAAGTCTTATTCCCATTCTTTATTTTTCCCTGCAAAGGATTGTTTTGCTTGTTTGTTTACCACTATGCCACTCTTATTCTGTGCCATATGTTTCTTTTCTACCAATCTAGGTGCATTTAATTTTCCTTAGGCATTTCTCTAGTTTGCCTAAGTAAGTTTTGTCTTCCCGAATGTTAGAATTAAGATTTCACCTAGAACATTACCATACCTGTCACTAAGGATTTTTATCATAGATTGTCTCTCAGTCAAACCACACTTCTCCAAATCTACTGAGGCTACACACACATTAAAATATAATTTATCATATGCCAAAGTCCTTTGTTGACATACATGGCCACTAAGCAGACATGGCATATGGAGGTTCATATTTGTCTGAAAGATAAATTGACATTTTTCTTCTTTATGTAAATCAAAAGTATTGCCTATAAGATTTGTTCTTCCAGGCCTATTGCATATAACCAAACACATTTTTACAGATATTTAAAAGTTACATGTTTCCTCTGCAGAGAAGGATTGACTGCTTGCTTTTCAACAGTTAGTATCAGAATGATATAGAGCTATGTAACAACTTGCAACTTAGAATCTTTAGGTCTGTTTTTAAATAGTGTTGAAATTTTACACATGGAGAGAATGAAATGGTTTATTCTATTGAAATGTTAGTGACAATTCAGATTGTACTTTTGACTGATCTTTAACAAACCATTAGAAACAGAAGATAAATGGTACAACAGACGGCCTTGCTGACTGGCTCTGACAGTCTGCCATCCTGTCCCTTTTAATTGTTTGGTTGTTTTGTCCAAGCCCTAGTTGCTTTTCAGTGCTTCTGCCAGCAGTTCACACAGTCACTCTTTCCTGGAAGTGTATCCATGGTGACTGAAGCTGTGATGTCTCACTGATAATGGTCAATTATTGTTTGGATAGGATACAAAAGCCTGTTCCTTCTCAAGAAAAGGTGATGTCTGTGGTATAACTGAAATTGCCCATTGTATAGCACTGTCTGTGGAGTGTTCCCAAACCACATTCTTCTAAACCTTCTTTCTCTTTCACTACTGTCCCCTGCATTCAATCTTATTATGTAGAAGATTGTGCCAATCTTACCAATTAGAGGCTCACTCCTGTTTCTGGTGCCTGAAAGTAAGGCTGCAGTCTAGGAGTAAAATGTCAGGCTGTAGGACTGTATGCGACGAATTATCACAACAGGGGCATGCTCCAACAAGACAAAGTCCCATATCCTGGAATGAACCCTGATACTGTGCTGGAAAGCCTTGTTCAGAACAGCAGTGATAGAACTATACTGGTAGCATGTGCAAAGGAACTAAAGGCTCAGTAGAACAGGTTTCCTAGAAGGAGCTATTATATAAGATCCATAAACTCTTAACTATTTGAGTTTCTCAGAAGTTCCCAAGGACTCTCCTCCACTTGGTGAGCCGGCTCTTGTTTTGCTGTCAAGACAGAAGGAAGGAGCGGATCTCAAAAGCACCAAGCCTTGCCTGGTGGGTAGGTCTTTCAGAGTACATTTCACAGAGGTCTGGTGAGTGTGACCAGATGGAGCCTAAAAATACAGTACATGTCTGCTCTCATTAAAAATAAAAGCGTATGGGAAATGAACAGACAGACAGAGCAAAGAATCTAAATACTTTTAAGAAAATCAGTAAGAGTTAAAACGTAATTAAGGGGTTAGTCAGTAATGTCACCACTACCTTAGAGAAAGGTAAAAATAACTGATGTTGATCCAATCCACAGAGTTTTAGGTCAGGGCCAAGTCAGTACGCACATCTCACAGACCTGTTCTCTGTTTTATCAGGCTATATGAGAGTAGGAGAGCAATGATTTGGTGTATACATGCTAGACTCTGGAAGCATCACAGACCTCTACATGACCGTGAAAGCACATGCCCGCCAGGAAGAAAGAAAACATTACTGGGGAACAGAGTGTTCTGTAACAAGAGCAATTACAGCCAGCAATTGCAGCCTCAAGGATCAGTGCTTCTGCTATTCTGTCACAGAAGGAGCATTTGGAGTCACTGACACATGGTGTGTTGGGATGGAACATAATGTGGGCTCCAGAGAAAGGGGCTCGGCAGTCATGAAAAAGATGGCCCTCCTCTTAACATCTGTCACCTTTGCTTATGCCCAAAGTGTGGTTACTGTTGCTCTTCTCAGAATATATTTTAAACTTTCATTTTCAGCGAGATCTCACACACACATCGCCCATCAACCCTTTTACAGCATTTGCTGAGACATATGGCAAGAGCAATGAGGAGCAGAATACCATTGGAGAAGAGAGAAAAGAATGGAGCCAAGATCAGTTGTCATCAGTTAACCCAGAGCCCCCCGCCAGGATGGAGTAGTGGGAGCAAGAATGTTTGCAAAACATAGGAATGATGGTTGTTCTTACAAGATAAAACTTTTGAAGTAATCTCTGTCCAACTGCTGCCACCTCTATGTTTAAACATAAAAAATCACCACAATCTATACAAAAATAAAGCACTCATCATTTTGCATACACCAGCATCTCTACTGATAACACTATGCTTTATATGCATTTGCTACCATCCAAACTTTCATGCAAATAATTACTGCTTTAAATTCACTGCTCTTAAAGATTTTATTAATGAAGACTGTTGATAACTTATCTCTAAAATTCAATTTTGTCTTCTCAAAGAATAATTTTGCCTAAATTTCTTCTGATCTGGTATTTGCCTTTTTTTTTTTTTTTTTTTTTTTTTTTTTTTGCTACTTACCAATATCAGCATTAACAGAGTCTTAAGTGGCAGGTCAGGAAGCCCCAAAGATGCATTGCATTTCAGAAAATTCTTACTTTTTTCTTATAACAACATTTGCATAACTATACTCTTGGATCAAAGCCAAAGTTACTCTCCTTGAGTGGCCTTTGGCAGTACTGACTAGCCACAGACCCTCTAGTGAAAAAGACATCAGCGTGAACACATTTTTAAATATCTATAAGCATTTGGTAGAATGGATTTGTTTTCCAGTCTTATTTCTGATGGCATAGTGCAAATTAGTTCAACATTATAATATTTTCTTCCCTATAATATGGAAGACCGCATATCCAAGAAGAAAAATACAAAGGAAAAATCCACTAGTTCAAGACTAAAAATATTTTTTAAAAAATAAATGCACTTCTGGGCTGGAAAGGTGGCTCAGGGGTTAAGCCTCTGCCTTGCAGGCGGAAGGTCCTGAGTTCGGATCCCAGATCCCACGTATAGACTCCAGGTGGAAGCGGGGGCGGCCTGCGCTTCTGGTCCTGGTAGGGCGGAGCCTGTGAATCCCGGAGCAGAAGGAGGTGGAGGCGTCCATGGTGGTTCGCGAATTCGTCCGTGGTTCTACACACACACAGACACACACACACACAGACACACGCGCGCGCGCACATACACACACACATGTGCATAGTTGAATAATAATAATCATAAATAAATAAATAAATAAATGCACTTCTAACGCAAAGCCAATGAGAAAAGGGAAGTTAACAGTCCAAAATTGTGCACCATAAAGTTCTACAAATCTGGACAGTTAAACAAGTACTAAAGCTATCAATTTCTCTCATGACCTTAAAGAAATAGATATAAACTAAGAGGTCTCATCATGTGCAAGGCTGGATCAAAGAGCAAGATAACTATGGTGTTTTCAAATGTGATACCTTTAATAGAAGGAAAGATTATGTTAGGTCAGAAGGAAGGAAGGAAGAGAGGAAGGGAGGAAGGGAAGAAGGGAGGAAGGGAGGAGGGAGGGAATGGAGGAAAGGAGGGATGGAGGGAGGAGAAGGGAGGAAAAGAGGGAGGGTAGGAAAGGAGGGAGGAAGGGAGGAAAGGAGGGGGAGGAGGAAAAGGGAGAGGAGCGAGGAGGGAAGGGAGGGAGGGAGGGAGGAAGAGGGGAAGGAGAGAGAGAGGAGGGAGGGAGAGAGGGAGGAAAGGAGGAAAGAAGGGAGGGAGGAAGGAGGGAGGAAGGGAGGGAGGAACGGAGGGGGAGGGAGGTCAAAGGGGAAGGAGCGAGGGAGAGGAAGGGAGGGAGGGATGGAGGAAAGGAAGGAGAGAGGAGGAGGAGAGGGGAAGAGGGGAGGACAGGGGAGGGAGGGAGGGAGGGAGGGAGGCAGGCATTGGGGAAAAGGATGACCAGACCAAATTTTAAGATATGTTATAAAGTTTCTATAAATAAAAACCTTGTCTCTCCTGCATGATGAATGTAGCTATCATATCTGGATACAGCTCCAAAGAGATATTCTCTCTTGTATATGAATAAAGCATCATGTGAAATCAGAAGTAAGATGATTTTTAGTAAGCTTGAAGCAACTGAATACCTTAGAAAAATAACACTAAAGCCATTCTTCACTGTACATTAGGATAGCATGTATGTAAATCATCTATCTAAATATGAAACCCATTCTTATGTGTGTATACTTTAATACTTCCAGATTTCACTTCGGAAAGTAAAGTGATCGAGAAAATAAATCACGACATAAAAAATTCACCAGCTATCTATGTATTTTTAACACTTTGATTATACAACAGAGTTTATTAAGTGTTCCTAATGATAACTTTAAAGCATGATTAATTATAAAAAATGAATGGGGAGTATGGAGAATACTGAAAACTTGCCTTTATGATTATTCTAGGAAAACTAGATACAGAGAAGCTTTTCCAAAACCTGGTCATAGAATTTTTCAAATCAACAAGTTAATACTGTAATAAATTAGTAGTTCATCTCAGGGTATAAACTTTTCCAAGCTCATTGGGAACTATGACTTATGCACAAACATATTCCCTATCTCACCATAGTCACAGAAATTGGGATAATGTGACAACACAGGCAATCATTGCTAATTGCTAATTAGAGGAATTCCCAAGGGAGCTCTCTTTCAAATATTATGATGTCAATAAAAAAAAACCTATACTTCTTAAGACATATTATATTATCAGGATTATGTTGTCAAAATGTACTTTCCTTTCTCCTTTCTACACATCAAAAAAAATCAATCTTTATTATCAATATTTTGCATGTTTGATACTGCTTGAAATTAATAATAAGATTCTTTGTTCATAAACAAATTGTTTGTTTATAGTCTACAAATATATTGTAGACTATACTGAACCTGAGAACTTACTGCCTACACTTCATGAATTCTGAGCTTATAGGCATGCACCAAAACAACCAGCTATAAAAATCTGGTTTTCTTATGGATGAAATAAATTAATCAAAATTTGTCTGAAAGTACATTAAAGATGGCTATTAACAAAGTACCTCAGAGGAACTTTCAAGAGATAAAGAAATTCAGTGAAATTCTGCCCTGTTCTTGACATTTTAAGACTGCAATCAAACCTATGAAGTAATAAGCCTACGAAGAAGTGCTTTCCCACAAATCTACAATAATTAAATCTACATAGAAAGGAAAGGTATAAAACAAAACCAGTTTTTCTTGCTGTGATTTTTAAAAAGGTTTCCACACCAACCTTCAAAAGATTCATGTTTAAATGCATCAAAGCTCATCCTACCACTGTTCCTAATACCCTCATCTTGAAACCAAATTTTCCATTTTAATGCAAGCCTCCTGTTGTCTTCCCTACTTAGAACTGTAATTTGTTAACATTAGAATTGCTAAACCTAGAAATTAGCAGTGAAAGACAATTCTCACAGTAGGAGAAAATCCCTAGGCATGTCTGCAGACTTTTCTGTGCTTTTGAAGTAAATCATCTTTATTATGTCTTTCTGAAAATCATAAACTCTGTTGTTCTTGCTTTGAGCTTTTACAGGTCAAAAACTTCCTTGAAACTGTGCAGTGGGCTCCTGAAAGTGAGTGAAGGTGGGTGAGTTTGCATCACGCATGGAAAATCATAGCTAACCAATCCAACAGCAAGCACATCCTTCCACTATTAGAGAAGGGAATTGACAAAATTTGTTAGAAATTTGAGAAATAGCAAGGCATTTAAGACCTTTACTCCAGATCCTCCTCCTCTAGCACTTCTACAAATAAGTACTACCTCCTTAACAAACCCAGACTTGAGGTTTGAATTTTTAGGCACATCTTGGACCACATATACCCCCACAGACATCTCCATAGTTTTTTGTTCTTTTTTCATACTATATCTCAAATATTTAACATTATTTAACATTCTCCTTATCCCATTCTGAGCCTCTAGTCTTTTTCATTCCTCCCAACATCCTTTAATTTATAGCTAGATTACAATCTTGATTGTCTTTGCATATTAAGTCCAACCCATTTACACACCATACAGTACACTCCCTCCAGAGAATGAAAAGAAGAAGATCGGGCATACAACCTTTTCCCATTTTCACTTCTATGTGGAGGGACACATGTATGCATGTTCACATGTTCATGAGTGCATATGTGTGTACAGGTATATGTGCAAGTTTTTCATATTGAAACCTGAGACAGATGCTGCATATCATTTGAGACAGGGCCTCTGATCAAACCCAAAGCTCGGTGCTAGGGTTACTTTGGCTAGAGTTTGCCCTGAGATTTCCCAGTCTCTGCCTTCCAAGGCTGAAATTACAGACAGTAGTATTTTACATTGGATCTGGATAACTCAAACTCCAGCCTTCTTGGTTGGGTGATAAGTGCTTTAACCAACTCTCCTTTTTTTTCCTTTTGTCATAAAATGCTGACAGAGCTTACCAATTCTTGCCTCCAACTATTTCTTTAAATTATTCCTATTTTAAATGACATGTAAATACAACTTTTTCATATTTACACCAAATTCTTCAAGGTACTATCATGCATCTCCTGCTGGATATAAGCTGCATATCTGTATCATTTATTATAAAATATATCATTTATAAATATATTAAAATATATCATATTATAAAATGTATCATTTATTATAAAAATAATAAAAAAGAAAGGGAGAAAGAAAAAAGAAAAGGAAAAGGGAATACTCATGTGGACAGAATTAATATGTCAAATTTTAAACCTCCACCCTCTCTTCCATGTAGTCAACATTTGGTTTAAAATAGATTTGTCTCACAACCCCTATTTAGAATTTTCACTTTAATAAGATAACCAGCTTTTATATGTTACAAGACAGCTGAACACCTCTCTCTCCAAAAAGAAACCTGAAATAATGTTTGATCTCTAAACCACTCTCAGTCACCTCAAAGAAGATTTTTTGGATTAGTTCATACTCTGGTCATGGACTAAATATTCAATCACCTTCTAAAGTCCCACATATACATGAACTAGGCAAGAAAAGCTTACATATCCTCTTACTTCTTTCCATCACTACCAGAAAACTCTAAAGTTATGATAATCAGAGTTACCTCCAGTCCCCAGTAGGCTCCTAAGTTTTATGTTGATTTTTAGGACACTTCAAATCATTCATATATATCACTATCATTGTAACTTGGTGTTTCTTTTATGTATTAACCTTATTTCTATCCAATTGTAGGCTTCTGTGACCTGCATGCTTAGCTTGCAATCCTGATAGGTACTGGAGTGGGATCAGCAGGAATCGAATCAGGCTGGGGCAAGAGGGGATTTTGGAAAAGCTGAAACCAAGTCACATTTATTATGGAATCTAACCTCTTATGTACCATGAAACAGGGGTTGACATCTATATACTGTACAGAGGGATGAGTCAATAGTGACAGACAGAATACAATGCTAGGTCAACAATAGGTGGGACCATCACCAACAAAACAGCTCTACCAATCCTTAGACATGTTAATATGCCCTAATGGCCTATTCATTGTGGAGAAAGAACACGTTGCTGATATGTACAAAGGTCAGCCAGTTGGTGATAGAATTACAAGAATAAAGCTCTGTGCCCATCCTTTAGAGGTGCTAATTAAAGTCTAGATGGCTTCCAAAGAACAGGAAGGAATATGTTAAAAAAAAAAAAACATTTCTGCCCCCACCCCATTTTGAGACAGGACAAGATCCATCCCTGCCCCTTGCAAGAAAGATAATAGGAGTCAGCCTCAACCATAATTGGAGGCACACTGCAACCATGACTGTTAGGGATACCCTTGGCATCCGTCTTCTAGAAATGAGAGACTTGAGCTTGAGTGTTCCCTACATCCAATATGTATATATTTCAGATAAATAAAAATAACACCAACTCTAAAATTATCAGGAGTGTTGTTTAACTGAAAAAGTTTGTTTATCACTGGACAGTTTGTTTAACTTAGAAATAAAAGGAAAAATAATGCATTTTCCGGGGTACGTTTTGATGAATATTTGTGAATTTTGCCTGGAATTGGCCCTTTGGCTTTTGGTTCCAATAGGAAATGTTTTAGGCATGTCTATGAGCTTTGCAAGGGGAAATAGGGTCAAACTTGAGCTTAAAAAAGTAGAGAGAACTTCTCCAGATGTCACAGCCAGAATAAAGGATGCTGAGGATAAAAATATCCGGAAAATTGGATGAATGACTAACTTGTGAAATGCCCTAGCCATCCTCCCCCCCCCCCAGTCACCATCGCCCACAGTAGCTGGAGGGAAATCTTTTGGACACATGTAGCAAACAGGCCATCAGTTCCAATGTGGGGAAAAGGAGGTGGAGGGGTTAAAAATAAGAATGATAGCATGGCAAGTAAAATTAACATCAGGAAGAGGAAGAACTGGGAAGCCAAGTGTGTCCAAGCAGCAAGGCAGCAACAGCTGTTCCTAAGCATGGTGAGATTGGAGAAGACAAGCATAGCTTTGTTCCTTCCCAGAGAACTTCCAGATGGCCACCTGAGCCTTTCAGCTCTTCCCTTCCTCCCTGGTCCAGGGCTCAATCCTTTGGTCTCACCACATCCTTGATCTTGGTGCCTTGGCTTGTTTTCCTTGGGACTTTGACAAGGTCATGACACAAATGAAGAACAGATTCCTGTACTTCTGACTAAGCATGACCAGCATATAAAGATGCCCTAAATTTATTAAAATTCACCACATTTAGATTGAGGACATTACATGAGAATGCAGGACATCTTCTGCTGTTACTCTGTTAGTTGGTGAGTTGGAGTATAATGTAAGCAGATTGTTTCGCCATGGTCATTATAGCATAAATTATTAATATAGATAAGTGCAGACAACAAAGAAATTAAAACTCCATTAATGGATTTTACCATGCTTTTCTGTTTTGTTCTTCTGTGTGCTACAGTTAGTAATAACACATAATTTAATTTATTTCATGCGAAACAATGGAGTTTCACATATAGAAGGTACTATTATTATTGAGAATGTCGAGTCCCATTGTTATTGAAAGGAGAGTCATTCTTTGATCAGCAAGTGAACTTCTTATATTATGCACCAATAAAATTAGGACAAATTTTCCATTTTTCCTTGTTGTTTTTAAAATGGGAGGTGTATAAAATGATCACACAAATATTAAAAAAAAACTGCTCTTCAGTTCTGTATTGGTTATCTAAGGAAGTGCAGGAAGAGAAGATAGATAGAGGTAGGACACAAGATACAGAAAAACAAGGAAGAGCTCCTATGATTTCTTTGTTCTCAATGGTATGTTAAAAGGCTTATTTTCCAATATAAAACTGAGAAAATGTACATAAATTTGCCCAATCCTGGCTACTCCTGAAGCATCAGAAGTGTGGGCCTCCAGGCTTCTATGGAACCCCGCCGTCCCTTAGCACCTAAGACAACTCTTGAGCACCACAGAACTATGCGGCTTCACACATTCATCCCATCTGCCTGGTACAATAGTGGATCACCCATGTTGTTCTGTGTTGCATCTACCTTGCAAATAAACTCCAAATCATCAAAGATGATAGAATCAAGAAATGATGGGTTTAAAACCCGGGAGGAGCACAAGCATCTGTATATCACACACACAGAAAATGGGGAAGGGCAGAGACAGGCGTATTTCCAGAAGCTCATGGGAAAGCTGCCTTGACTTATGCAGCAGTGAAGAGACGCTGTAGCAAATAACATTACAAGCTGAGGGGCCAACGCCTGAAGGTTGTCATTGGAACTCCACAGTAGACCATGGCACTTGTGTACTTGCAGGTGAACACAAAAAAGAAAAGAGAAAAAGCAAAAGAAGAAAAATTTACAAAAACACAAAAGAAATAAATCATGGGTTTGGTGGGACAAAGTCTCTTACAAACAAGTCACTTCAGTCCTGAAACTAAAACATTCATCCTCAGATACATCCTAAAGGAACTTGGAGATAATTTTGCTTCTCACAATTATGCCGAAATCTAATTTTTACCATGTTTCTTACACTTTAAATGAGATAAGTTCTAACATATCAAATCTGCCCCTTGACTATCTTCTATATTCTGATTATTTTTCATTTATTGACCTGTTGCAAAGTTCTGTGCTTGTGTCACACAGATGTGTGGATTTCCCCACTGTCATCTAACCAAAGTCACTGATGAATCCCTCCAAGCCTTCACAGCTCAGTCATCCTCCCAGGTCCTCATTCTGTCCATTTCTGTCAAACGAACCTTACTATGTGCTTTTCTCTGACGCTTCAAAGCAGTGAATGCATAAACTGGAACACTAAACAATACAAATTATATGCAACCTATAGCGAATGTGTCATCTACAGTGAACAGGACCAATTATCATTTCAAAGTCCCTCCTCCTAGTGTGTTTTAATGAGACACTGTATCCTTCAGAGTCTTGTAGGCTCCCTTAACTTTAGGTTTGTCTATGTAGCTCAGCTCTGGTCAACAAAGCAAAAATGGAAGTAAGGAGTGGCCCCACAAACAAAGCACACTGTAAGGCAGTGGCTGAAGGCGCTTTGTCTTTTCTTCTTTTGTCTCTGCCTCATTATCCAAGCTGAAACTATGACATGATGGTCATTTCCCCAGGTGCTGTCTTGGGCTATAGAGGCAAGAACTATGTCATACAGAGTTGTTGTCCAAAAGGCTTTCATGAAATTGAACTCCCACTGTAATCCTACACTGCCTATCTCTGAGCTTTTAGATGAATGAAAAGTATTTTATCTTAGACACTGTGTTTTATATTGTTATTTGGGTAAGTTATATGAATCATAGTGGATTCTAACTATAATTATTATGCCAGTTGTGCTTCAAGAAATGTTCATTTGAATAATAAAGCATTGTCATTTTATAATTCCTAAATGGTGAGTTCTTGAAAATTCCTTGGCTTCAGTTGGTTATATGCTCACACAGGAGGTAAGGACGATGACAAGGAATCTAAATATATAAAGAAATGGAGAAAAAATACCTTTGGCTCCCTTGCTCAGGGATATTCCTAACATTTTTCTATACTAGCAATGCCAAGATTAACTTTGTAGTGATTGTCATCTAACCTAAAAGACAAGATACAATTAGAACAAAACAATTAGTTTTTCAGATTGTAGCATGCTTCACAAATTATCTATTTAAGATTGTTTTCCCAACGAGTCACCTGAGACTGTCCTGTAACTTTAGCTTTGAAAGCAGAAAATTGGCTTCAAGCCCTTGAATTATCATACATGTCCTTTTCCCATGGAAATAGAGTTCTGGTTCTTTGGAGTATTAAAATGTATAAATTCATCTTCACAAATAAACTGAAATAAAAATAAGCAATCTTTCATTATCCAAGCTTATTATAGGAGCTTGGTGATCCATATGTTGATTCTAAAGATAATTCTCAAAAGCCAAATCCATACATAAATTTACACTGGCAGCATTTCTTTCTTCCTGCTGTAGTGCTTTAAAATTCAAATGCAAAGAGACCATCCTTAAATTATCTTGCCTTGTGAGTGACATCCTCCATTACGGCCTAAATTTACCTCCAGCCCACATAGACGCAGTGTCCGCAGAGTCGCTGCTATGAATCTTAATAGCTGGAATAAAAAATGGTGAAATAGAGGTTTGAGAAATTATTTGTGCTGGAAAAAAAACTTGGTCGCGCATCAGTTTAGATATTCTTTTCACGCTATGCCTCGGAGAAAGAGATTTAGAGAGGAGCTGATTGTGACTTGGTACTCAAGGAAGAACTGGAGGCAGGAGGCAGTGCATTGCCTCCTGCTTCCAGTCTGTTTTGCTACATTCATGGAGGAACACGCTGCCCAGGTGATATGGTAAAGCTGGAATTGAGAGGGCAAGGGCAGAACAAGATTTATGTGAGAAGGCAGAACAAAATTTGTACAGTGCGTTCCAATTTAAAGAAATTTCAAAACGAATCAGAGTAATTTAAAGAAGTGGAAAAAAACACATGGAGTAGTTAACTGAAATTTTTACGTCTTCAATTAGAGGTCACTGTTTACAAGAAGTTAAAGATACATATCCATCTCTACTGAGAATGGGAGCAACAGGACTGCGCTGGTCTGCAAGACAGGCGATGCGGTGGCATAGTAGGATTTCCTATCAGCGAGGACTGTGGAAAGGGCCAGAAAGAGAAAGTTGTAGAACACTTCTAGAGGTTAACTGGAATCCACATAACCTTGTTCCTTTGGCGAGGAAAAAGGATGTAGAACTAAGAAATAGATTGTGGTCACTAGCTTGGTTCCTATCTGCAATATTCTTGCCAACAAGTGCTTTCTTCTCAAATATGAAACAGGCAAGAAGAGTTTTGTCTCCATCAACTGTGAGAAAAATGAGATTCAACATACAAACAAAAAGCTAAGTAGACTTGTTGAGTGAATATTATCAGACAAAACCCTGCAATGAGCTGGGACAGCTGCAAGATGATGAGCAATGGAAAGAAGAATGCCCCTGTGTGGCACTATCGATTCAGGAAGGCCCTAGCTCCCGAATCCAGGAGGTCCAACTAGGTCCGGCTATAGACAAACCTGGACATGCACAGACATGTCCCGGACATGTCCCAGTAGAGGAACCATACAGGTGGAGGGATGAACAACCAATAGGAAGCAGCCATCTAACCTGCCTCTGCAATGGACACCATGTAAACAGCTAAATGATTGGTGGCTGTCTCCGGAGCGGAGCGATGGCAACACCTGATTGGACCCCTGACCCTATATAAGCTAAACACTTCCTTAAATAAAATGAGTCTGCAGCAGCTCATTTCTGCTCGCTCCTCACCTGACTCCTCCGGTCTGTGGTGACTCTGCTATGCTCACCCCCTCGCTTCAAGCTTTGAGGCTCCTGCTGACTTTCCCCCTCCTTTCCCTGGCTGGGCATAGCGGGGTTTCAGCAACACCCCTGGATTTGAAAGCTTGGGTGGGGCCAAGGGAAGGCTGGGTGCAGGGGCCCTGAAATTCCTAGACAGAAGTTGGAAGAGGTGAGAGGCAGAATGTACCAGGACAAGGCTGTCTGGCAGTGCACACAGCATGCAGGCAGCATGATGTCCCTCTTACTACTCTTTTTCTTTCTGCCTCCCCCTCGTTCCATAACCTTCCTGTTTCCATGGTTCGCTTACCTTGGGGCCCGGGTGCACCTGTTAAAGCCTTTCTCTTCCCCATCTTTCAAAGCTTATAGGAGAGCTGCGTACTCATGGGTCTTTCATTGTTGGCTCAATTATTAATTCCTAGAATTTCTGGTTTCCTCCTTTTTCTATCACCTCTTTCACAGTCTCCAGAATGTGCATTTTTGTAGGTCTTGAAACTTGTGGTGGGTTGTGTTGGGGAGGATTTGGACATACTGACATGGGAGTCGTTCAACATACTTCAGGATTCTGCCCCCAGAGATTTGAATCAACAGTTTTAGAAAAGGGTTTGACTCCATATTTTTTAAGACCATTCAGTGATTTTAAAGGAAACCTTCCTCAGAAACAACTAAATAATGGATACTTCAAAGAGGAGTTATAATTTACTTTGATATCCCAGCCCACATAGATGCAGCATCCATCAAAATAAAAAAATTTATCTCAACCAAGTATTTTTAAGGCTGAATATATATTTTTATTGCTGTTTCATTTAATGATCCTTTTTGTTCTACATGTGTATTGTGTGTATTTTTCTCTCAATAGATAGATTTATCTATGCATCTTTCCCCAGTTATGTTCCCTCCACCCATCCCCCACACAAACACATACATACATTTCACCCAATCATCCTCTATGTATCTGGAAGCTTCAATGCCTTTAAAACTAGAATTAGCATAGGAAAGCAAGTAAGAACCAGCAAAACCACGGGAAAAAGAAAGGAAGTAGCAAGTTTCTGTGGGAGGCAGGCATGCCCAGGGTAAGCCAACCATAGGAGGACTTGTAAGACATGCACAGACACCAACGGTTTTAAAGGCACCAACTGCCTCTACTCTAAAGAATCCGGTGCTCAATGGACTATTTCTCTTTCTCTTATCACAGTATTCCTTGTTCTGTGATACCCTTAAACATCAGGAATCTCACTGTGGAAATCTCTCCAGGAGTAGCAAATCCAATAAATAAATATTTTAAAGGAAAAATCACAAATGTTTTACTAAGAAAGAGTAACCTCTAAAGAGAAACCAAAGACAGTTTAATGCTGCCTTAAATAATATTTTGTTTCTTCTATTTATGTGAATGTGAACCAGGGATGGAGAAAATTGGTATTTCAATTTTCTAAAAATTAGTTAGAGTGTAGATTTTAGTTACTGAGAGTTCTAATTTTGTTCATAGTTTTAATTTCAATATCCTTATAGTATAAGCAAAGCAAATAGATTTTTTTTTAAAATGGAGGTTAAAAATGGATTTAAAAAATAAGATTATTTCTTTACATTTTTCTCAGTAACTGTCTAGAATGCATGTTTAGCTAAAATGGAAAGAACATCCAAGCAACAAAGAAGAGCAAGTTCCTATTATTATAATTAGAACCTGAAGATTCAAATTTAATGTGAAACCTAAATTTACTGTAATCAAAACACATATGGTAATACAATTAAATTCCTGTTACACAAAACTGCATAAGGAAACACATTTATTTATATATGTACACATCATGTACATTAAACATATGTAGTTCATAAAGCAAATTCCTTATTCCAATTACATTCATTCTTGTTTTACCTTATAAAATGTTCATTTCTTGTCATATTCTAATAATAGTATGTACTAGCATATATACTAGTAACTACTGAATGAGTACTTTACAGCATGTATGTACTTTTCATTTTTAAAAGATTGGAAAGTTAGTTATAATATCTAGTGTAGTTAATAGAATTATATCTGATTTTAATATATAATTCTTTTTTAATTATTCCCAAAAGTTTAGCATCAGTCAGATAAATACATGTGTACCAATTTAGTTAAGAAATACTATGCTTTTTTGTCTTATAAATGTTTTATGTCTTATAGATAAATTATCATTTTAATAATACAATGCATTACTAAAAGTTAAGTAATAAATAGCAATATGCATTCAAAGTTTATTTTTAATTTCCCCAAAATGTGAATTGCATTAGTTGCATTAGTGTTAATTACATTAATTCCTGTATCATTGTAAATTCTCATTTACTGTTTTCAATATTACTTTATGAAATATAGGCAATACTTTATTACAGATATTTTCATTTCATTCTAAATATCCAACTAACGTGTTTTTGTAAGTTGAAAGGTAAGATACAGTTTGTATGACAGGCGTGGGTCATACAAAGTTCAGAACTTCCAGGAAGCACCTGGCAAGACATGATTAAGTATGTCAATGTAGCATACAAATATATCACCTTGAATCATAACCTTTTAATATTTGTCCCATAGGTAGTCATCTTATTAAATACATTAGTCCAATTTTAAACTGTGTCTGTAAAATCAAAAAAACAAATTAAAAACTTCCATTAACACATAATAGCAGAGAATTAACATTGTTATTTTAAAGTAGGAGCTTCAGGACACAGCAAAACGCTATCATATCAAAATTAAAGAACAATTAGGCTGGAGAGATGGCTCAGGGTTAAGACTCTGCCTTGCAAACAGAAGGTCCTGAGTTTAGATTCCCAGGTCCCATGTAAAACACCAGACAAAAATGGCTGTGGCTTACACTTCAAGCTCTGATGAGCAGAGCCTTAGAAATCCCAAAGCAAAGCAAAGTAATCCAGGATGATTCCCAAAGTCACCCTTGGTCCTCCACAGGGACACACAATGCCCTCTAAAACACACACACACACACGAAGTAAATAAATAAAATATTTTAAAAACAAAAAAATAAAATAAGTTAAAGAGCAATCAAGATAAATTAAGACCAAAGTCCAGCAAAGTAAATACAAAATATTTATATCAATGTCCATCATCTGGGATTTATTCTGTCCAAAAGGTTGTACTACAGCTGCTCTCCATGACCCCTTCATTCTGCATATTTGTCTTTACATTAGTATCACCTGGAAAATGCTGCCAAATTCTTAGGTTTTCTTCCTCAAAATTGCTTAAGATGGTCACAAAACAGAGCTTGTGTGGGGCAGAGTTCTGCCCTCAAGATGTATTTCTCACCATCCCAGTGCAAAATATCGAGCTTTTGTCCAATAACAATGATTTTCTCAGTTATTGCAGACACTCTACTGCTTGTACTGTCTTTATCCAAAATTTCAAACTTGCCTAGACAGCTCTCGTCCACCAAACAAATCAGTCCATTATTTTTATTTTTATTTTATTTTTATTTTTATTTTTGCATTTGCAGGTGTGGATAGTAAATGTGTGTAGAAGAAAAGTGTGCGTGCCTGTGGAGACCCAAGGATGACTTTGGGAATCATCATGGATTGTTCTACTTTCTTACTGCTTTGGTCTGGAGGTAGTTTCCCAGGCTTTGCTCTTCAGGATTGCAAAGTACTGGTCAATGCCATTTCTACTTACTTTCTTTTTTTGGAAGCTCTCATATACAAACAGAGTGAGATATGTCCTTATCACCATCCACTTCCTTTCCCCACCCACTTACACTTTCCCTTCTGTTCACCAACCAGCTATGTCCTCCTAGTATTTATATCAATGTATTTATATCAATGTCCAATGTATTTATCTCATGTGCCTCTGCAAGTGTGGACCATAGGTCTCTTATTGGGGGCCTGTACTGGCAGGGGTCTGGGCATCTGTGGTAGTCCAAGTGGCCCTCCAGTATACTGACCTATCAGTGATGATGCTTCCCTTCTCTTGTCCACCATCTACCTCAGTGATTCTCTTGGTATAGTTGTTTCTCCTGAGATTCTGCCTTGTCCATGGAAGAATGTTGATAAGTCCACATTCCTGAGAATCTTGGGGAAGTAGATCTCCTTGTCTCTTAACTCTGAGATGCAACAGCCCTGTTGTGACTGGAGTATCATGACAGGCAATACTCCTCCCTACCTTCAGGCTTTTGCAATCTTAGCGTCCCCTCTTCCACTAGTTTCTCAAAGTGTTGAGATGGGGAGTGATTTTGATGGCTTGATTGAGGTGGAGCATTCCAGGAATACTACACTATGCACTCTAGCCAGTTGTAGTTCTCTGCATCTCCAGTCTTCCATTGCAAGAGGATGCATCTTGGTTGAGTGCTGAGAATTTTTCTTATCTAGGAGTACAATAAGAAGTGTTTAGATAGCAGTTGACTATCATGAATTTTTACTTAACACCAAAACTTCTTCTCCTCTCTAGCATCTATTTTCTCTTCTTTTACTTTTATTTGGATGGATTTGCATTAACAGGAAGGTGTCCCCTGACCGTAAAGGGGGCTTAAAACTTGTTCAGAGAGTAATTAGTTAACTGAGGGCATTTGCTTCAGTGGATTCTTCTTGCCAAAGAAGCTGCAGCATTCATAGCTGTGTGGAGTTGCTGATCACTTTTTTCCCCTGAGTCAATCACTAACCCTCACCCCTTAGTATATTATATACCCTTTCTTTCTTCCCTTTTAAAACTTTCCTTTCATAACTTCCTTACTCATCTAATTGCCTATTTTTGTTTTACTCTTTCAGGCTCTTCCTCTGCCCCCTGACTTACTTTCTTTTGTAGTTTGTGGCTATTACAGAATTTTCCATTTGAGTATAGCATTCTGAAGGTTCAAGTTAGCTTCCATGTAGGGAGAACATGAGTCTGTCAGCTGTTTTTTTACATAGGATCTGGTATCGCAAAGGTTTAACTCTGACCTGTCTTTCCAGCCCCATTCCATTATTTTTAAATTTAATTCTACCAAGTCCTAATCCCTTGTAAAACCTCATAAGCAGGACTTCTTCGGACCTTATATCTGAGTATTTATTGTCTTACAGGCTTCTAATATACCCATCTGTTAAGCTGTGCCTCCAAAGTCGAAAGTGGTTCCATAGTCCTCCAACAAAACCATTCATAAGGCACAAAATACACATGGTCAAGTCATCGTAATCTTGGCCTCACTTTTCTGGTATCAAATTATTTTAGTTTCACAGTAACACCCCACTCTCTGTATCAAACTCACTTGGTGCACAACTTTGTGATAAATATTTGATCCAAACAACTTAGGAAAACAAGGGGATTTCATTGGTTCGCCAATCCAGGTTATAGTTCATCACAACAGGAGAGTTACCAGCAAGAACTGAGGGAACCAATCCACACCGCATCCATAACCAGAGCAGAAGACATAGAAAGGGACAGTCCTATGTACTATGTATAAGTTTTCCCAAATTAGTTTGTAGTCAAGATTTTTTAATAGGCATTACCCCCATGGTGCTTTTAACTAAATAATTCCCTACATATACCTTTAAATTATCAAGTTGACCTCTGAAACTAACACACACTAAGGTTAATAGTAATAGTTTTCTAAAATAAATGACAGATATCAAGTCGCAAATTGAAGGGCCTCAGAGAACATTTAAATATTTTTAAAGCAATGAAATTTAGGCAAAATATCTATCTTATTCCATCACTAAATGCATAGTCTGGCTCCCAAAAGAGAATACCATAGAATAAATGTTTTCAAGATGAACATTTTGTTTTCTCACAATTCCAGCATGTAGAATCTCCAAGGCAAGGTGCTAGCTGTTGGAGAACAGAGTTGAATATCTCTTATTTTAAAGGAATCAGTAGTGTTGGATTAAGGTTTTGCCCTCTGCTGTCACCTAACCTCTCATCTAAACTATAAGGTCTCCTTATAGAACCTATCTTCAAACATAGTTACAATGGAGATTAGAGATTCTACATGAAAATTAGGTTAGAATATAACTCCATCCATAGCATTCCACACTTGGACCTCAAAATTTACATTCGTATCACATTTCATTATGACAGTCACCAGAGACTCAACTTGTTTCAGTGCCAACTCTAAAGTTTAACGTCTCATCTAAATATCATCTAAGCATATATGAGTGAAACTTCCAGTATGATTCATCCTGAGACAAAATTCCCCTCTGGATGTAGATCTGTGAATCCAGGAAAAGTATGTGCCTTTTCCAAATACAATGACAGAGTAAGCAAAGAGAAAAAAAAATGATAAAGGGGAATGAGTAATGGATCACAAGAAAAGCAAAAACATTAGATTGAATTGCTAGGTGCACTGGTCATGAATTTAATGAAACTTCCTCGTCCTTATTTTGTGCTTCAGTCACTTGCCAGTTCTTCATGTCCAAACAAAACAATAATTTCTTCTCTTGGGATATTCAAAATCTGCTAGTTGCAAATCCCCCAGAGCATGTGCAATTCCTTGCGTGCCTCACAGATAATCATGATATGACCTTCCACTGGTGATGCTTGTTCCCTAAGAGCGAATTTAAAGAAAAATTGATTTCACTGCACATGACTTGATGTGCATCACCATCTTCCCATGATATTGGCTAATGCAACTTTGACACAATCCTAGTGATGCCATTATGATAGAACCTAATTTATAACACCTTAAACAATACCGTATCCATAACCAGAGCAGAAGACAAGAAACAATGCATACCAGCTTTGTTGCCAGCTTTTCAAAAAATGATAATCAGTTCTAGAAATCAGAACTCCAGACACAAGAACTTGACAGATAAATAGCTCTATCCTCAATTGAGGAACGTTCATTTATTCCTCAGTGAACATTCTTAACTCATAAAACTGTCTTTTCTACCTCCTCAGTGCTGTCTGCCCTGACCTCACATTCTCACTCACTAAGAGGTAGATCATCCATCCACACTGGAGATTATCCACTCTGCTTGTCAGTGTGTAGACTTTCACTTCTTTCTCTAAATAAAACATATTAGCTGACCTCCTGGGTCAGTCTATAAATTCCTTTACTGATGACACCAAGAATCTAGACATATTTCCTCCATCAACCTCCCCTCCAACAAATCTAAGAAAGAAACTCCTATTCAATCTTACAGCTTGATAATCATCCTATTGATTTGCTACCTCACTAGGCAGCCCTCTGAGGTAGCTGTCATAGGCAGATTAGAGCAGCCATACTGGGAAGATTCTGGAAGACTTTGAAGTTCATTCCTTATTGTTGGCATTACCCTGAAGGAAAACGTCCTATTAATCTGGAGAAACCGTTTCTAATCCTTCTCAGGGATAAAGTCATCAACTTCCTCCAATCCTATGTTCATGAAAGGATAAGGAAATGATCTCTCCCTTGTAGATAAGCTTAAATTCCTCAAAACAGACAGCTCAAACATGAGGTCAGCCACAAGATCAATTGGGCTGAACAGTCCAATAAGATGCAAGAGGCCAAATGTTCCAATCTGGTTTGCAGAAATTGGAGCTAACTAATGAAGAAAAGCCAATCATACCCCCCACTTGTCTATAAATATCTCTGACCCTGCCATCCATCTGTGCCTTCCTTGCCCCACATGGGGCTCCATGTCTGGAGTTCATGAGTTCTTTTCTTTTCTTTCTCTCTACTAATTCTTTTACATTGCTCCCCCACTTCAGTCCCACACACAAGAACTCGACATTTTGGAGCAGCCATCACATGGGTCTATTGCTCCTCTTGGAATCCATGCTCATGAATTCCATTATTTCTCTCTAATAAACTGTGTCTTAGTCCTCTACACATCTTGTTTCAATCTTCAACTCTCAAACATAAGAATCTGTCGTAGCTAGTACAGGTGTCAACTATGGTTGAAAGTTCAAGCTTTGGGCATATTTTCAGAGAATTAGTAGTTGAGTTAAGCCCAGAGTGAACAAACAGAAGATTGTCTAGTGGATGGTGGGTGGAATTAGTGCTTAGGCAATATTAGTATTGTTGAAGAAAAATGGTATTAGTATTGTTGAAGAAAAATGGCAGTTGAAGTATTGTTGAAGAAAAATGAAGAAAAATGAATACTGCCGTGATGAGATTCTGCCCAGGACAGAAATTCTTCTGAGACTCAGCACAGGGAAACTGAATCAGCTGTGATTCCAGGAAGCCAATCTCAACTTGGAGGTTATGGCAGAACTTGGCAATGTCACCCACATTGTATGAGTTTTGGAGGCATCAAAGGAGCAAGAGGGAAGAAGTCATGGATCTCTCCTCCAAAGTTTCTGTGTGTGAATAAAATGGAGAGAGCTGGTTGATAAAGGAGGCATCCTTATATACATAAGGATACATACTTATATACATACTTAGCCAAACATGGTGGCCTGACCATAATGATTGTTGTTCTTTCAGCCATTATGCAAATATTACATAACCAGTTGCCTCTGCCTTGTGGAGAAGGTACATGCTAAGATGGACAAACAACTGTTATCAGGAATCATAAGAGAAAATTAACCCCTTGTTCCCTGAAACTGTTTGGTAATATCAGCAACAATGTAAGTGAACTGCAACAGAATTTGGTACTGGCAAGTGGGGTGTTGCTGATAAATCTGGCTATTTGGACTTTGTGGGTTTTGAATGGCTTTTTTGAAGGAATATGGCAATGTTTGAAGACATTGAGATTGTGTGCTCCAAACACCATTCAGTTTGTAGTCCATTTGAAGAATAGAGTTGCTGAGAGAGCTATGGATTGCTTGGGGCCTAGTTTGTGACAAAGAGAACAGGGACTTTGGTGAAGTTAAATTTGAAGAGAATGGACTGGTTTGTTTGGTAGAGGAAAGCTGTACTGGCAGCCTTGAAAGTTTGAATGAGGAAAAGGTAGATAGCAGATCAGCTACTGCTATTGAAGACATTAGTATTGTTGAAGAATAACCTTGTGCTTTGCATTGGGATGGTAGAAAAATTAATCCCACCATGGTCAGATTCTACCCAGGATACAAATTCTTCTGAAAGTCCCCACAGAGAAACTGAATCAGCTGTGATTTCAGGGATAAATCTCCACCTGGAGGTTATGGCAGAACTTGGCAGTGTCATCAACATGGTAGTGGTTTTGGAGGCATCAAAGGTGCAAAAGGGAGAATGTCATGGATCGTTCCTCCAAGGTTTCAGAGAATAGCAGGAACCTAGGCAGTATGTGGCAAGCTTGCAGAGAGGCCCAAGAAGGGCATTTGGTGCTGTGGAGTTGAAGCCGTGTTTGCCATTGGGAAGTGCAGATGTTGGAGATGCCGGAGCAAATGTGGGACATCTGTCAAGAAGAGATGTATACATGGGATATGTACTGAGGATGGCTACAAGTAGAAATTCAAACTAGTTCAAATAAATGCTGTTTGTGCAACTTTGAGCTATAAAGGCAACTGGGATTGCCTGGAATCTTTGAGCCACCATGAATACATGATGATCAACAAAAGAGGGACATTGAAGTAAGGATGCAGTACTTGATTTGCTGGACTTTGGTCTCAATTTGATGTTTTCTCTTTGTCATGATGCTTGTTTTGATACTTTATCTGTACTAAAGCATTTAACTTATTTTGATTTAATAAGACTCTTGCAATTAAGAAACTTTGAACTTTAAAATGTTAGACCTAAAGCTTTAATGAGAGAACATTTTAAAATTTATGAAAATTTATTTAGAGTTTTAGAAGTAGTAAAATTAAATGTGTTTATTCTGTAAGATAAATTTAACATCTGTAGGGGCAAGGTTAAGGTTACAGTTTAAAAGTGATATGTCTTTAATATTAGACCAGAGACTATAAAAACCTTAAGTTGAAAGGATTAGGAACTCCCTCAAGGTAATCAGCCTAGGCCAGCAGTTCCTAAACAGAAATCCAATAGCTCAGGCACTAGAACCAACACTCAACAAATGGAATCTTATGAAATTAAAGGGCTTCTGTTCAGATAAAGAAATTGTAAACCAAGCAAAAAGGCAACCCGCAGAATGGGAGAAAATCTTCACTAACCACATATCTGATAGAGTGCACAAAGAACTTAAAAAACTAAACACAAAGAAGATAAATAGCCTAATTAGAAAATGGGCCTCTGAACTCAAAAGAAACTTTTCCAAGGACAAAATCAAAATGCCTAACAAATATCTTTAAAAATTCTCAACATCCCTAGCCATCAGAGAAATGCAAATCAAAACTACCCTGAGAAATCATTTCACCCCTGTCAGGATGGCAAAAATCTACAATACGAACAACACTGAATGCTGGAGAGGATGTGGAGAGAAGGGAACTCTTATACATTGCTGGTGGGAATGCAAGCTTACACAACCAGTCTGGAGATCAATATAGCAATCCATAAAAAGATAAAGATTGAAATGCCACATGACCCTGCTATGCCACTACTAGGAATAATCCCCCATAATGCAGAAATTCACTACAGTGACACAAGCATAACCATGTTTATTGCAGCACTATTTACAGTAGCAAAGTCATGGAATCAACCCAAATGCCCAACAGTTGACAAATGGATAATGAAAATGTGGTACAATGGAATACTACTTAGTCATCTAAAAAGATGGATTAATGAAATTCACTAGGAACTGGATGGAATTAGAAAAAAATATATTGAGTGAAGTACCCCAGATGCAGAAAGTTAGACACTATATGTACTCCCTAATAGGTGTATCCTAGTTCCAAACCCACTTAATGACATATTCAAAAATAAATCTCTGTAATACCCTCTGTCATTGCAAAGGATTGTAAACAGGAGGGAAGTGGAAGGAGGACATCAAAAGAAAGGAAATAGGGAAACATGCTTCAGTAGAGAAAATAAGCCATGATCAAGTATTGTCTGTAAATATAGAGACATCTGATGCAACTCACTCTCATTTACTTTCCTGATCACTTGGGACTGAACAGGTTTAATATCACCAATCACAGAGGATATTGGGACTGACAGATAGATGGTAACCATCTGGCAAATGGGACGCTGACCTCCCGCCCCTTACACACATTGTTGTGTCCTACTCCCATTATTCCATCTATCTTTGAGTCTCCTCTTATATTAAGATCTTCATTTAAACAGCTTTTTATCTTTGGTTGGGAGGTGAACTTTGATACCCATCAGAATGCAGTCAAGGGCAGTGCAGGAAAAGCAAAACTGAAAACACCAACAAACCATAATTCAGAAACCAAAGACCCTATATTGATCACCTGGAACCAGATCAGTCAAATCTCTCCTCATCCTAAAGCTCAAGGAACCTTGGGGAAGAGGGGGCGGCAAAATTGTAGGATCCTAAAGATGGGTAGGACCAATGATATGCAAGATACTCCACACAAGTTAGGGCTTCAGCAGCCAAGATGGGACTTTGCCTGACCTGCACAATAGCTGACATATCAACGACACCCCCCCTCCCTCATCCCTGCAAGGTGTATCATGGGAGAAGGCTTCAGGCAGTAGGAGCTTTAGGGCTAGGGATTAAACAGTCATGATTTCCCATACTAACAGGGAGCCCAAGAAGAGGCACCCAGGCTATGTCACTGAGTTCTGAACGCTCACTAAGGTGGAGCACTCAGAGGGAGGTTGGACACACATATAAACAGATGCTCCAGGCAATGGGAGAGAGGAAGGGGGAGGAACCAGCAGGAGTGAGGAAGGGGAGGTGAAAGGAAGAGGGTAAGGTGGGAGAGTACTATAGAGGACAAGGATTTTCTCAGCAACCATGCAGACTAACTGCAATAGCTGTCTCCACATTTTCTAACATGTACCTCAAAACCCTTCCAGCCTTTACCTATTACCCAGATCCAAAGCCACTTTGTACATCTTTAACTTTTCCTTATTGCAATACAGTCCCTATTCCTGGGACTGAAATCTATATTAGGATTTAGAAAAAAAATAGTAAGAGAGAAGAGAAATAGGAAAGAGAAAAGAAGAGAGGAGAGGAGAGGAGAGGAGAGGAGAGGAGGGGAGGGGAGGGGAGGGGAGGGGGGAGGGGAAGGGGAGGGAGGGGAGGGGAGGGGAGGGGAGGGGAGGGAGGAGGGGGAGGGGAGTGGGAGGGGAGGGGAGGAGGGGAGGGAGAAGAAAAGGGAAGGGAGGAAAGGAGGGCAGGGGAGGGGAGGGGAGAGGGGAGGACAGAAGAAAAGGGGAAGAGGGGAGGGGAGGAGACGGGAGGGGAGGGGAGGGGAGGGGAGGGGAAGGGAGATTTAAGGCAAAAAAAAAAAAAGATTTTAAGGCTCAGGGATCAAAACTTACAGGTTCCCAATAACCCAAACTAGAGCCACTTGAGCAAAAAGTATCTCCTATATCCATGAGTTCATATTCATACAGAAAATGATAACAGAATTAGACAACCTAAACAACATTCTTTCTCTGAATGAGGAAATGCCGATAAGCAGAAATACCAACCACTGTGGTTAAATTGATTTTTATTTACTAAAAAGTTGATATCTTAGGAATGTGATTGATCTCTTCTAATAGGTGTGAACTTTTCTGAGGTATGTTTAGCCTCTCCTGCAATACAAGTTACCAGAACAAGTTAGAGAACTGAACTAGGGTGACAAGAGATTGGGGTGGGGTGGGGGCAGCAGTCAGTGTTTTTATATTAAATTTCAAAAATGTTCCTCATCTGGGTTTTATAGATGAGCAAACTTCTAAAATAAATTTACTTTGAGTGACTACTGTTACATTGTGTAGTTTTTAAAATCTATACTGATTGTGTAGTTTTAAAAATCTAATATATTCAGTCAATGATACCTTTATAAATTATTTCAGAGGAAGTCATTTATGCTAAAAATTAAATTTTGCATTTCACACATAATTGCAAATGAACAAAAACCTACCTTAAATTCTCCTTCTCAGAAATGTGCCTTCAATTGGTATGTGAATCTGATGAATGTGATGTACACAGAATAAGTCTGAGAAAAGATGTGAAATTTAATGATTTTTTTTTTGTTTTTTCAAGTTACCACAAAGATGTATAGGTTTTATTATGGCATCATAATGTGTGTGTGTGTGTGTGTGTGTGATATAGTCATTAAAACTTGTTCTTATTCATGTCCTTTCTCACTACTCTTCCCCACTTCCCTATTACTAGTTTGCCTTTGCTCCCAAATAGTTCCCTTTGGTGTCCCATTGTTGCACGTCCTCCATTCTCTCTTGCTCATTCATGTGTATCTGTTTTGTCTCTCACTCCCTTTCCTTGAAGATTCTTTCTACTCTATGACCCACACATACATACTTAAATCTAGAATCTGCATTCACATGTGTGATTGAGGATTGTACTCAGGATAGATGAAGATTGCCTATAACCTTAATAAAACAAACCCACTTCATAAATAAATAAAACACTTATATGCAAATGTACCAATAGGAAACAGAAGAATAATTTACATGAACAAAAAGAACCTCTTTATACCAGAAGTCATAAGGGACGTGAAAATTAAAAAAATACAATGAATGCTGCAAGATGAAATGTCTACAAGTTAAAGGGCCAATACCACTCTCTGCTAGTGCCACAGAGGAATTTCTAAAGTGGGTGAGAGCTGATGGATGGAGTTGACAACTAAGGTGATATGCATGCTCTATTATTTGGTTGACATATTGGTTACAGAAATATGTATTCTTTCAAAAATCTCTCATTTAGAATCTTTGTACTTAGTGTACTGTATCTCATAATAAATGATGCAATTAAGGAAAAATTCCTTGTGTACATTTCAAATGCTGAAAATAAAAAATTTAACAGCAGGTATAATTGGAGAACTTGGAATCCTTTTAAAATGTTTTGTCACCATTTGTCTAATTTGTCTTTCGAATATGAATTTCATTAAAATAGTAACATTTAACTATTTTGTTGTTGAATTTCTTTTGTTATCGCCCCTCGAAATGGAGTTTTGCTATATAACACAAGTTGGCCTAGAATTCATAATTGGGACTATAGGTGTGCTCAATTGTACCCAGCTCTATTTCTAATTTATAGCATAGCGCACTGATATTTTGTAAACTAAGTGTTGTTATGACTTGTCAAACACTCTCTTTCAGAGAGAAACTGCCCTGTCTGATCCTTCAGCTTTCACAATGAAGCTTTTCCCAACTAATCACTATTGAAAGTGCAAAAGATGATTTAAAATGAAGAACGAGAGGAACCAGGTCACATAATAATACATCTTAAAAATGAAAACTTACAGCAGACATTGAATTTGTCCTAGGACTAGTGAATATCTCTAGCATTTTCACCAAAAAAAGATCATTATAAGAATATATTTTTAAGCAGGAATTATTTAATTTTTACTATAGGGAAAAATTGACTTATAAATATTAGGGGGTTTGTTGCTGTTTTTTGTTGTCGTTTTGTTTTGTTTTGTTTTTTACCTTGGAAGTCCTTTACTGAGTTTATGCTGTGATTAACAGAAATTGTTTCTTACAAAAAGCAACTAGTTCCAGTTTACTGTCAAATTCCAAGATTATAAATAGGCATATAAATTGTAACGAGTATATTATGCAATGTTTAGTCTACTAATTGATATTTTTAAACTTTCACATTTGTTACATAGTATTTGTAAAAGAGTAATGTCTAAAAGTATAAGATTACTCTGTATAACTCTTTGTTTAGAAGTCAAATTAATTTCCTGAAGTTGAGAGAATTTCTGTCTTTGCAAATTAGAAAAGAGAATTAGTGAGTTGTTGTCTACCCAAAATTGCTCAACTGCCTCTAATTGGGTCAAGATAAATACAGGTTTGGAAGACCATTGGAGGTTAAAAAACAGAAGAATTAGCAGGAAGCCAAGCTGCGTGGGAGGAGAGGCTGTACAATCCATTTGCAGATCAAGTTCTTAAGAAACTGAAGAAGTTTTTAATCCCCTCGAGAAACTCTGTAGAAAGTCAGTTATAACCTCTCTAACTACAACAAAGCACAAGCAATAGCTGCTCAGAGTTGAGTATACTTGGAAACCTCACTTCTGCAAAGAGAAGTGCTGTCTCATTTCAATAGTGTTCATATATATTGAAAGACTCCATAAGGACAAAGGGATGGCACTCGAATAAAATATGACACAAAGTTGTTGGAAAAACTCCTTTTGTTAGGTCTTTATTCTACAAGAGTAAACCTAATTTCACAAGTGTCCCCTGCCAACATACCGCCTATAAAATAATAAGGAAAAGTATGTTTCCTTATCAAAAATGTAAAGTTTTCATTCATTTAACATATATTAGAGATGCCCTGTGCTGCCTTTTACATATACACTCTAACTTTTAACAATAAGCTGCTAAAGTATCACCAACTTCACATTACAGATGAGAAACCCAAAAAGTGTGATTATTTGTGAAAACATATTCCTTTCTTCAGCATGTGGGTAGCATTTTACTAACATAGTAGCCATAAAGCATAATTACTAGTCCATATTGAACACATGAAATATGTTTTGAACATATGAAAGGGCAAGTTATAGTTGGGTTGGTCTACATTTAAGGATGAATTGGAATGAGTGGAAATAGAAGAAATGAGTAGAAATAGAATAATGACAGAAAAAAATATCAGATGAAAATTCCATGTGAAAATGCAGATGTTAACAATCATTTATTAGCAAAAAATGAATCTTCCCCCCCAAAAAATCCTCCTTCATTACTTGGGCTTATATTTAAAGTAACTCAGACCAATCTTGACCTAAAATACCAAATTTTACTAAACTGTTTTTCCATAAGCCTGAAAAATATAGATTTCTAAGTAATACAAAATGGCCATGGACTACTCTAAATCTGATCCGTGCCTCTCATATCAACATTCACCCCAAACTGCATGAATCATCATGATTATACATGTCTGAACTCAGTTCTAATATGCTCTCAATTTGTTTTGACATGATATAAAAATGTCAACTCTGTAGAATCTGAGAACAATCACTATTAGCATATGTATCCTGGGATTGGATTGTAGTTCTTTGTATGTGGGAGTGAAGAAATTCAAATTCAGCTTGTGTTTCACAAACATCCTGGAACAGCTGTCCACAAGATGCTGCGAAAGGAAGACATTGAGTTTGTCATTCCTGCAAGCTGTTCATGTTTGGAAGATTCATGGCTGCGTATGTGTTTCCTTTTCCCGATTACATAAATGCATAACATTTGTGGAAACATGTCCTTCTGAGATACTGAAATTAAAAATCAAGAGCACACATATTTTTTTAGATTGACATTAACAATATTTTAACAATTCTATTTATATGTAATTCAATAAATTATTTTTTAAATCTTCAGTGAATCACAATTGAATTGGTAAAAACAAATTATTGGAATTGTCTCTAAACAAAGATCATACAAATACTACTTCGTGTGTGTGTGTGTGTGTGTGTGTGTGTGTGTGTGTGTGTGTGCGCGTGTGCATGCATCTGAGAGCACTGATGGAAGCACAATGGTGATTTTGAAAAATCCTGGATTGCTCTATCTCCTTTTTGCTTTCGTTTTGGAGGTTTTCAGACCCCACCTTCCAAGACTAGATGTGCAAGACACTGCACTCCACCTGGCATTTTTTACGTGGGATCTGGAATCTGAACTCAGTTCTTTCTGCATGACAGGAAAAGGCTTAACCATTGAGCCACCTCCCCAGTCTAACCAAATACTGATTTCTTGATTATACTCTTTTAACATCTACTTCTGAAGCAGTATTGTGTTTAAATATTTTAAAGTGTTTGCAAACTGTAATGTACAGTACCTTTGAAGTTTAAAATGATGTTTCAGCATGTTTATATAATGAAGTATTATTTCATGCAATCAGTAAAGCAATATAATATATTTCATCTAACAGAGTTCAATAGTACACTACATGGACTATCATTTGGATTTTCCGTGAAGTCTGATGAGATTTAAAAAGGCTATAAACTAAAAAACTATGGCAGGAAGTGCTCTTTTCAATCAGACATTTATAGCTTTCAACCTGTAAGAAGTCACAATCCTGTTCATTTAAGAAAATATTTTCTTAATAAAGTCTGTGTCATAGTTAGGCACAGATATCAACTTGAGGGTTTAAGCTCTGGGCACATTTGTAGAGAATTAGTGATTGAGTTAAGCCCAGAGCAAACCTGCAGGAGATTGTCTAGCTCTTGGGGAAGGCTCAGCCCATGGTTGGTTGGACTAGGCCCTGGAATAAAATACAGAGACCTGGTTGAGGAAGTTGGCATCCTTCTGTATACTTGGGCAGACATGCTGGCTTGGCAAATAAGGATCCTTCCTCTCTCAGTCATTGTGTAGAAATGGTGTGGCCGGTTCCCTTGGCCCTGGTGCTGGTGTGAGCTCTCCTAAGATGGACAACAACTGTAACTAGGAATGGTCAGAGAAAATAAACCCTTTGTTCCCTTAAGCCATTTGATGGTGATTTATCAGCAACCATGTGGGCGAACTGCTACAGCCTCTAAAGAATTACCTTGGGCTTCCAGGTGACTCTGCAGATAAAAGCACTTGCAGAGAAACCTGACAGCTCGAATGTGATCTCTGGAGCTCACATGGTAGAAGGAAAGAACTGATCTCTGAACTCTAGTTGTCCTCTGACCTCCACACATGTACTATGGATCTCTCTCTCTCTCTCTCTCTCTTCTTTCTTCTTCTTCTTCTTCTTCTTCTTCTTTTTCTTCTTCTTCTTCTTCTTCTTCTTCTTCTTCTTCTTCTTCTTCTTCTTCTTCTTTTCCCCTCTCTCTCCTCTCTTCACCTCTTCCCCTCTCCCTCCCTTTCTCACTTCTTTTATTCTTCCCTCCCTTTCTCCCTCTCTTTCTTTCAAATATCCCTCTCCCCCACTCTCAAATAAAAAAGTATGATTAAAAATATTAATCTGCGAGTCTTTTATTCTAATTCAATAGAAATACTGTTTTCTATGGAGGGATTTCTCTCCATGAGCCCTGAACCTTCTTCCAAAGCCACTGAGGCCATGGATGGCAAGCACAAAGTGGTCACTCTTCGTGTGGGTTATGTGTATGAAAGAGGAAGACATTACTTCAGTTTGACCCTCTTATTCTCGGTGCTCTTTGCTCTGCAGACAGGCTAGAAAGCAGTACCAAGTAGATCACTTTACTCAGTGGCCCCAAACTCTGGTGTTCCAAGTCCCACCACACATTGGTCAGAGGTACCAGGCCCAGGCTGCCTCCTGCAGGACAATTCTCTAGCTCCGAGGTCTTGTCCTCTGCATGGTGCCATGACTGGCTATTCACCAGGTGTTTCTCTTCATAATGTCAGGTCAGATACTTCTGAGGGGCAGAGACATTGTAAGATCAGTAACATGAGAGAACCACGCTGTCTCACCTCCCTCTGTAAGATGGATTCTCTGTTGAACACAATGCAATATCCTAAGTCATGGTGGTGAACTAGATTTTCTACAAGCTCACAAGCAACTATCAAGCATTATATGGACAGAAATCCTCTACACTGATAAGACAAACTGATGTATTTGGTATCTATTTCATGCGAATAATGTTCTGTCCAGTCTGTAATGGAAAAGATCCAACTAATCGGCCACCTTCTTGAAATACTGGTTTTCCTGGGAAGTAATATCATTGTGTGATTTTTCTGTTGGTCTGTGCTTAAGAGCCCAGCGGTGCTGAAGATAACTCTGCTAAACTCTCTGTTGATCCCATCAACAAGATCCACCCATACTGTGCCAACCACTTTTCAAAGGGCCCATTAAACAAAATAATAAGCAATAAGAAGATGTGAGAAGGGTAATCTTGTCCACTTGGTTAGCAATGGATTCCTGTGAGTGGTCTCTGGAGTCTACTTGCATTGGAGCTATCCCTTCCCCTGAAGTTCTTGTCCTCAGTTTTCTAATATCCTTCCTACATCTTTTGCCAGTTCAATCTTTCAGTCACTGCTATGAATCTATAGATCTAGATTTCTAACATTCCGCAAAATGATGGTAACTGGACATAGACACAAGAGTAATCCTAACTTTTGAAAACCAGTTCATTTCCCAATTTTTGTTAAAAGGAGTCCACAAGGAGTTTGAGGTCAGCCTATACTACATAATGAGATCCTGTCATAAAAATATCTACAAAGCCATTGCTATTAGTCAAGGAGCAAGTAAGAAAATGGATGTGGAAAAGGACCATATACATGAGATTCCAAACTACTTACTTTAATACAACTTCCACGCCTATTGGGACACCGATTAGTGTATAAAGTATGTAATTTCTCTACCTGCCAGCCTACCTACCAACCAATCATCTCATATCACAATGGAATAATGCTATGTACAGTCCAGATTTATGGTTGAATGATCAGTTTAGTATGTACATGCTATTACCTGATATTCTATTTCTGTCAGGACAAGATAAGAGAAATGAGAATGTTTGTTGGTAGCAAAAAGCAAGGGATTACTCTATATGCTTTTATTATTCTCAGATGGAGTTTTTCAGAGGTTCTGTTCAGCATTTCTGCCATTTACAGATATGTACAATACTATTATGTCTGCTAAGTCATGTCGCCCAACTGACCACGATATGCCTTTTCTTTGATCAAGAGTACCACTTTTAGCTCGCTGTGGTATGGGGTCCACAAGGAGTTTGAGGTCAGCCTGTACTACATAATGAGATCCTGTCATAGAAAAGAAACAATAGCAATGAAAAACACTTCAAGCCTTACAATTTATACTAGCACTTACTGAGGGTGGTATATGCTAATGCCAGAATCTAAGGGGCTCACTGCACATGCACATTATGTCTCCTTCTTTATGGTAGACAATATAAACAGCAATGAATGATATCAACACGCTCATTAACTATTCACTAGAATTAGGGGAAAGATATGCTTTTATATTGTTTTACTGGATCCCTCAGTGAAATATTGCTGCTTGAGTTATAAATCATTTTCCATTGTTTCCAGTATAATTTATATTCAACCCTCCAGATCCATTCCACCCTCTGTTGAACCTGAAGTCTCATGAATTTTGGCTTTTGAGTAATTCCAATAGAAAACTCAAAGAGGAAATTGTCAGGAAAGGTATGAAATCAAATATTTATCCTCTGATTTATAAGATCACCTAGAACAGTTGGTTACTGGATCTCTTAGTTATCTCTTTATATCCTTTCTACTAGCATTCCCAAGCTTATGTCTGCTTAGGAGACTAGGGTAGATCTAGCATGTTTGACTCTGCCTATGGATTCCTGCACTACTTCTTAAGTTTTACACATATTTTCACACCTTATCATGGGTCCTCGGGTAAAGAAACTGTTCTTGAATTGTATTTATTAATCTTAGCGACAAAACTGCAGTTCAATTTAACAACAATCACCAAACAATGACCCGTTACACAGGAATTTTTATTTCTTCATGTAACTTATAATGCTAGGAAAAGAACAACTAATAATTGAGATACATGAAAAGATACGGATACACTACCATAGTATATAACTGCTGCACTACTCTACTACCAGTGAACAAACATGTCCAGTATCAAATAAATTCTAAACTTTCTAAGAAGTAGTCCCACGGGCTTCTATAATTTTAGGCGTCATATCTGTGCGGTATTTGTCTCTGATCTCTTCTATTTCACCGTCTTCAAGTATAAATGCAGCCAGCGTTGGAATATTACAGAAATAATTCTTAGCCAGGATATGCTTATGCTTGATCCTGTGGATAAAGAGGGGTCCATATTCCTGCAAGGAAAAGAAATCAGATTCTATTACAAGCCACAGGAATATTTTATCAGATGAAATTACTGCTATGTCTTTTCTTATCAGTTCATTGGGCTCAGAAGACATCTTCATTTTTCCTCTCACTTTGCCTGTTACTTTTATTTTTTTACATTTATCATCTATCTATCTATCTATCTATCTATCGATCTATCTATCTATCTATCTATTTTAGAGTTCAGTTCAAGCTATGCCTCCATTGAGAAGCCCTCTCACCTTCTGATGTCTCCAAACTAAGCTGCTGGTTAACATCAGGCTTACATTCTTTCCTCCTATTTACAGCCATGCACTTGTATGAGGTAAGGTGTGCCCAGCTTGCTAGCTTTCCTTCTAGTTAGGAGAGACATGCAGCAAGTCACAAGTTTAACTTATGTCAGAGCACACATTTGGATAATGCTTACCAGAAAGCTTTTTAAGGTCATCTTTTTTTTTTTTTTTTAAATGGGAAGGACTCAGCCCTCAAGCACCTTCACCCTTTTTCATCTAAAACACAATAGATGTAACTGCTTATCTTAACAGATAAGATGAAGATTATTATCAGTGAGAATGTACAAGCTAAAGTTGTTAAAGAAGGCTGAGGAGAAAGTCAGAGAAGTTGAATTCCTGAAAACATTGTAGACACACCAGCCTAGCCTAGAACCAGCATCTCTGGGCTTCTTGTTACATAAGAAAACTAAACTTGTAAGTGATTAAGATGCTATATATTTGCTCAGTCTCTTAATATAATTACCTTGAATGTAACTAAAACAATGAAAAATTATGATCATTACATTTCTTTGTTTTTTCCAAATATCTCCCAGTATTTGCACATCAATAGTAAATTGTGGTTCAATTAATAACTGTCATCTACTCTTTCCATCACTCTTAATCAGATATCTTCCAAACAAATCAAAAATACCTGTACTTCCTCAAATTTATTTTCTGGGAGTTACAAATTCCTCACTGAAGATCTCTTTACAAGGTCAAATACAACCCTTTGCCCACTCCGCCGACCCCGGGACGCGCTCAGTCCAGCCAGGACACACCGTGACCCAGGTAAGCTCCACTCTGCCCACCCCCAGAACCCCAGGCAGCCCAAGGGACCCAGCTCCTCCCACCAGCCAGCTGGGCCACACCCCAGCTCCCCCAAGTTAAATAGCGCCCCTCGGCTGCCACATCCTCCCTTTCCCCACTCCACCACCCCCTGGACCCCCACAGTCCAGCTGGGACTCACCAAGACCTAGGTAAGCTCCGCCCCGCCCAACCCCAAAACCCCAGGCCAAATAATTCAGTTCAGTAAAAATGCACAGAAATTGAAAGAAGGTCTTAAGAGTTAAAACGACAATGCCCAAGTCAAAGTGCAAATCCATGAGAAACAATACCCAAGAAAACAAATCGCCAACTGAAGGAATTAACCGCATAATGATAGACTCCAACCAGAACAAACCCACGGAAAATAGCCAAGAAAGCCTGACCCAGGATAAGGACTTTCAAAACATGATCATTGCCATGTTAAATACTATGAAAGAGGAAATCCGGGAGGAATTAAATAACCGCATCAATCGCTTTGAAGAGGAACACAGCAGACACTTGGAGGAGTTGAGGAAAACAGTTCAAGAAACAAAAACAGGAATAGAGCAGTTAAAACAGACTCAAGCAGAGTTCAAAACTGAACTAAAAGACAAGTTATCTTCAACCCAGAACTCCACAGAGAGTCTTATCAGCAGAATTTCAGACCTTGAAAACAAAGTGGGAGTATTAACCAGCTCAATGGAAGAGGTTGTTAAAGCCAAAAAGATACTCGAGAGAAATATTCAAGAGTTATGGGACACCTTGAAGAAGTCTAACAAGCATATTCATGGAATACCAGAGCAAGAATCTCCAAATACCACACCTGAGGAAATTTTTCAAATGATCATCAAGGAAAACTTTCCTCATCTAAAAAAAGAGCGGCCCATTCATATACAAGAGGCATTCCGCACCCCAAACAGATATGAACAAAACAGAAGCTCGCCATGGCAAATAATAGTTAAAACATTCCACATTCAAGATAAAGAAATGGTGCTGAGAGCTTCAAGGGAGAAAAAACAAGTCACTTTTAAAGGTAAACCTATTAAAATAACAAATGAATTCTCAGTCGAAACAGTAAAAGCAAGAAGAGCTTAGAGAAATATACTTCAAGTATTAAATGAGCAAAAATGTCAACCCAGGCTGATATACCCCGCAAAACCATCCATGATGATCAAGGGAGAAAGAAAAATCTTCCAGCACAAAGACAACTTGAAGGGATACATGTCCACTAAACCAGGCCTTCAAAAAATGCTAGAAATGATACTCAAGCTTGAAGAAAACAACAGGAATATCCGGGAGAACAGAAGGGAAGTATAACACCATTAAAAGTGAAGCAATATACTACCAAAAACCACTAAACATAATAAATGTCCGGAATTAAAATAGTTTCTCCATTATAACACTAAATGTTAATGGAATTAACTCTCCGATCAAGAGACACAGAATACAAACTTGGATTAAAAATCACAATCCATCAATCTGCTGCCTGCAGGAAACCCATCTCACCACAAAAGATAGGCATATCCTAAAAATAAAAGGCTGGTCAAAAATTCTACAAGCTAATGGAAGCAGAAAACAGGCAGGAGTAGCCATTATGCTATCAGACAAAGTGGACTTCAAATCAAAAACAATCAAAGAGACACATATGGATACTACATTTTAGTCACAGGTACAATTCACCAGGAAGACTTCACAATACTGAACATATATGTACCCAATACAGCTCCCCCCCCCCCACATTCATTAAGCAAACCCTACAACGTCTAAAGCAAGAAATCAATCCCAAAACGATAATTCTTGGGGATTTCAATACCACCCTCTCAACATGGGATAGATCTACAGGTAAAAAACTTAGCAGAGACACTTTGGAACTTAATCAAACCCTTACTGAAATGGACCTTACAGATCTCTATCGAACTTTTCATCCATGCACCAAAGAATACACATTTTTCTCAGCAGCACACGGAACTTTCTCCAAAATAGATCACATATTGGGCCACAAAACGAATCTACACATATACAGGAAAGTTGAAATTCTAGCCTGCACCTTATCAGACCACCACAGCCTAAAGTTTGACATCCACAACACAACAAGCAACAGAAAATACACTAATTCCTGGAAACTTAACACTACGATTCTGAATGAGAATTGGATTCAGGAAGAATTACAAAGGAAATTCAAGATTTCCTGAAAGTGAACGATAATGAAAATACAATTTACCAAAATCTCTGGGACACAATGAAAGCTGTACTAAGAGGTAACTTCACAGCTCTTAATGCCTACATCAGAAATAAATAACTTAACAATGCACCTAAAAGCTTTAGAGACACTAGAACAATCTGATCCCAAAAGCAGTAGAAGGGAGGAGATTAGCAAAATAAGGGGAGAAATATCCAAAATCAAGATTAGGAAAATGACACAGGAAAATCAAGCAGTCAAAAAGCTGGTTTTTTGAAAAAATCAATAAGATTGATACACCACTAGCTAAATTAACCAAAAGCAAGAGAGAGAAAACCCAATTTAACAAAATTATAAATGAACATGGAGTAATCACTACTGGTACCCAAGAAATCCAGAGAATTATAATGTCATATTTCAAAAACTTATACTCTGTGAAATTTGACAACACAAAAGAGATGGATGAATTCCTAAGTAAACACAACTTACTGAAATTGAATTAGGAAGTTGTGAATTATTTAAATAGTCCTATAACATTTGAGGAAATTGAAGAAGTAATCTCAAACCTTCCCACCAAAAAATGTCCTAGACCAGATGGATTCAGCACAGAGTTCTACTAGACATTTAAGGAGCTAATAACACCAATACTCCTTAAACTGTTCCATCAAATAGCAAAGGAAGGAACACTACCAAATACTTTCTACGAAGCTAATATCATCTTATTCCCAAAACCTAATGAAGATACACTTAAAAAAGAAAACTATAGGCCAATCTCTCTGATGAACACAGATGCAAAGATTCTCAACAAAGTCTTAGCAAATCAGATTCAAAAACATATCAAAAAGATCATCCACGGGGATCAAGTAGGCTTTATCTCAGGCACATAAGGTTGGTTCAACATACACAAACCAAAAAATGTAATTCACCATATAAACAAGTCCAAAGTTCAAGACCACATGATACTCACGATAGATGCAGAAAAAGCATCTGACAAGATACAACAGCCCTTTATGATCAAAACCCTAGAGAAGGTTGGAATGGAAGGAACTTTATCAATATAATAAAAGCTGTATACAGCAAGCCAACAGCAAGGATTATACTCAATGGGGAAAAACTTGAAGCATTCCCACTTCGATCAAGAACTAGACAAGGCTGTCCACTGTCACCACTTCTTTTCAATATTGTATTTGAAGTCTTAGCTGAAGCCATAACACAAGAAAGAGGCATAAAAGGGATGCAAATCAGCAAGGACGAAGTCAAGTTATCTCTATTTGCAGATGACATGGGACTATATCTGAGTGATCCCAAAACTCCACCAGGAAGCTCCTGGATCTAATACAGAAGTTCAGCAGGATGGCAGGATACAAAATAAATGTGCAAAAATCAGTGGCCTTCCTGTATGCCCAGAATGAAAGAAGTGAAAAAGCCCTGAGAGAAACAATCCCATTTACTATAGCCCCTAAAAAAATGAAATACCTTGGTATAAACCTAACCAAGGAGGTAAAAGACCTTTACAATGAAAACTTTAAAACCCTAAAGAAAGAAATTGCAGAAGACACCAGAAGGTGGAAAAACCTCCCATGTTCCTGGATTGGCAGAATCAACATCGTACAAATGATTATCCTACCAAAGGCAATATACAGATTCAATGCTATACCAATCAAAATCCCAAAGCAATTCTTTAAAGAAGTTGACCAAACAATTTCAAAATTCATATGTAGGCACAAAAGACCCAGGATAGCAAAGACAATCCTGAGTAACAAAAACACGGTTGGAGGTATCACCATACCAAATCTTAGTCCATACTACAAATCCATAGTTGTAAAAATAGCCTGGTATTGGCTCCAAAATAGACACCCAGATCAATGGATAAGGGTTGAAGACCCAGATATAAGCCCACAAAATTACGGCCATTTGATATCTGACAAAGGGGCCCAAAAAATCCAGTGGAAAAAGAACAGCATCTTCAACAAATGGTGCTGGCAAAACTGGATGTCCACAGGTAGAAGATTAAAACTGGACCCATACTTGTCACCATGTACAAGACTTAATTCCAAATGGATCAAGGACCTTGATATAAGGCCAGAGACTATAAAAACCATAGTTGAAATGGTAGGGAACTCCCTCGAGCTGATTGGGCTAGGCCAACAGTTCCTCAATGGACATCCAATGGCACAGTCACTGCTACCAACTCTCAACAGTTAGGATCTGGTGAAATTAAAGAGCTTCTGTTCAGATAAAGAGATTGTAACAGGAGCTCAAAGGCAACCCACAGAATGGGAGAAAATCTTCACTAACCACATATCTGATAGAGCTCTATTATGCAGAGTGCACAAAGAACTTAGAAAACTAAACACTAAGGAAACAAATGGCCCAATTAAAAAATGGGCCATGGAACTTAAAAGAAACTTTACCAGGGATGAAATTAAAATGTCTAACAAATATCTTAAAAAATGCTCCACCCACATCCTTAGCCAAATCAAATGCAAATCAAAACTTCCCTGAGATATCATCTCACCCCTGTCAGGATGGCAAAAATCCACAATACAAACAACACCAAATGCTGAAGAGGATGTGGAGAGAGGGGAACTCTCCTACATTGCTGGTGGGAATGCAGGCTCATACAGCCACTATGGTGAGCCGTCTGAAGATTCTTAAAGAAATTAAAGATTGAAATGCCATATGACCCTGCAATTCCACTTTTGGGAATAACCCCACATACAGCAAATTTCAACTCAATAGCACAAGCATGACCATGTTCATAGCAGCACTGTTTACAATAGCAAAGTAATGGAATCAACCCAAATGTCAACAGCTGATGAGTGGATAAGGAAAATGTGGTACATCTATACAATGGAGTACACTCAGCCATCAAAAATGATGAATTAATGGAATTTGCTGGGAAATGGATGGAATTAGAAACAATTATATTGAGTGAAGTATCCCAGACACAGAAAATTAAGCGCTGTATGTACTCCCTAATAGGTGGCTCCTAGTACGAAACCCACTTAGAGACACTCAAAGATAAATATCTGTAATAACTACAGTAATTGCTAAGATTATAAACAGGAGGGATAAGGTTGGAGGGCCACACCAGTAACAAGGAGAGGACCATGTTATAGCAGAGAAAATAGGCCACCATCAAGGACTGCAAGTAAGTAATGAGACATCTGGTTAAGTTCACAGACTTTCCTTCCTCATCATTTACAACTGATGGGGTATGATCTTACCAGATGGGGAGGGCATATAGTCTGGCAGATAGAAAGTAACCATTTCGCAGATGGGTGATTGACCCCTCCCTCACCGCAGTTTCCTACTTTTATTACATCTACCTTTGAATATACTCTTATAACAAGACTCTAATTTAACAGGTTTTAATCTCCTGCCAGGGGGTGACATCCAATACCCATCAAGGTGGAGCCAAGGGCATTGCAGGAGCTGCAAAACTGAAAAAAAAAATCAACAAACGATAATCCAGAACATCAGAGACTCTATATCAATCACCTGGAACTAGGCCAGCCTAATCTCTCCCTATCCCGAAGCTCAGGGAAATTTGCAGAAGAGGGGGCAGTAAGATTGTAAGAGCACAAGGATGGGAGGAGCAATGATATGCAAAATACTCCACACAAGTTAGGGCCGAAGCAATCATATTTGGACTTTACATGCCCTGCGCAATGTCCAACACACTATTGACTTCACAAAGTCTAGCATTTGCTAAAGGCACTAGGATCCTGGGAGGCAAGGGATCGACAGCCACAGAGGTGTTTCTATGCTTAAGGGGAACACAGGAAAGACTTCTGGGAAATGACACTGGGTCCTTGCACCTCATCGGAGAGGAGGACCCAGAGGAGAGTTTGGCATGCATATTAAAGGATGCTCTGGGCATGGGAGGGGGAGACACTGGGGCATGTAGAGGGAAGAGGAAGGGGAGGGGAGTACAAGGGGGTAGGAGGTTGGAAGGAGGGGGGACCTGTGTACCTATTAAGTTTGTATGAGTGGAAATAAAAAAAAAAGGTCAAATACAAAACTAAATGCTCTGAGGAAAAGAAGGTGAAGGGTTTGTTTACACAAAGTGTAAAATAGGAAAAGTTCTGGCTTAAATGTCTTCAAAAGATGCTAGACCCTAACCTTAGATCTTTTAAAATCCTATTTGGTCCTCAAAACTTCCCTGTAATGAAACAGAATTATCTCCTTGTCATAGAGAAAACTAAGCATTGACAAATCAGGCCCAATCCAGTCATGATAGACAGAGCCAAAATCCAAGGGTTAGGCTAATTTCATGCTTATTGCTAATTCCACATTAATTGATTTTCTAAAATTTTATGATACAAAGAGAGCAGATCTTAAAATGCCACAGGTTGTTAGTGACAAATATAGGGAAGAACCAAAACAAGACTGATGATTTTCAGAGAATAAGCGGCCCAATACTGGCCAGTGAGCATATTATGACAGGCCAACCTGTTCCTCTTAGAGGTCACAGAGCAGAAGTATTTTCCCTTTGCTTTTGCTCTGACACGTTATTTAAAACTCCACGTTGTTTAGTGTTTTGTTTTGCTTGCTTTCTTGGAAAGCAAATTTCTTTGCAAAGTAAGAAAATTCTAAAATGCTTCAATTTGCTACAAAACTTTAACTAATCACTAACCAGAATGGATAGCAATGCTTAAAAGATTAAGCAGGTGCATTTTTCAGTGTGTCTGAGTAAGAAACTTTACTTCATTTACAGAAATCCAGAAAGAATAGCATCCTGGAATTTGAAATGAATGTGACTAGAACATTTCATTTGAGACTGCAATAATTGGATTAGATACACAAAGGGAGCCGTGTGGATTAATTGAAAAAGAGCTGCAACAACAGCTTTGGGAATGCACTTCCGTTTCCTAGTGGATCCAGGATAAAATGATATTGCTAGTATTGGCGGTCCTTCCAGTGATTAAATATTGATGAAGCAGCTTAGTTTACTAAATATAACATTTAACGCAGCTTCAATTTCTTGCTGCCCTTTCTTTCAATCCCTAGGGTGATTTTTTTTTCAAGGTCTGAGTTCTTAGAACTCAAAATTATTGAAGAAAGCAAAAAATAAAAGTGACATTCTTCTGTTATACCATCAACCGTCTTTCAAAAAGAAAAAAATAGCAAATAGGCAGAAGTTATCGTTATTCAAAATGGCAATACCGTATGACATTTATTTTCCTTCAGCTGGCATCTTGCATGGAATTTAAGATCCAGCAGTGTCATGAGTAGAGGACAAATAATCGGGGTGGGCTCGGGGATCCTGTGCTTTCTGAGAGTATAAGAAGCTCTGTAGGAAGGCTTCTGAGGCCCCTCAATTTTGTTCATCAGGACCCTTTACAGATTGCACCTTATAAGGTACTGAAACAAAACAGTATTTAATCTTTGCGGTGTTCTCTGTACTCCTTGTTAGTTGGAGAAAATGAAAAGCAGAGCTATATCAGTGTGAGTGCATTTAGATCACAAAATTATGGAGAAAATTTACTTATCAGTTGAATATTCTTTTAGGCAGACTCTTGCTGGTTGAACAAAAGATAATCTGAGTTCTATGACATCTCCAGAATGGAAATATGAATTTATTTATGCAGCAAATGCTTATTTTGCATTTTTTTAAAGATTGCATTTTAAAAGATCAGCATCTAAAGTAACAGGTTCATCATTCCCTCTTTGTACATGTGCATCATTCAGTTGCTCGCATTCATCCCTTTTACCCCCTTATATTCTATTCCTTTTCTAATGGCTCCTTTCCTGTTCCCAAAGAGTCTCCCTTCTACTTTCATGTTTTATATTTATTTCAAATTTAGATTTCTTTTGTGAGAGAAAACATGTGATTCTTGTTTTGCTGTAACTGATTTTTTTATTTAATATGATATTCTTCTCTTTCCCCACAAAAGACATAATTTGATTTCCGTGTGTGTGTGTGTGTGTGTGTGTGTGTGTGTGTGTGTGTGATCTTTATGAACTAATCCATTGATGAGCCTTTAGGATGATTCCATATCTTGGCTATTATGAATTGTACTGCAGTTAAAAGAAAAAGGCATGTAAGCATCTGTATGTCATGCTGACTTACATCCTTGAAGTACATAACCATGAGTGATGCAGCTTTATCATATGGTAATTGTATTTTTAGTTTTAATTTAATCTTCTTATCGACTTCTTAATGATTGCATTTGCATGCCACTAGAATATAAGTGCCTCCTGTGCCACATCCTTGTCATGATTTATTCATCAAATACTTATCAAATGCCTAGTAGCAACTTTACATGTATTAGAGCAATAAATACAAAAAAGTGAAACAAAATGCTTGTCTTGATGTAACTCACTGTGGAACTGATGTGACTGAAATTGTTAGAAAATAGTGATATCATACTGTAACTAATATGTTTAAATCTCTTATCTTTACTTTAGCTTACATACTTTATATGCTCAAAATTTAATTTTCTTTTAATCTTTGGAAGACATACCATCCACACATTCATTTTTTTGTTAATCCATTGTTGATTCAATGTATACACTTAAATAATTCATGAAATGTATTTAAGGGCATTCAAGTCAACTATAATGACTCCAGTGGCTAAATTAATTTTGCAAAGCCCAATGACTTACCTCTTCAAGGTTTACTATCTTGAGATGGGCTTCAGCTTCATCTTTGGTGAGAAGAATGCAGTTCCAGGGAGACCACTCCTCGGACTTATCCCACCTGACCATGACCAAGTCATTAAGATCGTCCCAAGCACTGAGGATGGATTGAGATGCCCAGATGTTCTCTGTCAAGTACTGAATATCCTGGAGCTGCATGTCAAAATAGGCATGGACAATAATGTTTTCTTATAAATAGATGATTTAAATATTATATTGAGAAACTAAATCACATTGAGTACATTTGTTAAAAGAGAACATCATCCCTAAGTTTTCCATGGCATGCAGGCCTTGTTCTTACCAAACTTGTGTTCCTTCTGCCACTACACTATTAGTCTCACGTGATGGCCGATCTGTAACCAGGCAAAAGCTAAATATATTGCTTTTGGTATACTAATTTTACAGTTAGAACCGTAATAAGATGTCAGTATAACCTAATATACATGATATCAACTGTTCTTTAAAAGTAATCGGTAACTATGATCATTCTTCTAGGGTCTTATCTAGGTCCTTTTAAGGATTTTTAATGATGCTTTACAAATGAGGAAGAAGATATTAAATAAAGATGAAATAATTGAATAAATTAAAGAATTATGTTTCAGTTAGAAAGGCAAAAAGGGCAAAGTATTTAAAAAACTCTTTTAAAACTTTTCAAAATTTTATATTGTATTAATGGAAACTCTTGGAATAACTATCAAGAGGAATGCACAAATAAATTTAGAATTATTAAAAGACACAGACTTTATGAATTTATAAGTATATACACTGAAACAAAGAACGATTATTCCTTAAAGTTGAATGGAGAAACAGGAAACATTTCTGTAAAATCATTAGATAAAACCAAAACAATTTACTAAATTTACACAACTTATAAATAGATGATTCAATATATTGTACTCTACTAATGCAATTTACCTTTTCTTTAAAGCAAGAAAAGACAATGAATAAAAACTGCTATAGAAAGGAAATCAATGGGACTTTTGTTATACTCAAAATGCATGCCTTGTTTAAACTTCTTTTCTTTTTGACTGCACTGATTATATTAGTAATTTCAAAATTGTATCAAACAGAATAAATTATTTATTTGCATGCAAATGTTATTGATGCACATGGTAAGTATAGTCAGCAGACTGAAGGAATGCCTACCTCTCACCTATCATCCCTGAAAATGTTACTACAAAACTATCTACGATATGTGGTATCCAATGAATTATTGATGAACTAGATGATGACTAAGACAAAGGATTCTCTTCTTAATTAGAACTTCACTGTTGATAAATCTTAACTTTCATCTTTCTCCTTTACATGCTACAATGTTCTAATTCAGACTATGCTAATCTGTACCACTCTGTGAGTGTCACTATTTCATAATAAAATTAAAAATGATGATTATCTAAAAATAGCTGCAGGCCAGTCCCACCTCTTAGTAGATAGCTGGACACCCACCAAATGTTCAGTAACTCTAAGACGAATGAATGAATGAAAGTCTGGGGGACGCAAAGTATTGAATAGACTCCTTTTTATCTTTGTTCATGCTTATGTGTGCAAGTACAGACACACTCGTGTGTGTGTGTGTGTGTGTGTGTGTACAGGAGGGCACACAACAAGATTATGTGTGCCTGTTGCATCTCAAAGGTTATAGCAGGAATCATCTTGAATTGTTCTACCTCCCTCTGCCTTCCAGGTCCATAATGGCAAGCTGCTGCCTTTTCTGCTTGGTCCTTTTACATGGACCTTTCAAGGCAAAGGTTTTAACCCCTGAACAATCTCCCCAGCCCTAGAATTGGGTCTTCAATCATAATTTGAGAAAATTTAATTATTTTTGTTATACTCATTGTTTCATACTTCAATTCTCAGACATAAATTTAGAAATATTTTAATATTCTATAATTTTATGTGTGTATATATACTATGTGTTTTGAATATTCCCAACCTTACTCTCCCTTCTACTCTCTTGCCTCTCTCCAACATATTCCCTTCTCCCACCTTCATGTCCTTTTTTTTTTAACCCACTGAATCTGAATAGTGTCCTCTGTATATGAACAGATACATAGCTCTGGAGTCATCCACTGGGAGTCATCCCATGGGAATACTTAGTGGCCACACTGCTTAAAGAATGACTTTTCCCATTCATCCCATTAGGCATCTGCTGCCATCCGTTCCTCAGATTTGAGGCCTCATGAGTCCCTTCCACACACCACAATGAAATGTTGTCTGTTTCCATCTTGAGTAGGTCCTGTGCAGTCATCTACAACTGTTGTGAGCTCATGTGCAACAGCCACGTCATGTCCAAAACACAGCTTTCCCTAGCACTCCTCCCCATCCACCAGCTCTCACGTTTATTCTGTCCCCCACCTGTGATCCCTGACCCTTGAAGGAGGGGGTTGATAAAAATGGTTCATTTTTGGCTAAGCACTCAAGAAATTAGTAATTTTGATAATCAAAAATGTACTGATAAAGTCTAACATGGATCACAGGGGAGAAGGCTCCAGGCAGTAGGATCCTTAGAGACAAGGGATTAAACAGTCATAATAGAGTTCCCATACTAATGGCGAGCCCAAGAAGGGGCTCCAGGCTATGCCACTGAGTCCTGAACCCTCACTAGAGTGGAGGACTCTGAGGGAGGTTTGGGTAGTCACGCAAAAAGATAGTCCATGGGATGGAAGGAAGGAAGGGGGAGGCACTGGGAGGAGGGGGGAAGGAGGGAGGGGGTGAAAGGAAGGGGGAAGGGGGTAGAGTGCAAGGAGGGATGACTGAGGAGGGGAGGAGGGAAGGAGAGGATAGGGGTACCTATTGAGCTTGTATGCTTAGGTAAAAAAAAATAAGATGTGGTAGAAAAAAATGAAATGATAATTCCAAAAGTAAGAAAAAGGTTTTGGGGGCTGGAGAGGTGGCTCAGGTGTTAAGCCTCTACCTTGCAGGCAGAAGGTCCTGATTTCAGATCCTAGACACTACGTATGCTGGGCAGAAGCGGGGGCAGCCTGAGTTTCCAGTCCTGGTAGGGCGGAGCCTATGAATCCCGGGGCAGAGTAAACAAGGAGGATGTGGAGGAGGTCCATGATGGTTCCCGAATTCGCCCATGGTTCTACACACACATACATACACACACACATACACACACACACGCACACAATTGAATAAATAATAAAAAAAAAATAAAAAGGTTTTGGGTTCTCTTGAGCAAATTCTTTTTGTGAAACTTCTTTCCTTTTTTCATATTCAATTTTTTTCATGTGTCAACAGAATTACGCTATTTTGATCTAGCATAGCATTCACCTATGAACTACAAATAAAGAAATTATTATAAAAATCCATATCTATAATGAAAATAATGTGTTTTCTTTTTAAAATTACAATATCCAAAATTCTCTCTAAAATTGATAATCTTGCAAAGTATTCAAGATCTTTCAACAGTCAGCAAGACAGCCAATTCAGTGGGTAAAAGTACTTGGTATGCAAGTCTGATGGTAGAAGTTTGATCTTAGGAACTCAGAAAAAATGGAATGATAGAACCAATTTCACAAATTGTTCTTTGATCTCCACACAGGTGCTGTGGTATGTGTGAGTCCACACACATCATTTCCATCCACACAATAGCAATAATAAATATGTTTTTCATCAACAATATTTTTCTCTTAGTTACCATAACATCAGCCTTTTTAACATGAGTAACAACCCCAATGTTGTGCTTTTGCTCTTACGAACACTTTGTAGGGACCTAAAGAGTAGCCTACTCTAGACTTATATTGTACCCACATCACTCACTACTCAAAGTTACTGTAAGAAATACATGTATGATTTTATGTTTTCTTACCATTTCTATGAAAGACTACAAAGTCTCACTTCTTTTCTTGCTTTGAATGAAGGAAAAAATCTGAAATTTTACATTATCTCTCATAGTTTCTACTCAAAGGAAGGTAACTATCATCATTTTCTCAAAATACCCCTTTCCCGCTTCAAGGAAGAAATCGGTTTTTTTCCCCTTATTCTGTTCTCAGAAAAATTCAAATTTCTTATCTATTCTAACAATTGAACAGAACTCCTAGTTCATAGATGAAAAAACAAAAGGAAATAAAAACTTGTATTCAATGCCTGCTAGAACACATTGTCGAAGGAACCACAAAAAGAATCTTGACATCCTGCTCCTTTCAATTATTAATCACTATAGATTAACTTTTCCATACAGCCACTCCCAAACATATACAACTTCAGAGACTATACCACTCACCTTCACATATCACTGATATTCTAAATCATAAAAGTGCACTACCATACTAATATTCACCCCCTATCTACATAAACCTGACTTAACTGATGTACTAACTGTTATTTCCTCATATAGGAAATAACAATAACAACAGACAAACATACCCAACTCCAAAGCAAACACTAGTAATAACTGCCCGAGAGTAGTAATATCAACTAAATCAGTTCAGTCAAAAACACACAGAAACTGAAAGGTCTAAAGAGACAGAACAACAATGCCCAAGTCAAAGTACAGATCCATGAGAAACAAATCCCAAGAAGACAAATCTCCTACCAAAAGAATTAACCCCACAATGATAGATTCCAACAAGAACAAATTCACAGAAAGTAGCCAAGAAAGCCCAGCCCAAGATAACGACTTCCAAAGCATGATCAATTACCATTACTATGAAAGAGGAAATCTGGGAGGAGTTAAATAACCGCATGAACCACTTTGAACAGGAAAACAACAGACACTTGGAGGAGTTGAGAAAAACAGTTCAAGAAACAAAAATAGGCATAGAGCAGTTAAAACAGTCTCAGGCAGAATTTAAAATTGAACTAAAAGACAAGTTATCTTCAACCCAGAACTCAACAGAAAGTCTTATCAGCAGAACTTATGAAGCAGTAAATAGAATTTCAGATCTTAAAGATAAAGTGAAAGAATTAGCCAGCTCAATGGAAGAGGTTGTTAAAGCCAAAAAGATACTTGAAAGGAATATTCAAGAGTTCTGGGATACCCTGAAAAAGCCTAACATGTGCATTCATGGAATTCCAGAGCAAGACTCAAAATAACACACCTGAGGAAATTTTTCAAATTATCATAAATGAAAACTTCCCTCATCTAAATAATGAGAGGCCCATCCAAATACAAAAAGCATTCCACACCCCAAACAGATATGACTTTGCATGACCTGCACAATGACCAACATATCATTGATCCCCCAAAGGCTAGCATGAATCACAGGCACTAGGATCCTTAGAGGCAAGGGATTAACAGCCACAATAGTGTTCCTATACCAAAAAGGAACAAAAAAAAAAAAAAGAGCTCTAGGCATCAGAAGAGGAGGACTCAGAGAAAGTTTGACATGCACAGTAAAGGATGTTCCAGAAAAGTGGGGGGAGGGGGCACTGGGAGAAAGAGAGGGAGGGAAGAAAGAAAGGAGAAAAGGGGGGGAAGGAGCAAGGGGATTCAGGGAGGAGTTGAGAGAGGGAGGGGAATGTGGTACCTATCAAGTTTGTATGAGTAGCAAAAATAAATAAAATAAAATAAAATAAAAAATAAAAAAATAAAATAAAAATAAGTACGTCCATCCCATTACTAAGCAAATCTGGTTTTGTCTTTAACAAATGATAAAACTGTACACATATCAGGGAAATAGTTAAAAAAATAATGCGTTTATGATTGACTACCAGTAAATATTTCATTTGTACACCAATTTTAGGTACCTATATACCAAGAGTCACATAAAAATTTCTCAGGTGAAAACTAGTCACAAATAGATAAACATCAAGAAATCCTGAGCCAAAGAGAATGCCCTTCACTCTTTACCATCACCCTTACTGACAAGGGTCCAACTTAGCCTGAATTTCCCTACTTTCTTCTCTACCCTTCTTTCACTGTGCCTTCCCAGGAGATTTTTTTCATTGACAAGCATTGATGTCAATCCTTGACTGCTTCATTGCCAACAGCAGTGCCTCTATCCATCCTCAGCTGCCCTTTCCCATGAAATGCACCAATCATTGTCATCTTTCAACCTTCCCTTGGATTTTTCTGTAGCCATTGTGCTCTGTATCCTTGCTATAACAGTTCCCTAAGATCATAGAAGATTTCATTATTTTCAGATCCATTAGTTCTATAATTTCATTTTTATAGCCTACATTTAGGATAAAATCTCAGTGCTGCCTTGTTTTAGCTTCATCATATATTTGCTTCAACAAGATACCTGACCCAAATAATTTAGAGGAAGGGTATTTAATTAGTGCAGATCCAGTTTATAGTCTGTTCCATTTACTCTTCTGATTCTATGAGAAAATACTCTGATTCAAGCAGCTTAAGGGGGAAAAGAGTTCATTATATAGCTTATGGATCAGAGAGGATTTAATCTATATGATAGGCATGGTGGTCAAAGTAGCAGGCCAGTTCATATTATAGCAGCCACTGGGTGTCAGGAATAGAAACTGGGTTATTCATCCACAAGGTCCACCACAATGATGTGCTTCCATAATTCAGCACCACCAACTGGGGACCAAATATATAGATGCATAAATCTGTGGGGGCAATTCACATTCAAAACATGACGAAGCTTGAGGGGGCCTGTCATATTCACAGTATGAGAGAGAGAGAGAGAGAGAGAGAGAGAGAGAGAGAGAGAGAGAGCAATGAGTCAATGTATGCTAGCTTACTTTCAATATTTTATCCTATCTTCCATTTTCATGTATATATGGTGTCCATGCATATGTGCATGCAAGTTTTGTGTAGGGGTGGTGTATATATGAGTTGTATGTAGGGAGTGCATCTGTGCATATGCAAACATGTAAGTGGAGGCCCAAGGCTAAAATTAGGAATCATCTTCAATTGTTATTCCACCTTATTGTCTAGGGGCTGAGTCTCTAATTAAACCCAGAGCTCGCCTATATGGCTAGTCTGACTAGCCATCTTGGGAAGTCCTAGGCTCCTCTTTCTGGGACTAGAATTTTTAAATAGTATCTGGGTATCTAAAATCTGGTTATTTTGCCTTCACAGATTTCATCATTTTATATGCAGTCAAATCTCAAATCCAAAGCATGGTGGTCTGCTTAGTCTCATATCAATTAATGCTGTTAAGAAACTCCCTCACAGACGTGCTCATGAATCAACCTTGCTCAAGAGAATCCCTTTCAGGTAGGCTGAAAGCCTCAGGTGTCAGGTTGATAATAACAACTGTTAAATACCCTAAACCTCTTGCTCTTTTCAGTTTTGCCGCAAAACACATATCTTCAGTGATCTTAACTGTTCACTTTCTACACAGGTTATGGGCACAGTCTTAAAAAAACTCACAAATAGGTTGACTGATAAGAATTCATGGTTACTAACAAAATTATCGAAAGTGCCTGATGTGTTCCTTAATTTATTTTTGTTTTGAATTTTACATTTCTCCCCTCCTCTGCAATGTCTACAGTTTCACTATTAAATATTCTGCATATTCCATATATTTCTTAATTACATCTGCCCTATGTTCTCTCTATAGTGAAAATAAACCATCACATGGCAAACCATGGAGTGCGATGCAATTATTTTCTCCTTTATTTCAATACAGAAGTGTTCCTAACAATACCAATCCACGCACCATATTTTAGATCACAACCTCTTGGCCATTTGTTTATTTTAAACAATTGCATATAAGTAGTGTCCTATCCTGCTACCATTAACTCATTTATTCCTCATAAATTCTCTGAGTGGCTACTATAATCTCCTCACTTCACAGTCAAGTAGAGAATGGGTCATAGATCTCAAGTAGCATACCCAAAGACACAGCTATTGAGTGGCAAAGGAAATTTATTAGTCTGCCTCCAGGATCTCAATATTGGGCCTTCAACCTCTTCTGCACTGATTTTTTTTCCAAAAGCATTAAATGTGCTCTGTCTTCCCAACCAAAAGTAAGAGGTCTACATACACTGTTCTATCAGTTACTCTTTGTGCTGCTATAAGACACCACTCAGACTTAAACAACGTAAAGGGAGAAAGGAGGATTTATTCAGTTTACAGTTCCAGAGAGGAAATATAGTCCTCTGTGGTGTGGGAAAGGCATGGTTGTCTGGAACAAACTGGAGGGGACATAAATCATATCCATCAGAGAGGCTGAGAGCTACAAAAATGGCCACCTCCAAGAACAGACTAACTAACTGAAGCAGGGCAGAGCTAACCAACCTCCAGGCCCACCCCCTGTGACTGCCTTTCTCCAGGTAAGGTTCCACCTCCAAAAGATGCCATGACCCTCCCAAACAACTACAGATTCAAACACATGAGCCTGTGGAGGATAATGCACATTTCAAACCATGACAACTGTGTACCATCTCTCCTCTGAGCTTCACACACACTGTTCCCACGCCCCGAGATGTTTGTTCATCACAGTCACCAGATGAAGTGCTACTTGGCAACTTATAGGACACACCCTCTAGAAAACTTTCTCTAATCTACAAAGTACATTAAGTACCCATTTTAACAACTGCATAATTCTCACTACTTTTCCTTATAACACTATTATTTGCTTTTATAGAAACCTGCAACATCTTTTGTATTTATCTTCTTTTCTAGGATACAAGTTCTGATTTGCCAAAGAATTTTCAGAGCTTAGCATTGTACTTAAATACCAAGAACACACCACACATATAACTCAGGAATGCCATGATTGCACACAATAGGAAATCTAGCATAATGTTACCCATAAAGGAACATGTTCAACTGCACTGCACTTTATATATATAACTGCTTAGAAACCAGTCTTTGTGACAGGTAAATTCCCACCATGACTGACATCCCTTAATGGTCATACCTGCATCAAATAAGCAATGGGAGAGTCATCACTATAATTAGCCTCTGAGTAATAGAGTCGCTGAAGTAAACATTTGTACTTTAAAAATGATTCTCGCTTTTGAGTTTCGTTTTCAAGGTTCACACAGTAACGGCAGCGGTATATGCGTTGTGAGGTGGATGACACAGAAAATTCTACAGATGGCAAATACAACTGGCAACTATGGCAAAAGTAAATCTTATCATAAAACTTCAGTGGGTCTTGAGGAACCTAAATAAAAGACAAAAGGTATAAAATTCACGTACAGAGGATTAATGTTTAGAATTAATCTAAATTAATTAATTTAGATTAATTAATAGTGTGTAAAAATGATTATGAAGTCCTTTTTTCTTTAATTTCTCATTTTATATCAGAATTAAATACCATGTAAGATTCGTTTACCTTTCCAAAAACTGAAAATCTAAACTAGTCACTAACTATATATGTATGTTGTCTTTAATAATAAGTTGAATCTTAGCACTAATTATTACTAATTATTTCTGCTGTCAATAGTTACTTTCACATACAAATAAAAGTCCACTGAATCAGTACTTCTGATTTGCCTACTTAAAATGCATATTTGGAGGTCTGGGAATGTCATTCAGTTGATAGAATGTCTCCCCCACACACAACACACACATCTGGCTTAGCTAATGATCAATTTTCTAAATTTGAAAATCTGTATCTGTGGGCTGGGGAGATGGCTCTGGGGTTAAAATCTTTGGCTCTCAAGCACAAGGACCTGAGTTCAGATCCCCAGATCTCATGCAAAAAATAGCTTAGCAGGCTACACTTCCTTCCAGCTCTAGAAGGCAGAGCCTGGGAAACCCAAGAACAAATAAATCAATAAGGAGATAGAGCAACCCAAGATGATTCCTTAAGTAACTCTTGAGTGTCCACAAGCACACACTTGTGGTAAACACACACACACACACACACACATGTGCATAAAAAAGAATGAATAACCACTCCTGCTTCAAACTTTATTTTTGACTGTCAAATAAGAAGATATGTTTCCTTTTAAGACAATACCTGAGAATCATGTCAAGACGTGCCAGGCACAGAGAAATATTCAAAAGTTCATGTGGTCAAATGAGCTTAAATAAAAAGTATCCTAAAAATTATTTTCATGGAACAAAGTGTATAGATTTAAATTCATGGTTTAAATATATTCTAGGAACTCAGGATGTTTTCCATTAATGTAAAAAAATGACAAAATTCAGTATGCATCTGATATTTAAACAAGGATCAAAAGTAAAACCACTATTAATAACTTAGGAATTAAAGAGATGCGTATGTTTCAGCCAGTAAGGATATCTGCAATATAAACATGGAATTGCTGAAGTCTATCTGGTAGAAGGAGAAAACCTCCGACTTCTGACCCCCCACCTACATGTCTTAACATTTCTCTCTCTCTCTCTCTCTCTCTCTCCCCTCTCTCTGTCCCCTTTCTCTCACACATCTTCCATTCTCTCTTAAACAAATTATTATCTAAAAAGAGATGTTTAACAAGATGAAAGGCATTCTGGAAAAAGCCTGAAAGTAACAGCATGAGAATGGCATATTTCCATCTAATGCAGGGAACAAGGAAGAGATATTTGCACTCACCAATGCCACTCAATATTATACCGAAAATTATTTCCTGGGTTATAAGGAAAGAAATAAATCAAACAAACAGAAAAGGAAGAGGAGAAAGCCTATCTCTTTGTATGTGACCTGCCATTTTTACAGATTTCAACAGTCTTGATTCATATGGTTTTCTTCATAGAAGCCCAAAGCTATAAACAACTCAAACTTCCTATAACCATAAAAAGACAAAAGCAAAACCTTTGTATATCCAGACTTTACATAAGGCTACTTTACTAAAACAAACTAACTGACATATCAAAACATGGGCAAATCTTAAAGGCAATATGCTATGAGAATGAAGTCATTCTGAAAAGACTGTACATATTTCTATAATATATTCCATGTATTTTCATTCTAAAATAAAAAAACTCTGTAATAAAAATAAAAGTCAATGTCTATTAATGTCAGAATCTTAAGAAGAGTTGACCACAGAGTGACCTGTGATCAATAATTTTATCTTGATTTCACTATAAGCTATACCCAAAATTCACCCAAAAGAATGAACTCTATCAAAGATAAATTCAAAATCTGAATATTATATTTATAAAAGTATATAATATGAAATGTCTCTTTCACATTGTTGCAAAAACATACCAACTGAAAGAATATAAGCTAGCTAGGAAAAAAAGCAACATTGAAGTAATAGACAGCTTTCTTTTAAATCTTTGTCATGCATATCATTGACCCTCCCCCCAAGTCTAGCATGATCACAGGCACTAGGATTCTTAGAGGCAAGGGATTAACAGCCACAATAGTGTTCCTATACTAAAGGGAACACAAGAAAGAGCTCTAGGCAATGCTACTGAGGAGTCCTTACACCTCATCAGAGAGGAGGACCCAGAAGGAAGTTTGACATGCACAGTAAAGGATGCTCCAGGAATGGGGGGGGGGACACTGGGAGAAAGGGGGAAAGGAAAGGGAAAAGGAGAAAGGAACAAGGGGATCCAGGGAGGGGTAAAGGGAGGGAGGGGAATGGGGTACTTATCAACTTTGTGTGAGTGGAAGAAATTAAAAAAAAAACTATCAGTCATGGTTGAAGGTGAAAAAAAAAAAAAAAGAATAAGTTCCATTGAGAGTTCTTCAGGATATCTAAATAGATTTGTTCCCTAACAATTACAACTGAATAAGTGTTAGAAGGAAGACAGACAAGATAGAGTGCAAAATATTAGACAAAGGGGTTACTTGTCTCTGAAGACTCATGAAAAAACCTACGGGAATTCTTTCAGTCTTTCAAAATAAATGAGAACATTCCAAGTAGAAAGCTTGGAAGTGTGAAAGACCATAGCACTTCAATATTATGCCACATTCAAATGGAAAGTCAGTTCAGTTACTAGGAAAGAATCGAGGTTGAAAATATGAAACATTGGAAGAGGCCAATGGGTAAGTTTGACTTATCAACAGAATAGTAATTCACAGGAGATCTTGTCAGTAAGATCGTCTTTCACTTAGATTCCAACCAAAGTGTTAAAGTGAAATTTGAATATCTTTCAATTTAATGTCTGTTATCTTACTTTGAAAGAGAAACGTTGCGAAAAGTTGATTACCTTAAGGTGTCTTGCAACTTCAGGATTAAACAAAGGTGTTTTGATGTATTGGAAAAAGAGTGTTGCGATTCTTTTTCTGAGTCCTTCAAGGTTACTAGGCTTGACCCCTCTCATCATAAGGTCAACTTCTCTGTCAATCAATTCTAGGATTTCCTTGGTCAGTTTACATTCGTGTTCCTATAGAAAACACAAAAACATTCTGTATAAATATTTTAAATTGTTGGGTGTTTGCTCAAAATTACCACATAAACAATTCAAAGACACTTTTGAAGAGAAATTTTAAAAGGCAACAGAAATAAAAATTGTTTGCAGTAGTCAAAATTAGAAATAACCAAATATCCATAAGTAAATTGAGTAAAAAAAATACATTGCAGTTTACTTTTACAGTGTAATGCTACCTGACTTATAGAAAGTAATGGACTGTATTACCACTGTATACAATAACATGCTTAAATCTTACAAAGTAATTTTAAGCAAAACATGCAAGGTAAAAAGCAGCATGTAGGGTTTAATATTACTATAAGTAATAAAAAATAAAAACACCAAACCAAGTGTTATTTATTGACTTTCACAGAGGTGGCAAAATTATGAAGAAGAGTTGAGAAAATAACCTGTGTGGAAATCAGTATGGTAGCTACTCCCAGGAAGAAAGAGGAGGTGTGTGCTGAGGAAGGAACTAGTGAAAGTTTGATACCACCAAACTTTTTATGTATTTTCTGCATATCTACTACAATTACTAATATTTTTAATGAATTCATAAAAATGACTGTTAGAGTAGGAAAACTAAAGGTCTATTTCCATTAAGGGTTAGTTAAGTGAAGAGTTAGATTACTTAAAGGTAAGTAGCAAAACAGAAGCAGTTTCTACAGCTCTGAGGGAAAATGGATGATATATGATTTGAGAGAAGGAAGAAGGGAAAAAATTCAATGACTATAAAATAATCATCTTCCATTTTTTTAATATATACTTGGTAAAATCAATAAAAGAGTCTAAGTCAGTGGCCCTTTACCCTGGAGTAATTATAGAAGGACCTGGAAGAAATTCGAGTAGATTTTCACATTTCCTGCTCACTTAAGATTCCAACCTAAATTTTTGAAGTAAGTTCTACTCCTTGCTTTCATATATTCATGTATTCAATCATGATTGCTTTCTCTCCTTTATTCTCTCTCTCTCTCTCTCTCTCTCTCTCTCTCTGAAATTCCTTGTGATTGTATGTACTGGGGTTTTAAAGTCACTGGTCTATAAATGACTGTCACTATCTTATTTATTAAGGGTAGTATGTTTGTGTATTTGTATACACACAAATATAGATATGTAGGCTAAAAACAAATAGTTTTACAGTGACGAAATTGAGTTTCAGAAATACTAAGTAGCTTATTTAAGGTTATAAAGCCACAAAAATAGAAATTGTTTCATGTATATACCTTGTTCCTACTTTAAAACATTGTTCATTAAGGAGATTTACATACAAAAATTTTAGGTTAAAAAGTATTCATATGCATGAGTATTTAAGTATACTATTGGTTTTTTTAGTTAATTAGGTACTAGTCCTAATTATGTCAGAATACTTTTTACAGTCTTACATATGCTTTTTTAGCCAATCTGGTCTTTACATCATCCTCTTTAGACATACTCCCTTCCTTTTTCCTTTGCTTGTCTCTCTGCCCCTTACTATATGTCTATCAAGTCTGTTCGCAATGCAACCATCTTTGAAAAGGTAGTCCAAAATGAGAGCTGTCAATGTCTCAGCTATCTAAATAGGCAGAAATATAGATGCCTAAGGACACTCATCTCTGAATAAGGTCCATTTGCTTAACTCACTAATGTCTCTTAAGAGCTTTGCATGTCTTGGTCCTGTTTCTTTCAACAAGAATTCTTGGTAATTAGGAGTCAAAGAACCTAGTACTTATGAGTCACATTCATGAAATTTTCAGGCTTGTAACCATACAGCTTACTTAACGTGGACAGAAACTTGGCCAATATTTTTTTTCTGTTGCTATTTCTATTGAATCACTGTGGATCATTAATGAGATATAAAGACCTATTTCCAGGGCTGGACAGATGGCTCAGGAGTTAAGCCTCCGCCTTGCAGATGGAGGGTCCTGAGTTCGGATCCCAGATCCCACGTATAGATGCCAGGCGGAAGCGGGGGTAGGGGGCTGGGGGGGGTGGGGGGGTGGGGGGGATGGGGGGCTGCGCTTCTGGTCCTAGTAGGGTGGAGCCTGTGAATCCCGGGGCAGAAGGAGGTGGAGGCGTCCATGGTGGTTCACAAATTCGTCCGTGGTTCTACACATACACAGACACACACACACACACAGACGTACACACACGCACGCACATACACACACACATGCGCACAGTTGAATAAATAATAATAATAAAAAAAGACCTATTTCCTCTGTCATGTAAAACTTTAGTCAATTCAAATAACCACCTGAAAACAATTGGCATTTCTGGATCATAAACTGAATAGAGAAGCTGTTAACCACTTTTGCACAATTCAGAGATCCAATATTTTAGTTGAATTCCTCCATTTAGTTTACAGCAATATATGCACAATACTGCATTCTATTTGAGCCATAAAATGCAGGAGAGCCACTGTTTCTAACCATCCTGGGGCTCTTCACTTTGTGGATTATGAAAATATGTACCATACAGCAAAGGCTGGGTGCGCTGCTCAGATGTTCCACGTGGCAGGACTGAAGCATTCTCAGAGGTGCTGTGTGGCTGCTGAGCATGCTCTACAGTTCTCTTTCCAGGATTTCTTACTGCCGAACAGAGCTATTTGGGCTCAAGTTAGCTACCATCATCCAAAAGACGCTGTCTCACACAGGGTCATGCTTTCTTAACACAGGCCTCTTAAATCAAATGACTATTCAGTGGGGGAGGAAAAAGCCCAGGGTCTTATGAGAATCAGCAGTAAGTTGAAATGAAAAACCAAGTGCTGAGCCAGGGCCAGCTCGGTGGATATGAGGGGCTCACGGAGATATCCAAAACTCGTTTCCTTGGTCCTTAAATAAATAACTGAAATGAAACATGTGATAGTCAACATAATCTCCTTGGCTCCTACTTCTTGCCCTGTAGGGTAAGAGCCAATACTATATGGAAAGCTATTAGAAAGCTGCTGAAACTGGTCACAACTAGGGGGGGGAAAGTGATTAGGAGCAGAAACGGCCTCACTTAGGACTTGAAAATATTTTCATTTCCTGTCACTGAAACGTTGGACACTTCAAATGTAGCCATCCAAATTTCTGGAGAAATACGCATTTGGTAAATGATACAAGTGTTCTTTTTAACTTTGAGCTGTAACTAATGCCTCACTCTTCAGACAAGAGACCTGGGGACAAGGAAAGTGCCCTGTGATTATAAGGATAATTGACACTGATTTCCAAAAGGCAATGAGGCTGTTATTGCCCACTGGAGACAGGAAAGATTGTGTCCTCAACACTCAGGTTCTGGATATTTCTTGATGTTCTCTTGCTTAATATCTACAGGAAAGTGCTATGGATTATCCCATGAAGGCCATGAACTCAATCACGGTTCCATTCTAAAGAGAAATAGCATGAATAGCAGAGGGAAAATAGCAAGGAGAAGTTGTTGTGGCTGTAATGCCAATATGATAGCAGCCATGGCTTTCTCATTAGCCTCACTATTGTAATGACTCAAGAAAGGATTGGGGGGTCTGGAGAGGTGGCTCAGGGGTTAAGCCTCTGCCTTGCAGGCGGAAGGTCCCTAGTTCTGATCCTAGACCCCACGTATAGACGCCGGGAGGAAGCGGGGGCGGCCTGCGTTTCTGGTCCTAGTAGAGCGGAGCCTGTGAATCCCGGGGCAGAGTAAACAAGGAGGAGGTGGAGGCGTCCATGGTGGTTCCCGAATTCGTCCGTGGTTCTACACACACACACACACACACACACACGCACACACACGCACACACACACTTGAATAAATAAAAAAAAATTAAAAAAAAGAAAGGATTGGGGGGAGAAAACTTGTCCAAATCACAGGAAATGTTCCCAACATTTGTAATGTAACATGTAGCAAGTGGATCCAGCCTCTTCTTCCATGTGTGCTGCACCTAGATCAGATGCTCCCGCCCCCCTCTTCACCCCCGTATGTTGACATGAGAGTATGATGACAACCACAAAGGCAGAGTGTATTGTAAAGAGTCATGACCCATGCCTCAGCATTCGTCAAAACTGCAAGGCCCACCCAGCTGGCTTCAGAGTTCCCATGAAACTGGCTGACTTGAATCTGAGGTCCCACTCTGCCTAACTTCTCTATCTGTAGTCTCGCTTTCCCCACAGACACACAGGCAGTCCTGAGGGCGCACGGCAGTAAACTTCACAACTCAAATCAGTTTTAGAGTCTACACTATCTCTGTTTGCATTGCAAGCAGAATGCAAAATACAGAAAATAAAGACAAAAAACTAATATTTAGTGACTTTAAAACTGCCAAAAAGCAACTTTACATTGAAAACTGTCCATTATGTAGATAATAGTTGCAGTGCTTAAACCAAGTGATTCATCTCATGTTATATATTTGCATAAATATATAAACCCACATTTACATTTGAATATTAATTATACCAAGTTTATATTTTATTACATTATCTATAATTAAATATGTACATGCATTTTTGTGGTGCTGTAGATAAGACCTCTGGCCTCGAAAATGTTAGTCACTTCAACATGTATGTTGAGATCTTACAATTAAATATGAATTCATATTTTTCTCAAATTCTATCAAAATAATATGCTGATATAATTTAATATATGGGAACACTCATTAATAATAATCACAATTGCCTAATGCACTGCAACTTGCTGATTTCAATATCCAAGCAATCTTTTCACTGATAGTGAGCTCAATACGAAAACTAAGAAAAAGTTAACACACCTTCACAGTATGCTTAAGTGTCAGAAGGATGTCCAGCCTCTCATCTTGGGAGATGTCTTTCAGTACAATGCACTTGTAGATGCTTTTCAGCTCTCTGGCTCTTATGGTGAACTGTGTGTCCATTTCAATGTCTTTGCCACTAGATGATCTCCAGAGCTTCGAAGAGGAACACTTGAAAATAATATTTGCGAAATTATAGTTAATTCAAAGCTGAACACAATAATTTCATTTCCTCCACTAAAAATTTATCTTACTTCATTTATGACTTAAAGGATCACAAAAACATAGCACAATGAATTAAAGAACTTTTAGACCAGGCAAAAGTAAAATAGCTTATGCATTTATTTATTTTTGCTGTACTGAGGACTGAACTCAGAACCTTTCACATGCTAGATGAACACTGATCTATATATTAGCCCTTGATTAAAACATTTAAGAAAAACAGAGTTTTTCAGTTTGTAAAAAAGAAAGTACTTCTATAAGATACAGAGTTTGTTATCAATTGATGTGCTAAATGGCTTGATGAGTGTTAAGAAATTACTCATTATCTACAAAAGAGAGAAATTATAAATTTAGAATTTTTTTAAATTATCTGCTTTGCTTAATTATATTTAGTGTGTGTATGTCTTTAGTGTGTGTATGGTCCTGTTCTATTAATTAAACACAATGTTGGAGCAGTTATGAAAATCTTCAGTATTTTTAAACATAAATATATTCTGATAAAGAACAGTGTGAGGTAGAGTTTGGTACCTTACTTAAAAATAAGTCAAAGTTCTTCCCCAAAAGAATCAGATATCCATAGTTTTGGTTCTCTGTATCCATGGATTCTGCATATTTTATATCAAGGGAGCATAGATAAAAAACATGGTTTAAATGCCTGCTAGCTAAATACTTATGTTAACAACTATAGACAAAGACCATTCTTATCTTTAATCAGAGAAGCCTTTCTTGGCTGTGAACAGGTATAAATCCAGAGACCCAAGGCTGCAGAAGAAGTTGTGAATAAGTGGTGGATAAAGGCTCAGCATTAAGGTTGATGTTCATACACTCACTCAAGACTTAAGGATCACCGAGGAAGAAGAGGCAGAAAGAATGTAAGATACAAAGACAGAAAATAAAGGCTATGAAATGCCATATTATAAGCATTAAATAGCCACTGCAATCAGGAACTCAACAAGAGGTGTGGTCACCAAATTGGGTCTATGAAAGCTGTAGATAACATTGTGGGGGGGAGAGGTACAAGAACCCTACCTCTTTGCTGACCATCAGCTACCCACAGATGAGGAAGAGTTGTATAACCACCAGTGAACCCACCAGACTCAAATGGTCAGCTCCAAGCCCCTGGCACGCAGATGGCCTTGGCTAAGCACAGTGAGAAGCAAAACAAAGCAGAGCAAAACAAAACAAAACAAAGGCATGAGAGATTTGTAGAAAAGAAGGGGGCTGGCAGGAATTGAGGGAGATGAAAGAGGGCATAGTGAGAGATATTTTAAACACATTATACACATTTATGGAATTGTAAGGGAACAAATTTATAAAAATAAAGAGTAAACGGCATCTAACTGTACACACGTGTTATCTTAGCATTTGAAGGTGAATGCAGGGGTATCAGAAGATCAAGGTCTACCTCCTGATACAGGGAGCTTGAGACCAACCCAGGGATATATAAGATTTTATCTCAAAAAAAACACATTTATCAATGATAAACATATACAGATTACTATCTGCAAGCAGTACAACAAGAAGCCATCTACAAAGTATTTGCATTGTATTTGGTATTAAGAGTAATCTGGGAATATAGTTTAATGTTAGAGTGCTTGCGCAGAAAGCACAAGGACTTAAATTCAGACCCCAGCTCTGCAAAAGTAAAACACACACATGCATGCACGCATGCACGCGCACACACACAACCTAGAGATGATTTAAACTACAAAGGATGTACATGAACTAGATGCAAATTCTATGCTGTTTTATGAAAAAGAATGAGGGACTATGGATCTGGTATCCATAAGGTCCATGAAATCCTACACATATGATCTCCTACATATGGCTAATAATTGTCTTGCCAGCACTGTGATCCATACTATCCAAATGCTAGCTGGAATTCCCATGTCTTCCTTCTCAATATGACTTAGTGTCTTCAAGCCTATCTGCCTTGGGAACAGAGAAGTGAAGATGGTGTCTGTTTTCCCTGAAGCTTGTTTAAAGATTCCCAGACCATGAAGTCAGAGGGGCAAGGAATGAGCCCTCTACAGGACCCCAGGATAGCTTTGACAATGGCACCACTTTCTTTGACATAGTTCTGTCCCTTCATACCAAGACTTCAAGAGAGAAGTATTCACCTAGAAATTCTTCAGGAATTTCTTACTATGTATTTTTTTCTGTATATTAGGGTAAAAAACTAATCCTATTCTTTCCCTGATTATGATCCTTCATTAACAAGCCTGTGTCAATCACAATTGCTTGCGACTCAAATGTTAGTTGTTTTGAGGTTTAATTATTGCTTTGAGGTCCTCATAGCCCAATTTAAGCCATAATTGCAAACAATTAAATCTTACATGTGGTTTAATTTCTAATTTAAATGGAAACATTATGTGTTGGAATAAATCACTTGGAATGTATAATAAGTCTATATTTAGATTATAACTGCTATGAAGAATTTTTAGTTACATCAATTTACCTTAATTTTTTCATGTCATATGAGCTAAACTACATTGAGTACTTATAAACAATTGTATTTTATACATTTTCAAAATAATAGCATTATATATTAATTACTGCCAAAATAAAAGTTGCTTACAAATAGGAACCTTCATTACACATTTTAGTTTCCATTTCTCAATTCAAGCTTTAATTCAGTAAATGAGAAACTGCAACCATATTACCACTTTAGTTTCATAAATGTAGCATTAAATAATGTATTTCTAATTAGAAGATTGATAGGCTCAAGTAAAATTGATTGAAGAATTATAAAAATGAAACAGTACAGTAAAAATGGATATAACCTTATTTTGAGTAGTCCTAAGACTGCTGATGAAAAAAAATGCTTGTTTAAAACTCTTTTAAGAAGAGTTTTTAAAAAGTATCAGATTAAATTTCATGTTGCAATATTCTACAGTCTGGTACCTCAATTGACCAGTAATTTAGACAATTTTTATTCTCAGTCTGGTGACTTACATCATTTGTAATAATCCCTTTAATAACTTTTTAGTGAATGTGTCTACCTTATTTAATTGATTGTAATTTGGCAGTTGGTGGACTGATTTAATTCCAGCTTCCTTCCAAGTGTTTTGCTTTCTTGGATACTATATATGGTGATATCCTGGAATTTTACAAATATATAGCCAAATTCTTCCTACCCTTCAACTTTGAAGTCAAACATTACTTTTTCCATGAAAATTCTACTGTAAAGCATATGAATCAGTTATATCATTTATGTCTGAAATCCTATTATGATCACAAACATGTACAAATATTTCAGTATCTCTACTTCAGTAACTCGTGGCAATAAAATGTGGACCTAAATTGTTCTATAAAGGTTTTATGCTTTTAAAATCTAGTTTTTCCAAAAGGTAATAGGAAATAAATTTCTTATTATTTCTGTATATTTCACACTGTGGGAGAGAAGCATAAAAGGAAAAATCTTGAAATCTTAAAAAAGAATTCTTAAGCCTGAGAAACTGCTGACAGGTAGCAAAAATGCCCACTCCCCTACCATTCTCTGGAATTCCCCTCTGGAATGCCATTTGCCCAGAGAGCCTGTAAGAAGTCTGCATTGCCATTTGGTCAGAGGGTCTACAAAAAGCCTCCATGCTGATAAGACTGTAAGCATTGCCTGCTAAACCACTTTGCTGGTGCCAAGGTGTCAACTAAAGGATCTGCACCCAAGGAGGGGTGGGGGGGTTACAACCTCCTTTGTCTCTCGTGTATAAAAACTGTGTGAAATCGTAATTTGGGGCTGCACACACATGACTCTGCCCGTGTGTGTACGCCCTGATACCTCTCTCTCTCTCTCTCTCTCTCTCTCTCTCTCTCTCTCTCTCATAAAACCTTTTAGTTATTAATTCTAACTTTTGGTCTATGATGGATCTTTGGATAACCCCCAAATCCATAACAACTCATTGAACAAATACTTACTATATTTTGCTCTATATGAGTCAGTTGTACTAGGCACTGAATAGACAAACTATTGTCCTAATTTAAACGCTCGTAAACCTCATAGAATGTAGGGGTAAGAAAATGAATATCTGAAATTGAGGATGAACCATTAATGAGCGAAGATAAACAGATAAACCTGATAAACTGATAAATTCCTGGGGGGGAGTCATATAGATGGCTACTGAAACCCATAGAATCAGCAGGAGTTAGCCAGGTGAGCAATATAATCAAAGAATCTTAGGTATGAAGTTCAAGTTTCCTAATATGCATGGAAAAGAGATTTATAAGAAATCCGTTTGCTCCATTGAGCTGCCAACGAATGAGACAGCAGAGGCTCTGGACAGAGTCAGAGCAGCAGGAACACACACTGGAGGAAGGAAGGTGGAGAGGTGACAAGCAGAGTCAACAGCAGGCCTCACAAAGAAGGAATGACTGCAGGAGAGTCAGTCTTTCCTTCCTCCTAAATTAATTCTCAAGTCCCTAAGGGCACAAGTTAAGCTCCACAAAGGCCAACGGATAGTGATCAACTTGCTTTTATATAGCGAAGGGGTGTTGTTCCAACCACAGAGACGCTTATTTAATGCACTGTTTCAGAGAGAGCTGGATGGGTTTTCTGATCCCATTAACTGTTGGCCACCTGAATTCAAGGAAAAAGCACCTACATAGCACAGCTAACACGAATTGCGGCACTTCGAGCTCGTGACCATGAGAAGTGATATATGAATCGAAGAATACGGCCTTGACTCTGGGGCAATCGGTGCTCAGATGCAAAGGGTCTCTTCACAGAGCTTGTGAAAGAGCACCCACGATGTTTTGAAACCAGCAAGCAGCTGATGATGTCTCCTGAAAGTGTCTTTATCTGAATTTACCTCTTCCAGCTTGTGAGTTCTTAACATCTGGTACTCCACGGAGGACAATTTTTGGCATGGTAAATTACAAATTATTTAAATCTTAACAAAATTCTTAAACGTTTACACTAGCAATGAAAATTTAGTGTGGGAACGATTATATCCCTTGATTAGGCTAATTTAAAGTCATATTCATCATTTAGAAACATTACATCAGAAGATTAAAAAAATACAGTGTTTCAATAGATTACAGGTCCTGGGACTAAATAATTTAAACTAAAACCAAAACAGAAAAGTTTATACTCTGAAACTATCATTAAATAATAGAAGAGTAAGTTTTTGGTTTTAATAGCTATATATTATGGTGCCTAATATAGATCACAAAATTTATATTGTAGTTTTACTGATTTGTTAGTTTTGACATCTAAGAGATCTAAAAGTATGATCTTGCCTAGCCTCTGGGATTAATTATAAATTATTTTTCAGCAATCAAAATATTCTCTAAAGTAATAAGTTATTTGGGATCTCATTATAAAGTTAATACTAACTCCTCAATGTCAGAGACAACAGCAGGCACGCAGAAGCAGGGGACAGACAGCGTGAAGAACAGAGCTAGTGTAAGTATTTCCCACTAGTCTGCATAATTCATGTTTTCTAGATGCTTACTTAGTATGGCATCAAGTACTAAAACATACTTTAGATCATTTTTCTTGAGAGGAGTAACAACCTTAAAATTTATTTTAATAGGTTTGAATTGAAGCAGGCTAAAAGTCACTGTTACTCAATGTTTTTAAAAAACAAACTAATTAGACTATGTGATCACACCGGGGTTGTCCTCAAGTTTAGCTGCTCTGTTCTGTGGCTATATTTTTCTTATCCCAGGAAGACACTCTGTTCAAAATTGTCCTCTCTTTGTTCTTTATTTTTCCTCTCTGCCTTCCTCCATAGACATGGATTGATAATCTAGAATAAGGAATGTGTGAAGATGTGAGCACACAGAGATAAAATCCATCTCCTGCTTAAACAATGCCATAATGTAGGAAGACAAGAAGAATGACCATGTACAAAGACGGAAGTGAGGGTGTCATGAAAAGCAGTAGCGAGCTAAAGAAGGAACATGAGTCCTTCCTCTCTGAGAGAAAGGAATCATTCAGTCTTGTTTGAAAGGGAAAGTGGCTGGCTACTGAGAAGTGAGAAAACAATGGCAATTCATATGCAAAAGCATCAAGAAAGCATGAGTAACTGGGCATGGCTGGCACAGTGAGGCTGTAGTATGCAAGAACCATGGTGGTAAAACAATGGTGGGATGCAGAAGGTGTGCAGAGAACAGGTGATGAAGACCACTGCACCCACAGGGAAGCAAAGAGGAGAAGAAAGAGGTGTGCAGTTAGCCTGCATTTTTGTTGATAAATCATCATCAAATGACTTAAGGGAAAAAGGGTTTATTTTTTCTTATGATTCCTGGTTACAGTTGTCCAGCTTGAGGGACAGCTCACACCAACACCAGGGGCGAGGGAATGGTCCTCACCATCTCCACATTAACTGCTGAAAGAGGGACAATTCTTACTTGCCAGAACAGCATGTCTGGCCAAGTATACAGAAGGATGCCAACTTTCTCAAAAAGTTCTCTCCATTTTATCCGCGGGCTGGGTGGTCCCCATTAACAGACAATCTTCTGAAGGTTTACTCTGGATTTAACCACTAATTCTCTACAAATGTGCCCAGAATTCGAACCCCCCATGATCAGTTGACATCTGTATCTAAGACGAAAGGCATCCTAGTGAAAGCTTCGTGGGAGTCATATGTGTGCTGCAGAACAGCACTGAAAACTTAGAATGGAGGCTACAACCAATGTGGAAACAGTCCAGTGTGGAAATCCAGATGAGAAGGAGGTCCAGATTTAATTGAGTGTCAGTTCCAACACAAGCAAGAGAAGAAGGACAAGCCCTATCATGTTACATTGTTTCCAGAGTGATAGGACACAGGAGGAGGGAGGTTTTGTGATGTCCTGTCCTCTTGGACCAGATGGAGCACAGAACATTACAACTTAGGTAGGTTGTGTCTCACATCTTTGCCTGCATGACATCATCAGAACGCCATACAGAGCCATGTCCCTGCAGTCAATGAGGGTGGGTTTAGAAAAGAAGAGTTAGAAGAAATTGAAGTAATAGCGGAAAGCAGGCTGATAGCAGATGGGAAAGTTGAAAATAACACCTAAGTGTCTGTCTAGAGCAACTAAATAGGTAAAACAATCATAAAGGAAGACATGTGAACACTGTAGAGGGGAACTCATTTGGCATGATGACAGAGTTACCACATCATCTTGAGGTGTGTTCTTTGGATACTGAAAGAGCAAATGGTGGTGGGAAATTAGATATGCAGTTTTAAAGTTCCTAAGGTTCTGAACTGAAATCAATAGAAGAGTGCATATCATGACAGGAGGGCATTTAAAGCAGTAAAAATGTGAATTTTAAGAACAAATGTTCTCTATCATAAAAATCACAGAATTAGAATCATGTCAGGCAAAATATCTTGGAAAACTGCATCCTCTTCTGGATGGACTGGCTTTTAATTGTCTGAAAAGATCAGGTTTATAAAAGGAAATTTGTTACTATGGAAACAGGCTATTCAGATATCAAACAGGCAGTTTGACCACAAAAGGGTAATTACTTTAGTTTTCCCCTTAATTGCATGTTTTCTTGCTTTCAATAACTATATATCCATTTGGTCAGTTACAGCTTCGGTGAGCAAAGCAGAAACATGGTTCCCTAGCTGTTTCTCCTGGCTATTTACCATTAGGCACTCAGACACTCTGTGACTTCATTGTTCGCAAGTTATGAGACTGTACAAGTCATCAAAGATATACATCAGCCCAATAAATTATGTGAAATGTATCTTTCTCTTCACAATTAAATCCCCTTTACTTGAGAACATATTAATTTCATATTCACTGTCAACTTTAATTCTAAGGTACAGTTCAGTTATGCAACTGCATCAAAAGAATAAATCGACAGAATTTTAAGAAATACCAAAATACTAAGGAAAACATATGTAAGTTCTTACAATATCAGTCTTCTCTTTCAGATAATTTTCTACATTTTTAGATTCAAGACACATTCATTTGTAAATGATAGTTATTCACTAACCTTCTTCAAGAACTTTTGTATTGAAGCTTCACGGCCCTTCAAACGAGCGACATATTTATGTCTCCCAATGGAAGCAATTATCTGGGTCTCTTTTTCCAAAAGTTCACACAAAGCAGCTTTCCTTTCAATTTCAGATCCATATTGACCAATGAGATCAAGGTGTTCTTGCCGCCAAACTGAGGGAATAACACAAATAACAGGTCGGAATAACACAAATAACAGGTCGGAAATGACTTTAGAAATTAAATTGCTCAATTCTACATTCAGTCTTTCTCTTAGCAGGTAGAACAGGTATAATTTGCTTATTGCAGTCTTAGCACTGCATGTGGAGTTAATTTGTGGTGCCACATGTAAATCTTCTGGGCATGTAAAGATAGCATCACTTCTCAATACCTTTTCTCTTCTCTAGACACAAACACTTCCACACCTGAATTGCATGTCTTTTGACATCATTTCCTCTCATGTCTAAGTCAAACTCAGTTCGTTTTTTAGCAGATCCTGTCAAAATATGGCATATCAAATTTCTGGCAAGATAGAAGCTTACAGGCCAGTGAGATGTCTCAGTGGGTAAAGACACCTGAGCACAGATTTGGTAACCTGAGTTCAATTTCTGAAACCCAACTTGTGGAATGAAGGAACTGACTTCCCAAAGTTGTTCTCTGACCATCATATGTCTGCCTGATAACCTGATTTCTCTGTGTGTCTCTCTCTACCTCTCTCTCTCTCTCTGTCCCCACTCTGTTTCTCTCTCGCTCTTTTTCTATCTGAAACAAATTAAGTTATTAAAGATTTAGTTTCCTGCACAATCTGCCAACACACCCTTTCTTGACTGAAATGGTATAAGAAATATGAAAGGAGGAAAGACAGAAAGAGAGAGAGAGAGACAGAAAGAGAGAGACGTGAAGGAGCAGAGTCAGAACTGGATTCTCAGTACATAATGCTTCACAGAATCTCTAGAATTCACACTGCAGGTCCTAGTAAAAACAACTGGTGAACAAATGCTGCCTCCCAGTGTAGTGCAACGTCATCAGAAAGCAGACCTGAGAGCAGAAGATGCTAAATCTCATTTACCTAACTTGGAGCTGAAGAAGAGGGGAGGCTGTGGTGAAATCTGATAGCTTACCAGACCTTAAGAAAGACTCTAGAAAATGTAGGAATGACTAACATCTATGATTTCAAATCACAGCAGATGACAGTACCTACTTTTAAAAAGAGTATGTTAAACAAATCATTATAAAGAGGGAAAGAAATCCAACAAAGCATAATAGTTTAAAATATGAAATTGATATATTTACATATGTCAGCTAGAGGCAAAAAGCAATTTTATGATCTGAGTTACATGTGTGATCATGTAAAGTACCATTTGCAAACATACCTGCAGTAAATAAGTTATAAGATATTATAGAAACGAAGATAAAACATTAAGACTATGAAAGTAAAAAAAATTAGAGTAGAATATTTTTTGATTATTAGCAAACTTAAATTCAGTAATAGGCATGCACACCAAACTTTGAAAACCAAAACAAAAATATAATCCTGTATTTACTGTATTTTATTTATTTATTTATTTATTTACCTATTTATTTAAAAAAGAACTCTGCTACATAGCCCAGACTAATCTCAGACTTTCGCTGCTCCTGTATGTATCATATGGGTGTCAGCATTATAAGTGCACCAAGAGTCCAGCCTAATTTTATTTTCAAAAGTCAAAGAAGAATCCATACAAACCTATCATGTTATAAAGTTAGGAATAAAAGAAATCACAATGTCCCAAATTAGAACTGTCAAATGTCATGCTTAACATGGTATTATTTAACTTAAGATAATAATGATCCTGTCCTAAATAACATTTTTATCAAAGGTAATGTTTCAGTACTACAACTATTAGTGGGAAACAATTCACATATCAAAGTACAACGATCTTCAACAAAAACTATACAAAGGGAGACGAGGGTAACTTAGTAGCTGAGCTCTTGTTTAAATATCCTTTAATACCTCAAAATAATATTGTAGCAAACTAAATTTGAAGGAATTTTATATTAATAAACTAAATTCCAATCAGTTACCTAAAAAAGAGACATGTAAAAAAGTCTTCAAAATTTTTCAAGTCACCCAGTGAGATTTCTCTGGAAAGTTTTTCCTTCTGGAACTTCTCTCATTTTCCATGAATGTTCAAAGGTGACTGCAAGTAATTTTGATAATGACTTCAGAATCACTGGCTATGCCTCTTGACCTGTTTCTGCAATATTTGTGTGATTTATAGAACATAAAAGCAGAGGATGTAACTGTGGCCTGCTGTGCTTTGTTCTGAGCAAATATTCTTCATTCTTTGATGTTTACCATAAGTTCTAGTTGTTTTGGGATTTTCAAAACTATTCCTGAAAACAGGTTGTGCAACACATTATGGGTTCTCCTTAGCTAATCCATTTTTATTCTTCAGAGCACCATCTATTGCACTTCCACAGCAAGATGCTCATAGTTTCTCCTCATGTCTCCAATACCCAGACATTTACCCAGCTTTAACTTATTTCAAGATATCATTCCTCCAGAACTAAAAACAGTCATATTCTCATTCTTATACACTAAACTCTCTGACCTCACTGTATTGACCCTGCTTGTAGAAAGTCGCACTTCCTTCTTTGCTAACAGATACTAGAATCATTGTTCCCAACTGTGGCTTGTCTAAAGTTTTTTATACTTATGGCTTCACTAGAAAGTCTTTTTTGGCTTAACTACATCATTTACTTCTATCTCCAGTCTTCTCCCAATATCTAACCCCCTCTTTTCTAATTACACAATAACATCAAAAGTTACATACTAATTTGAACCTATAAATTGACTTGATCTCCTAACAAACCAATGAAATACATGTCATCACCTATCTTAGTGAAAAGAGAATGATAGAGAGAGAGAGAAACTACTTAGTTGCTCAAGATCACAAGGCTAATTAGTAAAGCCAACTGGTTTGCTACTAAAGGACAACACACATGTATTTGATCATCTAACAGTTTCCTTCTATGTGGAGGTAACTTCATACATTGTGAGAATGATGTTTTAGAGGATCCTATCCAGAGACTTAAACCTATTTTTCTCTGAAATTTTAAAAGTCTTTCTTTACTCAAGATATGGTTATCTTATCTGGAAAAATCACATCACTTCTTTACTTGCTCAAAACACCCAATATTTTGTCAGTAATTATTATTTAGAAGCAACTCCATATGATTGGAGTGAGAATGATCATTTCTCTTCTTGAAGGAATTAGCATGGTTAACTGGCCTCTTCCTGTGTTCACAGATGACAAAATCCTCCCATGAGAACAGTTTCTGCTTCTCTTTCTCTTCCGATTTATCATCCTCCAAGAGTTCAACATTTTTTAACTAATAGATTTTGAGATTTCCTTTCAAAAGACAGATCTCTTCTTTTACATGTACTTGAGCTAACAGGTATGATTCCAATATGTATACTCTCCTACTATTATATTTCAGACACTTTCTCATCAAGTTGCAGATATATTGAAAAGTATATTACATTTATATAAGCTCATATAATTAATATATTACATTTATATAAGCTCATATAATTAGAAAATGCTTCCTTTCTATTAAAATTTCAAATTTACTTTAACAACAATCCCTGTGAATAGATGATAAATATCTAATGCATTAGTGTGGTTTTGGCCTTCCTTTTATGACCACTGCCTTCTGTGACACCGTGTTTTGCAGTTTTATTAGGATATATCTTTGTCTTCTTCTATTTTAAGTTAAAATCATCATGATCAGGTTAAGGACTTGCCAGTCATGTTCTTTATAAGAATCCACTCTATTCTTTATCACAAATACATTATTCAAGCACTGTACTGATTGATCTCTCCAGCAAGAGGATTTTTAAATGTAAAGGCAAAATTATGTTCCACAAAAGGATTGTAAATTAAAGAGCTAAATTATATTATGAAATTTCAGGGAATCTATGATTGAAGGATTTGTTATTTAAAGGTAGCGTTACAACAAAATAACTTGAAGAAATATGACAAATCTATGCAGCAAAAGGCATTTATGAAAAAAATAAAATTATTCACTTATAAAAAATAATAACTGCCAGACTATCTCAGAGGATTACTGAAATGTTCCCAAAAAGCAAATAAAATTAAATGATATTAGCAAGCCTATTTTATGACCATTTTTATTTTAGAATCCATAATAAATTTAAGGGATTAGATTATCATTCAAGGTAGTCTGAAATCCTCAAAGAGTAATGTATTATCATTCCATGTTAATATTTATAGCCCTAGAGACAGAATGAGACAAAGGCGGTGCATAAGTGTAAGCAAGCTTAAGCATATAATAGCAATTAGATAAATACCTAGATAAATGGACTTTCAGAGGCAGCAGAAACAAATATACAGCAAATGGAAAGAAAACAGATTTCTATCTAGTGATATAAAATAAATCACATTAAATGTAAATTGAACACCCAATTCAAAAGATCAGAACACATAATTAGATTTAAAAGATAACAACTAAGCATATGTTTTGAATATAAAGACACAAAGAAGCAAAAAGTTACAGAATAATAAAAGATAAATATACCATACCAAAAGTAAAAAAAAAAAAAATAGTTGGGCTGGGTATGGAGGTGCAGTGTTTTAATCCCAGCAAAGGCAGAGGGAGAAGAATTCCGATTCTAGGCTAGATTAGATTTTATAGTAAGGCCCTATCATAAAAAAGAGAGGAAGAAAGAAAAAAAAGGAAGGAAGGAAGGAAGGAAGGAAGGAAGGAAGGAAGGAAGGAAGGAAGGAAGGAAGGAAGGGAGGAAGGAAGGGAAGGAAGGAGAGAGGGGAGGAAAAAGGGAGGAAGGGAAGAGAGAGGAAGGGAAGGAAGGAAGGAGGGAGGGAGGAAGGGAAGGAAGGAGGGAGGGAAGGAGAGAAGGAGGGAGGTAGGGAGAGAGGAAGGGATAATAAACTACTATAAGCCCAAGCATATTCACACCAAATAATATTACAAGGGAAAAATTAATTTCATAATGATAAAAGTTTCTTTCTATCACTAGTATATAGCAATTCTAAATATTTATGGATTTAAGAAAGACTTAAACTACATGAAGCAAAATCTTACAGAACAGCAGAGGAAAACAGAGAAATCACAGTTACAGCCTGAGATTTTCAATACCATTCTCCCAATAATTGATAGACAATTAAATGGAAAATTGGTAGATATAAAGAGTTAAACAACGCTCTCAATCAAACTGAATTAACTGATAACCATCTAATGTAAACTCTTTTCAAGCAACATAGAACCTTGTCCAAAATAACCTACATTTTATTGCTAAAGTAAGTCTCAATGAATTTTAGGATTCTGACTATAGAGAAGTGAATCTTACCAAAATAAAAGTAAGACGCAATAACAAAAACCATCTCTGAAAAAAACCTACCGACATACTTCTAAATAATGAGTACATAAAAGAAAAATCATAAAAGTAATCAAAAACTATATTGAAGTGAAACTCAATATATCATGAATTTGGGATGTAGCTAATGCAGTGCTTCAGAGAAACTCAAACCACCAAACACCCATATAAGAAAAGAGTAAAGGTCTCAGACCAAAAGATGACTATTTTCACCTTGTGACTAGAAAAAAGCAATGAATTGAAACAAAAGTAAACAGAATAAAGGAAATAATAATGAAGTCACAGACAGTAATACTAAAATAAAGGAAATACAAAACAGGAAAATTAAAAAGTAATAAAATGGGTAAATCAGGAGCTCGAATGATAAAAAATAGAATTAGACTGAAAAGATAGGTCAGTGGGACAAGCTAAAGGATATGTCTAGATAGACCCACAAATAGGTAGGTGACTAATTTTCCATAAAGATGAACTTATGTAGTGTAGAAAAAACAATCTGAGTTCCCAGCAAAGATCTTTTTTATAATAAAAGCTTATACTACAATGCAAATGTAAAGGCATAAGAACTAGAATTGACAAAAAATGGGAAGATTTGTTCAATTTCAGGCTTATTATAAAGATACAGAATCGATTCTGTGGTATTGGCAAAGTATATAGAGACAAGATTGCAAAGGAGGAAGGGAGAGAGAGAGAGACAGAGAGACAGAGAGAGAGAAGCAATGGAATAGGACAGTCATCCAAGAAATAGATCCATATAAATATACCAACTAATTTGTGTATACCAAAATTCATATGTCAAACTTCATAATTACAATGAACGAGGTGATTAGGCCCTAGAGGTGAAACCTTCGCAAAGGGATTAGTGTGTTGTTGAAGCAGGTCTAGGGGAACATGTATCTTACCACTCATTCACCACTGTGAGATCAGGCACAGGGCAACTTCTATGAGCTAAAAAAGGAGCCCTAAGAAATAAATGCTTGTTTTTTATAAGCGACTGAACCCATAGTAGTGTTCTATAAAAGTCTAAGGGGAGTAAGAAATTGATGAAGATCCAACAATTCAATGGAGACAAAACAGTATTTCCATAAAATACTATTGAAGATAATACTCAACATTAACTTCAACTTATATCTCATAATTCAGATAAAAATGATTTGAAACTGGATTTTACATGCAAATGGAAAATATGAAACCATAAACTTTCAGAAGAAAACAAGACAAAAGATGTGTGACCTTAAGTTTAGTGAAGAATTATTAGATGTAACACTGAATATATGATCCATAAAAAATGATAAAATGAAGCTTATCAAAGCCAAAGGCTTGCTTTAGGAAAGAATAAGCTGTTAATGACTTTTTCCTGGGGACACACAGAGAAATATCTACTCGCACCACATAAGGAAAGAAATGATGGACAAAAGAAATGATTTCATCCAAATCCAGCTTGGTGAACCAATGAGTTTATGGGATTACTTGGAGGAGCATTGATGACTTGGAAGGCTGAATCAATGAAAAACCCACCCACATACATGCCTCACAAAGCTGGAATTCCTGCACAACTGTCAGACACCCCACAGCATGGAAGCATCGCTCTGCCCAGCACTGTTTGCTGCTTCTAGATCTTTGGGGAAAGGCCATCTGATTGTCTGGAGTTTCTTAGCCTCTTGAATTTCCTCTCTTCTACCATTTCTCTCCAGCACAGACTGTTTTAACTCAGAAGAAACAGCTACACAAAATAAGCCACAGACGGGAGGATGGAAAACTGCAGTGGAGTTTGTGGGGACAGTATGGATTTTTCGGAACCCTCTCTAGTTAGTCTTGGCTTTTCTCCTCATCCCGATTCTCTTTCTCCCTAGTGCTTCTTACTTAGTTGGGAAAATCCCCCCTCTCTCCTGTCTGTCTGAGTCAGGAAACTTGCAGGAATGATTTGGATTAAGATTCCCACAACAGTGAATAAGAATCACTTCTCATACTGATTCAGAAATTCTAACATCTCACCACTTAGACCTCACTCAAAAACAAAGCAGGATAATAGTGCCTACCTCCTCCTAGAAAGACCACAATGAAGAAGACAGAAGTGTACAGGACTGGACAGGATGATAGAAAGGCTAAACCTTTATACACTCCTATAAGAGTAAAAACGAGCAGTCTGGAAATATCTGCAGAATCCACTAGATCTGAACCACAAAGTCCTCTCCTAGATTTACATCCAAGAGAAATAAAATCTTCACCAGTAGGTACTGGTAGCAACACTACTTTTATCTGGCAAAACTGAGGTGGGACACAAATTTAGTTAAATAGATAAATAAATCATGGTTCTGTCCTGCAATCATGAACTCTATAGAAGTGACAGTGAAGAAGCCAAATTTCACATGGTGACATAGAAGACTATTAAATTTTAAAAGTAGACACACCAAAATTCATTCTGAATTATCTTGCATACTTAAAATTAAAAATAAGCAAGACATGCTATTCCAGCATATTTTTACAGCATGAGATACTTAGCACCTACTTTCTTCAACTACTGGCCTTCATGAAAATTCAAATTAATGGATATCTCCCTCATTATATTGCTATGAAAAGAAATATATACAACTATCATGTGTTGAATGGAGACAATCTTGTCTTTGGTAGGCTTTAGAAGGTTAGTTTATCCTCTTAGCTTTGAGGACTGAAAAAAAAGGCTGCCTTGAAAAATAACAAAGTTTCAGATTATGAATTATAGTTAATGCAACTGCTCACTTGGGCCACAGGAGGGCAGCAGTTCCAAGGATGTGTTATGAAGACGGAGTGAAGAAAAGTTACATAAACAGAAGAACACTGAAAGTCACTGAGCTTATAAACTATAACCGCGTGTAACAACGCAAAATTTAAAAATTATTATCATGGCCTGGAGAGAGAGCTCAGGGGTTAAGACTCTGCCAGAAGGGAAAACTGGGACCCACAGAAGCAGACAGGAGGGTGAGAAGGAGAGAGGAATGGGAGGTAAAGGGAAGAGAAGGTGAGAGAGGAAGGGAAGAAGACAGGAGGCAGATGAAGCAACTTTACATTATGTTTGTAAAACTAGAAAAACAAAATTAAAAAACAGTATGGGAAGGAACTTAAGCTGTACTGAACAATGCTTGACGTGTAAATAATTATAAAGAGATCAAAGACCTGCTCCCTTGGATGAGAAGACCCCATTTAACTAAACTAAGATTGAGACTATTCATAGTTTTTAAGATTCTATGTCTTCACAGCAGCCCAATCTCAGATGTCCAGAAAGAAATAATTCCCATGTTCCAGTCACTTTCATTCCACAGGACTTCCTGGCAAAGCAGAAGTCAGAAATAACGTATTCCTCCTTCTCTGGGTTTCTTTCCTTCAATTAATTCATTTTGTCAGCATTCATTAGGCACAGGAGCTAAGCACACAAAAGAAGATACTGAAAAACAAAAAATAAATCATTCCCCATGGTGCACAAAATCCACCAGTGGAAATAAATGTTAAACACCTTTTTATTGCAGATTTTGAGGACATATTGAGAAGTTTGGTGTGCAGTAAAGTCCATGAGATAACAATAGAACTTCAAAAATCCAAGTTAAATTGTTGGTCACAAGAGCCTTTGCATAGGTAAGGTTTATCCTGAGACTGAAATGAAGAAAGTGGTGGGGTGACATGGCTCCTCTGTTACCCTGATTACAGTTCTACGCTTGCTAAGTAATCTAATCCATTTATCATGACTACACACATCCTATGCAGAAAATAAGGGGAAACTATAAATAACTATTATTTCAGGGTGGTTGAAAATGTATTTCCAGGCCTCTTTTCTAAAGAGTTGTAATCACATAGTATGCTGGGGTGAGTGATTATACAGATCAATTCTGAACTCACAAGATGACAAAAAAAAACATTAGAAAATCAGATGAGACAAGATCCTATCTCTCAGGGACAAAGAGCAAATGAAGAAATATACTAAAAACTTCAGTGTTCACAAAGAAAATACACATTCATTGTTATCATAAAAACATTTCCTATTTACTGTCAGCCTTAACTCCAATCTCAAACAGATCACTATTCATCTTTCTGAATTATCTAATTCCTATTTGCAAGAAAGCTTCCTAAAATAAGAAAATCTTTCTTTTGCCTTCAAGACTGGTTTTCCTATTAATAAACATTTCAAATTAATATTTTAAGTGATGCTTTTGTCAAACTTATGTTCCCCCTTTCCCCACCCGCCTGGGACGCGCGCAGTCCAGCCAGGACTCACACCAACCTAGGTAAGCTTCCCCCCTCTCCCCCTCATCAACCCCAAACCCCAGGCCAATAATTCAGTTCAGAGAAAAATAAACAGAAATTTAAAGAAGGTCTTAAGAGTTAAAACGACAATGCCCAAGTCAAAGTACAAATCCATGAGAAACAAAACCCAAGAAAACAAATCTCCCACTGAAGGAATTAACTCCATAAATAATAGACTCCAACCAGAACAAACCCACAGAAAATAGCCAAGAAAGCCTGACCCAGGATAACGACTTTCAAAACATGATCATTACCATGTTCAATACCATGAAAGAGGAAATCCGGGAGGAATTAAATAACCGTGTCAATCACTTTGAAGAGGAACACAACTGACACTTAGAGGAGTTGAGAAAAACAGTACAAGAAACAAAAACAGGCATAGAGCAGTTAAAACAGACTCAAGCAGAGTTCAAAACTGAACTAAAAGACAAGTTATCTTCAACCCAGAACTCAACAGAGAGTCTTCTCAGCAGAACTAACGAAGCAGAAAATAGAATTTCAGACTTTGAAGACAAAGTAAGAGTATTAACCAGCTCAATGGAAAAAGTTGCTAAAGCCAAAAAGATACTCGAGAAAAATATTCAAGAGTTATGGGACACCCTGAAGAAGCCTAACATGCGTATTCATGGACTACCAGAAGAAGAATCCCAAAACGTCACACCTGAGGAAATTTTTCAAACTATCATCAAGGAAAACTTTCCTCATCTAAAGAAAGAGAGGCCCATCCATATACAAGAGGCATTGCACACCCCAAACAGATATGACCAAAATAGAAACTCGCCACATAAATAATAGCTAAAACACTCCACATTCAAGATAAAGAAATGGTCCTGAGAGCCTCAAGAGAAAAAAAAACAAGTCACTTTTAAAGGTAAACCTATTAAAATAACAAATGACTTCTCAGTCAAAACAGTAAAAGCAAGAAGAGCTTGGAAAGACATACTTCAAGTATTAAATGAGCAAAAATGTCAACCCAGGCTGATATACCCCGCGAAACTATCCGTCATGATCGAGGGAGAAAGAAAAATCTTCCAGCACAAAGACAATTTGAAGGGATACATGTCCACCAAACCAAGCCTTCAAAAAATGCTAGAAATGATACTCAAGCTTAAAGAAAAAAACAGGCATATCCAGGAGAGCAGAAGGGAAATATAATACTACCAAAACCTAAAAGTGAAATAATACACTTACAAAAGCCACTAAACAAAATAAATGTCCGGAATTAAAAATAAGTTTCTCCATTATAACATTAAATGTTAATGGACTTAACTCACCGATTAAGAGACACAGATTACAAACTTGGATTAAAAATCACAATCCAGGGGCTGGAGAGATGCCTCAGAGGTTAAGCTTCTGCCTTGCAGGCGGAAGGTCCTGAGTTCAGATCCTAGACCCCACGTATAGACACCAAGCGGAAATGCTGGCGGCATGCATTTCTGGTCCTGGTGGGGCAGAGCCTGTGAATCCCGGGGCAGAGCCTGTGAATCCCGGGGCAGAGTAAACAAGGAGGTGGAGGCAGTCCATGGTGATTCCCAAATTCGTCTGTGGTTCTACACAAATGCACATACATACACACACGCGCACACACACATACACGCACAATTGAATACATAATAATAATAATAAAAAAAATCACAATCCATCAATCTGCTGCCTGCAGGAAACCCATCTCACCACAAAAGATAGGCACATCCTAAAAATAAAAGGCTGGTTAAAAATTCTGCAAGGTAATAGAACCAGAAAACAGGCAGGGGTAGCCATTATGCTATCAGACAAAATGGACTTCAAACCAAAAAAAATCATAAGAGACACAGATGGATACTACATTTTAGTCACAGGTACAATTCACCAGGAAGACTTCACAATACTTGACATATATGCACCCAATACGGCCACACCACATTTATTAAGCAAGCCCTACAACATCTAAAGCAAGAAATCAATCCCAAAACAATAATTCTTGGGGATTTCAACACCGCCCTCTCAACATGGGATAGATCAACAGGTCAAAAACTTAACAGAGGGGCTGGAGAGGTGGCTCAAGGGTTACGCCTCTGCCTTGCAGGCGGAAGGTCCTGAGTTCGGATCCTAGATCCGACTTATAGACGCCAGGCGGAAGCAGGGGCGGCCTGGGCTTCTGGTCCTGGTAGGGCGGAGCCTGTGAATCCCGGGGCAGGAAGAGGTGGAGGCGTCCATGGTGGTTCCCGAATTCGTCCGTGGTTCTACACACACACGCGCGCGGGCACATACATACGCACACACGCACAATTGAATAATAATAAAAGAAAATTAAAAAAAAAAAAAACTTAACAGAGACACTTGAGAGCTTAAACAAACCCTTACTGAAATGGATCTTACAGATCTCTACCAAACTTTTTATCCACGCACCAAAGAATACACAGTTTTCTCAGCAGCACACAGGACTTTCTTCAAAATAGATCACATATTGGGCCAGAAAATGAATCTCCACATATACAGGAAAGTTGAAATTCTAGCCTGTACCTTAGCAGACCACCATGGCCTAAAGCTGGACATCCACAACACATCAAACAAGAGAAAATACACTAACTCCTAGAAACTTAACAATATGATGCTGAATGAGAACTGGATTCAGGAAGAAATTAAAAAGGAAATTCAAGATTTCCTGAAAGTGAACGATAATGAAAATACAACTTACCAAAATCTCTGGGACACAATGAAAGCTGTCCTAAGAGTAAGCATAGCTCTTAATGCCTACATCACAAAAATGGAAATCAGAAATAAATAACTTAACAATGCACCTAAAAGCTTTAGAGACACTAGAGCAATCTGATCCCAAAAGCAGTAGAAGGGAGGAGATTAGCAAAATAAGGGGAGAAATATCCAAAATCGAGATTAGGAAAATGATACAGAAAATCAACCAGTCAAAAAGCTGATTCTTTGAAAAAATCAATAAGATTGATACACCCCTAGCTAAATTAACCAAAAGCAAGAGAGAGAAAACCCAAATTAACAAAATTAGAAATGAACATGGAGTTATCACTACTGATACCCAAGAAATCCAGAGAATTATAACGTCATATTTCAAAAACTTATACTCGGAGAAATTTGACAACACAAAAGAGATGGATGAATTCCTGAGTAAACACAACTTACCGAAATTGGATCAGGAAGTTCTGAATTATTTAAATAGTCCTATAACATCTGAGGAAATCGAGGAAGTAATCTCGAATCTTTCCACCAAAAAATGTCCTGGACCAGATGGATTCAACACAGAGTTCTATCAGACATTTAAGGAGCTAATAACACCAATACTCCTTAAACTGTTCCATCAAATAGCAAAGTAAGGAACACTACCAAATTCCTTCTATGAAGCTAATATCTTCTTAATCCCAAAACCTAATAAAGATACACTTAAAAAAGAAAACTACAGGCCAATCTCACTGATGAACACAGATGCAAAGATTCTCAACAAAGTCTTAGCAAATCGGATTCAAAAACATATCGAAAAGATCATTCACAGTGATCAAGTAGGCTTTATCCCAGGCACACAAGTTTGGTTCAGCATACACAAATCAATAAATGTAATTCACCATATAAACCACTCCAAAGTTCAAGACCACATGATACTCTCAATAGATGCAGAAAACCTTTTGACAAGATCTAGCAGCCCTTTATGATCAAAACCCTAGAGAAGGTTGGAATGGGAGGAACCTTTATCAATATAGTAAAAGCTTTATACGACAAGCCCACAGCAAGGATTCTACTCAATGGGGAAAAATTTGAAATATTCTCGCTTTGATCAGGAATTAGACAAGGTTGTCCACTCTCACCACTTCTATTCAATATTGTACTTGAAGTCTTAGCTGAAGCCATAAGACAAGAAAGGGACATAAAAGGCATTCAAATCAGCAAGGAAGAAGTCAAGTTCTCTATGTGTAGATGACATGATCTTATACCTGAGTGTTCCCAAAAACTCCACCAGGAAACTCCTGGAACTAATACAAAAGTTCAGCATGGTGGCAGGATACAAAATAAATGTACAAAAATCAGTGGCCTTCCTATATTCCCAGAATGAAAGAAGTAAAAAAGCCCTGAGAGAAACAATCCCATTTACCATAGTTCCTAAAAAAATGAAATACCTTGGTATATACCTAACCAAGGAAGTAAGAGACCTCTATAATGAAAACTTTAAATCCCTAAAGAAAGAAATAGCAGAAGACACCGGAAGGTGGAAAGACCTCCTATGTTCCTGGATTGGCAGAATCAATCATAAAAATGACCATCCTACTAAAGGCAATACCAATTAAAATCCCAAAGCAATTCTTTAAAGAAGTTGACCAAACAATCTCAAAATTCATATGGAGGAACAAAAGACCCAGGATAGCAAAGACAATCCTGAATAACAAAAGCACATACCAAACCTTAGTCTACACTACAAATCCATAGTTGTAAAAACAGCCTGGTATTGGCTCCAAAATAGACACACAGATCAATGGATAAGGGTTGAAGACCCAGATATAAGCCCACACAACTACAGCCATTTGATCTTTGACAAAGGGGCCCAAAAAATCCAATGGAAAAAGAACAGCATCTTCAATAAATGGTGCTGGAAAAACTGGATATCCATATGCAAAAGATTAAAACTGGACCCATACTTGTCACCATGTACAAGACTTAATTCCAAATGGATCAAGAACCTCGATATAAGGCCAGAGACTATAAAAATCATAGTTTCTTGAAAAGGTAGGGAACTCTCTTGAGCTGATTGGGCTAGGCCAACAGTTCCTAAATGGAAATCCAATAGCACAGTCACTACAACAACACTCAACAGATGGGATCTTGTGAAATTGAAAAGCTTCTGTTCAGATAAAGAGATTGTAACTGGAGCACAAAGGCAACCCACAGAATGGGAGAAAATCTTCATAAACCACATATCTGATAGAGCTCTACTATCCAGAGTACACAAAGAACTTAGAAAACTAAACACCAAAGAAACAAATGGGCCAATTAAAAAATGGGCCCTGGAACTTAAAAGAAACTTTACCAGGGACGAAATTGAAATGTCTAACAAATATCTTAGAAAATGCTCCATATCCTTAGCCATCAGGGAAATGCAAATCAAAACTTCCCTGAGATATCATCTCACCCCTGTCAGGATGGCAAAAATCCACAATACAAACAACACCAAGTGCTGGAGAGGATGTGGAGAGAGGAGAACTCTCCTACATTGCTGGTGGGAGTGCAGGCTCATACAACCACTCTGGCAAGCCATCTGGTGATTCTTAAAGAAGTTAAAGATTGAAATGCCATATGACCCTGCTATTCCATTTTTGGGAATAATCCCCCACACAGCAAAAATTCACCTCAATAACACGACCATGTTCATAGCAGCACCGTCCAACAGTTGATGAGTGGATAAGGAAAATGTGGTACATTTATACAATGGAATACTACTCAGCCATCAAAAATGATGAATTAATGCAATTTGCCAGGAAATGGATGGAATTAGAAACAATTATATTGAGTGAAGTATCCCAGACACGGAAAATTAAGTTGGTATGAGTGGAAATAATAATAAAAAAAAGTAAAAAAAAAAAAAAAACTTACGTTCCAGTGCATTAAAAAGAAGTTCAAAGTCTTCATTTGTTCTAGGGTTATGCCTCCGGAAGTAGTCCTTTTTAATCCATTTTTCTTTTTCTTTGATCTTCCTCAATTTTTCTTCTTCTTCCCACTTCAGTCTCAATTCTTTCTGCTTTCTCAAGCTGTTTACATACACTTTTGCATGCCATCTCCTGTAGTAAGTCTGTATCACTAGCACCTATGTTTAAATCAAAAGGATAAAAAGTATCATCAGCCGGCTGGTCAGAACACCAGAGAAGGGCACAATGACTACTTAGATTCCAGTTCTACAAGGAAACAGTATGATAGGCTGGTCTTAGTTCTGAGTGACATATTCTAACACACAATAATATGTAATCATGGATGACACGCTATTAGTCTTTGATTTTGAAATCCAGAAACTCTGATAGGAGGCTGTTGGTACAGTGCCTGAAAAAACAGACCCTGGAGTAAAGCTTAGTTTGAATTGCCCCCTGTGCTGTTCACTAGATACTCAACTTCAGGTTGCTGCCCTCTCTGCATCTTAGAATTCTTATCTTAGAGAAAGAAGAAAGAAAAAAAAAAGAACTCTATAACAGAAATATAGAAAGTGATTAGCACAAGACTGATACAAATCCTCAATACATGCTACAGTGGTTCAGACACTTCATGGTTTCTAGCTTATCTTAACTCCCCTAGCTTTGGCACATATGCGAAAGAAAATTATATTTTCTAAACACAAAATATGTGAGTATCTATGTGAGGGCAGGTATTCAGGTTATCCTTCTTTTGCAAAACGTTACTCAGACTCAACTTAAGGGCAAAAGGGAGTTTTATTTGGTTTGTGGTTCCAGAGGAGATACAGTCCATTATGGTGGGAATCACACAGTAGAAGTCAAGGTCAAAGGGAGAAGCAGGAAGATAGTTCAGGTTTCTGCACACAAAAGGAAGGCAGAGAGAGCAGGAAACCAAGCTAGAGGGAGCAAGGCGGGACTACAAGACCTCAAGGCCTGCACCCTGTGACAGATCTTCAACTCCACTTCCTAAAGTTGCCACAACTCTCCCAAATATTAACATCAACTAAGGATTCAAATATGTGAGACTATGTGGGACAACTTATATTCAAATCCTGATAGCAGGCTAGATAGCAAGTATTCATTTGCATGCCATATAACTATGTTTGGCAGTATGACATTGCATTACACCCTTAAAAAGTTCATGACATAGCTGAGATGGGCAAATTGTCATTTACTAAACTTACTCATGAAATGTAGGAGGTACAATGAGATCAAGGATGGAACATACAGCATCATTCTCTTTTCCCTCTTCCTGTTATATGGCAAATATTGAAAAAATATATAAACCAGAAATCACTAGTCATTAGATTCTACTGAATGATTCTCCCAAGGATATAAAAAATTTGAAGAATCCCTTTAAGAAAAGAAACATATGGAATGACTTGGAGAAGAACTATGTAGACTTGGAAAGACAAGCCAGAAGACATGTAGTGATGTGCTGCTGTAAACTCCAGGCTAGTGATTGCTTTGTACACCAGGGAAACTATCCAGGAAACTCTCTGCAGCTTCTCTGAAGTTGGGGGAAGCAAGCAGCAGCAGAAATGCTCACTCCTGGGCAAGAATGGCTAGTGCTAGAGAAAGCCCATGACACTCAGTATGAACAGGAGCTCTCGCCTCCCCTGAAAACCAGACCCCTCCAGAATCAAGTTTTCCTTTCTACAGATGCTGGCATCAGAGTGGCATATACAGAAATCCATATACCCTTTGACTACACACCCAAGGGTGACTAAACATTTGAGAGGAGCCAACGAAATAAAAGGTCATTGGTCCAACAAAGAATGATTTCTACTTCTTTGGAGAAAATTATTTAGGAGAAAAGTTAGCAGAGAGTCATGGTCTGAGTGGCAGCCTCAGCAGCATCCGGGAAATCGCTATCAGGCTGGTTCCGCAAGGATCAACTGCAGAAGGCTGGCCTGAAGCGGAGGGTTCACAGAGTAATGTGTCCTCCCTGAGGTGCTAGGGCTGAGGTTTGAGAACCACTCTGCCAAAGCGAAGCAAGACCAGACTCAGCATAGTTAACTGTTTTTAAAAAAAGAAAAAAGACCCCTTTTCACTCGGGATGCTCATAGTCCAGGGAGGACACACGGCTCCACAGGTAAATTCTCCCAGCCAGCTCAACCCCAGATCCCAGGTCACCCATTCATCCCAGCTCCTCCCACCAGTCTGCCTGAGCAGCACCCAGTCTGCTACGGGCTAGGGAGGGCCACTAGGGAGGACCTACATCCAGCAGCTCTCCTCTTTCTGCCTTGGACGCTCGTGGTCCAGGGAGGACACACTGCTCCTCAAAACTCAACAGAGTCCAAAGAAAACCCAAGCAAAGCACTAGGGGACAAATACCGTACATCTGAAGTTCTCTAAAATCATCCTATCACATGGAAGAGATTCTTCACATCAGTCGAAAGATAAGTAAACCCCTTTTTACCATTCTGCTCCTTTCAATTATAAATCACTGCAGATCAACTTTTCCATATAGCCACTCCCAAAACATATACAACTTCAGGGACTATACTACTCACCCTCACATATCACCAAGGTACTAAATCATAAAAATGCACTACAATACTAACATTCACCCCCTGTCCACTAAACCTGACTTAATTGATGTACTAACAGTCTAATAGCTTCACCTAGGAAATAACAATAACAGACAAGCATACCCAACTCCAAGGCAAACACTAGTAATAACTGCTTCAGAGTAGTAATAAAAACTAATTCAGTTCAGTCAAAAACACACATAAATTTAAAGAAGGTCTTAAGAGATAAAACAACAATGCCCAAGTCAAAGTGCAAATCCATGAGAAACAAAACCCAAGAAGACAAATCTCCCACTGAAAGAATTAAGCCCCACAATGATAGATTCCAACCAAAACAAATTCACAGAAAATAGCCAAGAAAGTCAGACCCAAGATAATGACTTTCAAAGCATGATCATTACCATGTAATACTATGAAAAAGGAAATCTTGGAGGAGTTAAATATCCACATCAACCACTTTGAACAGGAACCCAACAGACACTTGAAGAGTTGAGGAAAACAGTTCAAGAAACAAAAATAGACATAGAGCAATTAAAACAGTCTCGAGCAGAGTTTAAAATTGAACTAAAAGACAAGTTATCCTCAACCCAGAACTCAACAGAGAGTCTTATTAGCTGAACTAATGAAGCAGGAAATAGAATTTCAGATCTTGAAGACAAAGTGGAAGAATTAACCAGCTCAATGAAAGAGGTTGTTAAATCCAAAAAGATACTTGGGAGAAATATTCAAGAGTTATGGGACACCCTGAAGAAGCCTAATATGCGTATTCATGGAATACCAGACAAGAATGCCAAAATACCACACCTGAAGAAATTTTTCAAATTCTCATAAAGGAAAACTTCCCTCATCTAAAGAAAGAGAGGCCCATCCAAATACAAGAGGCATTCCGCACCCCAAACAGATATGACCAAAATAGAAATTCACCATGGCAAATAATAGTGAAAATATTCTACATTCAAGACAAAGAAAAAGTACTGAGAGCTTGAAGGGGGGAAAAAAAGTTACTTTTAAAGATAAATCTGTTAATGATATCCAATACCAATCAGGATGGAGCCAAGGACGGTGCAGGAACAGCAAACCTGGAAAAAAAAATCAACAAACCATAATTTGGAAACTCAGAGACTCTACATCAACCACCTGGAACCACGCCAGCCTAATCTCTCCCCATCCCAAAGCTCAGGGTAATTTGTGGAAGAGGGGGCAGTAAGACTGTAAGAGCCTAAAGATGGGGAGGAGCAATGATATGCAAGATATTCCATACAAGTTAGGGCCGAAGTAATCATAATAGGACTTTGCATGACCTGCGCAATTATCAACATATCATTGAACCCCCAAAGTCTAGCATGGATCACAGGCACTACGATCCTTAGAGGCAAGGGATTAACAGCCACAATAGTGTTCCTATACTAAAGGGGAGCACTAAAAAGAGCTCAAGGCAATGCCACTGAGTCCTTACAGCTCATCAGAGAGGAGGACCCAGAGGGAAGTTTGACATGCACACTAAAGGATGCTCCAGGAACGGGGGGAGGGGAGGCTGGGAGAAAGGGATGGAGGGGGGAAAGTAAGGGGAAAAGGGGGAAGAGAGCAAGGGGATGCAGGCAGGGGTGGAGGGACGGAGGGGAATGAGGTACTTATCAACTTTGTATGAGTGGAAGAACTCAATCAATCAATCAATAAGTAAAGGTAAACCTATTCAAATAGCAAATGATTTTTCAATGGAAACAGTAAAAGCAAGAAGAGCTTGGAGAGACATACTTCAAGTATTGAATAAGCAAAAATGTCAACCCAGGCTGATATACCCAGCAAAACTATGTGTCATGATCGAGGGGGAAAGAAAAGTTTTCCAGCACAAAGACAATTTGAAGGCTTACATATCTACCAAACCAGGACTTCAAAAAATGCTAGAAAAGATCTCAAGCTTGAAGAAAAGAACAAGCATATCCAGGAGGACAGAAGGGAAGTATAATATCACCAAAACCTAAAAGCCAAATAATACACTTATGAAAGCCATTAAACATAAAAAGTGTCCAGAACTAAAAGTAATTTCTCCATTATAACATTAAACACCAATGGAATTAACTCACCGATCAAGAGACACAAATTACAAACTTGGATTAAAATCACAACCCATCAAACTGCTGCCTTCAGAAAACTCATCTCACCAGAAAAGACAGGCACATCCTAAAAATAAAAGGCTGGTCCAAAATTCTGCAAGCTAATGGAACCAGGAAACAGGCAGGGGTAGCAATTATGCTATTGGACAAAGTGGGCTTCAAACCAAAAAAAAATCATAAGAGACACAGATGGATACTACATTTTAGTCACAGGTACAATTCACCAGGAAGACTTCACAAAACTGAACATATATGCACCTAATACGGGATCCTCCACATTCATTAAGCAAATGCTACAGCCTCTAAAGCAAGAAATCAACCCCAAAACAATAATTCTTGGGGTTTTCAATACTGCCCTCTTAATATGGGATAGATCAACAGGTCAAAAACTTAACAGAGACACATTGGAACTTAATCAAGCTCTTACTGAAATGGATCTTACATATCTCTATTGAACTTTTCACCCACGCACCAAAGAATACACATTTTTCTCAGCAGCACACAGAGCTTTCTCCAAAATAGATCACATATTGGGCCATAAAACTGATCTCCACATATACATGAAAGTTGAAATTCTAGCCTGTACCCCATCAGATCATCATGGTCTAAAACTTGACATCCACAACACAACAAACAACAGAAAGTACACTAACTCCTGGAAATTAAATGCTATAATGCTGAATGAGAATTGGATTCAGGAAGAAATTAAAAGGAAATTCAAGATTTCCTGGAACTGAATGATAATGAAAATACAACTTATCAAAATCTTTGGGACACAATAAAAGTTGTCCTAAGAAGTAAGTTCATAGCTCTTAATGCAAAAAAAATAGAAACATCACTAATCAATAACTTAACAATTCAGCTTAAAGCTTTAGAGAGACTAGAGCAATTCTCCGAACCCAAAAGCAGTAGAAGAAAGGAGATTAGAAAAATAAGAGGAGAAATATCCGAAATTGAGATAAGGAAAACGATACAGAGAATCAACCAGTCAAAAAGCTGGTTCTTTGAAAAAAATCAATAAGATTGATATACCCCTAGCAAAATTAACCAAAAACAAGACAGATAAAATGCAAATTAATAAAATTAGAAATGAAAATGAAGTTATCACTACTGATACCCAAGAAATTCAGAATATTATAATGTCATATTTCAAAAACTTATGCTCTGTGAAATTTGACAACACAAAAGAAATAAGCAAACTTACCTAAATTGAATCAGGAAGTTTTGAATTATTTGAATAGTCCTATAACATCTGAGGAAATCAATGAAGTAATCTTGAATCTTCCCACCAAAAAATGTCCTGGACCAGATGGATTCAACACAGAGTTCTACCAGAAATTTAAGGAACAAATAACACTAAACTCCTTAAACTGTTACACCAAATAGCAAAGGAAGGAACACTACCAAATTCCTTCTATGAAGCTAATAGTGTCTTAATCCCAAAACCTAATAAAAATACACTTATAAAAGAAAACTATAGGTCAATCTCTTTGATGAACACAGATGCAAAGATTCTCAACAAACTCTTAGCAAATCGGATTCAAAAACATATCAAAAAGATCATTCACAGTGATCAAGTAGGCTTTATCCCAGGCACACAAGGTTGGTTCAACATATGCAAATCAATAAGTGTAATTCACCATATAAACCACTCCAAAATCCAAGACCACATGATACTCTCTATAGATGCAGAAAAACCTTTTGACAAGATCCAACAGCCTTTTATGATCAAAACCCTAGAGACAGTTGAAATGGAAGGAACTTTTATCAATATAAAAAAAGCTGTATACAACAAGACAACAGCAAGGATTATACTCAATGGGGAAAAACCTGAAGCATTCCCGCGTCAATCAGGAACTAGACAAAGCTGTCCACTCTCACCACTTCTATTCAATATTGTATTTGAAGTCTTAGCTGAAACCTTAAGACAAGAAAGGGACATAAAAGGGATTCAAATCAGCAAGGAAGAAGTAACGTTATCTCTATTTGCAGATGAAATGATCGTATTACTTGAGTGATCCCAAAAACTCTACAGGAAACTCCTGGAACTAATATAGAATTTCAGCAGGGTGGTAGGATACAAAATAAACGTACAAAAATCAGTGGCCTTCCTGTATGCCCAGGATGAAAGAAGTGAAAAAGCCCTAAGAGAAATAATTCCATTAACTATAGCCCCTAAAAAATGAAATATCTTCTTATAAACCTAACCAAGGAAGCAAGAGATCTTTACAATGAAAACTTTAAAACCCTAAAGAAAGAAATTACAGAGGATACCAGAAGGTGGAAAGACCTCCCATGTTCCTGGATTGGCAGAATCAATATCGTAAAAATGACCATCCTACCAAAGGCAATATAAAGATTCAATGCTCTACCAATTAAAATCCCAAAGGAATTCTTTAAAGAAGTTGACCAAACAATCTCAAAATTCATATGGAGGAACAAAAGACCCAGGAGAACAAAGACAATCCTGAGTAAAACACGGCTGGAGGTATCACCATACCAAACCTTAGTCTATACTACAAATCCATAGTTGTAAATACAGCCTGGTACTGGCTCCAAAATAGACACATAGATCAATGGATAAGGGTTGAAGACCCAGATAAAAGTTCAAACAATTACAGCCTTTGATCTTTGACAAAAAAGCCCAAAAAATCCAATGGAAAAAGAACAGCATCTTCAACAAATGGTGCTGGCAAAACTGGATATCCACATGCAGAAGATTAAAACTGGACCCCTACTTGTCAGCATCTACAAGACTTAATTCCAAATGGATCAAGGACCTCAATATAAGGCCAGAGACTATTAAAGCCTTAGTTGAAAGGGTAGGGAACTCCCTCAAGCTGATTGGGCTAGGCCAACAGTTCCTAATGGAAATCCAATAGCACAGTTACTACAACCAACAGTCAACAAATGGGAACTTCTGAAATTAAAGAGCTTTTGTTCGGACAAAGAGATTGTAACTGGAGCACAAAGGCAACCCACAGAATGGGAGAAAATCTTCACTAATCACATATCTGATAGAGCTCTATTATCCAGAGTGCACAAAGAACTTAGAAAACTAAACACCATGGAAACGAATGGCCCAATTAAAAAATGGGCCTTGGAACTCAAGAGAAACTTTACCAGGGACAAAATTGAAATGTCTAACATATATCTTTAAAAATCCTCCACATCCTTAGCCATCAGGGAAATGCAAATCAAAACCTCCCTGAGATATCATCTCACCCCTGTCAGGATGGCAAAAATCCACAATACAAACAACACCTAATGCTAGAGAGGATGTGGTAAGAAGGGAACTCTCCTACATTGCTGGTGGGAATGCAGGCTCATACAACCACTCTGGTGAGCATTCACCTCAAAGGCACAAGCACAACCATGTTCATAGCAGTACTGTTTACAATAGCAAAATCATAGAATCAACTCAAATGCCCAACAGTTGACGAATGGATAAGGAAAATGTGGTACATTATACAATGGAATACTACTCAGCCATCAAAAAAGATGAATTAATGAAATTTGCCAGGAAATAGATGGAATTAGAAAAAATTATATTGAGTGAAGTATCCCAGACATAGAAAATTAAGCACTGTATGTACTCCCTAATAGGTGGAGCCTAGTACCAAAGCCACTTAGTAACATACTCAAAGATAAATCTCTGAAATACCTACAGTAACAAGACTGAGGGCCCTGCCAGAAACAAGGAAAGAGGGGATAATGCTACAGTAGAGGAAACAGGCCACCATCAAGTACTGCAAGAGGAGACATACCCATCAGGATGGAGCCAAGAGTGGTGCAGGAACAGCAAAACTGAAAAAAAAAACCCATAATTCAGAACATCAGAGACTGTAGATTAATCACCTGGAACCAGGCCAGCCTAATCTCTCCCCATCCCAAAGCCCAGGGAAATTTGTGGAAGAGGGGGTGGTTAGATTGTAAGAGCCTAAAGATGGGGAGGAGCAACGATATGCAAGATACTCCACACAAGTTAGAGCCAAAGTAATGATAATAGGACTTTGCATGACCTGCACAATGACCAAAATATCATTGACTCCCCCAAAGTCTAGCATGGATCACAGGCACTAGGATCCTTAGAAGCAAGGAACTAACAGCCACATTAGTGTTCCTATACTAAAGGGGAACACAAAAAAGAGATCTAGGCAATGCCATTGAGTCCTTACACCTCATCAAAGAGGAGGACCCAGAGGGAAGCTTGACATTCACACTAAAGGATGCTCCAGGGATGGGGGGAGAGAGGGGGCACTGGGAGAAAGAGAGGGACGGGGAAAGGAAGGAGAAAAGGGGCGAAGGAGCAAAGGGGTCCAGAGAGGAATGGAGGGAGGGAAGGGACCAGGTACCTATTAAGTTTTTATGAGTGGAAAAAATTAATTAATTAATGAAAAAAAGAAAAGAAAAAGATGTCGGTATAAAACAGTCAATTTTAAAGGAGATAAGGATAAACAAATTTTACATTTTGAAATTAAAAAGAATTACATTCATATTAACTTGGATATTTTTAAATTTCTTAAACTCACTAACGGCACCACATAAGATGTTTAAATAATTCAGAAAAATTTCCTGTCATATAACAAACTAAAAGCTGGTAAGTGGTTGGGCTGGTAGGAAAGACTGTCATAGCTTTAAAAAAAAAAAGAAAGAAAAAGCTACTTTTCAGATGGCTGGGTAAAGATGCCTGTGGGCAAACATAGTGACCTGGACTTCATCCCCAGAGCCCACAAAGTGGAACCAAGTTCAAATTCTGTAGGCTGTCTTCTGTACAAGAGTGGCAGCTTATGTATTCTCTCTCTCTCTCTCTCTCATTCACTCCTCCATCTCTTTTTCTCTTACTTCCTCCTTCCCTCCATTTTTCTCTCTCTCATTAACAAAATGTTCTTTAAAAACTGTTTCCTACTGATAATTACTTTCTTGGCTAGACTACTAGTCTCCATCTTCCAGCAAGTAGAGAGAGAAAAGAAAGAAGGAACATTTGGAGGAGTGCCCATAGCACTGTGTGTGACTGTCCCCCAGGCTCTGTCTAGACCCTCCACTCCTGACCTCCCTGATTTACAACAAAGCTTTCATCATATTGACAAACGTTGGCCAGGAACTAGTAACTCCTTCTAATCTCATCTTCAGAAAGAGCAAGGCACCAAGGAAAGAACAGGCAAAAGCATTTAGAATATAGAAAAGAAATTCATGAAAATAAGAAAGACTGAAGGGAAAGAGTCAGAGCTGTTAAAGATAAATCCAGACATTCCAAAATAGATCTTTAGCAATTTCCAAGAAGAATGAAAAAAGTTGTTTCTAGAAATCACTCAAAACATTTGAGAATTGTTCCTAAAATATGATTTGGAAGGAGGGGTAGGGACCAAGGATGATGACTCAGCAGCTACAGGATATGCCACAGGAATGTGAAGACCCGAGTTCAAATCCCCTGAACCCATAAAAAACTGCACAGGACACACACACACACCACCATACCACACCACACCGTACATACACCGTAAAATAAATTTTAAAAATTAAAAATTCACAAAAATATCCAAACTCTGAGAGAACAAAACAAATTAAAAAATAATAAAAATAATAAAAAGGAAAGGCTATAAAAAAGACTGATTAGCAAATAAAAATAGATTAGATGGCAGGAATGAGTACAAAAAATACTCTTGTCTGAAATAATGAACACTTAGAAATACTAACTACTGACCTGTAGAAAACAATATAAAGAATAAGTCTTGAATAGAAAATTGCTGATGAAAACAAAAGAACGTATTAGATGTGTGCTTCCTTCTGCTGGCTTTGAACCGGTCACTTTAACCTCCCAGAGCCGCTGTGTCCCTTTGCAAGATTCTTTGGTCACATTTCTGCGGTCCTGGAGGCCATCGCCCTTAGCAGGCATTTAGTTTTATTTTCTCAGTTGTGTTATGTTAACTTCACACTTCTCTGCTTTATAAGTTTATAAAGCATCAACTGATAATTCATCTTCTCTCTTCTCATGTGTACTTTGATCCCCTTTACTGACAACTTTTTATTCTTTTGATATAATTTTTGAGTTTTCAGAGTGGCACAAGGAGCTCTCTTTTCCTATCAGATATCCTGTATCCTATAACGTCTATAAGAAAAATCTCCATCTTCTTGAGGAATACCATACTATCTTTATTTTGATGTGTATCGAAGTGGTGTGTGTCGGTGCACATGTGCAGGCTTAAAATTGTTTAGGCTTGTAGATGCCTGAGATTGATGTGGGAAAGTTTTCTTGCTCATTCTCTGCCTTCACTAGTGAGATGATCTGGGGATCAGAGCTCCTTAGCATGGCTAGTCTTGCTAGTACCTTGCTCCAGGGATCCCCTATCTTCACCTTCCAGTTGGGATTACAAATGGGTTGCCACACTCACCCAGTATTTACTTGGGTTCTGGGGATAGTAACTCGATCCTCTTGCTTGTTTGGCAAGTACTTTAACCATCAAGCCATCTCCCCAGCCCCCAGACTCTATGTTTAAAAATGTGTGACACAATGAGTTCAGGCTAAAGATTTGGGGAGGGAAATACCTAAGCGAAGTTAAGTTTTCAGAGAATCCTTGAAGGTGGCATTAGTGAAGCATGCTTTTTTGATGTTTTCCTTTTTCCTGCACAGAATGCAGACACAATGGTGCAAGTTTGGCTCCTTGCGAAATTACAGAGTCACTATACAAACTCAGTACGGCAAGGAAAAATAACATATATTTTATATACATATATTAGTTTGGACTGATAAAAAATAACAAACGAAAAGTCATCTTTCGGGTTAATTGGCACTAATCAAGTCAGGTAGGACGTTTAAAAATGTATTTCTCCCACGAACCCTCTACAGCTATAAAATGTCATAGCAATCCCTTTCTTGGGGCGACTACTCTTTTCTTACTTACTAAGAAACTTTGTTCTCTAAAATCATAAACTGTCAGAAACTTTGCTGGTTTGCAATTGGATCAGTAAGAATGAAGCATCCCATTCTTGCCTGGAAATCTAAGTCACTTTGACAAGAAAAGCAGTCTTGATTTACAAGCAAGGTGCTGAACTTGAGAGAACTTCTAAGAAGAAACAAGGCTCACAGCTCTTTTGACTTTGTTCCTGAAGAAGTTGGACCCTTGTCTGCCCCTACAACTCAGATCTTGATGCTGACCCATTTTTTTATTTATTATTTATTCAATTGTGTGTATGTGTATGCAGACACAACCTTCTTGTGTACTGAGAATACCAAGAGGCTACTTCACTTCAGTTTCACCTAAGCTTCACTTGCCCCAAAGTTTTACAAGTCCAAGTATTTTTTAGTTTGGATTCAAAAGCAAAGTGCCCATCAGGTTGGCAAAGCTGGCACTGATGCAGCCAGAATACAAGTGAACCCAAAGGCTACTTTGGTATAGTCTACTTGGGGCAAGGAGATCATAGGCAGGACTTTCCGTATGTCATGTTCATCTTTCAAGACCTGAGCTGATTAGGCTACAACAGCTTAGTGTCAAATTTCCTGTCACTTGAAAAAGAAAAATATTTTATTTAAATCACTGCTTCATGCAATTGTTATTCATGCTGAAATGATGTTAGGTGCTACATTCAATTATATGCTGTCTACGGGAGGTTAAAAGTGAAAGAATGGAAAAAATAAATCATGCAAATAATTACAGAAGAATTAGAAAAGTTATGTAAATATAAGAAAAGTATATTGGAATATGCTATTTGACCTAATTTCAATTAGTCTTGAAAGTTTTCCGGCAAAAGGATTAAGGCTAAGGGATAAGGAACTGGGGGGATGGTGCAGTGATTAAAGTGTTTGCCACACAAACAAAAAGACCAGAGTTCAGATTCTTACGTTAGCATATGTGGCAGTACACCTGCAATCCCAGTCCTAGGAGGTAGAGGCAGGGATGCTCAAAGCAAGCTGGCTAGACAGTCTACCTTCGAACAGAGACCCAAGCTCAAAAAAATAAGGAGAAAAAGTGATGAGAATGGTTTCTGATATCAACTTTGGGTCTCCAGGCACATGCCCACTCATGTGCGTGTACACACACACACACACACACACACACACACACACACACACACACATGCACACACACACATGCACACATGTGCCCTCTGTACACACATGAAAAAAATGGAAGTGTTGAAAAGTCTGAAAATGGACCAAAGGCAGGGCACAAACCACTTCAGCTTCCATAAAGAAAAGGGGAGGATTCATAGCATTTCAGATTTTGATTTTTTTACATTTATATTCAAGACAATGATGCATTTAGTACTGCTACAATGTGGTCAACATGCATTCAGGTTCTTTCTCAAGCTATGTAGCTTAGGAAAATACACACAGGCATACAATGAACAATTGATATATATTTCTAATGTGTGGTATTCATCCCAGTGAAATATATCTTACCGCCTTTAATCTTCTAGCATGGTATTGTGCTGCTGTAAAGTATTTTCCTGGTTTTAGCAGTTTATCAGTCTTATTGGATACATACACACCAATTTTATTCATTTGAGTGGATGTTGTATTTGAAGTTTGTTGCAGCTTTTTTTTCTGAAACACTGTCTAAAATAAAAATATAAAAGCTTCAAATTAGCATCTACTATATACATGTGTATAGCAGGGAAAAATTTACATTAATCTGTAAATGAAGAGAATATTTTTACATAATAAGTTACTAACAGTTATACTAATCTATTTACCCCACTTGCTATTAATTATCCTGCAATTAGTTAGAAAATTTAATTTGAGAGAAGGATCATATAATATACAACAATTGCTGATTCTATAGCTTCACACTTCTACATGAAAAAATAAAAATATTACCTGAGTATCCCTACAAGACACATGGGGTTTTTCAATAGGTACTTTAGGTACAGTCTGTGTTCCAGCATTGTGATATTCTACTCCTGTTACTCTATGCCTAAATCCACCAAGAAATGGCTTGTGGAAGTCAGATTTTTTAATCTCAACAGCTACCTCCTGGTATTTTTCAGTGCCTAAGAAGTTAAAACAAAGATTGAATGAATATTCAGCTACAAGGAGACTTTAAAGTGCTTTATCTAAAGGACATTAAATAACTCACCAATTTGTATAGTGACTGTTATGATCCGGGAAATATCACTTAAGCCCTTTATTCTTTTAATTGGATATTGAGTTCGATGTGTGGAAAACATTTCCACTTGTACAATATCATGTGGTTTAACTCCATGTTGCTGTAAAGTCTCATTATTTCCAACAATTACCCCTAAGAAAATAAAAATGTTTATATATTTCGTAACAGTAAAATGGCTACTTCTTTTTGTTATTTTAAAGTGGAGAAAACTATATATATTTAACTTATATGACATGATGTGTAATTATCTGTGCACGTTGTAAAGTGGCTAAGTTAAACGAATTAACAACCCATTATCTCACATGCTTACTTTTTGTGGTAAGAACTTAAACTTTCCTCTTGGCAATTTTCAGATACAAATACAAATGCTATTAACTATAGTTACATGATCTACACTGGCTAGTTAGGTGTTTCATTTTAAAGGGAAGTAAGATACTTAAAATGCTTTTAGGAACACATATCAATTATTAAGTATGGCATTAATGGCTTCCTGCCTCAAGCTATAACTGTGAGTTTCAACTCATCTCCCCTACCCACTCAAAACTTCTTGTTATGCTCCCAAAAGCACTAAATTTTTTTCTGTGTGAGTGAACTAATACCAAGCATTCTGGTTAACTAATGCATCCTATAGTTCCTAAGATCCCTCCCTCTTTGTTCTCATATTTAGGTGCCTACTTCCACAGAAATATTTCCACATTATATGGTAGCTGTTCCATGCAATTCTTTCTTATTAGTTTGTCAACACCTTAAGAATAGGAGTATTTTTTTGTGTGTGTTTCTTAATATGTTCAGCTGCGACCAAAGTACCTAGGACAAAATTTGTCTTCAATAGAAATATATTAAATCAAAGAATACATAATCACAATAGAAAGTCTAAATATGAATTATTAAGACACTTTAAGAAATCAAAGATCTTGACAGCTTAAATGTCAAAACTAGGAAAGTCATGACAGATTTATGAGCTTTTGCACTTACCTGCATGTGTTATTTGCAATACATAATGTGGGATGCCCAATAAGCGAGAAAAATGATCCTTGAGATATCTAAACATGACGTCAACTCTGAAAGGCAGTATGACCTCTTGGCCCACGGGAATAAGAACAACTTTTACTATAAATAAAAGAGAGAAAATAATCATCATCAATAACTCAAAGGTCAGCAACCTACACTGTACAAACAAATGCAAAACTACAGCCTGATTTCTATTTACATAAAATGTCCCTATCATCTGCCAGTGGTACAGAGAAGTAGCCAATACTGAATTGTGGACATTGCTTTGAAAATTAAGGTATAATCTCAGCACATAAATCAACATTTAGTGCATGATATATTTATTTAAATATAAGCATAGGAAATGTCTCAAAAACTTAAGAATTTTGGTAGAGTGGATATAGAAAAGAAAGAGCTTGAAATAGAGTCTCATAAACCTTAAATATGCCATAACTACTTCCATAAAAATGGAATTATGAGATGTACACTAAAAATTTCCACAAAAATCATCAAAGCTTTCAATCTGTCCTACCAAACAGAAACAATAGGCTTATACATTAAAAACAAAAACCATCTTTACCAAATGATTACATGGTCACAAATTTTAAGAAAGAAAATTTTTAAAATCAAATAACATGGATTCATTTTTCTTTCATATCTAATGTTTTGGACTTTAGTACAAAGTATACATTAAATAAAACAAAGGACAGCCAGCATATGACAAGCCCAACGCTTATCAATGTTTCTAGAAGCTGAACGCAACAGTTTTTTAAAAGCCAGAAAAGATATTAATAATTCCATGGCAAAATTCTACTAAGTACTAGTAATAGTAAATTTTTTCATCTTGTTAAAAACTTATGGGTCTATATAAACACAGAGAACACTCTTTTAAGTAAAGAGACATTGAATTATCATAAGACTCTCTTAATTGTGTACAAAAAATACAATCGGTATATTTTAAAACTTTCAAAGATGCAGAGGAATGTAAAAATATTTTGTTAGGATTTTTGTTTTAATCAACATGTGTTTGTTATAAGTTTCACTATCAGGGAACTACACAAATATCCAAAATGGTTCCTAAAGTAAGTTGAGTAGTAAAGTTGAAAAGCACTCCACTCTGACAACTGCAATGGGCTTCTTTGGCTTTCTTATTCTTCTCCTTGCCTTTCTTGTACACACAAGCTACTCAAAGGAAACTGAACTTCCTCCACTCTATGCAAACCCTGTATTTTGCCCAATTAAGCTGCTGTGACTAAGGCGGGACACAAAGAGAGAGACTTGTGGGGATGTGCAAAAAAGGGAGACCTCACTGTGGAGTCTGCCTGAAGCCTCAGCCAGATGAGAAGTATCAGAGCCAGCACAGTTAACATCTCTTTAAGGTCTTTCTCCCTTCTCCATAGAAACATATAGTCTGATTAGAAACCCCATTTTCAGGGAAAGGACATGTACTAAGCCCTTTCTGCCCCTCTCATGGCTTCTGGTTTTACTTTATCAAATTACAATCCCATCCATGGCATGTCTGGAGCTACCTTATAATCTCACTTATCAAAAGAGAGAAGAGGTAAAAACACAAAAAAGGTTTCTTAGCAATCTTTTGAAATTTCGCTTGACAACAATATGGTATATATGACTTTAATACTAAAACAATTACTTGGAACTCTCTTACAGAAGACTATATCCAAGTTCTAGGATGCACACATTTTCTCCTTGAGTACCTCTCTTTTTCTTAACTCTCATGCCTAAAGTCCACATTGAAATAAATATCTTTAATAAAATCTCTAATAACACTTCATACTGGTCTTCCCTGAAACTCCTTTTCGCCTCAAAGACAAAGTCTCAATTCTGCCTAAGTCAGAGCACCTGAAAAGAGCAGCAGGAATCCTCACGGTGCCAAGCATAACAAGCCGATGTTAAATCACAGCCCATGTGCTTTATGTCATGGGTGGAAATGCCCTCAAAACTCACAGGAAAGGAAGAAGAGCAGTGAGTTAGCTGTTTTCTTTGTAACTTTTATTTCCATGGTCCCTGCTCTGTTATCAAAAATGCAATGGCAGCTCCCATATGCCATCTACATTGTTTTGTCTGTCTTTAAATGTGGCCTACTCCTGAACCTGCCGCAACTGTGTTTGCCTGCACAAGACCTCCACAGCATTTGGTCTATCAGTATTTCACCATGGAAGAGGGAAGAACTCAGGAGGCTCCACCCCCCCCCCCAGACTACTGAAGGCTAATGCTGGCTGTGGGAAGAGGAGACACCTTCTTCAGTGGTGGAGCCACCGACCTATCTATCATCCATGCTTCAGCAGGTGCCCAGGCATTTCCTAACAAACGCAACCCTGATCAAACTCAGTGCATCACACACATACACTGAAAGACATGAATATGGAAGGAGACTGCTGGGAAGCAGTAGGTTTTCAGTGGGAGAAAGAAAGGAGATAAATAGGGTAATAAAGGGCAAAAGGTAACTAAAATTCACTGTATACATGTATAAGATTATGAAGGAAATTAAATTGAATAATAACTAATTAATAAAACAACTTACAAATATTACTCTAAAATAACATCATACACTCACTCACTTGACATTGTATTTCATCATTTAAGATGGTGAGATTGTTGTAGTAAGTATATCTTACTCTTTGTAAATTCAGTGTATAAGGAAGATACTCCATAATAATGGAGGTAATTAAATTATGGAAATAAAAGGAGATACACGTGAAAAACAAAGAAAATTGTAAAATGCTCAAAATAAAATAAAACAATTTATAATATAAGCCAGCAATGATTTATTTGCAAAGCTAAATATAAGGGTCATACTACTTGAACTACAAAATTATGTAAAAGCAGCATGTGAGTGGACACGAAATATGAAACTAGGAAATCTAGAGTCAAGTGCTTATCTTTCTCTTGCTAGCTATGTACAACGATCTCATATTTACAAGCCAAGAAAAGTACAGTTATGCTCAGTATTGGTCTAACATTTCCCAAGTTTCCTTAGATGTTTTTAAAACTCTTGTATTTTAGAAATATTTAATACCACTGCCCGGCGGCAGCCGCCCCCTTCCGCGCGGTCACGTTGAGCCAGCGCCTGGGCCTTGGCCTCGGGCCGCAGCGTAGCCGGCCGCCGCCCACCCGCCGCCCACCATGGACCCCCGCAAAGTGAGCGAGCTGCGGGCCTTCGTGAGGCTGTGTAAGCAGGACCCCAGCGTCCTGCACGCGGAGGAGATGCGCTTCCTCAAGGAGTGGGTGGAGAGTATGGGCGGTATAGTACCACCTGCTGCTCAGAAAGCTAAATCAGAAGATATTAAGGAAGAAAAAGCAGATAAGACAGAGGAAAACATAAAGACAGATGAACCCAGTGAGGAGAGTGATTTAGAAATTGACAACGAAGGTGTAATTGAACCAGACACTGATGCCCCTCAAGAAATGGGAGATGAAAACGCAGATAACAGAGGAGATGATGGATCAAGCAAATGAAAAGAAAGGGGCTGCCACTGAAGCTTTAAATGATGGTGAGCTGCAGAAAGCCATTGACTTGTTCACAGACGCCATCAAGCTCAATCCTCGCTTGGCCATTCTATACGCCAAGAGAGCCAGTGTCTACATCAAATTACAGAAGCCAAATGCTGCCATTCGAGACTGTGACAGAGCCATTGAAATAAATCCTGATTCAGCTCAACCTTACAAATGGCGAGGAAAAGCACACAGGCCTCTGGGCCATTGGGAAGAAGCAGCCCATGATCTTGCTCTTGCCTGTAAACTGGATTATGATGAAGATGCTAGCGCAGTGCTGAAGGAAGTCCAACCGAGGGCTCAAAAAATTGCTGAACATCGGAGAAAGTACGAGAGAAAACGTGAAGAGCGAGAGATAAAGGAAAAAATAGAAAGGATTAAGAAGGCTCGAGAAGAACATGAGAGAGCACAAAGGGAGGAAGAAGCCAGGTGACAAGCAGGAGGAGCTCAGTTCGGCTCTTTCCCAGGTGGTTTTCCTGGAGGAATGCCTGGAATGGCAGGGGGCATGCCTGGAATGGCAGGAATGCCTGGACTCAATGAAATTCTCAGTGATCCAGAGGTTCTTGCAGCCATGCAGGACCCAGAAGTTATGGTGGCCTTCCAAGATGTGGCCCAGAACCCGGCAAATATGTCAAAATATCAGAGCAACCCAAAGGTTATGAATCTTATCAGTAAATTGTCAAGCAAATTTGGAGGTCAAGCATAATGCCCACTTGACAAAGCCCTTCCTGAAGGAAAAACAGCCTAGATCACTAAATGGAGGTCGCAATAATACAAACCAGTGAACCTCTGACCTTCTCACCCCAAGAGCTGGGATGCTTGAAGATGATCCCTCCCCTGTGCAGCAGAAGCATTTTACAGTGGTTTGCAGATAGTGTTCATCAGGTGATGATTTCATGCTCAGAATTACAAACTTTCAACATTTTTTAAACTTAAAAATATTTAAACACATTTAAAGGGTGTTAATTCCTACATTTTCACTAATCCTTGGGTTTTCCTTTGAATTACTGGGCAAGGAAGATGGTATGGATGGAGACTTACTGTTCTGATGGGAATGGGCTGAGGGTCTGTTAGTGGGAAGCAAAGAAATCTCATTTAAGTTGATTTTGAGTTGGACATAGTTATTGAGGCATTCTGATTTGTCTTTTTAAATTTTTTTCAAAAAATGATCTATTTCAATAAAGCTATTGGGACCATCAGTATTTAAATATGGGTAGGGACTGGAAGCAGCAATCTTATTGTGTCGTACTTGACATAGTCCCTTGTGTAAGTTACATTTAAATCTTGTGCTGAAAGGGTGATTTTCATTGTTTATGTTGCAACAGAGTTAGATTGTCTAGCTCTGTTATTGTCTGGTATATCAAATAAATGTCTCATGTCATTTCCACAAAAAAAAAAAAAGAAATATCTAATACCAATTTTAAAATGTATGGTACTTCATTTAAGGAAAAATAGCTCCTGTAGAAGCTCTGTGCAGAGTGAATAAATACAAATGGCCTTGTTAGGCGAGGGAAAGGGAATAGGACATCAGATATAAAATAGATCTGCATATAAAACTGAACAAAAACAAGGAAAAACAGCTGCATAGTGAGCAAATACATAAAGAATCCTGTGTACCCCAGCCAGTACCTGTGGCGGAAGCATCTTTCATAGATGCTTGCAGCGTGTCTTTTACAGCCTTTATTGTCCCCAGAAATGACAGTGAGTCAGCCCTTGCAGCCTGCTTTGCTTTCCGTCCATTCTCTCCAGAGGACACGGTCTCCTCTTTGGACTCTTTGTCTTCATCCGATTTTGTACTACTGTAGGTGAAGTCACTGTCATCCTCCGGAGTTTCCGTCCTTTCACTCGACTCTAGCTCGAATTCGTCGTCCTCAGAGCCTTCTAGTGGAACTGGAATATTGATAACATCACCAACATCACCCCTTCCTTTTGTTGAATCAACTGTGTTCTGAGCATCCAGCTCCTCCTCCTGATCAGACATTTTCCTAAATCAGGAAAAATAGTATATTCATTATACATATAACAGTTTTAACATCAAATATCAAATTCTGTGCTAATATGGAGTGTAATCTCTTTTCCCTAATGTAGGCATCATGTTAGAGCATGTATGAGTTTTTAATTAAAATATAATATAAAACAACAAAAAGAATCTCAAAGCAAAATATTGCAGTGTAATATCCTGTGAAGAATGTACAGGAAAAAACTTGTCCTCTTCCATATTCAATGAAGAGTACCTCTTTACAAAAAGAAAACAAAGAAAAAGAAAAAAGGACTTGTGGAATTCTTTCAAAATACCAAACTGATGTGGTATTTATGCTTCTAGCATTAAAGATGATTAGAAGTTTCAAGAAACCAGCCCTTCCACAGCAATGTGCTACATTAGCTCTGTTCTCACAAATACAAATAGAGGATCTCCAGCCTCTGAACCCCTTCTCCATAGACATGTCATCAAATAAATATAGACTGAGCTTCAAGCTGATCAGAGACAGAGTTCCGGGAACCCAGAGTATGGACTTGGGAAGCAAAGTGACAATGTCTAGGGATTTGGGTTAGAGTGGTCCAGGGCACCCCAGAGCCAGAATGTGGAGGGAGGAGCTGGATCAGAGAAGAGAGGAGCCAGTACAGAAGAGCCTCTAGCTGGTACCTAGCCCTAATCAAACAGCAGGAGGAGATCCAACCTGGGGAACAATGAGATGTAAAACTCTGGGCTTTCAATCTGAGCTCAAACTTTATGGTGGAGACAGAGAGGAGTCACCCATATACAGCGGAGACATCTGGCTTCCAGAAGATTTTACAGGTAAATGTACATGTGTGCATATATTTATATGTATATGAGCTAAAATATATAATTGATGAAGTCAATGAATAAGCTATAAAGCACAAGTAAAAGTTGAAGAGAAAAATAGTAAACTGGGTGGTGACCAACCAGTTTGTGTCAAGAGATACAAAAATGAAAAATATTCCTGTTCTAATCAACTTCCATTCTCAAGAAGGAAACACAAGAAAAAATTATCAGATAGAAGCTGTAGATATCTCTGAGATGGTTCAGCAAGTAAAAAACATTTGCCATGCAGCCTAATTACCTGAATTTGATTCCCAGAATGCACATAAAAGTGATAGAGAAATGATATTGATCTCCTATGAACAGTACACATATAGAATCTCTCTCTCCCTTTCTCTCTCTCTCTTTCCTTTACACACATACACAAACGTCATACAGGCAATAATACTGAACAAATGAATAAACTTAAAAAAGAAAATAATTTCAAGGAAGAGGAAAATAGTAAAGTGTCTGAAAAACATGAGAAAAGAATATATACACCAAAACAAAGTGGAGAGTTTTGATGAAGACAACATGTGGGAGTGGGTTGAGGGTACGAAGACAGCATTAGAGCAAGAGACTGAAGTGAGTGGGTGAGAGAAAGACAAAAGCTGAATATGGTGGTTTGTAACTGTAAAATGAGCCTCAGAAAGCAGAGACCTGAATCTAGACTGGGTACACTGTTAATTCTAGGGCAGCAAGGACTGCATAGCAAAACTTTGTTACTACTTGTAAATAGCAGAAAGCTATTTATAAATAGCAGAAAAATAAGGTAAATGATGAAAATAGCTCATCAACTCATGTGGCCAGAGAGCAGTAAATTGAAAGAAGAGTGGAATCTGATGTCTTGAGTATCATAACACCATCTTGCTGAGTTCATAGAAGTAAGGTCATGACCACAGCTCACCCCGTCCATTTCTTGGGGTTGTGTTTGCAATGAGAATCCACGGAAATTGAGCAGATTTTCTTTGGTTTATGACAGAGGCAATGTGCCTGCCATGTGTAAGCATTTATGCAGGCTCACTATCATAATATGGATATGAATTGGGTAATGCTTTGAAGTGTGTTTCGCATGGGTTCACGTGTTTGGGAAGGTCATGGCACCTTTAGGAGGTGGAGCCTTCCAGGAGAAAGGCATTTATGGGAGGGGGGTCTTGAGGGGAATTAGTCCCATCCTACCTCCAGGAGAAGTCTACTCTAACAGTGGCAGTTGTGCAGCTTGCAGTCTCCACGAAGGGTGTGACTTAGCCTTAGCTGACAGCCATGCTTTGGCTGCCATGAAAGACTGTATCTCCCCTCTGAAACCATAACATGAATACATCTCCCTTTCTCCTTTAAGTCTCTTGAGCTACAGTTGTCTCCAACAGCAACACAGAAGAGTAATTGGTACAGAAATTGATTGATATGGAGGAATAGGGTATTGCTGTGAGATTAAGATCATCTGCTAATTAGTTAATTTTAGAGCAGCCATACTAGGATGATCTGGAATCTGATATCCAAGAATTACTACCTGACTTTTCTCTCACTCTTCATGGATTCCATGAATAGAGTCCATGAGATCTCTAGGCTCTCTTTCCCCTCAAAGTTCATGTCCATGAGTACCATTATTTCCTCTAATAAACTCTGCCTTAATCCTCTACGCATACCTGGTTTCGGTCTTCAACTCCTGAACACAAGAACCTGGACACATAAAGACCCCAGAGAGAAATTTGTGATGTTGCTATTTGTGACGCTGAGAGAAGCTGGTACCTAACAATATGGCAATTGTGATGTGGCTAGTGTGCCTTTGGAACTGTTTGTTGGAAGAAATAAGAGAATTTTGGGAGTTTGCACTGGGAAAGTCTTTGTTTTTTGGACACAGGGCCAAAGGCACCTTTCTCAGATGGAAGACATAATGTTGTGAGAGACTCAGGCTGTGGAAATCCAGCTTGTGATGGTCCAGAGGGGAGCAGAGACTTCACAATGTCAAATGGAGCCATATTTTGGCATAGAATTTAATCATCTAAGCTTGCCTTAAGTTAAATTTGAGTTTTTAGCAGAAGAACGTTCAAGATAAGACAGTTTTGACAGTGTGGCATGACTACATTTTAGTGTTCTTATTTAGAGTTGCAAAAAAATGCAAGGAATCAGACAGAAAGAAGCAAAAACTGTGAGGTCTGATGAGGAAAAATTCAGTGACAAATTTGAAGAGCTGAAAGAGGAATAGACAGAGAGCAAAATGGCGACTATTGTTAAACTGATTAGCTCCATTAGTAAATCAGAGCCTGCTCTTTATTTATGTAATAGGACAGACCTTACCCTGAGGGTAAGAGCCTCAGAAAAGGTTTCCAATCCATAAGAATGCAAATTCCTTTAGAAGGGAAGAATTAAAGTGCTGACTTCCAAAGGAAAGGTTTGTTCTTCCTCTTTGCCAGCATCAGCATGGAGAAGCTGAACTAGCTGTGAGTTCAGGGGGCCAATCTCTATCTGAAGATTATAGGAGAACTTGGCAAAGTCATCCACATGATTCTGGCTTTAGAGGAATCAGAGATGTAAATGCAAAGAGGTCATGAAAACTTCCTCTAAAGTTTCAGTGAATGGAGGAAGCTAGGCAGCATGTGACAGGAAGCCTGCAGTTTAGAAGTCCAAGAAGGTCAGTTTGTGCTGTCAGTTTGTGGAGGTAAAACCTGGCTTGTCATTGAGAAGTGACAAAGTTACAGAAGTCACAGCCAATGTGGTACATTGCCAAGGAGAACTGTATATCCTGGGAGAAGCCAGCCCAAGGAATGATGTGTTCTACAGGCAGCTATGCTGGAGGGGTGAAACTGAAATCCTTTAGAACTGAGATGATTTCAACAAGAAGTTCCTTTCCTGGATTTGGACCTGCAGGATTTGGAGTTTGTCTTGGTGGTTTTCAGTCTTGTGAACTGATCTTTTCTAGATATGCCCCAATTACTCCCTTTTGTGTTGAGAATGTTTATTCTGTGCTATTGTATGTTGGAAGAATACAACTTGTCTTTTGATTTTACAGGAGGCTTTGGACTTTTGGACTGCATTGGAACTACTAATGTAATCTGTGTTGGGATTTTTAAATTTGTACTGATGTAGTCTACATAAGATGGCAATGAGCCTGTGGGGGTCAGGGATGGAATGTCATGGTTTGATTCACAGACTCGTGTGTTTGGGAAGGTCATGGCACCTTTAGGAGGTGGAGCCTTTTAGAGGAAGGCAGTCACAGGGAGTGGGTCTTGAGGTTGATTAGTCCTACTCTACCTCTGGGAGAAGTCTGTTCTAGCAGTGACAGTTTTTCAGTTCTCAATGCACCATTGTATCTCTCCTCTGGCATCATAACATGACTAAATCTCCTTTTTTCCCTTAAGTTATTTGACTTTGAGTGTTCTCTCACAGTAACAGAAAAGAGTAACTGCGACAGACTGAATCTGTACCCCAGGGGAGGGTCACAGATGTGCTTCCTTCAAAAAAAACCAAAGTTGTCTTCTTAGAATGTTGAGATAGTTCTCAGAGAGAATTGCTACAAAAAAGAGTTCTTCTATAAACTTCTATAAACTTTGGCCTCTGCTCTAGAAGTGAGACCATTCCTGCCTTAAAGGTTCCTGCCATTATGGTACCATGTAACATGAAATGATGTGGTCAGAGTGCCCTTCCTAGATTGGTACTGTGCTACTTGCACTTTCAGTCTTTAGAATTGGAGACTAAACAAGCTTCTTTCTGCCATGTTATTGGAATTGCTATAGTAACAGAAAACAGATTGGCGTGGTCTCATGTGGCATCTCTGTAAGGACTTGAGGCAGGAGTTGTCTAGGAAATTGGTACAAATTTGAAATGTTGGCTATTTTCGTTGTCATGAGCCTTTTGGATCTGACTGAGTACCACATTGACAGGAAAATGTCACCTTGCAAATAATCCAAAATACTAAAAACCTCTCTATTCTTGAAAACTCAATATACTAATATCACCAACCTCCTTTTTTCCCTCCCCACATCCCTTCCTTTCTTCCTTCTTCTCTCTCCCTCTTCTTCTCCTTTCTTCCTGACCTCTTCCTTCTCTCTTTTTTTTTGCAATATTCCTGATTAAACCCAAAATCCATAATGCTAGATATATAATTCTACCACTGAGCTACATCTCCAGCTATATCCCATCCTCATCTTTTAAAATATTAATAATTTCAACATCAAAAGTTATTTCAAACTTTCTGCCATGGACCTGGACAAGGGCTGACTCTCTGCTCCTCAGGCCCCTAGGCCATGCCCCAGGTCCCAGGTGATTTGCAGGCCCCACTAGCCACTCTGCCCCAGATCTAGACAAAAGCTGACTCCCTGCTCCTCAGGCAAGGTCCCAAGACCACATCCTAGACCCTAGGTCACCTGCCTGTCCCACTAGTAGCCACCCTGCTTTTCTGGTACTGGGGAAGGTCCCTAGGCCAAGGCCCAGTTCCCAGGTGATCTGTGTACCCCATTAGCCACTTGGTCTTTCTGCCCCAGACCTGGACCAGGGCTGACTCCCTGCTCCTCAGAATTCAACAGAGTCCAGAGAAAACCCAAGCAAAGCTCTAGGGGACAAACGCCATTTGTCTGAAGTCCTCTAAAGTCATCCTGTCACATGGGAGAGAATTTTCACATCTAGCTCAAAGATAAGTAAACCCTTTTTACCATCCTGTTCCTCTCAATTATTAGTCACTGTAGTTTACCATTTCCAAATAGCCACCCAAAAACCCATACAACTTCAGGGTCTATAACATTCACCCTCATATATCACCAAGGAAGTAATCCTAAAAAGTACACTACCATATGAATCTTCATTCCCTGTATACTAACCCTGACTTAATTGACGTACAAACAGTCCAGTAACCTCATTTGAGAAATAACACCAATACCAGACAAGTGTACCCATCTCTCAGGCAAACATTAGTAATAATTGCTCAAGTGTTGTAATACTGTCTAATTCAGTTCAGTCAAAAATACACAGAAACAAAAAGAAGGTCTTCAGAGATTAAACAAAAATGCCCAGGTCACAGTGCAAATCCATGAGAAACAAAAACCAAGACAACAAATCTCCTACCAAAAGAATTAACCCCATAATGATAGATTCCAACCAGAACAAACTCACAGAAAATAGCCATACCCAAGATAGTGATTTTCAAAACATGATCTTTAATATGATCCAAACAATGAAAAAGAAGTCCAGGAGGAGTTAAATAACTGCATCAACCAATTTGAATAAGAACACAACAGGCACTTGGAGGAGATGAGAAAAGCAGTTAAAGAAACAAAAATAGGCATACAGTAGTTAAAACACTCTCAAGCAGAGTCTAAATTGAACTAAAACACGTTATCTTCAACTCAGAACTCAACAAAGAGTCTTATCAGAAGAACTAATGAAGCAGAAAATAGGATATCAGATCTTGAAGACAAAATGGAAGAACTAACCAGTTCAATCAAAGAGGTTGTTAAAGCCAAAAAGATACTTGAGAGGAATGTTCAAGAGTTATGGGACACCTTGAAGAAACCTAATATGCACATTCATGGAATACCAGAACAAGAATCCCAAAATCCCACAACCAAGGAAATTTTTCAAATTATCATAAAGGAAACTTTCCACATCTAAAGAAAGAGAGAACTGACCAAAATAGAAATTCACCAAGGCAAATAATAGTCAAAACACTACACATACAAGATCAAGAGAATGTGCTGAGAGCTTCAAGAGCAAAAAAAAAGTCACTTTTAAAGGTAAACCTATTAAAAGAGAAAATGATTTTTCAATGAAAACAGTAAAAACCAGAAGAGTTTGGAGAGAAGTACTTCAAGTATTGAATGAGTACAAATGTCAATCCAAGCTGAACTATCAACCCAGCAAAATTGTCAGTCATGATCAAAGGGTGAAAGAAAAATTTTCCAACATAAACACAACTTGAAAACTTACATGACCACCAAACCAGGCTTTCAAAAGGCTAGAAAAGATACTCAAGCTTGATGAAAAGAAAAAGCATATCCAGGAGGACAGAAGGGAAATATAATACCACTGCTAAATAATACACTTATGAAAGCCACTAAACACAAAAAGTGTCAGAAATTAAAAGTAATTTCTCCATTGTAACACAAACTGTCAATTGAATTAACTCAACAATCAAAAGATACAGATTACCAACATGGATTAGAAATCAAACCCATCCAATCTGCTGCCTTCAGAAAATACATGTCACCACAAAAGATAGGCACATTCTAAAAATAAAAGGCTGGTCAAAAATTCTTCAACCTAATAGAATGGGGAAACAGGCAGGGATAGCAATTATGCTATCTGACAAAGTGGACTTCAAACCTAAAAAAAATCATAGGAGACAAGGAAAGATACTACATTTTAGTCACAGGTCAATTCACCAGGAAGACTGGACAATACTAAACACATAAGTACCTAATATGGGCTCCTCCACATTCATTAAGCAAACACTACAACATCTAAAACAAGAAATTAATCCCAAAATGATAATACTCAGGATTTCAATACTGCACTCTCAATGTGGGATAAATCAACAGGCCAAAAACTTAACAGAGACACATTGGAATTTAATCAAACCCTTAATGAAATGAACCTTACAGATCTCTATTGAACTTTCCATCCACACACAAAAGAATACACATTTTTCTCAGCAGCCCATGGAACTTCCTCCAAAATAGACCACATATTGGGCCAGAAAATGAATCTCCAAATATACATGAAAGTTGAAATTCAAGCCTGTACCCTAACAGACCATCATGGTCTAAAACTTGACATCCGCAACACAACAAACAGCAGAAAATACTCTAACTCTTGGAAACTAAACACCCTGATGCTAAATGACAGTTGGGTTCAGGAAGAAATCATAAAGGAAATTCAAGATTCCCTAGAAGCAAATGATAATGACAACATATCAAAATCTCTAGAACACAATGAAAGCCATCCTAAGAGATACATTTATAGCTCTTACTGCCTATATCAATAAAATAGAAACATCACAAATAAATAACTTAACAATGCAGCTTAAAGCTTTAGAGACACAAGAGCAATCCAATTCCAAGAGCAGGAGAAGAGAGGAGATTAACAAATCAGGGGAGAAATATCCAAAATTGAGATAAGGAAAACAATACAAAGAATCAACCAGTCAAAAAGCTGATTCTTCCTAAAAAAGTGAAATACCATGGTATAAACCTAACCAAGGAAGTAAGAGACCTTTACAATGAAAACTTTAAAACCCTAAAGAAAGAAATTGCAGAAGACACCAGAAGGTGGAAAGACCTCACATGTTCCTGGATTGGCAGAATCAATATCGTAAAAATGACCATCCTACCAAAGGCAATATACAAATTCAATGCTATACCAATTAAAATCCCAAAGCAATTCTTTAAAGAGGTTGACCAAACAATCAAAATTCATATGGAGGCACAAAAGACCCAGGATAGCAAAGACAATCCTGAGTAACAAAAACACTACTGGAGGTATCACCATACCAAATCATAGTCTATACTACAAATCCATAGTTATAAAAACAGCCTGGTACTGGCTCCAAAATAGACACACAGATCAATGGATAAGGGTTGAAGACCCAGATATAAGCCCACACAACTACGATCTTTGACAAAGGGGCCCAAAAAATCCAATGGAAAAAGAACAGCATCTTCAATAAATGGTGCTGGAAAAACTGGATATCCACATGCAGAAGATTAAAACTGGACCCATACTTGTCACCATTTACAAGAATTAATTCCAAATGGATCAAGGACCTCAATATAAGGCCAGAGACTATAAAAACCATAGTTGAAAGGGTAGGGAACTCCCTCGAACTGATTGGACTAGGCCAACAGTTCCTAAATGGAAATCCAATAGCACAGTCACTACAACCAACACTCAATGATGGGATCTTGTGAAATTAAAGAGCTTCTGTTCAGATAAAGAGATTGTAACTTGAGCACAAAGGCAACCCACAGAATGGGAGAAAATCTTCACTATATCTGATAGAGCTCTATTATCCAGAGTGCACAAAGAACTTAGAAAACTAAACACCATGGAAACAAATGGCTCAATTAAAAAAAATGGGCCTTGGAACTCAAGAGAAACTTTACCAGGGACAAAATTGAAATGTCTAACAAATATCTTTAAAAAGTGCTCCACATCTTTAGCCATCAGGGAAATGCAAATCAAAACCTCCCTGAGATATCATCTCACCCCTGTCAGGATGGCAAAAATCCACAATACAAACACCACCAAGTGCTGGAGAGGATGTGGCAAGAAGGGAACTCTCTTACATTGCTGGTGGGAATGCAGGCTTATACAACCACTCTGGCAAGCCATCTGGCGATTCTTAAAAAAGTTAAAGATTGAAATGCCATATGACCCTGCTATTCCACTTTTGAGAATAATCCCCCATACAGCAAAAATCCACCTTGATAGCATGAGCACCACCATGTTCATAGCAGCACTGTTTACAATAATGAAATCATGAAATCAACCCAAATGCCCAACATTTGACGAGTGGATAAGGAAAATGTGGTACATTTATACAATGGAATACTACTCAGCCATCAAAAATGATTAATTAATGAAATTTGCCAAAAAATGGATGGAATTAGAAAAAATTATATTGAGTGAAGTATCCCAGACACAGAAAATTAAGCATCATCTATACTCCCTAATAGGTGGATCCTAATACCAAATCCACTTAGAGACACACTCAAAGATAAATCTCTGTAGTACCTACAGTAATAGCAAAGATTATAAACAGGAGAGAAGGGGAAGGAAGGCCCCGCCAGCAACAAGGAGAGAGGAGATCATGCTACAACAGAGAAAATAGGCCACCATCAAGGACTGCAAGTAAGTAATGAGACATCTGGTTAAGCTCACAGTCTTTCCTTCCTGGTCACTTGCAACTGATGGGGTATGATCTTACCAGAAGGGAGGGTACACGGTCTGGCAGATAGAAGGCAACCATCTTGCAAATGGGAGACTAACCCTCCACCACCACTGGTCCCCTACTCTTATTCCATCTACCGTTGAATTTACCCTTATAATAAGACTCTATTTTAACAGCCTTTTATCTCTGGCCAGGGGGTGACATCCAATACCATCAGGATGGAGCTAAGGGTGGTGTAGCAGCAGCAAAACTGAAAAAAAAAAATCAACAAACCATAATTCAGAACATCAGAGATTCTACATCAACCACCTGGAACCAGGCCAGCCTAATCTCTCCCCATCCCAAAGCTCAGGGAAATTTGCAGAAGAGGGGGCAGTAAGATTGTAAGAGCCTAAAGATGGGGAGGAGCAATGATATGCAAGATACTCCACACAAGTTAGGGCTGAAGTAATCATAATAGGACTTTGCATGACCTGTGCAATGATCAACATATCATTGACCCCTCAAAGTCTAGCATGGATCACAGGCACTAGGATCCTTAGAAGCAAGGGATTAACAGCCACAATAGTGTCCCTATACTAAAGGGGAACACAAAAAAGAAATCTAGGCAATGCTACTGAGTCCTTACACCTAATTAGAGAGGAGGACCCAGAGGGAAGTTTGACATGCACACTAAAGGATTCTCCAGGAATGGGGAGGGGGGTAACTGAAAAAGGGAGGGAGGGGGAAAGGAAGGGGAAAAGGGGGAAGGCACAAGGGGATCCAGGGAGGGGTGGAGGGAGGGAGCGGAATGGGGTACTTATCAACTTTGTATGAGTGGAAAAATTTTTTAAAAAAACTGGTTCTTTGAAAAAAAAAAATATCAGAAAGGTTGATACTCCCCTAGCTAAATTAGCCAAAATCAAGAGAGAGCAAACTAAAATTAACAAATTGGAAATGAAAATGGAGTTATAATAACTGATACCCAAGAAATTCAGATAATTATAAGGTCACATTTCAAAAACTTATACTCCATAAAATTTGATAACTCAAAAGAATTGGAAGAATTCCTGAGTGAGTGCAACTTACCTAAATTGAATCAGGAAGTTTTGAATTATTTAAATCGTCTTATAACATATAAGGAAATCGATGAAGTAATCTCGAATATTCCCATCAAAAAATGTCCTGGACCAGATGGATTCACCACAGAATTCTACCAGACATTTAAGAAACAACTAACACCGATACTCCTTAAACTATTCCATCAGATCATGAAGGAAGGAACACTTCCAAATTCTTTCTATGAAGCTAATAAACCTAATAAAGATACACTTAAAAAAGAAAACTATAGGCCAATCTCTTTGATGAACACAGATGCAAAGATTCTCAACAAAATCTTAGCAAATCAGATTCAAAAACATATCAAAAAGATCACTCACAGGGATCAAGTAGGCATTATCCCAGGCACACAAGGTTGGTTCAACATATGCAAATCAATAAATGTAATTCACCATATAAACCAGTCCAATGTTCAAGACCACATGATACTCTCGATAGATGCAGAAAAAGATTTTGACAAGATCCAACATCCTTTTAGGATCAAATCCTAGAAATAGTTGAAATGGAAGGAACCTTTATCAACATAATAAAAGCTATATACAACAAGCCAACAGCAAGGATTATACTCAATGGGGAAAAACTGGAAGCTTTTCCGCTTCGATCAGGATCTAGACAAGGCTGTTCATTCTCATCACTTCTATTCTCATCACTTCTATTTAATATTGTACTTGAAGTCTTAGCTGAGGCCATAAGACAAGACCGTAAGACAAGACGGAAATAAAAGGGATTCAAATCAGCATGGAAAAAGTCAAGATACCTCTATTTGCAGATGAAATTAGTGATCCTAAAAACTCCACCAGGAAACTCTGAAACTAATACAGAATTTCAGCAGGGTGGCAGGTTACAAAATAAATGCAAATATCAGTGGTCTTCCTATACACCAAGGATGAAAAAAGTGAAAAAAGTCCTAAGAAAAAAAAATCCCATTTACTATAGCCCCTAAAAAAATGAAATACCAAAAAATCTAAAAATTCATATAGAAGCACAAAAGACTCAGTATAGCAAAAACAATCCTGAGTAACAAAAACATTGCTGGAGGTATCACCATACCAAACCTTCATCTGTACTACAAATCCATAGTAATAAAAACAGCCTGGTACTGGCTCCAAAATAGACATGTAGATCAATGGATAAAGGTTGAAGACCCAGATATAAGCCCACACAATTACAGCTATTTGATCTTTGACAAAGGAAACCAAAAAATTCAATGGAAAAATAACAAATGGTGCTGGCGAAACTTGATGTCCACATTCAAAAGATTAAACCTGGATCCTTACTTGTCACCAGGCACAAAAATTAATTCGAAATGGGTCAAGGACCTCGATATAAGGCCAGAGACTATAAAAAACATAGTTGAAAGGGTAGGGAACTCCCTTGAACTGATTGGACTAAGCCAACAGTTCCTAAATAGAAATCCAATAGCATAGTCACTGGAACCACCAGTCAACAAATGGGATATTATGAAATTAAAGAGCTTCTGTTCAGATAAAGAGATTGTAAACCAATCAAAAAGGCAACCCACAGAATGAGAGAAAATCTTCACTAACCACATATCTGATAGAGCTCAATTATCCAGAGTGCACAAAGAATTTAAAAAACTAAACACCAAGGAGATAAATGGTCCAATTAGAAAATGGGCCTCAGAACTCAAAAGAAACTTTTCCAGGGACAAAATTGAAATGTCTAACAAATATCTTAAAAAATGCTCCACATCCTTAGCCATCAGAGAAATGCAAAACAAAACTCACCCTTGTCAGAATGGCAAAAATCCACAATACAAACACCACTAAATGCTGGAGAGGATGTGTTGAGACGGGAACTCTCATATATTGTTGGTGGGATTGCAGGCTTATACAATCACTGTGGTAATCAGTTTGCAATTTTTTAAAAAGTTAAAGATTGAAATGCCATATGACCCTGCTATACCACTTCTGGGAATAATCCCCCATAAGGCAAAAATTCACTACAATGACACAAGCACAGCCATATTCTTAGCAGCAGTATTTACAATAGCAAAGTCATGGAATCAACCCAAATGCCCAACAGTTGATGAATGGATAAGGAGAATATGGTATACTTACACAGTGGAATATTACTCCGCCATCAAAAAAAAGATGAATTAATGAAATTTGCCTGGAAATGGATAGAATTAGAAAAAATTATGTTAGTTAAACACCATATGCACTCCCTAAGTGGACCCTGTTCCAAACCCTCTTAATGACATATTCAAAAATAAATCTCTATTCTAAGAGAAACAAAAAGCTCACTTACTGAGAGAGTTTTGGCAGCATGAAATAATTTCTAGTAAACCTGTTTTATTGAATATTGAAAAAAAAGTAAATCTCCATGATACCCACTGTAATTGAAAAAGATTACAAACAGGAGGGAAGGGAAGGGAAGACCTTAAAAGAAAAGAGACAGGAAAACACACTTCAATAGAGAAATAGGTCACCGTCAAGTATTGCATGTAAGTAGAGAGACATCTGGTGAAGCTCACCTTCCTTCCCTTCCTGGTTATTTGTGACTGAATAGGTTTGATCTCACCAATCAAACAAGATATAGAGGCTGGCAGATAGATGGTAACCACCGTACAAATGGGACACTGACCCCCACACACACACTGCTGTGTCCTACTCCTATTCTTCCATCTATCTTTGAGTCTCCTCTTATATTAAGATCTGCATTTAAACAGTTTTTTATGTTTGGTTATGAAGTGACCTTCGATACCAACTAATTGGGATGTGGCCAAGGGCAGTGCTAGAAAAGCAAAACTGAAAACAACAACAAACCATAATTCAAAACACCAAAGACCCTACATTATTCACCTGGAACCAGACCAGCCAAATCTCTCCCCATCCTAAAGCTCAGGGAACCTTGGGGAAGAGGGGGTGGCAAGATAGTAAGAACCAAAAAGATGGGTAGGACCAATGATATGCAAGATACTCCACACAAGTTAGGGCTGCAGCAGCCAGAATTGGACTTTGCCTGACCTACACAATGGCTGACATGTCAATGACCCCCAAAGTCTAGCATGGACCACAGGGGAAAAGGCTTCGAGCAGTAGGATCCTTAAAAGCAATGGACTAAACAGTCATAATAGAGTTCCCATACTAACGGGGAACCCAAGAAGGGGCTCTAGACTATGCTACTGAGTCCTGAACCCTCAATAGGAGGACTTAGAGGGAGGTTTGGCATTCACACAAAAGGATGCTCCAGAGGATGGGAGGGAAAGGGGGAGGCACAGGGGGAGGGGAAGAGAGAGAGGAAGGAAGGGGAGAAAGTCAATGGGGGAGGAGGAGGGAGAGGATGGGGGTAGCTACTGAGCTTGTATGATTAGGGAAAAAATGTGGGAGAAAAATAAATATATATACATATCTGGGCTGGATTCAGGGGTTAAGCTCTGCCTCATTAGCAGAAAGTCCTGAGTTCAGATTCCAAGTTCTACATAAAAAACGCCAGGCAGAAAAGGTGGTAACCTGCCATCCAGCCCCTGTGGATGGAGCCTGGGAAATCCCATAGCGAAGCCAAAAGGAGGTAGATGCAATTCAGGATGATGCCTGAAGTCCTCCACACACACACACACACACACACACACACACACACACACACACACACACACCACAAGCTAAATCAATCAATAAATCATAAATAAATAAAAAGCTAAAAAAACAGAGGGTGTAAAACGAATAGTATAAGTATCTTCTTACTGCTAACATACTAATTTTATTTATCAATATCACACAATATATTTCCTGAAATCATCTATGGTTGAAGGTATAATTATATCTTTAAATATGTATTTCTTTAAAAAAATATTTGTGTGTTTTTGAACATCGATACAAGTTTATGGCTTATTTTTTTACTTAATATGTACTTAATGTTTCTTAACATTTATTTCTGCTTCATTTTTCAGCAGTTTCATGGTGATTTCATTGTAGAGCTAAGCTACAATATATTCCGTTCTTGCTCTGCTGGCAGACATTTAACTATGAGTTTTCTTATACATAAAAATAGTGTTGTATAAATATACATATATATTTTATATGTGTGTGTGTGTTTAAACATGCCACTAAATAAGTTCCTACAGTTAGATGAATAAGGCATGGAGACTTCAATTCTATTTGATTCTGTCAAATTTTCTTTAAAGGGCTGCAAATTTTCTTGCAACATTAAGAACAGTCTGCTAACATTTCCTTAAATCTCTCTATTGGAGAATTAAGTATCCTAATTCATTTGTTTTGTTTTACAGTTACATTTCTCATTATGTATTTGAGGGTGCTATGTTGCTGTTACTATACTGAAGATTCAAGTTGCTAGGTAAAATTTATTGATCTTTTTGCTCTTGAGTTTTCAAGTTTCCTGATGTGCTTTAAAACACCTCATAATGAAGCTTGAATACATACATGCATACATATACACACATAAGGTTAGATGCAAATAGAAAAGCATTCCAAGATATAAAAGCAAAACACAGAATGATATACAAAATGTCACATGTACAACTTCATAATGCATACATATAATGAAAGTCCACGGAACATGAGTAGGTGACAGGAAAGCAATGATCAGAAAAGGTAGAAAACGTATTTGCTGTTCATTTCTTTTAGAACGTTTAAATCTTTTTTTTTTCCCTTTTTTTTTTTGACACAAGGTCTCACTATGTAGCCCAGCCTTGAACTCATCATCTTCCTCACTACTCTCCCTAATGCTGGGATGTACAAACTTAGGTACCCTAGTACTGACTTTTCCTCATTTTTATGTATTTCCTAATCTAACAGGTCTTAAACTTGTTGTTTAAAAATAAGCAGGAGCTATGAGTGCACAGAAACTTTTTCCCTTTTACTTCTAATGCATGATTTCATTTTTTCCCAGTTAAGTCCAAAGCATCTGGAATACTAGTGTAAGTAAGGCATGAGCAGGGATCCCGTCTAACCTGAAGTTTTCTTAGCAGAGAGGCCAGTGGAAGAAAAGACCATGTTTTCTAGTGAGAAAAGTCTGAAGATGGGATTCCCTGCACACTGGAGTCTGTCTACTAACCCCGCGTCTGGGCATCCGCCCCTGCTTTTACAGTGTTTTCACAATCGGTGCTCAAGGTGTGTGGTGATGTGCACCGCCCAGTTTGACTGGGAACACTAGGTTGGAGCCTCAAAACTAGAGAAGGAGTTTAGAGAGATTGGGACGTTTTGCTTTGTTTTGCTTTGCTTTGAAGGAGGGGTGTTCTCCCATCGCCAGGTAGACCATGTACCCAGAGCCCACGCAGGTCCAAGCAAGTGGACTTGGGCGGGTTGCAGATGGTGGGCCCAGGATAGGACAGCCAAGCTTTCCCACTTACCTGCTCTAGCAGCTACGTTAGAGAGGCTTCGTCTACCTTCAGAGAAGGCTTCTTAACTGCTCAAATGCTCTGTTGCTGGCCGTATCCTAGCAACGGTGGGGCGGTACTTCCTCCTCCAAAGTCTCCAGGGCAGGGTCTCCGGCGCCTGGGACTAGCTATGTTGCTTAAAGGGAAAACAGAACAAGTGACAACCCAGAAGCCAGAGTCATTAGCCGCCAGGAATCTAGATCTGAAAGTGATCTGGACGCTAACCCCTCTCCACAAGCCCTTAACACTTTTGAAAAGGAACAACCAGTAAGCAACTTCAACCGAGAGGATTTTTTTAAGTAAAGAAAGTGCTTTAGTACTTCACTGGATAAATCAGGAGAAGCAAAGTTCTTGATAAAGTGCCAAGTTGTAAGAATCTTTCCATCATGCACGCATCCTCCGTATCTAACGAGGTGGAAAAAAACCCACTCTTGCGCAGTTCTTTGGAGCCACAGCTGCAGTGAAGTGAATTCATGAAAGCAACAGCCTTGTCATAAGCAGAAGACAGATTCCCAGCACTCTTCCCCAACTCCTTACGTTCTTTCAACTATATTCTGAATCTGAGAGGAGGGGTGGTAGATATAGTGATCCAGCACCCCACAGTCACACTTTTTGATGGTTTTTTTCATTAACCACCACGTGCTTCAAAAAGGAAGCTTTCTGATCAGAACTAGATTAACACTAATCTGGGAGGAGAAATACAGGTATTGAGAAGGCAGTTTGACACGTTGTCCATCTAGCAAATCATTCTATGGCCCGAATTTTCAGTCCTATTTTATGCTACTGTATTTAATACTCTTCAATATTTTTCTACTGTACTGATGAATTTTGCTTTTTGACAATTCCAGGAATCATTCTGATTCTTCTTTCCTTTCCTCTCTACCTTTTATCTCCTTTACCTCTCCCCTCCCTCGACATCACTACTAGTCCTCATTCCCTACACACCTTCCTCCCATATTCTTGTCCTCTTGTTCTGTGTCCCTCTGAATTTAATCAGGTCCTTTTGTGTGATGTTGAGCTTGGAATTATCTCTTGATGCCTAGTAGGCTCCTCCATGGGCTCATCATAGAGTTTTTTTGGCCAATCCCCAAATCCATTGTTACCCATTTTCCATCCCGTACATTGCAGGGCCCCATGGGTGTCTCAGCTGACCACTGGGCAGTTAGGTACACTGTAGGCTTAACCTCTGTTGTAGGCTCGTGACTGCCATAGACCATGGCATTATGAAACCCTTTGGCCTGTGTTCTGACTTAATTCTTTCCACTGCATCTTCCGCAAAGGTCCCTGAGTCTTAGGAGTAGTACAGGGCCATGCGGTTGACCAAATCCATAACCTTCACTTACTTTCAGCATCTTGCATAACCATGGTTCTCTGTACTCTCCTCAGCCACTGCGACAAAGGGTTCCTCTCCCTAAGGCTGAGGGTAGTCTGTGTTCTTTTTGCTCCCTTTTCTGAGATATTTCCTGAGAAGATTAAATGTCTTGCCTGGGGCCAAATGCTCCACAGTCATTTAAAATGTTTCCTGCCAACCACCACCTTTTGCAAAAAAAAAAAAAAAAAAAAAAAAAAAGCTGGAATGAATTGAGAGGTGTACCAGTCAATTAAATATGTAGAAGAGAATTTGGTATTTTTTTAGTAATAAGTTCTCCCTCGGGCTTATGACCTCCCCTCCAGGGTTTCTTAGCATGGGTTATAGCACCAGGCATGAGTTTCTCCTTGTGGAATAGGCCTTGAATCTAACTGGAAAGTGCGATTATTGCAATAGTTACTCTTAACTGTTGCTATGAGAGAGCAGTCAAAGTCAAGCAACTTAAGGGAGAAAGGGAGATTTATTCAGCTTATGGTTCCAGAAGGGAGAAACAGTCTTTCATGACAGAGGTGACGTGGCTGGAATCTGAAGTTGGAGGCAGGCTAAGTCACTGTAAACATTCTGGGGAGTCCAAGAAGCAGTGTCTCTTCAAAATTTTCCATGATTCCTTTTATCTGGTCTGCTATAGGAAGGTTCCAATCAGATCTAGGGCTAGTCTTTGGTATTATAAATGTATTGATCTAGGTAAGCTCTTCCAGTAGTCTGACAGCTGATCTTAGTTAATGCCAGGTGTGGTCAAGTTGACACCCAGGATTAACTATTACACTTACCTTTCTAGCTATGCCTCTGTTGCACATCTTGCCAGCAGGCTGCTTGCTTCTTGTCATAGTTCACAGGATACAGTCAGGTAAGACTTTTTGGTGCTGTTTCTTCTGCATAGTATCTTCTTATACTATGAAAGCTATGCAGTAAGGAGCAAGATTCCAGGTAAATGCCAGTTTGATGTCTCAATGTTCTGTGACCAAAGTGTGTGGTGTCTTCAGCAACAAGGTCTTACCATAAGGCTCTGAACACTTCTTTCAATATTTAAAAATGAACAAAATTAAATACTTTGTTGCATAAACTTCAACACTGCCAACATTTTTGTATTCAACTACAACTACTATTACAATCTCAACTTTCCAATGTTTTCATATCCAATACTGTTGTTTTAGGCAGACCATTTTAAAAATATTTTTGCTTTGCTTTCTCAGATTAAGATTTGTTTTAGTAATGACCTTGAACCAAAAGCAAATGTATCTTATTCTCTTTGTACACTCAGGAAGGGGAAAAGAAAAGAAGGGCAGAGTTTACCACTAGCATTTCTTTTCACTGGTAGTCAGGGTTTTGTAGGGGGCACAGTTTTCCAAACACTTCCTTTCAACCCCCAAATTACAAATTAAATTCTACTAGTAAGTAGAATTTACTTTCCTTGTCCTCCACTTTAAATATTTATCATTCATTGCCCTCCTGTTGACAATACAATAGTCCAAGTTCCTCCCACAGTTAAATGTGACTTAAAATCCCCTTATGTTATTTTTCTATTTATAATGTGTTATGAACTTGCCTTTATAAAGTCAATCTCACAACAGTTTTACTTAGTATGTAGGGTTCTTTAGTGATCTATAGAACTTGGGTTATTAGTAGAGTAAAACAGCAAATACATGCATGCACATATACATGCACGCTCACATATTTTAGGTGTTTGGCTACATAACAGTGTGAATGCACACTGAATGTGAACAGGAAAATATTACTAACTACGAAAGCAAGAGAGCACCACAATACAGATTTTTAGCTTGTTTTTCATCCCAAATCTATGCATTTTCTTGACTTATTATTTAAAACAACTTACTTGTCTTTAGTCATGTTTATTGTTTAAAATGACTTACTTGCCTTTGGTCATCTCGGCATTTATCTATACAAGAAATGTCTCCTGTAAGAATCAGGCATGCACAAGAAAGAACTCTCTGGGAATTGGGGCGGGAGGCACTGGGGGATGGGGAGGGAGGGATGAGGGGAGGGGGAGCAGGGGTTCGGGGGGAGGAGGAGGGAGGGAAGGAACTGGTGTACCTATTAAGTTTGTATGAGCTGACATAATAATAAAAAAAAAAAAGAAAAAAGAAATGTCTCCTGTAATGCAGTTACATTTTTACAAAGATGCCACCTAGTGGCTTCATGAAATTAAGCAATGCAAAGTATTCCCACTACTCCAGTTTGAAATGTATCTTGATGAAAATTAGTAATAGGAAAATATATCAAATAATTATTTGCTATGAATGCTAAGGACCCTAACCCTAATGCTAAGGATTGCAATGAATGCTAATGAATGCTATGCTTTGGAAATTAGTTCTGTGTATTAAATTTGGATCTTGTGAACTTAAAAATATGTTTTCTGAAACTTTTGGGATGAGTCAGCTTTTTTTGGTTTTAAAGATAATGTGAGTATATACTTTATATTAAGTAACCAATGATATTGGACAATCAGTCCAGAATCAAATACTTTACTTCTGTGACAAAGATGTAATTATTCATATTAAAATGGGATAAAAGCCACAGAAAGCCACACTGAATCTAAAATTTACAACCTTGGTGAAAATTGAAGGTATTTTTCTAATACAACAGTCAGTAAATGCAAATAAATGCTGTGTGATATGCTTAGTAATTTGATACTTATATCAAAGCCCCAATACATAATTGTATAGGAACATATTTCTGTTCATGCAACCATGAAGACCAGAAGATAGTGACATGATCTTCTATCATGGGAATTTTCCCATATCGATTTGATTTTCCTTCCTCATACTTAGCCTTACACTTCTGACTGACTGTACTTTGGGGGTGGGGTTGTGAAGGGGGTAAAAGATAAATGAAAGAGATAAAAGGGAACAATGAAAAGCAATGCTTCTTGCCAACACACTATTAAAGGGCAATAGATGTGGGTTCTGGTCAAAACGCTTTGCCCCAGCATTACTCCAACAGGGTGCATGTTGCTTGTCCAGGAGTCATGGTATACTTCTATCATTCTTAGTTACTTTTCTCCACTTCACAATTATCCCAGGTCAAGCAATCTTATGGCTGAGATAAAAGACATTTCTATCCCAAAAGGAGAATGCCCAGTACCTGAAATATCCTGTATTAAGCACAGACAGTATACCTACCTTGAGATCATTTCATTGGGAAAGCTATTAATAAACATGGACTTCACTTTCAAATATCTAGGTTATGATGACTGGAATAAACCTTCCAGAGCGGAAGGTTTTTTTGAGAATTACTGAAATTAATCTCAGATCCACTCAACAACATTGATAATGTAGAACTAGGAATGACATCAGCAAAGTAAGCACACTTAACCTCGATGTTTACAAGATAAGTAGGAAAGATCTGGAGACTTAAAGGTTGTTTAAAGGTGCTTAAGGTTGTACAGCAATTAGAACTTAGAACGGCAGTCAGTAAATGCAAAACTCTGATGGGTCAAAGCACAGTACCTTCGTTACTTACCCTTACTGTCTTTGACCACGACAGGCTCTCAGTTTCTACTTCCACTCAGGTACTGTGACAGAGCAAGTCAAGGGACAGGATCTAGGTGAACTTGGCACAACCCACACAGTGCAGATGGAGTGGCAGCCTCCCAAGCTACTTACAGGCATGAGTAGTGGAGCTAGACTGTCTGAGATCTTACTTGCCACGTGGTTCCAGGTGCTTTATTAAATCATCCGGGTCTCGGCTCCTCCAACCTCTCATCTTACGCAACTGTAGCTACAGCACCCAGGTTGGAATCTGGTTTCCATATTGGAACCACAGAGAATCTACAACATCCAGCTTTCACAGACTTGGATAACTGAGTCACATACAACAGGGCCTGACACTTACATTCAAGCCTTAAAGAGCATGTAACCATTATGTGTGCGTAGTACCTATTATTCTACATCCAACAATTCCTATGAGCATGCCAATGAGTCCCCGTTAAACAACAAAGGTCTAGTAGCACTGTTGGTGAAATAGGAAAAGGCTCAAAACAGGAGAAACATGACAAAAAGCCAGCAAGCCTACTTTCATGTGCCAAGAACTTGGTTAGAAAATTAGCATACAAGTATACTGGGATGCTGCTTTAAGATATTTTGATGTTAATGATACACTATATATTAAAGTAAATGATAGAGCTTAGAACAAGCTCTACATAAATTCTTTTACAGACAAGGAAAATGCCATCCAGGAGCCTACTGACTATAATGGTGGTCATCAAGGGACGATAGCGCTGCACTGTGCTGTGATGACCTTGGACTTCTAGGCTGCCTTCTAATGCGTCCTTTCCACACGTTCTCTTGGTGTCTGGCTGCTACGGAGAAATCCACCTACTTACTAGTTGCTTGGCACTTACACTGTAGCTGTTTAATGGGAAAAACATGATAGAAAAAAAGGGAAAGTAGAAATTCCCACATTTTCAAAAATCACTTTGCTGAGAGACAGAATATGTATATGTAAGAGAAAGAGGGCAGGAGGTATGGTTTAGTGAGTAAACCTGGCAACCAGAGTTTGATTCTCGGAGCTCACATGGTGGTAGAAAATAGAAGTTTGAAAGCTACACCCCAAATTCCACAAGTCGTCTGTGGCATGAATGTACCTGTTCATATTTCTCAGATGAATACAAAATATAAAAAAGACAGAAGCAGAGATACATACATAGTGACAAATACAAAGAACTATCTAGGAAGGGGAGACTACCAAGTTCAACTTATCTGCGTGTTTGGAACAAGAGCAAAAATTATGAAAAGTAATTAAATGTTTATTCATCTAGCCATAAGCTTGCCAACTTCTGTCCTTAAGCATTTTTATTTGATATCTAGCAAAAATGGTCATCGGATGTGTAGAACATAAGCCCAGCTATAAGTCAACTGTTAGGACTCCTTTGGAAAAAAAAAATTTCTGTTATGTGTGTGTATCAAAGAGCACTGTTATGTTCTGTGGCCCACCAAAGATGATGCTGGGAATCACCCTGGATTGTTCCTCTTTCTTGCTTCTCTCAGGTCCCGCCCACCGGGACTGGAAGTTTACGCCACCGCTGATTCCACCTGTGTTTTCACATGGGACCTGGGATCCAAACTCAGGACCTTCTGCTTGCAAGACGGAGTCATAGCCCCTGAGCCACCTCTCCATACATTCTTTTTCTTTTTTCTTTTTTTTAAGAAATTCTCTAAGGTCAGAATGTTCACTTTCTTAAATGAGACAAACTAAAAAGCTTTTTGAACTAGCTCTCTAGCAACAAATCTATCAGTATCTTCTATACAATGAATTTTCACTACATGTTCTTTAAAGATAAAGAAAATATGATAAAATGTAGAAAATATACAAATAGTAAATAGTGCAAATCTAGCCCAGAATGACACTTTTAATATAGTAACTGGCATTTTAAATTTTACTTTATACATTAGACCACAACCAAGTAAGTTTAAATAGAATCTTAATCTTGATCATGAATGACTTCTATCATTTTTCTCAATAGAACATCTTCACTCTTACCATCTGAACAAGGATCAGTAATTTTCTTATACCATAATAATGTCTTTTCATTTTCCCAAAGTAATAAAAAGAAATTAAGTAATATGCTGGATAGGTATTTCACTTTCCCATTATGGTCTTTGCAGTGAGGATCTTTAGAAATTTCCCAACTGACTTTTGATATTTCCTCACCTTTGAAATAATCGGAGCAAATAATGTGCCTATCAAGAGTTAATGCACAAAATCCCTTTTACCATAATCATTGATGTGTCTCAAATGTGTCGTTTATTAGTTTTCTTGATTAGAAGACATTCAGTAACAGGACACATTTTTAAAGAACAGAATATTTAATTACATTAGTTTTCCATCAACTTAATTAGATTGGCCATTTCCACTGGTTGGCAGGAGGTTCTTCCACTAACGGTTCCCACGGTTTCCACCGCAACATTTTTCTTGCCAGACTCAGTTCACTTTCAGCCTATTAATGAAAAATTTAAAATATTATTCAACAGGTTTTATCAGCGCTAATAATTGAAATCTAACTACACACATACCCATGATTCCAAATTTATAATTTATGCGCCATCAAATGTTGAGGATTACATAATTAAGATACCTTAATTCTCAGTCACACCATCATGACTAAGGGAATCCTTTGATTTTTTTTCTGTGATTGAAATGTTATAATTCAAAAATTTAGCTAGCAAATTTTCAATCCTAATAATGTTTCATAAACTCCTGAAGCTCAAAAGATGTTACTATTTACTCAAATTTTACTACAGTTCACAAAATAACAAAAATCTAATAGTTTCCTCTTAGTTATAGGAGTACATTTCAAGACAACCACTAGAAGACCAAAACAGATAAATGGACAACCTTTTTTTTTTTTTTTTACCTGAAGAATCACTTCTTCTATTGCCCCATTCTGAAGCTTGTCTTCTAATTTTTTAACATCTGGTTCCTATCATTTTAAGAAAGGAAAAAAAATTAAACCCAGTAGCATAATATCTGAATTTTTCAATATCCTGTATTTTTAAAGTCATACAAAAGTCTGTATAATCAGTGTAATTTTTCTCTCATAATGTTCTTATTTTACCAAAACTGATGGAAATCTATTTAATCTCTTGGCTGTTACATTGTTCTTCCATCTTAATATTAAATTTTAAATTTTTTTTAATTTATTCATTGTGCGTGTGTGTATGTATGTGTGTGTGTGTGCATGCATAGAACCACAGGTGAATTCGGGAACCACCATGGACCGCCTCCACCTCCTCATTTACTCTGCCCTGCAATTCACAGGCTCCACCCTACCAGGACCAGAAACACAAGCCGCCCCCGCTTCTGCCGACATCTATACGTGGGGTCTAGCAAGACAGAGGCTTAAACTCTGAGTCACCTCTCCAGCCCCCCATCTTAATATTAAAAAGATTAAATACTGACATAATTACCAAATAAGATATATTCTCAATTTAGTCTTTCTAAAATAAATTTTTAAATATCATTTTGATCTTTTCAGTATTTTCTACACTTTCTGCAAAAGAATCAACATTTAAAATATACAACAAAATGCATAATATATAAACACATAATGTCCAATAATGTTCAAGGAAGCACAAAAATCAGAGCCCTAAACTAGAAGAAACCCAAATAAACATCTACAATAGAATGGATCAATAAATGGATATAATAAAATACTATATGGCAATTATACTACATAAACTATAACTACATGCAACAACCTAAATGAGTCAAACAGTCTATTAAGTAGAAAACAAAATAGTATATAAAACCTACTTTATTTCCTGGGCTGGTGAGATAGCTCACCAGAAAAAGCACCTGCTCACAAACCTGACTACCTGAGTCCAGTCCTCAGCAGCCTACATAGTGTATGCACATGCATGTGTATGTGTATCTCAAATAAGTAAATAAACAAATATAAAATTATTCCACTTCCATAAAGTTCAAATGAATTTCATGTTAGAAAACCGAATTAACAGTTACCATTAGGCCGTATGTACTCCCTAATAGGTGGCTCCTAGTACCAAACCCATCCAGCCCACCTAGAGACACTCAAAGATAAATCTCTGTAATACCCACAGTAATTCCAAGGACTATGAACAGGCGGGATGGGGTTGGAGGGCCACACCAGAAACAAGGAGAGAGGAGACCATGTTACAGCAGAGAAAATAGGCCTCCATCAAGGACTGCAAGTAAGTAATGAGACATCTAGTTAAGTTCACAGACTTTCATTCCTGATCATTTACAACTGAGGGGGTATGATCTCACCAGAAGGGGAGGGCATATAGTCTGGCAGATAAAAAGTAACCATTTTGCAAATGGGTGATTGACCCCTCCCTCACTGCGGTTTCCTACTTTTATTACATCTACCTTTGAATATACTCTTATAACAAGACTCTAGTTTAACAGCTTTTTATCTCTGGCCAGGGGATGGAGTGAAGGGCATTGCAGGAACAGCAAAACTGCAAAAGAAAATCAACAAACCATAATCCAAAACTTCAGAGACTCTGTATCAACCACCTAGAACTAGGCCAACCTAATCTCTCCCCATCCTGAAGCTCAGGGAAATTCACGGAAGAGGGGGCGGTAAGATTGTAAGACCACAAGGATGGGAGGAGCAATGATATGCAAGATACTCCACATAAGTTAGGGCCAAAGCAATCATAATTGGACTTTGCATGCCCTACGCAATGTCCAACACACTATTGACCCCACAAAGTCTAGCATTTGCTAAAGGCACCAAGATCCTTGGAGGCAAGGGATTGACAGCCACAGTAGTGTTCCTATGCTTAAGGGGAACACAGGAAAGGGTTCAGGGAAATGCCACTGGATCCTTGTAAGTCATCAGAGAGGAGGGCCCAAAGGAGAGTCAGGCATGCACATTAAAGGATTCTCCGAAGATTGGTGGGGGGAGGCACTGGGGGATGGCGAGGAAGGGGTGAGGGAAAGAAGAGTAGGGAGACGGGGGGGGGGGGGGGGAACCGGTGTACCTATTAAGTTTGTATGAGCGGAAATAATAATAAAAATGTTAAAAAAAAAAAAACAGCATTAGTAGCGTAGTAACTTAGAGGAATTATTTTGGTGTTCTGGAAATATCACTCTTTGGGTCTGTATAAACTGAAACATTATTATAAAAATTCATCAAATTCTACCGTTAAGACTTCTGTACATTTTAATTAGAAAAACTAATAAAGACTGGGAAGATGACTCACTGGTTAAAATCTTTGCCTGGAAAGTAAAAGACCTGAATTCAGTTCCTCAGATTCTACATAAAAATGCCAGGTAGATAAGGCAACAGCCTGTTATTCTACCCATAGAAGGTGGAGTCTGGGAAACCCTAAAATAAACAGTAAAGTGAACTAGTAATCAAGGACGATTCCTGGTATCACCCTTGGGGCCTCCACAGGCACACACACTCAAGTATACTTTTGTACATACACACACACACACATACACACACACACGCGCACACACACACACACACAAATCATGAATGAACCCTTATGTCCCTCCACTGAATTTTTGATAGCCCATAACTATGCTTTATATATAAATATGGGGGCTGGAGAGGTGGCTCAGGGGTTAAGCCTCTGCCTTGCAGGCGGAAGGTCCTGAGTTCGGATCCTAGACCCCATGTATAGAGGCCAGGCAGAAGCGGGGGCGGCCTGCGTTTCTGGTCCTGGTAGGGCGGAGCCTGTGAATCCTGGGACAGAGTAAACAAGGAGGTGGAGGCATCTATGGTGGTTCCCGAATTCGTCTGTGGTTCTACAGACACATGTGCATGCATGCACACATGCGCGCGCGCACACACACACACACACACACACACACACAATATGGACATATGTAAATGAGACTGTCATCATCACAGAGTCACTATGTTTTTTGCAATAGTGAGGATAAAGTCTAATTAATGACCTTGTATCCCCAAGAACATATGAATTTTGGAGGGGGCATATTCAAACCATAGTCAAAAAAGGTAAAGGATAATCAAGAGAGAAAATGGACACAAAAAAATTTTCATGGAATTCAGAGAACTTCTAGCAATTGAAACTGTGATGTGCAAGGCACGACAGGAAATGACAGGGTAGGACTAAAACAACTAAAAGCAAGACTTGGAGGACCTTACATACCGTGCTAAAACTATTCTGCAAGACTGATTCACATTCTTAGTTAATGCTGAGATTCATGTATCCAGCTCAGGAAACATGCCTAAACTCAACCTTTCAGCAACAAGTGGAACAGGAAACATACAGGAAAAGATTTGCATAATGAAAAGCATTCTATTATTGGCAATGTAGGATGCAGAATTAAGTACAATGGGTCACAAACCCATCAGCTTGAAGGCATCTGAAGTAGCAGAGGTAAGGTTTTAGAATGTATAAGTGAATAGTAGAAGTACCAGCACTGCACTCTTTGACACTATCATTAGATATAAACAAACAGGACAGTAAGAGCAAGAAAGCATAGAATACTTTTTTTTTTCAAGATGGAAACCAGCAAAACACATCTCAAGACTACTAAGACATGATAAAAATGGAAGAATATAAAATAAGAACACACAGGGGCCTGCCTGTATGCAAACCTGACAATTTGAATCCAATCCCAAGTCAATATGGTAAAGACAGAAAACCACTTTTGTGCCGTATGCACACCTGATCATTCTTTCATTTCTGTCTCTGTCTCTCTCTCTTTCGGTATGTCTTGTTTCCTTTCACACTCTCGAATATTTTCTTTTTTTAAATAAGAGAGAAAGAACACACAGAATAAATAAGGTCAATGAGGTTGTTACTGAGAAGAAAAGCAGAGAAACAATCAAAGGCAGAGTTAACAAACTCGCCTTATAATGAGGGAAAAATTCTTCATCTGTGATGGAAAAGATATCTAAGTTCATTTTTCTCAAGTAAAAAATTTATGTTACCTTCACCTTTACAAATTTTAGCCTATAAATTAGTCCCATAAATGTCAAGCTAAGGATAAAAGTTTAAAAATTGGGGCTGGAGTGATGGCTCAGAGGTTAAAGACTCTGCCTCACAAGCAGAAGGTCGAGTTCAGATCCCAAGTCCCACATAAAAAGGCCAGGTGGAAATGGCGACCTGCCAGAGCCTGGGAAATCTCCAAGTGAAACAAAAGATGGCTTCTAGGATGATTTCTGAAGCTACCTTTGGTCCTTCACAGGGACACATAGCGCCCTGATACACACACACACACAATAAAGTTTTTTTAAAAAAATTAAAAAACTGAATTGTGCTGTTCCCTATATACTTAAGAAAAAAGAAAAGGATTCTCATTATCTGTAGTTTGATTAATTTGAAAAACAAATTACAATCATTTGTGACTACACATAAAATAAAGTTTATGAACATTTTTTGATAATTATACATAAAGGCCATGGAAGAACTTCAAGTATGAAAATTTAACAACAATATATACAATAGAGTATGGGAGCTTGGTATATGACAAAAAGAAAGCAACTGTAGTGCATTTTTTTCCTGTCTAGCACCTTTGATGTAAAAGCTGTTAAAATGTTTAGTTTAGTATGGTTGGTTGCCATAATAAAATATCATAAATTTGATGGATTAAAAATTAGTAATTTGGTCTTTGGAGATGTCATAGAGAGCAAAGGCACTTGCCATCTGGTTTAACCACCAGAGTTCCATCCCCAAGACCCACATAGTAGAAGGACATAATCAACTACAGCCAGGTTGTCCTCTGACTTCATAAGAGTGCCATGTCAAACCATCACTCAAAATGTATTCAATAAATGTTTTTTTAAATGGTTACAAGAAATTTAAGCTGGGTCTGGTGGCACAGGTCTATAATCCTACCACCTCAGGAGACTAAATCAGAAGGATTCTAAGTTCAAAGGTTGCCTGAGCTGTAGAATAAGTTTTGTCCAGCCTGGGCAATTGAATGAAATCTTGTTAAGAAGCTTGGTATATAGCTCAGTAATAGTGTCCGTCTAGACTCAACCTCAGTACTATAAAAAAAAGAACTGGAAAAAAATCCCAAACATAATCTTCATATAGTCCTCTAGCTTAGAAGTTCATATAGTTGGTGTCTAATGAGGTTTCATTTCCTTATGACAGAGAGCTATCTTAAGATATTATTAGCTCACTGTCCTACTTACATGTCCTTTATTTGATATGTGCTGATAGAACAGAGCAAGCATTAACTGTTGTCACTTTTATAAGAATGTTAATCCTATAGGCTCAGGGATCCATTTTATGACTGCATTTAACCTTAACTATTTTCACTGAAGAGCCATTCCAAGTAATCCACACCACGAGTTATAGCTTCAACTCCGTGGAGTTCAAGGTCAGAGCATTCAGTCTCTGAATAACACTATACAATAAAACTAGTAGTTAAGAAAAGCAAATCTTGCTCTCTTCCATATGTAGCAGAGTGTGTGTGTGTGTGTATGTGTGTGTGTGTGTGTGTGTGTGTGTGTGTGTGTGATTAAGGATTGAATCTAGGGCTATACATAGGCTAAGGAAAAGTTCTAGTTTCTATCCTATCTTTAATTTTTATTTTTGAGAAAGAGTCTTACAAAATTGCAGAGGCTGGTCTTAAATTCACTTGATAGCCCAAACAGACCTTGAACTCAGAATCCCTCCTGCCTCAGCCTCTGAAGTGGATGGGTATTACTGGTCTGCAACACAAGGCTCAGCAACAAAACATTTTTTAAAAAATGATTCTTTTTGAGAATTTTAACAACACACATTTCTTTTGTTTTGCTTTTATTCTCCATACCAATTAGAAAAAAAATGAGATCAAGAGTCACGTATCTACAGTAAGAGACAAAAGATCAATAAAAAAAAACAGACACAGAAGAGTAGGTAGAAAGTTTCACCAAATGCCACCCCAGAGAAGGAACTTGATCTTTCTCCAGTCCAAGTTTTTCATCAGCAGTGAAAAACCAAATTTGCCAAATGAACGGAAGAAAAGATGCAAGAAAAGCACCAAAGGAAGGAGAAGTATGAGATACAGTGTAGAATATGCAAAAAATAAACAACTGTTTTCTTCAATGTTATACTGGACGTACATATATAAGAAAGCAAAACTGATCTGGGTACTTACTGCTTTAACCATATTCAGCTTCTCATTTGTAATTTGTTCAGTGTATTTTCTATAAGCTGCGTTTTTAGGGAATTGATCAAGAACATCAAGAATCTTCTTGTACAGTATGTTTAGCCTCTGCAAAGGCAAACAGACAAATTTCAGTAGGTTAAAATATCACCAAGCATTCAATGGAACTCTTTAAATATCTCACAAGAAAAAGTAGGAAATGAATTTACACTTTTAAGACTCTTCTTCACTACGATTTGTTTATAATTTATTCTCAATCTCCATTCTAAACAAGTTAAGAAAAAACTGAAAATGATGGAAACTCCTATATGAGCTATGTATAAAAATAGCTGTAAATATATCGATGTTATAGAAATAAGCAAAGTTGAAACTAACATATAGTTAAAAACTTTTCTAGGCAATCAAATTATCTATTATTATTTATAAATCAAATCAAATCATATAACCAGAATTTCACAAATTGAGTTCTGAATACTACAAATTCTTTAGTATTATTCTTACCTGACATCGGGTAGAAGCTTTTTAAATCAACTTTACCAATGCAAAGCTTAACTGAACAGCTATAATAGTGCTTTTATTTGTGACCATCATTATGTTTGTATGGCATGATTAGATTTCACCAACGCTCAATACAAAAAACAAGAGTAAGATAGATGTCATGGTATATGCCTACAATCCCAGCACTAGGGAGGCTGTGGCAGGAAGATTATCACAAGTGCCATCTTCAGTAAAATAGTGAGTGCCAAACCAGCTAGGGCAGCATGGCAGACCCTATTTTCCAAAATCAACACAAAAATCAAAAGGAAGCAAGAGAATAAAGCAACTGCACACCATATGTTGAAGCATGGTGAACTCAGTCTAAGTCATTAAGTCACGCTGTAAATTGTTTTGTCAGATCCTAACTCATAATGGGTCATAAGCAATAAAAAATAATTATGAACAGCCTATGTATTAAAGAATTTATTATTTTCACTTTTGTATCTTGTTTGCTGGTAATGCTGGCATAGAACCTAAGATCACGTGTATTCTAAGCAAGTACTATACCACTATGTTACACTCTCAGTCCTGACATTTGTTTTAATTGAACAGACTGATACTTGGTTTCTTCCTAACTGTAGAAAAGGGGATGATTAGTAGAAAAGTCCTGGTCAAGACACTAGGGTTCTAAGTATTCTCCATCTGTTTCGACAACTCATATGTGGAAGTATGCTTTCCAGAGCCTCTAGCATTCAAATCACATTCAGTTTATCCAGTCGTCACAACTGTCATTAGTGCCCACTGCAGAAGGCACAATCACAAATAATCCCACATAATACTTTGTTACACTCTTTTCCTATACATACTTCTAGAAAGCAATTTAATGAAAATGAATTTTACACATTAAAATTTGTTAAGTTTGTATTATATTCTTGCCTTCTTTAGTTTTATAACACTGTTGTACCTGGCTCTATCCATTAGAGGACAAATACATCTTCTCATAGGAGAGTTCCATAGCCACTGAGAGAGCAATGCGCATCAGCCTGCTGCCAGTTTTCCCAAATTCCCACTAGCTCTTATTATTACCACCATTACCTGCCCAGGAACGGTGCTACCCACAATAGGCAGATCTTCCCACTTCCATTAAAGCCATCTCTTGAAGGCATATCCAAATGTCTGTCTTACCCTTAAAATTCTTCACAGGTATGCCAGAGGCCTACATTTCAAGTGCAAAATTGACAGCTGAAATTATCCTGCATATTTTCTAATTAAATACACTATGTATAAAATTTTGATATAATTTTCATTTTTAGCCTCTCAACTTTACATGCATAATGCATATATTCATTTTCAACATGATTTAATGAAGTCTGAATTGATTTTTTTTTAATTTTTAATCTTTCCTGATACAATGTATCCATGCCCACAAAACTTCAGATGTTAATCAGGGATACTTAATAAAGAATAAAAAGAATGCTATGAGTAGAGTGCTCATCTAATGTATCAGCCAACTAGACACATCGCAGTGAAGAGTGACTATTCTAATCATTATGCCAAAAGACCAATGCACAGAGACCCTACATTAACCACCTGGAACCAGGCCAGCCTAATCTTTCCCCATCCTAAAGCTTAGGGAAATATGCAGAAGAGGGGGCGGTAAGATTTTAAGAGCCTAAAGATGGTGAGGAGCAACGATATTCAAGATACTCAACACAACTTAGTGCCAAAGTAATCATAATAGGACTTTGCATGACCTGATCAATGACTGACGTAGCACTGACCCCCCAAAGTCTAGCATGGATCACAGGCACTAGGATCCTTAGAGGCAAGGGATTGATTAACAGTCACGATAGTGTTCCTACACTAAAGGGGAATACCAGAAAGGGCTCTAAGCAATGCTACTGAGTCCTTACATCTCATTAGAGTGGAGGACCCAGAGGGAAGCTTGACATTCACACTAAAGGATGCTCCAGGGGTGGGGTGGGGGAAACAATGGAAGAAAGGGAGGGCGGAAGAAGTGGAAAAGGGGGGGGAGGGAGTAAAGGGGTCCAGGGAGGGGTGGAGGGAGAGAGAGGACAGGGTACCTATTAAGTCTGTGTTGAGTGGAAAAAATAAATAAAAAAAAAGGACAGATGCAAACCAGAATAGTCATACTCAAAAAACACACATGATCACCCTAAGTTTAAGTATTTTAATAATTATAAGGATATCACTACTTCTCCTAAAAGAAAAAAAAAAAAAAAACCCTTGTTTTCAGTAAGAACATACTCCTTACTCCTTGTGCAGTGCTATGCTGTGATGTTTAGATATAAAGACATACTGAACACGGATATATCCTTTTTCAGTTTATGGTAAGAAACAAGAAGAAACCAGGATTAGCACGATAAAACAGAACAAAAATCAATGTGTATGACAGGGTGGCACAATATTGTGAGAATTAGATACAATACAAATTAACAGTCAATGTCTGTGTTCACATCGCTTCATTGCTAGGTTACACTGGACAAGCTACTTCCATTTGGACATCTTCATTCCTTGTCTGTGCAATATGTTCAATACTTGCTTCATAGGATGTTGTATTGTAGCAATATCTGCCACCTTATTATACCTCAATATATTTTAATGCTATTATTCTATAAAGGAAAAAATCACTTCAACAGAAAACAGAGAATGGTTCATAAGCAGAAAAAGGATGAATCTGAGCTAGATATGGAGGGATGGCAAAAGGAGGAAACTTAGAGATGTTGACTAGTTAGTTAGTTAGTTAGTTAGTTAGTTGAGAGAGATGGAGGGAGGGAAGAGGAGAGGATGAAGGAGCCAGAGAGCAAGCATGCATGTCATGGCACGTGGGTAAAGGTGAGAGAATTCAAACAATACAGATGTCAGCTCTCTCCAACATGTGGGCTTCCAAATATCAAATTCAGGGCTCCAGGTATGTGGGCAGTGCCTTTCTGTTGCGTTATCTTCTCCAGCCACAAAGATGTTGGAAGAAACAACTAACATATTAAAAAAAAAAAAATCAAGCATATACAAGTCAGAGTATGCAGTTATTTCTTGAATTATCTGGTGCAATGGTGTTGTTCAACTATGGCTCTGGAGCAAGTGAATTATGATTAGTTGAATATGAAATACACTGAATAAAAATACATACTGGAAAAAGAGTGCAAACTACCATAACTTTCTATATTTTTAATTTTATGCTTTTTTATTTATTATGCCAGGTGTGCAGTGACCTTAAAAGTCATGGTGGATATACAAGTAAAATTATTTGTGCCAAATCTGGCAACTAGAGTTTAATCTCAGAGCTCACATGGATGTACCGGCTCTCCAAGTCTGTCTACCTTCCTCAATAAATACCTTTAAAAAAAGAACTGCTTTTTTGGGAGGAGGAAGATCCCCTGAATCACTTTAAGCAGTTTTGGGATGGGGGAAATGGCTCAGTAATGCCTGACAGGTAGAGACTGAAAAGCAGTAAGGAGATAACGCATACCAGGATGATTACCCTGGGGCTGCCACAGGCTTACACATTCAAGTGCCTCTTGGGACATATACACACAGAAAAAAAAGTTTGGAAGTTACCCTCACTCCTTTTACAGGTTCCAGGATTACAAACATATACCACTTTTAACTTTTCTACATATATTTTAAAGTGATTTCCAGAAAATTTAAAAATTAAATTATTAGACACAGCTTACATTTGGGGTTGCATAACTTACTAGATAGCATCTGACTGGAATAGAGGATATATTAATAAATATTTATATCAGGTAGGAGGAAAAGTCAGATTGCAACACATTTTTTTTTAAAACATTTTATTTGAGAGAGAGAAGCACATGCATGTACCATGTACACTTCCAGGGATCGAACCCAGGTTGCCAGATTTGCAAGCTGGAGACTTACCCACTAAGCCATCTCCCTGGCCCCGGGATTGTAAATAAGTTTTATATTTCAAATGAAAGCATTTCAGGCCTTGTTATGTGCATAGTTAAAAGACATGGTGCAGGAGCAGTAAACTGCAAAAGAAAATCAACAAACCACAATCCAGAACTTCAGAGACTCTATATCAACCACCTAGAACTAGGCCAGCTTAGTGTCTCCCCATCTTGAAGCTCAGGGAAATTTGCGGAAGAGGGGGCGGTAAGAGTGTAAGAGCAAAAGGATGGGAGGAGCAATGATATATAAGATACTCTATACTAGTTAGGGCCGAAGCAATCATCATTGGACTTTGCATGCCCTGCGCATTGTCCAACACACTGTTGACCTCACAAAGTCTAGCATCTGCTAAAGGCACCAAGAGCCTTGGAGGTCAAGGATTGGCAGCCACAGCAGTGTTCCTATACCTAAGGGGAACACGGGAAAGGGTTCAGGGAAAAGCCACTGGGTCCTCGTAAGTCATCGGAGAGGAGGGCCCAGAGGAAAATCAGACATGCACAAGAAAGGACTCTCTGGGAATTGGGGCGGGAGGCACTGGGGGATGGGGAGGGAGAGGGGTGAGGAGGAGGAGCAGGGGGTTCGGGGGGGGGGGGGGGGAGGAAGGGAGGGAACTGGTGTACCTAATAAGTTTGTATGAGCTGAAATAAAAAATAAAAAAAAAGACATGGGAAAAAGATATGCTACCCTACGTTCCAGCTGCAAAGGACAGAATACATCAGCAATATGCCCTTTTGAACGGCAATCCGAAATGTCACCAAGGCTTAAGAGTGGCAGAACATGAAGCATTTAACAGCATTTCAACTGAAAAGAGCAGGGAAAGATAGGAGACTCGAGCATTTATCACGTCAGCAATGCAGCGACCCAAAGGAGGGGGCAGCAGAGGTGAGCAGCAGATAAAATCTGTGCTTGTATTTAATGAAAAATCCAGACAACTTACTGAAGCGGCAAATGTGGGAGGTGAAAATTGAGTCAAAACCCATATTTCAAGGTTTCATAAAAGGTCAATACTTGGAAATTAAAACATCGGCGACCGGGTGACATTTTCAAGCCTCAGACTGCTCACAAAATCAACAGCAAGCCTTTAAAAAGTCTGAGAACTAAATCCGGAAATAATACAAAAAAAAAAAAAAGAGAAAAGTGGGGAAATAAGGAACAACTAGAAAGAGTCAATGATTCGGGAGAACACAGAACGCCGCCAGCGCCGCGTCGGGGCGCAGCCCGCGCGGGGGTGGGGGGAAAAAGGGTGCACGCACCTCGTGGGGGGTCTCGCAGACGGCCAAGCCCGCCAGGCCCGTGGTCTGTGGAGAAACGAAACCCGCGTTGACATGGGCTCGCGCGTCCCCGACCACCGCAACGCCGCCCCCCGCCGCCCCTGCGCGCTCGCGACCACCCCCGCGGCCCGGGGAGCAAACCCCCGCCGCGACCTTCACTCGCTCACCTTCTTCAGCAAGCCCGCCATGACGCCGCCGCGCGCGGCCTGCTGGGAGCGCCGCTGACCGCTCGACCCACCGCCGACGCCGCGCGCGTCACCCGGGAAACGGCTTGGCTCCGCCCCTCCGGAGCCCGGGACGGACACTTGGCTCTGCGCTGAGCACCCGGAAAGAGAAGTTGGCGCCTGCGCAGCCCCGGGACCCGCACGGGGCGACGCGGGGCGGTAGAAACCGTGCGGGACGAGTCCCCGCTGCGTCCTGGCCCGGCGCTGGAAGTAGACGCTGGACCGTGGTGGCCTCCGCCGAGTCACTCCAGGGATTTGCACCCCCCAGCCCTGAGTTAGGTCTTAAGTCCTGAGATGGAGGTGGTGGCCCGGCCTGAAGTCCCTCTTCTGCACTGTCACAAAGCGGAGCTCGCGATCCGGCGCATCCATGTGGGTCTCAGGAAACGGGTGGATGGAGGTTTATGAGGTTATAGTCTTTATTCCCTGTCCCTGCAGATTCTAAGAGTGTTTGTCATTGTGAAATATGCTCTGGAATAATGAATCATGTAATCACATGACTATATAAAAGATGCAGCTGCTTTTATTTGTTGCATCTTTGAATTCCGGTTGTCTGTGGCATATTTGTTAAAGACACTTAGGTTAGACAGACCTGGTAACGCTGGCTAAGGTACCATGTGCTGGAAAAATGCATAGGTTTCTGAACCTACTCCTTTGTAGCGGGCGATGGTTATGAATGCAGGTGGTTTGACATATTCTATGGCTAGTGACAATAGAATTCTGTGTATGGGAACACGTCTCTGGCATCTGTAATGTCAGAAGGGGAACTAAGAACGTTTAAACAGACATAACAATGAGCACAAAATATACCGTATTCTCATATGGGAGAGTTATTCTTTTATCCAAAAGTGTGCATGTTCCAATTTTGGGAAGGACTTGAATGTTGATAAGTTCTGTAAATATGTTTGTAGGCTAGGAAACAGGTCCAAAATCTAGGTCCCACATTTACAGCCTGTCTTCTGCATGATCTCTAGCCTATGAGATAACTGCTGTTTCTCCAAAAGTGACTGGAATGTGTAGAACCTCCTATTCTGCTTTTTTTGTGATTGGAAAAAAAATGTTTTCCTATGAGGATCTGACACTTAGCAAAATTGGTTAAAATGTTTTCCTAGAATCCAGGACTCTGTCTCCATAGCCATTGACTGAGGGAAGAAATAGAAAAATGATCAAAAAGAAAGAGAAAAATTTTGTGCCCAGATCATGGTGGGCTTATTCCTGAAAACCTACATGTAGCAGAAAAGTTCTGCCTTTGCCTGTTCATTTTTATTTTTCAGAATCATGGAGCAAGGTGAAAAAATAACTCCAAACCAGATAGTTAATTCATTCATCTCTAAAACTTCAAAACAACAACAAAAAAATCTATTCAAGTTGTTACTAAATAGAATAACTTGATCAAATCTCAACAATTTGGATGGTTTACATCTCTTGTACTTTTTATTTGTAACAGGTATGTTCCAGATTATTTGCACCTTTGCCTGTCTTCTAGACCTTGCTATGAACCCTCCTAACAAGTATACATAGCCAGGCGTACCAGTTAGTCTCAGTTGTCAACTTCACACTTGGGAGGTGAACTTCTGAACACACCTACGAGGAATTGTTTAGTTAAGGCAGGCAGCTAGGCAAGCATGTAGGATAGTGTCTTAATTACCTAAATTAACATGCATAGGCCTACCCATTATTTCGTAGGCAGACTGTGTATAAACATGTAACCTGTGTAAAGATGGCTGAATGCATTGGTTCTTTCCCTTTGCTCTTGACTTTGGATATGGCCTGGCCAGTTCCCTTGGCTCCTGCTGGTACTTCCCTGCCTTGATTGATAGATTGACAGACTGTAACCTGGAATTTTAAGCTGCAATCCCTTGTTCTCCTAAATTGTTTGGGTTAGATATAACTACAGAATATGAAACTATAACACCGGTAACCGTGTTTCGTTTTATGTAGGTTTGCAAAATTCATTCTAATATGAAATAAAACTCAGATGAACAATTGTCTTGTATTATCTTAATGGCTATATGTTTCCATGAATTTCAGTTCAGTAGTATGTAACAGTGGTGATATAAAATGCTACAATCTGGATTGAGATTCAGTTTAATATTGAGGTGAAATATGTTTTCTATTGACAAATAAAAAAAAACAACGGAAGCAGCAATAGAGATTTATCATCTCATACCTGCGCTGACTTCAACTCCCAAAAGTTCCTTTGTTTGCAGTTTATTATACTATGTAATAAATAATATATTGCTCATCCAAAAAAAAGTCTTAAGAATAAGAACGACTTGTCCTCTCTTTGCTATATTATAATTAACTGCCTCTTCTTTTTCTACAGTTAAGATGGTCCGTTAGCCCATACAGCACTTCTGCCAGCAGGTGGTGATAGATGTTAATTTTGGCAGTTATGACATTGAGAGAATGAAAGTTTCTTTTGTTTTGTTTTGTTTGCTTCTTTTTACATGTTCTGGAAAATTAATTTGAGAATAAATATAGCCAGTAGAGCATAAAGGAATTAGCATAAATTATCTCAAGATATGTAGGTAATAGCAGAATAAACGATTCCAAGAAGGTCTGAAAGACATCAACCTGCATTTAAAAAGCCTTTGCTAATAACAATAACTGAATAAAGACTCTTATATGATATTTCATGGCCTTATATGATATTTAAGTGTGTCTGCATTGTATGTATTCCTTATTAAAAAATAGGTGAGACCCACTTAGGATCTGGAGAAGGAAGGAGACTTGGAGTGTCAGTAGTTATCAGTACCTAAAAGAAAGGGATTAGGTTGAGGAGAGGTGGATATCCAGCAAGCAAGAAATAGAACTGGAAATTCACAGTGGATCAGTGCCAGAAAACAAGGTAGAGAAAGAAAGTTCAGGGGAATTCACGGTTTCTTAAAAGCAAGTGTAGTTGTGCCATCTGTAGGAGACATGATGAAGAGACTCATAAGGAAACTGAGAAATAAGCAAATTAATAGCTAGTTACCCTTGTCAGTTGTAAGAAAGTAGTCATAGAAGATAAGTGGAACCCAATGAAAACGTTTTCAATGGATTATTTAAACTGTTAGAACATTGGAGCAAGTAATATAGTTGTTTCTTCTTTAGGAAAGAATTCATTATGGGGAGTGTGGCTAAATCCTTATCATCCATACTTGAAGCTTACTAGTAGTTACTTGCCAGTCCTTAGTTGTGAAAGGTAGCACTTTGTTTCAGATGGTGTCTTTCTTGTTCTTGGCTTGTTCTTCCACAAGGAGCTGTTGCTGGTATAGTATCCACATAAGCAGTTCTGATAGGCCTCCTGGAGTAACCTTTTCTTTTTTAAAAAAAAATTTCGTTTGTTTTAGTGTGTGTGTGTATGTGTATCACATGTCACTTTGTGTCCCTGTGGAAGACCAAGGGTGATTTGGGGAATCATCTTAGATTCCTTCTACCATCCAAACTTCTGCTTGCAAGGCAGAGTCTTAACCCCTGAGCTATCTCTCCAGCCTCCCCACTCCAGGAGTAACCTTTTCTGGGACAACTAATGCATGAACAAAGGAAAACCAAATAAATAAAAGGCAGATTTCTTGTGTACTCTTACATTCAAGCAGGTATGCCTGCTTATCTCCAACTAAATGAGTTGAAGATAAGTCGAAATGAGTCACTTTGACCAACTATGGACCTAAACAAATGGCCCTAGAGATTCCTTTGGCAAATTTTGTGCTAATTTTGCAAAAGACACATGTTATAAGGGAGATAATAGCAATCTTTTCTCCTTTATTAATTTGAATACAAAGTAGAACAGTGTGTCTTTGTTTTATGGGTACGAACCATTTTCTATCCTCGCTGATATTTATACAGCTCTTCTTCTGAAAAGTTTGCCACTTATATAACCTACTTCCCAAAATAATTAAAACTGAGAAGAATTCTTCGGAAATATATGTCTATAGCTTACCAGCTTGATGTCTTGAGAGAGCACTTTAGATCTTTGCCTACATTTCCAAACAAAAGCTCTAGGTCATTACTTCCTGATAGAAGACCAAAGCCCTCCTAGATATTTCAGTTTCTATTCCAGGTTACTTGGGTCAAAATAAGTGATAATATTAGTTTTTATATATGTTTTAAATAATAAATACAAATACTTTGAATTTACCAAAAGCAGAAATATTGGAGTGTCTCCAAATGTATAGCATGTGTATGTGTAATTAAGACAAATTAGATTGGCAGTACTTTTACAAAAGCTGTGCATGGAAAGTATCTCAGCTCTGATTGTTACTCAGTATTAGGAAGAATTTTTTTAAAAAATTAACTGTGACTTTAATTGTATTTGATTTTTTTTAATGGTTTTTACAAATATTGCTTATTTTAATGAAGCTAGTACAAATAATGTCCATTGAAAACTCAAGTCCCGGACCTAAAAGTCCAAATAGAGTCAAAAGGAGCAGTATTCTGTTGCATACACTTCTGCATGAATAACTTTATTAACTGCTAATGAAAATTAGAACTTTTCTGGGATCTTCTGACAAGATTTTTTTTAATCTTAAAATGCTTTCTCTTCAGTGAAGCCATCTTTGGAGTTAGTCATTACTTTCGTCTTGACTCCAAACCTGATCTTCTTTCGGTCCAGACCCTCAGATTTTAAAAGTAGCTTCAAGTTAAGGAAAGGTCATTTTTCCAGCAGTTAGGTTCTCTGAAAAACTTCCATCTCCCACTGAAAATCATAGTCCTGGAATGAAGCAATCACATGCTAATTGGAAGGTCATTATGAACACTCACATTGATGGATCTTATTTATCATCACAAACCTAAAAATGCACAGTCCTGACAAATCCAGCCTCTCTGTGCACATGTAAAATCTTTAGAAAGGAGAGGGTGTGAAGGGGCTGAAGTCTGATTACCCAAAACCAATACAATGAAAACAACTGATAATGAATATTCGAACACTAGAATTCAAATGACCAGATGTTTTAAGAGATGGCGTGCTGGTATTCAATTTCCATTTTTTTTTCATTTTTTTATTTATTCAATTGCACGTGTGTGTGTGTGTGTGTGTGTGTGTGTGTGTGTGTGTGTGTGTGTAGAATTCGGGAACCACCATGGACCGCCTCCACCTCCTCCTTGTTTACTCTGCCCCGGGATTCACAGGCTCAGCCCTACCAGGACCAGAAGCGTAGGCCCCCGGGCGTCTTTACATGGGGTCTACCATCCGAACTCAAGACCTTCCGCCTGCAAGGCAGAGGCTTAACCCCTAAGCCACCTCTCCAGCCCCTCAATTTTCATTTTGAATACTTCATTACAAAAGAACTATTTTTAAAAATAAAAAAGGATTGAGGGAAAAGAGAAAAAAAAAATAAAAAGAATATCTAAACTGTTGCATGATCCCCTGTTTGTTCCTGATAAACTTCAATCACATCTTCTTCCTCCATTTCCAATTCTTTTGGAGTATGATCATCAGCAATTCTCTGGCCTTCAAAGAGAAGCCTAAGTGAATTCATTGGAACTCCCTGTCTTTGACAGTATGATTCTTTGAGTTTCTTGAGATGTGTTGTCATTTTCACTTTGAAGTGAATCTCACTGCTATCCTGTCCGATGACTTTGAGTTTAATATATTCTCCTTCCTTCTTATCCCCTAAGTCCTCAGTTGAAGGTTTTGCCTCCTGGTCAGACATAGAGACGGTCACCCGGACTCTCCTCACAGCAGCGGGCTTGGGTCCGCAGAACCTCGCTCTGGGGTTTACAAATCCGACCCTTTTCCCCACGGCACATCACCGCGGCTCTGCATTTGATTTTTTAGTACAAGGATTAAGAACACTAATGCTAACCGGGGTGCTATCTCAGGGTAGTTGTGATTTGCATTTCTCTGTTGACTAGATAGTTAAAGCATTTTTAAAGGTATTTGTTAAACATTTTTTAATTTATTTTTTCCACTCATCAAACGATAGGTACCCCATTCCCCTCCCTCCCTTCACCCCTCCCTGGATCCCCTTACTCCTTCCCCCCTTTTCCCATTCCTTTCCCCCTCCCTCTCTTTCTCCCTGTGCCCCTCCCCCCATTCCTGGAGCATCCTTTAGTGTGCATGTCATGTTTGTCAATTTAATTCCATCCTAGGAAAAGTTTCCTTTACGTTCCAATGCCCATTTTCTAATTGGTCTCTTCATCTCCTTGGTGTTTAATTTTTTGAGTTCTTTGTGTACTGTGGATATTAGTCCTCTATCACGTGTACGGTTAGTGAGAATTTTCTCCCATTCTGTGGGTTGTCTTTTTTTTTTTTTTTTTGGTTGACAATACCTATTGCTGAAAGAAGCACTTTAATTTCATAAAATCCCTTTTGTTGAGTGTTAGTCCTATTTCTTGTGCAGTTGGGGTCCTGTTTAGAATAAAAAACATACATCAACAAATGCTGGAGAAGATGCAGGGAGAAGGAAACCCTCATACATTGTGGTGGGAATGAAAACTTGTACAACCACTTTGGAGATCAGGATGCCATTCCTAAAAAACTTAAAAATTGAAATTCCATATAACTCACATATACCCCTCCTGGGAATATTCACAAAGAATGCTTCATTGTACTACAGAGACACGTGTACATCCATGTTATTGCAACTCTATTCACAATAGCAAAGTCATGGAATTAGTCTAAATACCCCACAGTAGATGAATGGATAATAAAAATGTAATATATATACTCAATGTGATACTGTTCAGCTCTCAAGAAAAATTAATTAATGAAATTTGCTATAAATGGATGAAGTTAGAAGAAATTATACTTAGTGAAATATCCCAGGCACAGAAAGACTGTTACATGTTCTCCCTTATAAGCAGAACCTAGTACTAAGCCCTCAAAATGATATTCTCAAGGGGAAACTTCTATAATATCCACTATAACTGCAAGGAAACATAACTGAAAGGTAGGAGAACGAAGGCCCTAAGAGTAGAGACAAAGGGACACAGATAAGAAAAATTCTCAGAGCTCGATCAAGTTGCACTCTATTACAATGGAAGACTAGTGAGACAGAAAACCGTATCAGGTCAGAGTACAGAATATCAGTGAACCTGGCATACTCAGCCTTAATCAGCCTATCTAAATCTTAATCACACACCAAAACTCAGGGAAACTTGCAGAAGAGAGAGGCAGTAAGGTTGTAAAAGCATAAAGGTGAAATAAGGTTCTCCTCACCAACATATTTCACCCAAGACAGGGTTTCTGTACCCAGAAAGTCACTGCAATAAGAACTTCCACCATTGGATTTCCACAATAGCCAACGTAACATCTCCCCAAGGACTAATGATTTTAGAAAATACAGTATCTCTCAGAAAGTGTCTCTAGGACAGGTTCTGGACAAGGGAAGAGGAACCTCCCCACTTACCACACTGAAGAGCCACATAAAGTTCAACAGAAAGCTGGACTTCCTTACCAACATAAACACCCTGAGATATACTCATAGCAAAAGGATGGGGGGGGGGGTAGGTGGAACAACAGAATGGATAAATGGAGGGGAATGTGGAAGAAGGATATACCCAGGAAGAGTGGGAGAGGAGGAAAGTGTAGGGGGAAGGGATCAGGGCAAAGAGGTAAACCTAGTTCGTGAATAAATAAATAATTTTTTAAAAAGCACCAATGCTAATATGAACTGTAAAAACAAATAAATATAATATAAAATTTACTACAAAAATATTTGGACTTTGTTTTACTTAAAAAAACTTATTAAGTACAATATTACTGTCATTAGAATATAACAATTCTAAGAGGAAATATCATTTTTTTCATACAATTTTTCATTCTTCATGTGAAATGTGGGCCCTAAAGGGAAGTACACATGCAGAAAAAGTCAATACCCTTGATATAACTTTTCAAATTAGATTTTAGGTGGTGATACTTGTTTACAACATAACCAAGTCCTTCTCAAAAATATATTCTAATTTTTTAAGAGTACAAAAGAAATATGTAAAGAAGTGTGGGAGAGGGTCTTCCTTGGTTGTCTGTGCTTTATGTCACGATCAAGAAATACACTAAATAAAGTGCCAAAACCAATATCAACAAGCTTTCCTGTATGGTTTCTTACAGTATCTTCACAGTTTCATGTCTTACATTTAAGTCTTCATTTTGGATTGGTGGTTTATAATATAAGATGAAGTTTCAACTTGCCTTTTTGACTGAGGATTTTTTTCCAGTATCATTTGTTGAAGACTATCTTTCTCATGTGTGTATTCTCTATACCCTCATTGATAATCAGCTGACAGTACACTTCTGGATTTAATCCTTGGGTTTTTTTTTTTCCTCTTCCATTTATGTTTTAGCGTTTAGCCAGTATCATATCAATTTTTATACTGCAGCTTTTCACTAAATTTGAAGTCAGTAAGTGTAATAGATCCTCTTTGTTCTTGATATTTAAAGTCTTTGTGATTCAGTGTGGATTTTAACATACAGCAATCCCAGTTCTAGGTATAACTCCAAATCCCATGTTCATTTCAGCACTACTGACAATATCGAAGATGTGGACAATCTAGACGTTGACGGACAAATGAGGATGGGAAATGTGATATGCACACAACAGAAGATTTTTCAGGTCTTGAAAGAAATGAAGGAAAAGCTGCCATATGCAAAAAGCATGGATAAAACAGGGGTACATTGTGCTAAATGAAATAAATCAGAATAATAGTAAGCAAAGCCAAATTCTACTTATTTAATACTAACTCATAAATGTCTAACTCATAAAAGCAAAGAATAGATGTACTGAGATGGTGGTGAGGAGAGAGAAAATAAGGATGAGGTCATTGAAGGATAGAGGTTTCAACTAGGCAAGTGAAAAAAGTTCTAGAGGTTTGTTGTGCTTATCATTGAATATGAAACGTCATACTGTGATTTTAATATGAGTAAATTTTAAGTCTCCTATTGAAAAACAATTTTGAGGATAAGATTTTTTTTGGTATCCCCAATGTAAATTCTTCCAAGTATTTTTCTATTATTATTAAATTAATTTAATGATTAAATGCTTATTTAGAACCACTTTTTAATGGCATTGTTTACATTCTAGTCTGTACTTCTACTAGGCATGCTACGCAAGTTCCCATTGCAAGCAGCATCATGTCTATCTTCCCATGTTCAAGGCTGTTCTACACTACGCCTCCTTCTGTCTACCAATTTGTTTTACCTCCATTTCCCCCATTACATACATGCATGTCATTCCTCTGCCCCGATATGTGATATGGAAGATCTTATATCAAGTAACATGTTCTTATAGATTCAATCCTTACACAGTGGCAAACAAAATAGTTCATAACTCTGCAAGTAGTTTCTGTCTCATTTTCCTCTACATTATTCTTTTTTATTTATTCTTTTTATTTCAGTCTTGAAGTCTTCATTGGATTTACATCACACTATATAAACTCTCAGGTCCTTAGACTCTAACATACAAAAGATAAAAAATATGGAGAAATGTAACTATATTAATCTTTTTTGTCAATGAGATTCATTTACATTTAGGTTATAGCAAATATAGCTACTCTATCTTTTTAGTTCTTTAAAAATATCTTTTCCTATATGAATTGTTTTTTACTTATGTAGTTCACCAAATATTTAGAGACAATTACATTTTTTAACTTAGTGGTAACTTTATAGTATTGTGCAACTCTCTTTTTTATTTTGCTGTGTAACACATACTCATCTTTTAGTGAAAAAAACAGATAAAACTATGTTCTTTCTCCTTCTACTTTAGAAAATATCTCTATTGATTTTAGTAACAGCTTGTGTTTCTTAGTATTTGTGTTCATGTTAAATGTGTTTGCATTTTATTGTTGGATATATCAAACTCAGTCTGTCTCCTTTTATGGTGTCTTCTCTTGATGAGACATTGGACACCATGTAACTTCTCCTTCCTTATTCCAGAAATAAATTAGTATCAGTTTTAATTAGCAGAGCAAATGACGTTCTCATTTTGCTTGTTGTCACTAGTCCCAACATTTATTTTATTATTAGTCCAATAATGAAATATTTCCAATGGTTTGTTGAAGCATTTGTTAGCAGTGCTTCAATCTTTATTAATTAGTTAAGTATTCACTAGTAGTTTTCTAAAGAGGTTTCACAGAACCTTTCTTATTTCTGGGTAAAAACTAGACCCCTGAGTGTTAGTTGGTGTGTGTGTGTGTGTGTGTGTGTGTGTGTGTGTGTGTGTACACAAGAGGACACTTGAGTATATCTGACTATGAAGATCCAGAGATATTATGATCCTGGATTGTTCTATTTCTTTATTGCTTGCTCTGGGGTTTCCAAGAATTTGTCTTTCAGGGCCAAAATTGCCACCAAAACCCTTCAGCATTTTTACATGACATCTGAGTGTTGGAGCTCAGGACCTTTTGCTTACAAAGCAAAGGCTTATACCCGTGAGTCATCTCCCTAGCCCAAGATCTGAGTTTTGTACATCCAAAGATTTTGTGTTTGTTTTTAAACATAATCCTTAAAAGACATCTTTCCAGATATAGACATGTTTGCTCATTTATTTTCTTTGAGCATTTCATATACTTTACTTTGGAGATGTATTTCTCCTGGCAAATGATTAGTTTTCTTTTGACCTGACTGCATAATGTTTCCTTTTTTAACTTCAAAACCCAGTGGGACTACTAGGTTATGTCTCTATATTGATTGATGACATGGTTATTCCTTAGCACTCAGTGTTTCCTTAAATTTTTAGCAGGTTCAAATCTCCTTTTACTTCAGAAATATTTTCTTAATTTATGTCTTTCAATTCTTACTTGCTATAGTTTAACTTCCTTCTTTAGGCTTTCCAACTATACATTTTTGGTTGTTACTCATATGTTTTATTTATAATATGCACACTATATTATCCTCTTGAATAGTCTCTTTTTTGCATATACTCATGTGTCTACATTTGTGAAGGCATGTGTACAAGAGATCACTTGAGTGTGTGTGCCTGTGGAGGCCCAAGAATGATATCAGGACTCATCCTTGATTGCTCTTCTGCCTTGTTGTTTTGCTCTAAGGTTCCCCAGACTTAGGACTTCCAGAGCTGAAATTACAAACTGCCATTTGGCAGTTTTTATATGGCATCTGAACTCAGGTCCTTTTGCTTGTGTAAGGCAAAGACCTTAACCCCAAGTTATCTCCCTAAACTGTTAAGACTTTCTTATTTGTATTTTGTTTTCTCTTATTTTAGATAAATATCTTTTTAGTTATGATTTCAGTACCAGAATTTTAATGATGTTCTAAAGTAATATTTCTTACATTTTGTATTGTAATACATCCACTTATAACAGTAATGTTTGCATCTGAATTCTTTATCATTACCTGTTCACTTCCACATAAAATATACTGAATACTCTAAGATCTGCCTTAAGTAATCTCTGCGTGATTCTTGCCTGAGGAATTAATAAATAATTGTAGTCATAATAAAAGTTAAAAATTAACTCAGAATAAATTTGAAACCTATTATAGGATTTGCAAATCCGTAAGTCTTTCAGCTTTTGGGAGCTAATAATGGAAAAATCATACTAGTTAAATTAGTTGAAAATTTTTATTTTAAAAAAGTATACTGTGTTATAAATGCTTTATGGATTTGGCTGAAGAAACCCAGCTTATCTGTCCGTATATTATTGAATTACTGTTTAGACATTTAGCTGAATTGAAAACATAAAACATTTGGTGAAGCTGTGGATTTCTCTTTTTCATGACTTAGGACCCTAAGCCTTCAATTAAACTCACAGTTGGATGTACAGTCCAAGTGTTAACCTCCCTTTGTCCCAGTGATAACAATAAAATCTGATGTAACTTGTGGATGTAAACACTGTCTGAAGCAAACAAATGAACCATGGTAGGAGATGGGTTGTATTTTAGCAGGATCAGGAAAAGTCTGGAGAGGTAGAGGAGACAGGCTTCAGTGGAGTTTACAGGCACAAAAGGACTTGCACAGACACAAGTGGAGAAGTGGCCAGGAAGAGCGACAGGCACAAGCGCAAGAGAGCCAGAAGCCACCATGGATGTCAACATCAGTAAAAATGCAGCCGGGATGCTGCTCACTGTAGCGTGAGGAATTCCCTCTTCTGCAGACCTCCATCAGGTAAGACCAGGATCTGACTTACTCAGACTTTCAAGATGAGTCAGTATGAAGCAAAAGAGATAGACCTGTCAATAATAGCTTCAATCATGATTCAAAATGAACCAAGTTCTGAAACAAGTTAGAAATATGAAGTATTTTACTTATTTCTCTTGACAAATTTCCTTTCACGAATGGCAGTGGAGGCAGTTTGTGAGGTGTTTGTTCAAACGTAGGAGTGGGAGGAGTGCTAACATAGTCAGCTCACAGGTAGGTGACTCAGCCGGTGAGAATTACAAAGCAGATTCCTGCAGGTAATGGCCCTGTCCTTTCCCATGGCCCCTTAACACCCCCTGTCTTTCTCCTGTGCCTCAGGAAGACTGTGCATCTGCCTGTTCAGGGAGTATAATCTGTTAAACTAAGGTTTCAGAGGAAAGTCTAAGGTGTATGGCAAACTCGGGTCCCTTAAAACAGTGCCTGGTCAGTGTTTTGTTCTGTACTTAAGATGCACAGAGTGAAGCGCTCATCACATCAAGACTTCCTAGGGTTTGGGGTGGCTGTGAGCTTGCCTCTGCCCCCAACCACATGGTAATCATTCCTCAGTGTAAATGCATCTGTGGCTCCCAATCAAGTGATCGTACTAAGTAAGTGCACGTCTGGAAACATCTAGCATAATGATTAACTCATCCTGGGTTAAAATTCTTGTTCTTCTCATGACATAAGTGACTGTGGGGAAATTTAATTAAGCTATTAATCCTCACTTCCTCCCAGGAAGGTGGGCACAGCAATAGAATATGGCACCTGTTTTCCAGACTCCATGGGGATGCATGTAGAGAGAATCAGAGCAGGTCATTCCATTTGAATGGAGGACTCCATCCTCATGGATGGAGAGACCCTTGCCCACCGGATATGGATGAGTGGAGATAGAGACAGATTTTAGTCTCCTTGCTCCTTCACTCAAGCGTCCTTGTGGAGGGTAGAACCTATCTAACTGCTACAAGCACAGAGGAAATGGCTTAGCATAATACTGGGTCATAACAAAAACTCTGTACATCCTAGCCAGCCTTAGGATTTTTTTCGTTAATATCTATGACAATTTAATCTGTATATTTTTTCTCCCACATTTTATTTTTTTTCTAATCATACAAGCTCAATAGGTACCCCCATCCTCTCCCTCCCTCCTCCCTTCCCCAGTCATCTCCCTTGTACTCTCCCCCTTTCCCCTTCCTTTCATTTCCCTCCCTCCCTCACCCTCTCTTAGTGCCTCGCCTTTCCTCCCTCCCATCCCCTGGAATGCCAAGCCTTCCTCTGAGTTCTCCACCCTAGCGGAGGGTTCAGGACTCAGTAGGCCTTAGGATTTTAAAGTAGCATTCCACTCAGACTGTAGGGCTGAAGATACCGTTATGTCTGTTATGAAAAGAGAACAGTGTTTAGAGTATCTCCATGTTAAAATACAGATCAAAATACAGAAGAGGAGAAATGGGCCAAACTGGCTTCCAGGACTGGGTACTCACTACTCCCCCACTAGATGGTGCTGCTGCCTGTCGGGTGCCCACAGCGTCAGCTGAAGTGTAATACTCCCCTTTCGTACCTCTTCTATTGTACGACTCAATACCCAGCAAGTATCTGCCTTCCAGCCTTCCTTCAGCTCTTTGTCAGAGAGAAAGGGCTATATCTTTCCAAGAGCATGTGTGTGGCAACGTGAAAAAATTCATTTCAATCGGGAGAAATGAATCTTATTACACAGTGGGATGCTGTCAGCTTCTTAACACTTGAAATCCAAAACCAGAATATTATCAACAATTCATTTACCAAATAGCAGCATCACTTTACTATTTGAGCTCCTTGGTCATTGAGAGAGTGCTAGAACGGGGGCAGAAACTGATTAGTGGGTTATGTAGTTATGACAAAGTTATCTTCCAGATAACGAGATTCTGCCCAGCCTAAGACTTATGAATACACTTTTTGTTATTTCCTCCATCTTTTCTTGATGTGCTTGCTAGCTTCTAAAAGTTTGGGAGCTTCACTACATAACAGATAATTTGTTGACTGTTTATTTGATATGTACATACCAGATTGTGAGAATTTTCTACTGCTTTGTTTAATAAAGTCCTTTTGTCTGGCATGTGGTAACTAATAAATCCACATTTAGTGGACAAAAGGTACATTATTAGACAAAGGAGAATAAATCCCATTTAGGCATTCAGAAATAATAAAATTATGAAAAAAACCCATATAAATCTTTGAGAAATTACTTTATTGGTCTCTTATTTAAAATATAATTCATATAAGAAGCAGAAAGGGCAGGAATTGTAAACAACAATATTGTCTGGACTATATAAAGTAACAGCACTATATAATAGATTGAAAAGTTAACAGGACTCATCTAAGTCCAACCACAATATTTCAGAACAATAAGCCAGTGGCCCAGCTCACCTCCAAGTGCCCCGAGCACTTTGTTTTCTGATGATCTTACATAAGCAGGTACCAGAAGAAAGTGAGATCCCTTCCTCTTCTGAGCTTCAATGAGGCTTTCCCTGTTCTTATTTTTATGCCTGCATGTGCTCATTTAGTGAACTTTTCAGAATATGTACTTAGTGCCTCTGTTCTTATTTCTTCTTCTTAATTTCTCTTATTAGTATCCATGCCTTTTTCCTTAGCAAAGTAGTCCAACAGTTTTTTGGTCACTGTTTTTCCTTAAGTGTATATGATATGTATATGTTGTATGTGTATGTATGTGCCTGTGTACATGTTTATCTGGGTGCAGGTGTACATGCTACAGCATGTCAAAGGACAGCTTCAGGTCCTAACCTTTTATCTTTTTTTTTTTTTTGCTTGCAAACATTTTTATATTAAAAATTTTTTCACATGCAAACAAAATGTGCTTATATCCATGTTCCTCCTCTCTCCTTTTCCCCCTCCCTCCCTTCACCAACCCAGCCTCATCCTTTCCCCCTCATGTCCCTCTTCATCTGTGGACCTTAGGGCTCCCTTTGTAGCACAAGTACAACAAAGGGCCGGAATTCTGTGGCAGTATAGGTGGTTCGTCAGTGGGTAAACCGGCAGGTAAGGAAGCTCTTCTTGTCCATCGCTTGCCTCAGAGATTCTGCCTGTAGTTGTTACATTTGAGATCTTGGCTCATCCAGGGAAACATTGATATGTCAGCCATTGTGAGGTTCTGGTAGAGGGAAATATCACTGTAATGAGCTCCTGGATACAGCGGCCCTGCCATGACTAGAATTTTATGGCTGGCGGAAGACCTTCCCAACATTAGGCTTTTACATTCTCTCCACCCCTCTTCTGAGCTATGGGATGGCGTTCAATATATCCATTGATGTACTGATTAGACTGAGCACTCTGTTGCTCTGCCATCTGGCCAGTTGCGGTTTTCTGCACCACTAATCTTCCTTTTTTTTTAACTTTGAAAATTTCTTTATTTATTATAGACATTTTAGAACAATTTAGATCAACAGACAATGAATTTATTTTTTGACATGACATACTGCATTTATCTTGAGGTACACACTGGACCCATGAGTTAATGCTCTGGAAATCAACACAATTGTCAACTTGCAGTTAACAACCCCTAGCCAAAAAAACCGTAAAGATGCTTCCAAAGTTCTTTGGAAATACACCATGTCCATTTAAGTTAAACGCCTCAAAGTCTTGAATTCATTGTCCTTAGTGAAACACAATTTCAAGTGGAAGATACTATGAACGTTGGGCCAGAAAGGTTTCTAGCCAGGGAATTAGTCAAATGTCTGCTATCCCTACCACCCAGGATAATAGACAAAAAAATTGCCAACTGATCATTTGGGAAGTAACAGAATGCACGGTCTAGAAGTCAGACCGAGCAGCAGAATCTAGGAAAAACAAAACAAAACAAAAAAACGCTTGCCCCTAGCTAGAAATGAAACTCGCTTATTATTTCTGGAGATCACAAGCAGACAACTTTGCAAACACTCAACGGTGTGACTCAACATGACCCGGCCAATAAGAACCTTGCGATGGCCCGTGACTTGCCTTAGATTTCTAGAACAGCAGTGGACACATATTCCTGAAAGCCGCAGGTGTCTAACAGTGGATGTAACTTTTATTTATTTATTCATTTTTTGGTAGACCTTAACTGAAATTTCTTTGACAGTTGAATAGTATCTTTGGAAAACTGTCCCTCCCTTTTCTGTCCAGTTGGTCATTCGGAACATTAACCTGACAGACGTTAGGCACAAGGAGTGATGATTTCTACAGAAATGTTTGGAAAATGCAGCACGCTGTCTCCGTCCACCCCTGGTGTGTGCAATGTGAGCTCGTGAACGCGTCCCATCAGTCCAAGTGGAACCTCGACATGTTTCTCATGAGATCCCGTTTGCATTTCTGAACCCGACAAGAACCAACGTTGCAGTTTAGCTGAACGCACACTTCCCACCACTTGCTAGACATGAATGGCCAATGGTGGCCTGAGAGGCCGGAAGTGCACATCAGGCGGTTCATCTAGTTGAGCAGCTCAGTTTAAAGGAGGGAGACCCCCTGGAAGCTTCTAAGATCCGGATCAGGTGTGGGTCTGTGAGCGCCCCAATTTTTTGAGTGGATTCCATCTTTCCCATCGGAGCCGCTTGGCTCAGTTTATTGCTGAGGTTCTTTTGTGATGGGGCGGGGTGGGGGGAATGTCACTTGAGGCCCCCCAAACGGGGTTCTGATTGACACATACTGTCTGTGGGTCCCTCGGTCACTCTTCAGGTGGCAGGTTTCCCCCAACAGAAGGGGGTGCTGTCTGCACTTGGTTAGAAGGCAAAGGCAGCGCCTCGGGCAGGTAGCTCCCTCGGCAGAGGAGGGCCCGGTGGGTGGGCGTCTTCCTGCCGCTCAGTTCTCTGGCTAATGAATTTCTTGTTGAATCAGCTCTGCCACAGAAATATCAAGGGCGCTCATCCGTGGCTTTCAGAAATGCTGGTAGATCCTGACTAATCTTCCTTTTTGATAGGCTGTGTTTTGACTGAGTGCTGATAGCTTTTCTTATCTATGGCTAAGAAGTGTTTAGATGATAGTTCACTGTCAAATATTTACAGTTAACACTAAAACATTTGTTTCAGTCTACTGTATATTTTCTTCCCTTCCACAGGTTTTCAGTACCAGGCATGTGTTCCTGATTATAGGAGGGTCTAGAACTCATTCAGAGAGTAATTACCTGAGGACCTTGCATACCATTGTTGGTCCACTGGATTCTTCTTACTAGAGTTATTGTAGTTTACGGCATTCATTGATCACATTTTTTCCCTGAGCCACTTGTTTTTTTTTTTGCTTTGTTTTGTTTTTTTTTTTTTTGCTACTCCACCCCTTATTATATCATATCCTATTCATTCACTCTCCCTTTTATTATTTTCCTTCCATAATTGCCTTTTTCAACCATGAAAATTTTGAAGCATTTACACTTAGATCAGGAACTAAACAAGGCTGACCAATCTCACCACTTCTGTTTAAGAGGAGAGAGAGAGATATGAAAGGAATACAAATTGAAAAGGAATGCAGGTGACATGATTTTATACCTGAGAGACACCAGAGGTTCCACCAGGAAACTCCTGGAACTCACCTTTTATCTTTGATACAGGTTCTCTTTTGTTATTCACTACTTCCAACACCAAGCTCACTGGCCCACTGGCACAGAGGATTTGGGACTTCTGTCTCTACCTCCCATCTCACTTTAGAAATGCTGAGATTACAGAGATATGCCACTATATCTGTCTTTTTAATGTGGGTTCTTGCATAATCGACAAAATTTGCACAAAGTATATAATGTGTTGATTTGATATACAGTATGAAAATGATTACAATAAGTTCAGTATATCCATCAACTAATATAGTTTTCAGTGGTGTGTGTGTGTGTGTGTGTGTGTGTGTGTGTGTGTATGTGTGTGTGTTGAGAACACTTAAGATCTATAACAGGTTATCTTTTTTTAACTTTATTGTGTGTGTGTATGTGTGTGTGTGTGTGTGTGTGTGTGTGTGTGTGTGTGTGTGTCAGAGGGCACTGCATATCTCTGTAGAGGACCAAGGGTAACTTCAGGAATCATCTTGGATTGCTTCTACCTCCTTTTGGCTTCACTCTGGGATTTCCTAGGCTCTGCCCACCAAAGACAGAAGTGCAGGTGGCCATCATTTCTGTCTGCATTTTTAAGTGGGACCTGGCATCCCTGCTTATAAGGCAGGGTCTTAACTTCTGAGCCATCTCTCCATTCCTCCCCCTTATTATTAAAGTCTTTACCCCATTGTATATTAGAATTCTGCATCTTAAGAGATTTTGTACCCTTTATTCAACATTTTTCTCACTCTCCTGAAACTGGCATCTACCCTTCTGCTCTGTATGAATTCAAATATGTATGTATCTGGATTATTTCACTTTACATAGGTTCTCAAAGCCTCATCATGTTGTTGAAGGATTTATTTTATTGAAAGACTGAATAATATTCTACTGAAACTAAACCTAACTTATGACATATGTCCCCTTCAAAACATCAAAATGAATTAAAAACTTAATTATAATCTACAAGGAGAAAAACATAATGAAAAACAATTTGATTATACTCTTAATCATTATGTTTTTCAAATAACACAAAGAAAACAAAAAACAAAATAAATAATTGTGATGATAAAATTTTAAAAGTTCTATATGCATAGGAAATAATCACCAGCTTAAGGGAAGGAAGAAAGTATTTCTAAGTTATGCACTTACAATATATAAAGAATTCAATACATAAAGAATTGAAGCAAATTAATCCAATTTGCCAGGAAATGGATGGATTTAGAAACAATTATGTTGAGTGAAGTATCCCAGCCACAGAAAATTATGTACTCCCTAGGTATACATACTAGGTGGATCCTAGTACCAAACCCACTTAGAGACACACTCAAAGATAAATTTCTGTAATACCTACAGTAATTGCAAAGATTATAAACAGGAGAGAAGGGGAAGGAGGGCTCTCCAGAAACAAGGAGAGAGGGGATCATGCTACAGAAGAGATAGTAGGCCACTATCAAGAACTGCAAGTAAGTAATGAGACATCTGATTAAGCTCACAGACTGTCCTTCCTGGTCACTTGCAACTGATGGGGTATGATCTTACAGAAAGGGAAGCCATATAGTCTGGCAGATAGAAGGTAACCATTTTGCAATAACCCACCCCTCACCGCAGTCTCCTACTCTTATTCCATCTACCTTTGAATCTATCCTTATAATAAGACTCTATTTTAACAGCTTTTTATCTTGGCCAGGGGGTGACGTCCAATACCCATCAGGATGGAGCCAAGGGCATTGCAGGAGCAGCAAAACTGAAAAAAAAATTAACAAACCATAATTCAGAACATCAGAGAACCACCTGGAATCAGGCCTGCCTAATCTCTCCCCATCCTGAAGCTCAGAGAAATTTGCGAAAGAGGGGGCAGTAAGATTGTAAGAGCACAAGGATGGGAGGAGTCATGATATGCAAGATACTCCACACAAGTTAGGACCGAAGCAATTATAATAGGACTCTGCATGATCTGCGCAATGACCAACATATCATTGACCCCTCAAAATCTAGCATGGACTAAAGACACTAGGATCCTTAGAAGCAAGGGATTAACAGTCACAATAGTGTTCCTATACTAAAGGGGAACACAAGAAAGAGTTCTAGGCAATGCCACTGAGTCCTTACACCTCATCAGAGAGGAGGACCCAAAGGAAAGTTTGATATACACATTAAAGGATCCTTCAGAGATGAAGGGAGGGGGCACTGGGAGAAAGGGAGGGAGGGAGGAAAGGAAGGGGAAAAGGGGGGAGAAAGCAAGGGGGTCCAGAGAGGAGTGGAGGGAGGGAGGGGACAGGGGTACCTATCACGTTTGTATGAGTAGAAAATAAATAAATAATAATAAAGAACTGAAACAATTCATTATTAAAGCAAAAAGAGATTCCTTATTAAAAATTAGTAAAGAATGTTAATAGACATTGAAATAGAATGTGTTGAGGCACGTTCCTTCCATACCTAACTTATTGATAGCCCTTTTTATCATGAACAGATACCAAAATGATTTCTGCATCTATTAAAATCATCATGGTTTTTATTCTGCATTATGCTCAATGTATCCTATTGATAGACATGTATATATATAAAAACTTTATTTGTATGACAGTTATATGTTAAATCCTGAAGTCAACCTATAAGTCAGTTATATATTTAGTAGGTGAAATATCTTCTGAAAATCTCAAGACCTAGTACTACTTCTAATACTAACATAGGTTTCAGTAAAGATAAATTTAAGTCTCATGCTTGAGGACATGGATCAATGGATAAGATCATTTGTTCAAATCCCCAGCACCCACACTACATAAAAGAGCTGGGCATGTCTGCTTATGTGTGCATGTGGGTGTGTGTGCGTGCGTGCGTGTATGCGTGCGTGTGTGCGTGCGTGTGTGTGTGCATGCGTGCGTGTGGATGTATGTGTGTGTGTGTGTGTGTGTGTGTGTGTGTGTGTGTGTGTGTGTGTTTGTGTGATGCCAGCATTACATATCCTGGAAGCTTGCTGGATAGTTAGTCTAAATGAAATGGTAGGTTTCTGGTTCAGTGACAGACCTGTGTTAAGGTACTAAGAGACAGAGCAATATAACAACAGACCCAGCATCCTCCTTATACATGCTTATGAGCATATGTTATCCACATATTCATGTGCATGCACCACACATACACACAGTACACATATACAACATAAACACACACAGAGATACCCCTAGACTTAGTAGAAAAAAACAGGTTTTTATTTCTAGTTTTCTAAAGGAAGTTATGCTTTTCTTTCATATTGAAATGGTTTTATCATGTATAAAATTATGTGTCATATTTGAAATATAAAACACAAAAGTTTTGAATACAAAACAGACAAGAATAGATCTCTAGTGAAAATTTTAAATTTCATTGTGATTTTCTCACTATCTTCATATATTCTTTCTATAATGGGCAACCAACATTCAAATGATGATTTTCATAATCAAATATATGTAATAAAATATGCATTTGTAACTTTGATTGAAAATTAAAATATAAGAGGTACACAGGAAAAAACAACATATATATTCACAATGTAACAATATGATAATGATTTTGATATTTCAAGGTTTTGTTTCATTGCTAATATTCAACTTTATTTCATTGTCATTGGTGAGAGTATGTTTAGTTTGTATTAAAAAATTATTAAGACTATGAAAGACTCGTTGCCTTAGCACTATCAATTAGAGATGTGTAAGAAGCCAGAATTAGGAGAGACTCTAAGATAATGACTCTTTGGACACATGTCCCACCCTCTTGACAAACCCTGCAAAGTGTAACATCACATTTTGAATGTGGTAGAATGAGTATCTCCGTAAACAGGACAAACCGTTCAATGGGGTAGTTTCTTTGATGTCCATTGAATTTCCCAGAAGCAAAATACTATACCTTGTGCCTTATAGGCATTTTTGTTTCAAAAGTATTTCCTGATTAAGCTATTATTTTATTCTTCTGAATATTATATACGAATGCCATTGTTATGTAAGAACTGGAAGTATTGGACTGTTTATTTTTGTCTTCAGAAAAATTCTTGCAGACCTTAGACTAAAATACATGTTCCTTACCTTCTGTTAATCCAGAAATGTTTCTTTTGGATCCACTTAAAATGTACCTCATAACATTAAAAATTAATAACTTTGATCTATAAAAGAAAAAAGTAAGAAACTTTAAAAATTCATTGTGGTTCAATTTTTAAATGAAGTAAATATCTGTTCAATTAGAGGAAATAACTGCTCACCCATATGAACAAAAGATCAGGGATTAGGAAAAAAAGAAAAACATTTAAGACCCTCTTGAAGGCTCTTTCTATCCATGTTCATCACTGGTTTAGTATGGTCATCTATACCACACTTCAGTAAAATCTTTTCATTCATTCTTCCAAGGATATATGATGTCAGCATTCCTGAGGAGCTGCTGCTAGTACATTGAATTCAGTTTCAATTATTTGGTCTACAGTCTGAAAAAAAATTGCATAACACAGAAAACAATTATACCAGTACTGAGAAGCAACATAGAAACTGACAATTTCTCACATTTCTACTTCATTCTAATCACAACTAAAATCATTTCTTAATGTCACAAACCTCAAAACCAAAATAATGAATAAGTGCAAGAAATAGAGAACTAGGGAGAAGAATAGAGTGTGAAATATACTAAAGTAAAATTGAAGTCAAACGAAGAGTCTAATAGACATTGCTTGCTGTCCATACAGTGATGCAACAGAATAGCATTGAATGGCGCTCAAAATCACACCTTCTGTTCAAAGGACAGAGCTGAGCTTCAGTTCTTACAGGGCTTTATAAAATGGACAGTGTCGAGTCCTTACACCTCATCAAAGAGGAGGATCCAGAGGAAAGTTTGACATGCACACTAAAGGATGCTCCAAACATGGGGGGGGGGGGATGCAGGGGGCACTGGGAGAAAGGGAGAGAGGGGGGAAAGGAAAGGGAAGAGGTGGGGAGGGAGCAAGGGGGTCCAGGGAAGGGGTGGAAGGAAGGAGGGGAATGGGGTACTTATCAACTTTGTATGAGTGGAAGAAATAAAAAAGAAAAGAAAAGAAAAAGAATAATCAAATGGGAAAAAATGGACAGTGTCAGAAGGAATATGATAAATGGCTATGAAGGAGGGTAAGTGAATTGCAAGTCTAATCATAGTAAGAGCTGTATTTTTAATGCATGATGGAAGGCCTATAGACCCCACACTTGTTTTTAGGAACACAGAGTACCTGTGGCAAAAGCAAGGGGTGCAGACTCAGCAGGTGCCTTGAAGATGAAAGCCAGGGTGCCACACCAGTCCCTACACATTCACATGTGCTGCCCAAACCCCTTATTCCTGAAATAGAAATGGGTGGATCCAAGACAGCCCTTCTAACACTGTGCTCCAGCCATTCTAACCTCAGACTCTTCATATCACTGGCTATAATTATCGTTTTGAAACAGGACATGCATTCCTTCCTAAATATAGAAATAAGGGATGTGTATTAGGATGTTGGCCTCATTACATGCCCCTGCATCACAACAGTATGAGTCCATAACCCTTCAATGTTCACTTATACCTCTTCCCAAAACCCACATTCACCAAGGAAATCACTGGCTCGCTTTTCCAAAAGTGATGCTAATTTCATTTTCACTTTGAGAAAATGCATGGGAAATGCCATTTCCAAAACGTTCAGTTGAGGAGGTCATTATTAATATCAGGAGTAATCTGTCTTTCAAACATTAAAATTACCCAAAGCATGCAGTATGTGTACTGACACCATTAGAAATAGACTTCATAAAAACGGCAGGTGCCATTGTCATTTTTGTTACTACTGTTTCCATATTGCAGATGAATAAATTGAATCTTAGCTTGTTGTTCTTTGAGGCAGGGACTCATTATGTATACTGTTTTAGTTTACACAGCTCCTGATTCAACCTGCCCAATGCTGGAATTACAGGCACGTACCACCATTCATGGCTCAAAACTTTCAATAGTAAATCAAAAGTAACAGATCAAAAGTAAAACAATGCTTAACCTTGAGTCTATGTCTTCAGTAACATGTGTTCATTCATTTTAGTACAAAGTCTTTTTTATTTCTGTCATTTAAAATATTATTTTATAAAGCACAGGAAGATTTATACCAAGTCTGAAATCAATACATCAGCAGGCATGAAATGATTGATTTAAGAGCAGATGTGGTAACAAAATGTATCAAAACCCATTTTAAAGTGTTGGGAACACACATTTTTCCATGTTTGCCTTGTACTTTAAAGTGCTGTTGAATTTTTAATGTAGAAAGTAAAGCTATGTTGTGTAAAAAGTAAGGCATTTAAAAACTGACTGCAGCCTTGGCCAGTAGAACGGTGAAGTGGACAGCAATAGCCAGCCATAATGCAAAGTACAGGTGACCTGGCAATACGCACCCAGAATCAGGACAACCTAATCTCTCCCCTTCCTACATCTTTAGGAAGCCTCAAGGAAGAGGGGACGGTAAGATTTTTAGAACCTAAAGATGGGAAGGTCCACCCTTGGACAAAACATTCCATTCAAGGCAGGACTACTGGATCTAGGAACTCACTACAGTAAGACTTGTCCTTAAAACAGACCTGCATAATGACTTACATACCAACATGCCCCCATAGACTATCTCTCTTGAGATAAGAACAAACAGTAGAAACATTGAGGACTAGAGCTAGATGAGTGAAGTGAAATGTCCCTATCTGTTGGGTGGCCTGAGGAGGGGGAGCGTGGGGGCCTAAACCCTCACAAGAGTAGACAAGACAGAGGGAACACTAGGGTCCATAGAAGTAGATAGGCAGGAGAGTGGGAGGGAGTGGGATGGATTGATGAAGGGAAGGGGGATGGAAGAGAGGGGGATGGAGGGAAGCAGAGATAAGTAGTCAATATGCTTGTAAAACTAGGAAGAAATAATAAAAATAAAAAAATTTTAAATAGCAAAAAAAACTTCTGATGCTTTTTTTTAACAATGGTCATGGGAAAGCTCCCAATTATATTATCACTCTAGGCCATATACATTAAAAAAAACCTACATCTTTGATTCTTTCAATGCATCACTGCCTGTGATACAAACATGAGTCATGTCTCAGTTTGTTGCAAGGTTACCTAAAGTACACCCTACTTAACCACAACTAAAAAAAAAAAAGGCAAGACCTCCTCAATTTATATTTATGTTTTTCCAAATGTTGATAGCAAACTCTTGAATTCAATCTTCATCCTTATTCAGCGACACTAAATACAGAGAGGCATTAAATAATGTCTAAATATACTTTTGCATGTAGAAAACTAGAGTAGAAAGACACAGTAATGTTAGCAAACCCAGTTCCGGACCTATGAGATGAGAAATGTACAGTATTTCTCAACCCCGGGGGCTCAGAGGTCAGAGCACCTCAGCAGGGTTTTTTGCATGAGTGGAAAAGAGGAGGGGAGACAGAAGCCAGATGGTTTTGAGAATGTTGACAGTGGCCTGGGATAACTCAAAGACAGGCATGTCAAAATAAACTTCAGACAGATTGTTTCCATTAGAAACCAGTAAGACAGTAGACTTTATTGGCTGGTATTTGTTTTCTGTGTTGTGGGTATTTTATGGAAACAACATCCCTAAACTAAAACCATATTTTTTTTCTTGTTTCACATCTGCTGCACACTTTTCAGACTATTACTTATTCTCAATTGCTTGAACTAAATGTTCTTAATCAGAACAGATATTACAACATGCTGTCTCCAACTGTGTGTTACATGGGCAGTTATTAATCGAAAAGCAAAGATAGGATAGTAAATTAGCATAAAATGATTGTGATTAATTTGATTTGATCTGAGTCTAACAGAATAAAGACATAATGCATACTGAAATTTGCCCAGAGGACTAGGGTCTCAGACACACCAAGTCATAAATTTATCTCTGAATTCATATTAAAATGTTCTTTAATTCTGTGGGTAGAAGGTCTTTTTCTTCATCAATCAGCCTTCCTGGCAGATTGAAGCTCAGCTGGCAGATTGTTTTCTGTGAACTCTGTGAACCAATCAGGACTTAGATAATCTTATTATTCCTCCATGGCCTTGTGTCCCTTTTGATGAGAGTCAGGAGGAGTCATGGGTAATGCTTTCCTTCTGCCAGGGAACACTTGTGTTTCGGTTGTACAAGGTCATGTCTTAATTTAACCACCAACTGGATACTTAATTTTAGATACATAGAGGAACACACTGGCTCCATGGTACTTCCTCCCGTTCAGGGAGGCAATTCCCTAAGTAAGAATGGCAAGATGATCATTCCAAAAGGTGAGATTATGAAATGTTTGATCTGTACCTCATCAGTTCACATATAAAATAGTGCATTATTGGAAATTTTATAACAGATGGGACTACAGGGTATGGTGGCTTCTCATGACTTTCATTGTGGTTGACCTTGCCTGTCTAGAGTACTTATGATTGTGGAATAAAGCTAGAATTGCTTCATTTATTTATAGATTTTCAACCCAGTTGCATAATTATTGTGTCTAAACAAAGTTTATGAAGAAAAAACAATAAAGAAGGAATATGCTAATGAGAAGTGTCAATGTGCATTCTATGGAGTTCTTATGGTTTCTGAAAGTGAAAAATACAGCATCTTTGCAAATAATTAAAATAAACTTTATGGAGGCTTATTTTTATCTCCAAGTGTAAAAGAAATGGACTTTGTGTTCCAACTAAAAAGAATTTTTTAATGGAAAATAAACAACATTCAGCAAAACTGGAAATTTGCTTCTGAAAATCATGCAATAGAATGTTGAGGGTGCAAAGTCCTTAAAATATATCTGATGTCATCCTGAAAGATTTCTAAAGAACCATCTGTATTTTACAGTGATTTAATCTCCATGCATTACTAGTGATATGGACAAGGAAATGTCCTTATGTAATAAATATCAGTATAATAAAAATATCAAAATTTCATGCTTTAGTTGTTTTTTGTGAAAATACCTATTATATTTTACATTAAACTATGCCTAAAATATTTGTACTTCACCACAATAAGTTTGTGGTTATTGATTAAATTCTGTTAGAAAACATTTTCTGAAACTTATGAGCTTTTTATGTTACAAACGAGACATAGTTTCCACTAATTCCATCAGCCACAGTATTCTGGCTAAGCCTGTGTGGCTTCTGTTAGCAGTTAACTGGGTTTATGTGTCTCATCTTCACCATCCATGTGATGTGTGTGAATGTGAGCAAATTGCCTGACCATTTAACTACAGTTTCCTCATCTGTAAAATGGGAGAAAAGTGTATTGCACTCATAACATCCAATGTCTCAATAGATGTTAGTTATGGTAGTTGCTAAATTCAGTACAAGTATTTATTAAAATTTTCAGTGTGTTTACCTCTGTACTAAAGTTAGATGAGCAGCCAGAGAATGGGATGTCTATAACTGCATTATTTAAAAAGAGCAAGTTCTCTAAGGTCTAGATTCCATACATTTGTGCCCAAAACATAGCAGAGTTTTAATACAGTTTTTAGAATAGATAAACAGGATGGCCTGAAAGTCCTAACGGTAATAATTGATGGGTCAGTTCTCTTTGTCTTTTCATTCTATGGTAATGTTTTGACACTGTGTCTCTGTTTTTCAACAAGGTGATGGACTATGATCCACGATAGTCTGATTATCAAAAAGGAGACATGGCTACTAGACAGTGTTGTAAGAGGATTTGTAAGTGGATAAAGAGCTTTTCTCAAAGGGCGCTAAGTAATAGAGCCATGCCTGCCTCAAGGTCTCTGTCTTGTTCTAATTTCTGTTCATCATTTGTCATTGTCAACAGAAAATGAGGACATATAAGACATGCTTATTAAATATGGAAATAGGGCAAAATTTAGAGAGGTAGAAAATTCATTATACTATAGCAGATGGGAATCAAGATCAAATCTTAAAAATGATAAAGTAGTAATAAATAAAGAGTGCCACACACAAATGTCTGTAAAAAAATGTAACTTGGAAGGGATAGTGAGATGACTCAGACAGTAAAGATCCTGTCACACACACATGTGGACCTGAATTTGCATATAGAATCCTGGACATGGTGACTTATATCTATAATCCCTCTTTCTTAAGACTGAGTAATAGTCCATTATAAATGCATGGCATATTTTCTTTATTCACCTGTCAATAGATGTTTAGGTTGGTTCCATGTTTGCTATTCTGAATAGTGCTGCAGTAGACATGGGAGTGCAGATTTCCTTTGCCTAGATCATAAACTAAGCCTACTTTTTTATTTTTTGAGGAATTTTCATAGTTTATTTATTTATTTATTTGTTTGTTTGTTTGTTTGTTTAATTACCACTCATACAAACTTAACAGGTACACCGGTCCCTTCCCTCCCTCCACCCCCTCACCCCTCTGTGTCCCCCTCCCCTCACCCTTCTCTCTCCATCCCCCAGTGTCTCCCCCTCCCATCCCCGGAGCATCCTTTAATGAGCATGCCAAACTCTCCTCTGGGCCCTCCTCTCCAATGAGGTGCAAGGACCCAGTGGCATTTCCCAGAACCCTTTCCTGTGTTCCCGTTAAGCATAGGAACACTACTGTGGCTGTCAATCCTTTGCCGCCAAGGATCCTAGTGCCTTTAGCAAACGCTAGACTTTGTGAGGTCAATAGTGTGTTGGACATTGCAGAGGGCATGCAAATTTCCCTGAGTTTCAGGATGAGGAGAGATTAGGCTGGGCTAGTTCCAGGTGGTTGATATAGAGTCTCTGATGCTCTGGATTATGGTTTGTTGATTTTTTTTCCAGTTTTGCTGCTCCTGTTTTTATTTATTTTTATTGAGAATTTTTCATATACAGATAAAATGTGTTTCTGTCATTGCCCTGACCTCATCTCCTTCTTCTCCAACTCTTTCTGCCTACTTTCCTTTCCACACCCTCTCTTCCCCTGGTCAATCACGCCATGTCCCTCCCACCCTCTTGTCTTGTTTATGGGATCAAAGCGCTCCCTTTGATTCTTGTGATGGTAAGGGAGTCAGATTTCTGTTGCAGTCTATGTGGCTTCTCAGTGGGCAAAGTCATAAATAGAGAGATTTCTCTTTCCTTGTCCAGTATCTGCCCCAGAAGTGCAGTTATTTCTCTTGAGATTCTTGCCAGTCTTTGGGGGAATGTTGATATGTCAATCATTGTGTAGATCTGGTGATAGGAGTTCTCATTGCAGTGAGCTCCTGGTTACAGGATTCCTGTTGTGGCTATAGTGTGTTGATCAGAAGTACTGTCCCGCATCTTTTGAATCTTACTGTCCTCTCTTCCACGAAGTCACCTGAGCCTTAGGAGGGGGAAAGGTTTTGATGAGCTGATTGGGGCTAAGTATTCCAGGTCACTTTGGCTAGTTGTGGCTTTCTACCTCACATGTCTTCCATTGTAATAGGTACATCTTGGTTGAGCTTTGAAAGTTTTTTCTTTTTGTAGGGTTAAATAAGAAGTGTTTAGATGGTGTTTTACTATCAAGTTTTTATAGTTAACACTAAGACATTTGTTCCTGTCTATTTTCTTCCAATCCACTGTTATTTGGATAAATTCACAATATCAGACATGAATTCCCTGACAATAAGAGGTTTGGAACCACCCATGGGTCTTACATACGGCTGTTGCCGATTTCCTGATTTCTTCCTATTAGAATGGCAGTAGCTTGTAGCATTCATAACTTGGTGAAACCCTTAATCCCTCTTTTCCCCTAAGCCACTTGTCACTTTTTTTCACTGTCACCATATTTCCTTCCCTAATGTCAGACTTTTCTTCCCTAATGACCTAACCCATCTCTTTGCCCACATCCTTTTGTCTCCACTCCTTTGTGGTCTTCCTTACCCCTGCCCCCAGAATTATATTACTTTGCAGTTTTTGGGTGTTGTACAAGTGTCCCTTTCATTTTGAAAGTTTAATGCTGGGATCCACTTATAAGAGAGAACATTTGGGGCTTGTCTTTCTGTGCTTGGGATACTTGGCTCAGTATAATTTCTTCCAACTACATTCATTTACCAATAAATTTCATTAATTCATTTTTCTTGACAGGTGAGTAGTAGTCCATTTTGTATGTGTATCACATTTTTATTATCCATTCATCTACTGTTGGATATATTGTGAATGCAGCTGTCATGAACATGGATGTACATGTGTCTATATAGTAAGATGTAGCTTTCTTAGAAAATATTTCCAGGAATAGGATAGTTGGGTCATATGGCATTTCAATTTTTAACCTTTTTAGGAACTTCCATACTGATCTCCAAAGAGGTTGTTCAAGTTTGCATTCCTACCACTAGTGTATGAGAGTTCCCTTCTCCCTATATCCTCACCAGTATTATTTGTTGAGTTTTGGGTTTTAAACTTTCTGCCTGGGGCAGATGATATCTCAGTGTGGTTTTAGTTTTTATTTCTCTAATGGCTAAAGAAGTGGGATTTTTAAAGATACTTTTTAGACATTCGAAGTTCATCCTGAGAAAAGTTTCTTTCAAGATCTAAGGCCCATATTTCAATTGGATTGTTTGCCTTCTTGGTATCTAACTTTTTGAGTTCTTTGTGTACTATGGATGATAGTCCTCTATCAAACGTGTGGCTAACGAAGCTTTTCTCCCATTCTGTGGGTTCTCTTTGTGCTCAGTTAATGAAATCTCATTTGTTGATTGTTGGTCCTATTTCCTTTGCACTCGATGCCTTATTCAGAAAATGTAAGCCTAGGCCTATCAGTTCAAGCCTATTTCAATTATTTCTTCTAAGAGTTTTATAGTTTCTGGTCTAACATTGAGGTCTTTGATCCATTGGACTTAATTTTCATGCATGTTGACAGATATGGGTCCAGTTTCTTTCTTTTCCTTGTGGAAATCCAATTTTACCAGCACCATTTGTTGAAGATGCTGTCCTTTTTTCCATTTTTTTTTTTCTGGGCACCTATGTTAAATATTAGCTGACATAAGGTATATAAATTTATATCTGGGTCTTCAATTTTAATCCATTGATCTATGCATCTAATTTGGAGCCAGTACCATGCGGACTTTATTACTATAAATTTACGGAATAGATCGAGGTCTGGTGTGGTGAAACCTCTAATAGAGTTTTTATCACTCAGGATTGTTTTTGCTATCCTGGGTCTCTTGTGTTTCCATATGAATTTTGAGATTATTTTATCAACTTCTGTGAAGAATTAGGTTCGAATTTTTATTGGTATGGTATTGAGTCTATCTATTTCTTTTGGTAAGATGCTCATTTTTTTCAATGTTAATTCTACCAATACAGGAACATGGGCAGTCTTTCCACCTTCTGGTCTCGACTATAGTCTCTTTCTTTTTCTTTTTTTATTTTTTTTTCTTTCTCTACTTTTACAAGCATATTGGTATCTATCCAAGCTTCCCTCCCTCCTCCCTTCTTCTCCACTTCCCTCCATCTCCTTTCTTCTCTTCACCATTCTCCCCCACTCCCTTCTACCCTTCTCCTACACCTATCTGCCCCTATGAGTGCTCAGGCCTCCATGATATATCAAGTTACCTTTCTTCAGGCCGCGCTACTGATATGCGCATTTCCCTTGATTAATCCAACTTAGACTCAAACATTTCTACTTTAAGCCCCAATGCATTCTGTGACTATAAGAACAACTATCAAAAGAGTACTTTGATATGTTGTCTTCCTACCTATAGGTTTATTGGCTGTCTTCCCTATTGACTTTTTTCTTCCCTTTTTTTATAAGTTCTTGTTCTAGTTTACAGTAACAGGGATGTGTATCCTTCTTACAAATGGGCCTTCAATCCAGTCAGAAAGTTGCTGGTTCTCTCCTTGATACTCATGCCACTATTACACTGATGGGTGGGAGAGGTTGGGGGAGAATGGTGAATTCTATTTAGGACGATGCTTGCTTTAGGCTTGTCACATATAGCCTTTATCAAGTTGAGATAGGTCCCCTCCATTCCTGTTTTCTCCAAAGTGTAATTTCTTTAAGCTTTTAAAGTTTTCATTATACAGGTCTAGGACATCCTTAGTTAGATATATTTCAAAGTATTTTACTTTGAGGATGGATCTGGTAAATGGTACTGTTTCTCTTAATTCATTGTCACTTTGTTCATCCTTGATGTATAAGAAAGCCATTTGATTTTTGAACATTAATTTTGTAACCTGCCACTTTATTGAACTTGTTTGTTAGTTCCAGTATGATATTAAACAGAAGTACTGAGAGTGGACAGTCTTGTCCAAATCCTGACCTAAGTGTGAATGCTTCAATTTTTTTTTACCATTTAGTATGATTTTTGCTATGGAGTTGGTGAATATGGCCTTTACATATGTTCTATCCATCTCTATTGTCTCCAGGGCTTTTATCATAAGAGGATGTTGAATTTTGTCAAAAGTTTATTCTGAATCTATCAAGAAAATCATGGGATTTTTGGTCCTTACATTTGTCTATGTGATGATTTACATATATTAAACCAACTTTGTGTTTCTAGAATACATCTAACTTGGTCATAGTGAGTGATTTTTTTTTATATTTTTGAATCCTTTTTCTAAAATTTTGTTGAGGCTCTTTGCATCTGTGTTCATCAATAAGATTTGCCTAAGGTTTTCTTTTTTAATGTGCCTTTATTTGGTTTGAGGATCAGTCCAATATTGGCTTTATAAAAAGAGTTTGGAAGTGTTCCTTCGTTTTACATTTTGTAGTGGAGTAGTGGTGCTATTTGTTCTTTAAAAGTCTCATAGAATTCTGTGCTGAATTCATCTGGCCCTGGGCTTTTTTCATTTGGGAAATTTGTAATTACTTCTTTAACTTTGTTAACTTGTTTTAAGACTGATTAAAAATTCAATTCAATTTTATTATATTGTATGTGCTTAGATATTCATCCATTTCTTCCTTTTTGTCAAACTTGATGAAGTGTAAACTTTTGAAATGTGACCTTATGATTATTTGAATTTCCTTGGTATCAGTTGTGATAGCTCCATCTTCATCTTCATTAATTTTATTAATTTGAGTTTTCTCCCTTTCAGTTTTGGTTAATTCTGCTAAGAGTTTATCAATTTTATTTATTTTTCAAAGAATCAGCTCTTTGATTGATTCTTTATATCATTTTCTTTGTCTCAATATTAGACATTTCTCCCCTGATTTTACTGATCTCTGCTCATCTATTGTTTTGGGGATTGTATTATTCTTTTTCCTCTAAAGCTTTAAGATACATTGTTTAGTTTTTACATGTGATGTGTCCATTTTTTTATGTAGGCTTTGAGTGTTACAAACTTTCCTCTTAGGACTGCCTTCATCAGATCCCAGAGATTTTGATTGATATGTGTTTTTTTTTCATTATCATTAAGTTCTAGGAATTTTTTAATTTACATTTTGACTTCTGTCTAGACCCATTCCTTATTCTGCAGCATGGTATTTAGCTTCCAAGAGTTTGTGTACTTTGTACAATTTACCTTGTGGTAGATATCTAGCTAGCTTTATTCCATGGTGATGAGACAAAGTACAAAATGCAATTTTAATTTTCTTGTGCATATGGAGGCTTGCTTTGTGGCCTAGTAATGCGTATTTCTTGGTGTTAGAATGGAAAGTTGGGTAGATATCAGTCAGGTCCATTTGATTTATGGTTTGATTTAGTTCCAGTGTGTTTCTGTTCTGTTTTTGACCTGTTGACCTATCTGTTGGTGAGAGTGGGATGCTGAAATCCTCTACTATTGTTGCATTTGGGTTGACTTGTTATTTTAGACATTGCATTATAAATGAATGTGGGTTAGCCTACATAAGGTGAGTATATGTTTAGAATTGTCCCATTGTTGGATTGTCCCATTGATGAATATGTAGTATGCTTCTGTGATTCTTGTGATTTGTTTTGACTTGAAGTCCATTCTGCCAGATATTAGAATTGCTGGTCCTGTTTGTTTCCTTGTTCCTTTAGCTTGGAGTACCTTTGACCTGAGTTAGTGCCTATCTTTCATGGTGAGATACATTTTTTGATGGCAGCAAATCATTAGGTTGTGGGTTTTATTCCATGTTTGTAAAACTATGTCTCTTGATCAGGGAGTTAAATCCACTGACATTTAAGGTTATAACTGAGAAATGTTTGCTGATTTGTGTCATGTTGTGAATTTTGTGATTTTTACATGTGTATTTCTTTGCTAGTAGTGCTGGAATTATTTTTTCCCTTCTGTGCTCCTGAGTGTGTTTCTCCTTTTCTTCAGACTTAAGTATTTTTCCTAGTATGATCTGCAGACCTGATTACCAAATCATGTAGTCCTTCAATTTATCCTCATGGAGGAAAACTTTTCTTTCACCTTCAGTCATGACTGATTGTGGGTTTTTTGTTCTGTTTTTGCTTGTGTATGTGTCTGTGTGTCTATATGTATCAGAGAGCACTGCGTGTGCCCACGAAGGCCCAAGGGTGACTTTAAGAATCACCCTGAACTGGGCTACTTCTGCTTTACTTTGCTCTGGAGTTTCCACACTCCTTTCAGGGTTAAAAGTACAGGCTACTGCCATTTCTGCCTGGCATTTTTACATGGAATCTGGGATACAAACTTAGGACCTTCTTGCAGGGAAGAAGCTTTAACCCCTGAGCATCTTTATCCCCATGACTTATAGTTTTGATGAATACAGCAACTTAGGCTGGCATTTGTGATCATTCAAAACCTGAAGTATTTTCATTAAAAAAAATCAATCATTATTCTAATAGACTTACCTTTAAATGTGACTTTTTTTCTCTCTCTCGAGACTCTCATTTATCTTGTACCTGCAGTATTTTGAGTGTTATTTGCTGTGGCATGCTTCTATTCTGGTCATATCTGATTAGTGTACAAAATGTATCTTGTACTTGGATGGAGATCTTGTTCCTTGGGTGTGGAAAGTTTTCATTTATGATGGTGTGAAAAATCACTTCTGGTGTGGCATTGTGGATTTCTTGTTCTGGATTTCCATGTATGTGCAGGTTTGATTTTTTTCGAGGTTTCTCAAAGCTCTTGAATATTTCTTTCATGTTTATTTTGACTTTCTTAGTTTCTTTAACTGACCTTTTTGTTATGCAATCTTGTTTTCTAGTTCTAATATATTCTATTTTTGCTTCATCTGTGATGAGACTTTCTTCTGAATTTTGGACTGTACTGAGCTTTATTTTAATTTCAAGTAGAATTTCTGCGTGAGTTTTTTTTTCAACTACTCCTTGCTTAGTTCTGCATCTTCAATTGCCTTTTTCATGTTATTTACGGTTTTTTCCCTGTTCATATTTACTTATCTACTTATTCATCTCCTCTTAGAGTTTCTCTAGCATTTTTGATCATATTGTTAATCAAGTTTTGGAAATCATTATCTTAGTTATTGTTTTCTTAGCTAATATCCAAAAATTATTCTGGTCAAAATTTATCGTTATGGGGTCCATGTCTTTTGCAGGAGACATTTTTCCTTGCTTTTGTTGTATTTTGTAGATTTACAGTGTGACTTGGGTATCTTGTTTTGGTCTTTGTTTGCTTTCTTTGGTACATGTTTCTGACTCTTTTGAGTCAGAATTTCTAGACTTAGACCATTGTTTCAACAGCTTCTCTTGATGTGGAAGGGATGGTGCTATTTAAGGGTCAGTCTAGGGTTACTTGGTGCTGTTTTGTGGGTGAGGTTGTTGCAGTGTCCTAGAGACATGTATACCCAGCTCTGATTTCTTGAGGTTGACAGGATTTATGGTGGAGTTTTAGTTCAGAGGCTTAATATTGTGTGTCAGGTTTGATAGGTGAGGTTTGGATTAAGTAACAGAGCAACCTTAAGAAGACAAATAAGGTGAGCATAGTAGTCACAAGTTAGAGTTGAGTGGGAGATGGCAGTTTTTATGGATTGTTACCGATGTGTGAAGGTGAATGGCTAAGACCCTGAAGGGGGAGTGTAAGGGGCTGGTTTAAGGTGTATGGAAATCTTAAGATGGAATGACTATCATTTGAGAATAAATAGAAAATAAAATGCGTTTTTTATCTTACAATTAGATACAAAGTCTGTTTTGTGTTGAATGGTGAGATTCTCGGGGTCCTTAGTTGTGTGAGGTTGGTTTGCTGGTCCCCAGCCTATGGTTTCTGTGTATCTAACAAATTCCACAGTCTACCTTGGCTGTGGAGGAAAGGGCTTGTACTGTTTATATGATGGTTTTAGCAAAAGGTAGAATCAAAAGTTTCATGATGAGAAAAAGAAAAGGACTGGAATTGGTAAATAAAGGGTAAAATAATTTAATTTTTTAAAAAAATTCAAATTCACTACATTCATGTATGAAACCCTGAAAGTAAGTAAGTAAGTAAATAAATGTAACTATGTGGAGTAACATGTTTTAGTTGACTGGTTCTGGTTAATATTTCAGAAAGAATATATAAAACAAATATAAAATCTTTAAGTTCTGTATCTTAATAATGTGCAGTTTTTTAAACTTCTGATCTTGGTTCCCTTTACCTCAACATAAATGGGGGAAAATTCATTATTCTTTTCTTGATCTGTATGTTTGTGTGTGTGTGTGTGTATACATATATGTGTGTATGCATGTGTCCCCCTCCCCTCTGCCCTCCCTCCCATCCCCCAGTGCCTCTCCCTCCCATCCCCGGAACATCCTTTAATGTGCATGCCAAACTCTCCTCTGGGTCCTCTTCTCCAATGAAGTATAAGGACCCAGTGGCATTTCCCAGAACCCTTTCCTATGTTCCCCCCCCCTTTTTTTTTAACATTTTTTATTATTATTTCTGCTCATACAAACTTAATACTACACCGGTTCCCTCCCTGCCTCCTCCTCCTCCTGACCCCCCTGCTCCTCTTCCCCTCACCCCTCTCTCTCCATCCCCCAGTGCCCCCTCAATCCCAGGAGAATCCTTTAATGTGCATGCCAGACTCTCCTCTGGGCCCTCCTCTCCGATGACATACAAGGACCCAGTGGCATTTCCCTGAACCCTTTCCTGTGTTCCGCTTAAGCATAGGAACACTAATGTGGCTATCAATCCCTTGCCTCCGAGGATCCTAGTGCCTTTAGCCCATGCTAGACTTTGTGGGGTCAATAGTGTGTTGGACATTGCACTGGGCATGCAAAGTCTAAATGTGATTGCTTGGCCCTAACTTGTGTGGAGTATCTTGCATACCATTACTCCTCCCATCCTTGTGCTCTTACAATATTGCCGCCCCCTCTTCCACAAATTTCCCTGAGCTTCAGAATGGGGAGAGATTAGGCTGGCCTAGTTGCAGGTGGTTCATATAGAGTCTCTGATGTTCTGGATTATGGTTTATTGATTTTTTTTTCAGTTTTGCTGCTCCTGCAATGCCCTTCGCTCCATCCTGATGGGTATTGGATGCCACCCCATGGCCAGAGAGAAAAACTAGAGTCTTGTTATAAGAGTATATTCAAAGATAGATGTAATAAAAATAGGATGCCGAGGTGAGGGAGGGGACAATCACCCATTTGCAAAATGGTTAATTTCTATCTGTCAGACTATATGCCCTCCCCTTCTGGTAAGATCATACCCCAACAGTTGCAAATGATCAGGAAGGAAAGTCTGTGAACTTAAACAGATGTCTCATTACTTATTTGCAGTCCTTGATGGTGGCCTTTTTTTCCTGCTGTAACATGGTCCCCTCTGTCCTTGTTTCTGGTGAGGCCCTCCTTCCCCATCCCTCCTGTTCATAATCTGTGCCATTACTGTAGGTATTACAGAGATTTATCCTTGAGTGTCTCTAACTGGGTTTGGTAAGATGTACCACTTTTTCCTTATCTACTCGTCAACTATTGGACATTTGGGTTGATTCCATGACTTTGCTATTGTAAACAGTGATGCTATGAACATAGTCGTGCTTGTGTTATCCAGGTGAATTTTTGCTTCATGGGGGATTATTCTCCAAAGTGGAATAGCAGGGTCATATGGCATTTCAATCTTTAACTTCTTTAAGAATCTCCAGACGGCCCCTTTTGCACCCCACCCCGCTTCGTCGGTAGGTCCCCCCCCCCCCCCCGCACCGCCCACCAGGACCCCAGGTCGGCCCACAGGGACCCGGCTTCGACTCCCACCATCCAGCCGGAGCCGCGCGCGGGGCCGAGGGACGAGGAGGACCTCCCCCTGCGCCCGGCCCTGCCCCAGCTGCCCTCGGGTTAAATAGCTCCACGCCGTCACCCCCATCCCCCCTTTGCACCCCACCCCGCTCCACCCGTCCCGACGCGCGCGCGGTCCAGCCGGGCCTCACCCCACGACCTAGGTAAGTCTCCGCCCGCCCCGCCCACCAGGACCCCAGACCAAATAATTCAGTTTAGTGAAATTGAGAGATCTTAAGAGTTAAAATGACAATGCCAAAGTCAAAGTGCAAATCCATGAGAAGCAACACTCAAGTAAACAAATTTCCCACTGAAGAAATTAACCCCATAATGTTAAGACTCCAACAAGAACAAACCCACAGGAAAAAGGCCAAGAAAGCCCCACCCAGGATAAAGACTTTCAAAATATGATCATTACCATGTTCAATACTATGAAAGAGGAAATCAGGGAGGAATTACATAATCGAATCAATCGCTTTGAAGAGGAACACAACAGACATCTGGAGGAGTTGAGAAAAACAGTGCAAGAAACAAAAAGTGGCATAGAGCAGTGAAATCAAACTCAAGCAGAGTTTAAAACTGAGCTAAAAGACAAGTTATCTTCAACCCAGAACGCCACAGAGAGTCTTATCAACAGAACTAACGAAGCAGAAAACAGAATTTCAGACCTTGAAGATAAAGTGGGAGTACTAACCAGCTCAATGGAAGAGGTTGTTAAAGCCAAAAAGATACTTGAGAGAAATATCCAAGACATATGGGACACCCTGAAAAAGCCTAACATGCGTATTCATGGAATACCAGAGCAAGAATCTCAAAATACCACCCCTGAGGAAATTTTTCAAACGATCATCAAGGAAAACTTTCCTCATCTAAAAAAAGAGAGGCCCATCCATATACAAGAGGCATTCCGCACCCCAAACAGATACGACCAAAATAGAAGCACACCCCGGCAAATAATAGTTAAAACACTCCACATTCAAGATAAAGAACTGGTGCTGAGAGTTTCAAGGGAGAAAAAACAAGTCACTTTTAAAGGTAAACCTATTAAAATAACAAATGACTTCTCAGTCGAAACAGTAAAAGCAAGAAGAGCTTGGAGAGACATACTTCAAGTATTGAATGAGCAAAAATGTCAACTAAGGCTGATTTACCCTGCAAAACTATCAGTCATGATCGAGGGAGAAAGAAAAATTTTCCAGCACAAAGACAACTTTAAGGGATACATGGCCACCAAACCAGGCCTTCAAAAAATGCTAGAAATGATACTCAAGCGTGAAGAAAAAAACAGGCATATCCAGGAGAACAGAAGGCAAGTATAACATCATTAAAAACGAAGCAATATACTTATAAAAGCTACTAAACATAATAAATGTCTGAAATGATATCTCAGGGAAGTTTTGATTTGCATTTCCCTGATGGCTAAGGATGTGGAGCATTTTTTAAGATATTTGTTGGGCATTTAATTTCATACCTGGTAAAGTTTCTTTTACGTTCTAGGGCCCATTTTTTTTTTTTTATAGAAAACCTAGATTTATTTGTCAAACTATTACAAAGACAAACCATCATTGGGAGTTCTCTGAAGATGTCATCACAGATTACTTATTCTCTTACAGAAAGCTTAAGTAAGAGGTGGACAATGAAGGTTCTAACCTAGGAGACCATAACAGCAGACAGGTAAACCATGTAGGAATGCAAGCTAGCCAGAAGCACTTGTAGCATAGAGGGATACCTGGGTGGGATTTTCCCAAGAGACTACCTAGAGTGGAACTGAATTAACGAACCTGGGCCCCAAGTAAAGGACCTGAGCCTTTACGAAGATGACAGAAGCTGATTCCTCCAGACCTGTCTTTCTCTCACGGGTTGAGAGTTTCCTCAGGCCCCAGAAAGGAAGCTTCAGCCTCTCCCATTCCCACCCAGTCCACCGCACCCCACGCTCCTGTGTAGATCACCGAGCAGGCCTGCCAGCAGAGACGTGTGAAGACAGCAAAGGCAAGGATTAGAGGCCTACTAAGAGGATAGCTAGACACGGGAAGTTTGGGAGTAAATGACAGACTACAAATACCCCTTTCGTTAAGTTAATTCACCTTTGTTAATAAAGGTCATAGTTTCTTCTGCTGGTGACAACAAGTCAAAAAAGAACTGGTTTTAAGTGAGTTTTGGAGAAGGAAAAGTCTTTTACCAACCCCTCTCCATAGTGGAAGAGGCACCAAGTTCTCTCCTACAGTCATGAGCAAAATCTTATAGCAGCAAAATAATTTTCAGTGATCAACATCTGCATCCTCGAATTGTCCAGCAACTGTTGGTGTGGCGTCCACTTCCATGCCATCTTCATAATCTCTTATTGAATTTTCTGTCCGGACGCCAGCCATATTATACTGGCTGCTCACAGACTGAGAAAGCATTCCTTCCAATCTCCCAATGTGGCTTGCCCTTCTGCTGTTAAATGGGACAGTCCTTCTTCATAAGTGTAAAATGTAGGGATATCCCCCTGTCCTTGCTCGTGTGCTTCCACATCATACTCGTCTCCATCATAATCATCGGAGTCTTCGTCCTCAGGATCTGGATGCACGGCCTGGCAATCACACATTGCAGTGAACATTGCCTCCAACGCTGACTTGTCACTAGGCACAAATCTAAACTCAGTAATGGGCTCCACATCATCATCACTGTCTTCCTCATCTTCTTCAGAAAGAGATTCTTTTGATTCTTCTCCAAATTTTGCATTCACCATAACATACAAATGCTCTCGAGGGTAAGCATTTAGGTCTCTGGAAACTGCATGCAAATTAATGGTGGGATATTCCAGTGAGAATCCTAATCCGGACCCATCTAACCAAGACAGGCGGCTCTCGGCGATGTAAAGCGTGCGGGTGCCGAGCCCCTTCCCGTTCAGCACCGCCTCGGTATCGGGCTGCTGCTGCCGGAGCCCCTCCGCCGGCCGGGGCAGCGGGAAACTTTTGAGGAAGCTCATGGCAGGAGAAAGCATCGATGCACCCAGGGCCCATTTTTTAATTGGTCCATTTGTTTCCTTGGTGTTTAGTTTTCTAAGTTCTTTATGCACTCTGGATAATAGAGCTCTATCAGATATGTGGTTAGTGAAGATTTTCTTCCATTCTGTGGGTTGCCTTTGTGCTTAGGTTACAATCTCTTTATCAGAACAGAAGCTCTTTAATTTCACAAGATCCCATCTGCTGAGAGTTGGTTGTAGTGACTGTGCTATTGGATGTCTGTTTAGGAACTCTTGGCCTAGCCCAATCAGCTCGAGGGTGTTCCCTACTCTTTTAACTATGGTTTTTATAGTCTCTGGCCTTATATTGAGGTCCTTGATCCATTTGGAATTAAGTCTTGTACATGATTACAAGTACAGGTCCAGTTTTAATCTTCTGCATGTGGAGATCCAGTTTTGCCAGCACCATTTATTGAAGATGCTGTTCTTTTTCCACTGGATTTTTTGGGCCCCTTTGTCAAAGACCAAATGGCTGTAGTTGTGTGGGCTTATATCTAGGTCTTCAACCCTTATCCATTGATCTGTGTGTCTATTTTGGAGCCAGTACCAGGATGTTTCTATAACTATGGATTTGTAGTATAGACTAAGGTTTGGTATGGTGATACCTCCAGCAGTTTTTGTTACTCAGGATTGTCTTTGCTATCCTGGGTCTTTTGTGCCTCCATATGAATTTTGAGATTGTTTGGTCAACTTCTTTAAAGAATTGCTTTGGGATTTTAATTGGTATAGCATTGAATTTGTATATTGCCTTTGATAGGATGGTCATTGTTACGATGTTGATTCTGCCAATCCAGGAACATGGGAGATCTTTCCACCTTCTGGTGTCTTCTGTAATTTCTCTCTTTAGGGTTTTAAAGTTTTCATTGTAAAGGTCTCTTACTTCCTTGGTTAGGTTTATACCAATGTATTTCATTTTTTTAGGGGCTATAGTAAATGGGATTGTTTCTCTCAGGGTTTTTTCACTTCTTTCATTCTGGGCATATAGGAAGGCCACTGATTTTTGTACATTTATTTTGTATCCTGCCACACTGCTGAATTTCTGTATTAGTTCCAGGAGCTTCCTGGTGGAGTTTTTGGGATCACTCAGGTATAAGATCATGTCATCTGCAAATAAGGATAGCTTTAACTTTTTCCTTGCCAATTTGAATCCCTTTTATGTCTCTTTCTTGTCTTTTGGCTTCAGCTAAGACTTCAAGTACAATATTGAATAGACGTGGTGAGAGTGGACAGCCTTGTCTAGTTCCTGATCGAAGCAGAAATGCTTCAAGTTTTTCCCCATTGAGTATAATCGTTGCTATTAGCTTGTTGTATACAGCTTTTATTATATTGATAAAGGTTCCTTCCATTCCAACCGTCTCTAGGGTTTTGATCATAAAAGGCTGTTGGATCTTGTTAAAAGTTTTCTCTGCATCTATCGAGAGTATCATGTGGTGTTGGACCTTGGACTAGTTTATATGGTGAATTAAATTAATTGATTTGCGTATGTTGAACCAACCTTGCGTGCCAGGGATAAAGCTTACTTGATCCCCGTGAATGATCTTTTTGTTATGTTTTTAAATCTGATTTGCTAAGACTTTGTTGAGAATCTTTGCATCTGTGTTCATTAGAGAGATTGGCCTATAGTTTTCTTTTTTTAAATGTATCTTTATTAAGTTTTGGGATTAAGACGATATTAGCTTCATAGAAGGAATTTGGTAGTGTTCCTTACTTTGCTATTTGATGGAACAGTTTAAGGAGTATTGGTGTTATTAACTCCTTAAATGTCTGGTAGAACTTTGTGTTGAATCCATCTGTTCCAGGACATTTTTTGGTGGGAAGATTCAAGATTACTTCCTCGATTTCCTAATATGTTATAGGACTATTTAAATAATTCACAACTTCCTGATCCAATTTCGGTAAGTTGTGTTTACTTAGGAATTCATCCATCTCTTTTGTGTTGTCAAACTTCACAGAGTATAAGTTTTTGAAATATGACGTTATAATACTCTGGATTTCTTGGGTATCAGTAGTGATAACTCCATTTTCATTTCTAATTTTGTTAATTTGGGTTTTCTTTCTTTTGCTTTTGGTTAATTTAGCTAGGGGTGTATCAATCTTATTGATTTTTTCAAAGAATCAGCTTTTTGACTGGTTGATTTTCTGTATCGTTTTCCTAATCTCGATTTCGGATATTTCTCCCCTTATTTTGCTAATCTCTCTTCTACTGCTTTTGGGATCAGATTGCTCTAGTTTCTCTAAAGCTTTAAGCTGCATTGTTAAGTTATTTATTTCTGATGTTTCCATTTTTTTGATGTAGGCATTAAGAGGTATGAACTTACCTCTTAGGACAGCTTTCATTGTGTCCCAGAGATTTTGGTAAGTTGTATTTTCATTATCATTCACATTCAGGAAATCTTGAATTTCCTTTTTAATTTCTTCCTGAATCCAGTTCTCATTCAGCATCATAGTTTTAAGTTTCCAGGAGTTAGTGTATTTTCTGTTGTTTATTGTGTTGTGGATAAAAGGACCTATCTTAATTCCTTAGAAGTGTCTTGTTGCATATGGTTAAAGAATTGCCATTTTTAAGTGTGGCATTTACTCATAACATATTTTTCATGTGCATTTAATTTAATAACTTTATTTTATTCGATTTAATTTGTCAATTCCATATCTTTTGGGGAGGGTACATATGCTACAGCATGTGTTTGGAACGACAACTCACAGATGTTATTCTTTCCTTCCACCATGTGATTTTGGGTATTAAACTCAGGTCTTCAGAAAAAGGAACAAGTGTGTTTACCCAGTTATTTTGTTAGCCCTTTGGAACTTTCTTTTTTTTTTTTTTTTTTTTAAATTTCTTTTTTCTTTAATTTTTTATTATTATTTATTCAACTGTGTGTATGTGTGCGCACGTGTGTCTGTGTGTGTGTGTGTGTGTGTGTGTGTATGTGTGTGTCTGTGTATGTGTAGAACCACGGACGAATTCGAGAACCACCATGGACGTCTCCACCTCCTTCTGCCCTGGGATTCACAGGCTCCGCCCTACCAGGACCAGAAGCGCAAGCCTCCCCCGCCTCCGCCTGGCGTCTATACGTGGGATCTGGGATCCGAACTTGGGACCTTCCGCCTGCAAGGCGGAGGCTTAACCCCTGAGCGACCTCTCCAGCCCCCCTTTGGAACTTTCATGGGCTAGTTGACTCTGTTGTTAAAAATCAAACAATGAAACCGTTTATCTGATTTTATGTGAAACTCTGAAAACATTAAAATAATAGCTAACAAAAATCAAATTCCTAATAAAATTGTGTTTGCAAAAATTTAGCTCTCTTAAATTACATAAACAAATGGTCTAATGCAGCAAAATAAGAATTAACATTTTAAAACATAATAGTGTAGTTATTTTCTTAACAAAACAAAAATTGAAAATGTCCTTATTGAAGTCTTTTGCTTTGTCTGCTAAGGCAAATTCCCATGGTCTGCCCCAGGACGCCTGCAGATGAGCTCACCAATCAGGAAGATAATATTTTCAAGGTAAGAGAAATACTCCTCTGTGAGTTAGGGCACTGCATTCCACACAGTAGAAACCTGTGCTTCCTTTAGAAACTGAAGGATTGAATGTAGGTTTTATTTACAGAAAATTGCAAAGAAAATTAAACTGTACAGCATTATACTTTTCTTAGCCCATTATCATTTCCCTCTTGATTTCAACTTTGGACCTTCTTTCATCTTGCCAGACACACGCAGCTTCCAGAATCTCATCTAAGAAATTCTGGTTCTACATTGGCAGCCAGTGTGGTTCTAGGGCCTTTTACTTTTTAATATATTTAAGATTTTTTTAAGTTTTTGAATTATGGTCTTGGCTGTGTAGCTCAGGTTAACTTCACACTCTCAATCCTGAGATTCCAGGACTGTACCACTGTGCTCAGCTGCCACTAGTATGTTAAAAGGGGATCCTGGAAGAAGGGACAATACACCTTGAAGGGCAAACTCTCTCACCAATGGGACAGAGTGACATTGACACGGCAGGTGCTAAAGGCAAGATGATATTTATGGACAGAGCTCTTCTTTGCACCATGGAAGCAACTGTCCACTCAACTTATTCTCAGGTCAACCTAATTATGGATTTGTAGACAGGGCTCTAATTTTGATAGAATTAAGACAGAGTCAGGATAGGTGGCCAAAAGACTTGGATGTAATGAGGAGTAAGCCAAGGAAGAAATTCATGAGTAATGTAGTTATATTTGTCCTCATTCTGGAAAAAGAAGAATAGTGAATCCATGCCACAGAAGTTACCATATTTCAAGGATACTTTGAGTGGAATCATGAGCTTAATAAACCACCGTAACAGTAAGACACCAGCATGGATGAAGGATGGAAGCTCATTAAAAGAATGAGAGGAGGAGGAGTTATTCTCTCATGTTTGCTCACACATCACACTTCACAAAATTACCCCAACCTCAGTTGAGCACCAACTAGTATGTTTGGTCCTATTTTCCTTAAACAATGATATTTAGACTCCAAAACAAAAAGCACAGAAGGAAGACAAACTTAGGACATCTCAGATCACCATAAGCAACACAAAATCTTACTGCACAGAGCCAAAAAACAAAAAAAGATTTGTGGGCCTTTGGAAGCCATGTTTTATTTTGGGACGCTATTGTCATTGGGAACTGGCTGTAAGAAGAGACTCAAAGTATCTTCTTTCAAAGACAACAGACTGCAGCTGCTGAAAGGCCTTAAAAGTGAGGGTCCTCACTACACTACTCAGACAGCTCTGCAATATTGCATGTGCTTTTTACTTCTTGGAAAGCAAATTTTCAATTATTCACATGACCTGTAATACCTACAATACATAGTTAAAGTGAAGACTTAAAACAGTATCTATGCAAAGTGTTTGTAAAGGTCTTGAAGGAAACCCAGTATTTCATAATTTATGGTTCATAGTATTATCACCATTTTGATTTTTTCTAAACATACACTAACATGTGCATAGTCACTAAACTTTCCCTTTTATTATATCTATAATTGGGACTAAACTCAGTTTATCTGTAAAATGAATTTATAATTATAAAATCTTGCTAAACATTTGAGATTTGAAAGAGGATTTAAAAATCCAGAATTTAGCTTTTTCCATAAATCATAAAAGAGCTTCAGAAGATTCATGAGTTCCCTGAAATCATTGCAAAGTGTCTCCCACCAAATGTGTTTCTACCTTCAAGTTTAACTAGTTCTGCCAATGAGCACTAGTTGCACAATATGATCGCCTCTGTTATTTTATATCTACTTAAAGAGAACAAGTGGTCTGTCTCACTAGTGAGCTAAAGAATGGCTTCTATGTGGTAAATTTTATTCTTTATGCTACTATTAATATTAAGAAATGATGGGCTGGAGAGGTGGCTCAGGGGTTAAGCCTACGCCTTGCAGGCGGAAGGTCCTGAGTTTGGATCCCAGACCCCACGTATAGACGCCAGGCGGAAGCGGGGGCGGCCTGCGCTTCTGGTCCTGGTAGGGCGGAGCCTGTGAATCCTGGGGCAGAAGGAGGTGGGGGCGTCCATGGTGGTTCACGAATTCGTCCGTGGTTCTACACACACACAGACACACACACACACACACACACACACACACACACACACACGCGCGCGCGCGCGCGCACACACACATACACACGCACATGCGCACAGTTGAATAAATAATAATAAAAAAAATTAAAAAAAAAAAGAAATGAGACAGATGAGAAGAGGGTTTAAGAGATGCTGAAATGCTGTCTGGTCTTTCCTCCTGTTCTTGAGTCGTTCTGTATTTAAGACTTTCACATTGATTTCCTAGCGTCTTCATTAGTTTCCAGTACAAATCTGCAGCCTTCTTCCCACCCTTCTCATTGTATCTTCCTGCCTCTGGGCTGACTCAGTGATGCCCCCATGTGTGACTCTAACACTTTAGTACACCTGCATGGAGTGGCCCCTCATCCACACCAGCAGCCTGTACATTAAAGTTGTTGCACCTAAGTTTTCTTGTTATTTTTACCTGGCTTTCATTATGGATGCAAAGCAGTTTTCATTGTGGATACAAAAGAGTACTGATAGCATCCTTGTTGATAGTAGTCAAAAGACTGCTGAGGAAAAATGTGGGGGATTCATTTCACAGACCAGCTCAGTCGTCTAAGGAACGCGTCTCATACTGGGAGGCCACATTTCAGTCAGAATTAGATTTAAGCTGGGGATTTAAATAGGCGAAAGGCCTGTATCCCATTACTAATCCCTTAACCTTGCAAACCCCCTCTCACCACCGTTATATCAGCAAGAAAGGCTACAGGCGGTGCCAAAAGCTTAACTTTGTCATCTAATTGTGCGGTCCAAAGGACTCGGTGCTTGTTTGCTAGAAACAAGTCAACAGCTTTTACCCGTTGCAGCTAGAAGTCATTCGCTTCTTAGGAGGGCAAATAGGTTAGGAGTGGGAATAGAGAGGAAACATGAAAAAAGAAAGCAGGGTTGTGAGGGTGCAGTGATCCGGCATGTGTGAGGTGCTGGGTCCAATCCTAGCACTGAGAAAGTGAAAGTTGATTTTTTTTTTCACTCTCGTGAAATCAGTCACCCAAATGAAAACACAGGACGCAAATATGAGAAGTACTTTACAAACAAATACAGAATGCGTGCAATTCGAATGTCAGGGGAAAAAATATTACATAAGAAGAAACTAACGTGGATTGAAGAAGGCTGGAGAAGTGGAGAATATCCGCAAGGGCCTCTCCATAGGGGGTAGGGGGAAGGAACCGGCAGCTGGGAGAACCTCGCGAAGGAAACAGCAACAGATGTAAAAACACAGACCTGAGCAAACAGGAAGCCGAATTCAGCGAGAGCCGCAGAAGTGACTCTGCTGGAAGAGATGTGCGGCGTCGTGCGGACGGAGGCGGCTGTGAGAGCAGCAGAGCTGGATTGTGACTCTGCGTTTGTTGAGTGACGCAGCGCCCAGGTGGAGCCCAGGAGCCACACGCAACGATGCTCTCCCCAGGCACCGAGGTCGCGCCTGACCCTCTGCTTTTTGTAGTCACATTCTAGCGACAAGAATTGGCGACGAGCCGATTCACAATAAGTGAACCGTGAAGTTACCACTTGAATCTAAGCGGTGAAGACCCCAAGTGTGGAATTGAGGCCCGGGAGGGGACTGCAGCACCCCCTCAGCGGAGCACAGCGATGATCTCTGCTGCAGTCTAGGAACTTTCTTTCTCTGTGTCGTTTCTCTTCTGAAGCAGTCACAAGCTACCGGTGCAGAAAGATGTCCTTGTTCTTTTGAGATGACATCTCGTTGCTGCAGCTCAGCCTGGCCCGGAGCATGGGACCTTCCTGCTTCCCTGCGTGCCAGGATTGCAGCGTGTCGCCACGTCCAGAATGGTATAGAGAAATGAACAAGAAAATCCTCACAATGTTACGAAGTTTGTAGGTGATCTGCACAGAGATGATTAGGGACCTTGACTGTTACCACATTTGGAGCTGTCTTTTGAGATTATGATACTCCTCTCCCTTTGACGAATGAGACATAAAGCGTATATGAGCTATTCTGGAAATCACTTGCAGATTATTTTTCTTGATCTTTGCCCTTAAAAAGGCTTACTACTATGTAAAATTTCATGTAGACATTGCATTTTGTCTTGGAAATCCTGCTCAAATATAATTTTTTTATTGTTTGGTCAACCACACTGAAGAACTATTTTCAGTTTCTTGTTAAACTTTCTGTTTAAATACAACAGAACTGATCCAATAGGAAAGAAAACTGCTCTTTTATAACCTGAAATTTCTAAGAAATAAGCCAATGAGCAATTCTTTTCATTTTTTTTCATATTAGCACCAAAACAGACAGGTTAATCATAAGGAATGTACGGAAATAGTCTAGGATGGTGGGTGGAGTGGTGTCTATAGGAAAGATGGTCCTCGGTCATTGATTTGTGTTAAAATGATCCTCATCTCAACTTTTCCATTGTTCTGAGACTAATTATAACTTGTAGTGGATAACTGCTGGTTGTAGATGTTGTAAAAGGATTATTGTCCTGACTCACGTCTAGAGTTGAGAGATGGGTTACTAATGGTTATGTGAACTGATAGGCCCAAATTAGTATTCATCAGAAGCTTGGTGTCCCAGTTACTCCTCAGTTACTGATATGAACACAAGCAAGCAATTTAGGGGAATGATGTATTTATTCCAGCTTATGGTTCTTGGTTCCGTTTCATCAGCACAGCAGGAGAGTTATACCAACATCAGGACCAAAGTTATACCACATCTACAAGAAAGCTGAGAGAGAGGCACACTTTCTCAGTTGCCAGTCTGCTGAGATTGAACCAGCTCCCTTCATAATCCACCCATCCTGGAAATGGTCCCACCCACTATGAGCTGGGTCTTCACACATCAATTAGTCTCCTACAGAACTGCTCAGAGCTTAACTAAATAATTCTTCATAGAGGTGCCTAAAATTCAGTTCTCAATTGCCAAGTTAACACCTGTATCTAACTGGTATACTTAGGGAAAAAATGAACCTAGCTACAGCTGGTACTGAAAGAAAGTCAAAAGTTTTTTTAAAAAGTGCAATACTCGAGCTGGAGAGATGGCTCAGGGGTTAAGCCTCTGCCTTGCAGGCGGAAGGTCCTGAGTTCGGATCCTAAACCCCACGTATAGACGCCGAGCGGAAGCGGGAGCGGCCGTTTCTGGAGCTGGTAGGGCGGAGCCTGTGAATCCCTGGGCAGAGTAAACAAGGAGGAGGTGGAGGCGGTCCATGGTGGTTCCCGAATTGGTCCGTGGTTCTACACACACACACATATACAAACATGCATACACGCACAATTGAATAAATAATAAAAAAATTTTTAAAAAGTGCAATACTCTAGAAGCAGTTGATCAAATATTTCCACAGTTAGAATATGTGAAGCTAACAAAATATTAAAATATTTATTATTTGTATTTGTTTAGTAGGAAAAGGTAAGCATATTTGTCTTACATTTTACATTCGTTATGTTAATTGCTCCTGTTCTTCTGTATCATTTTTGATAATAAATTAACTCTTTGAAATTTTTTTTCAGATATGGATACCAATGAGGAGCCTGATGAAGACTATCTTGCAAGTTATGATACTCAACTCAGTATTCAGGAATCTATTGAGGCCAGTCAGGCTATATCTCATTCCAAAAGGTAATATTCAAATGAATGACTCTCAACAAAATTTCTTTTAGCACTCTTTGTTGTGAGAGTATGAATCCAGGAAAATATTTATCCCCAACACGCTCACACACACATACAGAGAGAAACAGAGAGAGAGAGAAGCAATTTTATTTTTAGTAAGTAATCTATCAACTTTACAATGGCCACTTTGCACAGATTTTAATAATCTGATTGTCCACAATTTTCATTTCATGTAGAAAATGGAAATTTCCCATATGGGAAATTTCTACCTGAATATTATTATGTAAGATTGCCTAGTTATGAGTACAGTTTATATAGAGAGGTAGACATAGGTTTGTATATTCTGCAGCATATTCTGCTATGGCCATATATATATATATATATATATATATCTTATACAAAACACATACTCCCAACAAAAAAAATCTTTAATTTACCTTTGCACCCTATTATCACATTTAAAATCTTGTATTCTGGAGGCTGAGAGATGGCATAGATGGCATAGTAGTTACAATGCTGCTAAGCAAACAAAGGGACTAGAGTTTAAGCCCCCAGATCCCATATAAAATGCCTGGTGAGTATGATCCCATTTAAATGCCTATGATTCCAGCCCTAGACAGCAGAATTCAGTGAGAAAGCTAACTAGTCAGGCTAACCTTATAGGAGAGTTCTGGATTTAGAAAACCAGCCTCAAAATGGATAGGTAGAAAAGTGATTTAGGATGATAACCTATAACACTGCTAGACCTCCAAATGCACATGCACTTGTGTGGGGGGCACCTTCACATATATGTGCACCCACCCACATATAAATATGCGTACTCACATACTTGCATCCTGCACATGAAAAAATAAAATAGTTTTTACAAAAAAAAAAGTATTCCACAATTTGGTAGTACTTTGAAGTAAATTCAGTGCTATAGAATTAAAAGCTTTTGAGGTGTGTGTGTGTGTGTGTGTGTGTGTGCGTGCGTGCGTGCGTGCGTGCACGCGCTATGCATGTGTGCATGCAAGTAGATGCAACTCAGAGGTCAATGCTGAATGTCTGCCTCTATCACTCTTTCACCTTACTTTTTGAAGTAGTCTTTCCCTCAACCTGGAACTTGTCAATTTGGCTAAACTGACTGGCTGGGCACGTCTGCCTTCCAGTGTTGGGATTATAAGCGTGTGCTCATATGTTTTACAGGAATGCTAGGCATTTGAACTGAGATCACGTTTGTACAATAAGCACTTTATCAACTGAACCGTAGCCTCAACCCCATGAGCTTTCAAGCTTTTAAAAGTATACATGACACATTTAAATTTCTGTCCCTTCTAAGTTTTCTCTTACATTCAATAGATTTTAATATTTAAGATCTTTCCGCAAGCACTCAAAACCCTAGAATCCCCGCAGATGTTTCTGTTTAATAGGTTTAATTTTCTTGCTATGAAATTCCTGTTTCCATTTAACAAGCACATGCACTAGAGAATTACCATGACAGGTTAAATTCTGAGCGCCCCTCCCTCCAAGGCCACTAAACAGCAATTTATTAAGTAAATGTTCTGCCTATTTTCATTGTGAATCAGTTAACTAAATACTTTAATTTTTACATGGGCCATAAACTCCAAAGTGTCTCATCAATTTCTTTGTTCCAAGCGACATTTGTTTAGCACAGAACCTTGAAAGTTGGAGAATTCTTGGAGAACTTTTGAGTTTAATCTGATATTCTTACAGATGAAGAAACCAATACTTGAAGAGACTAAGAAACTTTTTCAGGGTCACAAATCAAGCTGTGACCAATACCAAAAACCCTGACTCCAATTGTTGACTTCATGTTCATTGCTCCAAGAGATCTCTGATCCTGCATTTTGCCACTTTTCTTAGTATATGCTGAGTGTGAATCTTAGGTATTTTTAAAGTAGAGAAAATTAGCCATGTGAATTTCCTGCATGTCATGATTATTAGAGTTATGTCAAAATTCAAACGTTTCAGAATCTTAAAATAATATTAGTATGAATATGACATTTTATTCCCTCTTCTAGATTTGTACAACTTAGTGACCAAAACAGAAAGCTTGTGGAAGCCATAAGGCAAGGTAAGTGGGTAAGTGGTCTATAGTGGGGTGGTTTGGAGAGCCTACTCTGACAGAGCAGATGTGTGATCAGTCTTCATGTTTACCATAGGTCACATTCTTGAGCTCCAACAGTGTGTAGAATACTCATGTGCTTTGGATGAAGCTGATGAGAAAGGATGGTTTCCATTGCATGAAGCTGTTGTCCAACCCATTCAACAAATACTTGAAATCGTTCTGGATGGTAGGAGAATGTAACACATTTTTTGACAAAACTGGAACAGAAATGTAGGAGTCCTGAGAGGCACTTAATGAATAGAATGAGCAAAAAGTTTTAAAGGAGAATGAAAATTATTTGCAATTTGAAAACGTAGCATGTATGTTTTAAGCCTGAGCATAAAAATTAATACAGGTCACAATATTTAAAGCTCACCTTCTATACATTTCATCTCAGAATGTGGACAAGATTGATAGGAAGGTATACTGTGATTGATATAAGCTTTTTATATATTATAAATCAATTATTTAAAATGCAAAGTTTTTTCTTTCTAAAGTCAATTTAAATTTTTCATCTTCAACTCTTTCTTGATGTAAAAATTTCAAAAGATTGTGTAATATATATTTTATTGTAACAAATAGTATTTAAAATGCTGTCTCTTTGCATTAATCTTTTTTATAATGTAAGCATTGACGAATACTGTGATTAAGTCAACCCACTATTAAGCTTGACATGTTTTTCATTTCTCAGCATTTTATAGAACACATTGAAAATGTCCTATTTTTAAGCTTCAGTGTTGCTTGCACTTATGTATATTGAAAGAAAGTGAGAAATAATTAGTGGTCAGTTAGCAATCTAGCCAGTTAGAGAAAGAGACAGCTGGTCATATATATATATATGGCGGTGGAGATGATATTTCTTTTCTAACAATGCTGCTTTTCTTCAAATACCTTTTTCTTTTTTTATTTATTTCTTCAACTCATATGAAGGGGATAGGTACCCCATTCTCCTCCCTCCCGCCACCCCTCCCTAGGTCCCCTTACTCCCTCCCCCTTTTTCCCTTTTCCTCCCCTTCTCCCAGTACCCACCCCCCCCATTTCTGGAGCATCATGTTGTGTGCATGTCAAATACCTTTTTCATTCTCACGGTCACACTTTCAATTTACATAACAAAAGGATTGGATTGCTTCACAGTGTATCTAGAAATGAAAATTAGTAACCCATTTGTTATAGTTAGGAACAGGTGTCAATTTGACAGTTGAAGATTTGAGCTCTGGACACATTTGTAGAGAATTAGTGGTTGAATTAAGCCCAAAGCAAACCTGCAGGATACTGTCTAGCTGTTGAGGAAAGCCCAGCTCGTGGTGGGCAGGACTTGGCCCTGGAATAAAAATCCAGAGAGCTGGTTGAGAAAGTTGGCATCCTTGTGTACACTTAGTCAGACATGCTGGTCTGGCAAGTAAGGATCATCCCTCTCTCAGCTATTATGTAGAGATGGTGTGGCCAGTTCCCTTGGCCCTAGTGTTAGTGTAAGCCCTCCTTTCAAGCTGGACTGAGAATTATAACTGGACAATCATAAGAGAAAATAAACCCCTTGTTCCCTTAAGAGGTTTGCTGGTGATTTTATCAGCAACCATGTAGGCTATCTGCTACACCAGTTTAAAGAAAAGCAAATTGAATCACACGTTGACTTTCTTGCTTTCAACAACTAGATTTATGTGCATCTACAAACCCTTGAGGTCTTATATTTTTATTGAATCCCCTACAGTCTCTTTTATCATCACTGACCTTGTTCAATCTAATTTACAAAATATTCGATTAATACTGATCTCTGTGCTATCACATAAGTTTTTTTTAACTTTTCAATACAATGCTTTTGCATCTCAGCATCCTATAAGACACTCTGGGAGTTTAAGACCCACAATGGAGAAACGCCATTGACTTTGGCAGTCAAAGCTGGCCTGGTGGAAAATGTGAGGACTTTACTGGAAAAGGGAGTATGTCCCAACACCAAAAATCATCAAGGAGAGACACCTCTTCTGATTGGTAAAAAAAAAATTCCTTAGAACTTTTATAATTTGAAATGCATAATAGATATTTAATAAGTACCTATTGAAATCACTTTGCATTGGTTAAGATTTTGTGACTACAATCCTTTCCATTCCCTGAACTTCTCATTAACTTCATTTTCTGAATAGTATAATTCTCAGTTATAAAGTTCAACTCACCAGGAAAGATCTAACCTGGTTCGGTGAGGCCGGAGGTAGCAAGTGTACAGGAATGCCCATCTGAAAGGAGGGTATGTGTATAAGACACGGCCAGAAGAAAGTGGTAGAACAGGCATGGCAAAAGAGGAACATCAGATCCCCATTAGAAACATCAAGTCAGAAGCATCAAGCTAGAAAGAAGTTGAGTCTGCAGACTAGATGTTGATTTGACATCTGTGAGAAGCTCATAACAGTGACATCCCCAAAAGCGATGATAGCTCTCAAGGTGTCATTTACCAGCTTCTTCCCATGTTTAACATACTGCTGTTTGAATATTAAGTTTTAAAAAAAACTTTTAAATGCAATGCTTTTTGCATCTCAGTATCCTGTAAGAGGAAAAGTAGTAACACTGAATACATAAGCCAAGATATACCGCCTTTCTTTGAAGGGATTCAATAAGAATTTAAGCTTTGGCATCTGAGATCTGATGACTTATGTCTCAGCTGTGAGATTGTAATAGTAGGCTTCAGTTTGTTCATGGATATACCACACCATGCAGAAGTGTTATAAAATAAAAGGGGGCAGATATATGTCTCTGTGTGTATGGCTGGCTGTATCTTCACATCCACACATGTAATCAATCAATACTGAGAAAATAGCCAATGTGAGATTCTCAGTGTGCAGTGAGAGAAGAAGACCATAGATTATTTACAGAGAGAAAGTGGATCAAACAACGCAAGCTGTAGTTATAGCTATTTAAGTATCAACCAGTTTCAATTGACATAGTAATGGCCAAATTACAATTCACTTGAGCATTGTTGAAAGAAAACTTAGAGGATAGAACATCAGTGAGATATTTCATTCAGAAGCATCTATGTCACATGCATTGCGGAGAAGCCATGTGAAACCAGGTGCTATGCTGAGCAGCCTGAATATAAAGACAAATGAATTAATGTTTCTTTCAAAGTGTCCAGTAAGAGAACCAGATAGACTTCAATAGAAAATTAGCATAGTAAATGGTATAGTGAAGGCGCATACTCAAGTAAATTAAAGGAAACATGCCAGTATGTCAGCAGCAATTTCAAAGGGCTTCAATTTTCAAAACTATGTTTTGGGAGGTGGGCGGCAGCATCAGCAGACAGAGGAGGTGTCTGCTCCTGCCACAACTTGTTCGACACAGCATATTCTGATCCAATCTGTCCTCATTCACTCTTTCCCCATGTCAGACTATGTCTTACAAAGAATTAAGTCATTTCTCACACATATTTCAGAGATGAGGGTACCATCACTGGCATGTTGGCTGCGTAAGAACTTAGAAGATTGTTCCAGATGGCATTGCTGATCTGACAGCAAGAAGGAAGAGAGAGAAAGTCTGGGGAATTCAGGGCTTTCAACCCCGGAAGAACTGGACATTGTACTTCCTACTAGCATAGATTTTGTCAGGTGGTCACATCAAGTTGTAAGGGAAGCTGGCATGTTTAATTTCTACCTGGGTCACTTGCGACTGGACAACCTTTGAGGCTTTTGCTTTTAGAGAGGGGAAAAGGGAAAGCACTAAGGAAGAAATATAAATCTGTCTACATGTTAAACAGTCAGTGTATGACAATTTGCATGATGTTTCCCACAGATGAACTACAACTCATTTTGTAAGCAGGTTCTACAGATGCTGAACCGAATATTCACCACTATTAAAGTGATCTATGTCATTTTAATGCAAGAATAAGAGCCACGCAGCATCTGCAAAAATATCCATGAATCTCTTTTTGTATCTGTAGATATAGCCTTTGATTCTGCAAAAGAAAGAAAAAAATGTTTTTCAGACATTGCAGATGTGGAATTACTTTCCACTTGCTATCCACAGTTGCTTTCCCAAGTTCAACTGAGTCCTGGTTCATCTGTTTAGTTTTTGCTGCATGTAGATGTTCCTTCCACGCCCAGTGCCCATAGCAGAGCACGGAGCATTACGTGCATTTCAAAGTTCTGTGCACTGCTTTCATTCATGTCATATTTAAAGTATGAGAAAGGAAGTCTATTACTGAGTTATCAGAATGGAAATAGAATTAATTTGAAAATATATATTTTTAAAAGGAATAAGGATGTCTAAAGAGAGGACAAAAGGCTCCATGAAGTAAAGAATCTGAAGGTGGTATCTGGGAAGAAGGTGCTTCTTATGTCCTGGAATCCATGGCAAGACCTTTAGTTCCTAGGAAAATGGATCATCTGTGGCACTTTCTCAGTTTTGTTCTTAGCCTTCTTTAAAATTTTCTACTCAGTGTTCATTGACTTGCAAATGAAAAATAGGGAGAAAAGTTCCCTTTTCCTCCTATGTAATATTAATATTTTCCTGATCCATCATTTTAGTGAATATTTGTGAATATGCTAGATTGAAAATAAAATAACTTTTGGTCACACCAGGGCCCTTCTTCTCTATCAGTCATCTGGATCTTACTTGGAATACTTTGATTTATCACAGTCAGGTTACTTACCTGATGAGTGGTAGATGTTAGATTTTTTGATGATCTAACACTTATTAAGGGTTTTGTTCTACTCTTGGATGCTATCTCTGCCCACTTCTGGGACTTAATGTCACCGTCCCTCTGTTAGATGGCCACAGTTTATACTGGCCAGTAGAATCCAGTTGGGGAAGAAGTTCTGTGAACTGTTTCCCAAAAAAAACCTCAGGCCCAGGGTCTTCTACCCCTGAGGCATTCTGAAGTTTACACGGCAGTCCATTTCACTATTGACAGTTTTTTCATGAGACAGTAGGTCTTGTCTATCTCCTCTTTCAATTTCCTAGTCCTTGTCCAGATCCTTCAGGAAAAAAAATAAGTGTGTCTTATGAAGAAAAATCACATGGAGCTGCTAATATAAATAAGATGAGCAAAACTCATATATTGAAAAAAAAACAAAATTACAAGGTGAAAAGAAAAAGCCAACAAACATCTAATTTTTATTTTTTTATTCTTTGTCACTTTCATACATCAATACAACGAATTTATGTGTTTTTATTTCTTATGATCGTCCTACCTCGATTCAGCCCCACTTCATATTTTTTCTTTTCCAGCCAGTCTTCCTCCTACTTTCATGTCTTTTTGGTTTTAATCTGGAATGATTGTACTAACACGTGCCTGAATACTAAGCCAACAAAAATTTAGTGTTCAAATGTGCCTGCAATTAATGTAAAATTTCTCATCTCAGTTCCCTAAGTCATCTAACTTAAGATTGGTTTTGTTTAAGCATTTAATATTGAAGAACTTCCAAAAAATTCTAAAGAATTACAAATTTGTAAGTATTAAATTCTAAAGAATTGATAAATATCTTACATACATAAGAACCTTTATATATTCATACATTTGAATTTTTATTTGATCAAATCAGTTATTTTGTACCAGTAATATGCCTTAATGAACTTCAATCACTTCAGTCATTGATTAGATTAGACTGCTTCTGGGTTGGTTTAGAAAGATAAGTTATCAACATTATACAGCAACAGCTGTAACATTATAATTTCTATGAAGAATAAATACTGAGCTGGAAGTAGGTTTTGATTTTGAAGAAGTAACTTTGAGCAGAAGAGGTCCTGTGCGTGCTGTTAGTTGTATGAAGAAACACTAATCTTGCTAGTCACTACATTAGATGAGGAAAACAAAAGGAAAACTGCATGGAGAGAAGAGATGCACTGTTTTGATGTTCTCCCCAAATTTACCAGCTGCAAAAGTAGGAAGAGGATATAAAGCAGATACGCTCTCCATAACCTGTTCAGCATTCTCTGGGCCTGCTCTGCAGTGATTCTGGGTAGGATGAGCTAATTTACCAAATTAGAATTACAGTGGCAGATGGACAGCTCAGAGGAAGCCATTTGTCAACTGTGCCTCAGACAGTAAACAGGAGAAAACCTGGAACCTACGACTAAAGGAAAAAGTCTCATCCTCAACCTCTCAGCTTACTATTTAGCTTTCTCTCACATTAGACCTTTTCTACATTTGCCTCCTTTCCTGTCCAGAATGTCTGTTTGGCTTCATATAGCTTGCTTTCCTCAGCAAAGATCTAGGCTCTGAGACTTTTTCCAAGTAGAATCCAGCATGAACACCTTTGGTGGTAGATTTGCTGAATGTAGAACCTTCCATATAACCCACAAGTGCTTACTGAATAACTGGATAAATGCATAACATTATGCGTGAATCCTAACTGATATATTTTAAAGATTTTGTGTGTTGAAAGGAAAAATGTATTATATCTTTCTGAGCTATTCACATTTTAAAGGAGACAATATAAATATTCAAAGAGGGGAAACTTTTAACAACATGCTTTTAGCCGTTAGAGACTAACAGGGAAGAGATACTGGATTTAGTGAGCTTCTCAAGTTATATTTGCTAGCTGTCACATACTTCATCCATTAAGAACAACTGGCCAACCTAGATTCCATCAAGTCCCGTTGCTAACCTCCCGTGAACCATAAGAAGAAAAAGTTCAACAATATTTACTGCTATCTGTACTTGGGAGAAAAAACTCTTTGACTGGGGGAAACTCGATAAGAATCATTTACATGCAAAGTTTTGGTATTTTGGATGTGATCCTGATGCTAATAGTAATTTATTATGTATATGCTAAGTACTGTACTAATATTCAACATGATTTGTACAATTCAGCAGTGGAAGTTATTCCCATTTTGTTGGTGAAGAGATGGAAATGTGGAAATAGTTCATATAGCATCATGTCTTAGTGGCATTATTATTCCATGTTTCTCTTAAAGAAAAGATGGTATCATCTGGCATAATTACATTCCATAAATATGTGTAGACATGAGAAATACTCCTAACATAGACAAAAAAGGAATAGCTAATATCTATTTTGATGCTAAATTTGATAATTAGTCATGTGAAGTTTGCATGTTAAGATGTCTTTCTGTTGGCTGCTCTTTTTTATTTTTTTATTTTTCAATTATTTCAAGCTATAAGAAAGGGTTCCTATGACATGGTCCACACTCTGATTAAACACAACACCAGTCTTGACCAGCCCTGTGTCAAGCGGTGGTCAGCAATGCATGAAGCAGCCAAGCAAGGCCGGAAAGACATCATAGCTTTGCTACTAAACCATGGAGGCAACGTGCACCTGCAAGATGGCTTTGGGGTCACGCCACTAGGAGTCGCAGCTGAGTACGGTCACTGCGATGTGTTGGAACATCTGATCCATAAAGGTATGTGGGAGGAGTTGTGCTGGGATTTTGTCCTGCCCCTGACTCTCTTCATTCCTCACGGTTCCTTTCCCTTCTTGAAATGTAAATACCTTAGGCTTTCAGCCCTACCCCCTAATCAGTACCCCACTTTTCTACCATTAAACCCAATATACCGTAACCTAGAGATCTTTAAAAGCCTGCTGTTGATTATCTTTTTAGAGACATCCCAATTTCTTCATAGATGATTCCCAAGGTCTTATCATCATCTTCAAACTAAATTCTTCCTCTTGTTCCCACTTCCTGTAACAGTTTCTCTTAACGAGACTGAGAGGTTGGCCTTATCTCTAACTCACCACTGCCTCCTTTCCCAAAGTCAATCAGAAATGCCCTAAAGTCCCTCTGGTCCTCACCTTGCCATTGGTTGGCCATATAGCTTGGGTCTCACCCATCTTCCCTAGACCACTGTGATCATTTGCTGACCACGCTCAAGCTTTCAGCTTCTCCATCAAAGAATCCATGTTACATACTGCAACCTGGTTCCTCTCCTTCAATAACAGCTGCAATAGTGTATTATGTTCAGACCTCTCAGCTACATCACCTTGAGTTGTTGTTTCAGACTTCAGTAATCCAATCCTGCATCGTATGCTTCAGCCAAAAGTGAATAAGAGTATTTCATCTGCCTCAGTTTGGACCAGGTCCCTGCCCTAGTTTGGACAAAATCCAAAGCCAGTCATTTGAGACTGCTTCCTGAACCTTTTCTTAGCTCTCTTCAATAAATACTGACCTTCCCCATACCCTAAATCCTCAAAAGGCCTTATGTAGCTGTACAATCAAACATTAAGATTTCTGGGGGCTGGAGAGGTGGCTCAGGGGTTAAGCCTCTGCCTTGCAGGTGGAAGGTCCTGAGTTCGGATCCCAGATCCCACGTATAGACGCCAGTGCTCCTGGTCCTGGTAGGGCGGAGCCTGTGAATGCCGGGGCAGAGTAAACAAGGAGGAGGTGGAGACGTCCATGGTGGTTCCCGAATTCGTCCGTGGTTCTACACACACGCACAGACATACACACGTGTGCACACATGCATTATGCACACACCCACAATTGAATAAATAATAATAATAATAAAAAAGATTTCTGCACTACTCTATGAAATCCTGCTTAAGTCCCCAGCCTTCATCCACCACATCTATAAATGAAGGGATACATCTGATCCCCCAACAATCTTCTTTGGAGGTGATGGGGCTGCCATTTTTGATGCCTCCCAATGTAACCACATGGAGTTACGAAATAATCTTGGGGAATATGCCATAGTATTCTAGTTTACAGATCAAGAAATGGAGACACATAGAACAGCACATTCCAAACAATGGAGACGCAGAGAACACCTTGCCCTGGTTCTCACGGTAAGCAGCAGATCATAATCAAGCGTAGCCTTCCTCCCCTTACAGCATGTGTCTGATGGTAGACATTGTTCCCGTGTTATAGGGGTTCATGTTCTCTTGCTTCCTTTGGTTTGCTTTTTCCTTTAAACATCTTTACATTGTCAGGCCTGTTCATTTCAGAGTCGCACACAGTGCTGCACAGAGTAAGTATACATAAACATTTGTTGAGTTGAAAGAGAACACCAACTATTGTTATTAAATCAAAAAGTTTTCTGGAAACATTAATTCATCTTGGAAACTGACTTGTTTTCTCTCATGGTTTTGGGATTTTGCCCCCTCCAAATTTTAATAAAACAAAGCGTATTTGCTGACGTTGTGGAAAACAGAAAATTTAGATTCTGAACTATTAAGTTCTGGCCAGAAAGGCAAATGAAAAGCTTTTTAACAGGGAATATCTTAGCAATGCCTGGCCGCCATCCTAAAGCCACATACTTTGCACTGCTAGGTGGTGATGTGTTTGCTTTGGCGGACGACGGGGCATCCGTGTTGTTTGAAGCAGCAGGAAGTGGGAATCCTGACTGCATCTGCCTCTTGCTGGAATATGGAGGAAGCGGAAATGTGCCTAACAGGGCAGGGCACCTTCCTATACACCGAGCTGCCTATGAGGGACATTATCTGTGAGTAATGCTATGAGGTGATCTCTTTAAATTAAAAAATACTTGTGATGGTACTGTATATACAACTTTTTGTTTTTAAAATCCAAAAGAAAAATGTTCATGATTTTATATTTCAATGCTTGATTTTCTTCTTTCTTTTTATATAGCCTTGAGTACTCATAGAACGAATACCCACTTTTATATTACTTTTATAATGAAAAGAAATTCCTTTTTAGAAAAAAATCAAGCAATGTAACAATTGAGAATTCTTATGAAGCTGACAAGAATGCCCTTCTGTTTAAAAAATGTATTCAACAAAAGGTTATAAAGTTTTTAAAAATTTTACCCTTGCCTAAGATTAGAATTTGAAAGGACACTGTGTGCTATTCCAATCATCTCTTAACATTGCCAGGATATTATAACAGTAGATATACTCTTGAAAAGAGAAATTTCACTATAATTTCATATTTTTTCCACACAAAGGGTTGAATAGACTTTTAAATCACAAAATGTGTTACAACAAACACATGAGGTCTAGAATTACAACATTGCATCACCCACCAGAAGAAAATGGTTTTAGGAAATTAAATCCATTCCATGAGTCCGCATGCTTTAAAGTAGGTAGACTTTAGCATTTTCTCTGGCCCCACTGGCTAAGTTAAGGACCCGTGACATATAATTGATGCTAAGTGACATGTTGTTAGTTTACCTGGATTTACTCCCAGTGTTCATAAATTCACACATGGTAGGCACAGGAGATCAAGTTATCCTTGCTTGTGGTGCTGATGAATATGAGTTGGCGAGTGAAATGTGAAATTCACTAGCATTTGTCCAGAAGCTGGGGGTCAGGTACTGGAATTGGACTATGCAAATCAGAGGAACAGCAAAGATTTTTACTTTAGCTAATAATTTTTTTGCAATTACATGGAAGGAAACAGGGCATACAGAAGCAATATTAAAGAACAGATGTCATAGGAATCAAGGAAAGAAATCATTAATGAGAATCAAAAGGTTAAAATTCTAGGTGTTGAGGGAAAGAAGAGTGGTAGGCATGTTTATGCCATGGCACATGTGTGGATTTTGGAGGACAATTGTTCAGAAGTTGGTTCTCTCCTTCCACCATGTGTGTTCCAGGGATCAACTCAGATTGCCAGGTTGGCTTTTACCTACCGAACCATCGTACCAGCCCTCTAGCCCTTTCTTTAACATGTAGCTGTCTGATTTTGGACAAGCAATGTTCCATATTAAGACTTTACATAGCTCTCTTTTAAATAAAATTGTTTGAACTTATGTCCATTAGCATATAGGAAACTTTCATTTCTAAGGACTTCATGTTTTCTCTTGGACAAGGGATCTTCTAAGCCATCCCAAGACTTTCTTTTGTTTTATATTAAATAAATTCTATTATTATAGATATATTGTCCAGAGAAAATCTGTAAAACAAGGGCCAGGTTTGAGGACCGAGGACAAAACATGAGATATAGAATGTTACCAAATAATATTTAAGATAAAGAGATAAATCTCAACTATTTACATTGAGTATCTATCTAGATGAACAAGATTAAATATTTCATTACAAAATATTCTAGGAAAAATGAGGAAAACCAAATAAGCAACATTCACTTGCCTAGGTTATTTAACTACTTGGTTTTCTTTGTGCCATGGGGCTGAGGAGTTGTTTGTTTTTTCTAGTGCTCTGAAATATCTCATCCCAGTAACATCCAAAAATGCAATCCAAAAAAGTGGCCTGAATCCAATTCACTCAGCAGCAGATGGACAAAACACCCAGTGTCTAGAACTGCTCATTGAACAAGGTTTTGATGTCAATGCCCTGCTTGCTGACCACATCTCCCAGAGCTACGACGACCAGAGGAAGACTGCGCTGTACTTTGCTGTTTCTAATAACGATATTCACTGCACTGAAATCCTTCTGGCTGCAGGTGCTGACCCAAACTTAGATCCTCTCAACTGCCTACTTGTGGCAGTGAGAGCCAATAGCCACGAAATTGTCCGGCTGCTTCTCTCCCACGGAGCTAACGTCAACTGTTACTTCATGCACGTGCATGACACTCGTTTCCCCAGTGCTATTCAGTACGCCCTCAATGATGAGGCTATGCTCAGGCTACTGCTGAATAACGGCTACCAGGTGGAGCTGTGCTTTGACTGCATGCATGGAGACATCTTCGGAAACTCCTTCGTATGGTCGGAGATAGAGGAGGAGGTACTGCCCGGATGGACATCTTGCATAATAAAAGATAACCCGGTGAGTTATAGCCTTTCCTTTCTCATATTAGATCAGCATCCCAACTCCTATTTCTCTCAAGAACTTTTGACATTCTAGTATTTCAAAATTTTGAAATTTTTACATAAAGGAACTAGGTTTTATTTTGCTCATTTGTTTTTGTTGTTTCTCTTCCCCTTCCTTCCTTATCTCTTTCCCACCTCATGCTGCCCACTTTTCCTCTTCATATCACATTCAACCTTTGCCCAGCATCCCTTCTCAACACTTCCTATTCCTGTCACATGATCTCTTATTATGGTCTGTACCCACTCTCTCAATTCCTTCTTTGCAAACAATAAAAGGATCTGCATATGAGATACAGCATGCACTTTTTGTCTTTCTGAGTCTAGGTTCCCTCGCTTAAAGTCTCTGTGCATTATATATATGTATATATATATGTGTGTGTGTGTGTGTATATATATATGTACACACACATACATATTATATAATATGTATATATATAATCAGTTACTCTTTTCTTTTGCTGTGAGACAAGACTCAAATTTGAGTAACTTAGAAGGAGAAAGTGGACATTTATTCAGCTTATGGTTCCAGAGAGAAAATATAGTCCATTATGTCAAGAAAGGCCTGGCTAGCTGGCAGGAGTTGGAAGAAAAAGCTTAAGTCATATTATCAAGAAGGCTGAGCACTACAAAACTGCCAAGTCCAAGAACAGACCTCTCCAGAAAGTAGGGTGGGGGTGAATCAACCTCAAGGCCCATCCCTTGTGAATGCCTTTCTCCAGCAAGGCTCCACTTCTTCAAAGAGCAGTGACCTTCCCAAATAACTAAAGATCCTAAACGGGAGCATATGGAAAACAACTCACATTTCAAACCAGATCCATCCAGCTTTTGTACATTTCATGATTTTGCATTTCCATTGTGTGTGTATTTATCACATTTACATTATCATACTTCTGTTGATTGACTCCCAAGCTGATTCCATTTCTTTGTTATTGTAAATAATGCAGAAATGACATGGATGCATAGGGATCTGTGTGGTAGTCCTTTGGGTAAAATAGTGGAGTTATAATAGTTATATTTTAGTTTTTGGAGGGTCTCTACACTGACTTCCATAGTGGACGCATTATACAGCAGTAGATAAGGGTTCCTCTTTACCTGCATCCTTCATGGAATTTGTTGTTATTCATTTTCTTGATCATAGCCCTTACTAAAGTATCATGGAATCTCGAAGCAGCTGTAATTTCCATTCCCTTGATAGCTAAAGATGTTGAGCATTTCAAAAATATTTTTCTGCCATTTTTATTTCTTCTTTTTGTAGTTCCATTCATTTCATTAACCCATTTACTGGCAATTCTATAGGCTGGCATTTAATTTTTACAGTTGCTTGTATCTTGTAGATATCAACCCCCTGTCTGAGGTAAAGCTGGTAAATATTTTTCTCTCATTTTGTAGACTACTTGACTCTACTATTAGTTTCCTTTGTGTCATGGTTTGAAATGTAAGTTGTGCCTCATGGGTTCATGTGTTTGAATCTTTAGATGGAGAAAGTTATGGCACCGTGGAGTTTGCTGGCTGTTACAGGGGGTGGGCCTTAAGGGTGATTAGCCCCATCCTACTTTTGAGTTAGTGAGTCTGCTTTGGAGCTTGCAGCAGCTCTCAGCCTACATGATGGACGTGACATAGACTGCCTCTAGCTTCCACCAGCCATGCCTTTTTTATCATAAAGGACTGAATTTCCCCTCTGGAATCATAAACTGAATAAATCTTTCTTTTTCCCATTAAGTTATTTGATCCTCAGTGCTCTCTCCCAGCAACAGAAAAGAGTAACCATTACACTTTATTGTACAGAAACTTTTTAGTTTCATGCATTCTCGTTAGTATCTTGTTCAAAAAATTCTTGCCTGTGTATATAACCTGAAGTATATTCCCTATGTTTTCCTCCACTAGTTTAGCATTTTGGGATTTAAATTAAGGCATTTTATCAATTTATCCATTATGCAGGGTAAGAGATATGAATCTAATTTAATTTTCTTTTTTGATTTCTTCACTGACCTTTAAGTTGCTCTGGAGCATCTCGTTTAGTTTTCCTGTATTTGTATTTCCAGATTTCTTCCCGTTGCTGAGTTCTAGATTATACTATAGTGGTCAGAAAAGATCACTGAAGTAATTTTAATATTCACTTACTAAGTATATAACCTATCTTGGAAGGTGTTCATGTAGTGTTAAGAATATGAATTCTTCAGTTTAACAAATTTTCACCCATTTAAGGATGCTACAAGAAAAGAAAAAATCAACTCTAACTTTTATATAGTTGTATTACCTTTTGGTAATAATATGGAGAAGTAAGTATAAAGTAGGCCATGAAAGGAATCATTTCCTTTCTAAACTGGAAATAGATACAAAGTAATATTCAAATATAGCAATTAGGAACTTGTGGTTATTTGATGGAAAATTGGAGTTAGAGAGAAGACAGTATGGTTTGCCCATGTCTTCTTGACTCCAGTCACAACAGAATCATGCTTATGTCTTCAGGGCTGTCATTCAAAGACATAAGAAAGATATGTCTTTCCTTGCTGCTCATTAGAAGCAGGAATGTTTTATTTCCTGCAAAAAGACAAAGAGTCATTTTCATAGCACTGCTTTTGTGTAAAGTGCATTAAAAGTACCTCTAAATTAAATGTTTTCATTCTCTCAGTTCTGTGAGTTTATTACAGTTCCTTGGATGAGACACCTGATAGGCAGCACTGTCCGCATACTGATAGATTACATGGATTATGTCCCTCTCTGTGCCAAACTGAAGTCTGCGCTAGAAGTACAGAGAGAATGGTCAGAAATCCGTCAAATACTAGGTAAATACAAATGTCTTATTGAAAAAATTTTGTGATTATACCATGACTGTTTCTTAATAACTTTTATCTGTCTTCAGTGCTATTTATATTCAGAATTGTCCAGGTTGTTTTTATTTGTTGTTCCTAATATTTACTCTGCTGTAAGATGCAAATGTGAGTGTTTTTGATAGTTTCCAACTCTCTAACTCTATAATACTAGTACTATAATGGTATGAGATTCTTCTCAGAATTCATTTTTTGAAAATTGGTTTCTCTGATGTCATATAATATGCACACTCAGCTCCACGTGGACAGGGATCTGTTTATTTTTCTTTTTGTGTTCTCAAGATTTACCTTACTTGAATGCCTACTCGATAGTAAATATTCCATAGATTTTTCAGCATAATGAATAAATGGAAGGGATCAAAATTTGGTTATTTTTTGAAACAGCATCAAAAAATATCTGATTTGGAGCTCACAACATGATATAGGCTGGCCTTGAACCACCAGCAATATTCCTGCCTTAGACTATAAAGAGTCAAGTGCTGGGATCACACCCAGATAATATTATTCTCTCTCTTAATTCTTCATTGAAAATATTTTTTCATTAAAAAAAAATCTGTGTTATATTGTGTTTACCTATGTAAGACCCACGCATGATTAGACGCATCAACATTACTTGGTGATGATGGAGACGCTCATGTAACTCTGCCTTTTCTTTGAGTGATTTTATCCTTATTTGCTCCATGCATGCATGTATATGCACATGCATGTGAGTGCATCAGAGGGTACTGTGTATGTCTGTGGAAACCGAAGAGTGACTTCGGTAATCATCCCGAATTGTTCTATCTCCTTTTTGCTTTGCTCTGAAGTTTCCCAGACTCTGCCTTCCAGGACTGGAAGTGCAGGCCATAGCCGCCACTGCTCCCTCACCCGTGCATTTGTTGCTTGGGATCTGGGATCAAGTCCTTCTTCCTTGTGAGGCAGAGGCTTAACCCCTGAGTCATCTCTACAGCCTTTTCTGAGGGAATTTTGATGGCAATGCTGGCTGGAGGAAGGAGACCCATCTGCTTCAGTTGTATTGCAGTGGGCGCCCAAGCACATGCTAATACAGGCAGCTCTTGTTGAATGGAGTGATTCAGGAAACACCAGAAAGAACATTAAAGTATAAGGGAAACTTTTTCGGAAAAGGATCAGCAGCAAGAGAATCTTCACACGTATGCCAGTGGCTTATCTGTTAGTTGATTGTAGATCCAGCAAGGCTGACAACCAAGATTAACCATTGCAGATATAAACAAAGCAAAATTGATGTCCAGGTATCATGTTAGCACACTGCTGCCAGCGTGAAGTAACTCAGGAAGTGTGTTCTTCCAACTGGCTTCCTGGGAACCCAGGGCCAGGACTCTTATTCAAACTTTTCCACTCGTGATATTTTAAGAAATTTTCATGGATTTACAATATAGGATATACAATTGGTTTATAAATCAGACATTTACTAAGAATAAGTCAGAAGTGAATTGATTTTAAAAAAAATTCCTTGTTATACATATAATGATAACATTTATTAAAGAGGGAAACAAATTTCCATATTAGTGAGATGGCTGTATTTATTTTTACATAAAGAACTAAATATTGGTTGAATAGCTTAAAATAGTATATAGAGAATCTTAAACATTTTTCAGAGTTGTCCAATATTTTGATTTCATGGTTGTCATTATTAAGAATGCTTCTTCACATAAATATGTAGTACAAAATGACAGAAGCAGGTTTAGGTTTTGTTCAGAAATTACTGGAAATTCTTATCTAAACCCAAGCCAAAATTTATTTAACAATTTTTATATGAAGCTCAATCTAGCAACCCAAACAGAAAATTTTAATATCCCAGTCTAACAATACAATCAAAAAATGTATTAATTCCTTCATGCTGAGGACTGACAATAGAAAAATAGTAAGTCTCATTTCCCACAATTAAACTAATGTGTTTCTATAAAGGCAGAAAGGCTTGTACAGCAGAAATATGTAATTCACAATATGCAAAAGTCTCAAGCTTGATCAGCAGTGATCATGCATGTTTGGTTGTATGAAAGCATGTGTGGTGCCAAGGTTGCATGTTCCATGTTCAGAACCCAGGCCGCAGTGAAATGCAGTGCAACACCACAAGTACTGCCTGGAGCACCTCAGGTTCATTAAGTACTTGTTTTTGCATTGAGTTTTGGTAGTTGTATACTGTTGCCAAATGTTCTGCAAACCCAACATCCATCTTGGCATCCCTCTACGGGGTCATGACCCATAATCTAAGAAACTAAGCTCTAGATAATCAAAAAGACTAGAGAAACATCAACATAAGGATTAATATTAAACAGGACTCTTTAAACATAAAACCAAGGCTGAGAGTCAAAAAGGAAAAGATATAGCATATTCTGGTATATTCTCTGATACACACACACACACACACACACACACACACAAAGAAAGTTAAAGAAAATAACAAAATGCACAATGCAGCAAGGCACCTATGTACCTGCTTTCATATACATGTATGCACACATAAACCTACATTACACACACAGACAAAATAATAAATAAATGTCTACGCAGTTATTGCTTATACCAACTTATGAAGCTACACATGAATTCAGTTTTTTTCTTCTCTTCTGTCTCTCTGTCTCTGTCTCTCTCTCTCTCTCTCTCTTACATGGTTTGGAAACTTCAAGATAAAACTACCTCTAAGACATAGATAAATTAGTTTTCCCAAGTTATAGACAGGAAATAGGGTTTGAATCTCATCAGTCATACTTAAAAACACTGGCCTCTTAGTCAATGCCACTGTTCTTCTGTCATAAATAAGACATATTTTCCCGGAAGTGAAAAATTAGTGGTCTATATGCTTTTGTTACAAAAGCTATTACCAGTTCTGGGTACTTTAAAAAGGCAATCCAAGGAGCAAGGAACCAGAGGCCTTTGTGTTTTTCCCATCATGCCTCACTGCATCCTGCGTGTCAGCTGACTGCTGTGAGCGTGATACGCCACTGGATGGCAGGATTCCTCCATCTACACGACGGACAGCAATTGTAAGAGAACAAAATGAAAGCTCAGTTTGATTAAAAGATGTATTTTTAACCTGTCTTGGTTATCAACAACTTCTATAAACCCAATAAATTCTTGGGTAGTGTACTTTTTTTGAGATGGAGTCTTGCTGTGCAGCCTAGTCTATTCTGAAACTAGCCACGTAGCCCAGGCTAGCCTCAAGTTCAGGACTCTCCTGCCTCAGGCTTCTAAATGCTGGGATTAAAGGTGTAAACCACCAGGGATAGCCTTGTTTTAACTTGGGAAGCATGCAACTTGAATACTTGTAATCTCAAGTGTATCCAAAATATGATCACTTTTATTGAATTGAATGAAAACTAACACTAGCTGAGTTTATAGTTTCAATGTGCTAAGGACATCTCCAATAGTTTTTGTGAATTCATTTGTGGGCTTCTTAGACAGCCCTAGGAAATCAGTCCACTATTAGTTACATTTCATAGAAGAGAACACTAAAGTCATAGGGGTTAAGTCCCACATCCAAGATCACACAGATACTAAGTAGCAGAGCCAGGATTTTAATTTCAGTTGAGTTCAGGGCCAATGTTTAAGCATGCCTACTTACTCTGCCCTTTCACTTATTGGTTTGCTAGTGTTACATATCATTTATAATTTTAACACGAAATAAAACTTAGAACTAAAGCCTAATGTCAGCTATATGTGTGTTGGTATATTATTTGAAGAATATAAAATGTCAGACACTGAAACAGCTCAACTCAGTCATAGAATTGTTTATTGATTTTCTTCCATCAGAAAGACTGGCAGAAGAGCAAGGAAGTAATGTGTCTCTGATACTCAATTCTAAAAAATAATATGTGAACATTTGTCTTTAATTTACTTATTGCTTTTTTATTTATTTATATCTATGTCACCCAGTACATGGAGGTCGGAGGACAACTTTTGAGAGTCAGTTCTCTCCTTCCACCCTGTGGATTCCTGGGATCAAATTCAGGTCATTAGACTTGAGTGGCAAGGGCCTTTACCTGCAAAGCCATCTCCTTGGCCCAACACTTGTGTTAAAACATCAAATCTGTTCATTCATTTACCATAGTCTAGTGGAGCCAGATTTGATGCTGGCAGAGAGGTGGGCTAAGAATCTGTCCGTATGGAGCCTGAATTCCAGACCAGTGGACTAGAGTATTTCATTACCATGTGAATCTCAGCTAAAAGCATCTACTGTTAATTGCGTGTTTCAGAACAAGCATGCTTTAGTGTACATGTGTGCTCAGAACACTATTCATGTTGACTATACATGTCTTCATTTTCCAGGTCAGTCCAATGATACAGTTTCAGATTCCTTCTTGTTTCCCCATTCATTTCAGAGAATCCTTGCTCCCTGAAGCATCTGTGCCGCTTAAAAATCCGAAGACTCATGGGGCTCCGACGTCTCTGCCAGCCGGCCTCCATGGAGAAGCTACTTCTGCCACCAGCTCTTCAGAGATACTTGGTATTCAAAGAATATGATCTCTATGGCCAGCAGCTAAAATTACCATAACCCAAAAATATTATTTTCAAGTGTGATTTGAAGAGTATTTTTAAAATGTGAGATTCTCTCAGAGAATTCTTTGGAATTATTTCACATCCTTAAGTATTTAATTCCTTTAACAATCTCATAAGTGTAATGTATCCCTGTGGGATCAATATGTTGCAATTGTAAAAGGCTTTTCCATAGTTTTAAGGTAATCCACTACTTTGGATGTGAATGTTTTGCTGACTGCCTTCAGTTGACCCAAGTCTTCAAATGTTCCCGATCCAACTGGCTCCATCAGTATTGACGATTGAGAGCTTAGGTTTAAAGTAAATAATCAGTTCCTGAAGTCCACACATACCTGCCTGCTGCTACCCTGAACCTAACGTTGCAGAGACTCAGCCCAGGAAGGGCATCTTTGCACTCAGATGGACTAAGCAACTGTTCACTCCCTCTTCCTGTGAATTCTTGCAACATCTAGCACTGTTGCCGACTTGCTCCTTGAAGAGGTACCTCCTTCCCTGGTTTCCCTCATACAGATACCTTGTTTTTGCCTCTCAATTCTCTCCTTCAGCGGCTCTGTCTCTGGCTTCCTTTCTTGCTGCCCATCTTCAGTCAGTCCTCCTGTGATATGGCTCAGTCCCTTTGCTCTCATGCTGTGTTCTCTGGGAAATGCCATCCATTTGCATAGTCACAATGACTTTATGAGTGACTGCAATAAGTATATCTGAGGTTCAGTCCTTTCCTTCCCCATGCTTCCGGCCTGACAGGCCATTTCCCTGACGTACACCAGAACGCAGAGTTGCCTGCAGTCCAACATGTCCCCTGATGAACTGGAAACTTCCTCCATAAGAGAGGTCTTTCTCTTACATTCTGTAGTTTAAGAGTTGCCACAATGGATTCAGTTTCCAAAGGAAGGAAGACTGAATGTCTGCCTTGACCCTTCATTTCTACCAGTGCAGCAAACTATTCTCTTCTACTTAGCCCGGCTCCTTCCTGAGCTAATACAGTGCTGCTTATCTGCTTGTCAACCTGTTGATTTCACCTTATCCCCTTCCCCTCTACCTCTGCAGTCTTCACTCAGCATCCTAGAATGGCCATCCTTAGACATAAGCAAAGTGATAAACGTCACTCCCATTGTCAGAGAATACAACCTAAAGTTCTCACACTGCATGATCTAACTCCTGCCCTCCTCCTTATCCGCTCTCCCTATCTTCCATTCCTTGTCCCCTTTAGCTATATTGTCCATTCCCAGACTTTATAGCACCTGCAGTGTTTGTTCCACTCATTTTAAAATTCAAGTCATCCGTCCCCTAAAATATACCATCTCCCATCACCATTTCATTTTTTTAAAGAGGGGTCCCTTGGCTCCTCTCCACTAGCTCACCCTTACCTTGCAGCTCTCTGATTCTACATTGCTTCCTCTGGACCAGAACCCCATCCAGAGCCCAGCCCTGCTAGACTGGAAGCTCCATGAGAGCAGGATCCGCATCTCTTTAACATCCCAGTGTGTTCTCAGGACAGACATGTTCCCTGGAGCATCCATGTTGCACAAGGTCCAGACAAAAATAATCAGTGATCTCACAGTGATGTGAGAGTTTCAAATTTCTGTATTGGTTACACAACTTTATCCATGTAATTATTTATTTTAATTATTCTTAGATTTTAAATAGTGTATTTTTGTTATGATCATTTTTATTTGATAAGTGACTCTATTCTTTCCAAACACTGCTTGCAAATTTTCTGAATTCTATTTAACGTCAGATATCTTTGGAAGATAAATAAGTATGAGAAAAAAACTGTACAATGAGGACTATGATTTTAATGGTTTGTTATTTCCTTGAGGATATATTTTTATATAAATGGAACTTTAGTGTATCTAATTTGAACTGTAATGTTTTATGTACAAGAGTTCATGATTCCTCTTTTGCTTTCTTAGTGTATTTTAAATGCATTGTTGCCTATGATTTTTGCCCTAAATAAATAACAAATAAAACTGTCGATGGAAGTCTGCTATTTGATAGTACAGATTTAAATGTATTTTCAGGTAAATGAATATAAAGACATGAATTGGTTGCACATGCTAAAGTTTTGGAAGTGGTTTTGGCACTTTTAAAAGGAAAATATGTCTTAAGAAGTAGAGATAGTTGCTGTGTCTGAAACAGACTGATCCTTTGCTCATTGCATTCTGGGTTTTTCTGACAGTTTTTTGGTCTGTTTTGCTTTGCTTTGGAGAAGAGTGGGTGGAAAGAGGAATTAAGGCCCCCCTAATGAGGACTCTGTTTCTCCCCAGTGGGACACTTTATCCGGGAGAAGGCAACAGCTGCTTCTCCCAGTCAGGTGGAACCAAGGCCAAGCATTCTCCAGAGGTGCCAGCGTCCCCACAGTGGACTGGCATGATGGGTCTGGATGCCACTGTCCCTGGCAGCCAAGCCGGCTGTGGCTGCTTTAATCTCTGTGGATTTTGTTTTGCATCATGCAGAGTTTGGATGGGAGAGAAAGGAACTGAATTCTCACTTAAGTGTGTTTTGCTTTAGGCTATTGCAGCCCACCTTCAAATCATACCTCTATTTCTAGCTTTAAAAAACTCAACAGCCACACTGAAATCAAATGACTTCTGAGGAATAGAGTTAAGTCATTTTAATTGGCTCAAATTCATTTCCAGGCACTAGAATGACAGTGCACAAAATAATAAATGATTGTATAAATGTGAGGCAAATATTCATAGATAATGCATCCTGTAACACAGGCTTTGGAAAATTAGTGTAAAGGCAGCAGACAATATGGAAAAATGCAAGATGGAGTCTCTCACAACATAGAAACTATAGTTAATCCATTTTTATTGTTATAGACCTATTATTAAATATTACTGTGTACATTTTGGATTTGAGTTCTATTACTCTTACATGTATCACCACATCACAAATTGGAAAATATTTAGAACATATAAGAATTCTACCTGCTTCAAGTTACTTGTTGAAAAAAAATGAACATTGTTTGTATAAACACATATCTGCAGAGAAGTACATGTATGACATATACGCGCTTAATGTAGGACTTCCACACATAATGGATTCTAGTTTGCCATATTATATGTGTCATATGTTATATAAAATGCTAAATGTATTCAGTTCCTCTTATTGTATCAGTGCCATATAATATAAAAATTTTTGTCTTCTATCCAAATAGACAACCATTAAGTGAAACGAAAAAGTCACTGAAAGACAGCTACCACATGACTTCATGTATATGTGGAATCTGAAAAGACAACCCAGAAGCAGAGAACAGAATGACAGTTACCAAGAATTGGTAGCTGAGTATTTTAATGAAATGATGCCATATGTAATTAGGAAGAAAAGTGTAAGCAATATAGTACATACTATGAGACTGTGATTAATAATGAAGTGTTAGTTTCTGTGGAAAAATCCCTGACAGAAAGCAACTTAAAGGAAGAAAGACTTATTTTGGCTTATAGTTGGAAAGGATATAGTCCTTCACAATGGGGGAGATGGAGCTGCAAGAAAGGGGGGGCTGCTTGATCAGGAAACAGATGAGTGTTGGCTAGTACTCGGCTTTCTTATTTCTCCTTTTTTTTTAAAAAAATTTCAGTCTGGGTCCCCAACTCATGGAACAAGGTTACCCAATTCAGTGTCTTCCCTTTTCTGTTAGTCCTCTCTGGATTTTCCCTCTCAGAAATGCCCAGTGCCATGTCTCCTAGGAGACTCTAAATCCTGTCAAGGTGGAAGTGAAGATTCACCATCATATCTTGAAAACTACCAAGAGAGTTCTGCTTCCTCTTCTGAGGTGGAAGCGGAAGAGGGAGCTCAGTCACGTGCTCACTCCACCATGAGGCTCCCTTCACAGGCATGTGTTTCTTACCTTGATGAAGGACAGGGGCTCAAACTTGAGACAACTCAACCTTTTCTTCCTTAATATACTCAGTGTCAGGCATTGGTCACAACAGCGAGAAAAGTAGCTAATACAAAATATTAGTACCAAGGTTCATTGATGTGATAAGCCTGACTGTGAGTTACACACAACCTGAACTTGTCCAGAGGAAGAATGTGGAAGAGCGCAACAATGCAGGTTATGATACCAAGAATGACCTCGAAATACCAATAGAGAGCAAAGAGTGCATTCGTAAGGTTTCAGAAGGGAATGAGGACTCTGTAAAAAAAACTGGTTAAGAGGCCACTTAAGACACATTCTGATAAAAAATAAATCACTGTATTTCGTGCACGTCCTGAAATTTTGAATGAGACCTAAATCCAAAGTAATCAACTAATGTTTTTGGCAGAGGAAAAATTTCAAGGCAGCATAATATGCACCATAATACTGCTCCTTGCTCTTAGCCTGGATTATGATGACCAAGTGGAACGGAATGATTGGAATGACAGGAAAAATGCAATTTGGTGAGAAGAGAGAGAGTGCAAACATAGTGAAAGCTGAGAACAGTGCAGTTAGGACACAGCTGATGTCATGTTAAAAAGATGAGGCAGAGCAACTGTTATTTTCCAAGGGGCACAGGCTGTATCTCCAACTGGCAGCAAATCGTGGCATCCTCAATGTGGTACTGGCTTTGCAGGCAAGCAAAATGCAAGTCTGAAGTTGCTATGGTGACCCCAGAGTACTGAAGATTCTAGAAATGTGTGATGTCTGCTGAGGAAACAAGCACCAAGTGGAGTTGGCCCAAGAGAGAGGCCACATATGCTGAAGGCCACTAGGCTGGGGGGGGGGGTTACCCAAGCCCATCAGAGCCCAGATGATGCCATCAGAAGCTTGGATACTGGACATGGCATTGCAGGGTTTGGTGTTTACTAGAGCCTGGTCTTGTCTTGGCCAAACCTTTCCTTGCTCTGCTCCTATACTTCCCTTTGAGATAAGAATCTTGACTCTGTGCTGTTATATAATGGAAACATAATTTTTTGATTTTCAGAGGCTCATGGTTCAAAGATTTACTTGGGTCTTAGAATAGACTCAGGACTTTTGAACAGTGTTAGAACTGTGAGACCAAGTTCACTGAATGCATTTTGCATTCTGAGAGGAACATGAGCTTGAGAAGGTAGAGGCAGGATTGCTAAGTTTGAACGAGAGATGTCTCCTGTAGACTCATGAGTTTGAACACTTGATCCAGCTGATGTTACTGTTTTGAAAGGTCGTGATACCTTTAGGAGGACAGGGCCTAGCTGGAGAAAATGGGGTTTGGCCTTGCCCTGTCTTTATTCCTGACTATTGAGCCCATGCAACTAGATGCTTCATTCTCTTGCTGCCAGTTGCCTGCAATTGTACATTCTCAGCCATGATGGGCTGTATCCCCTCCTTCTAAAAAATAAAAAGAATTGGAATATAAATGATATGCATTTTTGCCATAATCACAATTAGTTTAGGAGACAGCACAAAACTTAATTAGCTTAATTTAGTCATTCTGAGATACACGTGTATCTCAAAACATGTTGTACTTTATGGAGATATATAAAATTTCGTAAACTAAAAATATATTGGTTATTTTTCAGTACCTTAAATGAGTGATCCAAATAAATCTGATCATGATGATAAAGATTAAATCATGCTCTGCCAATTGTTAGCTTTTGATTTTGAACAATATGAGTGTATTATGTACACCTAGAAGAGCCATAAGAAACATACTTTCTGCTAGGGCCCACGAACCAGCATAAACCTGGACTTACATGTAGGAAACAGAAGTGGGAGTGATCAGAATTGATCAAGCATCAATCAGAGGAAGCCTAGGATGTCCTTCATCATCTAAGCCAATTTTATTTCAGCATACATGAATATAGGAAAAAAGCAAAGAACAGCAGGGCCAAATTCTTCACAGAATTATGTTAGACATATACATTCTGGGCTAACAAAGAAAAGGCAGAAGTGAGATCTACTTGCTGTGAGGGACCAGACATAATGTCTCCAGGTAGAGTTAAAAGCAGACACGACACTGGACAATGGATGTCCCAAAGCGAGTTACCTGGTTACTGTGACTATTTACAATCTTGCGATCGATGGGTTAACGTATTTAATGGGTTCAAATTGTACAGGGAAGAAACTGCAGGGAGAAGTCTCTGCCTTGCCAATTCTGAGAGCAAACGTGATCTAAGAACAGATAGGAGGGAAACTCAACTTCAAGAGGGAGAAATTTGCCTGACACTGTCTCTACAGACAAGAAGCAAAACTCAGCTTCCGGAGGGAGGAATCCTCCTGACCACTGTCTACTCCAGATGCTAATGCAGTCTCAAGACAACAGGCTTTAGCCTTGACAAATCCCACAACTTCCCATCCTAGTATTACAGAGTGACAGTGCTAGCACTCAGCCTCCCAACATGAACGCATTGGTTTTCAGGTGCACGGCTTGCCACTGTCACAGTGAGATCTGAGAATAGGGAAATTTATGTTGAGGGTGTGTCAGAGATGCATCTCATTGTCGTCTCTGACTTCGTTGACAGCGTTAACAGTTATGAAATCTTAGCACAAAAACCACGTACACGTGGATCCTCACATCTCTCTGGGCTTTCTAAAGTCCTGACCATCTCTCCTTGCCAAGGGAAGAAAGGGCTTCTCAGAGATGCGTAGGAAGAGTAAACTCATTTGACCTCACTGACCTGTGTTATGTAACCTCAGAGAGAGCTGGAGATGTCTGAGGATTTGCTGTTTTCAGAAGGAGACAGTCTAGTAATTTGAATCGGGGCATTGGGAATGCCAGAGTTGTAACACTGGACTGGCCAGCCATTCCGCCAGAGGTCCTGAACAGGGATTTGGTTTCCACTAACAGTTCAGCCATTGCTTTCATCCTGTGAGTTGTTCCTGCTGGGGCTGCCCAAGAGGTTTTAGGCTACAGAGTTTTGTAAGCAGCCTGAAACACTCGGGGACTTTTAGAAGGCAGGTAAGGATGCTGAATGTGATGTGAATTCAAGATGCCAATAAACAATTCTTTCTATCTAGGCAAAGTCCAAGTTTCTTCTCAAAAAGGTATTTGTTTCATTTTGGAAAGTACACAGGCCTAAAATATCCATGTCCATAGGCCTGAGATACGAATAGCTGCAGGGCAGATGGATGGGAGACACTTGCTTAGGCTTTGCTTTGACTTCCTAGAATCCTTCAGCTGCACCTCGCTGGCTCACTGAGGCACTTAAGAAGCTAAATGTAGATGTGGGTTTATCTTCAGATAAAATCCTAAAAACAACAATGCTGAGGTGTAGGCTTTTTGCCATGACTGTGGGGTATCTGCTCAAAAGGAACCAAACCTTATTTGACAATCAAAAATAAAATTTTGAAGCAAGGCTGATTATGGATTTCCTTTTTGAAGTTTTTTGTGTGTGTGTGTGTGTGTGTGTGTGTGTGTGTGTGTGTGTGTGTGCGCGCGCGCAGTATGTGTGCCTGCGGAAACCCGAGGGAGACTTTGGGATTGCTCCACCCCCTTATTGCTTTGCTCTGGGGTTTCCCTCCCCCCATATCTATCTCCCATGCCATAGCTCCCTGGCATTTTTATGCAGGATCTGAACTCTGTTCCTTTTGACTGTGAGGCAGCTGCTAAACCTCCAAGCCATCTCCCTGGTCGCTTAGTGCCAGCACCTGGGAAACTGGGGAAGGAGGGTCAGGAATTTGAGGCCAGCTTGGCTTAATCAACAAGCACCACCAAAACACTCTTGAAAACCAGGCCCAGACAGGGAAAAAGGAATACAGGAAAACACAAGAAAGCAAACACTCCCAGAGCACATCTCAAGAACACAGGAGAGCTTTGGACATAGAGGTCAGTTAGAACTGTGAGTCTGATAAGATGGTGCCTTTCTGTCTCCTGATGAAATCGACAGTAAAAGAGCTCAGGGAGCAGTGAACAGCTTTCGGGCACTGGGAGCTGAACTCTCTGTGGGCACTCGGTTCCCATGTTCCTTTGCTCTGGCCACACCTTCCTATCCTATCCAGTAAAACCTCAGCTTTTCTGCCTCTTAAGTGGCCATCTCCCTGCAGGACTGGGATTCACTGTTGTGAGGTCCTGTCCCAAGAGAAAATCCCCGGTGTGATGGTGTCCTACACACCTTTCTGTCTGCCTGTCACACAGGAGGCAAATCTCTCTTAATATTGCAGGGTCCCTATTTGGGCACCAAATGTTGCAGGAACGACTGTCCCAATGTTACGGGGTTCTTGTGTTCAGAGTTGCAGGTTGAAACCAGAACACATGTAGAGGATTAAAGTAGAGTTTATTAGAGGAGAGAAAGGCTGGAACTCATGGACTCCAGGAATGGAATCCATGAGGGGCATGGAGCTGGAACCCAACTCATGGCAATCAGAGTGCCATGAGGGGCAGGTGCAGAAGAGGGCTGCCAGGGTCAGGTATATTTATACATTTAGATAAACCAGGGAAAAAATGGCTTCTTCCCATTGGTTAGGGAAGCCTGGGAAATATGGCTTTTTTCTCATTGTTTAGCTCAACCCAGTTGATCTTGGGCCCAAGTGGGGCTGGAGATCAAGTTGCTTATTGGATATGGAGAGCTCATCTCCATATCCTTTTATAGGGAAGTTGGCCCTCTTATCTCTGCTGAGGATAAGAGACAGTTCCCCAGCAGGGGTGTTCCTTCAGGGTGATTTCAGCAGGGGGGGGGGATGGCTTTCGGGAATTTCAAAGACCTAGCTAGAGACCTTCCCAGCATAGCTGCTGTAAACCTGCCTTACTAAGAGGCGGTACCCACACTCAGAGTACCCAGAAGTGGTTTCTGAAATCAATGAACACCTTCTTGCGAACTCCGAGGAAATTTTTCTTTATTAGTACAGATGATATGTATAAAATCTGTTGCCTGTGTTATAGAAAAACTCGTGGTCAGTTGTATAAGATGAAAGACTTGGTTGACAGAATTCAGTTATTTCTTCTTCTCATTTTTTTTTCCTGCAAATCATAGTTTTAGTTTTTAAGGTTTTAACAATGTCAGTTTTTCTTCTCACTTACTTCCATTGTATTCATCTATAAATGTTTATGTCAGACCAACACACGATCACGGAATCTGTCACACGTGAAAAAGTTGGATCTTTCATCCTGCGTATGATTCTTTCTGGTACTTTTTAGATGAAAAACTAGTTGCACTTCAGTATGAGAAACAACTTGGCATTATAAAACATAGCTGTATCTATCACTTATTACCTGAGTAGTATGTACAGACATTTTAAAGCTCTTGAAATGGAGCAAATCACGTTTATTTCATCAAGTTTTCTCATACTTGGTGTTAGTTTGTACAATGTTTAATGGTGGCACATATTATGTTATACTCCCTGACACTCTGGCTATAGAAGAAAGCATTTTGTAAACTATAAATGTTACACAATTGTGAGACGCTATTATAAATAGCCCTAATAATTTTAAGTTTGACTCACACTCTCCACCACAAGTTGGCATAGCTGGGAGATCTGCTTGTCTGCCAAGTCCTAGAGCAGAGACTTGATAAGGGAATTGTCAGTTCTCATCTGATCCCTGGGCCTATTTGGTTGTTGTCTGTACAGAGTCTGACCTTTCCCTGACATTCTCCCCTGGGAGCCTCTCTCCAGTGTTCTGAGAAGCTTCCAGCAAATGGATTGAGCAAAATCGGAAGCCTAACTTCCTTAGAAGACGCTCTACATTAGTTGGGTGGCCTTGTTAAAAAACCATCTGTAAGAAATGCTGAAAAGCCAAACACCTCTGTGTACAGGGGAAAAATGTTAAATCTATTTTAGGACACAGCCTGATGTAAAGAGGGATTAGGTAGGATTTTCTTTTAGAAAACAGGGAAATTTATAAATGACAATACAGCATGTCTCTTCCTTAGCAAACTGAGGACAATTTTAAATAAGAAAGGCAGACATGTGTGATGGCACATTGTCTGCATTCCTAACTACAAAAGAGGCTGGAACTGGAGAGCTGGAGAACCTATGCTCCAAGCCCACCTAGATCACAGAGTTTTATTCCAGCCTGGGCAATTTAGGGGAACGTGTCTCATAATAAACAGGGGCTGGGGATGGACTAGAATGAGTCTTAAACAATCCATAGTGCCACCATAAAGAAATAAGTGGAGAAAGGGTTTCATGAAAGGAACCAAAATTCCAACCTGAGAATGATTAGCAGCCTGTTGGACTGGTGCTTAAATTCAAGGTCACACTCAAATGAAAAAGATGTGAACTGGTGCCCATGTAGGTGTTGAATTTCAGGATAATGTGGAAGTGGTAGCAATCATATTATATCAAAAGCAGTTATGGTAAATTACTTAAGAAGATCCTAGAATTGGGAGTATAACTCAGGGGCAAAGTATCTTGTGTCTTCAGCATTTTGGTGATGCTGAAGGGAATATAAAAAAAAAAATTTATATATCAATAGAAGACAAAAATGAAAAAAATCTTTAACTAAAAACTGTCTGACAGGCAGCAGCCCAAGAACAAGTGCAGATGTCTCTCTCCCTCCCAGTTTCTTGTAAATAACCCCCTTCAATTGAAACCATAAATGTCAAGCTTAAAGACATATGAGATATACAAGCAGATGTACAGGCGCCAAAATGTTTGCGCAACTACTCTGAGAACATGTATTTCTACACATATGCATATGAGGTTTTTCTTTGTTTTCTTGCCACAAAATCTTTAAATAGGTTATAAAATCACAAATCAGGGCTTCACATTCAATTGTGTTCTGGCGTAAAGTCCTGATATGCTAGTTTCTTTCTCTCTCTTTCTCTCTCTCCCAATAAAATCTCTCATTTGTTAAACTTTTAACTTTTGGTCATTGTTGAATCTGTGAATGCCCTTTATCCACAACATTTTGTGTATTTTGAAAAGCTTACTCTGCTGTATTGAGGAAGAGGTGAAAGAAGCAATCAGCACAGTATCAGGGCTGAGAACTAGTCCATTATTGTCTCCAGCCAAGAAGATGAAGAGAACGTTCCAGACCCAAGCTGAGCAAGGAGGCTGGGACTCCGGCGCTGATAGAATAGAGGCGCTCAGACCTTCTGCTTATCTGTACTAGATGATGTGAAAGAAGAAGACAAAGGAAACACCCAGGATCCAGCAGCTGGTGACTAAGGATGCAGAAGCCGAGGACTTGGAGTGAGGAAGCTTCCGAGAGGGAAACTGAGATCATGATGTGGGGGTCATTTGAGATTTTCCAGGTGATTTCATAAAACATTTTTTGGCTTGAGCATACAAATTTTAGTTGAGTAGGATGGCTACATTGTCATTATTCATTCATCACATTTCCATTGTTCAGTGGTGTGTGTGGTAAAGCAGCAAAATTTATCAATTAGGTGTAAACTTTATGGAGAATACTTAAGAATAGAACTTGTGGACTAGGATGAAGTGTGAATTCATACAGAGAGATTTGTAACAATTGCACTAGGGTAGTAAAATAGGCATTGTTCCTCATGTAGTGGTCTTAAGAGGCAAGATTCTTCTCAGTAACATGCTTCACAAGGAAACATTTTAATGTCTTCTCTTCTGAAGCCAGTTTGAAAGTTATGCATAGGACACCCAAGATTTGGCACAAGAAACTCGAGTAAGACTATCTTTATTCTCATTCAATCAGAAAATTGATTTTCCAGTCCTATGGACTGATTTTCCATTCATTTCCAACAACATAGAAAGAAGATCTTTCTATAGATTTGAGTCATTTAAAAATGAAATTAAGTTTTAAGATGGGCTATTTCACTGGTGTTTCATGAACACAATACAAATTGAGAAAGAATCCATACATTTCGAAAGCCCTTTGAAATCTGAGTCTGTGATTCTAAGAATTACAATTGTTTTACAATCACACTTGATGTATGTATAACATGTACATATCAAGCCTTTCTCCAGATCTGTGTTCAATTGTCACCCTACATTAATCCTACCACTATTTCAATTCTCTTGATTCTGTCTGCTTTTCTCCATAGACTTTCTGCTTGATATGCTCCCTGTTTCTATTTGTGTCTCCATGAAGGATAGGACTCTGTGCTCTAATACTAGCAATCAGATTATAGTCTCAGACATGTAAAGTATCTTCAGATAGCTGCAAAATAAAAATCAGTCACATATATCAATAACATATAAACAAGAAAGTAAAGCACAATTTTTTACATACATACGTAATTATATACCCCCAAATTTTCAATGATTGACATGTACCTCTAATACAGAAATAATGACAGGTTGAATTTGTGCTACAATTACATACATTTTCTTCTTTTTAAGCATAGCTGTAATTGATTTTTATGTAAAATGTCATTATAAAGTTGAATAATTAATTCGACTCTTCAGATTTAGTTATCACAACTTGACATCACTGCCAAAATTTAACTCCATTTTTCAATAAAAAGGATCTCTCACCATAACATAATAATCAAAAATATATGGTACAAGCTGTAAGTTACTTTGATTTGATCATTACTCAATGTACTCATCAATAAAAACATCACAGTGAACCTCACAAATATCATTAGCTATTAATGTGCCCCAAAATAAAAATAAATTTCAAAAGGAATCTATCATTTCTAATTCCATTAATAACTTTTCAAGAACATTGCTAGAAAGTGTCATATTATTTCTGCAAGCAAAAATATATAATGCATTTAGATAAAAGTATTTAGCCAGGGACTGGTAACAAGGCTCAACAGGTAAAAGTCCTGTTTGAAAACTAGCAAACTGAGTTTAGTCACTAGAAATCACATAATAGGAGAACACTGATTTCCAAAAGTTGCTTTCTAACCTCCACCACACACAGCTGTGGCACAAGCATGTCTGCTATTTCATTCTATATATTGTATTATATAACATGCATTTTAACATATATATAGAACATATATAAATGTTAAAAATTATATATTATATATATTTTGACATACATAACTGTAACATATGTGAATGTTAAAAATTGAGCAAAAACATCCTTGCAAAAGAATAAAGCTATGGGGCTTACATGTCCTAACTTTAAATGCACTACAAAGTTGCAGTGATATAGACTTTGTAGTATTGGTATGCACACAAACACACATCAATAGAACAAAAATGACTGTACAAGAATATCCTTATACTTGTGGTCAATTACTTTTTCATATAGGTCCCAAAGCAATTCAGTGGGGAAGGAAGGAGTCTTCTTGATAGATAATATTAAAATGATTGGTCTGCATAAACATACATTACATATAGGTGAAAGTTCAGTTAAAATAGGTAAGACTCCTAAGTGTAAAAAGCAAAGCTATAAAATTCTTATTAAAAATATAGTAGTAATTCTCTGCGGCCTAGATTTAGGAAATCTTAATATAACACAAGAATACAATTTCTAGAAGAAAAAATGATAAATTGAACTTCATCTAAAATACTTACTCTTCAAAGAACACTGAAAGACAACCACATAATGGAATAAAAATATATACAACTCATATGTATCAGTAAAGTATTTGTGTGTAGATACATAATAAAGCTCAAACATATTAAAATTAATACAATTTAAAAATAAAGACAAATCTTGAATTTTACCTAAGAAAATTTAAGATGGCCAATAAACACTTGAAATTATGCTCAAGATCATTAGTTATTAGGGAAACGAAAACTCCCATTTTCACACTCACTAAAATGGTTGCAATCAGGAAGACAAATAATAAAAGATAATATAAAGAAACTGAAACATTCATCCACTCTAAATGAGAGTACATGGGAGCCACTTTAGAAAAGAGTTTTGCAAAAGTTTAAAAAGTGAGGTTATCATGTAACCCAGTAATTCTCCTCCTACATGTCTATGCCAGAGAAGCAAAGACACATGAGTATTCAAAGATTTGTATTTTAAATATACATAAGAGCATTATCACAACCAAGCCTATTCATTCACCAACCACTGAATGTACAAAAACATCTTATATTGTTTGTATTAGTAAATGTCCTTTTATATGCACATATATTTTACTACTTTTATGTATTTCTTTTTTTAAAACATTTTTTATTATTATTTCTGCTCATACAAACTTGGTAGGTACACCGGTTCCCTCCCTCCCTCCTCCTCCCTCCCTCCTCCTCCCTCCTCCCCTGCCCTCACCCCTTCCTCCCCACTACTTTTATGTATTTCTTGACTCTACTTCTAGACTAGTTGCTAAACCGCAGACTCTATAATCACAAAATTCAAGCAATAGTAATACATCTCACAGGACTATGGGATTCAATGTTATAAAATACATAGAAGACTTAGCTTGGATTGTCAACCCATAACAAATCATACTCATTATTCACCTTTTTGTTTTATTAAACTCTATCTTTTTTACTCACGTTGTTTGGTTAAGTAGAGAAAGCATCTTCTGTCCTCCCAGCTGCCTGCCTTCACATTTTTTTCACCTAATCTCTCAGCATCGTTGCCAAAATCTGTAAATGAGGAGTCCACTGTTCATCCCAGGGGGTTTAGGACTAACAAAAGGGTATGCAAGTGCTTTGCAAGCTACAGAGTGCAATGAATTACAAAACCCTGTGTCATTGACTTGTCTGTCCCTTCCTACTCCTTCCACCATATGTTTATAGACAACCAACATAATCACCCATGGGGTGCTGTGGGGTCATTTCCTAACCCCAAGGTTTTTTAACAAAGCAATCTTGTCGTGGCCACGAGGCTCGCAGCGAGGCATTTTCCAAGCAACGTTTGCCCCCTGTATTTGAGCACACAGAGAGGAAAACCAAGTCACTACCGCTCTCTGAAGCTCTCTGCCTGTCCTCAAGAGCTATCTGGCTCAGCTAAATATGGCCCTGGGCACTGTGTGAATAATCCCTGCCGGCTCTGAGGCCTCCATCCTCCACTGATGGGACATTCTTTGTGTTCAAATGTCTAGCTGACGTCTGATGCTTAAAACAGCCCATGCCTTCACCGCGCACATTGTCCCAGCCCTGCATCACTGCTCTTAAAAGGCTCCGGAGGCCACTACTTGCACCAGCTGCCCGCCAGCCTGCCCTCGCCTCCCTGCCTGCCTCCGGTGCCCTTGAATGCCTGGCTCTTCCAGCTCTTGGGGGGTCTGACGAAGCAGGGGACCATGTCGACGTTTGGTTACAGAAGAGGGCTGAGTAAATATGAATCCATCGACGAGGACGAGCTCCTGGCCTCTCTGTCAGCCGAGGAACTCAAGGAGCTGGAGAGGGAACTGGAAGACATTGAGCCTGACCGCAGCCTCCCGGTGGGGCTCAGGCAAAAGAGCCTGACGGAGAAGACCCCCACCGGGAACTTCAGCAGAGAGGCACTGATGGCCTATTGGGAAAAGGAGTCCCAAAAGCTTTTGGAAAAGGAGCGCCTGGGAGAGTGTGGAAAGGTAGGCTGCAACCATCACGCCCACCCCCTAAACCCGCACCCCTGTATTCTCTAGTTTCTCCGTCCTTGCCATCCTAACTTCCCCCATAGCTCACTCGCATCCGTTGCAGAAACGTTTCCCAGACTAAAACGTTCTCACCCAATGCTCACCCAATGGATCGTATAAGTTAAACAAAGAAAAGAAAAATCTCAATTGGGGTGTGTCCCCCCCCCACTAAAGATAGGAGCTTCAAGAAGAACACACTTCACAGCCTAGCATAAGCCTCAACTGTGTTAGCTGTAAGTGGTGAAATCGCACAGTGCCTGATTCTGGTGCGGTTTTCTTAGTTGAAAGCATTTGCATCCTGTTGCTCCGCCTGTAATAATCCATGTTTCCAACACCAAGAAACACAGGAAAATGGGAAGTGTCTGAGAAGGAAATTTATTTCTAGCTCTTCTCTGTCCCCAAGTTGCTAAACTTTGTACCATTGTTTCTTACAATTCTCTTTCTGACCCAGTATGGAGGGAGTACAATACCGAGTTCGTGAATCAAAACCCCTTTTGAGATTTGGGCATGTTCTGGAGCTTTTCTTAAATTGCACGTACGCGTGTGCAGCGCAATTTTGCATAAGATTCAAAATGATGAAAGCTGTTCAAGGAATCAGGTTAAGTCTGGCTGCTAGAAACTATCTCAGAGAACCTAGCGTGCTCATATCTCAGTACCGGGGTTGATGAAACTCGTGTGTACCAGGAAAAAGCTACTTTGACTTTCCCAGTGAGGCATTACGGGAAGGACATCCAGAAGACTACATTCCGGGAAAGTTCTTACAGAAATGCAATAGCAGCGTAAGATGTTCCCGAGGCCATGGCAGCAAACAATCAGAAGCAGTGGGTTTAAAGCCCCTGTGTACTCCACTGAAATCACAAAAAATCCACATGGCTCGCTGCCAAGAGTGAGCCTTCCCCAGTATTCCTCTGGGTGTTGGATGAACTTGATGATAGCGGTGTGTGCCACATTTGCAGCAGGATAGATGTGAGCTTGTTCCGTGTCAATCATTGGAGAAAGGGCCCATCAAGGACACCTTGAGACCAGCCAGAATTTGAGTTAGTCGGCTCTTCCGCAACCATATTTGGGACCAGGGTAGATCTGTTTTCTTGTTTGTTTTTGATTTTCTTTGAAGTAGGAGTGTGAGAAATATGATGGAATAAAATACCATTTCCGTTATAGTTATTGAAAAGCTTTCCTTCAGAAAGAAAAAAAAAGGAAAAAGAAAGCAAGTATCTCGGAGGACATAGGACGCAGAGGCACTTACAGCAGTATCTCGACAAAGGCATTTTAATGTCATAATGTCATGACAGCAGAGGGAACCAAAGGGCAAAGCCTGCTGTCAGCTGTTGATGAACCTCCCTCATGCTGCCAAAGGTCTTGCTGATCCTGCCAGTGGCTTATCGGCTCAATTTGAGAGGCTGTCTTCTGGTGAACTTTGATTTCCCTCGCGGCTGGTTAGCTTTTCTCCCACTCCGCTGCCCCAGCCAGCCAGCTGTCTCCGCAGTCACAAGCAGTGCCGGGATTGAGGGTGTAAATCCATTCCTGCTACAAGGAAAATCTCCAAGCAGCTTCGGAGGGGAGGGGACATGAGGAGAAGTTGGGTCTCAGCGACTCAGGCCTCTGGTTTTGTGAAGGGCCAGGGAAAATCCTGAGCAGGGCTTGGTGAGTGACAGCCTTCTTTCTGTCCACCCGACACAGATGTGCTGTGCATCCAAACTCCAGATGTTCTGGCATGCAACAGTCCAGCTCCCTTCACTGGGGTAGCTACTGGGCCTCAGGCATAAGCACCAATGAGCGTCTTCACAGTATCTCTATTCATCCTTCCCTTTCTGCACAGGGAGATTTGAGAGGAAGACAGGTTAAGGAACTTACTCAGGCTTCACAGCTTGTAAATCAAGTTCGAATTAGAACGAGGCTCTGTCGATGTGAAGATTACCTTTCTCAGAATTGTAGGTACTCAGCCAGTACAATAAGCATCACCTAGGTCTTCCAGATATGTGAAATCTACAACATCCCAATGTACGTTAAATGGGAAATTCCAGGAGTGGACCTAAGAGTTCGCAGCCTGACAAGCCCTTCCAGTAATTAGGACACATGCTAACACTAGGACTGTAAGAATGGCTTAACTCTAATGCAGATCCAAGAGGTTTCCTGGCTTGTCTGAACTCAACCAGCTCATTAGAGAATCAGAGCAAGAGAAGGACAAGCCTCTTTCTAGTGGCTGTGGTGTCAGGAAAGTAACCAGGAAGAGGCAGCACCTTCAGCTTGTTAAGGGCAGAATGTTAACTATATGCACTGATATTCACATCCTCCCTGCTAGGTCCTCATCCTGCCTCTCACTGTAGGTCCCCCCCCCCTTTTGCCTCCATCTCTCAGAAAATCAGGGCGACTCCAAAGCTGTGACTATAGAAGAGTCATATCTCCCCAGCGCAGGAGTGATTCCTAAAGGAAGAGGGATTGTCTTTTGGACTACCCTGCCTGCCTCCTGCAGATCCTTTTGCTTTTCGCTGATGATGTTTCCTACCACTTGCTCCCTGCCTAGAGCAGACAGCTGGTCTGATTGCTTGAGGCTGCCTAAAGTTTAGAGCTACAAATCCTGCGTTCTGGGAAAGCCCCGAGGCTCAGGCAGAAGAGCTTGGACAGTTGGTCAACATTACCCCACTCAATCGCATCAGTAATTTGTCTCCGTCCAGTCCTGAGTGCAAGCAGCTGTTTTCAGTGCCCGCCTAGATCCATTCAACAGACAACTCTTTAACAACATGCCAAGTACTGTGGCTTCCCCAATTGAACAGTCCGATAGGGAAAATGACAAACAAGTAGTGCAAGTGTGATAGGTATTTCATGAGAGGAGGGAGTTGCAATGCTAAGGGAAAGGATTGTAGGAACAATTGCAGGAAAGCCCGAGAAGGCTACAGGAAGGGGCCTCACTTAGATGCTGCCTGAAAAAAATCACACTGTTGGGTTGCTGTTTCAGGCCTTGTCTTTCCAGCTTCATTTTGAGAGGAGAAAGCTTCTGTAGATAGGGCCTAAAGGAATTTAAATAAGATAATATTTAATGGCTACACAAAAAGCAATAGACTTTGAGTTTTCAGACAGACCTCCAATTATTAAAAAAGTGAAAACACACACGTTTATCTAACACATGCTCAAACACCCAGCGATGTGATGTGAACTAGAAATGCAATAATCTAGAGAAAGTGATGGTGAGTGGGAGATAAGACAACTTGGTTATATACATACAGCTGATGTGAGTTAGAAGTACAATAATCTATATAAAGGGACTGGGGAGGGGGAGATACTTGGTTATCTATTGTTTTTTCTAGCTAATCTGTTTCGTTCCTTGTTGGGCATGTTGTATCATTGAGTCATGATTGACCCCTTCCCAGGCCATCGCTTGGTGCCTGCCACTCCAAACAGCAACTGGGCAGACAAATCTGGAGATCGGCACAGTGTTTTCCAACGTTCTGTCCACATGCCTCAGGTGGCAGCAGCCCACGGAGGAGGCAAACAAGTTTCCAATACAGAGGGAGGAACTGAGGCTGTGGGGATAAAGGAAGGCACTAGCTGTGGCTTCAGAAAATAAAAGGAGAATAATTTAGAAGAGTGAGGGAAACTCAGTCACAGTCACCCTTTCCAGACTTCCTGACAAAAGTGAGAGAAAGGAGTCATTTGACAGTCCACGCAGCGGGACTTGGACACAGGAAGGACAAAGATAGAATTCAACTGTGTTTATCTGAAAGTTTTTCATGATGGACAAATACTAAGTAACATAAAGCCGTCGGGCTGGGCAAAGACTTGGTCTGGATTCTCTGTTGTTCCCTGCAGATCCACATAGCTTGCTGGAATCCTGTGAGGAAAGTGGTTATTATCTTTCCCCTGATTCCTTAGAAGTTTCAAGTTGATTGGTTAAAAAAAAAGTGACATGAATATTGTCACAGAGTTGGTTGTAATCTGCTGTTCTAATCAACAGTTCAAGGGCAGTGTAGAGTTTCCAAGTTCTTGTGCTTGGCAAATATCAAAGCACCAAATGGTACCATTTCTATCTACATGGAGACAAACAGGACAGAGGGCATTTGGCTCTGTTGATGTTAACGGAAAATTTGGGGAAGACTTTTGCTTTGTTGTTGTTTTTTGTAGGATTGAGTATTGAACCCAGGACCTTAATCATGCCAGGCAAGCACTCTATCACTGAACTGTGTTCTCAACGTTCTCTCTCTTTCTTTCTTTCTCTCTCCTCTTTCTTTCTCTCTCTCTCTCTCTCTTTCTTTCTTTCTTTCTTTCTTTCTTTCTTTCTTTCTTTCTTTCTTTCTTTCTATCTATCTAGATTAAAGCAGGCTCTCACTAAGTTGCCAGAGCTAACCTTGAACTCACTCTTTATTCTAAACAAGCCTTGAATTTTTGACATTATCGTTCAGCCTCCCAAATAACTGGGCTTCTAGAGCTGTACCAACAATCCTGCAGAACCCATTACATGTGGTATACTTTGTGTCATCCTTGTTTGCAATAGAGAAATAAGGAGGGAAGGAGGGAGGGAGGGAAAGAGAGAGAGAGAGAGCTGACTTCGGAGGGGAGACATGATTTACAAAACTAGGAGAAAACATCAGTTAGTACAGATTTCATAGTCTAAACACTGAAAATTTTATTCAGGGGTTTTCAAAGCTAAAGTTCTGATTTATTTGTTTCAAACTGGTGAACTGTCATGTAATTTTATTCACTCAACTGCATGCTGGCTACTCAGGAGAAGACAAATATTTACAGAAAAAGCTGTTAGCAGCTATGTAACAAAACAATGACCTTGGTCTCTTGGACTAGAGAGACGAGCAGGGAATCGCTAACCTTTCTCACTATGGACTGACCAGCGGGTTACTTGTCCTGTGTAACTTTTGTAAATTGACAAAATGGGTTTCAAGTGAGAAAAACACAAACATGTCATCGTGCTCCTTAGGTTTCAGAAGACGACAAGGAGGAGAGTGAGGAAGAGCTGATCTTCACCGAAAGCAACAGTGAGGTTTCTGAAGAGGTGTATACAGAAGAGGAGGAGGAGGAACAGGAAGAGTCTCAGGAAGAAGAGGAAGAAGAGGAGGAAGAGGACAGCGAGGAAGAAGCAAAACCCGCCGGAACTGCCAAAGAAATTAATGGCACAGTAAACTACAATAGCCCCAACTCGGACAACTCGAAGCCAAAGACGTTTAAAAGTCAAATAGAAAACATCAATCTAGCCAATGGCAGCCCTGGGAGGAACACGGAGTCACCAGCTGCCATTCACCCCTGCGGAAACCCCACAGTAATTGAGGATGCTTTGGAAAGGATTAGAAACAACGACCCCAACACCACGGAGGTCAATCTGAACAACATAGAGAACATCACCACGCAGACCCTCTCTCGCTTCGCCGAAGCCCTCAAGGACAACACCGTGGTGAAGACCTTCAGTCTGGCCAACACGCACGCGGACGACAGCGCCGCCCTCGCCATCGCAGAAATGCTCAAGGTCAACGAGTGCATCACCAACGTGAACGTGGAGTCCAACTTCATCACCGGGAAGGGGATCCTGGCCATCGTGCGAGCTCTGCAGCACAACACGGTGCTCACCGAGCTGCGCTTCCACAACCAGAGGCACATCATGGGCAGCCAGGTGGAGATGGAGATGGTGAAGCTGCTCAGGGACAACACCACGCTGCTGAGGCTGGGCTACCATTTCGAGCTCCCGGGCCCGCGGATGAGCATGACGGGCATTTTAACAAGGAACATGGACAAGCAGAGACAAAAGCGGCTGCAGGAGCAAAAGCAGCAGGAAGGCTACGATGGGGGAGCCGGTCTGAGGACCAGAGTCTGGCAGCGAGGAACACCTGGCTCCTCTCCTTACGCATCTCCCAAGCAGTCTCCCTGGTCGTCCCCGAAACTCCCCAAGAAAGTTCACAGCCCGCGGAGCAGAGCTCCATCCCCTGTGGCTCCACCCCCTCCTCCTCCTCCTGCTCCTCCTCTTCCCTCGCACATGCTACCTCCTCCTCCTCCTCCTCCTGCCCCTCCTCTCCCAGAGAAAAAGCTCATTACCCGAAACATCGCCGAAGTCATCAAGCAACAGGAGAGTGCCCAGCGGGCATTACAAAATGGACAGAGAAAGAAAAAAGGGAAAAAGGTTAAGAAACAGCCGAATAATATCCTGAAGGAAATAAAGAATTCTCTGAGGTCAGTGCAAGAGAAGAAAATGGAGGAAGGTTCCCGACCCTCTACCCCGCAGAGATCAGCTCATGATAACCTCATGGAAGCAATCCGGGGGAGCAGCATAAGGCAGCTACGGAGGGTGAGTCAGCCAGCAACAGACCTTCCGGCACAGAACTAACACATGACTCATCTCTTGCATGATTCTAACAAAGTCACCTCTCCAAATGACTGTTTTATATCTGGGCGTGTAAGAGCAAGCACATCAGGTGTGCGCATTTCAGTTGGCACCTGAGTGAGTAATTCCTGCTTGAGAGCAACATCTAAGCCATCTAATTCTTTGGGGGAGGGTGGGTGAGGTTGTATGCATGTTTGCATGTGGGCGTGAGACTAAGAGGGCACTTAAGTGTATATGACTGCGCTGCATAGGCCCAAGGGTTACATTGGTAGTCATTCTGGACTGCTCTTCATTGCTTTACTATGGGGTTTCCCAGGCTCTGCCTTCCAGGGCTGGAATTACAAGTAACAGCCATATCCGCCTATTTTTTTTTTTTTTTTACATGGGATCAGGACCTTTTGTTTGTGAAACAAAGTTTTTAACCATTAAGTCATCTCCCCAGCCCCTAAGCCAACTTCTTAGTATCTTAGTCAGGACTGTCTAAGATACTACACCATATAATAAATAAATAAGTAAATAGCAAACAACTCAAGAAATTTTAAGGAAAAAAAATCTCAAAAAGTAAGAAAACCAGGATGTGTTATTTGTGTTCCAAAAGGATTCATCACTTATCAGAAATTTCATCACAAAATTGCAAATAATTAATAAGCAAATTTATGATATAAACTAGGAATACCCAACAGACATACTAATAGGCCTTTGAGGTCATCTCAGAAAATACTTCTAACGGCACTTAGGATTTTTATGTATTACTGTTGACTTTATAATTTGCTGCTTCATTGAAAAAATAATCCCTGTTCTTGTAGGTGGAAGTTCCAGAAGCCCTGCGGTAAAAAGAAAACACAAGAGCCTGAGGAAGAGGACACAGAACAGTTGGGTAGCGTGAACGGAAATGCACTGTGATGCTTTTAAAGTCCATCTTTAATTTGAAATGTTCCTTGACTTTAAAGAGTGTCATCCTGAATTCCAAAGAGAATTTGTAGTAACCATCAGCACGTTTCTTCTGTAAATATAAAAATATACTTCTTTTTTATGTCAAGAGATGTGTGAAGGCAGGAAGCAAGGAAAGAGGTTCTTTGTATCTCTGGAGGTCTTAGTAACTGAGCTTAAAGAAATGCACTATTATTTTTATAATCCCTATAAGCTTAGATTGAAGTTTTTTAAAAGCCGAACTAATATTTTTTCTGTGAGTTGATGTAACTGCTGTATATAAGTAACATTGCTGAACATTAAAATTATTAAATCTAAAAAGTTTTAAGTCCTTAGTATCTGCCTTTTGGTTCTTCATGTCCAAGAAATTATAACCAGATTTCTTTATTAAAGATCAGAATCCAGAACTTTCTTCTTTTAAATTCTGTGACAGAATGAAACATGGGTACAATGAATTAGTCATTTTCATGCCTGGTTAGCAGATCCTATAAACCTCCTTTTCCACTTGACAATCTTTTTCTTCTCAGTTTCTCCCTGATGATTTTCATAGCTGTTTGCATATGTGTGTGTATACGTGTGTGTGTGTGTGTGTGTGTGTGTGTGTGTGTGTGTGTCATTGAGTTTCATAGGGTCTTCTGTATTAGCATGTGCCTGGGCACTACCAGAAGATGGGTACTGGCTATACCACTGAAGAAAGTGGCTTCCCTTTCCTCAGAAAGCTTAAACATCAGTAGGTATCAGGAAGGGATGTTCCCTCAGTTGGTCGTCTCTCTTCCATGACCACATGTTGATAGACAGCAGATCTGCAGGTAAAAACAGCTGCAGAGACTTCATGATGCAAAGACGCTGTCATGTCCAGAAGCAGAATCCAGAAATTTATTTTAAAGGTGCTCTGGAAAGGGTTGTAAAAGACTCCAATGCATTCCCTGGGTCCATTGATATGAGAACCTATGGCAGCGCTGTTCCTGAATTTTTTCCCAAGCCCAAAAGGTTAGCCAGAAATCAGTTCAGTTACTAATTATTAAAATCAATTATTCTTGATTGGGAAGAATTAAAGCTAGAGGAATGCTTGGAAGTTAAATGAAATATCCAGATCTCCCTGTGATGGACGCTAAGGACCAATGCTCAGATCTCTTCAGAAGCTCCTTAGCCCACTGAGTCTCAGCTCTTGTGTTTCTTCTTCCCCCTCCTTCCTCCTCCTCCTCCTCCCTCCCTTCCTCTTTCTCTTCCTTCTTTTCTTTTCCTGCCTTACTCAGATTTGAGTGAAGACAACACACATAAAGTGCATGTGAGGATATGAAGTCATGTATTTCTAATCTCCAACCATCATAACCCTGACAAATATTCTGACTCATTATTTCAATAATATTTTTTGGATAGAGCTAAGAGTGCTCTCCAATCAAGAGAATACATTGCACTAGAAAGATATCCTTAAAAACTCTTGGATTTATTTCTTCTGTTCAACCTTTCTCTTACCTAGTGAGGACGACTGGAATCAAAGAAGTTTCCAGAGGTTGTGAGATGAGTCACTGCCTGTGTTCTATGTTAGGCCTTGGTGATGAGGCAAATTTTTTGAACTACATTCTCTTGTATGCATTTTACAACATTGAAAAGAACCATCCCCTATTTGTGGATGTAGAAATGAAGGGCCAGGAAGTAATGCAAGATGCTTTTCCTATCTCTGGGGGTCTTAGTATAAAGAAATACACCAGAAGGTTAAGCTACATGTAGCAACGTTGGGTACAACTGACAGATCTAGATGCCCCTTCCATTGCTCCTATTGCATCTGTCCAGACGTCTGGAAAGACACATCTCTGAAAGACTCCCATCCTCAGAGCCTCAGCAAGGGTACTGTGGTGTCTTCATAGCCTCCACCCCCTTTCCTTTAGTTTTCACAATCACATTCATTCTTATTGCTCAGAGAAAGTTAAAGTTTAGAGTTTTTAAATGTGTGTGTGTGTGTGTGTGTGTGTGTCTTGTATATGTGAGTTTAGAACAGAGAGTGAAGCAGAGAGCAAAAGAAGCATACTTTCCTTTCTTCTTTTCAGTGGGTGAGGGAGGCAGGCTCTGCTACACTGAAAGGGGGAGTAAGAGAAACAGAAGAGCATATGGTGCTCATAAACTGTGGAATTAGTAAGACCACACAGGTCTTACTAAGAAGGATTCTACGGGCCCTCCTGAACTAGGAAGGAGGAGCTGATGGATAATATTTGTATTGCCAGAAGGTGTTTAGGTGGCTGAGACTGGCCAGACTTTCTTCCCAGAAATGAGTGAGTAGCAGACACGTTGTTCCTTTGCATTGTAAAGGCAACCTGGCTGAGTCCTTCTGTACTTTACGAAGTACATAGTACTTTTACTAGAATGCCACAAAGCAGAATTTTATAAAGCCAATGATTAGACAGATATGATGTAGTCAGATACCAACTAAGTATATCTATTATTAAGGGAAAGCATTTCAAGAGCATATTATTTCAGACCCAATTCTGTAAGCAGACAAGGTATTATGACAAATTGTTATTCAACAGCCTCCCTGTGACCCCTCAGAGCTGGTATGAAAACTAATTAGTTCATCTTCTATAAAGAGCTTTCATCTTGCTGGAGGAAGGACTGTCCAGGACCAGAAGAACGTTTAGGTGATGATTTATGTGTGCACACTGGTCTCTGAAAATTCACTCCAGCCTACTTTGAAATGGGGCCAGAACACTGAGTCTCGCTCTGCTTCCAAGGCTCTGCCCTGTGGTCGCAGGTGTTAAATAACAGTGTCAGCATAATCTTGACTTACCACCTGCTCTGAGATACTTGCTACTACAGGATGAAAGGAAGTGGTGGGAAGAGGCTGCCCTGTCTGTCCCGGATGCTTCAAGGACTAGAGAAAATCAGCATGTTCTTGTTAACGCCCTCATAACTACTCCCTTGTATCAAGTTAATGTAGTCTCTTCTATATGTGATACTCTTGAGGTGGATTCTTAATCCTATTAACCATCAAATAATATAAAATTTAGAATTTCAGTACCAACTTTGAGGCATTTAAGTTCCACGGGCATTTTTCAGATTCTCTATCTTCCAGACACTGGATACAGGCAGTGAAGAAAGGACATGATACCTGTTTTTCAAGTAATTTACTGCAGTGATAGTCAGGCACTGACATAGTTCCTTCACATCCCATGCATCTAGGAATGCAATGGCCTTACGATCACTCTGCTCCGTACGGAGGAAACCATTGGATGAGAAAGTGTTTTTTCCCTCAGAGAAGCAGGAGTCTAAGAATACCATTCCTTTCAGGAGAGTTCAAAAGCTTCTTAGTTTATGAGCTGCTCGAAAATAGACATCGGATGGATTTTTTGCTGACAAATCACAGGTTACTATATACCCTTGATGTAAGAAGACACATAGTGAGGAAAGCTTCTCAGAGAGGGTAACACTTGGCATTTTCTAAAAACACAGAATTTACCCATTTTTTTTAAAAAAAAGTTCAAGGATGTGGAAAAACATTTTGGTTTAAGGAAAGACCAGAAATCATGGTGTTTAATGTAACAACAATGATTTGATTAAAGAGTTGATATTTAAGTGGAGTCCCAAGTATTGGTCTTTTTAGTGGCTTAAAAATCGGTCTTTAGGGATCAAAGTGCTTGCTGCATTAAAAATGAACACCAGACCTTTGTTAAATGACAGCTGTGATAGGTACTTGCTTATAATCCAGCACTACGGGGATTAGAGACAGAAAGATTCTTGCCAGTTATGTAGCCTAACTGAATAAGGAAGCCCCAGACTCAAGAAAAACTTTGTCTCAAAAATAAGGAGGCCAGCTCCTAAGGAATGACACAGAAATTGACCTGTGGCCTGTATAACAATTCTGAAGGTGCTGGATATTTAGATTATTTTAATTAATTATTTGCTGTTGGATATCTCAACTTTCCCAGATCATCCCTTATATTTATTAATCTAACCTTAACCAAAGCCCTGAGGCAGAAATCATGGACTGAAAATTCCTTAAAATGCTTGTCTCCCAGACATATTAGAGTTGGTGAAAGACATCATTATGGTACACCACAACTGGACATTGCATTTCAACCAATTTGTGTTGTTGAGTTTTTTTTTTTTTTCCAATCAACTGTTATGGCTGTCTGATCCACAGGAGCATGTATCAGCAAGTGAATTTCAAAAAGTTGGCTGAATTTCTCTGTCTGAACAGAAGGACCTAGATTGAAAGTTTAAGTACATGTCTGGAAAAGGAGCGGACTCAACTATGAAAGCTACAAGGAGCATTGAAGGGCTGTAAAGGAGAAGGGACATGATGTATGCATAGGCTTTAAAATGATGACATTTTAATGCAGAATGGGAGACATTTGGGGTGGGGAGCAGGCTACTAGTGGGAAGGATAGTTAGGAATACATAGTGATGACCTAAGAATGAAGCAAGGCAGACTAGAATTGTCAGTGCCACATGGGTGAGCGCGGGTCATATCAGAACAGCGAGAAAACATGACTCCATGACTCCATGGAATGTCAGTTAGATAGAGGATGCCAGGGTGACAAAAGAGGTGTGTCTAGTTTGACTTCTGCATTCCTGGCTGTGTTATCTGGGCAGCACAACATGTGATAGGGAACACAGCAGTAACAAGGCGGGGAAAAAGATGGATTTGGTTAAAATACATTGTGTCTGATACACTTGTCTATAGGATATGTGTCTAAAAATCATGAGATGTGACTTGTACTGAAGGTAAGGAAGGTCATGGGGTATGAATGACATTTAAAAGCAGTGGCTTTGATGCGACCACTCAGGAAAGTTATAGACACAAGTAATAAGTACAACCAGAGAAGGTAGAAGAAATCAGAGAAATGCTGTTAAGCAGAGCTAGGGGTTCAACCAATAGCAGGAAATGACCTGGAGAGCCATAGGGCTTTAAAGTACATACTTGAACTGTTAATCTCAATGACAGCTGGACCATAGGATGGTGGTTGGAGACCAATGTTGGATTCTTGGGATAGAGTTGCATAACTCACCAGCACGAGTTGTACAGAGTACTGCTCTAGTACAGTCAGAATCCACAGCTCAGAATCAAAAGATCTGTCTTCAGTTACGTTAATTTTACTCAACACAAGAGCAGAACACACACACACACACACACACACACACACGCACACAGAGTTATGCACTGCATGATGATAATTTTGGTCAACCTTATGGTAACATATTATGACAATCTCATTGGATTAAGTCTCCTTGTGATGTTATAACTATTTGTTCGAATGTGAGCCACATAAGAACAAAATTGCCAGTCTGATTATCAATCTGTCTATCTATCATCTATCTGTTGGTCCATCTGTCCATCCATGTCTCTTTCACCTGTCTATTATAGATATATGAAAACTGATGTCTGGGTTCCAGATGAATTTGACTGAAAACCTCACTCTATCATTACAGTACAGAGTCTTTTATAAGATTTCTGAACATTCCTGGATAGGTCAGAGCTATAGTCTCATCTTATATAGCTGCCTCAACTCAATACTCACAGCTTGCATCTTGTCAATTTATGACTGATACTGATCTCATAGCACATTGGCTCATAAGATCTCTCTTGATTCCTTTGAACTCAGTCTTGCATGAAAATTTTGAAAATGGAAGTGAAGTTGACATTAAACCAATGCCATCAGGCTCTTCTGGTTACGGCTGGGGAGATGACTCAGGGGTTAAGATTCTGTCTCGTAAGCACAAGTTCCTGAGTTCAGATATCAAGTCCTGCATAAAAAATGCCAGGTGGAAATGGTGGCAGTCTGGACTCCTGGCTCTGGTGAGCAGAGCCTGGGAAATCCTAAAGCATAGCAAGGAGGAGGTAGAAGCAATCCAGGATGATTCCCGAAATCACCCTTTGTCCTCCACAGGGATACACAGTGCCCTCTGACACACACACATACACACACACACACACACACACACACACACAAACATCTGCTGGCTACTCACTACCAAGGTTTTCCCCTGAAGTCCATTTTATCCCACAAAACATCTGTATTTTGTGACTAGCTTAACTCTTCCTTCCTTTCCTGGTAATTCTGTCTCATTACCCCTCCTAGAAGTCCCTTGTGGAATCTAATTCTTTTCACCTTGCTGAGCACAGTAAATCCAGGTCTCTCTACCATCCTCATTAAGGCAACTCTAACCCTACACTTGCATATTCAAATGGATCAGCAGATTTTAAAGGTACATTTTTATTTAACAAAAGACACCCTAAAGTAGAACTTATGAAGTTTTCTCCCCTCTGAAAAATGTGTTCATTACAGAATCCCCAGCAAGTTACACGGAGTGCATTATCTAGACCGACGTATTGCTGCTGCTCTTCTGACTTCACTTTATTCGTTCTTCATTTGCTTCACCGTTCAGAGGGGTGTTTTTCCACACTCAATAGTGGTAATGTATATACAGAACAAATTTCTTATCCATTTGAATACCACACTGAGCCTCTTTTTTTTTTAACTAATTCTTCACTTATATTCACATAACCTGCATCTAGGTCACATTGAGACATTTGTAGTTCCCCGGATGATGCCCCTTTTGAAACACAGACCTTGTCACAGATCATCCTACCTGTTTGGAATTCCCTTCCCACTCTTCCATGGTCAAGGTCTAGTCATCTTTGCAGAGACCTTAAATAATGAACAGCTTCCTATCCAAGGAGATGAGGAGAAAGCATCTTTCAACAGAGCCTATATTCTCTTTTTTATTTATTTATTTATTCATTCATTCATTCATTCATTCATTCATTCATTCATTCATTCATTCAGTTGTGTGTGTGTGTAGAACCATGGACGAATTTGGAAACCACCATGGACTGCCTCCACCTCCTTGTTTATTCTGCCCAGGGATTCACAGGCTCCGCCCTACCAAGACCAGAGAAATGCAGTCCACCCCCACTTCCGCCCAGCGTCTATACGTGGAGTCTAGGATCCGAATTCAGGACCTTCCACTTGCAAGGCAGAGGCTTAACCCTGAGCCACCTCTCCAGCCCCAGCCTGTATTCTCCTCTATACCATCCCTGGTGGCCTCATACAAACCCCACGTGACCCTCAAATCCATTCTAACACAAATCCCATCCAATGATCTAGACTGACACTTTCAAATAAAGATGCGCTTCAGTCACAATATATATTTAACAATGAGATCTCCTAAAATCTGCTCCTACTATGATCTACATAATAGGAGTTGCATAGAGTTTACTGGGCAGCCTTTCTGAGCTTCCTTTTCCATTGGGAAAGGGTTAGCTACCTTTGACTTTTGTGCATTCATCATTGATGGCAAATTCTGACAGAGGACTTACATGAACTTTTAAAAGAACTTAGTTATATCTGATTTGGTTAGTATCCCAGGCCAAATAATTTCAATAAATGCTGGTTACGTGAGTGAATCACTTCTAGGTATTTTGCATTTCTAATATTATATTTGATTTGCCTGATGAGATGGGCATTCTAGCCCATTGAATGCCTCCAGTCAGAATGAGACTCAGGTACTGTTCTTCAAATACCATTCTGGGTTCCCAACTCATCACATTTATTTCTATTATTCTGTTCCACGTGATCTTTCCTCCATCTCCTTAGGTAAGCTATTCATCTTGTACAGCTCGTTTTTTTCTGTATAAATTACCTGTACCATTATTTCCTTCTTCATTATCCCTTACCCAAACGTCTAACTACCCACTATATTTTGCTTTGACTTTTTAATACATGTATAATTTTTTAGCTATCCTACTGGATTGAAATCTTAGAGGTCAGTACAGTAACTTATCTTTGTGACTTATGAGCAATTAGGCCTCAGTATGTATATGTGACTAAATGTGATGAACTGCTAAACAATAAGGAGACATGAGATACCTCTTACCACTTCTCTCAGGGTAGTTAACAGCAGTACAGGCCTGATTCTTTCATGCAATGACTAGATACTACATGAATAGTGTTGCTAAAATATAAGCAATGCACCTGTCATCCTCTTTGGAAGTGAATGAGAAAGATGTTGGAAAAGCACAGCTGATGTGTTGATATGTTAAAGTGTCAGAGGAACCAGAGGAAGATGTATTTTATACTCACATACTTTTAGTATGCAGCACTATTGGACTCTGTGATAACATGGTAAACTCCCTCCAAAGTTAGCCACTCAGAATTGATGTATACTATGACTTCTACTTCTGAAGGATAGAACTAGAGACCAAATGTATGGTTAGTAGTGTGCCAGAAATGCTCTGGAGGCAAAAGAATGAATAGTCTATTTGGATAGTCACTGGTGGAGGAACATCTATCAATCAAGAAAAATTCTTGTTCAGGTCAGTCACTAGCATTTGACTTTTGTCATGGTGGTGCTGGAAGTGGGTGAATTTTGGGGCAGGTAATGATGAGTTCCAACTAGGTTATGACGTGACCCAGACTTTAGTGATGGGGCCTAAGACACTTGATTGTGATCCCTAAGAGGACAGATGGACAAAACAAGCTAAATTCCAGATCTGACCTAGTAGACAGCCAAAATCTAAAGGAGAAGGCTGGACCCTTCAGCATGAGGACCCAAGCTTAGACATTTAGAATCTAGCAATGGTGACACGGCAAGGGGTGAGATGGATGGACCGCTTCTGACCAGTTACATTAGCCTACTTAAAAGTTCCAGGACAATGAACCTGTCACAAACAGAAAGTGAAAGAGGAATGACATCTGAGGTCCTCTGACCTCTACACACACACATACACACACTTGACTCTAAGTACTTATACATGGATATACATAATCCCCATGCGCCACATGTGCACACAAAAAACTAAGATGGCAGCTGTTTTAAAGAATGAACTGTTGGAATTACGTTGCTTATTTTGAAGACATATTTTCCAGTCTCTCATCGATCCTAAGAAACTCCATCTGATGACACATAGAAACACAAGAACTGCAGAAGACTAAAGCATAACTTTTAGAAAGACATTCATGAACAGGTAGGTATGGGGACAGATGCCAGAATCTAAAGATCACCGTTGACACCAAGAACTCATAGCTAGGGCTTCATATGACCACATAGTTCTTCACAGGAAAGACTGGCATTGGAGATTCTGACGAAGTACTCTCATGCTACATGTAAGTTGAAATTCGTGTTGGACATAGTTGAAGTGAAGCTACAGGATTTGTCCCAGAGTCTGAGATATGACAGGATTCACAGATGGTAGTCAAGTCTTCTCATAATTATTTTTAATTTATTTTTTATTCCTATTATTTATGTGCGCCTATGACATGGACATGTGCATTCCACAGAGCTGGTGTGAAGGTCAGATGACAACTTGAGCACGTGACTGTCTTTAGCCACCTTTGAGCGAACTCTGGGGATCCAACTCAGGTTGTCACTCTTTGCATTGCATACTTATCCACGGAGCCATCTTGCTGGCCTGGTGGCAAAGTCTTGACACTGTGTGTGCCAGAGACAACACTATCTTCCTGTGTGTGGTCTGGGGGTAGTGGTCAGGCTATAGCTGTACAGGTTTCACTTAGTAGGGTTGGGGAAGCCGAGGATTGACAACTGCAAAATGGAAACACACTGAACGAAATCATCCTGGGCTAGAGACAGGACTCCTAAAGTCATCATTGGGCTTTCACAGGCGCACAGTGGCGTCTTCTATACGTACATAAAAAAAAAAAAAAAAAAAAAAAAAAAAAAAAAAAAAAAACATCCTAAGGTAACCGTATGCATTGGTTACTTTTATTGGCTGCTGTGCGAGAACACTAAGGCCCAACATGAAGCAACTTAATGGAGAAAAGATTTATTCATCTTATGGTTCCAGAGGGGAAATAGTCTTTCATGGCCAGGTGGCCGAAGCTGGAGGCAGGCTGTCACTGAAAACATCTTGAAGACTGAGAGCTACTAGACTCCTTGCTGCAAAGCAAACTCCTCCAGGAGGTAGGGTGGGACTAATCCACCTCAAGGCCCAGCCCCTGTGACTGCCTTCCTCCAGCAAGATTCCACGCTAAGGAAGCCATGACCTCGCCAAACACGAGACTGTGGGGGACGCACTTCAAACCATGACACCACAATTCTTAAGTGGCTTCCTTTCCTATGAGATCACTAAATAAACTTACATTCTAAATCTGGGGCTTTTGTTATGTTTTAATACTGGCTCTTCTGCACTGATTTTCAGAGAAGTAATCCTGTATTCCACATTGAAACACTATAATTAGCTATAAAGTCTTATAACAAGTTAAATGTTAAGAACGTAAGATTGTTTTGGAGTCATATATTTCAATTTTTTTTTAAATCAAGCATATAATTGAAAACTATAGCAATCTCCTCTCATCAGAATCCAGTAGTCACTAGCATGAATATTAGACTTTCTGAATGAAGTCTAACGATCCATTATTCACTGTTACATAAACGATGACAAATGATCTAGAGTCAGTCTAGGTCTTTTGTGACTTTATCACAGAATAATTCTCACACAAGATGAAGATGGAGGAGTGTGAGCACACAAGAATTAAAAAGCAATGTGTGCACGTGAACAGAGGATGCGACAAGAATCCAAACTAGTACTTCACACCGAATTGGAAAACCTTTCCTTTCTTTCTTTTCGAAACTACATTAAACAGGATGTGCCAACAGGAAATACATTTAATAAAATCTACTTGTGAGCTCTTGAAGTTACACCGCAGTCTTCTGCAGCCTCGGTTTTTTCAATCTGTAAACTGTTGGGAGTCCCCAGTCTAAAGGAGACTGGCAGACATTGAAAGTACTGCTTCAAGGGGGAGCAAGGTAACGCCACACCAAAGGCTTCTTTTCTCTTAATATTCAAGAATTTCTGGTGTATCTGCAGAGACATTCAAAAAATTTAACAGGAATCTTGACCTTTCAGAACTCATTGGTATGGATTTGAAGTATTTTTCCACACAGGCTATACTGTCTCCAATTAAATTTGTTTTTAAGGAAATTCAGACTCTTTACAAATATAAGATAAAAAAGCACACAAAACTAAAAAACAAACGCCCAATAAAACAAATTCAAGTGATTTGTTACTAGTTGAAACTAACAAATGAAGCCAAACATAAATAAAAGTCACAATTAAAACATGAATAGAGGATGCTTAAGAAGACACAGTGGCAGAGTTTAAATTCACCAAGAGGATTCTGACGTAATTCCAAGTAAAGTCTTGTGTAATCACTTACGAACATTTGGGATTACTCAAATGTACCAGTTACCTAACTTCACATTTCAAATACGAAAAGCATTTTAATTATAACAGAGAAGCAAATGAGTGTCAGGGGCTATCGAACCAAAGAGAACTCATTTATAAAATAATAGAAGCCTCTAGTCACACAGCTCAAATATCTAGGCTGTTTTACCCTCAGAATTTACCTCTACTTGCCTTCCTGGCTGTTGATTTGGGTGCATGATTGTTGTGTATTTTCTTTTCTGTAGTCTTTTTTTTTGGGGGGGGGAGACAAAGCATGTGTCATTTCCCTTTGGGTATGTGCAGAAGCATGAAATTCCAAATCTACATTTGAAATAAAGTCGCTGAAGCAACATTTTGATTTCTTATCCATGTCATTACTGGTGTCTGATGCTAGTTGACAGGCAGGAATCCATAGTCACCAGAACTGTACATTAAGGCAGACTTGAGATCCATCATTGATCCCACCAGCTACTTAACTTCACAGAAACTGTTTGACTTCCTTGTGTTTCATTTACCTTGGCTTGAAAAACTTGGATATGTAGCTCATATAAAAACATCCCATACTTTATGTTGCAGTGACTTTCCCCAGAGGAAAGACTGCAGTGATGACATGTCTCAGCGTGGGGTGAGCAGTCATGGCAATTGGAAGTGAAGCCCATTTAAATGGTGCCACCTCTGCTATCCAGGAGCCTAGTCTGAATGAAGCAAATACCCACAATTCAATTGCCCTGTAGCAAAGAAGTAGGTTCAGGATGCGTGAGAGAAAGAGAACAATCTACACTGGAAATTCTCTCAAGTATTTTGCTAATGTGAGATAGAACAATGCACATTCAGTATTTAGCATAAACCATGTGACTTTTAGTTCTTCATCAATAAATGCCTTTTTGTTGCTTTTTCAAGGTTGGTTTGGAGCACATCTACTTTAAATATGGGACACGGTAATTTAATGAACTAAAAAGCAGCTAGGAAAAATAAAGACTTCTCAGTGGAATTAAGGAATATATGGTTACATGAATTTGCTTTTGGCATGCTCTTGTAAAGATCAGTACATGGGATGAGGTTTTATTGTGTCATTTACTTGCAACTTACAGTAATACTAATATTCTAAACAGTCTGCATTCAAACACATTTGTCCATTGATTTAGCAAATAGGTTGGGCATTGGGAAATTTTGGTGACTTGTGAGTATGGTAAAGAATGTCTCCTTATGTCCTGTTCCTTCTTATTAAATTCAGTACTTCACCAGGCCCCACCAATATTTAAGAAGCTTGTATCTTTAAAAACTTCCTGGGGAAAAAAGCTCCCAAAATATTTTGTAAAGCTTTCAAAAGTCCATCTGTCTTAATTTTGTAAAACTTAATATACTGCAAGCTTTCACAAAATTTATTATAACCATAAGCAGCTCATTTAACAGTTAAGTAGTGACATCAAAAAACCTCAAGTATACAATGTATTTGTTTTTCTTAAATTGGTGGAATAATGTTTGGTCCAAAAGGATTACAAGAATGGGAGACAAAAGAACCAAATATACAGCTTCGGTTTGTGTAAAACTAAGTGACAGAACTGCTAAGTGTCAAAATGCTTAGACACCACTGACCAGGTGCAGATGCACAGCCCATGTCCAGCAACACTTCAAGGCACAGAATCACTACCCAGGCACTGAAATGTTCATGGTACAGATCCACTGCCCGCGCAGGGGAATGCTCCGGGTGCACTCACTGCCCATGGCGGTCGATGCTCAGAGTGCAGACTTGCTGCCCATGGGGGCTGATGTTCAGTTGCCAAGTTTTTTTTTTTTTTTTTTTTTTTTTAGGTTCAAGTTGATTTGGGTGGTATTTGTACATGTCTTTTCACAAAATTATGCATTGATGACCTAGTCAGTGTGGTGTCTTTTCATCCCCTTCCTGTTTCTTTCACTACCCCAAACACAAGTATATATCTTATCTTCCAGCTTCTTTTCCAATAAAGAGCATGAACCAAATAAGAACTTTCTTCCTCTGAATACAACTGGGAAGTTGAATTTCCAGTGTTCACTTTGTGCCTGTTGTGCTCTTTGGAAGAACTCCCAGTTTTTAAGTTGACACTGCAGCTGCTGACTACAAATTATTTGGATGTATTATTACACTGGCAAAGTGTTATTCTTTCAGGTCAGTGATTATTAGGAATTATAAAATATTTATGTCTAAGTAAACATAGTGCTTATTTATATCCATAAAGAAACTAATACGATTAATAATGAATGTACAAGTTCAACCTCACCTCATCTGAGTGCTAGATGACAGAATCCCGTGATGACCAAATGCCTGGGCAATGTAGGATGACCACCATCTATGACTCACTATCACATGCCCATGACAGAGGCTGATTCTGCCAGCTTTACTGAGCAGAGACGGGCACAAGGTGCTAGTGGCTTCTATCACCAGTGATAGTATGTGAGAGTGAAATTTGTACCAATAAACCTAGGATCAGTCAAATCTGTGACTTATCCTTAATTTGAGACAAAAAAAAGAAAGCAAAAGGATAATGGAAAAGAACTAACTAGTAGTCCTGTGGTGTTGTCTGAGATTTTTGCCACTGAAAGACCCACAACCACTGTGCATGCATATCCTCATCTTCGAAACAAGAAGGGGAGCTGATGGTGTGCTCTTGCCCGTCTGTCCTGATAGGATGGCAATGGTTCTACGTATCTTCCAGCTGTGAAAGTTCTTCATTGTTAAAAAAGTACAGGTGGAGCCTATCTTACTTTATTGCTGTACCTTCAGTGTCTAACTATTCAGCTGATTAACAGCTGTTTAAGCACAGTGATAGCACCCTGAAGTCTTACAAGTAGGTCTTCAGGAAAGTTCATACACAACTAACAAAAACAACAAAAAGGCAATTTAGGCAATGAAACACCCACTAATTCATACTTAAATTCCACAATTCCACTGCATATTGCTGAATCTGAGTTTCTGTAATTTACAACATTTTTGAGACAGGGCAGCTGGTAACCAATGTATTATGGAGAAGGCTTTCAATTCCTGATACTTCTGTCTCAAGCTCCCAAATTCTTCAAATTTACTAGAAATTCCCTAACATAAATATATCTGATTAAAGCAAAAACCACCTCTAAATTAGTCTTTTATTTGACATTTTTCTAAGTTGATTTATAAATGCTGGTCATGTCCAGATAACCAATTTAAATTTACACTAAGTTTGTATGAAATAAAACGCTGATCAACAGTATAATTCACACAGCTATTGCATGTGTCTGTATCTGGCCATGTTTGATCTACAGATGAACTCCAATACATTTCTTATGGATCAGAAAATACAATGTATCACCTACTGTGGGGGATATTGTAAAAACTACTACATATGTCAATAAAATAAACATTCAAGGTAAAGTTCCCCACCCTTATACCAAGGGTTTTCCGTCCTACTATTAATAGACCTTATCACTGTCCTTTAGGAGTTCCAGTTCCAAAGAAGAGTAATTTTAGGAATCTTTGGTGATTAGATAAATATGACCTGACTGGACAAGAATAAAGCATATTTCTGTTAAGAGTTTAATACATTCTTAAGCGAACATTCATATAATATTAACATTTTCATAGAACATGTTCTTGAAATGTTGATAATTTGGCTAAAACTCTTGGAATGCATTCTGCAGCATCCTACATCCTGGATTCCACTGGCAGTTTTAACTTTTGGATACTCACTTGCACCAGGGTCAGTGGACAAAACCTTCTATTTATGGAAAAGCTGAGCTTCCTGCTTAAAATGAACAGTATCTCCAACACTATTAAAAACTACTTAGTTTTGTCTCTGGCCAGGGGGTGACATACAGTGCCCAGCAGGATGGAGTGAAGGGCATTGCAGGAGCAGCGAAACTGCAAAAGAAAATCAACAAACCACAATCCAGAACTTCAGAGACTCTATATCAACCACATAGAACTAGGCCAGACTAATCTCTCCCCATCCTGAAGCTCAGGGAAATTTGCGGAAGAGGGGGTGGTAAGAGTGTAAGAGCAAAAGGATGGGAGGAGCAATGATTTGCAAGATACTCCATACAAGTTAGGGCCGAAGCAATCATAATTGGACTTTGCATGCCCTGCGCAATGTCCAACACACTAATTGACCTCACAAAGTCTAGCATCTGCTAAAGGCACCAAGATCCTTGGAGGCAAGGGATTGGCAGCCACAGTAGTGTTCCTATGCCTAAGGGGAACACGGGAAAGGGTTCAGGGAAATGCCAATGGGTCCTTGTACGTCATCGGAGAGGAGGGCCCAGAGGAGAGTCAGGGATGCACATTAAAGGACTCTCTGGGAATTGGGGCAGGAGGCACTGGGGGATGGGGAGGGAGGGGTGAGGGGAGGGGGAACAGGGGGTTCAGGGGGAGGAGGAGGGAGGGAGGGAACCGCTGTACCTATTAAGTTTGTATGAGCGGAAATAATAAAAAATGTTTAAAAAAAAAACTACTTAGGTTTCACATGAGCTCTTCCATTTAGCATTTTATTCAGTCTCTCAGTAAATTCTAATATCATTCCCATCTGGAAAATTTCTGAATTGTTGGTCCGTAACAGTTTCCAATAGTTTGACCTTGCAGCTGAAGTTCTGCCAGCACACCCTGTACACCAGGCAGTGCTTCCTGGGAGCTGGTGGGCAGCTGTCAAGCTTCCCAACAGAACAGGGTGTGACATTCTTTTGTTCCCTCTGTTTATTTAATGCACATTCTACCTCTCAGGGCATGCAGTCTGCTGAAAATTCCAACCACTCTCACCCACTGTTCTGCGCCCTTTGCATACTCCCCTTCAAAACTGTCAAACTATTTTAATCTCTCAATAAATACAACACACTGCTTTGTACTGTTTGGGTCAAATTAATTTTATTATGCGCCATGATGAATTGCCACCAGTGCAACATCCTATTCACTACACATTTCAAAAAAATTCACATACTAAACAAAATTTCAGTTGATAAATGTAACTGAATGATTGAAAATCTTTATGAATCTCATAATACAATATGTGGCTAGCTGAAATTGTCTATCACGTAGCGTTTAGATATAAAAGGCCTCATGCTAGTTTGTTATATGCAAAGGCTATTCCAGACAGTTGCTTAGCTGCAGTATATAGCGAGACTTTGTGACTATGCACAGTAGGTGCGGCCCACAGTGCAAGATGGTGTGGAGGACTGAGACATGCAACTGGCATTTACTCAGCAGAGTGCATTTAGTTTTCATGCTGGGACTCAACTCCACAGCTCCTGAATTTCAACCAACAGCAATTCAGACTGTGCAGAAACAACAAGAACTCTTCCTTACAGAACCCCAATTTATCCTCAATTACCTTTGGCAAATTACATATCCACCTTACATATCGAGTTTATAAATCAAAGGGCTGATAGCCTCTCTTTAGAGAAGCATTTGGTAAATATCAAAATTAGCTGGAAAACCCTGAGCTTCTTGAGAAAAGTTAGGGGACATCTTAATTGGCATTATGTCAGAGACATTTATAGGCAATTTTAAGGTTTCCATAATGTCAAAAAAAAAAAAAAAAAACAACTCAAAGTCCAATGTTATTGAGTTAAAATAATCATGCTATTTGCACACATTCCAAATTTCCTGGTAGCAGCTGTCCAGCCTCATCCACAGCAGACTCTCTGAGCCCAAGCCACAGTAAAATGACAATAAGCAGAAAGTTTCTAGCAGCAAAAAGCACTGTTTTTACAGGACACAAAACCCGAATCTTTCCCATGTGCTTAAATTACTCTTGCAGAGAAGGCAACATTCTCCGAATAACTTAACTAGCTGACTGTACCACTTCACTGCTTTAGCAACTAATCCTTTTAAATTACTGTTTATGATAACTAGATGAACGATCACTAGAGATTATGTGATAAACATGTTAAAATTCAAGCCATATCTTGCAGGACCAGCCTGTCAAGACCATGCCAATACTAGATTTGGTCGGTGTAATTCTAGATAGAATTTTTAGTTGGACATTGTGATTACAATAAGGAAATACATTTGGAACTACATTCTGCATACAACTCAATGTGAGAAAATATGTCTGTATTTAAATCAGATAATTTTCTACCTATAATTTAAAGTAGGTAGGTAAGATAATTAGCACTATAAATATGAAATGACCACCTTTAAGCAGATTAGTGTACTGCAAATAGGTAAGGAAACCCTGATTTTAACACACCATTTACTATGCATAACAAATGTGCAGGTTGTAAAGTTTTATTTTTAAAAAAATCTATCAAATCAGTTATATGCTCCATGAAATTTAATATTGGGACCATTAATTTTTTAAGAAAAATGCAACCCATCACCCAGTATTTGCCAAAAAAAATTTTTTTTTGAGAAATCACCTAAGTAAAAACATGTAGTATACTAGGACCAGCATTACAATGCATATCTTTGCCAGCAAATTTAGTTTTAACGGTTGGCATTTTGGAAAAATTATATTTGTACAAGTGAAATAGAAAGGCAACTTCCTATCATATCAACAGTGTTTCTGGTATCATTTTAAGTCAAATACTGGCTTAATTGCAAGTCTATTTTGCATGAAACTTCCAAACTCTAACTTAAATAACTTCAGAATGAGCCTGCCACATTTGCCACAGCATGGAAGCAACCCAAAGTCCAGGTATGTGAGGGTTCCTCATGACGCCTGTCTGCAGACACCACTGCAGGCAACATTGCAGGAGGTAAGCTACATTTTTCTCTATTATCATCTTCATAGTGATTTTACACAGAAGATATTACTATAATTTGAAAATTTGGATCAGTGCAGTGATGTCTACAGAACTGCAACGGATCAGCTTTAACATTCGAGTATGTGACATTCGATTCAAAATGAAGGGGCTTAAGAAACTAAAGTGTACATCACTTGAAAATGAATGTAGTGCTATACTAGATTTTAATAAGAAAATTTAGGTACAGAAAAAGTAGGGTATGAAAATAGTGTTTTCCTTCTGGCATTATAACTAAATTACATTAAGGTTTTTGTCAGTCTCACATATATTTAAACTCCCTTGTTGATGGAATGAAAAATATTCACAACCAAGTGAGCATCCTGGTGTAAACTTGCACGCAGTAACAGGGAGTAGCTTTGTATCGCATCATGACAAACCTTTACAGATTAAATGAGGTATTGCACAGATTAATTAAAAAAAAAGCAAAAAAGGCCAACAAAAATATACAGCAAATTGGTAGAACATTTACATGATAATTTTACAGAAACCATAGACAGAAAGTAGTGTTAAGTATTTCACCTTAAAAATATATATATAATATATATAATATATAGATCAGTCTTCCCATTCATCATCATCCTCAAAATCTTCTTCATCATCATCATCTTCATCTTCATCTAGAAAATTGAAACCAACCAATGGTTAAAACAAGTTCATAAAAAAAATTACACTGGGTACTCTGGGTGACTTCTCCAATTATCTAATTCTTCTTAAAAGCTAGTTACTAAGTTAGTTTAAAATCACTCTGGCAAAATAAATCAAGGATTTGGACTCTGGTCCCTTATTATCTATGTGAAGGGTGACTGAAATGCCACAGTAGAATTAGCAACTCAGTCCAGGGGAGAGAATTGAGAGAATGGCGGTAATGGCCTGACTTCTGGATGAGACAGCAGAGAGTCTATGATCTAAGGACTTCTATATCATATAAGCTTTCCATAATCACAGTCTTGTGAGGATATGTATCAAAAATTAAAAAAAAGTCAAGTTTGTAAAAAGAGACAGTACTAAGTACTTGTTCTTAATAATACCAACAAGTAACCAAGTATGTGACAGTATAGATATGGACTAGATGTAAACACAGCACACCTTCTACTTTCTCCTAAAAAACACTACTTGTTGAAAAGTTCTATAAAGCATTTCAGTCCTAATTTTAGAACTTGGAAATTAATACAAGTTACAGTAAGGCAAAAATATTTTTCTTTGGTCCCAGTGAACTATTAATAAAAAGTTTAAAAAATTTAGCTTTAAATTATTAGAGGATTTATTTGAAAAAGAATTTCATATTAACTTCTCTTTATTTTTCTAACATAGAAATAATTCGTTACCTATAGCTTTCACTAGAATGCTTCAAAATTCTACCCAATTAAGCTGCCTTCAGAGTGGTAAAAGACGGGATGTATGTGCCAGAGACCTCTCCATGGTGAGAAGGAAGAAACAATTAATAGTTGTGTCACCAGGAGCTTTCACTACATCAACTATGCTATACACTCTGTGTCAGCACGAAGGAAAATGGTGGGATGGGTCTGAACAGAGATACAGACAACGAAACAGAACAAATGTTTCCTCAGGATCAGAAAACTCCATGGACTCATCTGCTCAGAATGAGGACCTTTTGTTTGTCTCTTGGATGCTGACAACTATCGACTTCTAAAGTAGTGTTCACATCTGTAGCTACGCTTCTTTCTGCTCACTGTAGGCTCATAGAAACCAACAGAGTATACTCAACAATCACAATTGTAAACATTTGTAATTCCTGCGAATCAAGCTTTTGCATGAAGACTTAAATGTTCAATTCATAATGTTTGGTGAATTGCCTGCTGTATTCACTCTCTGAGTCTTCCTGCCTTCGAGTCATGCATGGCATGATGGTTGATGCATGAAAGGGTGAGCCAAAGTGTTCATGCCAAATTATTTGCTTGTCTTGTCTTTATTTCTTAATAGACGCATAAATGACAGGTCTCTTCACAGCATTTTGCCCACTGGCAGTCTTGGCGGATACCTCCACTTGCTCCTTTCTCCATCCCTCTGACAGCCTCTGTCCTCACGGCCTGTGTGCTCACACCCTTCTGCTCCCCGGATGCATCCTTTTCCACATCCACGCTGGAAGTGTTCCATTACTTTCCCATCCCTCTCTCATGAATCCCTTTCTAGCTTCACCTCAACCTACAGACTTCCACATAAATACATGAAAATTAGAACCTAGGTTCCGCATGAGAGAGCATGCAACATTTTCTCTGCGTCTGGATTAGCTCAAGGAAGTATTTTTCCAGTTCCATTAATTAATTTTCTTGAAAATTTCATAATTTCATTTTCTTTACAGTTGAATAGTATTCCATTGTGTATAGGTATCACATTTCATATCCATTCATCAGTTGATGGACATCTATCTGATTTGATTTCCTTGGTATTTTAATACAGCAGCAATGAACATGGATGTGCAAGTATCTCTGAGATAGGATATAGAACCCTTTGAGTATATGCCTAAGATCATACAGTATTTCTGTTTTTAGTTTTTTGAACTGCCTTCACATTAATTTTCCATAATGCCTAGGCCGGTTTATATTCCCACCAGCAGGAAGCAAGGGTTTCGTTTCATTACAGCCTTCCTAACATTTGTTGTTTCTTGATCCCAGCCATTCTGACTTGATGAGAAAGAAGGTCAAAGTAGTTTTAATTTGCATTTCTTTAACTTGTTAAAGACATTAAGCAGTTTAAAATAGTTATTGGCCATTTGTATTTCTTTCTGAGATTGTTTAGCTTGTGGCTCATTTATGAACTGGCACTCTTGTTTCTCTGGCATTTAATTTTTGAGTTCTTTATATATTAATATAAAGTTCTTTATATATTAATCCTTTATTGGAAGGTTAGACGGCAAAGACCTTCTCATATTCCCCCCCACACCACCCCATCCACTCTACTGATAGCCTCAATTGCTATAAGCAGCTTCTTTGTTTCATTAATCCTATTTGCTAATGGGGGGAGGTTATAACTATCACAGCTGTTCTAGTCAGAAGTTTCTTGCCTATTGACCTGTGTCCTGAAGGGTTTTCCTCTATAGCTTCCAGCATTTCAATTGTTACATTAAGATCTTTGATCCAGTCTGCTCTATATGTCAATTTTTTTTTAATGCCAGTACAAGGCTGTCTTTGCCACTATGGTTGTCATGAGAATATCACAGAAATGAGATCCAAGAATTCTCAAGTATGGATTTCTTAAATTGTTTGCAGTTTCTGTAGTACAGTCCCATACAGAAAATGATTTATCATTCTTCCAAAGTTGTGCTTGCAGTTTAAGACTATGCTGCGGTGTCCTGGCATCTATTAAACTAGTCCACAGACAACTAGTCACTGAGGCAGCAATTTGGTTAAATATGCTGTGAAATCCACATCAGAACAATCCTCAATTAGTAGAGAAAGAAAATCATGAAAATAAGTAGCAAAATCACAGAACTCAAACATTCTTATATGAAGACACATTTCTACCCTTTTGCAGCAAACACACCTGAAGAATGAATGGCTTTGCTCCTTTTCTGCATCACTTCCATCAATGCACCTACAATTCCTGAAGTGGGTGCAGGTGTTGGTGGTGTGGACTCTTGCCCATCAGAGACCTTAGAGAAGAAAATTAGCAAAACATGATTATAAATCCTTAACAAGAAGTCTTTGTAGGGCAGACGGTATAGCTCCGTGGGTAAAGTGCTTGCCAGCAAGCATGAGGACCTGAGTTAGATCCTCCAAGCCACTTTAAAAGTCCAGCGTGGTAGCATATGTCTATAAACCAGTGCTGGGTGTAGATCCTAGGGCAGCACTGGCTGGTCTGTCTAGCTCAAACACCAGTTCCGAATTCAGCAAGACACTCTGTCTCAGAAAATAGAAGATACTTGATGCTGACTTCTGGCCTTCAACCCCACCACACAAACAAATGGGCAAATGCATACATCTATTGCACCACACAGAAATATTTTTTTTTGTCTTCAGAACATTATATTTTCTTAGAATACTTATTTTTAAAAATAAAATTAAAGAGTTAGGCAAATTTGTAAACCCGGCCCAAGAATTACTAATGTAACAAACCAACTGTAGTCTTTAAAGACTCTTTAAAGAGTTTCTTGATCAAGAAATATTTCCTTCCTTCAGAACATGTTAAGTCATCAATACATTTCAGATTAACTTAGCTAACAAGTCCTCTCCTGAGCACTTGACTTGGCAGATGGTTCATTCAAGCATTTAAAAGCCTTAGTTGAAAAAATTTTAAAGCTATTTCATCAAGGGGCCTCATTTTTATACATTTGGATAATGTTAACATCCTAATTTCTTAGGATGGAACAAACAGGTGGTGGTATAGGTATATCACTCCAGCTAGCGAAGAGGCTGACACAAGAAGATGTGGAGTCCAAGGCTTTTAGACTACAAAGTGTGTTCAAGATGGTGAGATTAACCCAGTTAGTAGTGAGAACCTATCTGGTATGGGCTGTTGTTCCAAGTTAGGGGCACGGTACTGACAGGTGACGGTTTACACAAGATGCTGGGTTCAAGTCCAGTTCCACAAGAGGGAAGCGACGGCAGCATCAATGCCATCGTATGGAAGAGTGACAGTAAAAAAAGTATAATATATGTCTTTACGCCTGAGTAAAGTTCATTGCATGACATGAAATTACAATTATATGTATGACTTTTGAAATGAACTTTTCTGACAGCATTTAGCTTTTCTTTAAGAAAGCTAAGCAGTTTTCAAAATGTATCTGTCTCATAAGGGAAATACTTAGGCCTAGTGGAAGCACATCCATCACCTCCAAACTCTATTCGGGGTAAAAAAAAACAAAAAACAAAAAAACCATCCATCGCAACTTATTTTTTCATAACAGTTGCTCATACAAAATTATCCCAGTTTACAAGAATCAAAAGTGCATGAAATTTAAAAAAGTGCTATTTAGAAAATCTTCCCAGGAGTGCACTTTGGTTAAATTTGAACAGAGGCTCATACGTATTTGTTAATTTTGTCCCTGAACTTCCATTTTCTAAATAAAGGTATAATATTGGTATAATGTAAGATGAAAATTCAGAGTTACACTGAATTATCAAACAGGTTTTTGAATACATGTATTTATTTGAATTTCTACATCATTTTCTAAAGAAAATTATTAAGACAAAATTCTCACTTTGGGTTCTTGAAACTCTTCTATTTGTTCATTTAAAAGATGCTCAAAGAAACTTGCCATAAGCTAAAGTTTCATTCATTTAAGTTTAGAGACTGTGTATTAACTTATTTCCTGCTCAGAAATCCACAAGCAGGAAAGATGTACAAAAATATATTGTTATCACTATATGAAGTTTTCTAACTTTATTTATTCTGTGTGTGTGTGTGTGTGTATGTGTGCCTATCAATCAGAAGGTACTGTGTGTCCCTGTAGAGGAGCAAGGGTGACTTTGGGAATCATCCTGGATTGCTTCTACTTCCTTTTTACTTTTGCTCTGGGATTTCCCAGGCTCTGCCCCAGGGCCAGAAATGCAGGCTGCTGCCATTTCCACTTGGAAACACAGGCGGAAACACAACTCTAACCGTTTTTAAAGTAATCATTTGATCAGGTGAGATTTTGACGTATATAAAAATGGAATTCAAAATATGTGAATACTGATGGCACTTCTACTAGCTTGTAATTAAATCTATTGCTTCATGTTAGCCATATCCATTGCAGTGTGTGCGCGCGCGCGCACACACACACGCGTGCGCACACACGTGCACACACACACTCTTTAAATAAATACAGCTATAGAAGTTTCACATCACATGTACAAATGTTAATAATTTACTCATTGTGCCTCTAGATGTACATACTGAACATAATCAAAAGGGAAGTTTTTACTGTGATTATTTTGGATAATATTGGTCTACTATTGTACATTTACAGGTTTTTTTTCTCTAAAAGAAATTAAGAACTTATCACAAGTTGTTTCTTTGGGGGAAATTAAGAGGTTGGGAAGAGAGGGAGTGATGAAGACAGGAAGCAGCCTACTAGCTAGTAGAAGTGGTCTTAATTTTTTTTTAGCAACCTGAAAGCTAACTGGTTCTTGTTTTTTAATTTTTTAAACTTTTTTAAAAAAAGTGTGTGTGTGTGTGTGTGTATCGGAGGGCACTATGTCTCCCTGTAGAGGAGCAAGGACTTTAGGAATCATCCTGGATTGCTTCTACCTCCTTTATGCTTCACTCCGGGAATTCCCAGGCTCTGCCCACCAGGTCAAGAAGTGTAGGCTACAATAGCCCTCTTATGCCTGGAATTTTCATATGGGACTTGGGGTCCGAACTCAGGACCTTCTGCTTGCAGAGTCTTAACCCCTGAGCCATCTCGCCAATCCAGTTCTTGCTTTTTAAAAAGTGAAAGAAATCAAAAGATATCTGTGATATAAAAATTGTAGGAAATTTAAATTCCAATGTCCAACAATAAAGGTTTATACAACACCTTGTGCTCATTCATCATTCTGCCCATGGCTAGTTTTGTGGCAAAATGGTAGACATGAGTGTGACAAGAGACCAAGTTTGAATATTTACTAATTAATTGGTCCTTTCCAGAAAAGTTGTCACCCTCTAGAAAGTAAACCCTGTAAGGATTAAATGATCAAGTTCTCTAAACCAGAGAATCTAAAACTATCTGCCATCACTGTTAGAAAGTCTAGAGAGTTAAAAATCCTTAAGTTTGACTTTTTACTATGCTAACTTTTTATACTTTTATACTAAAGGTTCAGAAACTTTAGGATTTAGAATATCATTTTCATAAAGTTACTTGTTTGTATTTACCAAAATGAATGAAGCTGGTTAAGTAATACTAATTTCAATTCCCCTCAGTTTAATTAAGCCTTTTCTTTAAGGCATTTAAGGTATCTTGTATCTGATATGCCATCTAGACAACAGGTTGTGGGATCACATTAAGTTCTGAAACAGCAAACCCAGCCTAAAGTGATGGATCACACTCATCTGGGGAGGAACTGGCCGAAGGAGAAGCATCTAGGACAACAGGACGATTCATGTATGTATCAAGTACCGGCCAGACGGTTATAAACCTTTATCAAAGTGAAACCAATGTATCTTCTTGTATACACTTAAGAGCCACATACAGAAAAGAATAAACTTCAGAGACAGACATCTTATTAGAAATTAGACTAAAACCTCCTGGGGCTACAAGATCTACAACGAAAAGGATGCACGACTTACAGATTTGAGTTGAATACCCTGTCGTATCTGGTCTAAAAGTGCATCTCTCCCCGAGCAGGACACTGGCCGACTGTTTTGTTCCACCTTTTTCAGTTGAGCACCCTCTCTAATTTGATCTAAAAGAGCTGCTTTGTTTCCTGAAGGAGTTGGAACTTGATGGTCGCCATCGGAGGGGAGGCCAGGGGGAGGGGGCGGCCCTGGTGGAGGAGGAGGTGGTGGGGGAGGGGGAGGAGCAGTGGACCCTGTCAAAGACAGCGGTGGAGGTGGGGGTGGTGGACCTGTAGGAGCTGCGGAGGGCAGAGCTGGAGGTGGGGGAGGATACATCCTGTTGGGAGGTGGTGGAGGGACACCTCCACCTGGCCGGGAGGGAGGGGGTGGTGGAGGGGCAGCCGTGGGAGCCCTTGAAGGCGGTGGGGGAGGGGCTCCTCGTCCTCGGGCAGGAGGGGGAGGAGGGCCTGAAGTGTGTGGAGGTGGGGGTGGGGGAGGAGGACCTCCCCTTGAGGGTGGTGGTGGTGGTGGTGCTGAAATAGAAACAGAAAAAGAAATGAAAGAATGTTTTTCCTTATAAACATTCTACTAAGTACACAAGCCAAAGCAACCCCAAGGGAAAAAGATGCATCTTTGCATTTTACTTTACGAACCTATCTGGGCACAGGCATCTTACAGTTTTATATGGAAATAAACATTCAATTTAGAGATCACCTTCCTCTTTTTTCCTGAGAATTAATAGCTATGACAGAAGAATGTACTTAGGATGAAAAAGTAGAAGTTCTGAAGATACAAGAAATAAACACGTTCTACTTTATATAAAAACAATTATAGCTGTAAGATTAAATGTCATTTAATAAGCATTATCTTAAATTTTGATAAAGGTTACTGAATATTTTATTTTTTAAAGAATCAAGTAATTCAGTTTTTTTAAAGAAAATCAATTCAGATTCTTACTATAACCTACTCATATTAATACAAGTTAAATCCTAAAATACATTTTCTTTCAAAAAAAATTTGCTTTCTAATTTACATGTATAGCTTATACTTTAAAGTACTATGTCTTACTTTTCTAAATGACATTTATCATCTATAACAATGGTAATAAGATAGGTTAGTCAGTCAATCATAAGGTTGAATTACTTAACTCTGAATTATTAAGAAATTAAGATTTTTATAAATTGTAAAAATAAAGCACTTAGCAACAAAATGTTACTATCCCAGTAATATTCACCTCCTGAGTAAGAGCATACATCAAACCCTTCAAAATCACAAGTTTCATTTTTGTCAGTTTTAAGCTAGATTTCTAACTTAAATTTGCCTAGACAGGTATTTCTGTAATTTACTTACCTTTTATTTGGGAGGAGGACAGAGCTATTTTACTACACCAGACCTTATCGACTCAATTCTTTCTTATGAATTCTTTTAAAAATTTAGTTGGTTTGAACATGTTAAGTATTTGGTATACTCTGAGGATCTGCACCCATTCAAACACTAAAGCCATTGTTGAGAGCAAGGAGAGTCTTAATTACACTGAACAGACTGCTGCATCCGATTTTAGGGCAGCACAAGCTCAGTGTTTCCAGTTTCTTGAAAAGGGAAGCAAACTTCACTGTATTTTCTTAATTTTCAACAGTCTGTATTGTATGTGTAAAGAACATCTCATACTCCAGGTGAAACCATGAAAAAGTTAGAATAAGGATAGATGGTGTACTTTAGTCAGGTTTACATGCACCAATATCAGCAGTGAAGCAGCCACCACACAGGAGTGAAAATTCTAATGGATATGTCCAAAATCCCAAGAGTCAGCACAAACACCAGAGACAGAATAGCGGAGGAAAGAAATGAGTGAAAAGTCACCCAAAATGAACAGTGCCCTTATAAACAAAAACTTAGTTAATATAAAGGAAGACTGACAGAACTTTGTCTTTATGGTATCAGCACTGATAGAAAGAGTGCTGGTAGGTATATTTACAAGAATATAAGCAGAAATGATAAAAGAAATACAGTATTATGGAATTCAGAAAACATTAAGAACTGATGTCATATATTTGGTCAACATAAAACAGACAAATGCTGACCAATACAAACTAAATTTATGATAATCTGTAAAGCTCCTGATATATGGAACTGCGCTTATTAATCTTAGTTCTTCTCCCTTACCTCATTAACGAAGAAATATTTGACACATCTTATTGAAAAAAAATCAAGTTACGTGTAAAGCATTAAGAAAGTAAAATTATTACCAATAAAGACGATAGACATGCTGTGGACAACAGATGTTTTCAAATAAGATCATGGAGAAGCTGACTCATGAGATATTTTCTTTTAATTTTAAATGCAACTATATGTTCAAAATATTAGTTTTTGAAGGCAGGATATAAGAACTGTCTAAAAATCAACACAGCAAATCATGCAAAACTTAGAGCCTTTGCTCTGATAATAATTCAAATACATACCACTCCATTGGGGTGGACCTACAGACAGATTATTATAAGTTAATAAACTTCAAATAATTGCACATGGAGATATGCTCAAAATCACAAGTCTACTTGTCTTTATGAATCCAAGTTCATGAGTTTATAAAATGAGTGTTAAGAGATTTTTATTATGTAGATAGTTTACAAATAACACTTTTTTTGGTAAGGAATAAAAAGGATTATAATGGGAAAGGGGAGGTGAATAGGAATGGGGATTAAGGTGTCAAGTTATTATAAATTCACACTATATATAAAATTCTAAGAGCAGAATTAAAATAAGTGAGCAAAAGCAAATACAAAAAAATATAAATAATACTGTTAAGAAAATGTCATTTAACTTTTTTCACCAGTTTTGAATATTAATTTATATTATGTACTTTGCCTATGAATGATTTCAATATATTACATTACCAGTTTCCCTTTTCATTCTTCCTTTAACAAAAATCTGTCTTACATAAATTCATGCTTTGATATTTTGGAGGCTGTACTCTGTTTCCAAATCAAGTTGTTTGAAGCCTTGTGACTTTATTTTAGAATAAGTCAATTAGGAAGGGTCTTGACTACTTTTAAAGCAGTAATTATAAAGTTTAAGAAAAATCCAATTGGATTAATACAATCTACTGTTTTTTAGGGATACTAAGGAAGGACAAAGGTCAGTAACATGGATGGATTCAATAATGTTAAAAGTGATCTGTAAACATATGAGCTTAGAGCATAGAAATCCTGAGTGCTCAGGGCTAAGGCGGAGACCACGCTAAGGAGCACAGTGAGATTATTAAGACCGTCCTTTCCTGTTAGACATTAACAACGGTGCTGAATCCATGTGATTCTAAAAATCCACAGAATTTGAAGTGTAACTGGCTGAGGGCAAGATAAATTAGCATAATGCCAACTGACTTAGCATTGCCCTTCTGGACAACAGTGTGACTCACACTTGTTACACATGCACTGTCACACAACTGAAGACTGAAGGGCACACGCCTACCCTTCTACACAGAGGTCCTGGGGCCAGTGCTGAAATGAGGTTTACTCTGTATGTGAACTATCAGCCTGAATAGGACACAAAGGCAAGTCACATATCTACTTTACATGACAGCTGACTTCAAGAACTGCCACTGTAGCTTCTGCTCTGAGGCACTATTGTTGAGTATTTAGAGGGAGAAACAAAGCAGTTCCAAATGCAAACAGTGACAGAGATACCAAGACACTGAAAAGCAGTAATCTGACTTGCTTTGGCTGTCACAGCTGTTAAGACACAACCAAATCACACATCTATTTCAATGAAATATCCAACATTAAAAGCTGTAAATAGTGCTTTCGGGAATCCAGAAAATTTTGTATTTTATCCGAAATAAAATAAAAATAAAAAGGATTTATACATGAAAACTAACAGAAAGGTTTATACTGCTTATACTCAGGAAATGTTTGTACTACTTATTACACAATGATTTTTATACCAATGAAAGGAATAGACAACTAAATCAAGGCTTTTAGTAGTAACAAAATGTTGAAAAACACACTACTGTGCTAAGGAAGGAGTAAATGTAGCTTTCATAGAGCTGATCTGAGATCAGAGCCTCTAAGAGAATGCAAGTTACCTTGTCTTCGAAGCTCATTTTTAACAGCTTCGACACCTCCTGTTTTTTCAATAAAGTCGTAAATAACTTTTGATGTTTCTCTGTCTTTAAGTTGGGCCTCTGAGATTCCACACATATCAAAAAGGTTCTTCAATTCTGGATCCAAATTATTCAGCTACAATAGATAAAACAACTTCATATAATTCCAATTTACAAAATAAAGATGATAAAAATCTAAGATTCACCTATGTCCTTATGAAAATAAATTTATAAACTTTTTAAAAAAATATTTGTTATGTGTATGTTTGTGTGTGTGTGTATCAGAGGACAGTGTGTGCGACTTCAAAGGCCCAAAGATGACTTTAGGAATCATCATGGATTGCTTCTACCACCTCCTTTTTGGTTAGTTCTTGGATTTCCCAGGCTCTGCCTTCCAGAGCCAGAAATGCAGGCTATTGCCATTTCTACCAGGTGTTTTACTGACCAAATCTGAGTTGATAAACTTTTACAATAGCTGTGATATTTAAATACCAAAATGAACTTTCTAATGCTAAATGAAAATTTTAAATGGTTAAAAACAAGGTTTTTTTTTAATTTTATCTTTTCCGTGCCTTCAAAAGAGCATTTTGTTTATAGATTTCTATTAACCCACCCAAGACTCAGAATCAGTGTTCATTTATTCCAATGTGTCCTAAGATTACAGCAAACACATAAGTATTTAGTGTGGTTGCAGAATTAATTTTGTTTTTGTGATTAAAAAAAAGTTGTTTCTACTAGTAAATATTACTTCTGAAGGTAATTTTTCTGGGTCTAGATCTCTAGCACCCACATAAAGTCAAACACAGCAGTGCTTGGTTGTAATCCCAGGACTGAGGAAGAGCCAGGCAGATCCACAGAGCTTGCACATGCACCAGTGCAGATGAACTGGGAAGCTCTAGGTTTAGTGTCAGAACCTGTCTTAAGAAATAAGGGCAGCGGACCTGAGGAAGACGCCTGAGCCCACTTCTGATCCCTACACGGACACCGGCGTGTGACAGGGACATGCCTGCACAGACACAGACATGCACAGACATAAAAAATTTAGTTTTCAAAATAATTTATCCAAACCCTAATTTTTTAAAGCAGTTTTGTTTACCTTGCCATATAGTGCTAATAAAATAATGAGTGATTTAAAAAATAACTGGAAGAAACCATCTAGGTAATTCTACAATTGAATATTCAGAATTTGATTGTACTACTTTCCAACTTGACATACATTCTTCTGAAATTATCAGTCAGCAAATACATACTTTACTTATTATGTACACAATCAAAGAGTACAAAATCTTTGTTCTTGGATTTAGCAACATGAGTATGGTTTCAAACCTCAGGGCTCTACACATAAACACACTAGAATTTTTTTAGAACCTAAAGTTATAACATTCCTACATATTTTTTAATAATAATTAATATGGTTTGAGCTAAAAAGACACTTACATCAAAACCTGTGTTTGGATCCCAACCAACATGCCCAATGTGCCTAAAGTAGAAAACAGAAAAATAAATGCATCAAGGAGAACTAAAACATAATATTATGAAACCCAATCTTCCCTCAGATTTTGGGAAAAACTATACATAAAGGTATAAGCAAACCAAGAGTATAGCCTTGGCCTTGTTACCTGAATCATAACATTCTTGCATAAGCTATCTGAATCATAATTTTCTTGCATAAGCTTCTGAACATCTACTTCTTTACCTATCAAGTTAGTATCAGAATACTAGGCATTAATAAGAAGGCAACAGTTTTATAATAAGTGAAGGAAACAATGTACATGGCAATACTTGAAATATATAAATCCCAATAGAATTCTTTTAGCCTCTGAGCAATTTCTGCAGTTTCCATAAGTTATCTATACATCAAGGTGAAAAATTCTTCATAACCAAAAATTAGCTGTATAAAAAAGTTATCGATTTTTTTTCCAATCAGTAGAAATGTAATCTATGAGATTAGCAAAACGAGTTACACCTGTAATACCAATGTTTGGCTACAAATGAAATTCCAAGAAAACTTGGACTATTTACTGAGACCCTGTCTCAACAAACGAATATAGGCTGATAACATGGTTAAGTGGTAAAGGCACTTGTGCTTAAGCCTGATGACCTGAACTCAGAAGTTCAGACCTTCAGATGTGGGAACACACACACACACACACACAGAAAAGAATGCTCCAACAAAATCTTTAATTTTTAAAGTGATAAATGCACAAAGTAGAGGTAAAAGTCAACAGCTACATCAATAAATCAAAAGTAAACATCAAACTGGATAAAGTAGAGTGCTCAGCTACTACTGGGAAAGCCGAGGTTGTAAAAGCCTACACTGAAGGCCTTGCTTGAGCAACACAGTAGGATTAGTTTCAGTGAGAAAATGAGTGCAATAGTCTTACTGGAAATTACTTGGTGTTCCAATATCTGCCTTAGTCAGTCTCTTCTTTTTAGCTTTTCCTTTCTTCTTTTCTTTGGTGTGAGAGATGTTGTTGACTTGTGTGCCATAAAATCTGTTTGTTGTGATTTCTGGATTTTTTATGTCAACAGTAGCCATGGGTAGATTGGGACCTGCAAATAAAATCAAAAGAATGTGAAAGGGATATAATTTAAGAAAATAATTTTATACCATCATACTCTATACCACAAATATATTTTCTAAACTAGAATCGCTTCGTTATTGTAAATTATTCAAATTTCAAGTCTATTTAATAATATTTCATAATAACTACATAAATTCCTAAACCTATAGTAAATTCTTAAATACCTTGGCATAGGTAAAGCATTTCAAATCAGGATTTTGTTTTTGTAACACTAAATAACATGAAGAACCTGGACAGCTATAGATTATACCTACTTGATCCGATCCCTTAGATGTCATAATCCCCTATATGAAACACTGCTCATGATACACAAACACGCACACACACACACACACACAACGATTATAAAGAAAGCAATATAAATAGATCTAGCTTAAATTTTAACCAACAATTTTAATTGTTCCTTTGTTTCAACCTTACTAGTCTATAAGAGAAAATTACTTATAACATTATTACTATCATTTTTCCCATAAGTACACATGCGTGTTGGTAATTAGAAGCATGAAGCTGAAGTGGAAAAATAGTCAACATATAGAGCTCCTGCAAAGACCAATAGTACAAATACCTTTGGCACCTTCTAATATTATCAGCAATATTATTTAGAACTGACAATGAATTTAGGATTACTGATACAACTTGTTCTGTAATTCACAAAATAGTAAAGGTATTAAGTCTCAATAAAACATTCAATATTAAAAATTCTTATTAACTGAACTTAAAGTCAATATCTGTTCCTCAAACACCCACTTCAATGTATGATTTTCTGAGAAACCCTCCTTTCAGATCAAGTTCTTCTAAGATGTCTACATTAAAGACAACTTTGAACTACCATCCCTACTTAAAGACAAGGAGTTAACATAGCAAGCTTGAGAATGGGTGCAGGCCTTCTTGCAAGGCGTGCCTTAGAATTCTTCTGGGAATGTAGACATTGAGACCCAAGATTCCTTGAAAAGCTGCACTTACTATGCTTAAACTTTGTGATGAGGACATGAACATGTTTCACATCTGCTTTCCTCCTGAGGTCTGGGCTCATGGCCATGTGCTATGTGAAAACACTGGTCACTAGGATACTGAATATCTAATGAGCTTTTCCTTTGGGAACACTACGTATTTACAATGTACTGCTGAAGGAATAAAGCCCAATTTTTGTGAGTCCATCGAGAGAATTCTTAGATGTTTGTGTGTGGCTGCCTATGGACCAAATCCCATGCAGCTCTCTTTGCTTATTTTGATATCTTTTCAATGTAATGAACATTTTCCTTAAGTACAACTACATAAGGAGTCTTGTGGGTTCTTCCAGTGAATCTCGAATCATGGAAACATGTTGAGAACCTCCATACAATCACAGAATATCAAATAGGAATTATAGGTTAATGCATAGTAACTATCATTTTATTGTCAATTTGATTGCAATTTCTCAATTACACTTAAAACCTCAATTTAACAGGTTAAATGCTATCTGGAAGAAAACTTTATTTATGTAAGCTACACAAATCTAATTCCTCTCAATTCTACTATTTAAGATGAAACAGTGAAAAATATTATCAAAACCACCTGTCCTTACTGAACAATCAATTTGTAAAGATGTGCATTGTCCTCTCAGTACCCAAGTCTGTTTACTTACATATAAACATAATACACAAACTCTGCTGTCGAATAGTCAAGAAGCCTGAGAGCAAATCATTGAGATGTGCTTAGTTAACATGTGAGATTAACTAATATTAGAAACATGGAATTGGTAAGGAAGATACCAAATTATAGCTTAGTTTTTTTTTTTTTTAATAGTTACAAATCAAAAAGATCTGCTAACTGATAGACCTGAGACAGCACCTGCTGAAGCTTCAGAAAATGGTTAAGGAATACACTCCCACCTAGTGGTGTTACATCAAAATGCAGAAAAGGAACAACTCAAAACTGAACTCTACAGTAGTAGGGGAAAACAAAACGTAGGAGACTGCAAAAGTGAAAACAAGAACTTACAGGTAATTATTTATTTCCTCGTTTATCATGCATATATTAGTATCATACCTATGTCTTGTAAATAAAAAATAGGAAAATCTGGCAATACTTTCTCCATAAACAATACCCTCTTCAAATTATTTAAGGAAAAATGGTTGGGACCACTACATCAAAATGCTAAAACCACAAAACTAAAGCTTTAAAACTAAAATTCTTTCAGAGAAAGATACACATTTAATTTTGAGTAACTCCATAGGGATAATAAAATTGTTGTAAAAATTATCATTTAATTTTGAGTAACTCAGTAGGGCTAATAAAATTGTAAAAATAATTTATTGAAAAATTGAAAAAAATGTATTGTTAGAATTGCTTTCAACTCTGCCACATACCAGCTTCCTGTCTAGAGATGTGTTTAATTTGCCCTCGGGATCTTGTCAACAGCACAGCAATTAAGGGGCTAGCTCTGTGAAAACTTAACTAGCTATGTGATCTGGGGTATACTACTCATCCACACTTCTCTTCATCTATCATATCACATGGGGTAGAACAGAAGCTATTTCAGAAGCTGTTTCTGGCAGGTGGGTAAAGGAACTGCTCTTATTATTGCTGTCATCTTCATCATGATAACATTCATTAAAGATTATGATACCCTACAGAAGTACAGTATTATTATTTCCATGTAAAAGTTAAATTATGTTATACTTATGCACATCACAGATAATAATGAAAAAAGTCAGCCATCAAAAAATAAGTTAAATAACAAGCTTAACAGATTTTTTAGTTCATGTTTTATATGGGAAAATAAATTTAAGGACAAAATGAAAAAACGATTATCACCTAATAGGCAAAAGCCCCAATGATTACCAATAGTCATATTATATTTTTCCTTGAATAATCATTCTGTGTTCTGATGGAAAGATTTGAGATGGTTTTACAAAGCAGCAGTTTTATATCCTCTTATGATAAAGACTCATGAAGCAATAGGTCTAACATTCACATGGTAAAGATTACACTCCAATGTGGTAAAGCCATGACTCCTCTCTCCAGAGAAAAGAGTATGAATAATTGTACAACACAGTATAAAGGTTTACAGAGTCAGAATGACAATTTCTATCCTAGAGATTTGGGCCTTATCCCTACATCTCTGGTACTCTATACTATTTCAATGCTGCTGCAACAAAATATTTGACCCAAGTAACTTAGAGAAAGAAGGGGTTTATTCCAGCTCCCAACACCAGGTTACAGTCATCACTGAGAAGTTACTACCACGACACAGCTGCTGGTCACATGACATCCACAGCAAGAGCAGAGACCAATGACTCGCTACCAGCGTGCTTGCCAGCTCACTCAACAACCTATGACCATCTGATGGGGAGTGGTCTCGCAAACAATGGCCTTGGTCTTCCCATACCAGTTAATATAATTAAGACAATCTTTTTCATGCAGACTGCCTCTCACCCGTACTTGGAAGTCTGCTCAGGGTGACAACTGAAATTAATTAACTCACCAAAGTAGAAAAATTAAAAAAATGGAATAATCTTATGCAATGTTCATTACCAAATTCAAAAGGTTCCATGTAGTCATAATTCGCTCTAAACATACATTCACAAGTAATTTTATTTTAATAATTCAAATATTTTTAATATTTATTTAAAAGGGGCTTTACATAGCATGACAAAAATTACATTTAAATATTTAGTATTAATATTATAAATGAAATGTTTTGAAATAAAAAATAAATCTTAAAAAGGAATGAACAATATACCAAATAAAATTTATTGCCTTTAGGAAAGAAGGGTTTTTTTGGCCTATGTGGAGACCCAAGGATTACACAGGGAATCATCCGGGATTGCTTTATTTCCTTTTGCTTTGCTCTGGGATTTCCCAGGCTTCACATTCCAGGACTGGAATTGCAGGCTGTTATCATATGCCATATCCACTTGGCAATTGTCATTGGAGACCTGGGGATTTGAACTCAGGTCCCTTTTGCTTTCAAGGCAAAGTCTTTAATCCCTGAGCCATCTCCCAAGATGTGAGAAAGATGTTTAAGACACCACGAATATGCAGTTTCTCACCACGAATATGCAGTTTCTGAATGTGATTAGATTGTGAGTTCAGCCGTCTTCATACTGTGCCTTACTTTCACAATGGGAACGAAACTACCAGTTATGCTTTCTAAAGCTCTAAGATTTATCTGTTACTCAGTAAAGAAGAAAAAACTTTATTATTTACTAATAGTTATTAAAACTTTATTATTTACTAATAGTTATATGTAACTATTATGTAACTTACAGTATGTGTTTCAACAGTAATTAAACTGTAATTTGAATACTTTTCAGCCAGTTATGAAATGCTTACCATTTGGGGGGTCTCGTCTTTTCTCTGTTAGGAAATAAAAGAGAATATTAATTAGACTATCATGTCATTAACATAAAAGATTATTTCATTTAAATGCACTTGATAGGCAAATGGTTATGAAAATCTTTTTAAACAATTGATACTTAGTAGATGTCTACATGAAATGACAGACTTATTAACACACTTAAGGGGGCGTAGTATGAGGGGCTGCATGACTCACTTGTGTGAGAAGGGGGCACAGGCCAAGAGCCAATCAGGTGAGTCAGGTATGCATCAGCCAGGACTTCGGTGTGCATGCAGTCCAGGACTGAGGAATGTAGTTTCTTGTCATGAGGGAAAGTTTTTGGATGGTAGAGAATATGCCAAGTGACATGACACAACTCAAAGGATTATTGTGGGTACTGTGTGGAAAGAGGGAACAGACACAGGTGGAGCAGGAGCTCGGAAGACCAGGAGCTAGGATGGTGGTCCGTGGGTTGAATTGATAATGACAGCAGCAGAATGGCAGGAAATCCACTCAGGATTAGGCAGGATGAGGGTCTGAGAGGCACTGAGTAGCAACAGGTCTGAGTAGGCTTAGGGTTGGGATGAGGAGATAATTATGTATTCTACTCAAGCACTTCATAATCTAAACTTAACTTGAGATGGCTTGAAGAGGAGAAGAGGTCAGGGCTGAAGATAAAACTTGGGGAGTCATTAGCACTGTTATTTTCAAAGTCAAGGTGCTGGATGAAAGAACAAAGGAATGAAAATGTCCAGAGGATACTGAGATCTGGGCCAGATAAGAAAAGTATCAAAAAACTGCAAAAATCAACTAGGGGGGAATCTGAATTAATTGCACTTGTCTGCATTTATATTCTTGCGTAGCAGGTTTGTCCAGAAAAAAAGGACACCTTTTGTCTGTAAGTCAAAAAGTACTTTGCTTTTAGACAAAGCCTTGTAGATCAGGGATGAACTCAAACTCATGGACAATGCTTCTATTGCTACCTCCTGGGTTCTGGGATTATACACATGTGCCACTATGCTTAGTTTGTCTTAAGACTTATAAGTAAATATAATTTCTATGGACTTTATAATGTTATGAGATGCTTGATAGAAATATTAGCAGAACTGTGTATTATTAGCATAATGCTGCTCAGACTACATGTAGAATACTGTATACAAATAAAAGAGTCTGTAATGAACTGAAAACACAATTCAGGACAGTTAAGTCTTGACTGAATCACAAAATTTTTCAAGAAATTTGAATAGTCTGGACTAAAGAAGACATTATCTTAAAGAGCATGTGCAGGAGGCTTCAAAAGTATATGTTGGGGAAAAGAAAACAGAGTCAGCAAGTGCTCTGCAAGCGGGGCCTTTAAGACAACTCTCCGTGCTACTGAACACTGCCTACAAGTTTACGTACTATCTGCAGGAGCACTCCAATGCCAAGGAAATAAACACTATTAACTTATCTAACAAGTTCAAAAACAAGTATCTTCATTTTAATAAGGCTTTTAACTGTTTTACTTCAAAAAATGTCACACATTCCAGCTCCAACATTGTCCCAAAAGTCCTCTAGTCTAGCATTATGGAAAATCACTAAAAAAAGATGCAACACCATAATGATCGCTAAAGCTGAGGTTTTTGCATCATAATTTTAAATACTTTCTTAGCTTGGAATTGAATGGCGAATTGCTATTTCACAAAGCAGCCAAAAGCAGCAGACTCCTAATAACTGTCCTGCTGTATCTTCGACAGATGCTATTAAGACGTACTAGGGGGCTGGAGAGATAGCTCAGGGGTTAAGCCTCCGCTTTGCTGGCGGAAGGTCCTGAGTTCGGATGCTAGACCCCATGTATAGACACCGGGTGGAAGCGGGGGCGGCCTGCGATTCTGGTCCTGGTAGGGAGGAGCCTGTGAATCCCGGGGCGGAGTAAACAAAGAAGAGCTGGAGGCGTCCATGGTGGTTCCCGAATTCGTCCGTGGTTCTACACACACACACACACACACACACACACACACACACACACACGCACAATTGAATTAAAAAAAAAAAAAGACGTACTAGGAAGCTACTCTTGCTTCACCCTATTTTCATTTTTTACCTCACTTTCTTCTTGGAATTCATGAGAATAAAGGTATAAAATAGAACGTGTGTGTTTCCAGATAAGCAACTTAATCTGTCTTTCTTGTCTTATTTCCTTTCATTGGTAAAAACTGACATAGTGATCTCAAACTGGGGTAACACATATACCTGGAAACGCAGAAAATCTTTCAGAAAGTACAAGGCTAGGGCTTAGTGAGGGCATCTGTGTACTAGTCTCACCTTCCGGGAAAATCTCCCAAGACTGACACTTGAGATGACAACTGTGGGGAGTCCTCCTGCCTAGCCACTCTTCACTTGACCATAGAGAGGCCAAATACATTTGTCGAACAATCGTTTTATGTCCATTATCCTCTATCACTTTCTAATTGTTGCATGTTAGAGCTTCTTACGGCTGCACAACACACAGCAGGAACATAAGATAAGGGAATGTCTGCAGGCGTTGCTTACAATTCTGCTGATTGTTTTCAAGATTTTCACAAGTATTTGCTTATAAAACAAAATATACTAAGAAATCTAAGTTAAAAAATGCCACTGATGACGCAGATTGTATACAGAGAATTTTATCAACAAAAAAGGTTATTGAACCAAGTCCTTCAGGAATATAAAAAAAAAATTAACTTGCAAAAAAATTATTTTTTTTTTGAAGTGGGCATCACTGAATTTTTTTTTGGAAAGGGCTAGAAGTAAACATTTTAAGCTTTGAGGACCATAGTCTCTGTCCTAACAGCTATGTAATTATGTTGTGGCACAGGCGCTAAATGAATGGTAGCTGAATTTCAATAATATTTTACATAGTAACAGCCAGTGGATCACATCTGTCTGATAAAGCACAGTTTGTAGCTCATTTTGTGTGTATAAAAGAAAAGAAAAAGGGGAGTGCGGTGCTTACCAGATTTCCGCTGTCGCCGGCCCAACAGATCTGTAACTGCTTTTCGGAATTTTTTTGCTTCTTCTTCATTGGCAAAATTAAGAGCAACTTGACAAGTCTAAAAGATTTCCATCAAAAAGAGCAAACAACAAAGTACATGAATTAAGCCTTGTATAATGAAAATTATAATGACCCACAAAGTGTATTTATAAAAGAGGCAAGGTTTATTTCCTCACAGGAAAGTGTGATATGAATCATGTAAGACAGCACAAAGCATGAAGAAGGTGAAGTAAGAATGCCATTAGAAAAGTCATTTCACCCTGAAGAAACTCAAGTAAACTACACACTTCATGGTCAAGAAAACAAATGAAATAGCAAATTACGCCTGATCTTTCAACAGGGTGTATAAATAATAATTAGAAAAGTCAAGCAATAGATCAGCCTATCAGGGCAAAATAGAAAATCGGACTTACATCTCCAGCAAAGGTATGAAAATATCCTCTAGGACTATTATATACAAAGTTATTATACAACTCTTGTTCCCACAATAATTTCCCATCCTAGAAAAAAAAGAAAAATTACAAATAAAATTTGCCAAAAATTTATCTGGGACTAAAACAAAACAGATAATTCATTAAAGGAACTGTTTTGATAAACAGAATCTTATACATATATATTCCATAAGTGTGATATACACTCACATAAATTAATAAAACTAAACACTAGATAATGTTTCTTTCATAGACTCTATAAATTGAGTTTAAATTTTGTAGGGCAAGCTTTTACAAGTACGAGGTCAAATGTATAACTAAAATGATTGGATTACAAATGCTATACAAGACCAATTTGGTTAACATAGTTCTGTCAGACAATCTAGTAATATCTGATGCTTTTCAAAAAAATTACACAGACACAGAAATGATCAAACATAGTTTCTGAGACTATTTGTTAATAAACTTTAAATTCTAGACTTCTGCAACGTGGCAATTTTATGAAACACTGGCACAAAAGACTGATGATTAAATCACAACATGGTTAAGCCAGAGATAGAAGAGTCACATAAGACTGCCTTGTTTACAGCTATAGTATGAGAAATTCATTTAATCTTCACACGAAGTGGCTAATTATGAGTTGACAGCAATGGCTATGTTCAATTAAGAGTTAACTGGTTAGCCAGCTCTATTCTTAAAAACAAGGTGTCAGAGTTAAGCACAGGTGTCAACTTGACTCTTGAGGGTTTGAGCTCTGGGCACAGTTGTAGAGAGTTGATGTTTGAGTTAAGCCCAGAGCAAACCTGAAGGAGATTGTCTAGCTGCTGGGGAAGACCCAGCCCATGGTGGGTGGGATTAGGCCCTGGATAAATCAGAGAGAACTGGTTGAGAGAGTTGGCATCCTTCTGTATACTTGGCCAGACATGCTGGTCTGGCAAGTAAGGATTGTCCATCTCTCAGCCGTTATGGTGGCCAGTTCCTTCAGCCCTGGTGTTGGTGCGTGCTCTCCCGTCAAGCTGGACTGAGAACTGTAACCTGACTGTTATAAGAAAGTAAACTCCTTGTTCCCTTAAGCTGTGTGATGGTCATTTATCAGCAACCATGCAGGCGGACTGCAACACAAGGTTTTACCTACATTACATATTTAAAATTTGTAAAATCCACTACACATATATTCTGACAGTATAGTTTTTTTCATAGTAGAACTGTATGCTAGTCTGGTTCAAAATGCTGCTTCTTAATGATATTAAGAAATATGTCAAACCATTTACAGGGATGCTTTTAAACTATGGACATGTTCCTCACTCCTAGAATCACTGTCTTAGTAAACAGGGGCAAGCCATATTTCTTAGCTGTGTTGGATTTTGTAAGAGAATTAAGAAGCACCAGTATACAATGTGCAGTAAGGTAGAACTCAAATTCAGTGAAATGTGAATTGCATTTCATTGCCTTCAGATTTGCTGTTGTTGATCCACTGTGCGATGTTTAACTGTAAGTCAACCTTCTATATGACCATTCATTCTATTACCTTTACTGTCATGCATAAATGCTAACCATGGGGGCTTCTTACAGATATTTTTATTTTACTCATGTGTGCGTGTGTGTGTGTGTGTGTGTGTGTGTGTGTGTGTGTGTAGATATACACAAGAGGGCACTTAAGTGTGTGTGCCTACAGAGACCCAAAAGTGACTGACACTGGTAATAATCCAAGATTGCTCTACTTTTTTATTACTTTGTTCAGAGGGGGTTTCCCATGCTCCCCTCAATTCAAGGGCTGGAATTACAGACTTCTGCCCTAAAGGTCAGGCACTTTTATGTGGGATCTGGGATCCAAATTCAGGTCCTTTTGCTTTCAAGGCAAAGGCTTTTACAATTGAGCCATCTACCCAGCCCCATTTTATAAATTTTAAAAGACATAATGAAGGCTTTGTTTTAGCAAAATAACTCTTTTTATAGCAATTATAAGAAACCACAAATGTCTTCCAATCTAGGATAATATGGATATATAACTGAGTGAGGGACACACATAAAACTACAAAGTGAGTACATTTATTATATGAGATAACAGGAAAATAGAAAATGTACTTTTACAGATGTTGTACAATGCTTGAAACCTGAGCTAAAGTAAGTCTATATAAAGCTAAAATACTATGTTTTTCCTGAAATATTATGTATGCTTATTTATTATGAATAAGATAGATAAAAAAAGAATGTGGGAAAATATCCATGAGAAGAAGGTATGATTTAAAAAGCAGTATCTTTAACATATGAACTCTAGGTGCTCACTTTATTAATGCAAGTTTATATCCCGAGACATCTCACTGATGTTATAATCCCTAAATCATATGAACCATACTAACCTACATAAGTATACTTACAATGAAGTTTAATTTGCAAATTAAGCATAGAAAGAATAATAAAATAAATATAATAATTCACTGCAATAAAGTCACAAATTGCTTTATTTCAGGACTTTTTCCATTTTGTATGTTGGGACCACGACTGACTGCAAACAAATGAAGTGACAGAAGCAAAGCTGTGCATGAAAAGAGACTAAGAAATGCGACTCAGACTTAGTCCATGTTCCCATCTGGTCTTTCAATGCTCACATTTCAATATCTGTAACTAATTGATTATAATTTAAGAAGAAAACTTAACCAACTAGAGTTGAAAGTGAAAACAAAACTTACCTTAATGTCAAATATTCTTAAAAAATAAGATCTCTGTGGATTGTCCTTGACTAGACAAGCAACGCCACTGCACTTCTTTGACCACATGCAGTTCCGATCTGCTGCATACAGCTGTACCACCGCCGAAGACATAGTCTGCAAAATACCAAGTGAGCAGACATTAGCCCCATGTAACACTTCAATGACTACAGCCCTGCTGGCATCTTGAATGCAATCTCACAAGACACCGAAGTAAGACTAAGTTGCTCTTGAATTCATAGCTCCTAGAAACAGGAGAAAGTAAACATTGTTTTGTCTTTTCTTTCTGAAGCTGTAATAACCACATCAAAAATTATTGAAAATGTACTCTTACTAACCCTTAACATGTACCAGGAAATGTACACTTATAAATATTACCCATATATAATACTGCTGTTATCATTTCATTTCACATTTGGAAGCCACAGCACTAAAGTGGATAATGTGCCCAATTACATACAACCAAGAGGGAGATCTAAAACTCCCATTCAGGCCACCTGTGCCTTGGGATCCCACTTTCTTTCCTTTGGGTGAGGTATACTTTGTCCCAGTAAGGTTGAACATGTGAACACTAGAGCAGTACTTTCCATGAATGCCATACAACAGTTAGTTCAGCACTGCACAGCATAGGAATGAAAACACATCTGAAGGTGGGATTACTAATTATTGGTGTTACTTTAAACATACTATCAAGATAGATTATAGTATGTTCTATTTTAAAGACAGTGGCGTTATGGGGAGAGGATGCAAAGTAATGTGCACAGGTGGTTGCATGGCTTACAAGCAGACAGAGTGGTGAGTACTGTCTAGGGGAGTAGGTTACTATTTGCAGGGGCCAACTTGGGCTCCGGGTCTGCCAGTGCCTATTGCCACAGTCCTCAGAGCAACATGCATGAAGAACGCAAACTTTAGCTTGTTTCTTTATACTATGACATAGAAGGGAGCCTCTTTGTAACAGCGGCACATGTATATACTGATGTGGCCCTTATAAATTCTAAAGAGTATAGTTTTGAGCCCACTAATCTCATTCTGAAAGCAAAATTTAAGGAACCAATTGAGATAATAAAGTAATTGATTTTAAAGGAAAATACAAAGTATTTAGTATTAAATTTTTAATAACATATACTAACTAAATATAATAATGAGCTTATATATCTTCATATTTTCATATACATATGTATTTTGACCTTATTCACTCTACACAACCCTTTCTTGTCCTCCCTACCTCCACTACTCCTATTCCCAATCTATGTCCCTTCTATTATAAAGAATCATAATATTTTTCTTAAAAATGCCTTAAATAATAAAAATAGGAGCAGATTAAGTAATTATGATGTCTAAGTTCAATAAAATATGGGTGCTGTGAAAACACTGGCTTATATTAAGATCTGGAGATAGGGCGGTTCCCTTTTCTTTTTTTAAAAATTTTTATTATTTATTCAATTGTGTGTGTGTGTGTAGAACCATGGGCGAATTCTGGAACCACCATGGACCGCCTCCACCTCTACCTCCTCCTCGTTTACTCTGCCCTACCAGGACCAGAAATGCAGGCCACCCCCGCTTCCGCCCGGCCCCCGCTTCCGCCTGGCGTCTATACATGGGGTCTAGGATCCGAATTCAGGACCTTCCGCCTGCAAGGCAGAGGCTTAAACCCTGAGCCACCTCTCCAACACCCCCCCACACACTCCCTCCCGGCGGTTCCCTTTTCTAACTGTGGCTAGGAACTGCCCTCTTTTCCTTAATTCCTTTGAACAATTATATACATAAACCTTTCACAACTGCCCAAATAAGAAATGCAAAACCAGTATATTACTAGGGACCAAAAGTTTATACAAACTTTCATAGATAACAGTGTTCAACATTGTGTTTTTAATTTTTTATAAAACAAATTTGACTTTGAGCTTCACACATGGTGATAAGAATTAAAATTATTACAAGAGTTATTAAAAAATCTAGAAACATGAAAAATATGCACACCGAGTTACTAGGACACTAAAGGAGGTGTGCAGACAGTGCCTGATCCAGACACGTCTGTGCTGTTTTGTAACTTAAATCCCAGGTTGGTAACTCCAGTGGCTGCCTGCTTCTAGCTCAGCACTGAAATTACAGACAAAAATGGATACTGCACTATAAACTATGCAGCAATTAAAAAATCAGATGAGATAAAATGAAAACCATAGTAAAACTTTATATAAATTACAATTCTTTTGGTAAGGGGATGCCTATTAAAAAAATAGTCCAGCAAACCAAAAGCAAAAACTTAGGCTCTAAGATGAAAACTTTATTACTTTACTTATCAAGAAAAAATAGTTTGCAAAAAGAAATTTTTTTAAAAAAAAGATCAAGTATTACCACTGTAAAACATCATTTAGATGCAAAAGAAACCAAAACTAAAAAAATTTAAATATTTATATGAATTAAAAAAATTTTTAAAGCATCTGTTTAAGAAGTGAGACTCAACTACTCTACTATTTTTCATAAGGACATGGTTCAACATAAATCTTCGTAAGACTAAAGAAAACTCAGCTATGTACAGGCAATTTTCAGGAGCTGTTTTTCAAAAGTTTACTACCATTCTAAAAATCTAAATTTTCCCATTTAATATTTTTCTTTAAACTGTCAACACACTATAGCACCTTATAACCAACCTCTTTCCTGATTAAGTCACAATAACTACCATAAACACAAAGTAACTTGCACGTCTGTATTTAATAAATAAATTTTAGGCAATATAAAACTATCTCTTAAATTCTAGATTGACAGTGGATTAATTAAGCTTGTAAAAACATTCCTTTCATTCCTTTAAAGTAATTACAGCTATCCAACTTTATTACCTGTGTCTTTTTTAACTAAAAAAGTGGCACATTACTGAAAAACAACTTAAGGACAGTGTTCTGGAAGGAGACCTATTTCTGAAGGGTCCAATGAAGGCTAAATGTGTTAATTAGAAGGAAATAGGCAGCGCATCAGCTTTCATAGAAAGACAATCTGTCACATCTTAAACATTCCAGAAATGTTAGCACTGAGGAGCTGCAGCAGGCACTCACCCTCTAACTTGCATCCTCCAGGCAAAGGCGGGAGGTGCCCCGTGGAAAGTGGCTCCTCCCGCTGTCCCTGAGCAGGACATGCTGACCTCTTATTTACTGGCACCAACCAAGAAGTGTTGCCCCACTCTGAATGTTGAAATGACCAGGCAGATTTTATTCTAAAATAGAATAACTTTCTGTATTGATTTCTTACCATTAAAAAGGCAGAATTTCCCTAAGCACCTGAAAATAGTTATGCAAGCTATCACTGTAATTATACTTTGTTACTAGATAAATATATTTAAATTAAAGCTTGTAATGTTATGATTTTGATTCTGACACTATAATAATAAGAAACACCTTGATTTTAGGAATGATATCCTAAATTTTATAAAGTATATTTACAACTTTCTTACAAATTATTCAGAAAAAATGACATATACATGGAGGGAAAAAACCACAGGAAAACAATACATTTTAATAAATGCAATATTTGACACATAGCACTAAAGGCCTCTAAGTCCCTAATAGTTCCATGGCAATTCTACGCTATGGCTCTCTTCCCAGTCACTGCTACCTCTGTAATACACACCAGTCACTGCTACAAACACAGAAAAATGCCACTTCCTCCAACTTCTTATATGTATGCTCCAACTTTGTTACAAAGCATTCTGTCCTCCGTCAGACTTAACCCACAAACTAGATATCCAGCACTTCCTGCCACATACTCAGAATCATCATGTTACATAACAGGTCAAAAGAAGAATCTCAGAAACAACTAGGGACCGGAGACTAGAAAATATTAGCACCTTTAGACACCCGATATCTGAAATCCAACTATCCACAAAAAATGCTACACCAATATAATACTGAATGACTATCTACAACAATGTTTTAGTATTAGATATGAGGCTGTTAAAGAAATCATACGAAGATGAACAATTGAATTTTCTCCACAATAAACTCTGCGTATTGGGGAAAAAAGTCTTATGGCCAAAAAAAAAAAGTTTTTTCTATGGATGCATTCGACTAGATAATACTCAATCACTTTAACCTTTATTCATGTGAATGCATGTGTAAGTGCATCTTTAACTCCAATTGTTCAAAAAATTACTATGAGAAAATCCACCTAAACTTCTCATGTCCAAAAAGCTTCAAATGTTTCAAGATGTGACGATGAATCGACAAAAAATAACTCGTTAGTGCCAAGTATGAAAATTTTCTCTATACAGTATAAAAGGAAGCAGAAAAGTACATAAAGAATTCGGATAAATTTTGTAATTAATGCAGTAATCTCAAGAACCAGTTTTCCTTTTTTTATAAAAAAATTTGCTTAACAGCAATCTCAAAAAATCTAATAAACAAAAACTAGAAACTTATATCTAAAATATATCTGTGAATAAAAATATTACTGTGAATAATTAATTCCTGAGTGGTATCAGTGAAAACGATCCAAAAAAAGAAAAATTCATTTTGGGAAGGAGGGATCTTATCACTTAGAAATTTTTACAATGAGAAAATTACCAAAATAGTGAGAAAAAAAAAACTTGAAGAAATTACAAAGTAATGCAGCAAAGATTAAAATCTGCAGAAGAAATGGGCGATTAAAAGAAGGAGGAGGATAGTGGTGCAAAAAGCAGCAGCAGGAGCCCAACAGTGATGGGCAGGGGGCAGATAAACAGCTGCTGCTCTGTGGAGAAGCACAATGAACACGGTGACCTCAGGTCTTGGAAGCTGCTTAAAACACTATCATGACAAAACATTTACTTACCAAGTGTTGACTCGGCACCTACTGTGTATAAGGGATGGTGATGAGGACATCAGTAAACACATGAAAGTTTCAAAAGTACTTGCACATTGGCAAGGCTGTTGTAAACTTGGCATGAAGACTAGATGGAGAGCTAGCCCTAACCATCTACAGTGAGTCTACTCAGAAAAAAGAAGCAACAAGAGTAAGCCTGGGGACACCAGCCATCAATTACCACAGCCCATGCATGTGCTGAATACTGAGCATAAATGAACAGTACTTTAAGTCATAAAGTGGTGAGGTGGCTATTTTCAGTAATAGGTAACAGATATAGTGGAATGTTTCTTAAACCTACAATGGTTCTAAGCTTCTTCATCTGTGCATTTTAAAATGCACACACAGTAAAGGTTGTCAACATGTATGCAAAGGAGGGATCTTATCACCTCCAGGAAAGGTTGTCAACATGTAAAATTATTAAGTCACAAAATTTAGACCTTTGAATTACGAGATTTGTGGAAGGACTCATTTGTTTTAAATCATTTACCAATAAAGAAAGCGACAGTCAAAGGTCTGAGAAGGGGACCAAGTCTACTCACCAAATCACAACCCTAAACCAGTCTCACCAGGCATCTATGATTTAAGTTCATTACACCCAGAAAGCGGCCGATTATCACATAATGCTGACTTTTAGAATGACCTGAAATTGAAAGCACAGGCACTGCGACTGTAAATGGCAAGACTTACTGTACTCTCTTGAATGCTACTGGGACAATTACATGGAGACAAAGGTTAAGGGACACATCACCTTGTACACTAGGTTTTATTTGCCCAGTGGGCAAGGGCAATGTAAACATGCACAGCTGCGGTATACACCTGCTCTTTCCCATAGCTCCAGTGGACTTGTCCAAAATTAGTATTTCTCCTTTTCCGTCTCCTTTTTCCTTAGTCTGTCTCTCTCAAGTCTGTTGGACATGGTAAATCCTCACATTTGGGGTTGGATTTCCAAGTAATGGAGATGGGAAGGAGGACAAAAGGAAGAGAAAAATGACTTGACTACTCCAAGCAATCCCTCTGAAACTGTCTAGGACAGAAGTGTGAAAGGCAGGCCTGTGGTTGTTGGTAGGATTGGTTATTCCAGAATTCTACTAGAGTCCAATTGCCTAATATTTAAACCTAAGATTTTATCAAATATATTGTTCAATCTCCTTTATAGATGAGGTCAATTTACTCGCCAAATGTTACATATTGTACAGCATTGGATTAACTGTCCAATCAGCTACCATTTTAAAAAAAATTATTTGGGTGTGTGTGTGTGTGTGTGTGTGTGTGTGTGTGTGTGAGTGAGAGAGAGAGAGAGAGAGAGAGAGAGAGAGAGAGAGAGAGAGAGAGGTGAGGGGGGGTATGAGAGGGCACTGTGTGTCCCTGTGGAGGCCCAAGGGTGACTTGGGAATCATTCTGGACTGTTTTTGCTTCTACTTCCTTTTTGCTTCACTCTGGACTTTTCTAGGCTCCTTTCAGAGCCTCCTCAAGTAAGGCACTGTGAAACTTAAACTTCTCTGGCTTCTTAACAGTCTACATCTATGATATACAACTTATATTGTTTGATTTTTTTAAGTTTTATGTGATGGAAAGTTTCTTTATCTCATGAACTGGCAATGAAATACAGTTTATCACCCCAGGGAGTCCATACTCTTGGACCTGCAAAGAAAGTACAAGAAACCAAATGGGAAACAGTAGAGGATTGTTTCGAAGGAAATAGAGGTGACAGCAACCATAGTCTCTCCAAGGTTTTCCCTTTGAAGGAAATCATGGCTCATCGATTAGGATGCACTGGCTACATCTTGTCCAGTACACAACAGTAATTTCCTGGACCACGAGCTGCATCCAGGTTCAATCATTAACCCCATGAAAAAAGAGCTGAGTGCTGCCCAGCGGCTTCGAAGTGTGACTATGACCAAATGCTACAAACGTTTGTGGGGCAGTGGTCTAGGCAACTGAGATCTAGAATTCTTCACATACAAAAAAGCACTATTTTAAGCAGTATGAAGCTTTATACATGTTGTTGCAGATGTGCCACTACCAGTAGCTGATTTTTTAAAATGCCCTTTGCCTTCACAACTATCAATTAAAAAAAGTAAATATGATGGCAGTTGTCTGTAAAAGCCCAAGAAATCAATATTTTGTTTTGTAGAGATATGTGTTCTTTTAACTGAGTCATTATAGTGCTTTAAGGCAGATGAAGATAGTATGAAAATGCCTAGGTAGCAATAAAAGTTTATATACAAGAATAAGCAAGGTGAATCTGGCCCATGGATCTATGGCAAGTGTCGCACCAAAGGAAATACTCCAGGAAGTTAATTAATGATTTAGTAATTAATTATAACAAGGTAAAAATACCTTGCATTTATGACATTTGTTCTTATTGTTTCTTATACTAAATATCCACTCACTTAATACTCAACTTTGATTTTTTTTTTTTTTTTTGAGGAAGTCCACTCCAGAATGTACGGGCTTCAGGTCACAAAACCTGTATCAGTCTTGCTTAAGATATGAAAAAAAAAAAAAAATCAGAGTAAAAATTTTTTGTGTTGAAAGAAAATGAACATAGTATGTTAAATTTTCCAAAAAGCACTTAATGAAATACCTTATCATGGAATGATTTCCACTCACTTAAGAGGTCTGGCAATTTTTAAAACCCACTAAGTCACTTGGAAGCATCAAAAAGTATATGTAAAGGCGATCTCGGTGCCATGTTAGAATCTATTGTGACTTTGTTAATAAGTGACCATATAGCATTTGCTTAAATGTTCCTTGTAATGAGAAGGGTTACAACTTGAGAGGAAAAGACTTTGAAGTTGCTTTCAACAATAACAATAGTTTGCTCTTCGACAGTTCAGTTAGCAAATAATATTGACTATTTTCTTGACAGTTCTCATGCATATTTCATTCTTCTCACTTACATCCCTGTAATACATTTGCTGCATGAGGGACACAGCTGTTGCAGCTACAAATCAAAACTACAGACATATTTCTCCTATGACAGCAATGTTCTGAACTCCCATGGAACTGTACCCTACTTCTCAGACATCTCTTTTCAGCTGGTATTTTGATATAACCTGTGTGTCCTTAAGATTACCAAAATCACCCCTCTATATATGGCTCTCTTTCCTGTGCCCTGCTTCATTGAGTCTCCAAGGCAATAATAAATGATAAAAGCTCATGTCTCCCTGCTCCACTCCAAGAAGCTATTTTAGAAAACCTCCAATAAACTTCCCCAAATTGGGTGTATTGGGAAGGTAGAGAGATGGAAATTGTTGGGAGAACAGAAAGGAAATAGATCCTTACTGAGCCTAAAAAGACTCTAGAAGAAGGCAGAAACCAAACTCTGAGCAGCAGAATGATGTAACTGAGTGCAGCTAATCAGAAGTAAATGCACCCCAGTATCATGTTGGGTTCAATATCTGAATAATACATTTATCTTAGAGACTGCTAGCAAATTCTTTTAAATCTCACAATTCAAATCTTCAGGACCCTAAAATTATCCAAAATTCCACAGCTTATTGGAAAGACTACATAAGAAACAAAGTGAAGATCCTTAAGTAATGACAAATAAGATACACTGTTGTGAGAAGAAAGCAAAAGTCAAGATGAAAGGTACAATATATCAACATTTGTTCATAGGATAAATGAGAAAAACAACTAAAGCACAATACTGTGCTGGCTTCCTACCCACCCAGGGGGACTGTCCGTGTGCCTATGTGTGTGCATGCCTACATGCATGTGTGTATGTGCATGTTGTGAAGGGCGGAATAGCTGGGATAAAATAGGATAGACAGAAAACAAACGTTTTCTAACTATTTTTTACTTTTAAGCCAAATGATTTTGGCTTTTCAACATATTTATATTTGCACAAAAGAAAATGATCTATTCAAGTCAAATTATAATATTAGTATAGAAAGAAGATAATCTTTCTGACCTAACAACTGCAACCCAGGAAGAATTTTGAATAGTTTTTCAACTCTTTGCTTAGATCTTAAAAGACAGCTCAAAAAAACTATACATGGGACAAAGGCCTATGTCTATAACTTAAGGTCTAAGATTATTTGCACAAAACTTCCCCTCAACTCTTAAATAGAAGTATCTAGCACAGATGAAATTAATTGGCTTTTTATTCTGTATTTGCCACTCTATAGTCTTCAGCTGTTAACTAAAGACAGTCTCACATATACCTATACATTAGACTATATGCATAACTGTATTTAATCTGACCTTCATATGCACAATCAAGGCGAGGAGACAGAGAGGGAAGGCTACTCTGAGAGCAAATAAAAACTCATCCAAAAGCTCTGAGTAAACATAAGAACTTGCTTTTTTCACCTTTCTTTTCTTTCTTTTAACCATTACAATTTAAGCTTAACATTAAACCAGCTAAGGACTTCAATACAACATCTGAGACTCTTTCATATATTATGCACAAGAATTAGGCCCATGAAAGAAAAAGGAAAATTTTATTTCTAAGATTGAGATTTTATTTACAATTTGAGAAACTTAAAATTGAAATGTTTCACATAAATAATGAGCTCATTAGTAAGCTGAATTATTATTAATATACTGGCTTTGCACTAGCTCAGAAAGCTTAGAGCTTAAAGGCGCTTTAATTCAATATGCACAATCGGCATTCCTAATTCTAGTCCTCACTACAGATAGTTTATGCACATTTAATGTAACACACCCAATTTTCATGTTCCCGAAGGAGAAAATAAAAGGAGGACCTATGCTATTTATTTTTATTAAAACATGTTTTAAGCAGATGTAGAAGCAGGAATGAGGATTTTATAAAGCAGGAGCTTATAAAGTTACATTATATACTGTAAAAACAAAAAATAGCAAGCTAATGATTTTCCACTTAACTACAGAGTTACTTTTAATCCCATGTGCACATTTAATAAGTTAAATGTTCTATACTTCTTAAGAATGTAGATTATTTGGAAGCCATTATTTAAGACGTTGAATCAGACCTTGAACAATGCTGCTGTTCTCTCCCCAGTAACCCAGGGCTCACATGCCTACGGCATCAGAGGGTATGGGGTAAAGACAAATACTAGACTTCTATCTGCTCTTTTAGCAAGAACTTGCTCTAACCAAGAATTCACTAGTTACAAGCAGCTATTTCAAATTTAGACAAAGTTAAAAGTTCAGTTCCTAAGCCATACCAATCAGAAGTATTCAATAACCATGATTAGTATACTAGCCAGTGTCATAGAGAGTGCTACTGAACAGGAGTGGTATTCAAGTCCAAGGAAAGGGTATAAAGAACATGTAAGACTAAGATAGAAGGATCAGAGTCCAGATCCTTATTCAAAAGAATGTGGCCATTAAAAAGAATTGACAAATATCATCAATTCATAAAAAGCCTGTCAGACCAAGTTTTTAACAGGTTAGGAGCCTAACTTAACAAATTATAACTCTTATATTAAATATCTGTTATATATTATAAAATATACAAATCTGTATTTTATTATGTAGAGAACACAAAGATAATCACTGTTTTTAAATGGTTAATAGCCTAGTAAAGGATAACTCCAATCTGTGCTGTAATGAAAGTGAGAAAAGTTGTGTGAGAGGAACAAGATGCAAGTGACGATGAGCTGAGGACCTGCAGAGGGCAGAGTCAAGAATGTTCCAGGGAGAACAGTGCGATGAGTAAAGAGGAGACACCACGAGATTCGATTCATCTAAATACATGGTTTTAAGCAACCACTTAACTACTTTTGCTTGCTCATCTGTCAAATGGGGATAATATTACTTCATTTAGCGAACACATGTAAATGCACCCAATTGTTCTTTTATTATATTAGGATTAAATAAAATTAAAATGACAAATAATAACCACTATCATATCCATTTATTAATTTAATTAGTTGCTATGTTTAAGATCAACTAGGAATTAGAAGACCAGTATTCCCCCAACCCTAGCAAGTTAGTCAAGTCAAATAAAGAGAACCAAAATCCAAACCACACCAAATGAAACCAAACCAAAATTGCCACCCCCCAAACTCCACAGTTTCCCAAAACAAGAATCATAACTCCTTTAACCTCTGCAAATCTGGGAGCCAAGTTGCAACTGTGCTGTTGCAGAAAGTGCGTATTTTGAACACAACATAAAGCAGGCTTAGGTCACTGGGAAAGCACAGTAGTAATCATGCACTATAGTTTAACACAATTTTTGTTAGCTTATGGGACAACCTGGTCTGCAGCACTGCCGCCTCCGTTAATGCTAGAGAACCACAGCCTCTAAGAACAACCTGTGCTAAACACCATCCACTAAATTCAGATTGCATCTCGGGAACTCAGAATTCTGGTAGAGTTGCGATGTGAGAAGAAATGTATGAAGCTGACAGAAGCTCTACTGACTACTGTTTTTCTTGGAACACCCAGCTTCCTGCTGCTCCTGAAGCTGTGCTGTTCCATTCTGCTTTGGATTCCATGAGATCCTCGTAAAGCCAATACAATCCTTTTTGCTTAAGCCAGCTAAGATAGTTTGTACAAAAAGACCTTAGCTGACACTACACTTTTTATAGTTTTGTTGAATATATTATTATACTTTTGAACTCTTAATAGCAAAGAGAAACAATACAGATTTTCATCATCTACATGTGCTAATGTATATAACCATATCTAAAATGTATGTTTGTATTATAATGGACTCTAAGGGGTCACGGCCTGTCATTGCTGAAGACACCACACAGTTAATAAACTGCAAGATACTGGGAAATCAAGCTAGACCTGAGCTAGAAGCTTCGTTCAAGACAGCTGGCTTTCGAGGTGGCAGAAGGTGCTATACAAACTGCTGGATGACCCAGTTGTGGATCCTGTAAGCTACAATAATAGGTTACCTATTGACATGATTAGTATGGGGTAATCAAGTCCCTTTCTGATTGGATATGAGGACTGCTCCACAGGAGCCCATACTTGGGAGGTCACAGATGCTAAGTGAGGGCTTAACTATTGCTGTTTTTGCTAAATGGACATGGCTTCCAATTGTCCTCTAAGCATTCGCTTTTATATTTAAAAATTAGTGCTGTTTTTATCCTTATCAGAGACGTTTCATTTTCCCATGGACAAGCAGTTAACATCACGGAGACTATAAACTGGGTAATGTAGGTGACTGGAGGTGCTCAGCCCTGAACAGGGTATCTGTATCACCCATCATCACCACCCAAGGCTCAGGGAACATTCTGGAAGAGGGAGCAGGCTGGAGGGACAGAGGTTGGGAAGGACTCTGGAGAAACAGTGCCTTCTGTTCATCAGCCAATGACTGATGAACTCTGCAGCTGTGGCTAGCAGCGCAAAACACCTATACAAGACTGAGCCTACCACTATTTGGTCATGCCTGGGGGCGGGACTCGAAGCTCCACCCCTCAAGACCAGTCATATGAACACAGCAACAGGAAACAATAACAACAATAAAAAACTGGTGTTCAGCCTGGGACATCTATCCCAGGTTCAAGGAATATCCTAGAAGACAGAGCAGAATATGAGGAAGGGCCTGCAGCTCCCACGGTGTAAGGAAAGCACTAACCTCAGTTAAATGATCAAACAAAATGTTCTACCGCTTCTATACATCATTGAATGTACACTGCATATAAATGCAATGTCCTGATTAATTGTTCGATAAGCTTCAAGTTTACTATCGCTACTATAGTAAGAAGATACAAGATAAGAATATTTCAACTCAAGGTGCTAACCACTAAAGGGCAGAAGGGAATAATTTGAAAACTATATACACATATAGAAACAACGAAATATGTAAATTTTTTGACAGCATGAGGAACGAACCTAGGGTCACACACATGCTAACCAAGTGCAATACCACAAAGCTATGCTTCTAGCTCCATGAAACACACAATGCTACATAACAAAATGTACACTTATGAAGCATTTGTGTTTTAATATACACTGAGATGTTTCTACAAAAGAAAATGAAGTTTTTTGGGAAATACCTTATTCTTTTCTTCCTCAAAAGAATCCTAAACAATATCAACTATTTAGAATGGACTACATGTATCAGAATACCAAGAACTTATATTTTCTTATTTTTCAATCCTAAAAGGAATAGCTTCTCACACCTGAGGAAATTAAAACAGATGCTTGGTAACTTATTGTCACAGAAACAGCAACTGATGGAATAGGGCCCTAAATTTTTACTGTGGAATCCATGAAGCCACGCATTATTCTGTGACAACACAGAAAATACTTAAATGGAATGTTCTGCTGGCTTCTAAATATACAGAGAGCATATTTCAATTCTTTCCCTAGATTAAAACTTATAACTGAACAGTAAACTTGTAAAAATTCCTAACATTTAATTTTGGTCACACGTACAACAGATAAACAGATGAGTGTTTCAAAGCAAACATAATTTCACAGTTATTTATTGTCTAAATTTCTGAAGAATATTTTCAAAGGTTGCATAAATCACCATTTACCTTGATAGAACTCTATTAACATACTAATATGAATATTACAAGAGAACAAAATTTCCGACCAATAGCTCTTGTGAATGTGGACGTAAAAGCCCATTAAGAGTCAGCAAGATGGATCAGTCTGTAAAGGTGCTTACTGTCAAGCCCAATACCAGAGTTCAGTCTCGGCAGCGCCACCACGTAAGGAGAGAACTGACCTCCACTCCCCCCCAACCCCGACGCACAAACAATGTCATTTTTTAACTTGAATAAGTTGAATACACAATTCTAGAAAAAATAATACTAATCATAACCACTTAACGTTTAACCTGGGAATGCAGGCTTGGTTCAACATTTTAAAATGAGATTACTTCTTCACATTAACAAGAAAAGGAAGGATGAAGGGAAAACATCGAATTTCAGTGAAAGCAGAATAATGTGACAAAATTTACTATCTGTCAATGATACAAACTCTCAACAAACTAAATACAATGGGAACTTTGTCAATGTGATAGAACTTATCTCTGAAGACTTGGGTTTCCTCACTACCTCAAGAACTAGTCTAGGATGTACAATATTACCAATTGTATTCAGCACTTCATTAGATAAAAGGGCAAGAACAACAAATAAGTCGTAAACATGAGAGATAGAAAAAGTAAAACTGCATTCCTATAGAATATATAGATATAGATATATAGATATAGATATTGATTCAAAATACAAAATCTACCAAACACTATTGAATTCAGCTAGGTAGAGGATACAAGTAATACAGTGATTTTATATATTAGTAATTACCAAAAATACAACCAAAAAAAGCACTGAAAAATATTGAAATGCTATATTCATGGATTAAAAACCTCATTATTATTATAGTAGATGCGCTCTGAAACCTATCAATAGATTAAGAAAACACCATCGAAACACGAGCAGACTTCATGGACAAAGTCTGAAAGTCATTTTAAAATTTCCATGGGAATTCAGAGGACTGAGAACTGCCAAAACCATCTCAAACAGCAAAAAGCCAACTCATGTCTGACTTTAAGGCTTGGACGAGTCTACAAATTATTGATATAGAGATCTAAGAAAAGAAGATTCACAGAGTCTATTAGCTATGGAAAAGGTTCCAAGTGAACTGAATGATAAAGTTTAACAAATTAGTAAGAAATGTGTAAATGGATAAAAATGAATCTGCAGTGAAAAAGATGATTATCTCATATGATCCTTCTGCACTCCATATAAAATTTGATATGAATCATAAAACTAAACATAAAAAGTTAGAACTACAAAGCCTGAAGGAGACCAACACTGTGACTTTGACATTCAAAAGGAATTTTCCAGGAAAGAGACTCACTAAAATTAAATCACTGACCTACCAAAAATCATAATAAAAAATTGGCTGAGGGCTCGGAAGATGGCCCAGTGGGTAAGGAGCTTGCTCCACAAGTGTGAGGACCAGCGTGAGTGTGAGGACCAGTGTGCAGATCATAGAAGAGCAGACGGGTATGGCAGCTGACTGCAATCCCACAGGAAAATAAATCCTCAGGGAAACCTGACTAGCTAGCCTAACTGGCTGAAGAGACTGACCAGTTCTAGGGTCAACTGAAAGACCCTGCCGTCCTAATAAAAATGGATAGCAACTGAAAAAACTCCAGATCAACTTTAAGCCTTCACATACATGCATATGCACGTGTGTGCAGATCCACAGACACGCACATTCATTCATACACATGAAAATATCACTCATATACACAAATATATACTTTAAAAAATAAGAATATATTAAATGCACATGTTCCTAACAATAGACTTGGGTTAAAAAATGCATAAAGCATTCTTCCAAATCATTAATAAGTACCAAACAACTCACTGAATGAACAAGACTTAAAATGCACAAAGGATCAATAAGCATGTGAAAGGTACTTGGCATCAAGTCAGGAAGGGAGTAAAGAATTACACCAAAAAAAATCATTCGACATCTACCACAATAAGACTGGTCGTATTAGACATTGAAGAAGATATTGGTTGGAAGGTCAAACTTGGTAAGGTTGTTAGCAGTTTCCTATAAACATAGTTGTGTATTTACATTGACATAATACATGACAATGCAATTCTGTGTTAATCAAAAAGAAATAAAAGACATGTCTGTAAAACAAGCTTGTACAAAGATTACAGCAGCTTCATCCATTAACACCCAAAATGTTGCAAAGTCCTCTGAGGGACTCTGGTTAAATACACTGCAGTATATTCATCAATGGGTCATTTTTGACCAATAAAAAATAATGAAATCAATGCAGTAACATAGATGCATCATAAAAACATGTTGAATGAACAAGACTCAAAAAGGCAAAATAAGATAATGGAAGAAATCAGATGAAATCAAGGACAAGAGAGGAATAAGAAAAAGACAAGAAACTTGCTTGAAATACAAGGGTACTATTTGAAGTACCACATATATTCTTAATCTTATATTTTGAAAGTAGTGGCTACACAGTGTGTCTTCTGTCAAACTTAAGACTGGTGCATTGGAAGGACGGAGGGAGGGGACAATCTTCTGGCGTGCAGGCTTAGGGGATGGAATTCAGGTCAGCAGATTTGTGCTACTACTTTACCTGTTGTACCACCTTAACAACTGCATGCCTTATTTTTTTTTCTCCCACGTTTTACTTTTTTCCCAATCATTTAAGCTCAATAGGTACGCCCCCTCCTCTCCCTCCCTCCACCCCTCACCAGTCCCCCCTTGCACTCTCCTCCCCATTTCCCCTATCTTTTACCCCCCCTTCCCCCTCCCATCCTCTGTAGCATCCTTTTGTGTGAATGCCAAACCTCCCTGAGTCCTCCACCCTAGTGAGGGGTAAGGACTCAGTGGCATAGCCCGAGGCCACGTCTTAGGCTCCTCCTTAGTATGGGAATTGTGACTGTTATTTCCTTGCCTCTAAGGATCCTACTGCCTGGAGCCTTCTCTGCTGTGATACATGCTAGACTTTGGGGAATCATTGACATGTCAGTCATTGTGCAGGTCAGGCAAAGTCCAATTCTGGCTGCTGCAGCCCTAACTTGTGTGGAGTATCTTACATATTGTTGGTCCTCCCCATCTTTAGGCTCTTAAAATCTTGCCTCCCACCCTTCCTCAAGGTTCTCTGAGCTTTAGGATGAAGAGAGATTTGGCTGGTCTGGTTCTAGGTGATTAATGTAGGGTCTTTGGTGTTCTGAATTATAGTTTGTTGTTATTTTCAGTTTTGCTTTTCCTGCACTGCCCTTGGCTGCATCCTGATTGGTACTGATGATCGCCTTCTAACCAAAGATAAAAGGCTGTTTAAATGAAGATCTTAATATAAGAGGAAATTCAAAGGTAGATGGAATAGGAGTAGGGCTCTGAAATGGGTGTGGGGGGTCAGTATCCCATTTGCAGGATGGTTACCATCTATCTGCCAGTCCCTATATCCTCCCTGATTGGTGAGAACAAATGTGTTCAGTCCCAAGTGACCAGGAAAGCAAGTGAGAGTGAGCTGCATCGGATGTCTCCCTAGCAATACTTGACCATGGCCTATTTTCTTTACTGATGTGTGATCCCCTATCTCCTTTCTTTTGAGGTCCTCCTTCCCCTTCCCTCCTGTTTAAAATATTTTGCAATTATAATGGGTTTTACAAAAATCTAACTTTGAATATGTCATTAAGTGGGTTTGGAAGTGGATGCACTTATAGGGAGTACATATGGTGTCTAACTTTCTGTGTCTTTTACTTCACTCAATATAATTTTTTCTAATTCCATCCATTTCCCAGCAAATTTCTTTAATTCATCCTTTTTGATGGTGGAGTAGTATTCTATTGTATAAATGTACCACATTTTCATTATCCATTCGTCAACTGTTGGTCATTTGGTTGATTCCATGACTTTGCTATTGTAAATAGTGTTGCAACGAACATGGTTGTGCTTGTGACACTGTAGTGAATTTCTGCATTATGGGGGATTATTTCCAGAAGTGGTATAGCAAGATCATATGGAATTTCAATCTTTACCTTTTTTAGAAATCGCCAAACTGATCGCCAGCAATGTATGAGAGTTCCCTTCTCCTCACAACCTCTCCAGCATTCGGTATTGTTTGTATTGTGGAATTTTGCCATCCTCACCAGGGTGAAATGTTACCTCAGGGAAGTTTTGATTTACATTTCCCTGATGGCAAAGGATGGAGGATTTTTCAAGATATTTGTTAGACATTTCAATTTCGTCCTGGTAAAGTTTCTTTTGAGTTCCTAGGCCCATTTTTTTAATTGGGCCATTTATCTCCTTGGTGTTTCGATTTTTAAGTTCTTTGTATACTCTGGATAATAGAGCTCTATCAGATATGTGGTTAGTGAACATTCTCCCATTCTGTGGGTTGCCTTTTTGCTTGGTTTTCAATCTCTTTATCTGAACAGAAGTTCTTTAATTTCATAAAATCCCATTTGTTAAGTTGGTTCTAGTGACTGTGCTATTGGATTTCTGTTGAGAAACTATTGGCCTAGCCCAATCAGCTTGAGGGAGTTGCCTATCCTTTCAACTAGGGTTTTTATAGTTTCTGGCCTAATATTAAGGTCCTTGATCCATTTGGAATTAATTTTTGTACATAGTTGACAAATAAGGGTCCAGTTTTAATGTGCATGTGGACACCCAGTTTTGCCAGCACCATTTAACTGAAGATGCTATTCTTTTGCCATTCAATTTTTTGGGCCACTTTGTTAAAGATCAAATGGCTGTAATTGTGTGGGCTTATCTGGGTCTTCAACCCTTATCCATTGATCTACATGTCTATTTTGGAGCCAGTACCAGGCTGTTTTTATTAGGATGGATTTGTAGTATAGATTAAGGTTTGGTATAGTGATACCTCCAGCAGTGTTTTTGTTACTCAGGATTGTTTTTGCTGTCCTGGGCTTCCATATGAATTCTGAAATTGTTTGCCATACCTTAATTTTTAAGTAAAATAAGAATCTTGATGTGAAAAGAGCATTAAAATAAACCATTAAAATGAACAACTTTTGTTTATTTGACACAATACTACTTTAAAGCAGTCTGTTAAGGAGAAAATTTATGTTTCATGTAACCTTCCTACTTCTTTTAAAAACCGTAAGAATCTCCGTTTATAAGAAAAAATACAAAAACTTGTTTATAAATTAAGAAATTGCTATACTTGTCTCATTTGTTAACTTTCACTTGAAAACTGAGATGTCTCTAATAATGAGTAAACAAAGCATGCACAACATTCAGAAAAATCATGATGAAAACACAAACTATTTCAATGGAATTCTATACAAAAATTTTGATGCTATATGGGGTTAGGAACTTCTGAAAGCTATGAAGAATACACTTGATTATCATTATAAAAGGCACAAAATATTAGGTAGTACAATTTGGCCAGTCAAAATCGAATGTAAAATGTTCTTATCCTTTAACTAAGTAAGTCTATTTCTGGAAAGTTATCACTGTAAAATAACAAATCCAGTTGGTCATTGTGTACAATGGCACATACTTGAAATCCTAGCAACTCTTAAGACTGAGGCAGGAGGATTTTAAATTCAAAACTAGTCCAGGTTACATAATATGTCTTCTTTTTAAAAGTTTTTTTTTGGTGAAGATTGTGTGTTGACTGTATGTTGGAGAAGTCTGTATGTTATAACCACTGGTAACAGTATACTCACTGACATGTAAGAATATCCATTAAAAAAACAAGAATGAATGTGCCTATAGAGAGTAAGTATGTATGCGACCAGTTAATAATGCATGCAAAACAAAACCTGGAAAGATTTGGACAAAAATATTAATAGGTACTTTTGCTGTATAAGTGTTTATAGATTAGTTCTACTTTTATCATTATTATTTTACTTTGTGAACTGCCTAAAAAATATCATGCAATAGAAATGACAGTAAATAAGCAACTTCAAACACTTTAAGTCACTAAAGAAATGAGTACAATCAATTCTAATAAATCTTATTTAATATGTAAAATTACTATCATTTGAACATGCAGTCCATTGTAATAACAAACAATTAGGTATTCTTTCATTCTCAGTCCAAAAGTCTAATGTGCATTTCATACTGCTAAACATCTCAATATGATTTAATCACAATTCAGTTGCTCAGTAGTACATGTGGCTAGTGGCTACCAGGCTCTAGAATGAACACTGAAAGATTAAACACAAAGTACTATTTAATAATGAGCACTAGGTTTTTAATAAGAAAGAAGTTATTTTTTAAATTCATTACTTGACTGCTCTCAGAATCTTTTCCAAAATCTCACAGCTGTGCATTACATAATTTCTTGGAATACTTTAAGCTGTTTCCTAGCACTCTAAGTAAGAGTCTTGCTTTTAGAAATGAACAGGTTGGTTTGAGCTTATGGATCAAAAAGATACAATACCTAAAAATCACTAAAATTAGTCCTCTGGGATCTATGTGGCTGTACACATAAAACTAATCTTCTGATTTCTAAGTGTTCCAATGGTAGATATCTGAGAATTAAATTTGATCATTACTGAAGAGGCAGATATCAGGAACAACTGCTTTTAGCACACCATGGTATAACTAATCCGACATCAAAATCTTTGCAAACTATCCTGACTCTCAAAATTAATAAAAACATAAACATCATTAGATATAATAAGCAAAGGTCCAAACATTAAGAATTCATCCCCTGTGCTTCAAATGAAATGTTAGGAATTCATAATTGAGAAATTTTCTTCACTCACAGAGGAAAAAGGACAATATAAACATTGAACTTTTTCTTTTCAGAAATCATGCAAACAGAAGGACTGAAATACGTAAAAGGTTGTAAGAAAAACTTCACCAACAGATGATTCTGCATCCAGCAAAATTGTCCTTCAAAAATAAAGGGAAAATAGTTTCTCAAAGAACAATGGAATGAATTTGCTGTTAATGAAACAGCCTTGCCAGAAATGTTAAAAGTTCTTCAGAATAAGAAAAGAATATAGGATAGCATTATTGGTAATCTTGTCCATTTGAAGACATTAGAATCACCATGGAAATAAATCTCTGGGCTTATATGTGAGGGATTCTCTAGACTGGTTTGCTGAGGTAGGAAAACCCACCCTAAACATAGGTGGTACCTCTGTTAGGATCCCTGGCTGGATAAAAGATAAAAGGAGTAGAGCAGCACTCTTGCAGTGTGTGTCTGTCTGTCTCTTTCTCTTTACACACACACGCGCTCTCTCTCTCTCTCTCTCTCTCTCTCTCTCTCTCTCTCTCTCTCTCTCCTTCCTGAATGCAGACAAAATGTGACCAGTTCTGACCTCAAGCAACTGCAGCCATTACTCCCAACAATGACGGACCACATCTTGATTTATAAGTCAAAATAAACCATTCTTTCTTTAAGCTGTTTTTGTCAGGTATTTGATCATAACAATAAGAAAAGTAACAAATATAGACAGAAACTCAAATAGGAAGAAAGAATAGGTGGTGGTAAATGAAATGTTTTATTTTCTTAAGTTTTAATTGATCTAACAGGATAACCACTTGACTAGTAACAGAAGCAATGTATTTAGTGGTTATAGCTTTTACATAAGTAAAATTAATGGAAACAATGTTATATGGGGTGAGTGAAAACAACAAAGAAATGCTTTCAGGTATCTACACTATCCATGAAGCAGTATAGTGTTACACAAAACAGAACTAGTTGTAAATGTATACTGCAGTCACGTATAGGTTTCACATTTTGAAAAAACCCCAGGAAAGTTTGAGAAGCTTCTTCACTTCTTTTTTTAGTTAAATATACTCTGAATGATGACATTAAGGGAGCCCAATATGATATTCATAGTATGTGTTTATTCAGTAAAGGCTAGGTTTTCAGAAACCTATTAGAATACCTAAAAATCACCCATATACATGACAGACAATTCAGTTCAGTGCTACATTTTAAATTGACTTGTGTAGATCAGCAATGAAGAAAACTTTACTGAAAAGTAGAAGACATGCTGAGAGATATCATAAGATGATTAATTACTACCTAAAAAAGAAAGTGTGTAGGAAAAAATAGCACACTAAAGTTACAAATACTGCTGAATCTAACTATAAATATGTGAATAGTATAAATACAATTAAAAGATAGGTACTCCCAGATGTTTTCTTAAAAATTTCATACGTGTTGCCTATAAGAAATCCCTAAATGCAAAGGGACAGAAAAAAATATGATTCCAATGCTAAGTAAAATTAAGTGAAGCAACTGCATTACAGTCTAGTAAAGTATGCTTTGAAGCAAGATAGTCAGGGAAAGAGAGAGAGAGAGTTCACCAAATTCTTCAGGTGTAAACACATCTACAAACAGTATAAAAAAACAAAAACAAAACAAAACAAAATAAACGAGCAAAAACCAGAGAACTCTAAAGATAAACAGAGCTGTCAACAACCCTCAGTATCAGACACTTCTGACAGACAGAAAATCAGTACTAATACACTAGAACTGAAAAGCTCCATCTGTCAACTAGTGTAGCTGACATTTATAGAGTACTTAACTAACAACACCAGAGTTATATCTTCTGAAAAGTAAATGGAACAATTACCAGGACTGACCATATTCTGAGTCTTAAAACCTATCTAACAATTGTTAATGAGTTGAAATCATACTAAGTATGCTCTCACACAACAAAATGAAAATGAAATGTAACAGAAAGACAGCTGGAAATTTTCAAAATTTTGGAGATTAAAAGAATTTTTAAATAACACATTGAGTCAAACCAGTCTTAAGAAAAAATTTTAAATATTTTTAACTAAATGAAAATATAGCTCATCAAAACTCATGGGACTCACCACAGTAGTACTTTACAGAACTGAATACATTAGAAAAGAGATATAAAATCAATTCCTTAAGCATTAACTCCTTAAAAACTAAGAGAGAATAATTATACCTGAAGCAGCCACATGAAAAAAAAAATGGCAGAAATGAAATAGTCAATAAAACTGATAAACTTCTAGGCCAGCATACCACAGTGGGACACACACACACACACACACACACACACACACACACAAATTGCTCACATAAAAAATGAAAAAAAATCTCCTACTACTAATCGCAGACTATTAAGATGACAGCAGAGGATTACTATGAATAATTTTTAATACAAATTTAATAATTTGGGAAGAAAGAACCAATTCTTTGCAAGATACAATCTACAATAAAAGATTCAGATAAACCTAAATAGAATAAGGTTATAATAAAGAAATTTAATCTATAATAACCTTCTAAATCAGAACAGGATCACTAGATGTTCTTGAAGAACTTCACTGAAAATTTACAAATTATGAAATCAGCTTTACAATCCTTTCCATAAATAAAAGCAAAGAAAGTAGCTTAACTGTTATGAGGCTAGAACACATTAATGCTCAAAAAAGACAAAAATGGAAATTTAAAGACTAGTATTATCACAAAGCATTATCAGTAAACTGAATACAACAACACACAAAAAGTATACATCACAACCAAGCAGAGTTTATTCTAGGTATGCAGGGTTGGTCCAACAGTTAAAAATTGTCTAATGTAACCCATCATAGCAATGCTATAAAGAAAAATGATTCTATCAGCAGATGAAGAAAAACATGTAAGAAAACATAATACCCATTCATGATGATTTAAAAAAAAAAAGTCAAAACAGGACATCCCTTAAACTGATAAAGACTATGTACAGATAACCTAGGTGAAGATATTTTCAGGGTAGAACACTTACTTAGCATGGACTTAACCAATCATGAAAATAGATAATGAACTCTTAAGACTCAACAGTAAGAAACAAATGATCCAACTTAAAAATTGGGGTAAGGGAATTCCATATCATGTACCATTAGTAAAGTGCAAATGAAAATAGTGGACACAACACAAACCTATGGTAATGGCTAAAATCCTCTGTGAAAACCCTAACCTATGCATCTACACAATACACAGTCAAACCTAAACAGTGAATATAACAATGCATCAGTAGTTCTTCATTTGCCACAGTAATGTAGAATGATAATAATATGGGAAGCCAAAGGGGAAAACAATGTGGTATACATAAGCACTCTATACGTTCTCTGCACTTTTTGTTAAAATAAATTTGCTTTAAAAAAGCTATTAAATTTTAAAAAGGTCCAAACCAGCTACCATGTTAAACAAGTAGTCCTTCCAACATGAACAAGGACGAGTAACCAAGAATAATTAAGAAAACCAAGGAACAGCAGTAACAAAGAACAGATGGACTACATGAATATAAAGTGTAAATATTATGCTAGATAGAAAAAAATTTAGGCAATTTTTAAAATATCAACTAATATCTTTAGAAATATTTAACTAGATTATTATAAAAAAGCAGATGTTAGGTTGATAATCAAACGCAGTAACAATTACTGAAAAGACATGTCATCATTCAATAATTAATAAAGTACATTATGACTGTACTCTGTATATTAAATATTATATATGTAGAAACATGGAGTCTAGCAATCAAATTAAGCTTTTAGAGAGCAAAAATTACCATGAAGAAAATGAAAACTACAGTAGATGCTGATAATGACAATTTAGACACTGTGAACAAAATTAAGACACATTAACAGCTTGTATATGAAAAAGCAGCAGGGATGAACAGACGAGCTTTAGTCTAAAACACACTAGTGAAGTGCATCAGGCCACAGCAGCGCTTCTTGCATGTCATGAAACTACACAGTGATAAAAACGTAATTACAACACATTTGCACGTCACTGAAAAAAAGTCAGGAAATCATCTGGGTTCTTGCTATACTTATGAGGCAAAAAGGGTAGATTGAAAATAAAAAAAAACCATCTTTTTAGAAAGTAGGATCAAATGAAAGAGATGTGTTAAGGTTAATTATGAATATTTTATTCAGTATCCTTGGCTTCCTAGGTTCCTTTTCCATAGTGATTTTTTTAGACAATTTTAATGAAGATTTACTGTAGAAATTTGACTCTAAAAAAAAAAACTTCCCAGTCTCCCAAACTGTAAGAAATAAATTTCTTTTATTACTTAAAAAAACAAAACAAAACAAAAAAACAAGTACTCATTAAAGATCTACCATGCTGAATGAAGCAGAAAGGAACTAGAAAACACCCAGGAATATAAGGTAATATTGACAACTACGTGAGGAAATTGAAGTTACTGTACACCATACACACAATAACTACAAAAAATTATTTAAACGGTTAAAACGTTACCTTAGATTTGAATAAGTTAAAACTATTTGAAACAGAATTACTTATCAGACCTGTGGTTTCAAAATTTAAAAAATGAAATGAAATGCTCTAGTATGGTCAAATACTTCTGTTTCCATGAAATATCAGAAGATAACTACATTCCCAAGAAAGTTCCATTTACTAGTAAAGAAGATGGTTGATTTGCCAGTATTTTGTAAAGGTAGTAAGAAATCTAGGTGATTTCCTATCTTTTTTTTTTTTCCTCAAAACTAAAATAAAAATCATGTTCCCAAGACTAAAATATTGACACACACAGCGCAAGTTGCTCAGCAGTACTACAGGTAGAATTCAGCTCTTCAGTACTTCAGCCAGCATTTACAGGCTCAGACCTAAAGCGATGCAGGTACTCCTGAATATCTTGGTCAAGCCTGATGTGTTTTTTCTAATAATCTTTATTTACTTCAGACTTTTCAATGACACTACTCATACACACTATTTTTACATTAAGCAAAGGATAATCAGTTTAAATAGAATTCATAACTGTCCATATAGAATCAGCTGGACAGCTGCATGGCCAAGATGGCAGGAGTGGGGCATGCTATGGGCATAAAAGAGGCAGAGCAGAAGCTCACCAGCTCCTCCAAGAGGCTTGGGCACAAGCTGTCCTATACCCACAAGTCCGAGACTTCCTACTTGACTAACTTTGCTTCACGTACTCCTCTTGCACTCCTGGATCTCCTCCTGAGCTTACAGGATCCGAGTAGTATCACATACTTCTGTGCTCACCTTCTTCCTCCTATGTCAGAGTGTTTCTATGTTTCAAATCCAGTGGATTTTACCTGCTTTCTCACCTTATCTCTCAAGGTGAAATACATTCCCAGCCCTAAAGTCCCATTAGCAGCACCTTAATTCAAGCGGTTACCAAGAGAAAGATCTTCTGTAAGTACATTTCTCACACAATACCCACAACTGTTACCCTAAAAGTCTGATTTGTAACAAAATGTCTATCAGAAATCTATTGCTATCACTTTGTTCTAATTAATGAAGATTGAAGTTCAGATAACAACTGCCTTAGAATATGAAGTTCTTCACAACTCACCTAACACTAAGACATGTTGAACATAAGGAATTACAATTATTCAATCAATACGTATTCGTTCATCTGTGATAGATATGAAAAGGGAAAGCCCACCTCCCAGAAGTGCATCCGAAGTGAGGGAACAAACAAAAGTACCAAGATTGAGTAAGTTAAGAAACGACCAAGAAAGTAAAGAAAATGAAAATGAAGAGGTAATCAAGGAAAGTGGCTTCTTACGAAGCACTACATACTGAGGTGAAAAAAAAAATTCAGGTGAGTGAGAAAAGAAAAAGTAATGGCTAACAACACTATCAACCTCACCAACTACAAAACAGAGCTGGTTAGACAGGATTAGCTGAAGGAATATTCTTCCTAGACCTTTCTTAGCTAAAACTATATAGAGTACACTCCAGTCTGCAAGAATGCATGTAACTCCTTGCACAGAATATAAAAATCAACACAGCAAACTATGAAACAAGACCCATGAAATTTTGCTTGCTTTTTTAAAATGTAAATAATCCTACTATAAGCCAATACTACCAAAGCATAAATAGCACCAGAATTACTCGTTATTACATTTAAATGTTAAATAACATCTCAATTTCCAGCTTATTTGTTAAAACTGTACCCTAACAAATTTACTTATGATTCACTCCCTGTAGGAAACAAATCACCAATCAAGACTCTCTAGTCTTATTTCCAGCTAATAAGGGATGTACGTTTCTTCTGTACTTGTAATCTTTCCCTTCCTGCAATGCCCTTACCTCACTTTCGGTACCTAAGAGGACTAAGTTCAGTTTTGTTTTTTTTAAATAAGTAGAAATTTCCCCAGAACTTCTTATCCGTGATTTTAATAAACACCTATGTGATATCCTTTGTTTTTCTTCCATAATCCTCAACCAACTTTCTAAATTACCTTCATCTATCCTAAAATACATCTACCCTCAAATACATTAGTGCAGTATTTCCTCAATTACATCGCCCTCTAAGTTATGAAAAGTACATCGGTATCTTAAAAGATCAAAGAAATGTGGTGCTAAACCTACTTTGCTTTTAATTTAAACTACAAAATACCAACCAAAGATGAAAGAAAACGTGACATTTTCAGAATTTCCCTATTAGAAAAAAAGTGGACTTCAATTCTCAAACTGTGATATGCCCTAGACCATCAGGTTTGCTACAAACAAAAATATCAATCTCTATTTGGGACCCAGAAAATTTGGATGCTACGTAGAAATTATCCTAGCTTCAAGCATTTCTAACAATCCCCCATGGCAATCCGTTTTACAAACACAAAATTTGGGGATCCATAAATATTATGTTCAGAGAGTTGTCCAAAGTGACTCTGAATTTGAACACACATGTGTTATATAGTGCTTCCACAGCAACATGCAGCCCCTTAGATATACTGATTACCAATTGCCCATGTGTGTTTCTCTCTTTAGACACTATGCTTTCTGACGGCAAGTATCAACCTTGATTTTGGCCTCAACATTTATTATTTAATACGTTTGTTCAATGAGAGAAGAAATGAAGCCCCTCTAGAGCTGGTACTATATATAATTTTGTTTATGACTACTTTGACTTCTCAGTGTTCTGATTTTACTTTTTGAGTAATACATTTTGTCTGTCTTGAAAAAATTATTGCTGGATTTATGAGAACAATGTATTTCATTTTTTTTAATTACATCTACTTATTATGTGTGAGGGGCAAAGGACAGCTTGTAGTGATTACAATTCTCCTACCATGGAGTCCCAGGATCAAACTCAGGTCGTGGGCTTGGCAACAAATACCTTTACCTGTTGCTGGACCACATCTCATCCACCCTCAGTACCGTTCTAAAGTACAAAACAAACAAAAACAGCCAACAGCGAGGAAAAACTCCCCAAATAAGATGACCCTTATATTGTACTCTATCAAACCGAGGACTTCACATCTTACAGCTAATCCTCACCACAATTTCACCTCACACAAGCAGGCAATTACCATGGTCTGGTTTTAAATGACTGAAATTCAAAAGGTAAAGTTGATTAATAATGAATGACATAAAGAAATAGAACACTCGCAACCTATCAGCAATCCACCTATGCTTAACAGTGAGCAATGCTATCTTTGTCTATCACAATATACTCCCACGCCTGTCATTTCCTTGAAGCTACTGGCAAACACCATAGCTAAGCAAAGAGTAATTAGTACACGTGTTCATAAACGCAATACCCTTCCTGCCTAAACTTTAGGAATCTGGATCGTGGACACACTACTAGTTTATTTTTGATCGATTATATAACATATGTAATAAATCTGCATAACTTTTTATTTTCAGTTGTGCTCACATTCAAAGGACTTGGAGATTTTTCTGAATTGAAAACATGGAAAAGTTATTAATGCTTTAATAAGCTTATATTTAAGTTAGCTTTTTTTTTTTTAAAGTGGTTATACTTTTAACATCACTGTGGAAAAAAGATCCTTTAGGAATAAAACTCCCCGTGAAACAACTTGATGTAGTGGAAAATACAAAGTGTCTGGACACCAGGAGCCTGGGCTTTCTAGTTCTTAAATTGCTGTGTGGGCTCCATTTCTCCTTTCTAAAAGAAAAAACAAAACAAAACTGGGTGTAGGGGGAAAGGATTTGATTATCTATCAGGTTGTTCCCCAAACTCACATTCCGATTGATTCTTGCAACACTCCTTTCTTATCAAGTGTACTCAATATGGTTTAAAGTTTCAATTCTTAAAGACACCTAGGCATCCTAAATTGAGTGGAATGACTTAGTCTCCGAGAGATACGAAGTCTAGGCAAGACAGAAAGTGTAGAAGCAAATAAAGTTAACAATTAATCTGGTAACTTTCCAGAAATTGTTAGTGTTAACTTCCTAAGCAAACAGGTGTAGTGTGGCTTGACATACCTAACATTACTAGGTTAATAAAAAGATACTGCTATGCTGCGACTCCCAGAGGGTCTCTGCAGGTGCGAGCCCGCAGGGGCAGAACAAGAGCCGGCGACACCTCCACAATCCACGGGTGCAGGCCCGCACCACCGAACGGAACCTCCCCACCCCACAAGCACCAGCAGTCCACGCAACGAGCGCTTCCGTCCACGACCCCACAGCAGAGCTCCGCGGGCCACCTGGGTGGCATCAGGCACGCACAGCGCCAACTTAAGACCCTTCCCGGGTCCAAGGCCGCGAGGCTGCGGCGTCCCTGCGCAGGGCTGCGGGGACGGCAGCGCCTCCTCCCACCGAACGGAAAACACCAGCCAGGAGACCAGGAACCAGGCCTCGGCGCGATCGCGGGAGAGGGGACCCCACGCTCGCAGCCCCCGTCCTCGCCCTCGGCCGCATTCCGTCCCCCCGAACACGCAGGGCGACGGCGTCCGCGGGGCGCCGCGTCCCGCGCGTCCCGGCTCCCGGCTCCGCTTTGGGGCGGGGGGACGCAGATCGCCCAGTCGGAAGTGGAGCAGGGGAGCCCGGGTCGGGAGCCCGGGTCGGGGTCCCGTCCCGAGACCAGCCGCGCGCGGCGGAGGGGACGGAGCCCTCGCGGCCCCGGAGTGAAGTCGGCGGGGCGCTCGGGCCGCCGCTCCCTTGTTCTCCGCAGCGGCCGGCGGCGTCCGGCCGGGCCGGGCCGGGGCGCGGGGCCAGGGCAGCGCCCGGGCCGGGGCCGCGGAGGCCTGGCGGGCCGCCGGACCCTCCCTGCGCCTCCCGCGCCCGGGGCCTCCCGCTCCCTCCCCGGAACGGGCCCGAGGGGCGCGGGGGGTGGGGCAGAGAGGCCGCGGGGGTCTCGACCACTGACCACACATTTCTTGCCGAGGAAGGAGAAGAGGGACTCGTTCTCCTGCGGGGTGAGCAGCAGGGACCCCACGTTGGTGACCCTCCGCGGAGGCGGCTGCTGCTGGCCGGAGCTCATGGTGCGGCCGGCGGGGCGGCGAGTCCAGGGTCGGGTCGTCGGGCGGGTGGGCGCGCTCTCGGTCCCCTCGGGGAGACAGGGCGGGAGGACGCCGTCACGGGCGCAGCATCCCGCGGCTCGCCGGGCGCGGGGAGGAGGGCGAGGGCGCCGGCGCGGACGGCGGGCCGCGCTCCCCGGCGAAGCTCTCGGCCTCCTGGCGGGCCGGACGCTCGTTGTCCTCGCACTCCGGCGACTGCGCTAAACTCGCAGCTCCTCCTCCTCCTCCCGTCCTCCGGCGGCGGCGGCGGCGGCGGCGGTGGCGGCGGCGCGATCCAACATGGCAGCGGGGGTGGACGAGACCACGGCGCGCGGGACGCGGGGGAGCGCGCCGGAAACGCGGCCTGAGCCGGCGGCTCCCCCTCCGCTCGCCGCCCGCGTGGGCGTGCCCGCCAACGCTCCGCCCCTTCCCGGGCCCGGGCGCGCGCGCGCGCGGACGCTGTGTGGCCGTCGTTCGGAGCCGCGGAGCGGTTGGCGCGGCTGGCGGGGCCGGCGCTCGGGTGCGTCCTGCCGCGGGCCGGAGGTTCGTCCCCGCCGCCCAGCGCCGCCGTCCTTTCAGCGCCCGTCCTTGCGCCGGCAGCGTCCTCCTCCCGCGGTGCCGGTGCTTCTCCGGCGCGGGTCGGGAAGGTCTGGAAGGTGGAGAGGAGGCTGCTGCCTGGGGTTCTCGGGCCGTCCGGCGGCCTCGGTGGGAACCGAAGGACCCGCAGGACTTTCCCGAATGTCAGAAAACAAAGGCACCTGGAAAAGACGCCCCATCCCCGGCATCGATGTTCTGCGCGTCGCCAGCATTTCCCTTCTGAGAACCGGGTCCCCTCCACGCAACGCCCAAAGCATTCAAAAAACCTGTATTTTTTTGTTTCAGCTAAAATCAATGTAATTATCTTAGAATGCCATACAGCAAAAAATTAACAACAAAAAAGTCCTATGCTATACAGGAAAAAAAACAACAGAAAAAGTCCTATGTGGTTTCATCCTTAGAAGTCTCGAGAATTTTTCAGATGGTTTCAGAATATTAATCACTGTTAAGTAAATGCAGAGCAACTGTTGCAAAAAGAGATTGTGGAATATGGAAACGATAAGACAGATATATATAGGGTGCCCATCTGACCGTTTTCCTCATTAAGCATATTCTTAGTATAAACTTTTCATAACTATCCAATTGCAATGAAACACATCTTACGACAAACTTCAGTAGAATTAATGTTAACATCTCTGATAGCTTTAAATTTTGTTCACAAAATTGTAGTTTAAAGAGCGGGGGAGATGGCCCATGATAAAGCACTCAGGTCTGGATGACTTGAGTTCAGTCCTTGGTACTCATGTGGAAAGATAGAGGGGACGGTGCACATCTGTGATTCAGCAGTCCTATAGGTAAATAGGAGGGAGAGACAAGAGGATTGGCCTATAGAAATCTCTGCTGAATTAAGTTATTCCATTACCATTACATTTAAAAATTAAAAATTGAGTCCCTTTAGTGAAATTGTGTAAGTAGGAACAGGTGGGAAGAGAAAGATGGTAACCTTTGGAAGTCCTTATGTAATAGATGGATATTGTAAAATTAAACTTCATTAAAGTTAGGTGAAGTGAACTTTTAAAAAGTAGCAGGGATATCTATATATATACATATATATATATCAATATAAAACTGTAAAACCAGAGTTGTGTTGTTACAAAGCTAAAAAACCTAAAAGGTTTTTTTATTTTAGTTTCTTTTATTTAAAATGGAGCTCTTATAATTTGAAAGCACAGTGACCTCAGAAAGTGTTCAAAATTCCTGAGAAATGATACAACCCTGACATTTTCAAACTTCTGAACTATAGCACCCAAGTATAAACTTCAGATACACAAATTGCTACTGTTTCAATGTCCATCTATAAGATGAAAATTTCTATTTCATGAAGGTATTGTGTAGATGGGGACAGTGACCCCTACTTTGAAGCTTGAAGCATGATAACTATGTAAAGATTCACAATGGTTACCCCAGTTCTGTCATTTGCCTTCCTTGTCTGTAATCTCTGCTTTCCTGTAGCTAAGGGATCAACAGTGATTTCTTCAAAAGCCTGATTTTTCAAAAGCTGCCCTTCAAATTTACGACCAACACAATGCTTAAATTTACATTGGTGAATTTCTGGCACAATCTCTTAGCAAAATTGCTGATGAGGATGTATATATTGTCAGAAAGGTAAAATTGTCCCAGTATGCAAGATACCAAAATTTTAATACTATTAAATCTGGAGAGGCAGTCTTATTTTAATTAATAAAAATAAGAGGCCAGTATGTAGTTCTAAACTTGTCAGCTTAAGGTATACAAAGTCCTGGGTTCAGTCTTCTTCAAAAAGACAACTAGAAGAGAACCTGAAATCAGTTTTTGAATTTTAAAAAATGCCAGCTCTCAGATGACTGAACTAATCTGCCTACAAGAGATGTGGGAGAGAGCTATGTAAAGAAGCTACGGGATGAGAGCAGGTATATACTGCAGAAGCCATCATGCAGAGATTAGTTCCATTCATCTTGCAAGCTTGTGTTAGCCTGTTGCTTCAATTGCTTGCTTTGTTTCCTTTCAAAAATCACTAAATATTATATAAGTCCAGTTTTCCATTTAACCATGTTAGTTTTCTTTTTCCTCAAAATTTTAAATATAGTACTTTGTTCACAAAATTGTAGTTTAAAGAGCCGGGGAGATGGCCAATAGATAAAACACTCGGGCCTGGATGACTTAAGTTCAGTCCTTGGAACCCATGTAAAAAGATAGAAGGGATGATGCACATCTGTGATTCCAGCACTCCTACAGGTAAATAGGAAGAAGCAACAAGAGGATTAGCCTATAGCTCATCAGCCTAGTTAGCTTTGAAGTCAGTGCAGCAGCAGAAAGGAGAGACCCCGTCTCAACAAGGTGGAAGAAAACTGCTCTCAAAAGCTGTCCTATGATCTCACACACAAATTAATATTTTCAGGAAATTCTAATTTACAGTTGTAATTCTCCACCTTTTTATTTTCCCTGGACTTTTCCTAGTACTTTGAGAGTCTTAAAGCAGGGAACACTGAAGCATGATCATTTCACCTGAAATAGGACTTCTTTAAATCATTTAACATGTGAAAAAGGCAAAACTCTGGATTTCCTCTTTAATATATGCTATTTTTTTCTCTGAGATCAACAAGTATTGGCTATATTTGTTTCAAAATTTTAGCGAGTCCTCTTTATCTTTTCATAACTTCTCTAGTACAGCACAGGACATATTTTTCTTTGTTTTTATTTATTTTTTTAACCTAATTCTTTTTACCCAGTGTAAGAGATTAGATTTGATCTAGGAAATCGGCATTCTATTTCCTTTCAAATGGATATTTATTAGCCAGGTTAAAGAGACTGGGATTTTATCATCATATAAACTGTATGTGTTGTATTTTAAAATGTGTGTAAATATAATAATGAAGGTAATTCTTACATTTAATTTCATTTTCTTTTCTGTCCCTAAAGTCAAATCTTTCCTACTTTTGTTTCTGCTTGCTGGCTGCACGGTGTTCCTTTAAGGTGAACACCTCATTTAGACAGCCTTGAGGAAGCGTATTTATGGAAGCGAGGGCATGCTTTCAGATGTCTTTCCTGCTGCTGTAACTACACTTTGTGAGCTTTCCTTGTCCTGACCCTCAGTTATCCATTTTTCTTCTTTTCATATGTCATTGTTTGTGTACTGCTGTAAGCCCTCTGAAACTCACTTTGTCCTGGCTAATGTTAATAATTTAAAATGTGGTGACACCCTTCCCTGTGGGGGAACGTGGAAGCTGCAGTGCATTCAGCCATTGTTACTATAAGCACTAGAACTGACGTGTTGCCTGTCTGTGGGAGGACTGATTTACAGAGACCAAGCAGCAAATCTGGACACTGTGGGGAAAATGAAGTTCTTTCAGTTCAGCTTCCAAGTGCCATGGAGTTAAAATATTTACATTGTAAGATATCTGCACATTTTTAATGATAAAACTAAGAGAATTTGTCCTAGTACACATTTTACTAAAGTAAATGTGGAATGCTTCGTTTGTCATCAGCAAAAATCTTTGAAGTAAGCTAGCAAATTGTTTTCTATTGTTTTAAATTCATTTTAAGTAGAAGCCTCTTGGTGGCTGTCTCTTGAAGGACAGTTTTTTTGGAACCTATTCAGATTTCTTATTGATGTTAGCAGGAAACGGAATACTAGTTGAATTGCCATTGATAGTTGTGACCTAGTCTCCGAGATACCTAATGCACACGTAATTCAGGGAGCGGTTTGAAGTGCTCAGGATGTTGTAGTTCCCAGGATGTTGATTATTGATGTTCCAGCTGCTGCTCTTTGACTTTAATGAATATTCAGTGGATGTCGCTTTAATTATTCCAAGTGAGAGAGAAGGATACATTGCCTTCTTTATTATCATGTGCTTGAGGTCAGTTTATAGGTAAGCTGGCAACTTGGGTACTTAAGATGATTTGAAGAGGCCACATGCTCCTGTGGCTTCATAGTACTGTAGTCAAGGACATGGTCTCACCTGCCATGCGAAGATTAATTTTTATTTTTATCAACGATAAACACTCATAATTTGAAAATTTGTATTATTTCTACAGGAAATTTTTGGGGTCATCATGGAATGTGTTGATATCTGCATTAATTTATGGAGTATTTCATAGGGCCTTTTTATTTTTTGATTTTACTCCTACATTTACAACTAATTTTTAAAAATCTTTCTCCCTTGAATTTTTTTCCTCTTCAGAATGCTTGTTGGTCAAATTTCAGACTTCCTGGTTCTCTAGCTAGGACTACTGGTAGCTTTCACAATGGGGCTCTCCACTGAACTCTCAATTGTTGTCATCTTTAGGCTCAGATGGTGGAAAATCGCCCCTGGTACTAGGTAATAGAAATGAGAATCTTTGCTGAGCTGCTAAGAGCTAATGCTTATGCTGCTCCCCTTACAGAATGGATTGGGCCACCTGCTGCTTCCATTTAAGGGTTTTCAAATTGATTTTAGAGAATCAACACATCTATGCCCTGCCTGAAAGAGGGTCTGCGGTTTTAGATTTTTAAGGATTTAAGAATATTGAAGTGGGGGCTGGAGAGGTGGCTCAGGGGTTAAGCCTCTGCCTTGCAGGCAGAAGGTCCTGAGTTCGGATCCCAGATCCCACGTATAGACGCCAGGTGGAAGCGGGGGCGGCCTGCGCTTCTGGTCCTGGTAGGGCCGAGCCTGTGAATCCCGGGGCGGAGGAAGTGGAGGCGTCCATGGTGGTTCCCGATTCGTCCGTGGTTCTACACACACACACACACACACACAATTGAATAAATAATAAAAAAAAAATTAAAAGAATATTGAAGTGGTTCTCAGAAGCTGGTGAACTCAGTTGGGATGAATTAAAACTTCAGGACATCGTATAACTTGGGAGAAGCTCTTTTTAAAGATAGCACTACAGAATATCAAACAAGTGATAATTTCCAACTTTCTCGAAATGATATTTTATATGCTGAATATATGGATAATTGTAGAACTCTGTCTCGGAATCTGGAAGTGATGAGCCTTCATTTTTGCTCCCAAAATTTTGTGTGGGGGATGCATTCATAGATAGGCATGTGAATGTGTGTAGGTGTACATGTATGTGTGTGTGTGCGCTGGAATGTGGAGGCCAGAGGTCAACATCAGCTGTCAGTCCCTGGGTGTCATTCTGATTGGTTTTTTGAGATAGGATTTCAACAGGATCTCATTGGGGTAAAGCTCACTAAGTAGGCTAGACTGGTTGGCTCGTGAATTCCAGGAATCTTCCTTTGCCTCTCCAATGCATGTATCCTCATACCTGCCTGGCTTTTTTTTTTTAAACATGGGTTCTGGGGGATCAAACTTAGTTGCTTAGGCTTGGGTGGCAAAGATTTTACCAACCATCTCCTCAGCCTCCAAAGTCTTCAGTAAAATGTATTTTCCTTCTACATTAACTATTAGTCTTTGGAAGTAACTAATGGCTGAACGGATTGATAATAACAAGTTCAAAACCGTATGCCACTGAAAATATAAATAGCTGATCTATTTAAATAAACAAGTCGTTTTAATTTCTCATTTTAAAATAGTTGTCTTTTTGGTCTGAAGGCTCTCTGAGAGTTGATATGCCTCTGTTCATCTATTTATGTAGTATTCAGTGTATATTTGTAGACAAATCTACTTCTTAAAGAAAGTTGCAAAAATATTATCTCTTCAGGGACAAATGAGTTACAAAGTCTGATATCAAGTCAGTGATTCTACAGTCTTGTCTAAACATTTAATGTGTGTGCTAAATGCATGGTACTGTGAAAGCACTTGAGAGGAAATACATTAAGTCTACACAGGAGCTAGAAGCAGGGCAGGAGTGGTCTACAGGAGTAACAGCAATGGGTAGGCTCCATCCGAGGTGTCCTGGTAAACAATTGAAATCCAGAGGACAAAGCCAGTTTTTGTTGTTTTTTTCTTGAAGAAGTTTAGGTGTCCAGGGGAGAAATGTGGGCACAACGTTAGGAATTACTGGCACTGTTAGCCTGTTGTGAGTGCCAGAACAGAAAATCTATCCTTGACTTGGGATAGAAAAGAAGTTCCAAACATATCTTAAAGCAAGTTCAGACCCCAACAGTATTAGGAACTGGAGCAAATTCAAGAAGCAGGACAAACAGTAGACTAGCATCCCAAGGACTGGGTTAAGTAGACATGTCGTTTAGAAATGTGATTGCCCTTGCATCATTAGTCTCACCCTTCTGGGGAGGAAATACATACATCCTCAACTTGCTAGAAATGAAAATTCTCCAGCCCACTCTTAAATTGAATCAACTGTAGGGAAAAGACACATTCTGCTTTATCATGACCTCTGGAGATTTTGACAGACTGACTTGCAGGAGGAAATGCAGTGATTAAGTTTACTCCCCTCCCTAGGCATGTAAGGCACTGCACCGGCTGTGTCTGAATTACATGCTTTTGGGAGAGGGGAACCTCTTAATGAACCATGGGGATTCTTGTCATTTTAAGTTCTAAATCAAATAGAATCTGCAGGGAATGTTTTCTTTATTCACCTCTAACAAACCAGGTGCTAGGCTAACCAAGGACTTGCTCTTCTCAATGTAGATAGTAACTAGCCACATAATTTTAGTAAAGTGTCTGAACCTCAGTCCTTCTTACTTATTTGTGAAATGAAAAGAATGAATGAATGACTGAGGTCATAATTCATAATTTATTTATTTTCAACTCAAAGTTATTCAATCCTATGCTTTTTGCATCTAGAAAATACCCAACATTTTGAAGGATGGATAAAAGTAGTGCATAAGAAAAAATAAATACTGTTTCTCATATTCTTTATTATTGCAAATAACTTTTTGACAGCATGAAAATGGATATTGTAAGCCTTACTATAGTCCTAACTTTCCTGGAGTCTGTGATAGTAAGAATTATAATCTAATGAGCATGAGTGTTACATCTTATCAGTTCAGAACAAGAAAGAGTAGGTATTTGATATTTGTGTTTCATGAAATTATTAATCTATTTATACTCAAAGCTAGATTTTATGAAGACCTCTATCCTGGCTGTGAGAGAGCCCAGATGTTAAGTTCAGCATTAAGGATCTGCAGTTTCATAAGTCAGAAAATCCTTGGGGAAAGGAGGGCTCTTCCAGAGGTACTGAGCAACTAGTTAATTTAATTAGGAACAGATGGAGCTTCAGAACACTTAGATGACTTGGGAGGAGGTTTTCTTAAAGAGAAAGCAACAATGTAAGATAGCAAACACATATGATGCTTGGTTTACGGTTTTATCAAGCTGACGTTTTGTGTCCTTCTCTACATGCGTATTTCATGTATTTTTGAATATCACCGAGTCAAGATGGTGACCTAAGTTCCTCAAAGCTGGAATTCGCCACTATTCATTGCTTTTGTTGTTGTCCTTTAATACATAAGGAAAAACATTTTCTAAAAATAATGTGGCCAGTCAGTGACCATGGTAGAATAAGTCCCTTATTCCTGTTCAGGAGTCATTGGGCTCATTATCTTTATTTAGAAACAGTGCATTACAGCTGGCAGGGACCTTAGCAATTATGTAGTTCAGACCCTTCATTCACCTGTGCCTAAATATGGAACAGAGAGAATAGTAGGAAGTAAGATATAGATATATTTGGTTTACCACATAGCAACAGCTGTTGGTTAAATGCGTCTAAAATGTCAATTGTAAGGCAGCATGATAGAAAAGAGTGCAGACATTATAGTCAGACCTGTCTAGAAGCCTGGCTCTATGATGCTCAAATTATTTAACTTCACTGTCTTTGTGTTTTCTTATTCGTGCTATATGGTCTCATTTTTAGGAAGTAAAGTTGTAATGATGTACGTGCTAAAAGCTTGGCTGCTGGAAAGCCACTGAAGGCCACAAGATGTTGCACCACCATCCTTATGCATGTGTTCTCTAAACGTACAAGCAGGTATGAGTTCAAGAGTAAAACACGTTTTAAACCTCTTTCCCTTGCTGTTCTTCTTGTCTTTACCTTTTCATACCTCCAAATTTTGGTTTGTCATTACTAGCTACAAATTTGAAATATTAAGATTAAATCCCTAAATCTCAATCCCAAGTACAGCTGACTATTTCATCATTCCTTCCTTTTTGTTCTTCACAAGGATCTGAAAATGAATCATCTTATTTAGCACTTATATTACCAGGTTCCTTAGAATCTAAATCCAAAACAGGGATTCAGGCACATGTGATCATGAGGAAATGATCATCAGGAAACACGTAAAAGGAAATGGGGATGTGGACAGTGGAAGAGAATAACTAAGTGCTCATGACAAGCTCTCAGATCACCTCTCAATGTTGACAGCTCCATCACATGAGACAAGCTGTCAGGAAAAATTCAAGCAACAGATATGTCATTCTATAGCAAGAAGTTTAGCCTTTTGTATGACATTGATATTACCCATTAGGCTGCTGACCTATGGGAGGGTTCAGTGTGGGTGGTGATTCCATTAGGCAAAGTCTAAGCCAAAGTAGGGGCACAGGCAGCAGCAGTAGTCTCACCATCAGTGGGACTCTCAGAGCTTTGAGCATGGGCACCGAGGGGGATGAACACCAGCTGTGTAGTTGCTTTGACTAGAAGTCTTCTAAGTCCATTTTTATTTGCATCCATGGTGTGTATAATGATAGCTTCTAGAACCTGTAAGAACAGAAATACAGACTACACTTTTAGTCACATTTTCAACCCTGGCGCCCAGTGGGGATATCTTTTACTAATTCTTACAAAAGCTTTGAATAAACTAGTGGAAACCAGAAAACAAAGCGCCAACAAACGTTCCTGACAACTTGTGCTCAGTGGCACATGGAAGTCAATATAGACACGTGTTTAAGGAAAAGCAATACTTGAATACAAACTGTCTTTTCACCAAATTCAAACAATTATTTTTTTCCTATTGATAATTACTGGATCTTGATTTCATTTGCTATCAATGATAAACGAAAACAGGTTTTCGAATCCTCAAAGCACTCGAGGTACGCAGCTTTAAGTTTACATCTTACCCTTCAGCTCCAACTCTTGTAGTGCCCAAGACTTTGAAAAAGACACAAGTTTCTTTTGATCAAAATCATTGACCCTTTACTTGGGCATTCACAGTGCCAAGTGTGAGATAAAAATCTGGCATCTGTGCATTTACTTTGCCCCCTTTACTTATTTTTTAAGTAGCATAGAAAGCATTGTTTCATTATGACACATTCAAACACAGCTTGTTTCTACTCTTCCATTCCCTGCTCCCTCTCCATGCCAGTAGCCTCCTTTCCCCATTCATTTCACCAGTGTTCTATTGCCTTCCTTTTCTCCACATCTTTTTATCCCTTTCAGATCTCCTTTCTCATTACATAACTCTCTCTCTCTATGTCTCTCTCAGAAAGCCCAGGATCTGCATGTGAAAGAATATGCCTCATTTGCCCTTCTGAGTCTGTGTTACCTGGCTTCCCACACTCTCCAGATCCAGCCTGTATGCTGCCCAAGGCACAGAGATTTGTCACTGTCCTCAAGCTTTCCTGTTGCACCATCTCCTTGCATTCCCGGAAGAACAAAATCTCAGAGGACACATCATCCTCCAAAGGAAGGTAATTACCCATGAAGCCATACCCATGAAGCCATGAATGTGGGGCTGTACTCTGGGGCAGAGGCAAGCGTCTTGTAGGAACCAAACTGAGCCCCTGAAGCACTGACAGTAGTAAGGATTGTTGGACCAGTTTGCAGAACCAGTACTGAGACAATGATCAGCCATCTACACTTTGAGTCTAGCTCTTTAGCCATGCATACCACTTAGCACTTTCTTTTCTCTTTTCTTTTCTTCTTTTTTTTTCCGTTTTCACTTTCTTTTTTTCTCCCACTTTTTTTTCCTGATCATACAAATTCAGTAGGTATCCTTGTCCTCTCCCACCCTCCTTCCCTCCCCAGTCATCTCCCCTTGCACACTTCCCCCTTTCCCCTTTTTTTTCACCCACTCCCTCCCTCCCCCTCTCCCAGTGCCTCCTCCTTCCTCCCTCCCATCCCCTGTAGCATCCTTTTGTGTTAATGCCAAACTTCCCTTTGAGTCCTCCACCTTTGTGAAAGGTAAGGATTCAGTGGCATAGCCCGGGGCCACTTCTTGGGCCCCTCCTTAGTATGGGAATTGTGACTGTTATTTCCTTGCCTCTAAGGATCCTACTGCCTGGAGCCTTCTCCTCTGTGATACATGCTAGACTTTGGGGAATCATTGACATGTCAGCCACTGTGGAGGTCAGGCAGCAGCCCTAACTTGTGTGGAGTATCTTGCATATCGTTGGTTCTCCCCATCTTTAGGCTCTTACAATCTTGCCTCCCCCTCTTCCTCAAGGTTCCCTGAGCTTTAGGATGAGGAGAAATTTGGCTGGTCTGGTTCTAGGTGATTAATGTAGGGTCTTTGGTGTTCTGAATTATGGTTTGTTGTTGTTTTCAGTTTTGCTTTTCCTGCACTGCTCTTGGCTGCATCCTGATTGGTATTGAAGGTATTGAAGGTCACCTCCTAACCAAATATAAAAGACTATTTAAATGAAGATCTTAATATAAGAGGAGACTCAAAGGTAGATAGAAAAATAGGAATAGGACACAGCAGTAGGAGGAGAGGGGTCAGTGTCCCATTTGCGGGATGGTTATCAACTATCTGCCAGTCCCTATATCCTCCCTGATTGGTGAGATCAAACCTGTTCAGTTCCAAGTAACCAGGAAGGGAAGTGAGAGGGAGCTGCACCAGATGTCTCACTACTTACATGTAATACTTGATGGTGACCTATTTTCTCTACTGAAGTGTGATCCCCTATCTCCTTTTTTTAGGGCCTTCCTTCCCCTTCCCTTGATAATCTTTGTGATTACAGTAGGTATTACAGAGATTTATCTTTGAGTATGTTACTAAGTGGGTGGAACTAGGAACCACCTCTATTAGGGAGTACATACAGTGTCTAACTTTCTGTGTCTGGGATACTTCACTCAATATAATTTTTTCTAATTCCATCCATTTCCTGGCAGATTTCATTAATTCATCTTTTTTTTTTTTTGATGGCTGAGTAGTATTCCATTGTATAAATGTACTGTTACTGCACCTCATATTCTGGGGGGCGGCCAGGAAGGAGAAAGGTGAGTGCGGCTGCAGCCCTGGGGACTACCGAAGCAGGACTAGTTTATTGGAGGCAGTAAAGCAGTTTATAAAGGCAAAAGATTGCAAGGTGTGAAACGGACAGCCAATCATCTTAATGGTCAGCACAGCACACAGGCTGTATAGGTCATACTCAACATATATCAATGTGGGAGACATGTCGACTCTGTAAGCCAATTAGGGCTCTCTCTAATGTAAACAGGATTCTGCCCAGTACACTAGCTCTCAGCGCCATCTTTGGTCCCATGTGCTTAGCTACGCCCTATTCACTCCCTCCCAGACCGTTTTGTTCCTGGACTGGCCCAACAATGTACCACATTTTCATTATCCATTCATCAACTGTTGGGCATTTGGGTTGATTCCATGACTTGCTATTGTAAATAGTGCTGCAATGAACATGGTCGTGCTCATGTCACTGTGAACATGGTCGTGCTCATGTCACTGTAGTGCATTATAGGGGATTATTCCCAGAAGTGGTGTAGCAGGGTTATATGAAATTTCAATCTTTAACTTTTTTAGAAATTGCCAAACTCATTGCCAGAGTGGTTGTATAAGCCTGCAGTCCCACTAGCAATGTATGAGAGTTCCCTTCTCTCCACATTCTTTCCAGCATTTGGTGTTGTTTGTATTGTGGATTTTTGCCTTCCTGACTGGGTGAGATATTATCTCAGGGAAGTTTTGATTTGCATTTCCCTGATGGCTAGGGATGTGGAACATTTTTTAAGATATTCGTTAGACATTTCAATTTCATCCTTGGAAAAGTTTCTTTTGAGTTCTGAGGGCTATTTTTTAATTGGGCCACTTATCTCCTTGGTGTTTAGTTTTTTAAGTTCTTTGTGAATTCTGGATAATAGAGCTCTATCAGATATGAGGTTAGTGAAGATTTCCTCCCATTCTATGGGTTGCCTTTTTGCTCAGTTCTCAATCTCTTTATCTGAATAGAAGATCTTTAATTTCATAAGATCCCATTTGTGATTGTAGTGACTGTGCTTGGGTTTTCTGTTTAGTAACTGTTGGCTTTGCCCAGTCAGCTCAAGGGAGTTCCCTACCCTTTCAACTAGGGCTTCTATAGTCTCTAATATTAAGGTCCTTAACCAATTTAGAATTAGTTTTTGTTCATGGTGACAAGTGTGGGTCCAGTTTCAGTCTTCTGCATGCAGATATCCAGTACTGAGACAATGATCAGGCAGACTACACTTTCTTTTTTCTTTTTTTTTTAATTCTTCTTAAGAAAAACCAAAACAACCCAGTTCTTTTTCTACTTAAGCCCAAAAACTCATATCAGTACTCCGAAGATGAACTTGGAGGTCACTGGATCTCTTTATGTGTTTATCTTCTCATTTTGCCTGCAATGGCTACATTTTCTTTTTCTTTTTCTATTTTTCACCAATATATGTCTTTTTACCTGGCATATTGGAAAAAGATAGGCTAGTCTAAGTTTGGGTAGGTGGCCAAAGCCCAGGTTCTTGCCCTATAACTCCTCGTTATAACTTCAGAGAATCTGAAGCATCAAACACCCCTCAAAGTGGGTTCTGTGAATATGTGTTCAACACACAATTCAGAGTACTTTAAAATAGAATGAATTTATCCCAGAACTTGGTTTTCCTGGGTAACGAGAATGCTGACAAGCCAAATAAAGACTATAAACAAATTCAGAAAGATTATCGACAGAAAAAGTCACTGCTGCCTTGAGGCTGGAGAACAAACCAGAGTCATCGAGAAGCATGTAGAAATCGTGTATTCAGTGGACCATGCAGGATCACATGTACTCTAGGTAGAAGGCAGACAGATTTTCTTTTTTTTTTTATAATACTTTTTTTATTATTATTTCAGCTCATACAAACTTAATAGGTACACCAGTTCCCTCCCTCCCTCTTCGACCCCCCTCCCCTCACCCCTCCCCTCACCCCTCCTTCCCCATCCCCCCATGCCTCCCGCCCCAATTCCCAGAGTCCTTTCTTGTGCATGCCTGACTCTCCTCTGGGCCCTCCTCTCTGATGACGTACAAGGACCCAGTGGCCTTTCCCTGAACCCTTTCCTGTGTTCCCTTTAAGTATAGGAACACTACTGTGGCTGTCAATCCCTTGCCTCCAAGGATCTTGGTGCCTTTAGCAGATGCTAGACTTTGTGAGGTCAATAGTGTGTTGGACATTGCACCAGGCATGCAAAGTCCAATTATGATTGCTTCGGCCCTAACTTGTGTGGAGTATCTTGCAAATCATTGCTTCTTCCATCCTTTTGCTCTTACACTCTTACCGCCCCCTCTTCCGCAAATGTCCCTGAGCTTCAGGATGGGGAGAGATTAGTCTGGCCTAGTTCTATGTGGTTGATATAGAGTCTCTGAAGTTCTGGATAGTGGTTTGTTGATTTTCTTTTGCAGTTTTGTTGCTCCTGTAATGCCCTTCACTCCATTGTGATGGGCACTGTATGTCACCCCCTGGCTAGAGACAAAAAGCTGTTAAACTGGAGTCTTATAAGAGCACATTCAAGGGTAGATGTAATACTTATACCCAAAAGTGGAATCGCAGGGTCATATGGCATTTGCCAATGGGAGGGGTCAATCACCCATTTGCAAAATGGTTACTTTTTAATCTGCCAGATTATATGCCCTCCCCTTCTGGTGAGTTCATACCCTCTTAGTTGTAAATGATCAGGAACGAATGTCTGTGAACTTAACCAGGTGTCACATTACTTTCTTGCAGTCTTTGATGGAGGCCTATTTTCTCTACTGTAACATGGTCACTTCTCTCCTTGTTTCTGGTGTGGCCCTCCAACCCCATCCCTCCTGTTCATAATCCTTGCAATTATTGTAGGTAATACATAGATTTACCTATGAGTGTCTCAAGATGGGCTGGGTGGGTTTGGTATTAGGAGCCACCTATTAGGGAGTACATACGGCGCTTAATTTTCTGGGTCTGGGATACTTCACTTAATATAATTGTTTCTAATGACATCCATTTCCCGGAAAATTCCAGTAATTCATCATTTTTGATGGCTGAGCAGTACTCCATTGTATAGATGTACCACTTTTTCCTTATCCACTCGTCAACTGTTGGACATTTGGGGTGATTCCATGTCTTTGCTATTGTAAACAGTGCTGCTATGAACATGGTCGAGCTTGTGCTATCGAGGTGAACCTCTGCTGTATGGGGGGTTATACCCAAAAGTGGAATTGCAGGGTCATATGGCATTTCAATCTTTAATTTCTTTAAGAATCTCCAGACGGCTTGCCAGAGTGGCTGTATGAACCTGCACTCCCACCAGCAATGTAGGAGAGTTCCCCTCTCTCCACATCCTCTCCAGCATTTGTTGTTGTTTGTATTGTGGATTTTTGCCATCCTGACAGGGGTGAGATGATATCTGAGGGAAGTTTTGATTTGCATTTCCCTGATGGCTAAAGAAGTGGAGCATTTTTTAAGATATTTGTTAGACATTTTAATTCCATCCCTGGTAAAATTTCTTTTAAGTTCCAGGGCCCATTTTTTAATTGGGCCATTGGTTTCCTTGATGTTTAGTTTTCTAAGTTCTTTGTGTACTCTGGACAGTAGAGCTCTATCAGATATGTGGTTAGTGAAGATTTTCTCCCATTCTGTGGGTTGCCTTTGAGCTCGTGTTACGATCTCTTTATCTGAACAGAAACTCTTTAATTTCACAAGATCCCAGCTGTTGAGAGTTGGTAGTAGTGACTGTGCCATTGGATGTCTGTTTAGGAACTGTTGGCCTAGCCCAATCAGCTCGAGGGAGTTCCCTATCCTTTCAACTATGGTTTTTATAGTCTCTGGCCTTATATCAAGGTCCTTGATCCATTTGGAAATAAGTCTTGTACATGGTGACAAGTATGGGTCCAGCTTTAATCTTCTGCATGTGGAGATCCAGTTTTGCCAGCACCATTTGTTGAAGATGCTGTTCTTTTTCCATTGGATTCTTTGTGCCCCTTTGTCAAAGACCAAATGCCTGTAATTTTGTGGGCTTATATCTGGGTCTTCAACCCTTATCCATTGATCTGTGTGTCTATTTTAGAGCCAGTACCAGGCTGTTTTTATAACTATGGATTTGTAATATAGACTAAGGTTCGGTATGGTAATACCTCCAGCAGTGTTTTTGTTACTCAGGATTGTCTTTGCTATCCTGGGTCTTTTGTGCCTCCATATGAATTTTGAGATTGTTTGGTCAACTTCTTTAAAGAATTGCTTTGGGATTTTAATTGGTATAGCATTGAATTTGTATATTGCCTTTGGTAGGATGGTCATTTTTACAATGTTGATTCTGCCAATCCAGGAGCATGGGAGGTCTTTCCACCTTCTGGTGTCTTCTGCAATTTCTTTCTTTAGGGTTTTAAAGTTTTCATTGTAAAGGTCTTTTACCGCCTTGGTTAGGTTTGTACCAAGGTATTTCATTTTTTTAGGGGCTATAGTAAATGAGATTGTTTCTCTCAAGTCTTTTTCACTTCTTTCATTCTGGGCATATAGGAAGGCCTCTGATTTTTACACATTTATTTTGTATCCTGCCACCCTGCTGAACTTCTCAATTAGTTCCAGGAGCTTCCTGGTGGAGTTTTTGGGATCACTTAGGTATAAGATCATGTCATCTGCAAATAAGGATAGCTTGACTTCTTCCTTGCCGATTTGAATCCCTCTTATGTCCCTTTCTTGTCTTATGGCTTCAGCTAAGACTTCAAGTACAATATTGAATAGAAGTGGTGAGAGTGGACAGGCTTGTCTAGTTCCTGATCGAAGTGGGAATGCTTCCAATTGTTTCCCATTGAGCATAATCCTTGCTGTGGGCTTGTTGTATACAGCTTTTATTGTATTGATAAAGGTTCCTTCCATTCCTACTGTCTCTAGCATTTTGATCATAAAAGGCTGTTGGATCTTGTCAAAAGCTTTTTCTGCATCTATTGAGAGTATCATGTGGTCTTGGACTTTGGACTGGTTTACATGATGAATTACATTTATTGATTTGCGTATGTTGAACCAATCTTGTGTGCCGGGGATGAAGCCTACTTGGTCCCCGTGAATAATCTTTTTAATATGTTTTTAAACCCGATTTGCTAAAACTTTGTTGAGAATCTTTGCGTCTGTGTTCATCACAGAGATCGGCGTATAGTTTTCTTTTTTAAGTGAATCTTTACTAGGTTTTGGGATTAAGACGATATTAGCTTCATAGAAGGAATTTGGTAATGTTCCTTCCTTTGCTATTTGATGGAACAGTTTAAGGAGTATTGGTATTATTAACTCCTTAAATGTCTGGTAGAACTCTGTGCTGAATCCATCTGGTCCAGGACATTTTTTGGTGGGAAGATTCAAGATTACTTCCTCAATTTCCTTATATGTTATAGGACTATTTAAATAATTCACAACTTCCTGATTCAATTTAGGTAAGTTGTGTTTACTTAGAAATTCATCCATCTCTTTTGTGTTGTCAAACTTCATAGAGTATAAGTTTTTGAAATAGGATGTTATAATTCTCTGGATTTCTTGGGTATCAGTAGTGATAACTCCATGTTCATTTCTAATTTTGTTAATATGGGTTTTCTCTCTCCTGCTTTTGGTTAATATAGCTAGGGGTATCAATCTTATTGATTTTTTCAAAGAACCAGCTTTTTGACTGGTTGATTTTTCTATCGTTTTCTTAATCTTGATTTCAGATATTTCTCCCCTTATTTTGCTAATCTCCTCTCTTCTACTACTTTTGGGATCAGATTGCTCTAGTTTCTCTAAAGCTTTAAGCTGCATTGTTAAGTTGTTTATTTCTGATGTTTCCATTTTTTTGATGTAGGCATTAAGAGCTATGAACTTACCTCTTAGAACAGCTTTCATTGTGTCCCAGAGATTTTGGTAAGTTGTATTTTCATTATCATTCACTTTCAGGAAATCTTGAATTTCCTTTGTAATTTCTTCCTGATTCCAGTTCTCATTCAGCATCATATTATTAAGTTTTCAGAAGTTAGTGTATTTTCTCTTGTTTGATGTGTTGTGGATGTCCAGCTTTAGGCCGTGGTGGTCTGATAGGGCACAGGTTAGAATTTCAACTTTTTTGTATATGTGTAGATTCGTTTTGTGGCCCAATATGTGATCTAGTTTGGAGAAAGTTCCGTGTCCTGCTGAGAAAAATGTGTATTCTTTGGTGCGTGGGTGAAAAGGTCAATAGAGATCTGTAAGGTCCATTTCTTTCAGGGTTTAAGTTCCAAAGTGTCTCTGTTAAGCTTTTGACCTGTTGATCTATCCCATGTTGAGAGGGTGGTGTTGAAGTCCCCAAGAATTATCGTTTGGGGGTTGATTTCTTGCTTTAGACGCTGTAGGGTTTTCTTAATGAATGTGGAGGGGCCCGTATTGGGTGCATATATGTTCAGTATTGTGAAGTCTTCCTGGTGAATTGTACCTGTGACTAAAATGTAGTATCCATCCGTGACTCTTATAATTTTCTTTGGTTTGAAGTCCACTTTGTCTGATAGCATAATGGCTACCCCTGCCTCTTTTCTGCTTCCATTTGCTTGTAGAATTGTTGACCAGCCTTTTATTTTTAGAGTGTGCCTATCTTTTGTGGTGAGATGGGTTTCCTGCAGGCAGCAGATTGATGGATTGTGATTTTTAATCCAAGTTTGTATTCTGTGTCTCTTGATCGGTGAATTAATTCCATTAACATTTAGTGTTATAATGGAGAAACTGTTGTTAATTCCAGACATTTATTATGTTTAGTAGTTTTTATAAGTATGTTGCTTCACTTTTAATGGTGTTATACTTGCCTTCTGTTCTCCTGGATATGCCTGTTTTTTTTCTTCACGCTTGAGTATCATTTCTAGCATTTTTTGAAGGCTTGGTTTGGTGGACATGTATCCCTTCAAGTTGTCTTTGTGCTGGAAGAGTTTTCTTTCTCCCTCGATCATGACGGATAGTTTTGCAGGGTAAATCAGCCTGGGTTGACATTTTTGCTCATTCAATACTTGAAGTATGTCTCTCCAAGCTCTTCTTGCTTTTACTGTTTCGATTGAGAAGTCATTTGTTATTTTAATAGGTTTACCTTTAAAAGTGACTTGTTTTTTCTCCCTTGAAGATCTCAGCACCAGTTCTTTATCTTGAATGTGGAGTGTTTTAACTATTATTTGCCGTGACGTGCTTCTGTTTTGCTCGTATCTGTTTGGGGTGCCAAATGCCTCTTGTATATGGATGGGCCTCTCTTTTTTTAGATGAGGAAAGTTTTCCTTGATGATCATTTGAAGAATTTCCTCAGGGGTGGTATTTTGAGATTCTTGCTCTGGTATTCCATGAATATGCATGTTAGGCTTCTTCAGGGTGTCCCATATCTCTTGGATATTTCTCTCAAGTATCTTTTTGGCTTTACCAACCTCTTCTGTTGAGCTGGTTAGTACTCTCACTTTATCTTCAAGGTCTGGAATTCTGTTTTCTGCTTCGTTAGTTCTGTTGATAAGACTCTTTGTGGAGTTCTGGGTTGAAGATAACTTGTCTTGTAGCTCAGTTTTAAACTCTGCTTGAGTCTGTTTTAACTACTCTATGCCAGTTTTTGTTTCTTGCACTGTTTTTCTCAATTCCTCCAAATGTCTGTTATGTTCCTCTTCAAAGCGATTGATTCGATTATGTAATTCCTCCCGGATTTCCTCTTTCATAGTATTGAACATGGTAATGATCATATTTTGAAAGTCGTTATCCTGGGTCAGGCTCTCTTGGCCTTTTTCCGTGGGTTTGCTCTGGTTGGAGTCTAGCATTATGGGATTAATTCCTTCAGTGGGAAATTTGTTTACTTGAGTGTTGCTTCTCATGGATTTGCACTTTGACTTTGGCATTGTCGTTTTAACTCTTAAGATCTTTAAATTTCACTAAACTGAATTATTTGGCCTGGGGTTCTGGGGGTAGGCAGGGTCGGAGCTTACCTAGGTCGCGCATGAGGCCCTGCTGGACCGCGCGCGTGTCCTAGGCCGGCGGAGCGGAGTGGGGAAGAGAGGATGGGGGCATCGGCGTGGAGCTATTTAACCCGAGGGCAGCTGGGGCGGGGCCCGTGTGCAGGGGGAGGTCCTCCTCCTCCCTCGGCCCTGTGCGTGGCCGGCTGGAGGTGGGGTAGGAGCTGGGTCCCTTGGGCCGACCTGGGGTTCTGGTGGGCGGGCGCGGGCGGAGCTTACCAAGGTCGCGGGTGAGGCCTGGCTGGACCGCGCGCGCGTCCGGACTGGCAGAGCGGGGTGGGGAAAGGAAGACAGATTTTCTTAACATCTTTCTTTCTTTGCTCCTCTAGTGTTCTTGTGCCTCTCATTGACTTACCCCTGCTTGAGATCAGCTGAACTTGGAAGTTGGTGGATGGGTCCTTATAGGAGTCCAATCCGTATGATCAGAGAAAAGGAAAGGTGAAAAATTGGCTAAACAGAGTCAAGGACAGGTACATTGCTAAGTGCTAAAATAACAGAAGGCTGCATTTGACCTTCTGAGTTCATAGTACCTTCATATCATTCAGAGACAGCAGCTTGTTCTTTTCTGAATCCATTTCTTTGTAACTGTACTTGTCACACTGAGTTTCTGGTCATTGTTAGCTTTTAGATCACTTGTAGATGAGAAGATTCCATATATGATATTTACTGTTATTTTATTTCCTATAGCACAGGCCTCCTTTTCTTCACACTTTATGTCTGAGGTCTCAAGCAGTGATAACCACATTTATGGGTAACCACGTTTATTGTGTTTATGCTCTTGCCCTCTGGATATGGAAGAGTAGAGTAGGGGTGAACATTTGACCCTAACTGGGGCAAATTTGACTCCTGAGACCTAGGAATCAGGCACACTAAATGTCCTTATTTATACTGTTTGCATGAGGTTAGGGTATGTAAGCTGAAAGAATAGGCATGATTCTTTTCTATACACAAGAGAAACAATAAGGCAATGTGAAACCAGACATCAGAGTACAGTAAGCTTACAAAAAGAAGCAGCAGTGAAGATTTTTGTGCCCACCTCAGGAAGGAAATTCAAGCAAGTAGAATAGGGGGTCCCAAGCTTTCCATTTCAAGGGGTTCAGTTCTTCAGGAGGCCCAGGTTCACTTTCCACTCTTGATTGTGGGAAGTAAACACTATGCAGCCCACAGAGCTTTTTCTCCTGGATTTTCTTACCAAGATGACATTTAATTAAGTTGAACAAGTAGTTTGAAAGTAAAATTGTATACTCACTTTATTGAGTTTCGATTTCTCCACCTTTAAGACAGCGAGAAATGCAAGAACAGTGAAATAGCGGCACCTTTTCACCTGGATACCCTTATACCAAGTGATTTTGTATTTGATGTGTTCCATTGGCGTTTGAAGTGACAAAAGATAGAAGCTATCATGGGCATCAGAACCTACTCCACATGCTGACCCAGTTTCTATGCAATGATGGTATCTATATACATGTACATCATAAGGTTCTGACACATTGGAGAAGAATGCCACTCTGTCGTAACTTCCTGTTGTAATGCAACTACCTGCAACATTCAAGTGTTCCTCAGGCTCTCAAGCACCACTGTAGTTTCTGTGTTAGAAGGGACTATTGACAGACCACTCTGGTACGCGAACTTCTTATGATCTTGCCTCCACTCCTAAAAAACGACTTTGAGACACACAGGCTTCAACAGAGCAGTTAGTCCGAGCTATTATCATAATCATGCAAAGCAGGCCACCACGCCTAGAAGGCATAAAAGGAAAAGCAACTTGTTTCATTTTGAAGGAGATTTTTTTTGATAGGCCATGGAACACTGGACATCTGCTCCCAGAAGTGTTTATGACCTACCAGACTCCTGTATGGTTTTTAAACTGTTGTTATTATATTGTATATTTCCCATGAAATCATTTATCTGATCAAGAATCTAATGTATTTACAACTTCTTGCTCTACAGGTCACTTCAGCATGATGTTATTTTAAGTAGCAAACAGCATGATATTAGGCTGATCAGTGTGTGAATGCGTGGCCAAGGAGGCTCACATTGTGCTATGGTCTTTTTCATAGTTAGTTTGGATCGGCTTCTGTTTTTTTGAAAATAATAGTTCCAGGTGATTCTGAAATTTGCACCTTAAAGATGGTTACAGGCAAGGGACCTTTAGGAAACAGGATTATTTGGAATCGGCTATTTAATTGTGATGAGGCAAGGAAAAATGTATTTTTCATTCATATCCAAAATGGAAAAGTAGCATCAGATTAAAGAGAATTTACATTATTATCTCCAATTGTGAGGGTTTAGAACCTCCTGGTAGCTAGAGGAGTCACTAAGTAGTTTCGGTGAATAGTTGTCATAGAAACCTATGGCCACAAAGCCTCAAATGTTATCTGATCATTTACAGGAATAAAAAAAGAAAAGAAAAAACTTGTCAACTCTTGTTTAAGGTAATTTAGATAAACTTGGGTAAAATTTGCTGTTAAAAAATAAAAATGAATTTAGGGAAGTTAGGGGATAGCATTGGATAAATTAACCAGTAAGAATGACAAATTGAAACAGTCTGTAAATTCTCACTTCAGAGTGTAATCTGGTACTGAGAGAGAGTTTATGGTCATTGTAAGAGAAACAATATTGAATAGTTTTAAGATTGAGATAACTAGTAGTAAAATTCATGTCATTTGATCTAAGATTGCTGAACTAGTGACTATGAATTAAGTATACTATATTAAATACAGGGTACTGAAATCATAATGATTTAGGGAATGGTATGGAAATATGACTAAAAAACTCACTAATTATCTTTTTTTGCATGTGTGTGTGTATGTGTGTAAGTCTGTGTGCAGCAGAAGGCACTAAGTGTGTCTGGATACCCAAGGGTGACATCCGGAATCATCTGGATTGCTTTACCTCATTTTTGCTTTGTTTTGGGGTTTGCTAGGCTTTGCCTCCAGGTCTGCAAGTGTAGGCTGCTGCCATTTCTGCATGGTGTTTTGCATAGGATCTGGGATCTCACTCAGATCCTTCTCCTTGGGAGGCAGAGGCTCGATCCCTGAGCAATTTCTCCAGCCCCCTCATTGATTATTTTACTGTAAATTTCTTAAACAAGAAACTTCTTAAAATAGGCAGTTGTTCAAATGAGTTATTTTTCTAATAACACAAAATAACCTTGAGATACTTTCAAAGTAGGAAAAGAAGGACAAACTTAATATGTATCTTCAGGTTTTTAAAACATAAACGGGGTAATGTCTACTCTACAAGAGAATAACATTGTCCAATGCTATTTTTAAATTTTGTGTGTTTTGGAATTTCATACATTGTTATGCATTGTATCCTGGGGATAAATGTTACTGTACACACACACACACACACACACACACACACACACACACTCATACACACAATGTGTGTATAGTGATTATCTGTATATATACACATATGTATATATGGGATATTTATGTACAAAGATGATCCTGCTTTTAGTAAGAATTTTTGTAGCTATTGCCTTTATATATTGGTTTAAGAGGATAGATCTCTTCTATCAGTTCTACCAATGGGAAGACTTGTTTTGCTGTTGATTTTCTAGAGTTCTAAATGATTCCTATTTGTCCATGCTGTGAAATCGTGTTATTCCTGCTGAACTTCCTCATAGTAACCACTGTTCTGAATGACCATCTCTCCTAATATGGGCTCTGCCTCTGACCTAGAGCTTTTCCACAGTACCTGAAGATATGTATACTAGCAACCCTTGTTTATTCCCCAGTGGCGAACTGATTTTCAGGTAGTTATCAGATACACCGTTTACTCCGTCTTGCTTCAGGAAGCACTCTCTCCCAGCAAGGAATTCAGTAATCGTTCATCGGCCTCTGAAATTCTTCAAGTGAATAAAAGTAACTCAAGTATCCAGAGGGCCTGGCATCTCTGTATTCACTGAGGCATAATGTTCCTTCTAAAGCATTCTGAATCCTTGCTCCATTGGACACTCCAGACTTATTTACTTTATGTGTGCTTTTTAAAATTTGTGTGTTATTTATTTATTGTGTGTGTGTGAAGGCACTGTATGTCTCTGTGGAGGACCAAGGGAAATTTTGGGAATCATCCTGTATTGCTTCTAACTCCTTTTTGCTTTACTCTGGGATTTCCCAGGCTCCACCCACCAGGGTTGGAAGAGCAGGCCGCCCAGTCTTTTCAGCAGGAATTTTTTTTTTTTACCAAGTCCTGGGATCCTAACTCAGGATCTTCTGATTATGAGGCAAAGTATTAACCCCCTGAGACATCTCTCCAGACCTATGTGTGTTGTTTTTAAGCCACTGGATTTTTCTCATCTATGGACAATGTTCAAGTACTTCTCCCTCATTTAAATAAAGATTATCTCCTTAAATTAAATTAAATTAAATTAGGCAATTTAAGTAAATAAGTGGACTACCTGGACTAGTTACTAGCCTGTAGTTTCTTTTCCATGGCAAGTTCTAAAGAATAATTAATCTATCCCCTTTGTCTGCATTTGTCTTCCCTTTTCATTAATCAGGCAGCATGAGTTCATTCCCACATCCACCCTTAAACAATAGTTGAGAGCAGTAATGACTCAGTGACGACTAAATCACTGAAAATTCTTGTGGAGTCAGTTACGTGACATGGCAGAGTTTGACATTTTCTCCTGTGTAGACTTGCTGTCATCCATCTGTATGCGCCCATCTCTGCTACTTACATGCTCATTCATTTCATATTCTCTGTGACTCTATATATTAAATGTTGATGCTTATGATGTTCTATCATTTTGCTAGTTTGTTGGCTTTAAATATATAAAAAGTCCCAGCAAGTTTTGCAGTTAGATCAATTTATTAATCCTCATCAGAACAATATAAGCTAGCATGATTACAGTCATTTGTTGGATGTTTTAAATATGTTCTCATTAAATTTAATTCTTCCAGGGTATTATCAGTAACATTTTTCTACAACTTGCATGATATCAATGAAAGAGGTGATTCAAGTTCTGGCCTTTGGAGAGTAACTTATATTCTTATCACTAACCCTATTGTCTTCGAGTATCTCTGATGTCTAGGATCATGACTGCAAACTAATAAACTCTTGAAGGTTATCATATACAAATTAGAACTAATGATCCTTATTCTGAATCTTCCCGCTCCAATTTTCAACAAACACCACCAAATATTACAATAAGAAACCTTAGGCCCATCCCATCTTCTAGTCTTCACACCATTCCTGTCCTGTCACTCATCACATCTTGTCAATTTTCCTTATTAGCTTTCTACCAATACCTGTTTCTATTCCTTTGTACCAAATAAAAATTGGTGAGCATCTAACTAGACTGTTTTTACTCTACAAATGCTGCTCTCGATTCATTTCACAGTTTAACATGTATTCCCATTGTATGGGAATTTTTCATAAATATGATTCTCTTCGGTCAAAAACAGAGTTTCAGAAAGAATTCTGCCTGGAAAAGCATACAACAGAAGGAAGGGAGGACAGAAAAGGAAAGAGAAACAGGAGAAGATTGCTGAGAGCTCTTAGAACAATCCCTCTTTCCTTAAAGCTCTTCTTGTTACTAAATAATACTAGGTCTATAATAATGCTAGATGCCTGAGTCACGGCTAAGACTGTATTCATGTTGTATATAAATGTCAAAGTTAGTTTTGTAGACAGGTGATTCTGGAATTTCTCTTCGTTAGATCTTTTGTCAGCTACCACCTTCCTCTTTAATCTTTGGTTCTTTTCACTCACTCTCCTGATATATACCAATTTTAGAAACTAATAAGATTTTCTTTTGAAATAACAATGTATGTTAATGACAGGCATACATTCAATGATAGTGCCATATTAACACATTGTATTTAGTCCGTCAAAATACATTTCCCTTGAAAAAAATTAAAGTTAAAATCTATTTATTTTGAATATATTTTGTGAGTGTGTGTGTGTATATATATATATATATATATATATATATATATATATAAAAGAACACTTATCAATGGAGAAATAAATAGATTTCTGGAAGATTTTTAATTTCAATTTTTAAAAATTGTGATATTAATGACTAAATTCTGATGTTAATGAATTTTAAAAATTGTGATAAAAATGAATTATTACCTTATATAGAAAGAAAGATGGTAACTAAGATGTTTTTTTCCTATGTAGAGCAATTCTCTTATTTTTTAAGTAATGTGAGGCAGTGTAGGAAAGAGGGCTCATGCAATATGTGCAGAAAACATGTATTTTCTGAAGAAAAATTGATAATATATAATTAACTACATATTAGATATTTTGTAAATCAATGTTTAAGATGAAATCATTGAGAGGTTTTTGACAACACTAGGTATTTGTCGATTTGATAGAAAACATAGTAAGGGACTTATGTTCTATTATCCTAATAATTGGCCTTATTTCTCTTCCCAGTTTTAATACATTCCTCAGAAATAATGTGTGCTAATGAAATAGTTTCTTTTCAAAACTAATACACTAGAAAAATAAATGTTTATTTAGTAACAGGTATTACATGTGTCAGATGACCAGTTGCTTTTGTAATTGACCTTTCTGAAGTCAGCATTTCTTCAATCAGTTCACTACTCTCAGCAGCACAGGTCTTTAGTCTTCACATTTGTTAAAACAAAGGCTATGAATTTTGTAACCTAACGTAACATAAAGCAACATGATCTTCCTGCTTCCTCAGTAAGACAGACATTGTCCCAAGGACATCTGTTTTCTAGATATGTGCATGCTCTTGATTTATTCTGGAACTCTCTTTTGTTACTTAGATTTCATTTGTTATCATTTGTCTTACTTAAGCCGTTTTAATTTCCTTCCTGAGATAAGTCTCACAAGGTCAGCTCCTGATCTTGTTTCTATTTGATTACTGATTCTTTTTGTAACAACTACATTCCTATTTTTCTTCTCTCTAACCGGTCCTATAATTCCTAACTTAAAAGGCCTGCTGCGGGTGGTTTCTAACAATTTATGTTCTGTTCTAAAGGACATTATGTTCTTATCATACCTAATATGAAAAGCTACTAACTGTAGTTGCTATACAACTCTTGGAACTACACAAAAAGGGCCATGTTCTTTTATTATGAATAATAGTTCTGTTTTGTTCTTGTGATTTCCAAAGCATGTGAATCTGTCTCTAATCACCAGTATAGAACACCAGTAGTCCAAGACCACCGCACACAACATAAGCCTTAATTATTTCCTATTTAGTTACTTTTAAAGCCCAGTAAGAGATGAAGGATTTACAGAAATTTTCAATGAAAATGTTCTTGATTGAAACCCTAGGTAACCCCACCTTATTTTTCATCAAGTTAGGTCCCTGGAAGCTGCATCGCTATACCATATTAATTTAAGTCTGTCATAAAACCAAATGTATTACATTGTAGTTTAAACATTCTTTTCTTTAATGGAAAAGATAAGAAAACATCAGAAATTTCTCTTCAAACCAATTATTTTATTTGGTTTCAATACAATTGCTGATATTCTTAATAAGTTACTTGTTTGCAATCTCTCTATAGAGGTGCTAAATGAGGGGCAGATAGTTTGGCTCAGTGGTTAAATGTACTTGAAATCAAGTGTAGCAACCTGAATCCAGTCAAGGAGCGTATGTGATGGAAGGAGAGGACTGACTTCTAAGAGTCTCTTTGACTTCCACACATGCTTTCCACATGCGCACTGTTGTGCCCCCTGAAGAAATTAGAAAAAAAAAAAAAAAAAAACATTTTAAAAGCCCTAGATGAAATGCTTATTTTGGAACTGGGCTTCAGAGAATGAGTTGGTTTTGCTAGAGGCATTAGTGTGGTTTTTATAAAATGCCATTGTCTGCCTCACCCCTGCTTAAAAGATAATCACAGAAAAACCTTACCCACAATGACATGAATGCTCTCAAAACCTTCAACTTTTTATAATTCCTTCGCTGTTTGACTTTTGTCTTCATCCTTTCAAAGAATAATTTGGACTTTAATTTTAATTTAAAAAGCTTATTACTAACAAATACTTTTTAAAATAGTAGGAGTCCGATGTATTAGTTACATTAAATTAAATATTAAATATTAGTATGTTTTTTCATCCTGGAATTGGTTCTGGTTTACTTTGTTGTTTGTGGGCCTGGGCATTGAACTCTGGGTGCATGCTAAACAAGTAGCCCTATCACTGAGCTATATACTTGGCTCACCAGTTTTCTATTGAATAATCTTTTTGTATGTTTTGGGTTGCATTATAATATCTTTGCAAAGGGATTCATGTCCGTGGTTGGCAAAATTCTTTTTTTTTTTTATTAAAAATTTAATTATACATTTTAAAATTTTTTTACCAGTTCCCTCCCTCCCCCCTCCTCCCCCTCCCCTTTCCCCAGTTGGCAAAATTCTAAGTCCAGTTAGGTTATGTTGAAAAAGAATCCCAAAAGCAATAGGCGAGCTTCTTCTTTAAGAAGTTAGTAAAATAGTAACTTTTCAGGCTTAGCTGATCAGTCTCAATGGCTTCGGAAGACCTCAGCCTTTCATTCCTCGCCCATCAACATTCTAATGTGTGACTTGCATTCTTGGGCAGGCTCTCTCCAGGTGTTAGTTCCCAGGAACTGCAGGGTTTAGGATCATCAAGCTTAGCAATAATTTCGTGAAAGGACAACGATGTAAGACAGAACAACAACTCCTCTTTCCCACGTGGATGGCCAGAGTCTCAAGTCAGGCTTTCACCGTATTGAATACTTACATGGTGGTTGCTGACCCAATCACTGTGGTAAGGCACTTGCAATGTTTTGACAGATACAGCTGGGGTCATACACCTGGAGCCTGGGTTAGTTCCCTACTACACATATCTGTATGGAGTAGACAGCTTTTCAAAGGGAAAGAGGGCTGTGGTTGCAAAAGTTTGGAATGTAAGTGTCAAACAATTGGATGTGTTAAGTGTGTATCACCAAAGAGAGGTGCCACACACACACACACACACACACACACACACACACAAAATCAGGGCACACAGGTACATGTGAACTTCAAGTAAGCAATGAATAATTTTCAGTAGTAGGCATGTCACATGTAATATTTTTTGCTCTTGACCTGAAATTCAGTTTATCTTAGTACTGTATATTTTATCTGGCAATCTTACTGCCAAGGTTTATGAATAAATTCAATAAAAAAGTAAAAAACATGTAATAACAACAACAAAAAAAGAGGTAGCCACTTAGTCCACATAGAAATACTGATAAAAGTATTGGCTCACTATAGTGAAAATAGACATGTTTAGGATTAAATTTTTATTATCAAAACAATTTTTATTTTAATCACTTAACTATGTCCTTGTTTTTTTCCCATACCTTTTGTTGATATAACTTAAATATCTCTATTTCCTGCTTTCTAGTTTGTTCATCTGGTAAAGACCTATCACATGACAACAGTTACACTTATTTAAGCTGTTTCTATGTGAAGGTATGTAGAGTGTTTTGATGACCTTTACTGAGTCATGACTGATACTTGGTATCCTGAGACCAAGAGTCTGGTAAAGTTCTTCACTTATGTCATCTAATAGACTTGTGTAGGTGAGGCAGATTCATGAATGTGCTTTGTGAAGCACCACCTTCTTCTTATTAAGAGCAATTCAGCTGCCATTAGAGGAGCTACACCTTCTATTGCATGTCATCTCTGAAGAAATGTCTGTTAAGGGGAGTCCATTTCTGTTGATCTATTGATTGAATCAAGTATCTGTATGTTCACAATGTAGTGTAAAGGTCTTGGAAGATATAATGATTAATAACATTGTTTTGAATTCCAAATAGTACAACTGGTTGCATTTCATAGACTCTGAGATGGAATTTAGGGCTTAGGTCATCATAGGTGTGTCCATAAATTTATATCCAGGAAAGAGAAGGAAGAAAATCACAAGTGGGCCAACATTAGAGTTGAGTGCTGTAGCAGATCCCAAAATTTGGTCTATACAGGAATATCCCTGGAGCCAGCCAGAGTGATCCTTCAGAACATTCTCTAGATGGTAATATTTAGCCACTGAGGGAAGTAGCCAATAGGTACTCCACCCAGCTGAGGTGCTGTCTACATATAGAGGAATCCTGAAGTGGCTGGTGGCTGAAGACTATCTTCCAACATTTCTTCAAGCAGCTGAGGAAAGAAGATGTGAGGAAGGATCTGGGTCATGGACTACAAGGCCCACTGCAGTGTACCACTGAGAACCAGATATTCTGAGGCGCAAACATCTGTCTGCCCTATAATTTGCAAACAGTACTTTTGCAAACAATTTCATCTGTATACAGGAAAAAAGTTTAAGAACAAACCTTGAGCACTTACTGATAGAAGGAAAAATTTCATATGCAGAGTGTTTTCATTATTTTTAAAGAGTATAGTCATTTATAAGATAAGATATTGCTAGGCTTGGCAGTGCATGCCTATAATCCCTTCATTGGGAGGTTGATGTAAGGATCCAGATAGATAATATAGGTACATCCTGTTTTAAAAACAAATTAACAAAAGTGTTTTTAATACTAAAAGTTAGGTTGGACATAGTAAAGAGTAAGAATAATTGTTTAAATGGTATAAATGACCTTTGTCAAAAAATTAACTACATCCTTCTGATTTATTTACTTCATTATGGGCAAGAAAAAAATGGTCTGTCTGTGGATTGGCATTTGGAAATCCTTTGGACAAACAGCAAATCCACAATGGACTTCACAGCAGAGGTGCTAGTGCAGCTTGCAGTTCTGGAAAGATTGGTATCATAGTGAATCAAAGAAGGGTTCCTGGATGAGTGAGCAATAAAGGTAAAGACACAAGAATTGGGGTGAGCAGGATGTCATGACACAATGAAATATAACAATCCTGTCAGGGGAGAAATGAGTCAACAAGAAGAAACTAATGACTAATTGAGCGTTGATACTAGAGTCAGTGATGTAGACAATGGGGAAGTAGCAACAATTTTAGAGCAAAGAATTGATACAATCAGTTATGGTTAATTAATGTATTAGTGAGAGGTCTCACTTAAAGTGGGTCATGTGGCAGAGGTCTTATGTCTCCATATGATGCTGTTGTTGGATTCTGTGAATGGTAACAAGAAAGAGTGGTTTAGGGATTTTTACATTAAGAATATGAAGAAGATGTGAATACAGCAGTAACAAAATCACCAAGCTTGTGATTTATTGGGCTGGTAAGGTAGAAGAGGATTAAGGAAAGAAAGAAGAAAAGATATGGATGCTCTATATAGAAAAAGAGTAAGGAAGATACTTTGGAACAAAGATAAAAGGTTCAGTTGTAGAAATTATGAATTTAAATATTCTACCTCTTGAAGAATAGGCTAAAGGGTTGATCTGTTTCTAGAAATGCCTTTTTTTCTCTACAGTGTCTCATGGGTAATTTGGTTTCAACAAAAGCTGAATAAAGGCAGTGCTCATTCTGTGTGGTGTGTATGTAACTGAATTTCATTTATATCAGAAATGCTTCCTTACTCTTCACTGAGATTGAATCCCAGCCAACACAGTTCTATGCCAGATGAAGTCCTCTTACATGTCAATGTAAGTAACTTCTGGCTGTACCTGTCTCATACTAATACTTTAAGCTGCACTACACCTTTTTTCCATATGTTTAGCAACATCTCTGTCCTCTAGCCACTACATACCAGTGCTCCATCGGTATAAATGAAAATGCTTCTACACATTATTACCTCAATTGATACCATTGCAATGTATGTACATGTAAATACGGATGCACAAATGTAAACTCACCTTGAGAAAAACAGGTAAGTTTCTTTAATATTGATGCATGCTTTCAATCATAATGGGCTGCCCAATTGATGGCATCACAACCATGATTAACAACTATCTCCTCATTACAAGTATACAAAGACTATCCTTTGATGAATAGTAACTTGTAACTTGCATTACATTTATTGCTTGAACTTTTGTAGATTTACTTCATGGAATCATAGTTACACCAGGGAAGTTTGCTAAGTTTTGCTCTTCTATAAAGTTTTAACGTCTACTTTTTATATTTAAAATTGTGTATGATTTCAGCTCACCAAGTTGGTTATTCTCTTCAACTAACCCTTCATGTGTATTGGTCGTCCAATTTTTTTGTTCAGGTATATCCAGGTAGTGGAAATATGCTTCATACAGTGCTTCTTCTGATATAGTATAGTCAGTATACTGATAGTATATTGACTAAAATTCAGAGCCTTATGTCTAAGATTTTTGTAATGTATACATTGTCCCTGACTAATTCTTATTTTGTTGTTGTTGCTAGTTTTGTGGGATAGCTTTACTTATCCCTGGGTGCCCAGGTTAATCATTATGTTTGGGTACATCCATGAAAGAATTTTTGGAAGGCATTCAATTTGAATTGATAGACTCAATGAAGTGTATTGCCTTTCCCAATGTATATGAATATCATTCAGTCTACTAAAGACCTGGATAGAACAAAAGGCAGAGGAAGGAACCTTTTGCTTCCTTGCTGCCTGCTTGAAGTGGAATATCTCATCTCCTGTTATCAGATTAGGATTTACATCATGGGTTTTCCTTGGCTCTCAGAACTTCAGATTTCAACTGAATTATAGTGACTCTCTCTCTCTCTGTCTCTCTCTCTTTCACACACACACACACACACACACACACACACACACACACACACACAAAGCTTGTGAAATTCCAAGACATTCTTGTATTTTCTTCTCAGACATCAGAAACCAAATTCCACCCATTTTGTCTCTTCTTCCTGTTCAATCTGCCGTGGTCTTTCTTACCAGTTTCCATTACCACAACCTGCATCAAATGCCTAATTTTTTATCACTGACTAACTGTAACTGCTACTTAATAGATTGTCTTCAGGACTGCAGACAGCTCAAGGGGTGTCTCTGACTCAGAAGGAGGACCTGAGTTCTGGTCCTAGGTCCCACATACAAACACCTGTGGAAATTGTGGTGGTCTACACTTCTGTCCTGGAAAGCAGAGCCTGGGATTTAGTGGGTAGAGCACTCCAGGATGATTTCCTGATGTCACCCTTGAGCTTCTACAGGCACACATGTCCCTCTGATACACACATAGATACACATGTTCAAAGGTCTTCTTCCTCTGAATCATACACAATCCTACAGTACTAAAAGCTCCCTAAATCATGTTTTGTCACAAGCTCTACATTAGAACTTCCATTCTCCTCATGATAAGTGCAGATCATTGACTTTTCTAAGGGTTTTTCCTGATAGCTTTCATGCATGCGACCCCTGCCTCTCATGGCACTTCTCTTCCCGATCTCTGCAGTTCTTTGAAAAAGATTTCTTTCACATTTGTGTCTCCTCAGGCCCTTTGTCTCCTAGTCTTCACTTCAGCATTGTTTATCCCCCATCTCCTCTGTCTTTCTAACTAATTCCACCTTGCACTTGATGTCTTGCCTCAGCTTCCTTGGTTTCAGGAAGCTTTCTCTAGGTTAGGTTTCTCTTTGGACTTTTACAGCAGACTCTTTTGAAACTGCTTGTCTGCTATTTCTGTCCCTTTTCCTGAATAGCCTAAGAGCAGGGAACATCCCTGCCTGCAGTCTAGATTTCCTGGTTGCCACATTATAGGTGCTAAATATACACCTGAAGGAATGACGGAATCCTTGGAGAATAATTCATTAGCTATTTTAAGAAAGTACTGACACCACTTGGGCGTGGTGGCACATGCCTGTAATCATCGCACATGAGAGGTGGATGTGATGAATAGTTTAAGGTCATCTTCGGTTACATAGTGAACACCTGGCCAGTCTTGCCTATATGAGACCCTGTCTCAACAAAACAAAACATAACAAAACAGAACACAAACAATGAAAAACCCCAAACAAATAAAGGAAAGTACTTACACATTTTTTTAAAAATGTCATGAGAGTTCATATTCACATTACAAGTCAGAACTATAAACTCAAAGTAACATTTAGAAAAATATGAAGTGTGCCAAATTTACTCTGTCCCTTGCATAAAATGCCAAGTGCAACTAATTTGAACAGAGACATAGATTAAACTTCCTGGGTTGTAATCTCTAAATTTTGTTTTGTTTTGTCTTGTTTTTCCTCTTTGCCATAGTCCCCTACCTTTAGAAAAAAATACGATAGCAAACTCGTGGTAATCCCACTACACCAGAAGTTGGAAGACCTTGTGCTATTTGGAAAAAATGGAGGTTCCCATTAACCAGGCCACTTTGTCCATCTGGAAAATAAGAGGCATTGAATCAACATTTACAGATTCAGAAAACATTTTAAATAGAAATCATCTTAGAAACATCCTTTTTTTATAATTCAATAAAATATGTAAAATAAGATGTATTTCTTCATGTCTCTGCCTTTGAATCTTCTTTTTAAAAAATTTACATATAAATATATATAATATATATACATATAATATTACTAAAATTTATATTAATATTTAGTCATTCTAATTACATACATAATGGGTGGCTATCCCCAACTCCCTCCCTCACCTTCAACATGTGTTTGTTGTTTTTATAAATTATAAATTTTATAAATTAATTTTGTTTTTATTTTTACTCTTTTACAATCTCTTATATGTAGACAATGCATTTTGATCATATCTCCCTCCCGCTTCCCCTGACATTTCCCTAGCATGTCCACCTTCTACCTTTATGGCCTAATTTTTTAAATTGGACAATATAAAATAATATGTAAGCAATAAAAGGAAATAGATTAAGGATGTAGGTAGTTATGATTGAGTTCCCAGTCCCATATGGTTAAGAACATATAATAAAGCTGAAGAGTAGCATTTTTGTCCATCTTCTATAAGACTAAGTTCATGATGTGAGCACATGGAGCCCCAGCCCATGGGAAGCTGTCTACATTGTGGGCACATGGAGACCTTGCCCTCGGGAAGCATCCTTAGGCACATGGAGCCTACCCCATGAGACGTCTGTATGTTGTGAGTACACAGATATGGAATTCAGGGTTTGGGCAAATAGTGTGGTATGTCAGGCTATTATTAATCATCCAGCTGTCCATAGTCAGAACACTGAATGTAGAAATGGTCTCATCTCCTCTCTGCCACTCTCTGACACACGTGGCACATAGCAGCCACATATGCAGTGCCTCTAGGGGCAGTCTTTAAGTCTTCTTAACCTGGATTTATAGCCTTACTGTGCATCTTTGGAGACAGGACAAACCTAAAAAGAGGGATAGCTAGCAAAAGTGCCTTTGTTTTGGACTGTAAGGAAGTCTAAAGTAGTTTTGTTTGTGGAAATAGAAGCATCTGCGGTGGAGGGTAACAGCTTGTCTGTCTCTTGATCTTAAGTAAGACCCTCATGGCAGAGCTTTGAGTGGCAGCTGGATAAGCTATTTTTGTGAGAGATAATGAGTTTGGGCAGATGCTACTTGTACACTTTTACATTTTAAAGGAGGACATATTGCTGTGATAGCACACGGAGATGGGACTAGAATGTGGTGCCATTTTGATTTTTAGGCAACAGTTGGAAAGTATTGGGAGGCACAGCTTTAGCCAATGGGGTGGATCTTTTAGAGGGCTTTTCCACCAAGACTGGTGACAGGGTTGGTTATAAAAGTAGGCAAGGTACCCAGCAACTTTCAAAAGTCTATTTTCCCAGGAAATAGAAAAAGGCAATAGCAAGTTCATCACATTTGAGTAATTACTGTTGACCAAGATGGTGAGATTATGGGAAATTTGGATGGAATTTATGAAAAGCTGCATGGATGCAGTTTTTAAACTATGCACTGCCATTATGCTAATTTTATGAGAGAATGTTTTCCATCATTATTATACTTGTTTTGTACAAAATTGTCACATGTGTCTTTTGAATACTTGAAATGCAGTTAGTCTGAATTAAGATGTACTAAAAGTAAAACCATATACCAGATTTCTAAGACTGAGGTTAAAAAATGAATTTAATATAGTAATGGTTTTTTGCATCCATCTATCGACTTTGAAATAAAGTACCACTAGAAAATTAGAAATTATAAAGATGGTCTGTATTATACTTCCACTGAATGGAGATGACCAACACTCAGTATTGGCACTAATTCATGTGCATTTATTTCCTTTTTTAAAGTAATTTCTCGCAGCACAGTAGAATGAATTTAGGGCTTTATGCATATTAGGCAAGCATTCAGCCTCTGAGCTATATGGCTTGACCTTATTTTGGTTTTTATTCCATCACTGTACAGTTTTTAACTTGATAAAATTATGGATTCCTAGAGGACAGGTTCTGTGTTTCAGTTTTTTCAGGTACTTAAAAGCACTGTTAAGACATCATAGATTTTAGCATATACTTTTAAATTTGGCTTAATTTAAAACAGACTATTTCCATAAACCTGGGATATACTTTAGATTATGTCCCAGATATACGAATAGAACTTCTATAATTATGACAAGTATTAATTCCAAAGATGTGCTAATGAATAACAGAATTATTTTCATCCCATTGTGAGGTCATGTTTTCATCTCCTCATTTTATATTTCTAAAGAGTAAAATTTGACAAAAGCATCAGGATAAATTTTTCCATTAACGTTTCTACTTATTTTATTATAAGTCTTTGTAAGTTTTTATCAAATGATGTGAGCACAGCCAACGGGAAGCTGTGTACATTGTGGGCACACGGAGACCTTGCCCTTGGGAAGCATCCATAGGCACATGGAGCCTACCCCATGAGAGGTCTGCATGTTGTGAGTACACAGATATGGCATTCAGGGTTTGGGCAAATAGTGTGGTATGTCAGGCTATTATTAATCATTCAGCTGTCCACAGGTTAGAACACTGAATGTAGAAATGGTCTCATCTCCTCTCTGCCACCCTCTGACACACGTGGGACATAGCAGCCACATATGCAATGCCTCTAGGGGCAGTTTTTGAGTCTTCTTTAAAAATTCCACTTTTTTATTTATATTTTTAAGTACTCATTTTGAAATAATTTTGTTTTAATTTTTCAATACAGGGTTTTGCTCCATGGTAGCCTCATGCTCATGGTAGCCCTCTTGGCTCAGCTCCCAAGTGCTGAGATTACAGGCGTGAACCACCACAGCAGCCTGAAATAACTTTTCTACTGAAGTCTTTAAATAATGTCATAAAAAGCGCCTACATATGTTTCAAAAAGATTCATCAGTTGTTCTTTTTGTATATTATATTATTATAATTTCTCATTTTCTGCTCTTCTCTCTCTCTCTCCTGCCTCTTTACTTCTTTCTTCTTTCCTCTCTTCTTAATATCTACTATCATGTTATTAACTTTTACAAAGTTTAAATGAGAGTTGCAGTCCTTATACTTCTTCTCTCCCAATGCATTGGTATTTCCTAAAAATAAACATATTCCCTTAGGAAGTCATAATGTAATGATTCAATTTATACACTGTTACAAATATCTATTACATAATACCTATTGAAATGTTACCACTTTTGAGGTCCATTTCAGGAGCATGACTGACATTTAATTGCCAGGTCTTTTTCAGTTTCCTTGAATCTAGATTTTTGTGTTCAGGACAACTGTTTTGCCTATTGTTGATGTGAGGTTCCTAGTGACAAAGTAAAGTTAGAAATCTTTTGAATGAGAACAATGACAATTTTGTGATCTTAGGCATTACATCAGGAGAACATGATGTCAGTGTTATGTTTATTGAAGTTCATTTGGTTCATTAAGGAACATCAGGCATCTTTCTGTACTGTAAAATGACATTATTTCCTTTGTAATTAATATCCTTATAAAGACCTTTTGACTCTCTGTTGCAGTTTCTCTGCATGGTTGCCTGTAAATTCATAACCTTATGGCTTATGGAAACAAGGCACTTTATTTTGGCTTACAATTCTTTAGTTACAGTTCTCAATCCGGATTGGAAGGAGAGTTCACACCAACACCAGGGCCCAAGGGAACTGGTTGCACCTTGTCCACAGGACATCTGATAGAGGGTTAAACATTCCTTGTCAGAGAGCTTGTCTGTCCAAGTATGCTAAAGAATGTTAACTTACTTAACCAGCTCCCTCCATTTTATACACATGCCCAGAGAATAAGCCCCCACCGTGGGTTGATTTCCCTCTATCAGTTAGACAGATTCCAGGCTTGCTCAGAATTTAACCCAACTATTAGTTATTTACAAATGTGCCCAGAATTCCAGACATAAATTATCAAGTGGATACCTGTATCTATCTAAGACACTATCTAGATATCCTTTTCCTCTTCAAACTTGTGCTAGTATTTTTAGCTTATATTTCCTGATGTTGTTGATGAGGTTTCCTGAATTCATACTTTTTTATATTTTATGACAAACCCAAAAAGTATATTCTGACAGATTAAATGAATTAGATAAAAAAATTCAATGAAATTTGAAAAATGTAAAGCAATTAAAAAATCTGGTTATTTGTACACAAATATGTTATTCATATATGTGGTTTATACAGGTTTTAAATTCCATATTGCAATAAAATTTTATTATTATTTCAATTACAAGGGTTGCAGAGATGGCTCAGGGTTAAAGTCTTTGCCTGGAAAGCAAAAGGACCTGAGTTTGGATCTCCAGCTCCCACATAAAAATACCTGGTGGAAATAGCAGAGGTCTGCTATTTGACCCTGGAAGGCAGAGCCTAGGAAATTCCAGAGCAAAGCAATTAGAAGGTAGAGCAATCCAGAATGACTTTGGATGTCAGTCCTGGAACTCTACAGGAACACATACTCAAGTGTTCTTTGGTATACACACGCATACATGTAATACGCAGGCTCTCTCTCTCTCTCTCTCTCTCTCTCTCTCTCTCTCTCTCTCTCTCTCACACACACACACGTGCACATAAACAAAAAACAAAAGAACTATGATCTATGGGCACGTTTTACTGCATTTTTAAAAATTAGCATAGTAGCATGTTTGTTGTCTGCAAACTGTGTAATTTTCATTGGAGTATAAGTCCTAAAGTAAAAAGAAAACTTGAGTTTGGCCTCAGGCTTTACCACTATAAGAGTCATACTAACAATAACAAATACTAACAAAGGCAATTTATTTCTACACTGAATTCTTACACTGATACTTGCTTTTGCTCTGCAAATAGCAGCCGGAAAATCAAATCTACTGAGGATCTGAGCAACAATTCTAAGTGAAGGCACCAGTTCTGGCTCTTATCAGCTATCCAGTAGTGCTTGATCTGTGTGGCTCATTGTCCTTGGCAAGTTATTTAATCTGTCTTAGAATCTTAGATAACTGTTTTATAAAGTGAATAGCAGGGAGTATCTGGCTCATAGGTAATGGGAATTGTATCAGAAAGGGTCTGGGGAGGTACTTCAGTGATACAGTATTTTTAAAAAGAGAATTTTATCAAATGATAAACAGAAAACACTTGGTACAGTTGCTGCCACTTAGGAAAATAAGAAACACAAGTTGCTGTTACTTTTAAAGCTGCTTTCTTAAGTACTTAGTGTATATATATATACACATGGATCATAAGAACATATAAAATTGCTGGCGGACCGACCAGTCAGAAAACATCTTAGGGGTTCTAGAGCTCTGTGGAATACAGTAGCATGAGCCACATGAAACTCATGCAGCCAGAGCTGTGATGTTTTGCACGTGTTGAACACACAGCTTCTCAGAGGTTGACAAGAAAGCAATAATAAAATGTATCATTATTATTTTTATATTTTAAAAGTGATAATTTTATGGGCTTAGTTAAATATTTTTTAAATGGTCTATTATTTAAAAATAAAGGTGGCTATTGGAATAAGAAAAATTATATTGAGGTTTACATTTGGTGTCTTTGGACAGTGCTAGTTTGCTCAACTTGAGTAACTTTATAGGCAGTGATTTCTTTATGAAATTTTTTAAGTAAAGCCTGAGATACTGCTACCATTCCATTGCTAAAATAATTTTCCATGTGCTCCTTACCCATAATATAAAAGAAAGAAGCCTTTGTTGATCTGTGCAGACTGAAGGTTTGAGTGGGATGACTAGCTGGCAAGAAGATAGCATTCCTTACTTATCTGAACTGCTCACTGAAGAATTCCACTGTGTATTGTTCTTTCCCAGGAGGACAATCTTATCATTCAAATTACAGTTTAAGGAAAAGAGCTGTAGAATTGCTGATTAACTTTTAGTTAAAAAAAAAAACAAAACAGTGTACCAGTACAGTTATGGTCTTCTGATCCACATGTTGCAGTTAAAAATCACTCAAATACAAATTGTATGTGGCTTTACATAGATAGTTTTGTACCTTGACTTTGTGTATGTGTGTGTGTGTGTGTGTGTGTGTATGTGTGTGTGTGTGTATGTGTTTTCTGAATGTGTTCCTATGTAAACAAATCTCTTAAGAATAGGGTTATCTTATATCTTGGTTCATCTAACATAGTCTCAGTTTGAAAAATACTTATTCTCTTATAGTTCACAACAGTCTTCTCTCTTTTAAAAGTGAACCAGAATGGGCAATCAATTACATAAACACTATTCACGCAAAGCTCTTTGATAAAAAACACTGTCAAATTAGTTAAGGAAATGAACCCCTTCCCATTGTTATCTTAGAAATTTACCTCAGCATCAAAGTAGTTAATCAATAAGCTTATTTAATTTAGTTTAATTCAATGTTTCCTGAATTTATTCCATGGTTAAAACTTACCTTTTCAAGTAACTTATATTAGTATCTTACAAAGCAGATTTAGAAGCAGTACAATTATGTCCAGAATTTTTCAAAAGTAAGGTTTTGCTGATATATTTTCATTTTAGAGATAGAACAGTTACAATACTCAATCTTTCTATATTAGTCTCTCACCTTCTTCAGATTATAACAGTGATGTAAACAGATGCCTAAGGAAATGTATTATTTAATTCATGATCAGGAAATCTGAGTTTAACGCTGAAATTATGTTTAACTCAGTTAATTTCAATAAGGTTCATTTTATACCTCCTAAACAGCAATCTGAGGGTTAATACAAATCATGTAAAAATAGATTAGCCATTATCTTTATCCTCAACATGAACATAAATATGTGGATTGGTTTGTCTCTTCTGTGCAAAAGTCTTTTCATTATTTTTCATCTTTATATTGCATTTCCAATTCTTGCCAAATTGTTGCTCTTCTAATGGCAGATTCTACATGAGTGGAACAAAGTCATAAGTCAAACGCTGTGTTTAAGAACACAGAAGATTTTTATAGCTGTATCCATAGGCATGAGAATCTGGAGGCTTACCTCCTTGGGGTGAGGCTTAAAAAGAAAGAAAGAAAAGGAAGGAAGGAAGGAAGGAAGGAAGGAAGGAAGGAGGGAGGGAGGGAGGAGGGGGGGAGGGAGGGAGGGAGGGAGGGAAGGAGGGAGGCGAGGAAGGAAGGAAGGAAGGAAGGAAGGAAGGAAAGCAATGGAAAGATCTGTCTGTATCCTAGCAAGATCTGAGGAGTCAGCAGTGTCAACCATGGTCAGTAGATCAGGAAACTGATCAGGGATGAACTGTCCGGTTCTGTAACTGTGCGTCCCCTTGGCTCCCTGCTGGAGAAATTCTTTTGGCCTCTCGAAGGACAGACATGGAGGATTAAGTGAGCAGAAAGGTGTATGTATCACATTCGAAGTCTAGTGAGGGCAACTGCATCTAGAAGGGATGTAGTTCTTCACAGACCGCTGAGAAGACTCTGGGACTCACCTCTCTCTGGGAGTGAAAAGCAACATGTTTACAAACAGGCAGGCCTCAGGTGGGACAGGACCACATGCTGCGAGCACAGAAGGCCAGCAAGAAGGTCCTGGCGGAGGAGGCACAGACTTAACCGCCCTGAGACCCAGGAGCATGTGTCCTCCCGTTAGCTTTGTACCGAGTGACGACATACAGAGCCATGTGTGTGGAGGTCGGAGGTCAGCCTTCAAATGTCAGTTCTCTCCTGCCACTGGGGATCCAATGCAGGTCACCGGGTTTGTGTGCATGCACCTTTACCTCCTGAGTCATCAGACTGCTGCTGCCTCAGTGTCTATGGTCTTAGCCTATAGTTGGCTGGATCAAGGAAAAACAGAACATTCCAGTAGGAATCATGTGAGGAGCAGAGATGCTTCACCTCCTTCTGGAAAGAGGAGTGAGGTGGAGGGGGAGAAAAAGGGAGAGACAGAGAGAGAGGAGAAAGAGAGGAGACACAGTAGAGAGAAGGGAGAGGAGAGGGAGAAAGAGGAGAGAGAGAAAAGAGAGAGGAGAGAGAGAGAGAGAGAGAGAGAGGAGAGAGAGAGCCCTCCTGGACAAGATACTCCCTTCAGCGTCTTCCTGGGGTCTATCTATCTCCTCGTAGCAGTGCTCACCTGTGAATCCGTCAAAGGATCAGCTCATTGACATTAGCACTGTTACAAGCCAGTCACTTCCACAGTTCCAACTTTTAGCACATGAGACTCTGGGACAATCCAGATCCAACTATAATAGAATCCTCCTGGCTAAGGAAGAGAACATCAAAACTCTGCCCAAGGAGTGGAAGCAACCAAGAAAGAAAACTTTGCCTCCTGAATCTATACCTAGTGGCCTTTGGAATTACACAGAATCATTGCTTAAAATGAAACAAGGTTTTCATCTGCTAGAATATAAAAACAAAAGCCAGTGGAGACAAGACATTATAAAGGATTTCCCTGAGTGGTTGCTAGGGGTGTAGAACCTTGAAGAAACTTAAAATGGTAACAGACGTAAGCAAAGAGATCTTTATATAGAGCAGACATACCAGATGAGTTTGTGTAAGCCGTGTTAAGTGCTTGCTGCTGGGGACTGGCTAAGGAGGTAGAAGAGAATAAAAACTTAAAGAGATAAATGGAAATTGAATATAAGACACTATAAATATTCTTTAAGGAGATTGAAAAGTGCTTTCTGATTTTTAACTGCTGTGACTTTACCACATGGGTAACGATATTTCAAAACAATACAAAGAGACAGCAAAGCCTTTCAGAACCTAGAGAGGAACTTAGGTGTGTTAAGCTTATACCACAGATAAAAGGTGTGCTGACTCAGCACCAAGAGCAGCTTTTGGCCACTCCCTTTCAATAAAAGGAATGTCATAAACCATTTTAGCAAGAACTTCCGTCAGTTGGTTTCTCTCTCTCTCTCTCTCTCTCTCTCTCTCTGAACGTAATAGGAACATAATACTTTTTCTAAAAGCAAGCTTAATTCCATGGACTTAATTCTAGTTGCTTATCAGCATAAGAGCAATTTTTCTGATACTTTTACATTTGGTTTTTTTAAGTCCTTTAATTAATACAAATAGTATATCAAAGGCACATATCCACACTGCCTTTAAGCTACAGAATAGTCAGAATTTCAGCACAGACTTCTTGTGCTGCATCAAAATTGATGTTTAAAACTTTTGAGATGTAACCATCTAGAACCTTTTGCTTCACCAGCTGGGAATCTGCTCAATTCAACTAGAAAATGTGACATAAGCCCCACAGTGACCTCACGGAGGGACTGTCCAAAGAAGAGCCGAGGCTTTGAAGTCTCGCAGCTGCTAACGGAGTCCCTGAAAAGAATGATTTGGGAGTATTCTTACAGTTGCTAAAGAAAGGAATTAGAGAGGTCAGAAATAGGAAACCCGGAAGAAAACAAGCGTGCCAGCAGCAGCCTTCAGGACTGATTATTACGGAAGTATTTTGTGGTTAAAAATCCACAGTGTTTTAGCAACTTCATTTAGTAATGTTTATACCAAAGGGATTTTGTTGCTGGTATTTCGCTACACATAAATTGCATACCTTTACTCTGTGAAGACTATTTCAAACCACATGTGTTTTGATTTGTTTTGCAAACTCCATGGAAAACTAGCAGCCTTCCCGGATATGGAAAGCCCTATAGTGCCAAGGTCGAATTATTGGTTTTTATTGTGCATATTTTAGAACAAGTTAGATTCTGAGTTGTGACTTCCCCTATTAGAGACCGGAAGTACATAATTCCATTGGAGTTTCTTAATATTGGCACTAGCAATTCAGCAAAGAACAGGGGTGTTTTCCTAGTTTAAACTGGTTGTAGAATTTACTTTCATTTGCTTATGCTAATTTGTGCCATAAGCAATTGTCAGAAATACGATGTGTTGATTTCTTTGACTGAACCAAAAATTCTTATTGGGATTAGTTGGCCACAGTGTCTGTAATGTGGAATATTTGGTGCCTCAGTCATAATTCAGAGGTTGGCACTCAACTTTCTGATTATTTAGTATTTGATTAACTTTATCTATGACAGGTTGACTTCCTTAAATCTCAGCTGCAGTTACAAATGGGAGTGAGTGATGATGATGATGATGATGTGAAGACACTGTTTGCTGGAACATCTCACAGAAACAGGGAGGCATGCTGAGACTTTATTTCCCTTCTGCACACATAGCTGTGCTTCCCTTTGCTGCTCACTAGCTGGAATCCAGAGCTAGATGCGGGGGGGGAGGGAGGGAGCGCACAGGCTGCCCCAGCTGGATACCGACCTACAAAAGTGCTGTACAGCCGATTGCATTGAAACTGTGTTGCTGAGTGACACAGACGTTGACTTCCTCTCCTCAGCAAAATGAAAACCCTCAGTCTTATTCCTGCCAAAAAAAGTCAAGAGGAGAAATGCAAGGACAAAGCCGAGCCGGAATCACCCATGTTTTCTGAGTCTTCTTGTAAACAAGCAATTTTGGTTCAAAATGTTGGGCAAAATACTGCTTTAAAATTAATTTAAAAACTTTAATTTTGTAATATGCTTATATCTTATTTCCCCCAGAAAATAGGCTTTGACCAATTAAAACTCAAGCAATAAAGGAGTCTGGTTCTAAGCCAAAGAAAATTAAACAGTGTCTCCCGCCATTCTGGAACTTGCTGTGAGACTAAGAATGACCTTGAATTCTTGACCTTTGTGCTTCACCTTGAATGATGGAGTTACACACAGGGTTTATGTGATTCTGCGGGGTTGGGCTGAACACTTTACCAACTAGGCCGCATCTCCAGACCCAAACTTTTGTTGGTGTGATTTTAAGGGCCTCTAAATGCCCAATAAGCAGTTTTGGTTCAAAGAGATGCCAGACTGTTGTTCGCCAGCAATGCTCAGGCGTCCTTGCACTTACTGTGATATATTTCATGAATTTGTCTTCACACATGCTGTCGTTTCTCTCTTCAATAGTTATTTTTTGGCTCAAAAAATCAACTCTTCCATAATACCTTCCTTTTCTCCTATTTCAATATAAGGAATTATAAAACTATCTAATTCTAAGGAACAAACTTTTCCTTAAAGCAAAGTAAATAAAAAGAAGATATGCATTAGTTTTAAGACATGTTGCTATTAGGCAATACTAAAATGCATATGAACATATAGGAAATATGGTGGTTCCTTTCATTTGTGAGAAACCCTAACATGCAGTATCTTTTCTGTTTTGGTACTTAAAACAACTTTATATTTATACATCTGTGTCTATTTTAAGGATACGGGGTATAAATTTGGTGCATGAAATGTGAGTGAAACAAAAGCTATGTCACTTGATTTTGAAAAATGAAGAGATGCCTACTCTGAATCCCTTGGACGGCCTGCTAATACTCTAATTTGTTCAGCTTGTATCCTTCAGGGTGTCACATAGTCAATCTTGTCTTTTCAGGGAGCAAAGTGTCGAGAAGTTTTAGCTAATCATCATGCCAAGTCAATGTTTCCTATTTTAAACTTGGCTTTTTTGCTTGTGCAGTAACCTTCCTGGTGCCCAGCTCAGCCCTGATATCCTCCTTCAAAGGTCCAAGGCCAAAACAACAGGGGTTGGTTACCACCCATCTGTTGCTTTTGTTTCTATTCTTCGATGATTGAGTATCTGAATGCCTGCCTTAGGAATTCACCTCTAAGGTCCATTCACCCACCCCCTTCAATTCTAAGTAGGCCATTCTGATGGGCCTGAATGCCAGCTTCCTTTCTTGCTGAAAAATTTCGGGTTTACTGAGTGGGCATTGAGGGGTAAGTGCCATGGAAAGAGAGAGTGTACCTTGTCAGGCACTAAGGAGGAAAAGAAACAACATCCCCAAATAACAGTGGGATGACAACGAGGACTTACCAGTTGGTTTGGTGTGTATGTTTATTCCTTCCCCCAAAACATTGATCTTCTTGAGGAAGGATCTAACTTTCTTCATGAACGAATCCCCAATACTCAACATGAGCAATGTCATTTGCCAGTAAGTATTGATTCAATGAACTGAATGCATTGTGAATTATTATTTTTGTCTTCCATAGTAAAATTAGCCACAGGAACTTTTAGTATATTAAAATGTGCAATTAGTTGAACTGAATTTAAAAATACATCTGTTCTCCAAATATAACATTTTGATGATTTTTCTCCCACATGTACAAGGAATTTCAGTTGTTAAGTTTGTTAAAATAAATCTGGGTTCTGTTTCTTACCCCTGAGATGTTCTATCTTTTCGTGCTGCATATTGTGAAGCTAGTGAAGTGTTCTGAATTTAGATGAAAAGTACATACTGTTCATGGCACAGAAATACCACTGAAGTGCAATATTTGATGGGTACACAGATCCTTGTATTTTGCCTTTGTTACATATTTAGCAGTAGGTTTATATCACTGATAAATATCAAGAACATTTGTAAGAACCAGGAAGTTCCGTAGCTTCTGTGAACTTACTAATGTACATTTCAAAGCCTGTTCTTTCTTTCTTTCTTTCTTTCTTTCTTTCTTTCTTTCTTTCTTTCTTTCTTTCTTTCTTTCTTTCTTTCTTTCTTTCTTTCTTTCTTTCTTTCTTTCTTTCTTTCTTTCTTTCTCACAAATAACTATAATTCTATTCAAGATTATAAATGATGAATAGTATCAGTTTAAAAAATGTAGAGACTACGTTCATCTAGAAGAATCAGGTACTTTAATCTTGAAGGGTCATTGAACTGTGTCTTAGAAAATGGGCTCTAGCCAGTTTGGACAAGAATATAACTAGGAGGGAAGGTATTGCAATACAGGGAACACCTTCAGCAAACACTCAGACCCAAACAGGAAAATCAGCTGCCACACCAGCAACAGTGAACAACCTCATGTCATTAAGTTTTCTACTTAGATACAATAAATGTGCCTATTCCACTGGATATTCTGCATGTTATTATGAAACATATGCTAATTGTCTCTTGGTAAAAAATTGAAAATTAACAAAGGCATATCGACCATAAAACAATACATTCCGAAGTCCCTTTGATTGCTTTCCACACTTTCTTAAATCAATTCTTACTTCAGGGCAACTTACATCTTCCAAGAAGATGTGAGAGCGACTGTTTTTCAACCTCTGGTGTTGGGTTTTGCCCCTGACCCAGTCTGTTTGCTACTTGGTGCACAACCTCCACAAACATGGAGGCGGCTCGCTCTCACTCGGGTTCTTGGCTGTTTGAATAGCACCGCTTCCCCAGGCACAGGAGCCGGCTTTCTCGGAAGAACTGACATGTTCCCCACGCAAACTGTTCCTCTCTGCTGACTGCTTCCTCACAAGTGCCTTGCACAAAGTGCTCAAGACCCAGCCTCTAATTGCTAGTTCTCACCCCTATTCAGACATTCCTTCCTGTAGAGTAACCTATTTACGGCCTCCAGAATGCTGACCGAGTCTAAGAACCCAAAGAAACCCAGTCTCCGGATCAGCTCCATGGGTGGCCCACTTTCTCCATGGGTATGATCCAGTTTAACTCTTTCCTTGACGGATGGCTGTGGAATGAGTCTTCTTTTTAACACTTCTTGTGGGGATATAAGGGCAATCTGATGTTCCAGGGCATAAGCCCTGGGGTTTCTCTTTCACTGATGTAAACACAATAGGAAAAAAAAAATCAAAATACTGTATAAATCATGTTGCATAACATACAGCTATCATCCAATTTATGTACCTTTTGAAAAATCACTCTCTTTGTGTTTGCTTCACCGTGTTTCCATATTTTGAGAAGCTTCACATTTGGAAAAACAATTTCTGCCTTTCGGAGTCAGACAGTTCTGGTTTGGGATCTTGGTATTGCTCTTATTATTGCAGTGAACTTAGATAAATTACCTGTGTTGCTTCATAGAATTAATTGTGTACAATTCAAGTTGCCTAAGGCTTTACCTGATTTAATACAATCTTTTTTTAAATTTTTTTATTATTTATTATTTATTCAATTGTGGGTATATGCGTGTGTGCGTGTGTATAGAACCACGGACGAATTCGGAACCCCATGGACCGCCTCCACCTCCTCCTTGTTTACTCTGCTCGGGATTCACAGGCTCTGCCCTACCAGGTCCAGAAGCGCAGGCCACCTCCCCTTCCGCCGGGCGTCTATACATGGGGTCTAGGATCCGAACTCAGGACCTTCCGCCTGCAAGGCAGAGGCTTAACCCCTGAGCCACCTCTCCAGCCCCGATCTAATACAATCTTAAGTCTCAAGACTTGGAGCCCACTAGTAAAAATTTAGTCTGTAGAGCTAGGGATAGAGAGGTTAAGCTTCTGCTACCCCAGGTTTGAGAAGAATCATGAATTTGAGGCCAGTTTGGGCTAAAGAAAGGAATTGTACTGGTCCATACATATGCCATAGTATAGATGAATCTTAAAACCTTGTGTTAAAAGAAAGCCATGGGCACAAATGATCCCATCATACATGATTTCATCCATAGAAAATATACAAAGTACACAAATCTGTAGAAGCCAAGTAGAGAGCAGTGGAAGATTAAGGTTGGAAAACAGCACATGAGAGGTGAGTAGCTAAGTTACTAAGGAGACTGTAAAAAAATAGTGTCCTAAGATAAAACTAAGCAATTTGACTCAAAAATTTGGGCTCTCGACCCTTGGGCTATTGCTGTCTTTCCCAATTACAGGAATCTGACTAAGACTTCTTTCAGTATATACTTAGATAATATTAAATATCATCCTTATGGGATAAGGTAAAATGATGCTTGAGGAAAAGGGCAAGAATGATAAATGATAAATGAAAGGAGACACCTCATAGGAGTTTTTCATCATGTATGTGTTGCTGTGGGTTTTTTTGGTGCCCTTCATGACTTATAGAAAAGGGCGTCTATTATCCATTATTCAAGGAACATCATTGAAAGGGAACGATTTCACAAAAGGCCCATATATTTCTGCTGTGAGTCGTCTTCTCAAAAACATCCACACAAACCCTTAGCATTACTTTTTCAAAGAACATTGTCAAAATTCCGAGGAAAGTGACCGGGGCACAGAAAGTTCATTTTTCTTGCCTCTCAATGTGTGTTGCAGGACAACAAACAGGCGCGACATGCCCTCTGCTGGGCAAATACTAAGAAGTCCGGAATGAATCTGATCCTACGGACTTTGGCCTAGCAATAGCACATACAAGCTTTCTTTAACAAGAAAGTGATCAAGGCACTTGGCTTTATGGTAAAAAATCATCTGGTGTCATAAATCTCATTTTTGCCACAGCTTAATTTAAGTTACCTAGGTTGGTTTGCGCTAGCTGTTAATCAGTAGCAATACTTCAAAAATCTATCACACACCTTCCATGAAAATGAATTTCGTCTATCAGATCTCATTTCCAAAAGTTCTCAAAATTTCTATACAGAAACTTAATTTCAATGATAATATCCACAATAATACCAATTTTAACAGATGTTTAGTTACAGGTGCCTCAGGGGTTCTCTCAACTTCTTTTATATTTACCAGCAGATGGCACTACCACCTCACATTTCCTAACACAGAGACTTCTTTGAAAGATCTTTGTATATACAATTACATGGTGTAAATAGGATGCAAAGTTGCAAGATTCTGTTGTCTAATACTCTAATGCAATAGCATTTTTGGAAGTAGAAACCCATTGTGGGTGGCGAGTCAGCTGCAAGGCCTTGAGAAGTCTAACTTCAGTCACTCTTGTGTATTTGAACCAGAAGCAAGGCCAAGCTATTACAGGCAGGCTGGAGTTGTGGAGACTATGAGATCCCCAGGTTTCAGGATGGTTTGCACTTTTTTCTTAACAGGTGTAAACATAGGCTTCTCATCTTTTAAATATTCTTTGTTTAAAAAATACCCACAAGGATCTTAAACCAACCATTTAGTCTTTAGTAAAGATTTATAAAGATATTGCAATATTCTTTTGCAACCACATAAAGTAAAGCTGTCTTTACAAGGAGGATAATAATATCTATCTTGGACTTAAAAGCAACCTTGTGAAAGAAAGCTAAAATTAGGAGGGGGCAGGTAGCTGGGTGTGTGAATCATGTTCTTGGTTCCGTGGCAGACACACATCAAACATTCTTTTGACTCTGTTATCTGGCTGCCCCCTAGTAATTAGATGGGTCTGAAGGACAAGTTTTGACCAATGAAATGGCAGGGAACATAAGGGTATTTTTCCCCCCATACTCAGTTAATAAGAGGCTCATGCAAATTTTTCAAGTTTCTCTTTCTTCTGAAAGAGAATTCCCTTCAGGTGCCAGGAGACTAGGAGTGTAAGTATGGGAATGCACAATGACATCATGGTGTCAGCCACATTGTCCTGAGTATCTCACTAACTCTGGAGTAGAAAGTTCTGTTAACTTATTATGGGGCAAACAGTGTGACCAAACAGACAGACAGACTGACAGACAGACAAACTTGTGTTATGTTAATTACTAGAATCTTTGTGTTGATGAATTTCTCTCTCTCTCTCTCTCTCTCTCTCTCTCTCTCTCTCTTTCTCTCTTCAGTAGTATTGTTCTTATGCCACAGCTGATGTTTAGTATTGTTTGTCAGCTTGACAGATATAGAATCACCACGGAGACAGATCTTTGGATATTCTGTAAGGGGAGTTATCAAGATTGAGTTAATTGATATGGGAAGACCCACCTTAAATCTGGACCGCTCCAGATGCCTGAGGTCCTGAACTAGTAAGAGAGAAAACTACCCGAGTATAGCACTTGTCTCTTGCTACTTCCTGGCTATATTTGCAGTGTAGTCATGTTCCTCATGCTTCTCCACTATGCCTCTCCTACTATGAGCCAAAGTACCCCTCCTTATAGAAAAACGTACTTCAGGTTGTGTGGCAGTGAGTTGCAGATGTCAACTTGACAACTGAAAGCTGAATTTTTGGACAAATCCGTGAAGAGTTGCTTAGTTAAGACAAGCCTGGGGAAATTACCTAATGATGGGGAAGATCCAGCACATAGTGGGTGGGACCATTTACTGGTCAGGTGGATAAGATGGAGAGAGCTGGTTTAGTACTTCAGCATATTGGCAAGAGAGAAAGTACACCCCTCTCTCAGCAATTCGGTGGATATGATGATATGTCCAGTTGTCTCCACTCCTAATATTGATATGAATTCTCCTGCCTTGCTGATAATCATAACCAAGAATCGTAAGTTGAAATAAACCTTGCTCCCTAAGCATGGCAATGGGAAGATGCACCTAACAGAAACTGTGAGCCAAACTAAGCTTTTCCATACTTAGGTGACTGCAGATATTTTGTCATAACCACAAGAACAGTGACTAATACAGGCAGAGTGTGTGGATTTTAACTCTCTTCATATTCATCTGCATTATGTATTGTTTTAGATCTTAGCTTTTATTTTCTTCCCTTCATAAGGTTTAAAGACAAACATTGTAAAGAAAGTTTTTTTTTTAATCAAGATTGTTCTAGACAGAATTGGAGTTCAGCAATGTTATTTGATAGTGTTAGGTAACTATCATAGACACCAATGTCTGCATCTATAAAATTTAAGCAATAATTGTACCCACCTAATAAGTTATATGTGAGGATTGATTTTTATTAGTTAATGAGTACATTTAGTGTCATATTTATAATTATTAATATGATTGGTTTTGTCTTCCTAATTTCATGATTTTTAATTTTTTTTATTTCAGCTCATACAAACTTATTAGGTACACCAGTTCCCTCCCTTCCTCCTCCTCCCCCCGTACCTTCTACTCCCCCTCCCCACCCATTCTCCCTCCCCATCCCCCAGTGCCTCCCGCCCCAATTCTCAGAGAGTCCTTTCTTGTGTATGTCTGATTTTCCTCTGGGCCCTCCTCTCCGATGACGTACAAGGACCCAGTGGCCTTTCCCTGAACCCTTTCCCGTGTTCCCCTTAGGTATAGGAACACTGCTGTGGCTGCCAATCCTTTACCTCCAAGGCTCTTGGTGCCTTTAGCAGATGCTAGACTTTGTGAGGTCCACAGTGGGTTGGACAATGCGCAAGGCATGCAAAGTCCAATTATGATTGCTTCAGCCCTAACTAGTATAGAGTATCTTATATATCATTGCTCCTCCCATCCTTTTGCTCTTACACTCTTACCGCCCCCTCTTCCGCAAATTTCCCTGAGCTTCAAGATGGGGAGAGACTAAGCTGGCCTAGTTCTAGGTGGTTGATATAGAGTCTCTGAAGTTCTGGATTGTGGTTTGTTGATTTTCTTTTGCAGTTTTGCTGATCCTGCAATGCCCTTCACTCCATCCTGGTGGGCAGTGTATGTTACCCCCTGGCCAGAGACAAAAAGCTGTTAGAGTCTTGTGATAAAAGCACATTCAAAGGTAGATGTAATAAAAGTGGGAAACCACAGTAAGGGAGGGGTCTATCACCCATTTGCAAAATGGTTACTTTCTATCTGCCAGACTATATGCCCTCCTCTTCTGGTGAGATCACACCCCCTCAGTAGTAAATGATCAGGAACAAAAGTCTGTGAACTTAATCAGATGTCTCATTACTTATTTGGGTCCTTGGTGGAGGCCTATTTTCTCTGCTGTAACATGGTCCCTTCTCTCCTTGTTTCTAGTGTGGCCCTCCTACCCCATCCCTCCTGTTCATAATCCTTGCAATTACTGTCTCTAGGTGGGCTGGGTGGGCTTGGTACTAGGAGCCACCTATTAGGGAGTACATACGGCACTTAATTTTCTGGGTCTGGGATACTTCACTTAATATAATTGTTTCTAATGACATCCATTTCCCGGAAAATTCCAGTAATTCATCATTTTTGATGGCTGAGTAGTACTCCATTGTATAGATGTACCACAGTTTCCTTATCCACTCGTCAACTGTTGGACATTTGGGCTGATTCCATGTCTTTGCTATTGTAAACAGTGCTGCTAGGAACATGGTCGTGCTTGTGCTATCGAGGTGAACCTCTGCTGTATGGGGGGTTATTCCCAAAAGTGGAATAGCAGGGTCATATGGCATTTCAATCTTTAATTTCTTTAAGAATCTCCAGACGGCTCGCCAGAGTGGCTGTATGAGTCTGCATTCCCACCAGCAATGTAGGAGAGTTCCCCTCTCTCCACATCCTCTCCAGCATTTGTTGTTGTTTGTATTGTGGATTTTTGCCATCCTGACCGGGGTGAGATGATATCTCAGGGAAGTTTTGATTTGCATTTCCCTGATGGCTAAGGAAGTGGAGCATTTTTTAAGATATTTGTTAGACATTTTAATTTCATCCCTGGTAAAGTTTCTTTGAAGTTCCAGGGCCCATTTTTTAATTGGGCCATTGGTTTCCTTGGTGTTTAGTTTTCTAAGTTCTTTGTGCACTCTGGACAGCGAGTTCTATCAGATGTGTGGTTAGTGAAGATTTTCTCCCATTCTGTGGGTTGCCTTTGAGCTCATGTTATAATCTCTTTATCTGAACAGAAGCTCTTTAATTTCACAAGATCCCAACTGTTGAGAGTTGGTAGCCCAATCAGCTCGAGGGAGTTCCCTATCCTTTCAACTATGGCTTTTATAGTCTCTGGCCTGATATCAAGGTCCTTGATCCATTTGGAATTAAGTCTTGTACATGGTGACAAGTACGGGTCCAGCTTTAGTCTTCTGCATGTGGAGATCCAGTTTTGCCAGCACCATTTGTTGAAGATGCTGTTCTTTTTCCATTGGATTCTTTGGGCCCCTTTGTCAAAGACCAAATGGCTGTAACTTTGTGGGCTTATATCTGGGTCTTCAATCCTTATCCATTGATCTGTGTGTCTATTTTGGAGCCAGTACCAAGCTGTCTTTATAACTATGGATTTGTAGTATAGACTAAGGTTTGGTATGGCAATACCTCCAGCTGTGTTTTTGTTACTCAGGATTGTTTTTGCTATCCTGGGTCTTTTGTGCCTCCATATGAACTTTGAGATTGTTTGGTCAACTTCTTTGAAGAATTGCTTTGGGATTTTGATTGGTATAGCATTGAATCTGTATATTGCCTTTGGTAGGATGGTCATTTTTACGATGTTGATTCTGCCAATCCAGGAACAAGGGAGGTCTTTCCACCTTCTGGTGTCTTCTGCTATTTCTTTTTTTAGGGTTTTAAAGTTTTCATTGTAAAGGTCTTTTACCTCCTTAGTTAGGTTTATACCAAGGTATTTCATTTTTTTAGGGGCTATAGTAAATGGGATTGTTTCTCTCAAGGCTTTTTCACTTCTTTCATTCTGGGCATATAGGAAGGCCTCTGATTTTTGCACATTTATTTTGTATCCTGCCACCCTGCTGAACTTCTCAATTAGTTCCAGGAGCTTCCTGGTGGAGTTTTTGCGATCACTCAGGTATAAGATCATGTCATCTGCAAATAGGGATAGCTTGACTTCTTCCTTGCCGATTTGAATCCCTCTGATGTCCCTTTCTTGTCTTATGGCTTCAGCTAAGACTTCAAGTACAATATTGAATAGAAGTGGTGAGAGTGGACAGGCTTGTCTAGTTCCTGATCGAAGTGGGAATGCTTCCAATTGTTCCCCATTGAGCATAATCCTTGCTGTGGGCTTGTTGTATACAGCTTTTATTATATTGATAAAGGTTCCTTCCATTCCTACTGTCTCTAGCGTTTTAATCATAAAAGGCTGTTGGATCTTGTCAAAAGCTTTTTCTGCATCTATCGAGAGTATCATGTGGTCTTGGACTTTGGACTGGTTTACATGATGAATTATATTTATTGATTTGCATATGTTGAACCAACCTTGTGTGCCGGGGATGAAGCCTACTTGGTCCCCATGAATGATCTTTTTAATATGTTTTTGAATCCGATTTGCTAAGACTTTGTTGAGAATCTTTGCATCTGTGTTCATCAGGGAGATCGGCCTATAGTTTTCTTTTTTAAGTGAATCTTTATTAGGTTTTGGGATTAAGACGATATTAGCTTCATAGAAGGAATTTGGTAGTGTTCCTTCCTTTGCTATTTGATGGAACAGTTTAAGGAGTATTGGTGTTATTAACTCCTTAAATGTCTGGTAGAACTCTGTGCTGAATCCATCTGGTCCAGGACATTTTTTGGTGGGAAGATTCGAGATTACTTCCTCAATTTCCTTATATGTTATAGGACTATTTAAATAATTCACAACTTCCTGATTCAATTTAGGTAAGTTGTGTTTACTTAGAAATTCATCCATCTCTTCTGTGTTGTCAAACTTCATAGAGTATAAGTTTTTGAAATAGAATGTTATAATTCTCTGGATTTCTTGGGTATCAGTAGTGATAACTCCATGTTCATTTCTAATTTTGTTAATTTGGGTTTTCTCTCTCTTGCTTTTGGTTAGTTTAGCTAGGGGTGTATCAATCTTGTTGATTTTTTCAAAGAACCAGCTTTTTGACTGGTTGATTTTTTCTATCGTTTTCTTAATCTCGATTTCAGATATTTCTCCCCTTATTTTGCTAATCTCCTCTCTACTTTTGGGATCAGATTGCTCTAGTTTCTCTAAAGCTTTAAGCTGCATTGTTAAGTTGTTTATTTCTGATGTTTCCATTTTTTTGACATAGGCATTAAGAGCTATGAACTTACCTCTTAGAACAGCTTTCATTGTGTCCCAGAGATTTTGGTAAGTTGTATTTTCGTTATCATTCACTTTCAGAAAATCTTGAATTTCCTTTTTAATTTCTTCCTGAATCCAGTTCTCATTCAGCATCATAATGTTAAGTTTCCAGGAGTTAGTGTATTTTCTCTTGTTTGATGTGTTGTGGATGTCCAGCTTTAGGCTGTGGTGGTCTGATAGGGCACAGGTTAGAATTTCAACTTTCTTGTATATGTGTAGGTTCATTTTGTGGCCCAATATGTGATCTATTTTGGAGAAAGTTCCGTGTGCTGCTGGATTTTTAAATTTTTAAAATAACTTTTTAAAACTTTATTTAGTGTGTGTGTGTGTGTGTGTGTGTGTGTGTGTGTGTGTGTGTGTATGTATGTCAGAGGGCACTGTATGACCCTTGGAGACCCAAGGATGATTTCAGGAATCATCCTAGATTGCTTCTAGCTACTTCTTGCTTTGCTCCAAGATTTCTCAGGTTCTGCCCATCAGGGCTGGAAGTACTGGCCACCTGGCATTTTTATGTGGGACCTGGAATCCAAATTCAGTATTCTGCTTGTGAGGTAGAGTCTTTTTTTTTTTTATAATACATTTTTTATTATTATTTCAGCTCATACAAACTTAATAGGTACACCAGTTCCCTCCCTCCCTCTTCCTCCCCCCCAACCCCTTTCTCCCCCCAACCCCTTTCACCCCCCCCACCAGTTTCCTCCCTCCCTCTTCCTCCCTCCCAACCCCTTTCTCCCCCCCAACCCCTTTCTCCCCCCCAACCCCTTTCTCCCCTCCCCTTACCCCTCCCTCCCCATCCCCCCCCCCCCCCCCCCGTGCCTCCTGCCCCAATTCCCAGAGTCCTTTCTTGGGCATGCCTGACTCTCCTTTGGGCCCTCCTCTCTGATGACGTACAAGGACCCAGTGGCCTTTCCCTGAACCCTTTCTTGTGTTCCCCTTAAGTATAGGAACACTACTGTGGCTGTCAATCCCTTGGTGAGGCAGAGTCTTAACCCCTGAGCTATCTCTTCAGCCCACTCTCATGATTTTTTAAGCTATGTTTTTCTTTAAATTTTTTTATTATTTATTATTTATTCAATTGTGCATGTGCGTGCGTGTGTGTGTGTGTGTGTGTGTGTGTGTGTGTAGAACCACTGACGAATTCGGGAACCACCATGGACGCCTCCACCTCCTCCTTGTTTACTCTGCCCGGGGGATTCACAGGCTCCGCCCTACCAGGACCAGAAATGCAGGCTGTCCCCACTTCTGCCTGGCGTCTATACGTGGGGTCTACGATCCGAACTCAGGACCTTCTGCCTGCAAGGCAGAGGCTTAACCCCTGAGCCACCTCTCCAGCTTCTTAAGCTATGGTTTTTAAGGAGGCTTCAAGGCAAGATGAATTTAAAAGTGGTATGTGAGGATTCAAATAGAATGAAAGAGTTTGCTTCTGACATGTAAATCTGGACTGTGCAGGGAGATCACAGCATTATAAGCTCAGAGGACTTAGGTAAATACAGCTCTTCAAGATCTCAACACTTCTGCCTGTGGTTATTGGGATTTCTCTGGAATAGACTTCCTGTTACATATTAGGCATGTTAAGCACAAAATGGCTCAAGCTGAGCCCTCTTCTCCCTCTGATGTATGTGTTTAGACAAAGAACCCTTCACAGTTCCCAGTTTACTTAGATAAAGCAGCTCCACTTCTCCCAAGGCCCCCCAACTTGTCTGCAGTTCTCAAGGACTTTCACCTACCCTGGGATAAGCTCCCCTTTCCATTCCAGCACATGCCCTGGCCTATAGTCAGGCTCCTGTTACCTTCTCACCCAGGTCATATGACCACGTCCAATAAGAGACCCTAGAAACTAGACTCTCTCTGCCTGTTTGTCTCTTTGCCTCTCTCTGTCTCTCTGCTTCTCTATTTATGCTGCATACTGCTTGCCTATTTCGTCGTCCTGCTTGTTTGACAATAAATCTCCTTTATATAACATGTGTTGGTTTTGGTGTGACTTTGTATCCCGATCATTCTGAGGTAGGGGAGCCTTCCCAACAGCCCCTACATCCCCTACTTTTTTGAACTAACATGAATTATGGAAGGAAGAGAAGAGGAAGAGAAAGAGCTGATCAGTGGAGAAGTAGAACTGTCTTTGTGTAGTTTTCCCTTTCTGGGTTTCTGGTTTCACCTAGAACCAGACATCATTTCAACTAAACAAAAGATATGTAGAATGCAGAGAAACGCTTGCTCTCTTTTGCTCAATATTTGCAATTCATAGGAGAAGCAGACATGCTAGTACAGTACAGCAGTTGGGGCACAATCACATAAGAATCACCGTGATGTGGGGGAAGATTTGGCGGTTCAGCTCCTCACAGCCTTTGCTCCTGAGCCGCATGGACTGACCACCAAATTACTTGGCATCAAACTGAAATGCTTGCCTGAAAGTCGCCAAAGCAGAACAAGAGTGCCTAGTACTGTTTTAGAGGAAACTTGTACCACATAAAAGGCACAGCTGGATTCAAAGCAGACAGCCGTTCCAACAGGAGAGATCATGGGACCTAGACAGCAAGGGAGGATGACCAGCCAGGACTGAGGCGAGATGACGGAACCCAAGTTATGACAGAATTAAACTTTAGCCTAAAACAAGAGATGAGTAAAGAAGCACGAAGAGGAAAGAACAAAACACTCAAGACCTTTGGCTGCCAAAAGCCTAGAGTGTCAAGTCTGATAAAGACAAAAGATTGTTCAGCCAGCACTAGAGAGTACAACAAGAGAGACAGGAGTTCGGGGAAGCCCTGTCTCCAAACAACTACAGCAGCAACAAATCTCCCAAATAAAACAATATCACAATGCCCACACACTTTACTTAGGAAGGGGACAGAAGAATGGAGAAGAGCTATAATTGCACCTAAAAAGGAACATTAGAGTTTATCACTATCAGATTGGATTAAATTTAAATGACTGGACATTTAATTTTTTTTTTTTTTTGAGACAGGCTCTCATGTAGACCAAGATGTCTTTGAAGTCCTGACCCTCTTGCCTCTATCTCCTGAGGGCTGGGTTATACAGGTGTGCCACTATGTTTAACTTGAATTGATATTTTTCCCTATTCAGACATAGTAGATTCAAAGTGAAAGCTAGAGCACTATGCATAATGAAGTTATTATGTTTTATGCACATATATGAGATCTAGTATGAGTCAAGTTCAAGATATTGCTACAGGTGTATAAGTGCTTAATAAATGTCGAGTTAAAATTGTGATTTCCAAAATGCATGGCATTTCATCTTAGTTATTTAGGAAGTATAAAAAATATACTAAGTAAATAATTCTTGATTATCCACAATTCCAATTTTTTTCACTGTCTTCCATTTCAATAAATGATCTCACCATTTAGATAATTGCTGTTTTTGAATATTCTTTTCTCTTTTATTTCTATATGTATAATCCAACAGGAACTCTTGTTGAATCTCTTACCAAGTAGGTGTTTAGTCTATAACTGTCTCCCCATCTCTACTATCTAAACTTAGTCAAACCAACTGGATTTCTGCATCTAGCATCCAGTTTCTAATAAACTCTACTAAAAAAAAAACCTGAGAAACTAAGGTGGTCTCTTGAAAACATGAAAGAAATCTATCTACCATCTATTAGAATTTTCCTTCTTCTCACATCCGAAGCCATACTGGCCTCCTGGATATTTTAGTCATTTCTAGACATTTACACTAATTCTGTGTATTTGCAATATTTTCCCTCTGAGTCTAGATTTTTTCAATGTCACTTCCATTACAGTCTTCAGAGCTCAACTTGTACCTTGGAAAGAAATTTCTGAGTATCCCCATTATTTTTTTAATCAAGTACTGTTCTACTTTGTTAACATTTTTCACAGTAACTATTTTTTTTTTTAAAATTCTGCTACTAGGGTGTTGGGGAATGATTCACCAGGTCAGACTCAGTCCCATGGTCTGAGAGTGGTTCTGTCTACAGGTTCCATGAAACACCAGTGGAGCAGCGCCTGTTATCCTGGAGTGACTATGGGAAATGGTCAGCAGTGACTCATGAATCACTTATGCAGCAGAAAAGAGACCTGGGCTCAAGCCAGGTGAAAAGGTGAGTTAGAGCTCACTAGGAGTGTGAAGTGCAACATCATCCCTGACTCACAGTAGTTTGACTTCCGATTTCCTGACTCTGTTAGGATGGAGCAAGAGTGATAAGCATTCAGTAACAGCTGTACTTTGGTTTTTGATTTTTAATCTTTATCCCAGCTACCGGTGTTCAGCGTGGTCATCTCTTGCCAGTCCCAGCAAGGGCAGCAAGCTGCAGTGTTCAGTCAGCCATAACATCGCCAGGAGAGCAATCTATACTCTGAAGATGGCTGTGCATTTCTAGTTTGGGATATTTTCATTTTCCTGTGACTTTATGAGGATTTAAACCCTCAATAAGGCAAGGAGTACCTTTATAAATAAAGTTGTTGTTTTACTTAAAAGTTATTTTATGTGTGTGTATGTGTGTGTGTAGCCATATGTGGACCATGGTACGTGTGTATGGTCAAAGGACAACTTATGGAAGTCTGCTCTCTCTCTTTCTATCATGTGGGTTCCAGGAAACAAACTCAGGTCTTTAGGCTTGATGCCAAATGCCATTTTGGCAATGTTTTGAGTGGCGTAGGAGAGAAAGTTAGCATAAGCCTGTGGGGAAATCGTTCTGAGCTGGAGTGATTCTCAATAGCTTGGTCTCAGGAGCCTCTGGACTCTTTCACCTTACTGAGGACCACCGAATAGTTTTTTCTGAGAATCTCTGAACTGAAGGAAAGTCTCTGAAAGAGGCTCATGCTTACCCATTTGTAGGAACGTCAAGGATAATAGTTTGATTGGCAGGTAATCTGGGAGTGAGAGGTGAGAAAGAAGGATAGACAGGCAGTTGTGTGACGTTTCTAGGAGTGTGAGGATTGTAAACACACTGAGCATGAATTGACCTCTAAGCAGGGAGACCTGCAAGAGGTCATAAAGAATCCAGGAAGGACATCCACACTTGTCAGAGGTAACACTATCAGTAGGTTTTTTTAAATTCTCTTATCTATATTAAGGTAATGCCTCTTCCTTCTGGCTGGCTCAATTTCAGTAAATGTTTCTTCTATTTTCCTCCATTGGCTTTATATAAATGCATTCTTTGCCTGAATTGCTCATTTCCCTTTAATTTTCTTGCTAAAATCCAATACAGAAAATTATTTTTAAAGCTCTTTTTAAGACAAGAATTTTGATTATCTATTCTTTTGTTCAGCTTCTTTTTATAGATTCTTTAAAACATAATACTTCGAAAAGCAATTATAAAGCCTTATGTTAACATTTTACTAGTTTTTCATTTATTCCTTTTGGCTTCATTTTTGTTCTTTTTATCAGATAGAACTTTCTATAAAAGAATGTCTTGCATTTTAAAATGGATTTCTCTTTGACTGTGATACTAATTTGAAGTTATTTTCCTGAATCCATCTTTTCGTACATGACTTGAGTGTAAAATAAAAACAGACATTTCTTTTCTTTTGGTATAAAAATTCAAATAGGTTTATCATTTGTCATAATTTAAATGGAATGCAATTACTCCCGTACCCTGTCATTCAACAAGTGTAATATTCATTCGAAATCTCAATGCTACTTTGAAATAAAATATTTTAAACAGCACCGCTCTCTGCATCTTTCACCCACTAGTAACCAACTCCTTAAAGAACAAATTTCAGGGATCTTTCTTTCCCTATCATTAATTTCTTTGTCACTCATTGACCGATGAGAATATGATTCATTTAGATACTTATTCACTTCTTTTATTTCACATTTGGAAAGCAAATATTAACTTTACTAATCTTATTTTTAAAATTCTATTTTCATTACCACACATCTCCTAAGTTTACATAAGGTAATTCTGCATATCAGCACACCCATTTATTTTATGATCTAAACTGGCAGCTTTAAGGATTAAGATTGCCACACTGGGGCAATGGGTGGAACGTGTGACTATCTCCATCAAACAAGAATATCTGGTTTCCCTACACACAGGCACAAGGGGAACATTTTCCCCAATGTTATTTTTGTTTTCAAGGGAAGGAAAACTTCCTGAACAGTACGAAAGAAGTATTTTTATCTCTTCTCACCTTTTGTCTTCTTCCTTTCCAGGGGAAGAGGAGTGACTCGCCTGATGAATGAGTTTGGAAGATGAAATTGGATATGCAATCTTCAAATACAACCACTGTCAACAACCAATACAATCCTGATATTGCTGAAAAGACTTCCACCAGATGTTGTAACCATTTGTAATATGGAATAAAATCATAGCTTTGCTAAGTTCATATGTCCATGTGGACTTTGGAGAAATTAAATTGAAATATTTCCATTTTTTCGTAACGACCTCCTTGTCTGTAAATCACTGGGCAATCTTTGCTAGAAAGTTCTTTCTAACAAAGAAATGTTTTCTTCCAATTCTTACATTTCAAATGATTCCTGAGAATCTTGTTCTTAATTTTTAATTAAAGATAATTACATATAAATTCATTGCATGACTTTTTACATATGTTAACGTTCATTTTAACCAATAACAAAATTTATATCTCTTTTATTTTTTATTATTTATTCAATTGTGCATGTATGCGTGTGTTCATGTGTGTGTGTGTGTGTGTGTGTGTGTGTGTGTGTGTGTGTGTGTTGTGTAGAACCACGGACGAATTCGGGAACCACCATGGATGCCTCCACCTCCTCCTTGTTTACTTTGCCCTGGGACTCACAGGCTCCGCCCTACCAGGACCAGAAACGCAGGCCGCCTCCGCTTCTGCCCGTTGTCTATATGTGGGGTCTAGGATCCGAACTCAGGACCTTCCTCCTGCAAGGCAGAGGCTTAACCCCTGAGCCACCTCTCCAGCCCCTAAAGTTTATATCTAATTTACATGTTTTTAGATTATAATTGTCTTTATTTTAAAATTCTTTTAAATTTGTTTGTGTGTGTATGTACTTTGTGTGTGTGTGTGTGTGTGTGTGTGTGTGTGTGTATCTCTGTGAAAGACCAAGGGTGATGTCAGGAATCATCCTGGATTGCTTCTATCTCGTTTTTACTTCACTCTGGGATTTCCCAGGCTCTGCCAACCAGGGCCAGAGGTACTAGTCACCAATATTTCTACCTGGAGTTTTTACATGGGACCTGGGATCTGAATTCAGGACCTTCTGCTTGCGTGGAAGAGTTTTAACCCCCAAGTGATCTCTCCAGCCTTAGATTACATTTATTAATATAAATGTAAAACAAATTTATTGTAATTAAAAAAATATGACCAAAGTGGTAGTTCCCTAAGTTGGAAATGTTTGTTTTCTCTTCTCTTAAGGACTTCCTTTCAAAAGAGTGAAGCCTTTTGAGTATGTATGTTAGCTTCTTTTCTCATCACTTTAGTGGAATACATGTCAGAAATTTCTCACAGGAAGTAAGATTTATGTTGGCTTATGATTGAGGGAGTATATGGCTGAGAAAGGCTGGGGTTCTGTCTGTTCATAGCAGCAGGAACATGGGGAAGCTGCTCTTCACGGGCTCAGATCAGGATGTAGAGAGCTCTAAGGGAAAGCTTGGAAATGTGGTAGACTCCTCTACCTGTGGCCTGCTTCCTCTGGCTGGGCTACATCTCAGTAAAGTTCCACAATTTCCCACTACCATTTGGGTATCAAATATTCAAGCACTTGATCCTGTAGGGACATCTCACATTAAAGCCAAAAACAGATCTTGTTGATCTGAGACTTTCGCTTGCATTTTAAGAAAGAAGTATAAGATACTAAAGATACAGTGAAATGGTGACAAATACTTGTTTACAATTACTTGAAAAAATTTCATACATAATTATGGAAGATGCTGTAACTTTCAATTGTGATGCATCTTTCAGACAGTGAAACACATGCTGAATCAGTCAAGCTTAACTTCATGACTTAAATTGGTTATAATTGATCCTACTGGTATTTCAGGATGGAAGACACCCAAACCCCTCTGTCTACATAGTTATTATGACTTTAAAAATCTAATATCATTCTGGTTTTGACATTCAGAGACAAAAATCAATCGAGTGCTCTGAAATTCAGAAACTTCCCTTTCTGAAAACGGAATCCTTTCTCTGCTCTAGTTACAGGCGCTCTAGGGAGGAGCCATGAGGCTGTTCTTGACTGTAAGGCTGTTCCCTGAGCTCATGCTTACAGAATCCTCTTTATTGTTTTCAAGCTGCTCTACCACATCCCCACTCTACATCTTGTCATTTAGCGACCTTTTACTCGAGCTCTTCTTCCGTGTAGTTAACACTTGTGTCAGGGTGACCAAATGTCAGACAGGACAACTTAAAGGAGGGACGGTGGCAGTCTTAGAGGTTTCAGCTCTTGGCTGATTGGCTCCATGCATTTGGGCGGAACATCATGACACTTCTCTGTAGCAAAGGAGAATAGTTCGCTTCATAGCAGACAGGAAGAAGAAAGAGAGACAGATAGGGTCCAGGAGCAAGATATCCCTTATCCAGTGACCCCTTTATTCCAGCTAGGGCCTGCCTCCTAAAGTTTCCAAGCCTCACAAAACAGTACCACCAGGTGGGGACTGTCTCAGCTACTTTTTCAGTTGCTGATAAGAATTCATGACCCAAATGATTAGGGGAACAAGAAGCTTATTGGCTTACATTTCTAGGTTATGGGTGATTGTGGCAGGAGAATGTCTAGCAGGAGCCTGGGAACGCCACACCATATCCACAGAAGAGCCGAGGGAGGAAGGACAAGAACCCAAGCATACCTTCCAGTCTACTTGTCTGTCAAAGCCAAACAGCCCTCTCTCTCTCTCCCAGGGAATGGTCCCATCTAATATTTTTTTAAAATTTTTAAAATTATTTATTATTTATTCAATTGTGCATGTATGTGTGTGTGCATGTATGTATGTATGTGTGTGTGTGTAGAACCACAGACAAATTCGAGAACCACTATGGACCGCCTCCACCTCCACTTCCTCCTTGTTTACTCTGCCCCCCGGATTCACAGGCTCCATTCTACCAGGACCAGAAACGCAGGCCGCCCCCGCTTCCGCCTGGCGTCTATACGTGGGGCCTAGGATCCGAACTCAGGACTTTCTGCCTGCAAAGCAGAGGCTTAACCCCTGAGCCACCTCTCCATCCCCAGTCCCATCTAATATTAACTGAATCTTCCATCATCATTTAGATAATTGCCCATAGACTTTCTCTGAGGCTTGGCTTCAGGAGTGTGCTTAAAGACTCAGTCCTTAATTGATACTTAAAGCTAACTGAAACAGAGATCGAAGGTAAAATACATGAGCCTGTGGGATGTATTTTATAGTCAGACTTCTTTAAGTATGTATCCTTTGTCTTTAGGAATACTATATTGTCCTTTCAAGTCTATCAATATTTTCATTATTTTCTGTTGTTATATACTTCCCTCTCCTTCTAAACAAACATAGGGGAGTCACAGAACTCCATGTTCTGGCCTCTTCACATCTCTATAGATATTTTCCTCCTTCATGTCAACTATTACCTCAATTCAGAAGTTCAACTCTATATTCTAGAAAATTTTCTGTAGTTATTTTGCCATCTATGAAAACTCTCAAAAAAAAAAAAACAACCAATGTCTATTGCACTTGTGTACAAGCCTTGTCTTTCTCTGTATCTTCTGTAACTTTCTCCACCCTCCCTCCATCTGGAATACTTTTGCAATTTTTAACCCACTGGAAATTCTGCTCCTATGTTAAGCCTCAAACAACACCTCCAACTTGAAAGTGATCCAGATCTTTTGAGCCATGTTTGATGTCTTCATATTTTGAACTAACATGACATTTTATGGAATGTCATCTAATGTGTAGATTACATAGTTACCCTTATATTTCAGTTTAAATTGTTCTCCCAATATATTGTACATATGGTAAGAAAATATAGATTTTTTACTCTCTCTAACCAACCTGGTTATCTTCACTAACCACTACCCTATGTCTGAATAAATACAGTAGTATATGGCATACTTAGGATGACATCGTTTGGTAAAGAAGTGCAAGGTGGGAGTGGTTAGGAAGTATATTTGTATTTCCTAACCTACCACCATGAATAAAAGTGATTCTCACTTATAGCAAAGCTGAAAACTCCAACAATCAGATGTATCTAATGAGGGATTTTTGTTTACTTACTTATTGTCATTATACCTGTATGCTGTAACTATATATTGTGTGTTTGCATGTGTGTGCATGCATGCCAGTGTCTTCTTCAGCCATTCTCCACCTTAATCACAGAGGCAGAATCTCTTATTGAATGTCAAGTCTGGCTAGGCAGCTTACAATGGGGATTCGCCATCTCTGCCTTCCATGTGCTGGAATCATAGACAAGCTGTCATGCCTGCCCTGCATGTATGTGGATTTTGGGGATTTGCATAGCAAGTGTTTTCACTGCTGAGCTATGTCCCCAACCCCTAAATCAGGGTTTCTAAATCCTTTCTAACTATGTGTTTACTTTATGACCTATTGTCAGAGTTTAAGAATTTTGTTCCAATCCTTTAGTGCATGACTACCAACCTAATATATACCAAATATTAATCATCTTAAACCCAACAAGAAAGCCGGAAAGCTTGATATTTCTGAGATCTAGATGTCTTCACTGCCTCATGTTACACCTTCATCTAACAGAATCTGTCCTTGTGCTTACATGAATGTGGATTATATGTACAGAAAAGCCAACAGTGATGCATAAAAATATAATATTAATTTAAATTCTATTTGTATATTTTTCATTTAGTGCAATAATGATTAATCTCATAATATACAAGCAAGTTTAGAATACTTATTCTTTATTTATTTTGTGTCTGTAGGCATGTACAAAAGAGAAAGCATATGTGGAGGAGCCTGCTTTTACCTTATATCACCTGAGGATGAAATTCAAGGCATGAGGCCGATGCAGCAAGCATTCTTTCTCACTGACCCATCTTGCTGGCCCACAGCTAGTTCTACCTTTTTTTCCTTTTAAGAAAAACATTAGTACCCATTCCATTCTTCCACGCGTCTTAAGTAAGTTGCACATTTGGCATCCTTGCTGTCTTGATTCCCATACAGAGATATACAAATGTTGTGTATCTATACAGGCATACCACATCTCTACCTCATATGCATTAGATTTCAAAGTTCTTAGAGGTAAATGTTCTTGTAGGCATCTTTGGTGTTAAACACAGTGGAATGGATATGGAAAACCTGCTCAATGTTTATCAAATTCAGTTAGATATGAGTTTCAGTGTCTCTAACTCTTGACTGAAAATATACTGATCTATTTTTATTTATTTACATTATTTTTATTATTTTATTTTTCTAGTTTTATAAGCACATTGAATATTCATCTCTGCTCCCTCCATCTTCTTTCCCTCCCACCTTTCTCCCTTCCCTTCATCAATCTATTCCACTCACTTCCACCCTCCTGCCTGTGCTTCTATGGACCCCCAGGGTTCCCTCTGGCTTGTCTACTCTTGTGGAGGTTCAGGCCACCCATTGATAAGAGCATTTCCCTTCACTCATCCAATTTTAGCTCAAGGTTTCCACTATATGTTCTTATCTCTCTTGAGCATGTTGGTATGTAAGTCATTATAAGGTCTGTTAAGGATAAGTCTTACTGCAATGAGTTCCTAGATACAGCAGTCCTGCCTTGAATGGAATTTCTTGTCCAAGGATGGACTTTCCCATCTTTAGGCTCTTACAGTCTCATCACCCCCTATTCTGCTAAGTTCCCAAAGCCCCGAAAAGGGGAGAGATTAGGCTGATCCGATTCTGGGTGAACCTTAATAGACTCTGCATTATGGCTGGCTGTTGATGTCCACTTCACTATTCTTCTACTGCCCCAGACTTCATTTTCTCAGAGTGTTGAGATCCTTCTCCTCTGTTGCAGAAGATTTCTAGGCTGAATGTTTTCAGGGCATTTTAGTGTTTTTTTTCTTATGAAAAATAATTTCATAGTTTATACATGTAATCTATTCTTGGTTTCATTTTTTATGGGGTGAGTCATGTAGGCAGAATCTCGTTAACCTTCAGCACTCTTTCCTGGGTATTCTGGGAAGGTGGAAACTGCAAATTAATACAAACAATATTGTATAGTAAAAGGCCGGGTGGAAGAATCAGAAGCCCACAGTAGTTCTTCCAGACATATTTTAATGGACAATAATGAATCTCCTCTGTAAGTGTTGACTGTTTAGCAACTTCCTATGCTAATCTTATATCCAGTTACTGTTAAAGTCTTCTATTATTTGGTATAATCTGGAATCCTTTTGAATTTTCATTGTAAGAAATAATATTTACAATGACTTTTAATTTTTCTTTCTGATATTTATGTTTTCACAAAAGGTATATGTAGAATTACAGAGTTATTACATTTATAAAGTGTGGGTTGTAACTGAAATAAGGAATCAATATTGAAAAATGGGAACTAGGAACTGTAGACAGTCAATCCTTATCTTCAGTTGTGAACCATACTAAGCCCACCAGCTTCTGAAGGACATGCCCAGATCCACAATTACATGGATGGTGCTGGTCAAAATCCATGGCTCACAATGGAAAAAAAAATTCATCAATGTGAGAAAGAGATTGACAGGAAAGTGGATGTGGGGAGTAAACAGGAGTGTTGGGGGGGTAGTTTAGAGGGTCTGGTATGCATCATGAAATTGTCAAAAAATGTGTATCCTCCTAACAGTTTGCTGCTTCTTTTCTTTTCATGGGTTATTTTAATTAAATTTGAATTGCCTGAATTCTTCATTGAAGTAAACAGTTAAAACGAGGCCAAACTTTTAAGTACAATGGTCTGTTGAATTAATTCTGATTCTGTCAATATTTTTCAATTTATTGGTTTTTATAAACTCTCTCTCATTCTCTCTCTCTAAAAACCAAGACCATAAGGAACTTTTAGAATAAAAAGAAATACATCAATGCCAGATGCCTACATTTGATACCAGACTTTCTTGCCAAAAAAAAAAAAAGAGCCCTCTGTGAGAGAAGTGCTCATCTTAGCCTCTTATGTCTTATCACGTATTGTGCATGGCTCATTTGGAGGCCCGTTCACAAACACATAAGCCTTTATTAGTCTTAAGCAGTAAATTTAATGTGTTTTTTAACTCAACCCTAGGTTGGTAGTATTTTATTGCAATGAATTTAGTGACTGGTGATTTCATGGCATATAAAATATATCTTCCTAGAAGAGTTTTATAAGACTTTTTTGAGAAGAAAAGTAAGTACTAATGTGATTTGAAAGTCATCTCAGTAAGTTCATATTTTAATTGAAAATATGTAATGAAAGCATGTTTAGTCACATCTTAGTCACCTTGGACATGTCCCTTGGCAGAATTCAGAGGAGGTCTACAGAACTCTGAATGCTATTGACAAAACAGTTTCCTCTTTTTCTGGATTTTCTCAGTAAAAAATGCCTAAGTTACCAATTGTCAATGTGTATGGGTCACTATGAGAAAAATAGTATAAATCTATTTTTCACAATTTGGAGATGGGGAAGTCCAGGACCAAATTTAGTATGTGGCCAGGGACTATTTCTGAGTTTCTTGGTTTGCAAACATCCAGCTACAGCATTAGTGATATGAATGTGGCTGTGCAGTTAGAACTGATGGTTTTTCTCCCTTTCAGAATCCATCGGTGCTCATTGCATCATGCCTTTATTCACAAAGTCCAAACTCTCAGGTTATTCTTTGTCATTTGTATTTTTCTCTACAAATCTTCTTATAGATAAAAGGTCACATTACTCTGTCTACTTGCTCCCTAAAACCTGAAACCTGCTGTCTAGATGATTCTCTGGTTTGCAATCTTATTTGCAGATTTTTTTTTCAGTTTCTTACTATCACAGAAAGTTGGACTATTTTCTGAGCACATTTTCCTCCCCCTTGTCCCTCCTTATCTTTCTTTTCTGGTTATTCACACATTAATTAAACTTGTTCCAATCACCTCTAAATGTACATTTTGTGGCACTAAGTGTTGTCTTTTGCAGCTCTCCTGCTTGATAATTGATTATGTTCTTGTCTGACTTATTTGAGCAGATAGCAAGGGAGCAGTTATCAACCTTCTGCCATTTCAGACTATCATCCTTCCAGTAACAACACATTAATTGACCCCAATTTATCAAGGCACATGCCATCATATTGAGTAGTCTTTTGTGGTGTGATCATTTATTCTAGCATGTAGGTCACTAAATACTAATGTTAAATTGCAAATATAATGATGGCTAACTCTTTTTTATTTTTCCTCAGACTTAACCCTTTCGAAAGAAAACCTTTTACCAAACAAAACAAAACCAAAACCAAAAAAACCAAGGCATGTATTTTAAATTTTCACTTTCTGGCTGAGTACTTTCTCCCAAATGATAGGCTGTTGTTGGTTCTTCTTTAATTTTTCTTTGTAATAATACAGCTGAAAAATGGGAAAGCTTAAATTGAGTTTCATACTTGGAATAACAAAAATGGCTAGAATACAATCACAGTAAACATCATGTGGGAACAATTATGAGTGAAACTCATATGAAATTCATAAATATACAATTTTGTTATTGTCCTAGAGATTTGTCTGAAAAATGAGTGCTAGAAGTCAAGAGAATGATAAAATAATAAATTTTAAATAGACTAGTGAAAAAAGTAACTATATACCATTTAAGTACATGGAATACATGACTAGAACATCCTTGTGATTAAAGTCTCCTAGATAGATGCTTGAAATTGGATTTTACTAGAGCACTTATTTTAGAATCTTACTCCTTTGTCTTTCAAAGATTTAATGTAATATGACATGTGACAAGGGTTTCTTTCTAATAAGTCATAATATATCAGGCACTTAGACCATTACAATGTAGTCACCACAGAAAGGAACTCTGTGTATAAAGAGTTGGTCACCTCATCTCTGAATGACAAAAACAAAGGTTTACTTTCTTATTTTTGCTGGGTGGACTGAGTCACAGTGAGACTCCATAGTTTCAGAAGACTGACAGGAGAGGAGACGTTGTTGGTGACTCAGAGATTCATTTGGCTCCATAACACAAATCCACAAATTTACCAATGAGAAAGTTAGCTCAGTAAAACTTTCTCAATAGTGGAAGGTCCACATTTGCAGATTTAGAACATCAATGTACAGGGGACTTACTATGTTTTTTCACAAATGTTGGACGCTAATTGTAGGAAAGTACCTAAGATTTTGGTTGGTGTCTTTTCTAGTTTTTGATGAAGAGGCCAAGAACTAAATACTTGGTAATGTATAACTATTAAAAGCAGTCTAAGTTTAATTAAAGAAAAACTATGGCTACCTTATTTTAGAAATGTGCTCTAGGACCTGTGAGATGGCTCAGTGACTCAGAGGCTCATGAGTGCAAACCTGACAACTTGATCTTGATCCTGGACCCAAGAGTAAAGTCCCCTGACTTCCATGTATGATGTCACTCGCATCCTGCACAATCTCTCTCTCTCTCTATCTCTCTCTCATACTGTCATTTCTCTCTCTCATCTTTCTCTCTTCCTTCTCTCAAGTAAACAAAATACTAAAAAATAAATAAAAGTGTACTTACAAGACAAAAATCACTTCGATACATAACTTCAGCTGGAAGCTGAAGCTCTCAGGGTAAGATCTTATTGGTTGGACTGTATCACCTATTAGTCCTTGTATTTCTGGGAAGATTCTTTGGCAGTTTTTTTGGTCCCAACTGACTAGTTGTGACTTAAAGAGCCAATTTTTGTTTGAAACTTAATATAGTCAAATTTCCTTATGTGATAATAGTTTTAAAGAAGCAACAGTATTTCGGTCTTTTTTATTTGCCAAAGACAAGACTACAGCAGCCAAATTCTCAACCAGCAACTAAGCATTGACACACCTTCTTTCTGTGCATCCTATGCTAGTCCAGTGGGAACTATGTTGTGCTTGGAAAAAGAATCAAATAAACACTTGAGGTCAGTAATTTCAAATTACAAACAATACATTATTTCTGTTTGTGCAGTTTGTTACTTATATATTTGTTGTAAAGCCAGCATTGGTTCATTTCTGTTTTTGGAGTCGCTTTTTTAATAATTAATATAAGAAGAAGATATAGGAGTTTGTAGAGATTTCTATCCTTTTCTTTTATTTTTTTGAGTGTGTGTGTGTGTGTGTGTGTGTGTATCAGAGGGCACTGTGTGTGCCTGAGGAGGCCCAAGCATGAATTTGAGAATCATCCTGGATTGCTCTGTATCATTTTGGCTTTTGCTCTGGGGTTTCCCAGCCTCTGGCTTCTAGGGGCTGGAAGTGTAGATCACTATCATTTCTTCCTGATGTTTTTACATGGGATCTGGTATCTGAACTCAGGTCCCTCTACTTCCAAGGCAAGGGCCTAACCCTTGTGCCATCTTTCCACCCCAAGAGTTTCTTTTCTAAGTGTCTTATAGAAGCAGGCTTGTTGGTATCTGACAGTTTGGGCTATGCATTTAAAATTATAGGAAATTAAATTTAGAATAACAAGTTTTTACAGATGATGCAGAGTTTGAACAGATAAGGATGTGTATGAAACTTCTTATAGTTTTTATTTTCTAGCTCTCTTTTTATAAACATAAGTAGGATCAAAAGTCTCCGTTCTCTTCTTTAAATGGAACCATGAGTGAACATGTTGGAAAAAAAACCCTCAGAAATCATTGATTTGCTAATTAGGTTCTGCAAAACTAAAGAGGCATTAGACCTCACCATGTGAATTTTTTTTTTATTTTAGTATACTGCTGTGATGCTGAAAATTAAAAGTCCATGTGGCTGGCAAGACTAGGTGGGCTGCTGGTCCTCATCATGGTGGTCCAGCCAGCCCCCAAACCAGCAATGTACCCGGTGATCAAGGATGAGCCTTTCCACATATTTTGGGCAGCGCCAACTGTGCTTTGTAAGGATTCCTTCCATGTAAACATGAATCTTAAAATATTTAACATTATACCAAATCCTGTAGAGACTCAGAGTGGATCGACAATTACCATATTTTACCCAAACGAATTAGGATATTACCCTTATTTTTCTCAAGATGGCAAAGCCTTTCATGGAGGGATCCCACAGAAGGTGAACTTCTCAGAACACCTCAAGAAAACGGCCAGTGACATTGCAGACGCTGCCCCTTGGTGGAGAGAAGAAGGACTTGTCATTATTGACTGGGAAAGTTGGAAACCCCAGTGGGAGAGAAACTGGGGCAACAGAATGATTTATAAAAACCATTCCTTGGCCTTTGCTAGGCAATACCATCCTGACTGGTCAGAAAGGGAGGTGAGGACAGTTGCTCAAGAGGAATTTGAAAACGCAGGGAGAAGGTTGATGAATGTCACCCTCTCGCTGGCATTGGAAATGAGACCAAAGCGTTTGTGGGGTTTCTATCTCTATCCAGATTGCTACAACTATGATTACCGGATAAATCCAGATCTCTACACGGGGAGTTGTCCGGATGATGAAATGTTCCAGAATGACCAACTCCTGTGGCTTTGGGAGAAAAGCTTGGCTCTTTATCCTTCTATATATCTGAGCAAAGTCTTGAAGTCAAGCTTGAATGCATTGAAATTTGTTCATCATCGTGTGAGAGAAGCCTTGAGAATTGCTGCGATGGCTAGAAATGACTATGTTTTGCCAGTTTTTGTTTTTGCCAGACCATTTTATTTGCATAGTGTTGAAGCTCTATCAGAGGTAAGAGAAATATAATCAATCACATAAAAATTAGATTAGTAAAACAACATGGAAAGTCTATAAAGAGATGCTCTTGGATATTTCCATTAAAAAAGAACCCCTATTATTAAAGGTATACATTTATTCAAATGCTAACCCAAATTCTGAAAATTTGAAACAAAGGCAATTATGTGCCTAGAGATTTTTGGATGAGCCTGACTGTATTAAAGTTCACAAGGGTTTTCTGTGACCTCTAGACCAGAAATACATGGAATGGAGCCCTGGACGTAAATTATTAACCACTTACATTTTTCATTATATTGCATTTTTTCTGTTTTAATTCGTTAGGTTAACCGAAAAGATTGATAAATTCTGCTGATTGTTCTTAATGGTCCACAAAGTGACTAGTTGCTGGTGTGGACAGATTCAGTGGCTTATAGAAATAGATACTGACTTTTTGATACCACAAGAAGTTTCTACAATTCTCTGTATATCATGCTCCTTCCATGAGCTATATCTTTTGTTCTCCTTCTGGATATGGAACTAACCTTCCTCTTTCCAGTGAATACAGTTTCACTCTCAAATACCTATCTGTTCAAGGAAGCCTTTTTATATTATTCCACAAAGAATAAAGCACTCTTCTAATCTATAGATAGTATGACTGAGAGGGCTATTCAATACATTGCTTTATTTGTTTATGCATCTACTTTAAATCTCATTGTAGAAAATGCCAAGAATAGAACTATAATCTATTTTATTTTTATATCTTCAGTGTTTAAAGTGTTGCCTGAGATTACTTAAGCATTTATTAAATAAGTGGCAAAATCACTTTTTCCAATTCTGCTATGGTGATTTGCTTTAGAAACAAAGAACTTATTAGTGAGTGACACATGTCTAAAAATTTTCTTTTACAGAACTATCTCCTGATACTTTTCTTTTCTAGGAGGACTTGGTGCATACAATTGGTGAAAGTGCTGCTTTAGGGGCAGCAGGAATAATATTGTGGGGAGGATATGAATATACTAAATCAAAGGTAAGCAGTAACTTTCTCTTAGTGCTGTATTCGATACACTTTCAACAAATATATTTTGCACATTATAGCAAGCTTAGCATCTGCTAATCTACTCACTTGACTTTAATGAAGTTCAGAAAGTGCAGGTATCAACATTCAACACCTGCTACATATTAGTCTCCATGGTAAATAGAAGGGTGGAGAAACTGGGCAACTTGAATTAAGGAATTGATTATTATACTCTAAATGTGTAATTTCCATTCAAAAATTGTACTAGAATTGAACCTACTATGTTGGAACTTCATATGAATACAAGCTGTAACACACAAGGACACACATAATGGTATTGAGAATACACGACTATTGAGTTCTCAGCTCTAAACAGAATTATCTGTATCAAACCCTCTAAGACACAGGGATTTTGCAAAACATCACTTTGAATAGATAGCATGGGTATTTCAACAATTTCGACTCTTCAGTCCATGAACATAATATGTTTTTCTTTTTACTTATGTCTCTTTTAATTTCCTTCATTATTTTTTCATAATTATCAATACACAATTTAATTTTTTGGTTAAGTTTATTAGTAAGTATTTTATTCTTTTTATGATATTGCAAATGAGTTTTCTTGAGCAGCATTTTTGGATTATTCATCGTTAGGTACAGAAACTCAACTGATTTGTATGTGACAATTTTGTATTCTACAACTTTTCTAGATTGGCCTAATATTTTTAACTTTTACCATTCAGGATGTCTTTAGAATTTTCTACATATAAGGTCATGATCTACAAGCAACACTTTTGCTTTTCTTTTCAAATTTAGTTCATTCCATTTCTGTTTTTTGTCTAATTGTTCTGACTGGAACCTTTAGAAATGTGTCGAATATAAGTGGTCAGAATGAACGGCCATAGAAGAAAACATGTCAGCTTTCCACCACTGACTTCGATGTTACTTATGAACGTGTTGTAGGTGGCCTGTATCATGCTAAAGTGTTTTTTTTTAATGCTAGTTTTTTTGAGAGTTTTTTGTCCTAAATTATGGATACTATTTATATATACAAATAAACAAATGAAGCACATTGAACGTAAAATTTGATCTTGTAAATAAAGAGTTAGTATCTAGCAACAGATGTCCTGAGGACCAGGTACATTTGATACAATAGATGAAATGTCACTTTCTAAGTGTGGGAAGTTGGTGGATAGCTATGGGTAAAGGGAAGGAGATAGGAAATCCACTCATGCAGTGAAGCCAATAGCAACTGATAGGGAGTTTCGAGGAACAGAAAATATGATTGAGAAGTAATGGAATTGTCATAGGAAGCACAGTCAGCATGAACAACAAGAACACCACTTAGCTATCACTTACCTTTGCTAGATAGCTGAATGGGCATCCAATGCCAAATGCCTTGTTTTGTGTTTGATGACTGAGTTTCTGGTCAACAAAAGTATTTACTTGTGATGAGTACTTTGACAATAACACTGATTCAATATGTTGTATCTTGCTTTTGTTAAATTTGATAGAATTATATCTTTTCTTTGACTAAATTAATTATTCCATGAGAGGGTGATTTTAACATGTGTAAATCAAGATTTAGGGGTGTATATCTAGCATTATGAATTTATATTTTATTCATATAGAAGTAGCAGCCAGAACATTTTTTACAATTCAAGTTAAAAATTAAAAAAACCCATATAATGATATTTTTGTGTATATACATGTGTGCACACACACATTTGTGTAGTGCAGCCAGAGAAAAATGTTAGGTGTTTTTAAATGACTCAGTAAAAATAGCACTTATTCTGATTTATAGCATGAAGCTATTGAGTCCAGATTGAATGTATTAAGAAAAACACATTGTTCACAAGGTTTTCATAACTTACCACTGCCAAAAGTTCTACCTGTCCATCTAATTTGTGTACATTCGTGTACCCCAGCCAGGGAAAGAGGACGGGCATTTCCTTTGTCTGTGGTCCACCTTCTTTGTTTGAGACAAAGCATCTCAGTGAACATGGCTTCCGTTTCTCACCTGGCTAGTGAACCCTGTTATCTGCCAGTCCCCCCTCACTCTGGCGCTGGTTCTACAGGTGTGAATGTCCATGATGATCCAAACTCAGATCTCCATCATTATGCAACGAACTCTCCTACTCACTGAGCTGTCTCTCCAGCCACTCATGATTATTTTTTAAACTGTTATTACCAATTTGTCTGTTTATATTAGACAGTTGTTTCTAGAAAGAAAGGTCATCTTCCCAGGGAAGTCAGATATTGATCAGGTTCTAAGCTTTGTGGTCAAAGGCACGACTCATCATTTGGTGGCACCCCAGAGAAATATTTCTCTTGCTTAGCCTTGCCATCCACAAAATTCTAGCATTATGCCCCCTAAAAACCACAGTCACGTTGCCCTTAAATAGATCTCTTTTTCTTGCAGGAGACTTGCTTAAATGTGCAACAAACTATCCAAGGGTCATTGGGTTCCTATGCAGTGAATGTGACATCAGCGGCAAAGCTCTGCAGTCAAAGTCTGTGCAGCAGTCATGGAAGGTGTGTTCGAAAGATACCCGAGTCTTCCTTTTACCTGCACATGCCTGCAAAAAGCCTTAAGAAACAAGTCATAAACAAGAGCTTCAGATTTGTCATTTCAGCAAGGAGTAAACTGAACATCGTAACACACATGAAGAATGGGTTTGTGTGCCAATGTTACTACGGCTGGCATGGAGAATCCTGCAGCCATCGCTTTTCATATCTCCTCAGTTGGAAGAGCAGGGCTCCTGTAACTGGAATGAATTCATTAGTTTGTCTTGGCATGGCTTCATTTGCAGTTTCACTGAGTTGTGGTTTCTCCCTTAGCACAATGCCATTTTTTCCCCCTGAAATGTTGATGAGTAGAAAATTTTGACCATGTTTAGCTTTAGCTTTCATGAAGGAATTTATTGTCTCTAGTGCACATGTAAATGATTCATTGGACGTTTATCTCATGTTGGACAGCAGGAAGAAAGAACATATCTGTTCTCAGGGAGCTTGGATGATGAATAAGAATAAGGAAGCAGCAAACAGTGGTGACAGTGCTTTATCAGAGGGCACCGTGTTAGCTTAAAAGGGGGAAAGGGAATCAGGCGCGATCCCCACAATGAGCAAGGCGCCACACTGAGGTGCATGAACAAAGAGATACTAACCCAAGAAAGAGACTTACAAAATGCAAGCTTTATGCCTGGTGATCAAGTGGACCATAGTTAGTCTGAAGGTAGGAGAGCACTGGAATAGAGGGGACAACATAAATTAATAGAGGACAGTGAGAGCTAAGAACCACCACCACACAGTTGTGCATAAAGCTCAGAAGAGAGGGTTTGAGGGTTTCGGAGAGTAGAAAGCAAACAAAAGGAAAGTAACAACTACCTTTCTAATAATTTGAAAGATCTGCTGATGTCAAATTGAAATTTTGAAGGATATTGTGTTTGCGGTCATCTATTTGGGTTTGCATATGTTTGAGCTTCCAGACTTTGTACTTAATCAAGTCCCCCCTAAAATGGTAAATTATTATGTATAACCCTAAGACAAGCACACATACTTCATTTTTTGTGTATCAGAAAATTTTCCAAGAGAAGTAAGCAAGGGATTCATCTCTTAGTCATAGATAAATAATAAAACTATAATAGAATGAATTTAGTAGAGGAAACAGATCTTATCAGACAGAATTACCTGTTAGAAACCAAAAAAAAAAAAGTGTTGTTCTCTGACTTTAGGCACACAAGTCAATTTGCCTATTGTCTAGAGGATTCAAAAAATAGTGTCACTCTTTAGTTAAGCACAAACTATTTATTAGTCACTTATTTTTCTTAAGTGTTAATTATCCTCACTACTCATTTTCTGTTGATCAGAAAAAATGTATGTCTTCAATTCACAAACAAGACCTTATATTCATATTTCGGCACTACATAAATTTGTGATCTTTATTTTTATGTGGAAGACATTCTTTAAGAACTTTCTAAAGTTACCTTCAAATGTAGACTGTCATCTTTGCTCATGATGATTTTCTTTCAGTATTTCTCAAATGATTTCCTTCCTTACATTTCTTTGTTCATTTATGACATTTCTGTTAGATAAGTCTTGGCTCTTCTTTGTCAGTACTCTGGGTTGATTTCCTTTAAGACTTTTTTCTTTCAACCATTTGCATCGTATTATAGATTTGTTCACTTTTCCCTATGATGTTAATTTAATTTCCTCCATATTTTAGCATGCATTAATTTGAAAGGACTCTTTTGTGGGTTAGTGTCATTCTAAGCAGTCTTTTGTTTTTTTTTTTTTTGGTACGTAGACTCAATAGCACCGCAAATCTCTCTCAAAATGAGAATTGTGTTGTTTATTTTCTGAGACAGCCTCTCCCTGCACAGTCCATTCTAGCTTTGGTCCTCCTTCCTCTTTGTCCCTGAATATTACTGTTGGAGACTAGCAACACCATGCCTGGTTCCAGACTTTGTTCTGCTTTTAAGATGATGGCTTCTAGTATGCACTTCGTTTTGTTTTCACTCCTTAATTCCTTCTCTTTTACCATGTTGGTCAGGATTAAATGACTAGCAGTCTTTGGTCATCATATCTATGAAGGATTAGAAAGAAAAATCCATCATAGGAATTTCATTCTCCATTTGAGTATTTTTTATTTTTATTTATTTATTGGTATATGTGGGTATGTACATGCCTGTGTGTGTGTGTGTGTGTGTGTGTGTGTGTGTATGCGTATGCGTGTGTTTCTGTAGAGGCCTGAGGGTGACGACTTCGGGGATTATCTTGGATTGCTCTATCTCTTTATTGTTTTGCTGTGCAATTTCCTTGTTCTCTGCCTTCAGGCCACCACCATTTTGTGCTTGGTAGCAAAGGCTTTAACCCTTGAGTCATCACCCCTGCCCGGCCTCCATGTGAGAATATCTACTGAGCCGAATTCTTGTGTTGCAGGGGAGGAAGGACCCTGTAAAAGGGGGTGGGATATGATGACAAAGATCATTCCATCATGTGAGTAGCAAGCAGGAAGGTTAGTAAGAACCCCATCAAAATAAGGAAAAAATTTTCATGGGTGAGGAGCCAATTCCCTGAAGAACTGAACACTCACTCCTGCATACCAGGGAGGCCAGTAATATCCAGTTTAACTTCTGTATTTCGTTTGGTCTAGCATACAGGCAGATTCCTATGTAGGAAGGCATATTTAAATATTCTGAGGTCAAGAGTCTGCCTGGCTTGCCATTCCACATACCTTAGGGAAATTAATGGCTCTGTGACCTGTGAGTGATGTTCTAATGAGCTGATCTAACATTGGTCTTCCATTCCTTTCCTTGTAATTAATTAATTGATTAAATCATCTATTTATTTATTTATTTATTTATTTATTTATTTATTTATTTGTTGTTTTCGTATTACTTTTTGTGATGGAAGGAACAGCTGAGATCTCTGAAGTGACCTGCTACTCTGCTAGCACTTGCTTGGTGCCTTTTCATTTTTATTTCCCCAGTCTATTCAATTTTGTCTGTTTCAGCGTATGGATCAGACCATCCCTTCTGGTTTTCAGCCTTATGTTACACTTTATCTAATGCTATGTGCTGAGAATAACACATCCAATTAATGAATGTGCCAAAGACACCACCTTGAGCCATTACATCTGGTGACGTCACATTTTTCTCAACATGAGATTTACTGCTCACTAAAAGTCAATCATCCTTCCTCATCAAGGACAGCACAGTAAGATACTTTTTTTTTTTTTAAGAATACATATTACATTACATAAAGCTTTTGACCGCTTTTACTCTTTCTCCTGGAAACTTAAAAACACAGTCTTCTTTACCTCCCTCTTTTTCCTACTAAAGTCCCAATCAGGTTTCCTTCTTCCTTCTTAAGTCAGTGAATTTAAATTGGATATTTTCAGAAAGAAATGGCCACTTGTACTAAGATGCTTTTAAAGAAGCCTGACTTTGGTTATAAAGAGCCCTAATGCAAGCCTCCAGTGTAGCAACCAGGCCTGAGTCACCCTTGTAATGACAGGTTTCCCGGGGCCAGCGAGTGCATCCTTGCCATTCAGTCTCTGCTTCGCACCAGGTGACTAAAGGACCAGCAACAATCCAAAGTAAAGGTAAACTATACTTTCTGTTCCGCTTCAAAGTTTTTAGAGATTGTCTGAAGAAATGTTTTCTTAGCGCAGTTAGAAGAAAACTAGTGCTCTTTCTTCTGACTACTCCAATTTCTTTTTTGATCTTACTTTATCATTTAAAACATAGCCATGCTTGTTTGAACACACTATCTTAAAAAAATGTATTGGTCACTGCCCGTTGTAAGTTGAACTTCAGTTGATTTTTTATTTAGCATACACACACACACACACACACACACACACATACACTTGTGTTTGAAAATGTTGTCACTCTTAGGACATTTAAGGATGACTTTGCTTCTCTTTGATGTGCATAGTTTCACTGTAGTGTTACTTTTTGCAGTGTACTGGATTGTCATGATCTTAATTGGTGACAACGTTAAATTGTATTCCACAAAAGGGTAGTAAATTAGCTCCAGCAAAACCATAGGATTACATGAGTTTGGGATATAGCCATAACTTTAACACTTTTTATAACTGATAGTAACAAAGAATTTCTCATGCTAATATTTTCTAGCACAGTATTTCATACAACATTATTTTTCTGTCTTCTTGTAACACATTCTAATAGAGGGTTGTCATTTTATAATAACCATTGCAGTTTTTAAAAAGCATGTAACATTGAAAAAGGATCAGAAAATGGATTTTTTACCATAAAAAACCTTAAATTTTTTACAATACTAGTAAAACAATTAAATATTTAGAAATGATCATCAATTTGCACTTCATATAAAAATCTCTTACTAATTAGAAAGAAAATAATATGTATGCATACATGTGGAGAGGTTTTTTTCTCCCAGAAAAAAGATTATAAAATGGTATAAAAAAGATAAATCTTAATTCATTGACTCTATTGGGGGAGAAATCTTAAAGTCAAGAAATCTTGTAAGGATGGAGACAAAAATCTGTCTATATTAATCTGTGTACATCAAGCATAAAGTGAAAGATTTGAAAAGTTACTGGTGGAATAGAATAGCTTAGGGAGTAAAACTTGATTACTTCATACACCTTCCTTCTCAGTTTATGAATTACTTATCTTGTTATGAGTATTACTATGAATAACAAACTTATAAATCTGACTTTTTCTTGGGATGTGCTGGAGCAAATTTAGTATTTAAAATTATATTTATATTTGCATCTTGATCTACAATTACTTTTTTGTTGACATTTTAGTCACTTCGGTTGGAATATTTCTTGAATTTTTCTTCACAGAATAGAATTAAAGATAAGTTTCTTTTTTTTAACATTTTTTATTATTATTTCCGCTCATACAAACTTAATAGGTACACCAGTTCCCTCCCTCCCTCCCTCCCTCCCCCCTGAACCCCCTGCTCCCCCTCCTTACCCCTCCCTCCCCATCCCCCAGTGCCTCCCCCTCAATTTCCAGAGAATCCTTTAATGTGCATGCCAGACTCTCCTCTGGGCCCTCCTCTCCAATGATGTACAAGGACCCAGTGGCATTTCCCTGAACCCTTTCCCGTGTTCCCCTTAAGCATAAGAACACTACTGTGGAGAATTAAAGATAAGTTTCTAGCAAGAATAATTGCCAGATGTCTTTCTCACATAATAAAGCTTCTTAAGTACAGGTCTAATGTCATGGTAGTTTCAAAGGAATGAATCTCACATTCTCCTTTTTTGGAAAATAAATCTATTCTTTAAGAGTTTATGCTTCTTTGATACAACATATTGGGAAGGTTGAAAAACAAATACAGCATTCTTAGTTGAGTCAAGAGTTTATGATTTGAATGTTTGTAAATTTCCTTACTGTGTCAAGGGATCCTCTCAAATTATCAGGACAACTTATGATCTAATTGTTCACTTTTTCATGATGCAGTGTTTATAACTAACATGCACTTAGTAGTTTAAGTAAATAAACATTACTGCAAAAAATTAAAAATCATTTGTATGAAAAAATATTTACATTTATGATTGGCATATGTTGTTATAGTTACTGCAAGATCTCTAATTTCTTTATTAATACCCAAGTTCCAAAGAGCTCCTGCACTCAGTGGTGACCAGAGTGGAGAACAAGTGCACTAATGATTTAACAGAATGCTTGCAAATTAATGCTTTGCTAATTACTGTATTTGGCATTTTGAAAGTTATTTTTCATACAATAAATGGGTAGCTCTCTGGTTCTAACATAGAATAAAATATTTGCTATTAAAATTTGCTGGCAATTTGGCTGACTTGGCATATTCAGCTGCAACTTCAGGAGCTAGATCATTAATCTAGGAAGCATAGTCAAAATGCAAGCCCAGTTCATTAGACAGATACCTATGTAAGAAGTCATACAAGACAGAAACCCCAAAAGTGAAGGAAAAATACATGCAAGCCCTGTCTCTGGGCTTTTTCTTTCTTTAGGAGACAGAATCTTCTCACATTGTTCAATGATAACGAATTTGTCAGATCCTAGTCAAGTGTACTGAAGGCTGATGTGGGTATTTCAGATAGGAGACAGTTATGAAGTCAAAGGGCATTCAAAGTCAGGCATGAATCAGTGAAATGTGGGCATTAAGAACATAAGCATAAAATGCTCTAAAGAAATCTAACTCAGCAGGTTCCATCTGGGTTAGAAAAATCTGTCCTGAAAGAAAATGTCAGTCAGTCAGTCAGAGAGAGTGAGGCACAGAATTTTCAGGAAGCACAGATGTGGGACACTTAAGATTATCTCATATTCATGTTAGAGAACAAGAATTTAAACTCTAGTGCATAAATATATATTTTAAGAGATTTCAGTTTGTAAGCAGAAATTATCAGTCAGGACTATGTATTTATAAATATCTTCAATGTTTTTCACCTATTTTCCCTAAAAGAAATAGTGTTGATGTGCTAAAAGATAAATTAAACAATAAAAATGAAAATGTGAAACCATGAATTTTTTCCCAGTGTGCTGATGTTAGTAGTGTTTTTCAGAATTCAATAATTATTTTTGCATGTGTATATGTATGTAGTGTATGTGTGTGTGTGCGTACTTGCATGCATGTTCATATGTCTATGCATCAGGAATTGTGTACGTGAATGTATATGTGTGCATGTATGTGTGTGTGTGTGCATATGGGTATATGCAAGTTCATATGTGAATGCATCATGAATTGTGTACGTGAATGTATGTGTGTGTGCATGTGGATGTATGTAAGTTCATATCAGGAATTGTGTATGTGAATGTATATGTGTGCATGTATGTGTTTGTGCGTGCATGTGGAAGACTGAAGTTGACTTGTAATTTCTTACTGATAATTCTTCATTTATTGAGGCAGAATCTCTTGACTGAACCCAGAAGTCACTGTTTGGCTAGTCTAACTTTCCAGTTTGCCATGAGAATCTTATCTCTTCCTTTTGAGTGCTGGGATTACAAGTATCAGGGAATCTTTTCAGGCTCTAACATAGGCATTCAGGATCTGAACTTTGGTCCCCATGCTCGCAGAGCAAACTACTTATCCACTGAGCTATCTCCATAGTCCATATTCTAAGCTTTTAAACCTTTATGCTGTCTTTGGCATGTTGAACTGAGATTTTTTTTTTCATTTTGCATCATAACCAGCAATATCAGATAAAGTTCAAAATCTGTTTTAGAAAGGATTTGCAACAGGAAAGGGTGAGGCTAAACAAAGAAATAAATAATATCATGAACACTGGAGAAATACAAACAAGGTCAAAAGTAAAACTTCAGCAAAAAGGCGTAATTGGATGAAATACAATGGAATTGAATTACTTATGAATATCAAAGAAATGCTGTGGAATGGACAAGATGATAATTTTATTTCATTAGTTACTTGCAATTAGATTGGCTAATTCATCAAAAGTAATATGCAGCTATGAAATTGAGAAAGAACTACCAAGTCATCTTTTCTACAACTGATTCTTTTACATATTGTTGTCTGCTGATTAGAGGGCTGTCATATCTACAGTCAGAGAAGGCTACTTTCCTACTTGCTCAAACATTATGCTGTTATGTCAATGCATTTTATAAATCATAATAGTGTTAATTTATTCAACCCTATCATCAGCATTCTTATTGAATATTTAAGACACCACTAGTCTCTGTTGGCTTTTCCTAACTATGTATAATTAATCTATCATTAGTTATTAATACTCATATGCAGATTATGGTGTTCACTTCAATTAACACACACACACACACACACACACAGAAAAAAAAACCTTGTTGGAAAGAAGATACTAGAAGGAGGTGATGAGGCACTATGAGGAGAAAAATGGCAAGATTTCATTCCATACATAAATTAAGCTGTCGAAGGATAAAAAGCACATGAAAATTTTAATATGTTATTGTTTTTAGCCTATAAAGTGGAAATCATATATACTTCAAATCTCTCTCTCTCTCTCTCTCTCTCTCTCTCTCTCTCTCTCTCTCTCCATGTCTTTCTAGTTAATGGGTTTTTACCTTGGAGTAACAGAAAGGATTCAACTTTCTAAAATCATACTATTAAATTATTTGTTAAAATTATTCATCTCAAGGATGATTTTGTTTCCAAAACCCTTAAGTTTTATGAACTTTTAATTAAACTAATAGCTTCTAATACTAACTTTAATAATACATACAAAATCCCACTTGGCTTCCCCAAAATCCCAACAGAACTTCTGCCCACTTCTCTTACTTAGTGTTCTGCTTGCTCTACTTGGAGATAAGTAATGCAGCCAGTTTTTTGAGAATCCTTCCACAGATATTCCTCAATATGCCAATTATATGTATGTATGTATCTATAATGTATATTCATATATTAAACAGATGTCAACAGCTTAAAGCACATCTACAACAAATACATACTCTCAGGAATATGTCAACGCCTAGGGACCTTTTATACTTATATGTAGAGGCAACCTTATTTTTTGTTATAGGTACCTAATATTCCATTGTGTAGAAGTTTTTGCTTTATGGACCTTTCTCTTGATGTAATTTCCAGTATTGGTAAGTATAAGCAATGTTACAGTAAATATTATGGAGTTTTAGGTGAGAGGTTTGTGCATTTATAATTTACAACTGCTGTATTTGAGACTGTGCTCCATTCCTGTTCAGTTCACCTTTCTCAAAATAGTTATTTTTTTAAATAAAGTACAGAAATTGATACTTTTTGCTTCTCAAGTAAAGTTCTAATCTTCAACCATCTCTGTCAGGATTGAGGCAGAATATGTAGCCCAGGTGTACTTCTTAAGACTGGACAATATTATCTGGGCTATAGAATTTGGTCTCTCACATGCTGACTGCCCGTCAGCTGTACATAGTGACCTTCGGATTTAAGACATGAAACCCAGGTTAGGTTATAGCTATTACAGTTTCTCTCTGGCACCTTGTCTCATATCTCAGCTCTTCTACTGATAACTTGGGTCATATTTAGGGAGGGAAGTATTTGAAGGTACAAACTGCACTATTGGAATTGAAAAAGATTTGGGTAACTTTGCAAAGACAATGAAGGTATTTTTAAGTTTAAACAATTTAATTGGAAAGCTGAAGATTTATATCAACTTAGTTTTACTTTAGTGAGCTTGGTTAAAAACAAGTTATCAGAGAAATATTTTATTTAAATCTGGTCCTAAGACTTTGCATGCTTTTCCAAGAAAGCTGTTCATTGTGGCTGCAAGAAATTACAAGCCTTAAAAGACAAGCAATGTGTTTTGACAAAGACTAAGCATACAACTTCATGCAAATGGAATTACATTCTCTCTCTGATTACATTTCTTGAAATTGCTCCAGAGAAAAGATGACTTCTTGCATTGAATAGTAGCTAATATTCCATTAGTACTACAGCCATGTGACTTTTCATAGGGGGAGGCTCAGAAAGTGTGCGCCCACTGCTAAAAGAATGCAAGGAGAAACCCAAGGAAGGATTCTGCTCAAGTCATGTCTGGTGAATGATGAGTTTACGGGGGCTTCTTACAAGATCATGGGGGTAGTTTTAGGCGGTTTCTGATCACTAGGAAGCCTCAATCCAGCTTGAGTGATGATTCAAGAAAGTTATGTGAATAGCATCCAAGCTCAGTACTGCTGATGACTCAGAAGAGCTGCATTACTTAATATTGCCTGTCTGCTGGAAGGCAGCTACATCCCGAGCAGTCTGCTCCTCCCCAGCAGTTGCTGACCTCTCACTCACATCATCAGGGGCCTTATGAGTCTCATGGGTGTCATGAGTTACGTGAGCACCATTCCTCTCATAACAACTTAGTCTCAGCTAACAACATGCCACTTTTGAGGTGAGTCTCTGGCCACACCTACGAGGAAGTCATTCATTAAAGCAGGCTCTGCGCAAATCCACAAGAGATTATCTTGATTGCATAAATGATGTAGAATGCCCATGGATGGCAGGTGGATAAAGCAGAAAGAGCTGGAGCATACTGTTGATAGGCAGGCTAGAAAGTAAGAGCGTGACATTGGTCTGTGTCCCCTCTTCAAAGATTTGGTGGCTGAGGTGGCCAGATCTCTCAGCTCCTGATGTGGTCGGCCTTCTCCTTTTATCATAGACTGTGAGCTGGAATGAAAGTCCCTTACTCCTCCAAGTTGTTTGGGTTAAGTAATTCTGACACTAGTAGTATGTGAAGCTAAAACAGAGACTGATGCCCAAAAAGTAGGGTGCTGAAGTGAAAAAAGACAGCAAGGGAGCATTTTGTTCCGAAGGTAACAGCTACTCTATGGGTAACAATAAACAACCATATATAGATTTATGAACCTTAAACTTATTTTTAAGAAAACCGGAAAGGAAACTGTTTTGCAGATCCCACTTAGCATTAACAGTTCTAAAATTTATTGGTAGTGAGACACCAGCATATTCTGATCGTGTCATGAATCAGAGTGATAATAAAATTCAGGACTCAAGGATAAATTATGAAATTTAAAGAGATGCCTTCATATAATGGATCCTGTCAACATAATCATGACAGACATGTAGAGAAAACAATTGTTAGAAAAATTGAGAAGTCTCTGCCATTGAGACACTTGGCTTCTTCCGGAATGCTAAGACCCAACTTACTAAACAAAAGAAATTCATGAAAAGAGAAGAGATGTCGCACATCTGTTGTCACTAAATGAATTTATATGAGAAAGTAGGTCAACACTTTTAAAGAAGTCAGAATACAGCATTGAACTTAGTGGCTCTGCTCCATCCTCCCATTTGGAAAATATTTTCATATTTTACTATGGTCAATACATTTTCAAAAAGGTCAATACTTTCTTAGAGTTTTGAGAAACCATTGCATTAATTGAATTTCTTAAGGGCTATGAACTCCAGCGTATCTTTTTAAACCATAATGGATCTAATTTGATACTCAAAAAAGGGAATTTTTAAAAGAAAATTCCAATATTATAGAAAAGAACTGTAACATTGGGCAATCTGTGATCCATTAATATTTTCCAGAATAATTGCTCTAATCAGTAAGTTTTTTTTCATATGTGTGTGTGTGTGTGTGTGTGTGTGTGTGTGTGTGCACACGCGCGCGTGCGTGCACCAAAGCAAACTTGAGTGTGTGAGCCTGTGAAAGCACAGAGCGACTTTGGGAATCATCCTGGATCACTTTACCTCCTTACTATTTTCCTCTGGGGTTTCCCAGGCTGCACCTTTCACAGCCAGAATCTGCCATATCTGCCTGGCATTTTTATGTGGAATCTAGAGATCCTTCTGCTTTTGAGGCAAAAATTTTAACCCCAGAATCATCTCTCCAGTGCTAATTGTGCTAATTTTGAAAAAGCAGTAATCCTTATTGTTTGGATGAAAAACGAAACAATACTGAATGAACAAGGACAGTTGTTTAGAGTTATTGTCCAAATTATGCAAAGAATTTTTTTTGAATACTTGCACTTAGGAAGTGGGAGACAGATAATCACAAGTTTAAGGCTAGCTTCATTTACAAAGTAAGTCTTTGCCTTAAAAATAAAAAGCAAAGCAAATTTTAAAACCAATAAACAACAACAACAACAAAAAACAACCAATCTCCTAGGTGAGGTACTTGCTTACTTATTGTATTGTTATATAACAATTTTTTTCTGAATTAAAGCATTTTATGCTGGAAGCTAAGACAGATCTAAAGTAAAATATTCTGTCTTGAAAGGAGACCTTTTCCCCATTCTTTTATTTTTTAAATGTGGCATACACGAATATAGTGAATTCATAATATTTTCAATTTCTACCCTTAAGTCCTAAATCCCATCTCCCCTCCTTTTCTCCTTATAAACCTTCATCTCCCCCACCAAGCCTTCTCCTATTTTCAAATCTTTTCACTTCTGCAGCCCACTGTGTTTCACTTAGTTTAATGTCTAGCATCATAGATCAGTGTGTGTATCATTGAGGAAAGCATTCTCCCTTTCATCCCCATCAGCATTAGTTCTTATCAGTCTCAGATGGGTGTAAAGCTTCTTGAAATCTTCCTACTTTCATGGTGAGGTGTTGAGACAGAGCCCATACAATTTTTGCATACGTATACATATCTGCCATGAAATCTTATAGATCACAACTCTGTTGTGTCCAGGAGTTAATGTCTGGCCCACCAATGTATCACTTCAAACTCTTACAATCTTACCATCCCCTCTTCCTTGATGCTTCCTGAGCTTTGGGGTGGGGGTGGGTGACATACATATATGTCACAGACATTGTTTAGGGACAAGCAGCCCATAATCACTTACTTTCTGCATTGGTGAGTTGTGCTTTTCAGGAATAAACTGCTTGTGCTGTAGAAGGAGGCTTCTAGTTGAGGGCTGAAAAGTGCTTTCTAATCTATGGGTATGATAACAGGTATTTACAAAGCAGTTTGGTGCCGCTAAACTGGTGTAGCAGTTTTCCTAGCTCAAGATTCATAGTCTGCTCTTGTACGGGGACTATGTTTTTCCCTTTTTGTAGGTTCTTGTTCTAGTTTACAGAAATGTATTCCATTCTGATAAGCGGGCCTTAAATCTGATCAGAAAGCTGTTGCTTATCTCCTTGGTATTCATGCCAGTATTACACTGGTGTTCACTTGTTGCCATGGTGATTGCTACTGCAACTTGCAGATTTCACAGATTGATGAGACCTTTGTTTTTCTCCCCTGGAAGGTTCCATAATACTCTATAGTACTATGTAAGCTATCCAGCAGGGAGGAAGTTTCTAGACAAGTTCCAGTTGGTATTTTTTTGTTCTGGATCCATATGTATTGCATCTTCAGTAATAGGCTCTTACTATCAGTTTCTGGAAGGCAACCAAGGGCAATGGCAAAAGATTATACTGTTTTCTGGAATCTGTCAGATCTTGGTGCATCTTGCTAGAGAATCTTTGCACAGCCTTACCCTATTTTTACAGACAATTTCTAGGCTCCTTTCCTCTTATCCCTCACTTCAGTGAGTCTTTCCATGTAAAATAGAATATGTGCTTTATCTGTTTCCTTTGATACTAGTGACATTCAATTTACTGAATGCTTTATTTTTTACCTATTTTATTTATGATCCTCCCTTATAGGGATTTCGGCTCTGTGCAAACATGGTTTGTTCCCTATTGCTGTCCCACACTTAGAATGGAATTCTAGAACACAGAACCATGTTTATTTCAGATCATAAACATTTTTAGATCTTATATGATGAACACTGTTTAACTCTATCTTTGCCTACACACTGCTGCCCCAAACTTACCTTGGATGCCCCTGCACCAAAGTGAGTTGATCATTTTGTTTGTTCAAGGGAGAACGAGCTCATCTCTTTGGCCACGGGTAAGAGGATACCAGAAACAATCTATTACAGGATGGAGACTTTGTGGGGGTGATTTGAAGTGGAGACTCACTCTATAATGGAGAGTGTCAGAAAACAATGAGGATGGTGTGGATGCATGAGTAAAAGTAGTAGTTATGGACTGAGGAGATGGTTTGATGGTTAAAGTGCTTACTGTGTACGAAAAAGGACAGCAATTAAAATTCCCAGATCTTATGTAAAATGCCAGATGGGTGTGCCAGCCCACCTGTAATTCCACTCTTTAAGGTGGACAGTAGGACTTAAAGCAAGCTAGCTAGCCAGACTAGTCTTATCAGTGAGTTCTGTGTTCAGTTAGAGAATAAGATAAAAGAATAATCTAGGGTGATTTCTGATATCAACCTCTGACTTCCATCCACATACACACAGATATGCATGGATATTTGTATACACACACATGCCCATACACATGTGAGCATGCACACACATGGTGGTCATGAGTAAAGCCCTGGGAAAGGGGGGCAAGATCAGCGCTGGGATTTGTTGTCATTTTATAGTAGCTCAGCTTTCTCCCTGTGTTTCCTGCTCTGTTAGGAAATCTGAGAAACCTACTTCTCTTTCCCTATTGTCTTCCATCCATGTGTTATTTCACTGTGAATCATTTACTTGGGGCTTCCCAAATGTGTTTGCTCAAGATTCTCCATTGAAAGGGAGTGAATGGTTCTTTCTGTATTTTCTCAGATAAACCCTGATCCTAAGTAAAGATAAGTGGATGAAAAATTTAGTAGACAAATTCTAGTTAAATTTCTTATTCTTACCCACACGATCTTGCTAATTCCTCTTCAATTCTCCCAATTAGATTTAAAAAATTTTTTTTAATTTATTCAATTGTGCGTGTGTGCATATGTATGTGTGTGTATGTATGTATGTGTGTGTGTAGAACCACGGGCGAATTCTGGAACCACCATGGACCGCCTCCACCTCCTCCTTGTTTACTCTGCCCCGGGATTCACAGACTCCGCCCTACCAGGATCTCAGAAACGCAGGCCCGGCGTCTATATGTGGGGTCTAGGAGTCGAACTCAGGACCTTACTCCTGCAAGGCAGAGGCTTAACCCTTGAGCCACCTCTCCAGCCACTCAATTAGATTTTTTTTAAAAAGGAATAGATCTGAGAGAGAGAGAGAAAGAGAGAGAGAGAGAGAGAGAGAGAGATCAGAGAGCAAAGGCAGGCTGTTATGGCCGTCTCATGGTTAGGTGTGGTAACAAGATAGGATTCTCTGTTAGAATGACTGGTTCAGATCCAGCAGGGCTCAGTAGTGGTATGAAAGTGGAAAAAAGCCTTTGGAATGTTGAAACAAAAGGTTAGTTTAGAATAGTAGGCATGAAGAATCACCCTGGTAAAGAAGGAGGCAAGAAAAACAGAAATAGTGGACTGAAGAAAATATCAGAGACATATTAAGAGAAAGGAGCTGTGGTGTGCCATTCATCCTGAACTAGCAGAACAGTGGAGGGTGCACCAGGATCCTGCACACATGGGAGACCTGGGTGCAGAGTTGTTTAATTATTTTGCTGGTATTCCTTAAGTGCCAGCACATTTTTGTCAGTAGTAACTCCTGCCATGCAGCATGTAATGAACACCTCCAGTTACTGAGAGAGCAAGGAGAAGAATATTACAGAGGAGGAGAAAAGAATCAGCAGGAGGTGATTCATAGAAGGATGTTCCGGGTTCTGATGAGAGAAAGCTACAGTCTATGAAAAGTTGGACTCTCAATAAAACTAGAGATGAAAATGGATTTATCACAATGGATACCAAGGAAATTCAGAGAATCATAAGGTCATACTTCAAAAACGTATATTCCATAAAATTTCACAATCAGAAAGAAATGGATGAATTTCTATGTATACACAACTTACCAAAATTGAATTGCAATTAAATGAATTATTTGAGTACTATGATCCCTCTTGACTTATAAAATTAGATTTCTTTCAAAATAGTGCTTTCTCCAAACCAAAATTGAGGCCTTCAAACATAGATACTTCATTTTAGTAATCAGAGAAAGTTTATTCATTTTTGGGCTGCAGAAGAGTGGATATTTAGTCTATGAATGAAAATATTTATCTCTCTATCTTGTAATGTATCACCTTTATGTAGGACTTCTTAAACTCCTCCAAGTACTCTTGATGAGTTCCTTAGTTTTATTCAAGGACCTCTATTGGTGAGATACTATTGAGTTTGGTTGCTGTCCCCTAGTGGTTAAACAGGGTAGTTGTACAAAACAGGTCTTGGGATGGTTTTTGCAGAAGGAAATCCTCATGAACTTCAGGTTCCTTGTTGTCAGCAGTTGCATCAGAATCTAGCTTGAGTGAGCAGGAAAGGTGGACCTGATGAGAGCAATGTTTTTATGATATAGCAGCACCATGGAGAGCAGTGTTTCCATGTCCCTGCCCAACCTACCCTCTCACGCACCCACCCAGACTAGCCACTTCTAGACACTGGAAATTTTGTCAGATCTAGCCTTGTTACCTCTTCACCTCTTTGAATCCCAAGATCTGGGATGAAAATTTAGAGTAGGATATATCTAACTGGCATGTTCAAGGCTCATACCAGCACAACAGCTGTAGGGGAAGCAGGGGAAGCATCTGGATTCTTGGGCTACTGGATGAAACAGAGGCTCCACCTTCTCCCATGATAGCTGTGGTACAGAATTGAGGAAAAAAGAAGGGATCTATTTCCTGGATTCTTAGTCATAGGACAAATGGCCACTGCTGAGGTGTAAGTACCATAAATTTTCATTTTAATGGTATAAAAGGATGCATGCCATTAGAATCTTTAATGATCATGCTCAAGAATATTTATATTGTATTTGCCTGTTCTACAGATAAGTGATTCAAAGATAATGTGACAACGTGGCTACCTTCCTTTCTAACTCTTGCCATCTGAGTCTTCTTGTCACCTCAGGTCACTTTGATTGTCACATGTCCACTGCAAAACCTTATCATCCTCAACTCTCTTCTCCTCCTTATTCCCCAAAATAATTGCTCTAATAAGTAGCTATGTACTACATTGGTAAGCATTGCCTTTTCTTTCATGTAATGTGACAACCATCAAGGATCTAAATCTCAGTTTCCTCATTGGGAGAACGGAATGGTAATTATAAGGTTCACATAGTTGTTATAATATAAAATTAAATAATATTTATAAAGCACCATAGCACCCAAGTGCCATGCTTGGGATTTGGAGAACTTTCCAAAATTATTGTGGATATTTTATGTATTCTTTCCTTCATGAGTATGTCCATATTTTATGCATATTTTATTCATGTTTTAGTTTGATGCTCCTTAAACATTGGTTAAATTTTATTGCTCCATTCTGATTTATTTATTGGACTCATTAAGACTTTCAAATAAAATGTGCTTTAAAATTGTAGATGCATACTAATGATAACCATTCAGTATTTGAGTTGTTCTACTAACAAAAAATTAAATCTCTTCACAGGTCCTTTGGATTACATTAACGAAAACATAACATAAGTTTATATCTTATCATGAAGCTATTATCTAAAAGACAATTAAGACGTCATAATGTTCACCTTATATTGGGGCTGCTTGTATTTTTTATTTTGAAGTCTATCTCCTCTCTGAAACCTGCCCGACTTCCAATTTATCAAAGGAAACCTTTTGTAGCTGCTTGGAATGCTCCAACAGATAGGTGTTTGAAAAGATATAATTTAACGGTGAATTTGAACATGTTTGATTTGATTGGAAGCCCTCTGGTCAAAGCCATAGGTCAAAACGTGACTATATTTTATGCCAACAGATTGGGATTCTACCCATGGTATACATCAACTGGGTTCCCCATCAATGGGGGTCTTCCTCAAAATGCCAGCTTACAGGACCATCTAGAAAAAGCTAGAAAGGATATTGATCATTACATCCCTGCTGAAGATTTCAGTGGACTTGCTGTTATAGACTGGGAATTTTGGCGCCCACAATGGGCTCGGAACTGGGACGCAAAAAATATCTACAAACGGAAATCGAGAGAGTTTATTTCTGATAAGCAACAGCATGCATCGCTGGCTGATATACAATATTTGGCCAAAGCAACTTTTGAAGAAAGTGCAAAAGCTTTCATGGAGGAAACCATCAAATTGGGAATTAAGAGCCGGCCCAATGGCCTTTGGGGTTATTTTTTATATCCTGATTGCTACAATTATAATCTCGCTGCCCCAAACTATACGGGATCATGCCCAGAAAGGGAAGTTTTGAGGAACAATGAACTCTCCTGGCTCTGGAATAGCAGTTCGGCTTTGTTTCCTGCTATTTATATCAAGAAAGCCTTTGAGGGCAGTGAAAACATCCTGCGCTTCTCACAGTTTCGGGTACAGGAGTCCATGAGGATCTCCAACATGACATCCTACGATTATGCCCTGCCTGTATTTGTCTACACACGACTGGAATACAAAGATGAACCTTTATCTTTTCTTTCTGAGGTAAGAAACTCTTGCCCAGTGGTAAAGAAATTCCTCCCTATTTTTAAAAGAGAAATTTCCTTGCTAACTATGCTTTTTGAAGAATACTTAATTAATAGGCTGCCAGTACATGATTCTTTGCTTGACTATTGACCTACTTAGGGTATTGTTTCACACAAATTTAGCTGTAGCTTACTTATAATGACATTCTTTTAAGGAGCACAGCAATGCAAGAAGGGCTTAAGGGATGAGACCAGCAGCTACTCCAGTTCCTTTGATTACATTGTGAAAGATTATCAAAATAGTTTGTGATGAGCAGGTTAGAAATTTGGAGAAGATGCTTTAAAGTGCAGTTGTTAACATGAACATGGGAAGCCATTCCTGTTTCTAGCCTCACTGTCTCTAATATAAAAAGGGTTTTTTTTTCTTCCTTACAATGCATAATACCAAATTTGGTAATTTACATGCAATGTAAATGTGTGGAAATGGACTTAATGCAACTAATCTGTATTTTTCAAAACAACTAAAATGCTATGTTTTATGTGATTTTTTGGTACATGATTGGGGTTTATGTACGTGTTTGTGTGGGTGTGTACTTACTTGTACGTGGGGGCATATAGGCAAGTATGTGTGTGCGTGTAGAGGACGGATGCTGATACAAAGTGTCTTTCTTCATTGCTCTCTACTTAGCTTTTAAGACACAGTCTCTTACTCAACATGGAACTCACAGCTTAACCTAACTTGGCTGACCAATGAGCCCCAAGTACTCATTCTCTTCTGTGTCGCCAGTGTTGGGGTTACAGGCACGTGCCACTGTGCCTAGCTTTTTAATGTGGGTGCTGTGGATCTGAAATGATATCGTCATGTTACATGGCAGATATTTTACCAACTAAGCCATCTCTCTAGTCCTAATAATTTATTTTTACAATTAAGTAAATTTTTCTTTTTAAGTATATTTTACTTATGAGAGAGAGAGAGAAAGAGAGAGGAGAGAGAGAGTGCACAGGCACAAAGAACTGGTGGAGGTCAGAGTGGAACTTTCAGAGCTCAGTTCAGATCTCTCCTTCCATCCTGTGGCCTTACAGAACTGAGTTCCCCAGGTTTCGCCTTACCTGCTGAATTATTGCCAACCTCCAAAATATCTTTGTAAATGTATGAGAAAGCTAGAAATGTACATGCTGTGGTTTGAATGTGAAAATGCTCCCTCCTTTGGTTCATGTCCTAGAGTACTTAGTCCACAGATACTGGTGCTGGTTGGAGACATTACGCAACCTTTAGGAGGTGGAGCCTTACTGGAGAAGTACATCCTGCAGGAGGGGTTAATAGCCTGTCCTACTTCCTATCCTCTATCTCTGCTTCCTGGTGTGAATGCAATATGAAAGCTCTGCCTCCTGCTGCTACCATGACCTCCTCGCCTGCTGCCATGTGCTCTCTGCCAGGATGGACTCTATCCCTCTGAAACTCAAATCAAAGTATAAAGCCTTTCTCCCTTGAATTGCTTAGGTCAAAGTATTTATCATGGCAATCAAAGAGAAAACAAAACAGTAAGTGAGAGCCAGTTGTTTTGGTTATTGCTGCTCTCTGACCATAATGAACATAAAACTGATAGAGTGATGGGGGTCTTTTGAATTTAATATTTACTCATTAGCAGATAGCTTTACAATATTCAGTTAAAGCTCAAAGAAAAATAAGTGCTATTGTGTCTGTAATGATTACTTAAGTCATATATGCTACCAGAGATGACTTTCAGGCCAGAAGAGTAACCTTAAAAATAGGTAAGCTTTCAGCCACATTTTCTCTTCTGATGTTATATTGCTTATTTAAAAAGAAACTTTCAGGAAACCACGGATTTGTATAATTATGTTTAAACTTCCTATACTGAGAACACCTGAAATCTGTTTAGACTTTCCCAATGTGTGATGTGGTGTTTTGCAATACTACTCAACACCAAAGGTTTATTATATTTTAACAGAGAACGTTCTTGTTTTCTCCACCATTACAAAATTCATTGCAATGACATTATGAGTGCTTGACATTCCTAGGTGGAGGTTTAGGAAACATCAGGTATGGACTTTGCTATGCGTATTCCTCAGGAGGACAGCGCCTGTGTGTGAGGTATGGAAAACATTATATTTCTGATGCTATTCAGAAGATGAGAAAAACATCTTCATTGTGAACTGCTATGCATGCTACTCAGAAAAGTCTCATTGCATACTTGAATGAAGAATGAAAAGAGGTCAGTACTTTCTAGGTGATTAGAAAAATTGTCTAAATACTGACTGTGGCATACAGGATCAAACTTTTATATTATTTTACAATTTTTCTGCTTTTGTATGTTTAGTTTGAGCAAGTGTCTTTGTTTAATGATAATAAACTTACTTAAAAAACAATAAACTTTAAGCGTTCATTTCAAAAGGCCACTTAAGAGTGCTGGCAAATTCTTCACACTGTGCAAACCTAAAATAAGCTTCATTATTTAATATCAAGAACCTCAGAACATTTTTGTTCCCATTCTTGAAAGTAGCAGTCATAGGCTGAGCCTCATCCCATTCTGCCTCTGCCTCCTTTCTGAAAGGCAAGCTATTTTCCAAGTGTTTAAAAGCATCAGCGTACACATCATAATACTCTATCCACAACTCTGCCTGCAAATTAAAAAAAAAGATGTTCATTTTTTTCTTCCAAACTACATGTTTTTGACTTTCTCAAACACCACTGTATTTTAGAATGCATACAGAAATATAAAGTTTGAATTAGTGGAAAGATTTCACACTAAATAGGAAATTTTTTTTAACCTATTTGGCACTCAGTGCTTCAGATTCAGACCTAGAGAAGTATTACAAAATTCAAATGAGAAATGGTGTATGAAAATTTGAATTACTGCAGAAATGTTAGTGGGATATCATCACTTTTGACAGGCATTAAAATATTATCTTTAACCATGGGATAGCTAAGAATCTCAGTCAGCAGGGAGACAGAGGAATATTATAGAGGCACTAATATCTCACCTCACGTGGAAGATTGAGTGCATTATCTACATATAAATATAATCTAGGCATGATCTGAACGCTTTTCTAATAATATGAAATGAATTTGCTCATCCAAAGGAAGGGTTTTTCTGGAATTAATTAGTGTTCATCCACTAACACTAGTAAGTCCACTAGTTTACACTCTGTCAACCTACACCGGGCACCCTTCTAAGTAAACTGTGGTAAGCACTAGAGACCAAAACCTAAGTATAGAGGATGAATTCCCTGTGGTCCCTACCCTGATCTTCTGAAACCTTGATTAGTTCTGAGGTCATGGTAAGAGTCAAATAGCCACATGCCTCTCTGGAAGCCAAGAGGGTCTTTTGTTTTTTGTTTTATTATTTATTTATTTATTTATTTATTTATTTATTTATTTATTTATTTATTCCACTCATACAAACTTAATAGGTACCCCCTCCCCTCCCTCCCTCCATTCCTCCCCCCAAGACGGTCTTTATACTGTAGCTGCTTTGTTCTTTTGCTTATTTCAGGTGCTGCCATCTATGTAGCTCAGACTCTTAAGTGGTCCCTGTTTCATCCCGTAGACATCTTCTCCCCCTAGCAGCATAGTGCCCCTGATTTTCTGATCTTCAAAACGAAGTCTCTATGTGATTCAATTGGCATCCTATATTCTGTCAGATGACAGTGAAATAATTTGGTGATAAACTTTTATTAATATCTGATACTGACTCCTTATCTTTGATCAAGATATGCTGGAAGACTTGCTTTTGTGCATGTATACATGTGTGTGCATGTTCATGTGTGTGAGGGCACATGTATACCTGCATGTGTGTGTTCATGTAGAAGCTGGAGGTTGATGCTGAGTGGCTTACTGGATTATACTTTGCTTTACTTGCTAAAGTAGGGTCTCTTTCTGGTCCTAGAGCTCATTGACTTGGACAGTCTAGCTAGCTGTTTCCTCTGTGGACATCCTGTCTCTTCCTCTTGATGACTAAAAAGGTGGACCAACATGTCCATCTGACACTTATATGAGTGCTTGGGATCTAAATTCCATTCCTCATGTTTATGTACCAAGTACTTTATCTACTTATTTACCTCCACAGTCTCAAGTATTGCTATTCTTGATTAGTCCCAATAAATCCTCTTATATAGTAGTATTAAAGGAGACACCAAAAAGAAACTAACATCACCTTAGAAGGTGTATCATCACATACATCTGTTGCTTCCATATTTACTGATCATCATGGATACCTATTATATAAATACAAAGCATAAATGCTAAATTTGACACCTCCTTTTATGACAATATCCCAACCTTAAGGCAGACTGTAGGAGATGCTGCACCTTTGATCATACCACCTGACCCCTGTTATATCAGAGTAAGTAGCTTGAGAAGTTTGGTTTGCTTGTGCCTTTGACTGAGTCAAAGGACATAGACTCCTCAGTATACAATCTGAGCAATGCTTATATTCAGCAGACTAAAATCTTCCAGATTCTCTCATCTTCATCCTTTCATTTGTGCCTCATAGAAACTCTTCTTCCTGTCATGTGGGTGGTATGCTGTTCAGATGATTCTATGGTCATGGAAAGTGGAAATGGATATGACAGAAAATGAAATTAGTTGGAACCAGTCTCTTTACTTTTTGAAAATCGCTAAAATACTGTCCATTAAAATGCTAAAAACTGGACACTAGAGAAATCTCTAATTTGAGTGGTACCATTGATAGAAGTTCAGGGAAACTCAATCCTCAAGTACTGATATTATGATAAAGTGGCCAAGGCTAGGACAATTTCAAATTTTTGCTTGTGTTTTCCTTCACATCATTTTCTAGCATGGTACTGGTGGAAATATATACTTGTATTAAAGGTGAATCTTAAAGATAGAGAGAATGTATATAATTCAATATACTGGGAAACTAACAACATATAGCCAATTCTTATTTTCCTCCTGAAATCCCATAGGTGCATATTCATCTTTAAACACTATAACAATAATCTTTAGAGATGATATGACCAAAGTTTCTCTTTCTGAAATTTTGATTTCTTTTGTCTCAACTATCTTATTGTCTTTGCCATTGCTAGATAACTTATAAGTAAATTCAATTAAAAAATTCCATTGAATCTAGTACTTTGGAGTTAGAAATAAATGATTTCATGGGTCGAATACAAAAGCTGGACAAAGTCAGAACCTGGATACTTTTAGCACTATGTGCTTGCCTCGCTTTGAAATAAAAATGGCACAATATCATCTGACTTGCCATGAAGGTGATGTTCTGCAGAAGCTTGCTACAAATTGGAAAAAGAAGTTGACTAAGAAGCTTGTAATTAGAGAAGAGGAGATTTGGATTCTGTTTATGCACATATATGTAACCAGTCTGTGGGTAAATGTCTCCAGTCAGCCTCAAATAAAAAAAAAACCCTTGTGATTAATAGTTTTAAAAATCATACTCTACATATCAAAATGTAAATTTTTCTTTAGAAATGTTTGTATGGTGTTGCACATGATCATAGAGTGTGTTTCTGAATAAGAGTCTCATCCACATTTCCATGGCTCAAGAGCTCAGCCTCTAATCTTCATCACCGATTCATCTTCAAATGATTAATGAATTCTACTCTCTTTCATCTAGAAAGACCTAATTAGTACCATAGGAGAAAGTGCTGCCCTGGGAGTTGCAGGCTTCGTTATTTGGGGAGACATGAATTTAAGTGCATCTGAGGTAAGTCAATACCTTCAGGGTATGTTTAATGCTTTTTAAAGTATTCTGTTTTCTTGTATAGTTCGCTCTAATCAAAGTTCTCATGATTCCCATGGTAAGCCAGATTTAGGATAAAAACCTTGATCAATACCTAATACTTAGGAAAGGGCTAAAAAAGCATTCGCTTTTATTCTTTTTAAAGGTGATAGTCAAAACACTGTTTATTTGTTGAATATTTTTTATCATATCTAGGAAAGTAGTTAAGAGATTTTTGTTTGTTGGGTTCTGATATGCTCACTTGGTCACACCAGCTACTTACTATTGTCTTTGTTTATAGACAAGGAGGCAACAGGAAATTTGATCAGGGCAACAGTTAATTAACTAGTTAGGCTAGTAAGTAGTAGAGTTGGTACTATCTACAGGCCAGCTGAGGCTGAAACCCTGGCATCCATGACATTCAATGTATTATTCCTATTTGAGAAATAGATCAGGTGCTAAAATTATGATATTTATCCTCAACAGATAAATCAGCTAGAAGTTAATAGCACTTTAAATAAAATTTAAATGTCTTTTCAAATTTCTTCCAGCTGAGATACTATGTATTCTAAGAAATCTTCCAAGTTTGCCTCAATCCCTACTTAATCACAACCTCTTTTTTATTTTCATATGTTCACCATTTAATCTCTCATTTTTGCCTGGAATTTTAGTACTTGTATTTTTTAATTCTTTGGTTAAATTGAGCTTTCTTGGTTTTTTGCAAGTCTGTGATAATCTGACATTCTTGCTAAATCTCATGGGTTCTATTTGTTGCTACTGTGACTTCATGCACAAAACTATTTATAATTATGCTCAGCTGTTAGAATTAAGCAGTTATGGAGAACTTCACATCTGATGCATGGTTTATGAGAAAGCAAAGGAAGAGATGAGCACAAACTAAGTGACCTCTGTGTAAAACTATAATAAGATCTCTCTCTCTCTCACTAGTTTTTCAAGTTTTTCTGTATTTAGATTATATATAGAAACCTAGAACTCAGAATAGTTCACAAGCTGATGTTTGATGATAATGAGCAGGAAATTCTGGAATTCTCCAAGCTAGATGGGCTATAAAAGAGCAGCAGAATACAATTCAGATAGTGGAACAACCAGGACAACACACACCTGGAAGGTTGCCTGGAGGCAGGAACTTTGACATACCTTCTAATTTGGATTGTTCCATTCCTTCTCACACTCATTGTGTTGAGAATTAGAAAGACAAGAAAATTGGATGTATTAGAGAAAGGCAAAAACCCAAGACAGCTTGACTCAGGCCCTTTTGCAGTTCAGTTGCTTTGCCCGTAGCATACCCTGAATTGTCTACCTTCAGGGCTTCTCCTGTTTCTGATCTGAGACCATGGGTTATAACAGCACCTAAGAGTTTACTGAGTAGTATCAAGCCATCTGGTTTCAATCAAGTCCAGTGAGCTGCCTCTGGGTTTAAATGCGCGGACCAGAAGACTCACTAGCTCTCGTTTGTTTCTGCCTTTCTAGGCCAACTGCACAGAGGTGAAGCACTTTATAAGTTCTGATTTTGGGAGCTACATCGTCAATGTGACCAGAGCTGCTGAGATATGCAGCTTTCATCTCTGCAGGAATAATGGGAGGTGTGTCCGGAAGACATGGCAAGCTCCTGATTACCTCCACCTGAACCCTGAAAGTTATCACATCGAGGCCTCTGAGGACAAGGAGTTTACAGTGAATGGAAATGTGTCTGACGCAGATCTAGCTGCAATGGCTGAGAAATTTTCCTGTCATTGTTATCAGGGATATGAAGGGTCGGATTGCAAAAAAGTGCAGGAAGTCAGTGGCAGCTCTGGACTTTCTTCTTTCTTTAGCTCACTAATAGCACTATGTCTGTTACTTTTAATAGGTCCTTGAAGCACTCGATTGTGACATAATTCGAGTTTAAAGGCAATTGTGTAGTCTCTAGAGGAGACCCTTGGAAACAGATGAAATTTAGAACAATGCTTTTTCATAGGAGTTCCTTTGAGAGGCATTATAAATAGGTATGTGTGTCACCAATTTGGTTAGAAACCTAACCTAGAAGTACAAATTAGTGTACTTCTCTTTCTTACTGGAATATTTAATTTGTCTTTAAATCAAAGCTTTTATATTTTAAGTCTTTTTATGACTTAAGGCTATTGATCTCAAAAACTTTCTTAGATAACTATTTAAGGGCAGAATTATAAGCAATTACCTGATTCAACAAAACGGATTATCTCAGGCTGAGCTTGGTCCATTGGTCCACTGGAAAAGACTCAATGTGGAGTTTTTGTTCCTGTCTCAACTTCCTCCTGGGCTTTTGCTTCCCCTCAAGACACGCTGTGGATTGATTCACTGCTGCTGTGGCTCCTTCTGCCCCCAGCTCATTGTAATGACATCTGTTCAGTATGGCACTGCTCTCTCTCCATCTCTCCTTCCCTCATAGACTGCCACTCTGAACCCCACAAGCAGAATCTGAGCCAACATTCATGGTTGTCCAGGCTGTCAATGCTGAAGATACAAACGCTGGGGCCATGTCAATAAGAACAGCCAGTGATTTTGTACATGAAAATCTTTTTAATTAAAGAGATTCAACAGATGGCACTTAAGAGATCTACAAATGCCATTGAAAATGAACTTACAAGAAATGCTATTTTTTGCATTCTACTGCTCCCACATAAGAATCGTGAATTGTGGATTTGTATTTGAATCCATTTTGAACTATAGTTTTATTATCTATGTGGTTCTATAAATATAGGAAACTTTTTCTTTATGTCATACTTTATCTGAAATTTAGTTATGTAATATTTTCCAAAGTAAATTATTCTGAGCCTTTAACACAGTAACATATCCCTTGCATTCTTGGTCTCTGAGAACATGTGGCTGGTCCACAGTACTCTCTTGATCACCAAAGCAATATAAAGTGAATGTAAAACAGTCTTTGGCAATTTCCTTTTCTGTAGCCAGGGTCTGTGTATAGTTATTTATGTATTATGTTTAGGTCCTGAGAGACTTATTCGATGACTTAGAGACTTCATTCTCTAAGTTAGTATAATTTTGGAGATAAACTCAGGAAAGTATTACGCTAATAAGAAGAAATGAAAGTTGGTTTAACTCATTTTGTCTTTTGCATTTTTCAACTCTGGATCTCTGCTTGTTCAGAAGACACTGTTATTGTTAAGGTCTAATTCCTCAATATAAAATAGAAGCAAAAAAAAACTTCTATAATACCATGAATGAGAAGTATACAGTAATTTTTTAAAAATATTAAACTATTTTTTTAAATTTTTATTATTGTTTTATATTTCAAATCATACAATAAAGGTTAAGTGATATTGATAAATATTCTAGCATATATATTTAAAATAGAAATTCTATTTTTAAGTCAAAGATAATGTGATTATATTACAGAAAATTTGTAAAATGTAAAAATCAATAAAAGAAATCACCTGTGATCACCATACAAACATTGGTAACTGTTGGTGTAGTTCTTTTTAACATTGCCTGTAAAATGACTTTCATATAATTGTAATCATAATGTGTGCCTGTTTTTATACCTATATTTCCAATTAATAAGTAATTTGTCATATCAAAATCTTCACATGTATCATTTAACAGTCTTATTTTTCCCTAGCACTGGGGATAAATCTAAGGACTCATGAATATTATTCATGTGCTTTACCACTTGAGTGAGCTTCCTGGTCTTTTAAAAATTTTTTAAATTTTGAAATAGAGTATTACTTGAGTATATATGAAAACTTGCTATGTAGCTGTGAGATGAAGTTTTCATGGGAAAAAAGCAACACCTATGTCTGAACAGATGAAATTTACAACAGTGCTTTTGCATAGACATCTTTGCCTTGTTTTTATCATAGTGAAATCCAAAATATTTGTTCTGCTTTTACACCCAACACATTTTTGTAAATTTGGGCTGCAGCTATGGATTGTGATAAACTTGTTTCCAGATCTTTTAGCTGTAGGTTTACCGTGGTTTTAATTTGGTTCATTGATTCAGGATAGGGAATCTACCTTCTGTGCTGCTTAATGAACTCAACTTCTTAGGATCATCCTACAGAAACGGCAAGGTGCTCACTAACAAGAGAGAGATTATACTGATATATTTTGCCCTTTTAAACAAATTCAGTGATATGTAAACTAGGTAACATTGTACAAAAATGACATATAAAAACTTGTAGCAAATTTTATTTGTAATTATCAAGTGCTTTTGAATACTGGTTCTTTTAAAATCTATTACAGGAAATATTATCTTTTTTCCAAGGAGGAGAAATTATGCATGACTCAGAATCATGGAGTGAACCGCTTACCATCACACAGTAGTACCCAGGTCTTGAACCTTTGCTCGTAACCTTTAAGTGAGTTATCTATATATTAGATCTCAGCAGAAAGTGAATAGGACTTATTTACATGCTTAATCTTTATTATTTTATAAGGAGACATGACACATAACACTGATTCTGTTATAAGGTACTGAGAAGATTTCTTTTTCAATGCTATGGAAGAAAAACTATCAAATCATCATGTCTACTAGTGGTGCATCCATCTGACTGACATACCTTAAATAAAAAATATTAGTCATAATAGAAAATAGAACATCTTAGAAAAATGCCAAATTCCCAGGCCTAAAACAGGTCATTTTGGCAGAGGAATCGGCTTAAAGTTCTTGCCCAAAAACAAAAAGACCAGAGATAGAACCCCTAGTTCCCATGTTTGGAGGGTGTGGTGGCCCACCTGTAATTCCAGTCTCAGAAAGCTAAGACAAGGAATCCCCGGAGCAAGCTTTTTAGGGATCATTAGCTCCATCTTTGAGCTCTGGTTTTAGTGACTCTGCCTTAAAACATTAAGGTATAATCTTAGTTGCACCTTAGGTGCAATTGACGACAATTCCCATCATCACTCTTTGGCCTCTACACACACAACTCACCTGAGTGCACATTTGTACAATCCATATTCAAAAACAACAAAACAAAGTAAAACAAAAAATGCACATACATATGAAGGTGTCCTATACACACAAAAAATGAAAAAAAAAATAAACAGCTTTTCTATAACAAATATGTTCAATATCATGAGGCAAGAATATAATCAGTGATCCTGGGATTGCATCAAATGTATTCAGGAACCAACTTAAAGGATAGTCTTGCTTTCCAAGGCAATACATGAAAAAGGTATGATAAACAAGATTGTACATATTTTGTACCTGATGAATTAACAGGTAGAGGCATTAATCTTCAATGTTTGTAGCACTAAAAAGATTATTCATCCAGACATTTCATGTACCACAGTTGAAGTATGGAACATCAACTAGGAATAATACTCTCCCAACTCAAATTTTATCAGGCTGATTCCAGAAATTAAAAATGTGGTTGCTGAGGCAATGCCTAAACAACTAACCTTAATGAAGTCATAATCTCATCATCTACATGTCATCCTATCTGAGTAATGTGGTATCCAAATATTTGGTTCACCATTTTTGTATTTGTCTATGATGTATTTTGACATGAGAATGTCACTGGAATCAGTAGACAGAATAAAGCATATTTCCCTGAGTTATGTCAATGAGCCTCATCCAATATACTAAAAGTCTATAAAATATTAAAAAAATAAAGATATCCTTAAATCAAGTGACTGCACTAGCTCAATTGCTCAGGTTCTGTTGGTTTTCCTTCCTGGCAATAAAAAGAAAAGGGACAAGAAAAGGATCCTTCTGGAACTTTTTTCTGCTCTCTGCTGACTGTGCAGTCTTTTTTCCTGTGCTGCTTTCACTCAGTGCCTGCAGCTTTTCTCACAGATACATGTTCCTGGATCTCTATTGTCTGGTGGTCTGTTCTGCAATTTGGGCAGACTGTCGAGGAACTCCTTGAAAGGACTACAGTCAGGTTACCAGTCACTTTCTGGAGCCTTCGTGGAAGCTGCCACCACCCCTTAACCCTTGCACTTGACACACCTACCAAAGCTGGCACCGTTTGGACGGTACCAGGTTCTGCTAGCACCTCGAAATTTGCACCAAGCACCATTGGGACCACAGTTATAGTGATATTAGTGTAACTTCATTTATGAACCTGGAATAATAAATTTCTTTCATCACCATTTTTGTAAGCAGGGCATCTTGAATGCTCAGTTTCTCAGGCATTATGCTTTCAAATGCCCTAAAGCCTTCAATAGGTACGGGTTTGTGCTCAGAGTGCTTTCCTATTGCCCCAGGGCTAATGTCTAGCAATTGCTATCACTACTTCCAGGCACTTCATCTACAGTTTCAAATTTGCTCACATTACTTTTCCCACCAAGCTGCACATATTTCCTGTCCTTGCTCTATTTGCTGTTCATAATTCTCATGGTACCCTGAGAGCAGTGAACAATCCCATTCTACAGTCTTAAAGCTATGCTGAAATTTCTCCTCCCAAGTAATTCAATCCAATACTTCGATCCAATACTTTTGAATTAAGCTTCCCTCAAATTTTCAGGCCATGGGCAGAATGAAGTCAGATTTTTTTTCTTGATCTAATATAAAACAAATATTCTGTGGCCCAGTTCCTGATAGTACTGGACCAAAGGAGCCAAACTTTTAGTCTGAGCATTCTATGGGCATTCTGGTAGGTTGAGTTCGTACTAGAATAGCCCTTTAATTGCTGCTTAGAGCACTCTAGAACTTTACTCAGATTTTACCACATTCCTTCTAAAAAAACACATTTAGAAGCCTACTAACTCTTTGTCACTTTATCACAACAACAAACCCATTTATTGGTGTCAATTTTAAGCTTTGGTCCCTTTTTTTTTTGACACTGTGATCAAACACTTGGTAAGAATTAAATCAAGGGAAAAGGGCTCATTTGGTTTACAATTCAGGATATTTAGGTCATGCTTCTCAAGACAAAATGGATGTGGATGTGCCAATCTTAAAGTGCACCATGAACAAACTTTTTAAAACTTTATTTATTAATTATTTATTTGTGTGTGTGTGAGCATGCATGTGTAAAAGAGGGTATTCAAGTGTGTGTGCTTCCCCACTTGATGTGGGGAAGCTGCACCATGGTTGCTGTTTCCCCAAGTGTGCAGGTCATCCCTTCCACTGCTCTCCCTTCACCAGGGCCTATCTCCATGACAGGTTCTTTTCTCAGTTGAGCCTCTAAGAATCAAAAAAGAGATAATCTACCAACCCTTCAAAATTTGGAATCTTGACTGTCAATATCCTGATACTAGTTTTTCATAGACCGGGACATACCATTTTATATTGTGTCTTGTGGCTTGTAGAGACTATACTATCACAGTGCAGTATCAGAAATGTGCTCTTAAGACCCTAAATTAATGACCTGGAACCAGACCAGCCAAATCTCTCCCCATCCTAAAGCTCAGGGCAATTTGCCGAAGAGGGGGCAGTAAGACGGTAAGAGCCTAAAGATGGGGAGGAGAAATGATATGCAAGATACTCCACACAAATTAGGGCCACAGTAGCCCTAATAGGACTTTGCATGATCTGCATGATCTGACACTGACATGTCAATGAACTCCCCCCCAAAGTCTAGCATGGATTACAGGCACTAGGATCCTTAGAAGCAAGGGATTAACAGTCACAATAGTATTCCCATACTAAAGGGGAGCCCAAGAAAGGGCTCTGGGCAATGCCACTGAGTCCTTACACCACATTAGAGTGGAGGACTCAGAGGGAAGTTTGACATTCACACTACAGGATGCTCCAGGGAATGGGAGGGGGAGAAGAGGAGGGCACTGGGAGAAAGGGAGGGAGGGGGTGAAAGGAAAGGGAAAAGGGGAGAGGGAGCAAGGGGGACTGGGGAGGGGTGAATGAAGGGAGGGGCCAGGGTACCTATTAAGTTTGTATGATTGGGAAAAAATAAATAAACATAATAAAAAAAAGAAATATGCTCTTGAACAGTGTGTGGTGTCTCACGCCTCAATCCCAGTACTCATGAGGCTGATAATGACAAGTTCAAAGCAAATCCGAGCTAGCAGTGGGTTCAGGATCAGCTGACCTAAAGGAGGAGACTATTTCAAGTCTGGCAGATAAAAAGTAACCATTTTGCAAATGGGTGATTGACCCCTCCCTCACTGTGGTTTCCTACTTTTATTACATCTACCCTTGAATGTGCTCTTATAACAAGACTCCAGTTTAACAGCTTTTTGTCTCTGGCTAGGGGGAAAATACAATACCCATCAGGATGGAGTGAAGGGCATTGTAGGAGCAGCAAAACTGCAAAAGAAAATCAACAAACCACAATCCAGAACTTCAGAGACTCTATATCAACCACCTAGAACTAGACCAGACTAATCTCTCCCCATCCTGAAGCTCAGGGAAATTTGCGGAAGAGGGGGCGGTAAGATTGTAAGAGCAAAAGGATGGGAGGAGCAATGATTTGCAAGATACTCCACACAAGTTAGGGCTGAAGCAATCATAATTGGACTTTGCATGCCCTGAGCAATGTCCAACACACTATTGACCTCACAAAGTCTAGCATCTGCTAAAGGTACCAAGATCCTTGGAGGCAAGGGATTGACAGCCACAGTAGTGTTCCTATGCTTAAGGGGAACACGAGAAAGGGTTCAGGGAAATGCCACTGGGTCCTTGTATGTCATCGGAGAGGAGGGCCCAGAGGAGAGTCAGGCATGCACACTAAAGGACTCTCTGGAGATTGGGGGGGCGGCACTGGGGGATGGGGAGGGAGAGGTGAGGGGAGGGAGAGGTGAGGGGAGGGGGAGCCGGGGGTTGGGGGGAGGAGAAGGGAGGGAGGGAAGTGGTGTACCTATTAAGTTTGTATGAGCAGAAATAATAATAAAAAATGTTTAAAAAAAGGAGACTATTTCAAAAAGAAGAAGAAGAGGGAGCTGGAGAGGTGGCTCAGGGGTTAAGCCTCTGTCTTGCAGGTGGAAGGTCCTGAGTTCGGATCCCAGATCCCACATATAGACGCCAGGCGGAAACGGGGGCGGCCTGCGTTTCTGGTCCTGGTGGGCGGAGCCTGTGAATCCCAGAGCAGAGTAAACAAGGAGGAGGTGAAGGCGGTCCATGGTGGTTCCCGAATTCGTCCGTGGTTCTACACACACACACACACACACACACACACACGCTCAATTGAATAAATAATAATAATAATAAAAGAAGAAGAAGAGGAATGAAAGGAAAAGAAGAAGGAAGAGGAAGAGAAGAAGACAAGAAGAAATAGGTAGGTAGAGAGCTCTCCTTGCTTGTGGAAAAACACTTGGCCGACTGCTGCTCCCCACGGTGAGGCATGCTGGATTTATCATCCTGGATTGTTTTTACCTCCTTTCTTGCTTCCCTCTGGGATTTCCCAGGCTCCTCCCACCAGGGCCGGAAGTGCGGGGGCCACCCCCACGGTTTCCACCTGGCGTTTTTATGTGGGACCTGGGATCCAAACTCAGGACTTTCTGCTTGCGAGACAGTCTTAACCCTTGAGCCATCTCTCTGACCCTAAGAAACAGACTTTGAACCAGAGACAAAAGTGCCTATTCAAGAGCCACCTTTAGTGGACCACGTCCGCAGGCTAGGCCACAGTCTGAATGTCAGTACTGTAGCTGAAGGCACAGGGTGTTCAGACACAGGAACCCACTTTGTGAGTCATATTCAAACTCTGCATCAGTGCTCAGACTCTAAATGTTCTTGCAAAAGGTATACCAACCAATCACCTTTCACCTATTATGTTCACAGGCTCTAATCAAGCTTGGATGAAGTCAGACAAGATTTTCCAGGCATTCGCCCCTTTTCTAGAACTTTTGGGCCTCTGACACCTAAAGTCTTTGGGCTTTGAAGGTAACAGCTCCTCCATCATTAGGAAGCCATTGCAGAACCAGTGATCATTCTTGCCCTCATTTTACTGGAAATCCTTAACTGATTTAACTACCAGATATTGAATGCCAAGTTGCTAGAGATTTGGTAGAACATCTTTCTCCTAAGAATCTTTCAATAAAATGTTAATTGCTATATTTAACTACTTATTTAAAATTATAAATTATCATGGTTAGATTAAAAATAGTTTAGGGTATTTTATAATTTAGATTTTTTGAAATGTGCCTTACTGCCTGCCAACACTCGAAATCAAATAGCAATCCGTATGCAACCAAGTAGTAACATTACATTGTCTGTCAATCATAAACATTCACAAAGCATTTAAAAGTTAATTAGATGCAACTTCCAGGATTCTTCTGCTCTATTATTATATTTATACTTGAGTCTATGCCTTTTTAAATTTTGTCTTAATCTCTTCAAATCATTTTGCTGTCTGGGGATTTTTTTCCTTATATATTTTTAATACTTTCATTTTGTATGTTTACTTTTAAGTAAAACAGTAGGTTCTATGAAGCTGTTGTTTCTATTCCCCAACCTCATATCTGTCCCAAACTGTTCAAATTTTCTAAGGCAAAATATTCAACCCCAACAATATTATTGTATGTTTTCATAGCTGTTTCTCTCATTATTTTCAAGTAAAATTTCGATTAACATGTTTCTTGAGTGCTGATTCCTGTTTCTCTTGTCTCAGATGAGAATCCCTGGTGCTCCTGTTTCTTCAGTTCTTGGCAAGAAGACAAAAACACCTTTCTGAATTTCTCATCCACAAGTATAAGTGTCCACAGATGTCTGTGCAGTAACAGAGAGGAACAGAGAGGCCTGCAAATATTAACAAATCTTTGTAATGCTATATGAGGCTGAAGTTGTAGTTAAGCTTTCTTTTTGCATAACATCCATCCTACATTTGTGATATGCACTACAAAAATAATGATGCTCATAGATGATTGTTTATATCTTATGTATGTAATAAACATGTTAATAACCAAAGTGGTTTGGATTTTATGCTGATAAGTAATCCTAATAGCTGCTTCTTTAATTTTTGATAACTTTGCCTTTCCGCACCCGCCCAGGACGCGCGCAGTCCAGCCGGGACTCACGGCAACCTAGACTCCATCCAGAACAAACCCACGGAAAATAGTCAAGAAAGCCTGACCCAGGATAACGACTTTCAAAACATGATCATTACCATGATCAATACTATGAAAGAGGAAATCCGGGAGGAATTAAATAACCGCATCAATCACTTTGAAGAGGAACACAACAGATGCTTGGAGGAGTTGAGAAAAACAGTAAGAAACAAAAACAGGCATAGAACAGTTAAAACGGACTCAAGCAGAGTTTAAAATTGAACTAAAAGACAAGCTATCTTCAACCCAGAACTCAAGAGAGAGTCTTATCAGCAGAACTAACGAAGCAGAAAATAGAATTTCAGACCTTGAAGATAAAGTGGGAGTATTAACTGGCTCAATGGAAGAGGTTGTTAAAGCCAAAAAGATACTCAAGAGAAATATTCAAGAGTTATGGGACACCCTGAAGAAGCCTAACATGCGCATTCATGGAATACCAGAGCAAGAATCCCAAAATACCACCCCTGAGGAAATTTTTCAAACTATCATCAAGGAAAACTTTCCTCATCTAAAAAAAGAGAGGCCCACCCATATACAAGAGGCATTCCATCAAAATAGAAACTCGCCATGGCAAATAGTTAAAACACTCCACATTCAAGATAAAGAAATGGTGCTGAGAGCTTCAAGGGGAAAAAAAAAGTCACTTTTAAAGGTAAACCTATTAAAATAACAAATAACTTCTCAATAGAAATAGTAAAAGCAAGAAGAATTTGGAGAGATATACTTCAAGTATTGAATGAGCAAAAATGTCAATCCAGGCTGCTATACCCCATAAAACTATCTGTCATGATAAAGAGAGAAAGAAAAATTTTCCAGCACAAAGACAACTTGAAGGGATACATGTCCACATATATGCACCCAATACGCCCCCTCCCACATTCATTAAGCAAACCCTACAATGTCTAAAGGGATAAATCAATCCCAAAACAATAATTCTTGGGGATTTCAACACTGCCCTCTCAACATGGGATAGATCAGCAGGTAAAAAACTTAACAGAGACACTTTGGAGCTTAATCAAACCCTTACTGAAATGGACCTTACAGATCTCTATCGAACTTTTCATCCACGCACAAAAAATGCTAGAAAAGATATTCAAGTTTGAAGAAAAAAACAGGCATATCCAGGAGAACAGAAGGGAAGTATAATACCACCAAAACCTAAAAACGAAACAATACACTTACAAAAGCCACTAAACATAATAAATGTCTGGAATTAAAAAGTTTCTCCATTATAACATTAAATGTTACTGGAATTAACTCACTGATCAAGAGACACAGATTACAAACTTGGATTAAAAATCACAACCCATCAATCTACTGCCTGCAGGAAACCCATCTCACCACAAAAGACAGGCACATCCTAAAAATAAAAGGCTGGTGAAAAATTCTGCAAGCTAATGGAACCAGAAAATGGGCAGGGGTAGCCATTATGCTGTCGGACAAAGTGGACTACAAACAAAAAAAATCATGAGACACAGATGAATAATACATTTTAGTCACAAGAACAATTCACCAGGAAAACTGCACAATACTGAACATATATACACCCAATACGCCCCCCCCACAAATTTATTAAGCAAACCCTACACTGTCTAAAGGGAGAAATCAATCCCAAAATGATAATTCTTGGGGACTTCAACACTGCCCTCTCAACATGGGATAGATCAGCAGGTAAAAAACTTAACAGAGACACTTTGGAGCTTAATCAAACCCTTACTGAAATGGACCTTACAGATCTCTATCGAACTTTTCATCCATGCACCAAAGAATACACATTTTTTTCAGCGGCACATGGAACTTTCTCCAAAATAGATCACATATTGGGCCACAGAATGAATCTCCACATATACAGGAAAGTTGATATTCTAGCCTGTACCTTATCAGACCACCACGACCTAAAGTTTGACATCCACAAAATAACAAGCAACAGAAAATACATTAACCCCTGGAAATTTAACACTGTGATGCTGAATGAGAATTGGATTCAGGAAGAAATTAAAAAGGAAATTCAAGATTTCCTGAAAGCGAATGATAATGAAAATACAACTTACCAAAATCTCTGGGACACAATGAAAGCTGTCCCAAGAGGTAAGTTCATAGCTCTTAATGCCTACATCAAAAAAATGGAAACATCAGAAATAAATAACTTAACAAGGCAGCTAAAAGCGTTAGAGACACTAGAGCAATCTGATCCCAAAAGCAGTAGAAGAGACATTAGCAAAATAAGGGGAGAAATATCTGAAATCGAGATTAAGAAAACGATACAGAAAATCAACCAGTCAAAAAGCTGGTTCTTTGAAAAAATCAATAAGATTGATACACCCCTAGCTAAATTAACCAAAAGCAAGAGAGAGAAAACCCAAATTAACAAAATTAGAAATGAAAATGGAGTTATCACTACTGATACCCAAGAAATCCAGAGAATTATAACATCATATTTCAAAAACTTATACTCTGTGAAATTTGACAACACAAAAGAGATGGATGAATTCCTAAGTAAACACAACTTACCTAAATTGAATCAGGAAGTTGTGAATTATTTAAATAGTTCTATAACATATAAGGAAATTGAGGAAGCAATCTCGAATTTTCCCACCAAAAAATGTCCTGGACCAGATGGATTAGCACAGAGTTCTACCAGACTTTTAAGGAGCTAATAATACCAATACTCCTTAAACTGTTCCATCAAATAGCAAAGGAAGGAACACTACCAAATTCCTTCTATAAAGCTAATATTGTCTTAATCCCAAAACCTAATAAAGGTACACTTAAAAAAGAAAACTATAGGCTAATCTCTCTGATAAACACAGATGCAAAGATTCTCAACAAAGTCTTAACAAATCGGATTAAAAAACATGTCAAAAAGATCATTCATGGGGATCAAGTAGTCTTTATCCCAGGCACACAAGGTTGGTTCAACATATGTAAATCAATAAATGTATTTCACCATATAAACCAGTCCAAAGTTCAAGACCACATGATACTCTCAATAGATGCAGAAAAAGCTTTTGACAAGATCAACAGCCCTTTATGATCAAAACCCTAGAGAAGGTTGGAATGGAAGGAACTTTTATCAATATAATAAAAGCTGTATACAACAAGCTAATAGCAAGGATTATACTCAATGGGGAAAAACCTGAAGCATTCCTGCTTCGATCAGGAACTAGACAAGGCTGTCCGCTCTCACCACTTCTATTCAATATTGTACTTGTAGTCTTAGTTGAAGCCATAAGACAAGAAAGGGACATAAAAGGGATTCAAATTGGCAAGGAAGAAGTCAAGTTATCTCTATTTGCAGATGACATGATCTTATACCTGAGTGATCCCAAAAACTCTTCTAGGAAGCTCTTAGAACTAATACAGAAGTTCAGCAGGGTGGCAGGATACAAAATAAATGTACAAAAATCAGTGGCCTTCCTATATGCCCAGAATGAAAGAAGTGAAAAAGCCCTGAGAGAAACAATCCCATTTACTATAGCCCCTAAAAAAATGAAATACCTTGATATAAACCTAACCAAGGACGTAAGAGACCTTTATAATGAAAACTTTAAAACCCTAAAGAATGAAATTGCAGAAGACACCAGAATGTGGAAAGACTTCCCATGTTCCTGGATTGGCAGAATCAACATCATAAAAATGACCATCCTACTAAAGGCAATATATAGATTCAATGATATACGAATCAAAATCCCCAAGCAATTCTTTAAAGAAGTTGACCAAACAATCTCAAAATTCATATGGAGGCACAAAAGACCCAGGATAGCAAAGAAAATCCTGAGTAACAAAAACACTGCTGGAGGTATCACCATACTAAACCTTAGCCTATACTACAAATCCATAGTTGTAAAAACAGCCTGGTATTGCTCTAAAATAGACAGACAGATCAAAGGATAAGGGTTGAAGACCCAGATATAAGCCCACACAACTACAGCCATTTGGTTTTTGACAAAGGGGCCCAAAGAATCCAATGGAAAAAGAACAGCATCTTCAACAAATGGTGCTGGCAAAACTGGATTTCCACATGCAGAAGATTAAAACTGGACCCATACTTGTCACCATGTACAAGACTTAATTCCAAATGGATCAAGGACCTCGATATAAGGCCAGAGACTATAAAAACTGTAGTTGAAAGGTAGGAAACTCCCTTGAGCGGATTGGGCTAGGCCAACAGTTCGTAAATGGACATCCAACAGCATAGTCACTACAACCAACACTCAACAGATGGGATCTTGTGAAATTAAAGAGCTTCTGTTAAGATAAAGAGAATGTAATTCGAGCACAAAGGCTACCCACAGAATGGGAGAAAATCTTCACTAACCACATATCTGATAGAGCTCTATTGTCCAGAGTGCACAAAGACCTTAGAAAACTAAACATCAAGGAAACAAATGGGCAATTAAAAAATGGGCCTTGGAACTCAAAAGAAACTTTACCAGGGACAAAATTAAAATGTCTAACAAATATCTTAAAAAATGCTCCACATCCTTAGCCATCAGGGAAATGCAAATCAAAATTTCCCTCGGATATCATCTCACCACTGTCAGGATGGCAAAAATCCACAATACAAACAACACCAAATGCTGGAGAGGATGTGAAGAGAGGGGAACTCTCCTACATTGCTGGTGGGAATGCAGGCTCATACAACCACTCTGGTGAGCCATCTGGCAATTCTTAAAGAAATTAAAGATTGAAATGCCATATGACCCTGCTATTCCACTTTTGGGAATAACCCCCCATACAACAAAAATTCATCTCGATAGCACAAGCACGACCATGTTCATAGCAGCACTGTTTACATTAGCAAAGTCATGGAATCAGCCCATATGTCCAACAGTTGATGAGTGGATAAGGAAAATGTGGTACATTTATACAATGGAATACTATTCAGCCATCAAAAATGATGAATGAATGCAATTTGCCGGGAAGTGGATGGAATTAGAAACAATTATATTGAGTGAGGTATCCCAGACATGGAAAATTAAGCACTGTATGTACTCCCTAATTGGTGGATCCTAGTACCAAAACCACGTTGAGACACTCAAAGACAAATCTCTGTAATACTTACAGGAATTGCAAAGATTATAAACAGGAGGGATGGGGAAGGAGGTCCCCACCAGAAACAAGGAGAGAGGGGACCATGTTACAGCCGAGAAAATAGGCCACCATGAAGGACTGCAAGTAAGTAATTAGACATCTGTTTAAGTTCACAGACTTTCCTTCCTGATCATTTGCATCTGATGGGGTATGACCTCACCAGAAGGGAAGGGCATATAGGCTGCCAGATAGAAAGTAAACATTTTGCAAATGGGTGATTGATCACTCTCTCACTGTGGTCTCTTACTTTTATTCCATCTACCTTTGAATATAGTCTTATAACAAGACTCTAATTTAACAGGTTTTTATCTCTGTCCAGGGGGTAAGATCCAATACCCATCAGGATGGAGCCAAGGGCATTGCAGGAGCAGCAAAATTAAAAAAAAAATCAACAAATCATAATTCAGAACATCAGAGACTCTATATCAACCACCAGGAACTAAGGCAGCCTAATCTCTCCCCATCCTGAAGCTCAGGGGAAATTTGTGGAAGAGGGGGTGGTAAGAGCACAAGGATGGGAGGAGTAATGATATGCAAGATACTCCACACAAGTTAGGGCCGAAGCAATCATAATAGGACTTTGCATGACCTGTGCTATGTCCAACACATTATTGACCCCGCAAAGTCTAGCATGGACTAAAGGTACTAGGATCCTTGGAGGCTAGGGACTGACAGTCACAGTAGTGTTCCTAAGCTTAAGAGGAACACAGGAAAGTGTTCTGGGAAATGCCCCTGGGTCCTTGCACCTCATCGGAGAGGAGGACCCAGAGAGTTTGGCATGCACATTAAAGGATGCTCAGAGGATTGTGGGGGGGAGGCACTGGTGGAGGAGGCACTGGGGGATGGGGAGGGAGGGGGGAGGTAAGGGGGGAACAAAGGGATTGGGGGGACTGGGGGGTACGTGGAGGGAGGGAGGGGACCAGTGTACCTGTTAAGTTTGTATGAGCAGAAATAATAAAAAAATTTTTTTTTGATAACTTCTTTCCTTCCTCTTTTCTGAAATGCAGAGTGGAGTTGTAGTAGCTGTTTTTCTCAATGACAAAATACCTAAGAAGGGACAATTTGCAATTTGTGGAGGTTCATTCCATTGTGGCAGGGAAGACACAGGAGGAGGAGCATGAGGTTGTACTCACATTGCATGCTCAATCAGGGAGCGGAGCAGAGCAAAGAGTGCTGGTGCTCAGCTCACATCTTCCTTCTCATTTAGTGAAGGGCCTCAGCCCATGCATGGATGCTATCCACCTTTATCTGTAGATAGAGTCTTTCCATCTCTATTAACCTAGTCTGGGTTAATGCTGCCCATTGGTTTGTCTCCTAGGTGATTCTAGATCTGTGAATTTTATAGGCAATGTTAATTATCACGAATCCACACCTTGTGAACTTGACAGCCAAATGTGTAGCTTTTCCCCTATGGATTTCTGCCCCTGGTTCCCATAGGTGCGTGATTGTCTGTTAATGCAAAAAATATACTCAGTACAACTTCTGAAGAGTCCCCATAGTCTTTAGCCATCCCCACACATTCAACAGTGTAAGTTCAGATTCTTCTGAGACCCAGACAATTTCATAACTGTGATTCACTATGACATTGAAAAAGGCAAATTATATATTTCCATCACACAATAACAAAGAGTTCATTTCACTCTAACAGAGGTGAATTCAGGCATTGTAAGAAAAGACTGGATCAAAGGAAGACTGAAACCGAATAGGGAAAACATCAAATCCTTTAGATCCATGTCAGGTATCTACACCTCACAATGGAAATAGCTGTGCTCAAAATTATTGCCATCGGTAGCACACACGTCCTCTCTTCCTGAGCTGGCTCTTTTCCATGCCTGCAGATTTCATCTGTGGATGCCCCATGTTCCTGGGATTTCCTACATCTCAGGTTTCCACTGCAACTTAGGCTTCCTTATCCCAGATTTATTAAATATCCTTTCAGAGCTTCCTTTCAGGTATTCTGACCCCTGTGCACAATGCTTGGTCTCAGATACCTCCAGGAACCTTGGTATAAAGCTTTGTGATCTCACTCCTCTTGCATCTGGACCTTTCATGTCTATAAAACGTGGATGATACTAACAAGTTCTGCTGCCCACTTGAGAGGTAGCCCGGCCTCCTTGGACTACAGTTGCACCAGACTTTGTGTGCTGACCCTGGGAAATGTGATTAGGAACCTCTTCAAAATCATTCCTAAATTGAACAGCTTTCTTTCAAATAAATTTTTATTTTCTCAAGATAGATCTTTCAGTGTGTGAGATCTTGCCATCAAGGTACCTTTCATAGTGCTTCAGCAGAACAAGAGGGATTCTCTTTAACTGTGCCAATCTCTTTTAATAGTTATCCTAGTTTCAGTCTTCCCATTAATGTGAAAAAACCCACACAGCCAATGATTTCAGGGACCAAGTGATGGGGTTTATTCATTGTCATAGTTAGGCACAGGTGTCAACTTGACTGTTGAGGGTTTGAGCTCTGGGCACATTTATGAATTAGTGGTTGGGTTAAGCCCAGAGCAAACCTGCAGGAGATTGTCTAGCTGATGGAGAAGGCCCAGCCTATGGTAGATGGGATTAGGCCCTGAACAAATGAATAAAATACTGACAGTCCATTGAGAAAATTAGCATCCTTTTGTATACTTGGTCAGACATGTTGGTCTGGCAAGTAAGGATCATCCCTCTCTCAGCTATTACATAGAGATGGTGTGGCCAGTTCCCTCTGCTCTAGTGTTGGTGCGTGCTCTCCCATGAAGCTGGACTACAGACTGTTACCGGACTATTAGTAAGAAAATAAACCCCTTGTTCTCTTAAGCCATGGTCATTTATCAGCAACCATACAGGAGAACTGCGACATTCATGCTCACAATTCTAAGTTATAGTTCATTATGACAGAAGCGTTATATCAGCATCAGCAACTTATCTGTAGGAATCTGAGAGAGGGGGCATGCTTTTTATTTTTTGCAGTGTTCCAGTGAATGTAAGAGAGCTGATTTTCACCTACCTACCTACATAAGGAATGATCCTGCACACTATGGGTTTCTCCTCTAATATTAATTAGATAATCTTCTACAGGCTTGTTCAGAGGCTTACCTTAACTAAACAATTACACATAGAGGCGCTGAAAGTTTCAGCTCTTAAATTTACATCTACAACTAAATGGCCACGACAGTTATAGCTGCTTTTTCAAGAGCGGCTTAGCCTACATTAAACTTTTTCCTTTCTCTACCAAAATGAGATTTTCATTTCTTCCTGCTATACCTGTTCCTCTTTTCTACTGTAGTTCTGGATAATAGCTCGAATGCTATTCTGTTTTGAGATTTCCTTCACCAAAGAAAATAATCCATATTTTTGAATTTGACGTTACTCGGGCTCTCAGGATATTGGCAGCCAGATCCTATACAAAACTAGAACACAAATAGCCTCAGATTAGTACCTGATAGAGCTCCTTTTCTCTCTGCAAAACCATGATCTGGGCCTCCCCTGTAGAGGAGTCTTCCAGACTCCCATGAGAACGTACATTAAGTTCTGCTTACATCATGCAAGGGCTTTTCTGTTCCGAAATTGCAAATTCTACCCCAATCCTCTCAGGACCAGTAGCAAGAGTCCATGAAGCACATGCAATGGATCCAATTGTTGCTATTGATTTTCTGCTATTTGTTAGCTTATCTTATTTCTGTGACAGAACACCTGATGAGTGAATACAAATTAAGGAACATAGGATTTAATTTGGCTTGCAGTTGAGGGTATGAGTCAATCAAAGCAGAAAAGGTGTGGTGGTAAGAATATGAAGCAACTAGTCATATTGGCTCTGCAGTCAGGAAAGAGAGTGATCAATACTGATGCTCAGCTGTCTTTCTTTTTATTTAGCTCAACACCCCAGTCCATAGAACAGCAATTATTCATTGCACAGACTGTTCAGTCAGACTAATATAAAACTACTCAACACTGTAAAAATACATGAATTCTACAGTAATGATTAAATAAATGTTATTTATTTAAATGTAGCTTATTTCACTAATTCAATTTAAAAGAATAAAAACTTTTCATAAAATTTGCATCCATAAGATGCATAACCCATAAGTCTGAAAATAATCTCAACTGGGCTAAAGGAAGGAAAGTTAAAGTATAACATCATCCATGGTGCTTTTTTCTGTATACCTCACAAAGATGCTAAGAGACAGCCAAACTAAAGTAATTCCCGTAAAGACTTGACTCTGTCTGACATGTAATAGAGCACTGATTCAGGAAGACTTTCTCATGTAGGTTGACTCTCAGAAACATGCATTTTAGTTTCTGAAAATCATTGCTGAGAGATGGCTATACCTGTTGCTCTTTTCTACTTTAATGTTGTGTAAATTTGCTAAGTATGTTTCATTTCCACCAGAAAAATTCCTTAATGATTCACATGCATAGATTAATTTAATTTTTTCATACATATTCTTGCCTTAGATGTGTAAAAAGTTGGGAGCAAGGGACATTATTACTAATTATATTAGTTATAACAATAACAATAGGAAAACATGTTTGCTTGGTATTTTTTTTTTGATTTATTTTTTCCCCAATCATACAAGCTTAGTAGGTACCCTGGCTCCTCCCTCCCTCCACCCCTCCCCAGTCCCCCTTGCTCCCTCTCTCCTTTTCCCCTTTCTTTCACCTTCCTTCCCTCCCCTTCTCCCAGTGCCTCCCCCTCCCCACTCCCATCCCTTGGAGCATCCTTTTGTGTGAATGCCAAACTTCCCTCTGAGTCCTCCACTCTAGTGAGGTGTATTGCTTGGTATTTTCTATGTTTCAGATATAGAGAAGAGAGATTAGAAAAGGAAAGCGTATGCACTTTGCTTAGTAGTTTTATATATGCAAGAAAAGATATACAGGAAAAAACAAAAACCTAAATAAAAAATTAGGAGCAAGAGCTTAGATATCTCTTTAATAAAGAATATATTAGTGGTAAAAATGAAAAATATAAAAACTAACCTAAGCACAGAAATTTATGAAAAAATAAAATATATGGGGGCAATTAAAGAAACAGGATCGTTTAGCAGTGCAGGCTTGGCTGTACTGGGCCAATTTAGTACTCACTCCATTGCTCAGTGGTCACAGCAGTTTCTGTTGTGAGAAATTTGTTATGATGAGTGAGGTTGAAAACTCTTTCTTATATGAAGTGTTCCTCCATTTTCATTAGCTCAAAATACATAATTCCAAAGGAGCAGATTTTAAAATGGTATGTTCTGAAGTCTTTGTTTCCCCTGTTTGAAACTCTACTGTAAAACTCTTATAATAAAAACTGGTATGAAGTCTGTTTGAAAAGAAATCTTGTTTGCAAATGAGTGATAAGAGATCTGTAAAGGAAAAGGAGAAAGTAAATTAGGAGAATAAATGCACATAAAAGAACAAACCTAAGTGCATCATCCATTTCCAGCTAAAACTCCCTCCCAACTCTGAGAATCTGTCAGTCAAGTAAAATTTTGAACTGAAATTGCCTATTTGATAGTGTTGATGTCATCGATTCACATGTATAAAATAAATGCTTTGACCAGGATGACTCACAAATAATAAACATTTTACGGCAGCGATTGTAGAAGCTTCTCATTCTTGGGTAATTGTGCATCTACAGGGGGATGAATTTGGACTACAAGAGAGGTTCAACTTTTTTTAAGTTGGAGTCTCAGGCCAAAAAGATGGCTCAGAGTTAAGATTCTGCTTAACTGTCTTGCAAGCAGAAGTTTCTGAGTTGAGATTCCAGGTCCCACATAAAAACATCAGGCAGAAATGGTTGAGGCCCGAACTTCTAGCCCTGGTGGACAGAACCTGGGAAATCCCAGAGAGAAGCAAGGAGGTAGAAGCAATGCAGGATGATTTCTGAAGTCACCTCCTACAAGGACACACAGTGACTTCTGAAATACACGGACACACACACACACACACACACACACACACACACACACACACTAAATAAAATTAGAATCTTGCTATGTAGCCTTGAACATAATGCTCCCAGTTCAGCTCCCCCACGGTCTGGGGTTACAAATGCGTGAACAACTCATTCCTGCTTTATTGCTTCCCAGCATTTCTAGGATGGTATTGAACTTGGGACTTCACTTTTCAAGTCACAAGTTTTAGAACTTGGACATAAGATTTTTCAAACTTGACAAGAATTTGGAGAAGCAATAAACAAATACTTTTCTCTGTCGCCTCATCTCATATGCTCATGTGGACAAGTTCATGAGTGAAAGAGACTGAGTTTCTAATTCAGTAGGGTATCTCAGTCTCCAACTGTCATGAACATGTAAGTGGGAATTCTTCATATGTGTTGTAAGTAAGATAAGAGATCACTATTACAGATAAAGTGAGAACCTTCAATTCCCCAGGTCCAGATCCAGACTGTCTACCAACCAATGTCATTCTGGTACCTAAATACATCCACACTGCACGTGGCCATGTCTGTCTGTGAGAGCAACACATGACGTGAACTACTTGACACAGCAGGCCTGAAGTCTGATCTGGCAACAGTTCTCTGCTTTGTCACTGACAAGTGCAGTCTAGATATTTTTTTGGTCAGCCAATGTAAATATTTTGGAATTAGGTAGTCTCCTTGAGGGAACAGCTAAGTTTTATTGTCACCTGAATAGTCTGTGAACCAGACAAACTATTTGCCGATTTGACAAAAAAAAATTGTGTTATGGAAGTATGTTAGAATTACATATAATCTTTATGGAGAATTTGAGGTGTTCCTTGTGAAATCAATCACAAGTTTTGGTTACAATATTGTCTTGGATTATGAATTAGGGAAAATCTAGTGCCTTGTCTGTATTCAATGAAAGGAAAATGATCTTTCGATGTTTTTTTCTGGTTGAGGAACTTTTATGGTGTTTTTTCCTAAGCACATAGATTTCATCAGGAATGGTAGGATGTTCTTCTCTGTCCAAAAGATACTATTCCCTTTCATTCATCGTTCTTCTACCCTGGGTCCACCAATTACTCACACCGGCAGGGGTGAAAAGTAGATATTTTTCATTCTTAGTTAGATGCTAGTAAAGAAAAAAGTTTGAAAACAAATTCATGGTGGAAGATGAGAAAGAATATAGAGTAACTGAGATAAGCAATCACCAATCATATTTTCATTTAAGGAAAAAAAAGAGGAAGGTTTAGTAAAAAAGATTTTTCCTTATTTCTACTGGAGAATGAAAAGCTAAAAATAAGGGGAAAATATGATATAAACTTTTTGATCTATAATCTTGAGAAAAATCTTTCTGTACTATGATATTATCTGCTAGACAAAGATTCTAAGACTTTAGATTTGTCTCTGAAATCCTTATTATGAGGTCACCTATAGGAATGGTGACTCTGGAATGTGGTATGGGAGTAACTTGGCCATGGCCCACTGAATTCATGTGAGGTTTTTTTTTTATTATGATGGTTAGCACTTGCTCTTAAGGTCCTTCCCAGCAAGGTAATGGTGAGTTTTACTGATATGTACTGGAACTCTTGATTGAAAGTGAAGATAAGACTTAGTAGTCAATGGAGGCCATTCTTTTCCTCTTATGAATTGTCCCAACTGATTTAATTGGTTCTCGCCCATAACAACTCATAACTTACTCACACAAGTTCCTTAATTCTTCTTAATGCAGTAGTCAAAGGTTTAGAGAAGCTGGTACACATAAGTTTACTAAAAAGTTATTGAAAAAATGTTTGCTTACATATCACTATTGGAGAAGTCCAGATTTTTTCAAGAATCTAAGGTAATGTTTTTGGTGATTTAAATTAAATTTCCTGATTGACTTTTTCACCTAAACTTATTTTTTTTGTTTTGGTTATAATGCTGTAATAGCTTTAGTGATTAAGGATGCTATGAGAAATGCTCAAATGAGAAATAAACTCAGTTACTAATGTCTTTGTCACCATCTTAATGTCAGGGTGTATTGATGGAGCACATTCAGTCTGTCTACTTAAACATGCAGACAGTAAGCATACAGTGAGAATAACATAAGACTGGAGGTAAGTCTATTTAATCGCATGGAGTGTCATCAAGGTGGCGTGAGAGTTGGGAATTCTATCAAGTACATTTCTTAGATGCAGAAATGTGGTGATATATATTATAGCTTAATGTAAGTTGAGAAGGGATTTGGTCAAAAATTTTGTGAATGCTAGTACAAAACAAATTTCATTTCAGTCCCTTAACTCTCCTCTAGGAACATGTGTGCTTTACCTGGTGGAAAATAATTACAAGGCAAAGATCAGTAAAAAAACAGACTACAGGAAGAGTTTTTGATACAATGTATGAAGCATCTAGTAACTGATAACCTTATATACTTACTTATTTTCCACTGGCTGATTATCAATTATGTTGATCAAAAAGAATTTACAAATTTGGTGGAGAAAGGCTGACTAAGCTCTTCTAATTCACGGTCCTAGGTTTCTGTCTATATGAGACTTATGATCTCTGTTGAGCTAAAAGCACCATTAGATCTCCATCTACTGGGAAAGGTTAAGGAAAAGTTGAATTGCAAATACAGGTGTTGTGTTCTAAGACATTCCAAAATTAATTAAAGCCTCACATGATACTGATTCAAAAAGAGCATTAACAGAAAAAATGTGAACTACACAAATAACTTATTGTATTAGTTTCTTTTCTAATCCTTATAATAAAGTACTCTGATAAAGGCAACTCCATGGAGAAAGCATTTTATTCATCATGGCAAGGAAGCCAGGGTGGCAAGGAGCTTAAAAATAGCTGGTCGTATCGTATCCATGATCTGGAAGCAGAGAGTGAAGAATGAGTGCTGTTTCTCAGTTCCTTTCTCCGTTTATTAAGTCCGGATCCCAGATAGGGAATGGTGGTACCCAAAGTTCTCAAGTCTTCATATCTCAAAATAATTGAGATAATTCTCCCATAGACACTCCTAGAGGTCTGTATCTCAGCTGATTCTAGGTTCTGTTATGTTGGTAATTAATGCTAACCATCACAACTATAAAGTTCCCATGCTATTGGGTATGAGGTCCATTGAGCTTCTGACCTTTATCCCAGCTCTGGCCCACTTCCTTTTTGGAAATTACTTTGTCCACTGATGGACTTTCTATTTCCGTGTGCTATCCATGTGTCCCTTACAATTTCTTGATGTGAGACAGTCATCTATAGGATCCCAATATCTGTCTATAGCACTACCTTAAGGAAAGGAAGGCAATTTGAAAAACTATTGTTTTCCTATGAAAATATGTTAAACGTGGTTTCTTTTATCATCTTGAAAGTACTAATTCTATTTTTACTAACTTTTAAAGAGAAAGTACCTTGATTTGCACAGTAAATGCTAAATTGTCTTCATCATAGACTTACGGTTCACTCTACCTCTATATCATAAAATAAGCAACTATCAGTTTCTTATATTGCCAGTGGGAGCTTGTTTTACCACCAGACTCTGAAATTTTAAATGTTGATAAAAGAAACTGTAGCATCTTTATGTTAATTTACCATTCTTGTTAACTTTTCTGTTAAAGGCACTTGAATTTATTGTCATTAAAACATCCATCTCATTCATCATTCAATAGCATGCATTTAATATCTATTAATTTGTGTATTTTCTGTAGTTTCTGTTTGTTATTGACTTCTGGCTTTATTTCATTGTGGTAGATAGAATGCAAGGAAATATTTCAGTTTTCTTGCATTTGTTGATATTTGTTTTGTGTCTTTTTAAAATTGGATGTTTATCACTGCCTCCCTCCTTCCCCTTCCTTCTTTTTTTCTTTTCCCTTGCTCCTTCTCTTCATCAATCCATCACACTCCCTCCTACCTTCCTCTCTGTCCACTTCTATGGGCCCCAGGGCTCCCTCTGAATTGTCTGCTGTAATGGAGTTTCGGACCTCTATGACAGACTAAGCCCTAGTCCCCAAGGTTCCCACTGCATGTCATTATCTCTCCTGAGATCTTTTCTGGTCTGTCACTTTTTTATTGGGAAGAATGTGTGCTCAGTTTAACTTGTGATGTCATTTACCTCAGATGTTTTTCACTTTTTTTTTAGATGATCTGCCTGTTGATTGGAATGGGTTGTTGAAATCACCCACTATTATTGTTCTGAGATTAACCTGTAACTTTATGTGTCACGGTACTCATATTTTATTGAAAGTAGGCAGTAAGCTATGTAAAGGGATGAATGGGACCAAAGCACTGGGGAGGGATGAGTAAAGGGAGAACAGGAGGGCACCAGAGTATGTTCAACATATCATACATATGGACAAAAGTTTAAAATTTAAAAAAATAAGGTTTGGATGGAGGTCCCTTGTATGGGCAAATAAACCTGCTCCCAGAGGCATAAAGTTCTTAAGTGAAAATGCTATGGACAGAGGTAATAAATATCTCTATAAGTTGTTGGTTAGGGAGGCTCTTAAGGCCCCCAAAACAATGCAGGCTATTGCCATTCTGCTGGTTGCTGGAAGACTCCATTGCTGAAGATATCCAGGTTTTGGTTGAAGAACATAGAGAAATCAGTCTGAGAGTGAGGTGGAAACTCCTTTTCAAGTACCAAGAAAAACTATACAGAGTTCAGGAAGAATTGCAGTCAACAGTAATTATTCAGTTGTGGATCATTTGTGCTATGCTATTGACCTGCTAAGCAAGATATGCTGATTTGTGCAATAATGGCATGACTGTCATGGAAGTAACTGCCTTAATTCCATAACATTATGATCATAATAAATACTTGTCCCAAGCCATTCAGGATAAAAATGAATTTTACTAACTTACGATTTTAGGTAATTTCAGTTATCATGGCAGGGAAGTCACACCAGTGGAAGCTGAGGTAATTGATTTCAACACATACAAAGCTAGGCACAGAAGGCAAGTATCAATGTTGCAAAATTGCTTTTCAGATTCTAAGCTTGCTCAAAACACTCTCTAATTCCTTCCATCTTTTCCAAGAAAAGTCCTATTCTCCAAGGCACTGAGTTTCCTCTCCTCAGTTATTCAATTAAGCAGGCTTGCTTAAAAGTCCGTCTTAAATAATTTCTCATAAGTGTGTCCTGAGGCTTGCCTCTGAAGGGACTACTAGCTGAAACTAACTGAAACACTAATAAAATGCTTTTTGGTTGGATTTGAATCCTGCGTCACAGCGGGAATTCCTGAATAGTACCGTAAGCTTGATCAAACACTTGTGTCTGGAAAGGTTGCAAGTGCTAGTTGCAAAGTTACAGCTGTTGTTTTTTTGCTAAGTGAATATCATATGCTTGTCAAATTGCCTTTTGCACTGTCTTCCTGGCAGGGCATGGTTCTGGCATTCTTTAATGCTCTGCAGCTATGATTAACTTGCACAAGTCCTGCATAAAACTTAACCCATCAACATTCTATTAAAAAGGAGTGAGTGACTCATTAGGCCCTGCCCCTTCCTGAGAAAGTATAGGTAATTAGTTCTTACTTTTGGAGGAGGGTCCAACCAATGGTTGTTGCTGGAAGAGAGGTTTTCTTAGTGGTATAACCTCTAGTATGATGATCTGTAAATAATGTCTTACCCATGTAAGTTCTGCAAGTAACCTTAATTCATCTCATTGGTTCACGAAAAAGAGAAATAAACATTTAACTCATATGGAAACTCACGTAACACGCACAGACCCACAGGCTTCTTTACTCTATCATTAAAAAAATATCGCAGGAAATAATTGACTGGCCAGAGGCGTGACTTTTTCTTAGGATAACTTCTTCACATTAGGAAAAATTCTGGCCTACTTAGATCTTAAAGAAAAAGTTCATATTTACATCATAAATAAGTCATCGGTTTTTCTTTCTAACTCATAATTTAATATGGAAAAGCAGCCCTAGTTTTGGGAAAAAGAATTAGAGCTCTGGTATATGCCTCATTTTTAAGGCTACCTCCTTAACAGCCTGGGTAGTGTTTCTGATATCTGACTATGTCTGGTAGCTCTTATATATATTTAAGAATAGAATTTCTTTAGCATTGGTGATCTCCAGGTCTTCTAAACATACTTGAGACAATACTCAGAAATTAAGGTGAAGGGGCAAGAAGCCAAGGAGGAAGAAAAAAAAAAAAAAAAAAAGAAGAATAAAAGGGAAAAAAACCCAAGAAATTCTCTTGTTGAATTAAGTTTGAGCTATCTACTTCTGGACAAAGTATTTATAAAATATTACAGCTCAGAATGAAATTTCCTAGACAAAGCACTCGCTCAAATTCTTTTCTTTCCTGAAGACACAAGTAAATTTTTGTTTTATCTGGGATACTCAAACTCTACATACTGAGGGATAAAATCACTTATTTTCTGGGATTAGATCAGTTAAGATTTTCAAAGGAGATGAAATTGCCTGGCAAATATTATTATAGTTGATAAATTCTATAAGTTTATCCTAAATTTGTGCCTCAAAGTTTTGTGTTGAGATTTACGTGTGGTAAGAATAATTCCAAGAGAGAAGCGTTCTTTCTATTTTGAAGGTCTCTGGGGTAAACACTTGATCATAGGCTCATCTCCTAATGAACCACATTTTCCTTATTTAAAATCATTGAGCAGAGTTTAGGACTGAATGTCCATTTCATTCAGCTGAGCCCACTCTTCTTCTGAGACAGAAAAACTAAGCATTGGCTCAACTTCCTCCTCTAACCCAATGGATATCATCCATCCATTGGTGTTGGTAGCTGACATTTAAAAGGAATTATTTCCTCTGGTGTTTCTTTAGATGGTGATTTTTAGGTCATAAGTAGTAGGCTTTATAAGACCTTAAATAATGAAATCTTTAAGAACTTTTTTCTGTTCTAAGCATAAGGGAACAATCCATTATGTTTAAAATATAATGCTAATAATGGTTTATGCGTCTTTTTTTTTCTTACTCTGGCATTTTTTTCTAGGATATTTTTCAGCAATGAGAATAAATGGATAATTGGCTAGAACAACATTCCTGGAAAGAATACTTTTCACTATCTCATTACATAGGTTTATACTAGAAATCTAATCAAAAGACAGACATACTTCCCTTCTAAGCCCAAAACACGTCTTATTGTGCATAAATTTTATAAATGCAGTATGTGTGAATGTGTATGATTTAATACCTTTTTCTTACCTCAGACCATAAAACTAGCTATGCAATTTACTTTGTATTAGTGGAAGATTTTGATTTAGTGGTTGTCCAAGAAGTACTTAACTTGTTTTGACTTTTTTCAAGTTGCAAAACGGATGTTTCTTTTCTCCCTTGTTGTCCACCTTAAGAAAAGCAAATAAAGTAGAACACAAGGAAATTAATTTTAAGTCAGGAAGTGGCATGATACTTTTAGTTCCTACTACTTGGGATCAGCCTTCTGTTTTGCGCTGCTCGTCTCGCCAGCAAGAACGACGCAACACGATCAGGATCCTTCTGTAGCAAGCTTTAATGCATCTTGAGAGGGAGAGCACTAGCTTTCAGCACGGAGACCCCAACTGCCTAAACCGCCACCCTTATATAGGGATTCTGTCCCGTCTTGGACGTGGCAGCACCTGATTGGTAGTGGGCGTGTCACCCGAGGTGGCGTGATGGTCTTGCGATCAGGGCTAGAGCGGGAAATGGGCCTGGCGCTTGCGCATTGGCTTGTTTTGCTGAGAGGAGAAAGGGGAACTGGCGCCATCTTAGAATGGCGGCATGCAGGGCGGCGCCCTACAGCCTTCCTAAGAAGTTCATGAGTTTGAGTATATCCAAGTAACTCAAGAAGATCCTATCCCAAAATGAGTGATTGATTGAATGAATAATGAATAAAGAAATAAGTAAACAATGAGTAATGTGTAAACAAATGAGTAAAAAAAATAATGAGTAAATGGTGAAATAGTTCAGGGGTAGAATATTTACCTAGCATATTTAAGCAATATTCAATCATCAAGACTATTCCCATAATTACATGTACAAAAGAATTAACAAAAATGCAAGGTTTTTCAATTGTGTGAGAGGATGCTTTAAAAAATTAGCAGGGTATTTTTTCCAAAGAAGCAGTAAACAAGAATTTGTTTTCATTTGATTACTTTTTGCTAGATAACATTCTATATACTTAGAAAGGAAAAAATAAAAGCAGTTTTAGTCACCTTCCTATGAATATGCAATCACTTTGGGAGATAAACCAAGTATTAACTGTTAAAGAATTTTTATCAAACATGAGACAAATTAATGATTTAGGCACAGTAGTTCTATCTTCTACAACTGAGGGGCTGGAGAGGTGGCTTAGGGGTTAAGCCTCTGCCTTGCAGGCAGAAGGTCCTGAGTTCGGATCCTAGACCCCACCTATGGACGCCGGGCGGAAGCGGGGGCGGCCTGCGTTTCTGGTCCTGGTAGGGCGGAGCCTGTGAATCCCGGGGCAGAGTAAACAAGGAGGAGGTGGAGGCGGTCCATGGTGGTTCCCGAATTCGTCTGTGGTTCTACACACACACACACATACATACACACGCGCACACACACGCACACACGCACAATTGAATAAATAATAAATAAAAACCTATCTTCTACAACTGAACTTAATTTCTTTCATATACAGTTGAGAATTTGGTAAAGGGTCTTCAAGACAGTAAATTTTGTATTTTTTTTTCAGTCATAGATGATACAATTTGCTGCAAAGCATTCCTGAAGCATGAAGTAAGAAGAATAGGACTTAACCATACAACAACCATTTTAGGTTCTTCTCCCTCAAAGTGGCCTCAGTCCTCTGTCTTTCTTCTGAGCTCACTCATCGCTTCAAATATTGGTCAAATCAAAGTTCATTTGAAGAAATAATTTTTTTTTTAGTTTTGTTTTACATTAATCACTCTGCAATGGGAGTGTTGAGTCTTAAACGCCTGTTGTTTGGGAGCTTTGTTGTGTCTATTGTAGCATCCCAGATTGTGTTTATATTATTTCTGATTCCATGTTGCTTGACTGTGCAATTCAGGACACGCCCAGTTATGCCAAATGCATCATTCCTCTGGGCTTGGAATGTCCCATCTGACTCCTGCGTTGGAAATTTTTCCGATTCACTTGATCTCAACATGTTCACCTTAATAGGAAGTCCCCGGAAAACTGCCATTGGCCAACCTGTCACAATATTTTATATTGATCGACTTGGCAACTATCCTTACATAAATGAGCATCATCAGCTTATATTCGGAGGAGTTCCCCAGGCTGCATCTTTACAAGATCATCTGACCAAAGCTAAAACTGACATTGAGTATTACATACCACAAGATCAATTGGGCTTGGCTGTCATTGACTGGGAAGAATGGAGGCCTACCTGGCTCAGAAACTGGAGACCTAAAGATATTTACAGGAATTTGTCTATTGACATAGTCATGAAACAATCTCCAGCACTGAGTGAAGCAGAAGCCACGGATGTGGCCAAAAACGAATTTGAGACGGCAGGCAGGAAATTCATGGAAGAAACCTTAAAATTAGGGATATCACTTAGGCCAAAGCATTTATGGGGCTATTATCTCTTCCCTGATTGTTATAATAATAAATTTAGCGACCCCAAATACAACGGAGATTGCCCAAATGTAGAAAAGGCAAGAAATTCTGCACTCAAATGGATGTGGATACAAAGCACAGCCCTTTATCCATCTGTTTATCTGAAAAAATCCTTGAAGTCTAGTCTGCAAGCTGCCCTCTATGTCCGCTTCCGTGTACTGGAGGCCATAAGGCTTTCTAAAATTAAGGATCCTCAGTTTCCAGTTCCAGTTTTTGTATATGTTCGCCTTGTTTTCACTGATGATACTTCTGATTTCCTTCTTCCGGTAAGTAAATCAAAGCATGACAGTTATAAAATAATTTTCATGAGTGGTGTTTACTGAAATTTAATGTCTTTTGAAAGTTTGAGACTTTTAATGTCTTTTTAATATTTTGGAATACACACATGGAGACAAAATGAGAAAATTTAGTCTTTAGTGTAATTATATGACCTATAAGTCGCGATGGATTATGGACAATTGACTGCTTTTCTTTCTTTCTTGAATCTACTGTTTTCCAAAAGAAAGTATTAAAGCACTGATAGTTTCTATTCTTTAATACTATGGAAGCCACTGTGTAAAAAGTAAAAACAGTGGAAAAGTATTTGTTATTATTGTTGGGTGCTTTGCTCTATACAAACTTTGGGGTGCTTGTTCTATACAAGCACTTTGACTTTTTCCTATATGCTAACTCTTTCTGTCCCATTTGCCAGGAGGATCTTGTGCACACGATTGGTGAAGCTATTTCTCTTGGTGCTGATGGAATTGTAATATGGGGAGCTCTTAGTTTAATACAACGTGCGGTAAGTTGAGTTATAGGAAATAGAGGAACTATTTCTACCTTCCATGTTTTAGAGTCCTTTTTGGGATAAGCAAAGCATGTTATACAACAGAACAAACTCAGCTTTCACCTAATCAAATGTTGAACTTTTGAAAGGTTATATCTGCTTTCCAACAAGAATTTAATATGATATTTAATGAGAATAATCATTATCCAGGCTACATAGCTTATAAGTAGGAAAACCATGACTATGATTTCAGTTTTCTGATATGGTGCTTTACATAAGACAATAGGTATTTATTTTTATTATTGAATTCTCCATATGACATGTTTATCTCTCGTTTCCTTAATCCTCTTGAAACAATGAAAAACAGGTAACTGCAAAGTTGTATGTAACTGGTTTTATAAATGGAAGCCCTATTAATGCATGATGTCGTCCTCAATTATTCTTTACCTTATTTTTTTTTATAATGCATTTTTTATTATTTCAGCTCATACAAACTTAATTGGTACACTAGTTCCCTCCCTCCCTCCTCCCCCCTCCCCGAACCCCCGGCTCCCCCTCCCCTCACCCCTTCCGCCCTGTCCCCCGGTGCCTCCCGCCCCAACTCCCAGAGTCCTTTCTTGCGCATGCCTGACTCTCCTCTGGGCCCTCCTCTCCGATGACGTACAAGGACCCAGTGGCATTTCCCTGAACCCTTTCCTGTGTTCCCCTTAAACATAGGAACACTACTGTGGCTGTCAATCCCTTGCCTCCAAGGATCTTGGTGCTTTTAGCAGATGCTAGACTTTGTGAGGTCAATAGTGTGTTAGACATTGCGCCGGGCATGCAATGTCCAATTATGATTGCTTCGACCCTAACTTGTGTGGAGTATCTTGCAAATCATTGCTCCTCCCATCCTTTTGCTCTTACACTCTTACCGCCCCTTCTTCCGCAAATTTCCCTGAGCTTCAGGATGGGGAGAGATTAGTCTGGCCTAGTTCTAGGTGGTTGATATAGAGTCTCTGAAGTTCTGGATAGTGGTTTGTTGATTTTCTTTTGCAGTTTTGTTGCTCCTGCAATGCCCTTCACTCCATCGTGATGGGCACTGTATGTCACCCCCTGGCCAGAGACAGAAAGCTGTTAAACTGGAGTCTTATTATAAGAGCACATTCAAGGGTAGATGTAATACTTATACCCAAAAGTGGAATCGCAGGGTCATATGGCATTTTGCAATGGGAGGGGTCAATCATCCATTTGCAAAATGGTTACTTTTTAATCTGCCGGACTATATGCCCTCCCCTTCTGGTGAGTTCATACCCCCTTAGTTGTAAATGATCAGGAACAAATGTCTGTGAACTTAACTAGGTGTCACATTACTTTCTTGCAGTCCTTGATGGAGGCCTATTTTCTCTACTGTAACCTGGTCACTTCTCTCCTTGTTTCTGTCTGTACCTTATTTTTGAGACATTGTCTCTCACTTAATCTGGAACTCACCAGTTCAACTAGAGTGACTGGCCGACAAGCCCCAAGGATTCTTCTGTCTCTGCATCTTCAGTGATGAAATTACAAGTGCCTGCTGCTTTTCCCAGCTCTAAATGGAAGAAAAACCCATGAGATCCTATGCAATACTGAAGAACAGATAGCAATTTTGGGGAGTGGAACAAAAATATCCCATTGTGTATCCACAGATGAGCCTAATAGTTTATAAGAGATGATCCCAATTCTAGCAGCTAATAAAAGTGTCGAGTTAAACAAGGTGGAACACAAAACAAATGGATATGAATATAGGAGGAAGACTTGTAAGAAAATGTGGATGGGGAGAAGATAGGGACAAAAATTGAAAAAAGCAAAATGATCAGAATTTTCATGTACATGAAAGAAATCATTTAAGTGCAGAATTTATCAATAAAGCAAGGGTGTGGGATGGGTGTGTTGCATCTGGACATATGCAAACTGAATCTTATACTAAAAGCATGCAAGCCCCTGAAGAGTTAAAAGCCATGATGCATTACTTTTATATGACTTTCACAAAAGTTACAACAAACAGTACCTAACAGCAGAAATCAATCACATTTATAGTTGTGTAAGTCCAAAGTCCAGCATGGGTCTCAAGGGACTCACATTAGGTTGTCAACAAACTGCATCTTTCTAGAAAAAAGCATTCACTATGTATTTGAGTTGCTGCAAATTTAGTTCCTCCTGGTGGTAGCAATGAGTTTCCATTAGATTGGTTTTTGGACAAGGGTCATTTCCACCTTCTATAGCTACATGTTTTCTTTACCTCCTGATCCTTTTCCACTTTAAAATTATAAATAGTGGTTTATTTTACTTGGGTGTGTGAGACAGGTACTAACATAGCACACACTCTGAATTTACCATGTAGCTGAGACTGTTCTTGAGCATCCAATCCTCCTGACTCCACCTCCTCAGTACTGACTATTACAGCAGTATGTCATCTCACTTGTTGCAAAATTATAATTGTGCCTTTCATATGAAATCTCACTTCTTTTCTCCACTTAACTTTCTAATGGAGCTGAAAAAGTTTCTTGTATAAGGATTCGTATAACTAGACCAAACCCTCTCAGCTAATTTGGGACAATGTCCCTTGTCAATGTATAAACTATCAATCATATCTACAGTCAAGTCCATTGTAAATTGACATAATCACACATCCCAGGAACTAGAATGCAGACATCTTTAGAAGTCATCATTTTGCCAACAGCAGGTGGTATTATCTCAATGAAGGTAACAGGAAATAGATTCAAGTCAGTGATGTAAATGCCTTTCCTGGCAACATGTCACCATTACTTCATCTTGTCTGCCTGAGGACCAGCATAGTCACATCACTCAGTGGAAGAAGAGTTGATCAGGAAAGAACATGACTATCTTCAATACATTTTAAAGGCCAACGTCTAAGTTTTAGAACACTCCAACTAAATATGTATCATTTAGGCTACTTATCACTAATACTCTGTAAAGTGTGTCGAAGAATTGTCCTTATGAACACTGAAATTGACTACATAAAATTTATTTAAAATATACTGTTGAATCTCTCAGTGTAAAAAACAAAAGCATAGTCTGAAGTCTAATGGTGAGTGTGATTATTATCATAATCATTTAAGTTTTACTGAGGATCAGCCAAAAATTTGCTAGACCATTTTACATACATATTATGTTTGGGGAGCAAGCTCTGCAATCACCCTTATATTATAAATGATAAAACTGAAGCATTACCAAATTAATTAATTTGCTCCAGGTCACCCAGGTAGGATATTAAGACTTAGAAAGTTTGAGATATCCCAGGTAAACACAAATATTCATTAATGAGAGTGGAATTACACTCATAACAAATAAACCTTATAGTCTATATTCTGACAGATTATGATTAACTTATAAATTAATTGAGGAAGATCATAATGGAGTAAATTAAATCTCAAGTGATTATTTAGTAGTGTGAAATGGCATATGAAATTTACAAATGTTCTAAAAACAGCTGAAATAGTCTTGTTGTTAAAGTAGAAAGAAATATTTCCTACGTCTTAGTATGTCTTATGTTCTTTTTAATTCTGTCTTATCATTTTACAGAGATCTTGCCCAAACCTAAATAATTATATGAAGACCACTTTGAATCCTTACATAATCAATGTCACCCTAGCAGCCAAATTGTGTGCCCAAACTCTTTGTGAGGACAGAGGTATGTGTATGAGGATCAATGGAAATTCAAGTACATATCTTCACTTGAACCCAGAGAATTTTAATATTGTTCCTGGACCATCTGGAAAACTAGAAGTACAGGGCTATCCCAACCGGGACGACCTGAGATACTTTTACAAACATTTTGATTGTGACTGTTTTGCTGGCCTGACTTGTAAAAAGATAGTTAAAATAGAACTGGTGAAAAGTGTTAGCGTGTGTGCTACTAAAGGTGTTTGTATTATAGGCAATGTCGATCCAGGCTCAGCATTCTGCCTCTCACCGGGAAAAAGCCTTCTCTTCCTGGCTACAGTCACTCATGCATTGTATCATCTGCAATAGTATCTTTATGTGTTCTCAGGAAGGATATCAGACACTTCCTAGTACTTAACTATCCACAGGATTTGAAATATTGCTACAACCTTGTGGAACTTGAAGATGCAAAATTTGACACGATCCTTCAAAAATAATTCTATATTAATAATCAAGATTCTATTTTGGATTTCAAAGATAAAATGTATATTATTCTATCAAAAACTAATAAGATATATCATACTCAGAACATTAGTTTTTTTTCTAAGAAATGTGAAGATGACTATGGGAAAAGTGGGTGGGCAATCTGTTTCATGATCATGGGAAGGTTTGCACTTCTGTGGGTTAAATAGTCAAAACAGAATTCATTAACTATGAAGACCTAGGGTATGCACTGTTGAAAAATAGACTCAAAGGAAAAAAAAATTTCCATTGCAGTCAACCATTTTTTTTGCCAGATGTCATGCAAACATCTGAGCTATAAAGAGAAATATGTTATAGTGCTCTTGTTATCCATCTTTTTATTCTCCTTTTGTGGATGTTGTTCTCTGCTCTCAACTGCCTTGGACCTACACCTTCAGTTAAGTTACAGAGCTCTGATGAAGAGATATTTGAGTTGAAGCAGAAATTACTATATAGTTTGTGACCACCAAGACCATATTGGAAGACTTGAGAATGGCTGATGAAGGAGATGATAATGAAGTTCCTCTACCGAATGTTAATGTGGCAATACTAAAGAAAAAAAATCATTCAGTGCTTCTTCTCATTTCAGAGACTCAGAACCATATTTGCCTGTTTCTGTGGATGAAGATTTTTTTTCTAAATTCTAGACCATAGGATGCCAAAAATCAGCTGACACTTCGACCTATGTATATACACTTTAAGTGCAGGTTTTATAAGTTAAAGGAAGACCTAGCTGGCAAATGAAGAAAGAGGAAACTCTTTAGCAACTTGCCTCATGGTAACATTTTTGAAATTGGTCTGACACTCAATGGTAAAAGGGACAAATGACCAACCAGGAAGCAGCAAGGGTAGTGTGACAGACTCAACGGCTTGGGCTTCTTCAATAGCAATCTTCTGTGTTATGGAAGACTTTTGCTTTAAGGGAACAGAAACGATAATGTTCCATGTCCCAGAAAAATTTCATTCAATTTATCTCTATCAGAGGAAAACAAAACAAAAAGAATCTATGCAGTGCAATGCTAAATTCTTCATATGAAAATATTGTTTGAAGGTGTATCTTAGAAAGATTACTTTAACTTTTTTCTTGTGAAACTGGCTTTGAACTAATTAATTCCTGCAAGTAAAAATTTTATTTTTGTGAATATCTTTGGTAGTGAAGAAATGCATAAATCAGGCAATAAAGTCACCATGTCTTCTTTGTAATTTCTAAGTGACAATACTAATTATTTGTATAAGTCTCATCTTCCCTTTGCTTGAAGAAATGCAGTATCCAAACACAAAGAAAAACAGAGGGGTCAGTCTAGCTTATGATTCTTGTTTGCACTCCATCAATGTGGTACACAAATTTATACCAGAATTGGGAGCCAAGGGAATTGACCACACCACCACCACAGAAAGAGCTAGGATAGGGACATACTTTCTTGCTTGCCTGTATATAAAATTCCAAATAGTTCACTTTCCTATATACCTGCCCAAAATTGGTCCCACCTGCCATGGAATGGATATTCCCTCATCAGCTAATTACAGGCTTGCTTTGAGTTTTCCTTGACTATTAATTCTTTACAAATGTGCCTAAAGCTCAGTCCTCAAGTGTAAAATTGTTACAATTTTATGTAACTGACATATTTATTCACTCATTAATTTTGAAAGCAGTTTTGTTTATTCTCTGAGAGTTTGTCAAATGTATACACAATATCTTGTTAATATCCACCCTTACTCTTCCTCCCATTCCCCCTTAGACACTTCAACATATTCCTTTTGTTATATGATTGTTTTTCCTCTGGGCATAGTTTAATGCCATCTTAGACTTTGCCCTTAGTTTAACTTAAGAATAAAACTGTATAACAGTTAGAAACATACCATCCAGGTGGAAGGCTCAACAAGTGTCTTTTAGGTTCAGTAGCATCCTGAAATTAAGAAGGTTCAATGGGTGGGCTTCTCTTCAAAGTGAAGAAAAGCAGTAAACAAAAGCTTGGACAAGATACCTGGAAGAGACTCAGAACAGTTCAGAAGTCTGGAGGAGACTCACCTACGACAAATCATGAAACACAGGACTTCAGGGTGGCAGTTTTCATGAGTCTCACCTTGTTAGGGTGGGTTTCCTGCGAGTGCAGCTGTCTTCGAGTTGTTCCTGCTTCTGTAAGTAGTTCTTATCCCTCATCCTTTAAGTACTACGCAATAAACACATTGCTTCATGAAGTCAGAACTTGGTGTAATTGATATTTTACTCTATTCTTAAATTCCTTTCTGGGATGGACAGAGGGTTATATTGTGTTTCTTCAGGAAAGGTGTCTCCTCCTACCTTCATGTCCAGTCTTCTGTTGTCTTCTGTTTTTGTTTTTAATAACAACCCACTAAGTCCCAGTTAAAATTTTAACTTTAACATAGTATTTATGGATTATCATGATGAGAGGTAAAAGAGAAGAGAAGAGAAGAGAGAGAGAAAGAGAGAGTTAGTTCTCTTGTCCTCTGGAAACTGTTGCTATGTGAGGGGAAAGTGGACATTAGAAGAACACAGATCTAGAAAGGGACAAACATCATGTAGAAAGGGTCTTTGGGAAGAAAAAAAATGTGATGCTACTTTCAGCAATGTGGCTTCACACTTTTTTTTTCCCGTTGGCAAGATTGCTATCATACCACAAGAACTGTCTCAGTTAAACTTACATCCAGCAAGGGTCAACATGATGGGAGAAACCTACTGCTTTTTCTGGTGCTCTTAAAAACGGCCCCACAAAGATCCTGTCGTAGTTCAGATAGACACTGAAAATGATGTGATGAGGATGAGTTGTGGGCTACAGATGAACCCAAGAAACCAAGAGTTCTGCAGGAGCCCCTCAACTCCCAGCCACTCAACAGGGCAAGCTGTACAGTTTTGACTTCAGCTTTGCTGTGTTTCTATGTAACTGCAAAGAAGTTATTATTGTCTCTTTTTAACTTCATGTCTTTATTTTTGATAAGGAGAGAGCAATTGGGGCTCAGCTTGATGCTGATTATCTCATGTTTGTGCAGAATCGCACATGGGATATAGGAATGGCTCCACAAAAATGGATATGGTCCTCTCCCTCTTGTTAAAGGTAAAAACAATAGTAACCCGAATGACGATTTGGGAGATGAACTGTAAGACGCCTCTGTTTCAAGCTGAACATTCTTTTCAGTGCTTTATTGTCACATCACACTTCACCCTCATGATGCTTGAGATAGATGCTGTTGATAGCTCCATGGGGAGGAAACTGAGATTCAGTATCGTAGCCAAGATGGTGCAGATGCCGAACATCAGGAGTGATATGGTCTAGGGGTGGAATTTCATTTTCTTTAGCAAATAACAAATTATAAGTCAGGAAGTAAGCTGAGAATATGTACACTTATTTTAAAATGCAAAGTAATAGTACCCAGTGGAAAACCTGGAGATACAAACTGGGAATCCTGACAGATGCTGGAAAGAGGGGAATAAGCAGGGAAAAGCATGATTAGACTTTGGCAACAAAACACAGAATAGGAGATGCGGAGATGGCTCAGGGATTAAAACTTTTGCCTCCCAAGCAAAAGAACCTGAGTTTCAATCTCCAAATCCCATGTAAAAATTCCAGGTGGATATAGTGTCAACCTGTAATTCTGACCCTGGGAAACTCCAAAGCAAAGCAATAAGAGGGTAGAGCAATCCACAGTGATTCCCAATATCATCCATGGCTCTCCACAGACACACACATTCAGGTGCTTTCTTGCACATGTGCCACACACATGTGTATATCTAGTCACATACAAACACACACACACACACACACACACACACACACACACACACACACACACACACACACACACAAAATCAAAAGCATAGTAAAGAGAGAAAAGGACCAGTTCTCGAGCTAAGAGCCTGAAGGGCTTGTGACTTACAGTCCATATGATGGATGCCTTGTAGCTCCTCCTCCTACCAAAACCAGCTGTAGGAAGAGAATGAGAGAGAGAGAGAGAGAGAAAGAGAGAGAGAGAGAGAGAGAGAGAGAGAGAGAGAGAGAGAGAGAGAGAGAGAGATCTTTATTATTTATTTCTTCCACTCATACAAAGTTGATAAGTACCCCATTCCCCCGCCTCCATCCACCCCTCCCTGGATCCCCTTGCTCCCTCCCCCCTTTTCTTAACTGTGAGAGAGCATTCAAAGTCAAGCAACTTAAGGTCAAAAAGGATTTATTCGACTTATGGTCCCAAAGGCAGCAACAGTCTTTCAGGGTGGAGATGACATGGCTTGGTGGCTGAAGCAGGAGACAGGCTTAAGTCACTGCAAACATCCTGGAGTCTCTTCCAAGTCTTCTGTTCTATAGTTCCTTTTATCTAGTCTGCTACTGGGAGGTTCCAATCAGATCTAGGGCTGGTCCTTATATTGTGAATGTATTGATCTGGATAATCTCTGCAGGTAGTCTGACAGCTGATCTTAGTTAATACCAGTATTAACTTCTACAACATGCTCCCAGTTGTATCACATTTCCTATGAGCAGCCCAAGCTGAATTAAGAACATGATTCTAGAGTTACCACAAAAATAGGAAGGAATTGAAGGCTTAACTAAGTCCTTCAGAAGAACTGAGTACAAGACTTAAATGATGATTCTTAATGTTGCAGTCCACTGCCGCAGCCTCCAAATCAGGGGTCCCCATCAGCGGATGGAGAACAAACACACACGGCTCTAGGCTGAGTGGATCTGAACCCATTTTACTGAAATTTTGTAACAGCTTTTATACTAGAAAATTTTAGGGCAAAGAATGTTGCACTTGCAAACAGAGGTGTATCATCCTAACCAGCAGGAATCACCTTTAGGATAACATTTTTTAAGAATCCAACTCATTGTTTGAGGGTAAGACACAAACAGAACTTTATCACATATTAACAGGCTTCTTCCCAGTTCCTCAGTCTCTCTAAATCTATTTTACAGTGTCCCACCAAATAGCCACAGGGTCCAAGTCCATATTGTTATAATTGCATTAATAAAGATTGTATACACCGAGGTTGAGCTTTTTTTATTTGTATTTGTATTTTTAAAAGGAAACACGTTTTTAATTATGAGTGTGTTATATCTATTATACATTTTTGTAAATGGTAAAGGTGAATTTGTTGGAGGAGGCACATGTTATACATTAATTTTTTTCTTTTTGAGGATACCAGATTTTGGCTATTATCATATAAGCTGGCCTATATTAGGTCATAATAGTAGGAACTACATTAGGATTTATTTTATTTCTATTTTTTATTAACTCATGTGTTCTATAAGAAATAGTTGTGTACTAATTTTAGGAATTATTTTATTATTTTCTATTAACTTATGTGTTCTATAAGAAATAGTTATGTACTGATTTTAGTGAACAGATGGCATAGTCTCATATTTACAGAATTTCTGAATTAGTTCAGCAAGAGTCTTATTTTTGAGGGAATTTTAGCCACCTTTGTTTTAAGACTCTTGAAGTTGTTCTCTAATTTCTTTAAAATCAGCACATACATTTTGGCTAACAAGTTACTTACTGTGTATGACTAGACATCAAAGCTCTAGTTAGAATTTAATTTAAAGTTAAAAGCAGGCTTGGTTCTTATTTAGAAAAGGAAAAGACTTAAAGCAAATTTACTTGATATCTCCAGTTCCAGGAGCAGGAACCTTAAGGGGGAGGCAATAACCTAACTAGTCCTGAGATAAAACAAAAAAAGGGACCTAGGAATAGATAGATGTCATCATCCTTTTCTCTTAATATCCCTCACCCACATTTCAATTGTACCCTGTAGTCTTGATTGATGTTGCTGTTCCTTTTAAGACATATTTAAAGATATAAGTTTGCAAATAATTTCATTTAGTCAAATAATAGAAAATTTAGTCTGAGAGCCTCCTCATACTTTACTTTCTTTCTGTAACAATGTGCATCATATCCCTTGGTCTCCTATATGAAAGCCTGTGAAAGAAGAAGGCAGAATAAGACATAGTATTTCTATATTTGAAGCACTTGGAACATGAAAAGCAGTGCCTACTTCTCTAAGGCACTTAGAGTTGATGGCTGATCACTGAGTCCTTACACCTTACTAGAGCTGACAACTCAGAGGGAGTTTTGGCATTCACACAAAAAGATGTTCCAGGGGATGCAAGGGGGAAAGGGGAAGGCACTGGGACAAGGGGAGGGAGGTGAAAGGAAGGGGAAAAGGGGGGGAAAGTGCAATGGGGGACTGGGGAGCGGTGGAGGGAAGGAGAGGATCAGAGTACCTATTGAGTTTGTATGATTGGGGAAAAAAAAAAAAAGGAATCGATGGCTGATCACAGTGCAGTTTCATTGCAGTCTATTCCATGAGGAAGTTTCTGACATTGAGAGGTAAGAGCAGTTAATAATTGCCCTGTTTACTGAAAACACAGGAAGCCATGCTATTGAGAACTTTTCCTACCTGAGAACCAGAAATGTTCTCAAAATACTTTGGGAGCTCCACAGATCCCCTGTGAAGTGGGACTTTGCCTTTAAACAACAAGAAGACATTTATTAACTTGTTTAGAGTCACAGAAACTCAGTGGCAGAGAAGAGAGAAACAGCTCACCTTGTCAGCTCAACAGGTAAGGACCACAACAATATGAAAACCCAGGAGACAGAAAGGCTAAATGCATGCTTTATTCCTTTTTTTGGAGAAAGTATCATCCAATGAGGTGGGTTAAGGATAAATCAAGACTGAACATGGAGTGAAAACAGAGATCAAAGTCCAAGAGTCAGGACAAAATGTGGATCTAGAGGCTGAATGCAGGATTCATGGAGTAGGGGAATGGAATGGGAAAACCAGTCTGAAATAAGTTTTGGAAGCGTGGTGGAGGAAGTGTATAATCTAGGGACCAACATGCACCAAGCGGGTGTGGTGCATGAAGTCCTCTGAACTTTAATAGTTAGTGAACAAGATGCAAAGTTTAAGGATGGGACATCCTTTTTCAAAGGCTGATCTGCATTCTGTCATTGGTGCATTCTTCCTCTATCTTAAACATTTTGCTGTGCTGTCCATAGAAATACATGTGGGTTTTCTTGGGTCATCTTATGGAGTTTTCAGTTCACTTTGGAGGCACTGGTTTACTTGAGAAAAGATGCTATGTTCAACCCATAGAAACTACCAGATTCTTCTTTACTCAATCCTGATTTAATATGCACACACCAACTTTGTTCCATAGTTGGCCTAGACATTTGTTTAATTCTCTCCTTCCTGTGTTCTTCCTACTCATCTGAGCCAACCATCATCCCAAGCCTGTCCACGAAGGCTCCTCAGCTTCCTGGGGGTTTCACCTCAGCTGCAGGTGATGGCCATCTTGCTGCTACTTCTGTGCTCTTTCTTGTCCTCTCGTCCCTAGAGAATCTACCTTAAGTGTTCTTTTCTGATCTGTCTCCTTTACATTGCCCTACAATCCTAACATTGCTGTGCTCTTTGAATCTTTAAATGAATCTTCCTGGTCTCTATATGGAGATCAGGTAGACTCTGTACCTGGGCTAGGGACAGTACAAGTCCACTCCTTCTCCAGTAATTTTTTGTTGTAGTTTCTTCCCTATGCTATGGACCTTGCAGCTTCAGAAGATTTTTTAAGTAGTCTCCTAGGAAACTTTTCCAAGGTACTTTTGAGCTAATAATTATGTAAAACTGTAATTATGTAAAACTGATTTTATGATGTTGGTACTGTAACTAGTCACATTATAAGAGAAACCCTAGGCATTGAGGCCTAAATGACTCGTCCTTGATCTGACCTCTGTCATGCAGCACATTTTATTATAGTTAAATACAAACTTAAAATACAAATAGATACCCTATGCACTTTCTAGAATGTATATAGCATCAAGTAGTAGTGAAAGTATAGAACATATCTCTTCTCACAGGCTACTTTTACGAATTTAATGCTGCCACTTCTTTAAAAACAATTGTCTGATTGTCACTTGCTCTCATTGTGAAGATAGTGAATCCAGAATTAAATGGGTTTATAATCTGAAGGGGATTATCCTTTAGTGATACCATGGCAATCAAAGTCAAAGAACATCTCCTCAACCTAAGAGCCATATATTGTCTTAACCGTAAAAAATACACAAGAAAATAGGAATTTGCCAAGGAATTTTTGTACACTTGAGTGTATGTGCCTGTGAAGGACCATGGATGATTTTGGGAATTATTCTGGATGGTTTTTTCCAGCTTATTGCTTGCTTTGGGGATCTCTAGGCTCTGCCTTCCAGGTTGAAGCTATAACCCCTCTCGTATCTTCCTGACATTTTTTTTAATGTGGGCTCTGAGGATCCTTTTGGGTCCTTTTGCTTCTGAGGCAAGGATTTTAGCCACCGAACCATCTTGCTAGCTCATCTCTTAGATTTCTAATTGACAAAAGTGAAATGTAATTTAGGCATACAAATTTGTGCATTGAAAAATAGTGACAATCAAGCTAATTAACATACCAGTCTCCTGACATAGTTACCAACATCTTTTGTTGAATTGAGAATAGTTGAAACTCTCCTAGAAAATGTTAAGTATGTCATGCATCCAATGTCAGCTATAGTCATGTTTCTGGGCTCAGATTTCCAAAACTTTCTCATCTTCCACGGTTAAAACTTTGCTCTCTTTCACCACATTTTTCTATTTTTCTCCAGCAATTGGCCTCAGCCACAGCATTCTCTCTCGATGTCTATGAATTTGACTATTTCAGATATTTGTAAAAGTGAGGTCATATAGTATTTGTCTTTCTGTGTCTGCTTTCAATTGACTTTCAAGATTCAAAACACTTGTGTTTGAAATAGTGATTAAGTCAAACACTCTACAGCGACAGAATTCAAGAGCATTAGGGTAGATCCAGGCCTCTGGGTTCCTTTTCATACTCTGCCAGTAAATCGTTCTGTGAAGAACTCTGGCTACGGTAACTCTGCCATATGAAGGAATGGGAATATTTGACTGTCCTAAACCACACCAGTGGTATATGAACTTCAAGTACTGATCCTGTTGGAGGCTATCCACCTGCCTCGGGTGGAGACAATATTTCATGACAGGAGATACTATTCTCTATATATACTAAATAAGATGTGTTGGGTCTTCACCAATACTTCCTGGAGGGCTGGTGGAGGGAAATCTATGCAAGAGTAAGGTAAATATCTGACCATTGGGAGGTTTCTCAAAGCAAGAGATTTGAGGAGCGTTCCTGGATCAGTTTTTCTAGTTGTTTCTTTGAACAGATACTGGCATGGCTGTGGTTAGCTACTCTCACCTACTATTAGGACTCCTTTTGCTCTGCAGTTTGGTCCCTGCCACACTGATCTTAAGAATAATTCTTCTGTTTGAAAACATTGGCTACTTTTCTAAAAAAAAAAAAAAAGCATTTTGCAAAAACACTTCTCAACGACTTAGGGGTTAATACTCTGCCCCGCAAGCAGAAGGACATAAAAACCACCAGGTGGAGACAGCGTCATCCCGCACTTCTGGCCCTGGTGGGCGGATTCTCAGAAATCCTAAAGCCAAACAAAAGGAGGTAGAAGCAATCCAGAATGACGCCCAAAGTCACCCTTGGTCCTCCACAGGGACACACAGTGCCCTCTGATACACACACGGACACAAATAAAGTTTTAAAAAAATACTTCTCAAAAGCAACTTAATGGAAGGGAGGTTTATTTTGTCTCAACGTTTCAGGGAACACTGTCCAATGGAGAGAGGAGGGCTGGGGAAGCTTTAGTCACAGCAGTGCACCCATGAGGCTTTCACATTTTGGCAGACCAGGAACCAGAGAAGTGGGCAAGTGGAGGTCCCTGTATGTAAACAGAGACCTTCTGTATGCTTACATACAGGGACCTTGAATCAGAACCAAAAGGTCATCCTCAGTGATCCAAGGAGGAAGGCGTTTGTCTGGAGACCACTGGAGACCAACCAGCTGTGCCACCATCTAGGGGACAAACGTTCAAGCAATAGGAGTCGGCACAGGATTCGCATTAAAAATTTTTAAAGCTGTCAGACTCCAAGTGCTATTTCAGAAAGGGTATCAAGACTTGCCCATAGCCTATGTGCTGATGATGTTCTCTGCTCAGGTTTGGGTAGAGTCAGACTAGATTTCTCAGGCATCTATTCCTTGTCTAGGCCATTAATGACCACAAAAGATAAGGCATCTGATTCTCTTCATCTGGATAAAATAGTAATGACTCTGAACTCAGATTTCACCTGTGAGTATGGGGGCTTTAGGCACTGGCCGCCATGCCCACTTTTCACCTTAGCGTTGGAGATCTAAAAACCTTACATCTTCATGTTTACCCAGAAAGCACTTTGCCCAGTGAGACATCTCCCTGACCCTGAAATTTACTTTTAACTTAGGTAAAGTAGTGGTCTCAATTTAAAGGTCTTATTCTTTTTTTTTTTTTTTAATTAATCCTATTGAGGCAAAAAGTGAGCAAATACAAATGCAGCATTTTTGTGTCCTGATCACAACTAAATATATTAAAACACAAAGGTTTTGTTTAGTTTGTTTAGTTAATAACCTACAATCTTAACCTTGATAAGGGAGATAAGTATTCAAACAGCTTCACTGAGGGAAGGCTCAGGGATCCTGGTGGAAGAGGGGGCGATAAGATTGTAAAAGCCTAAAGGTGGGGAGGTCCACCACAAGACAAGACATTCTATTCAAGAAAGGTTTGCTGCATCTTACTGCAGTGAGACTTGTCCTTCCTTACCAGACCTGCACAAGGGCTGACCGATCAACATGCCCCCATAGACCAGCGAGGATCTCAGAAGAAATAATTTCAAGCAGTAAAAACCTTAAGGGCTAGGGCCAGACGGGTAAAGAGGAGTGTCATATCAGTGGGTCTGCCCAAGGAAGGACCACTTAATCTACTACATAGGCCTGAACCCCCACCAGAGCAAATGAATCAAAGGAAACCCCAGGAATCATAGAAAGCAAACAGGAGGGTGAAAGGGAGTGAGATGGATTGATGAAAGGAGGATAGGAGGGAGGAAGGGGAGGAGGGAAGGAAGGGATAGAAATTATTATTTATTGTTCAAAAAATAAAATAAAAAGTAAAAAAAAAAAAGAACTGAAGCTAATTATCAAAACCCAAAACACACAAATTTTAAAGGAAAAAAATTCCCATGGAGTCTAATTAAATGAATGTCTGAGGAATCTGGACTGTGAGCTTTAACTCTTTTTTCTTCTTTAATCAAGTAAAACTGTAAGAACAAAGTATGATAGTTAGTAAAACAAGCAGAAAGATTTCCATCATCTACATACATTGCAAAACCAACCATTTACTCCAGAGTGCCTCATGTTAATGTCACATTATAATGAATCACCTACAAAAGCTAGCTAGACCTGAATTTCTAGGTTTGCCTTGATGGGTTTACCACTGAATATTTTCTAATGCTTATTTTATCACTTGGAAAATGACATTAACTTTATCCTTGTTTTATTGAAAATGCTTAAATGATTTCATAATCATACACTGTGTCTAGTCTTTAGAGACTTGATGCAATTGCTTTCTTTTTAACAATACTTTAAATTTTGTTGAAAGACTGCTCTTTATCTTGACATTTAAAATTATCAAGAAATAATAATTTGATTAAAATAGTATAAGATATAGTAAATGTTATTTTTAGTATAGATTTTTGAAAATGTAGCCATTATATGTTAAGACTTTAAAGCAAGTAAGTCATACTTGACCAAATAACAATACTATACACCCGCCAACTGTAAACACTTTTTAAGTAAGCAAAGTACTAATTAGATACAACTTTCAGGACACTAACTGCCCTGTAATTATATTTGCAATTGAGTCTGGGCCCTCTGAACTTGCTTTTCAACTTTTCAAAGTCATCTTGCTTTCTGTAGTTTCTGGGATATTTTCTTGTTTTTTTTTTAAATTTTTTGAATATTTTGTTGCTTTTTTTTTTTTTAAAGGAAAACTGACTTTCCAAAGGTCTCCCTCCCCCAGCCTCATACTTGATCCTAACTCTTCAATCCCTTTCAAAGCAAAATAATCTCCAATCCTTAACAGAGTCTTAGATATTTTTGCAACCAATTTCTCAGATTACAACTATCTCAATAACTTCTTATTTCCTGTGGCCAGATGCCTTCTCTTTATCTAGCCAGATTCTTATTTTCCTGTTATGGCACTGATCTCCTGTTTCTCTTGTCTCAGAAGATGCTTCTGCTTTTTCTTGCTCTTGGTGAGGAGACGAAGGTACCGGTTTGAACTTCTCATCTGTAAAGATAAATGTCCTCAGATGTCGGAAGCAGTACAGAGAGGCAGAAAGACTATGAATGTTTACATAAAAACATTTAGGAGGCCAACGCTGTTTCTTTTCATATAGCATCTTTCATATATTATGATCTGTATTTCAACCATTGCTTATTGAAGATTGCTTGTATTTCAGAGTTCTGATAAACATATAAACTATTATATATAAATATATAAATTATATATGATAAACACATAAACTATTACTTTAATTTTTGGATTTGTGTGCATGCATCTGAAACACAAGTAGTCTGTTTGGCTAAACTTATACATAGCCAACACTTACATACAACTCAACACTGTTTAGATATCTACATGTTTTCATATGATTTGTCTTAAATGTCAATTATAGAAATGTATCTTTTTCCACTAATACAATTCAAAACAGTAAAAATTTTCCCTCAAACTTGCATTTTACAGATTGGAAAATGTTTTCAATAGGCTGTGGGAAGGCAAATTCAATCCTAATCTTGAACAATGTGTTTCCTTAGTATATATCCTCTCAAAGACACTGATGCATAGTATACAAAGGCTTGAATTAGTCTGACATGTTATAGTCCTGAATAGGAGGGATTTCCTCATGTAGGTTGCCTCTTAGAGACACCCTGGCTCCTGAGACCCATTACTAAGACACAGCACAATCGTGGTATGTACTCTACTACGATATGAATTTGCTGTCTTGTTTCTACCAGAACAATTGGTTAGTGGTTCACATATTTGGATTATTTGTTATAATTGCCTGGGTAAGCTTCGGGCTTCAATGCTATATAAGTCATTGGGATTTATGTTTTTTTAATGCATGCTACAGCCTTACATATAGGTGGGGCAAAGGACATTATTAGCAATGGTAAAAGAAACATCCTAGATTTATTGACTATTTTGCATTTGCCAGCTATAAAAGAGAGGAAAAAAAGGCAAAAACTTCTCAATAATGTAAGTTCTCTATCTATGAATCTAAATGACAAAAGACAGATTAACAGAAAAGAGCACACACATTTCATTTAATGTTTTTACATACACACAAGAGCCTTCATAGGCTACATGAAGACCAAAGGAAGCAATCAGGACTAAGGTATGAAAGCATTTTATATAAAATGTACTGTATTGTGAAGGAGTGATAATACAAGGAGAAAAGAGGGTTTTAGCTTCCAGGCACAGTAATCCTGGGAAAACAGAATATGTAGAAGAAACTAAAGGAAAGCAAGGGGTATTTTTTTCTGGGTTTACCTGTATTGTTCTGGTTAAAAATGTACTGTCCATATTCAGTAATAATTTGAATATTCCCTTTTTGTTAACATAGAAAGAAGTTTCCTATTGTTGCAGTTTACCTGCATGGTTGCTGATAAATCACCATCAAAAGGCTTAAGGGAACAAGGGGTTTCTGTCTCTTACGATTACTGGTTATAGTTCTTAGTCCAGCTTGACAGGAGAGCATGCACCAACACCAGGGCAAGGGAACTGGCCACACCATCATCACATAATGGCTGAGAGAGGGACGATCCTTACTTGCCAGACCAGCATATATGGCCAAGTGTACACAAGCATGCCGACTTCCTCAACCAGCTCTCCATGTTTTATTTCAGGGCCTAATCCCACCCACCATGGGCTGGGCCTTCCCCATTAGCTAGATAATCCCTGCAGGTTTGCTCTGGGTTTAACTCAACCATTAATTCTCTACAAATATGCCTAGAGCTCAAACCCTTAATTGTCAGGTTGACACCTGTGGCTAACTATGACACTCCACCCTTGTCAACTTTTAAACTGTAACCTTCAATCCTTCTCCCCACAGATGTTAAAAGTTATCTTAAAAATATAAATGCATGTCATAGATAAATTTAAAATGCTCTCTCATTAAAATGTCAGTTATTAAAATGTTGGAACTGAAAGTCTTTCTTTAAATATGCCAAATAAAATCTTTAAATATTCCAAATAGAATCATTGTGACAATGAGAAAACATCAAATTAAGACCAAAGTCCAGCAAATTACCGCATCCTGTACCTCAGTATCCATCTTCTGTTGCTCATCACGTAGTCAAGGCGGCTCCATGATTCCAGGCATTCCCAGTCTCCGTTTGAAGCTCTAAGTTGTGAAAGCAGAGTTCCTTTGAACCAGGCTGAATCTCCACTCGCAGCTGTCCTCAGCACACATCCCACGGTTCTGGCATCTCAACACTGCAGCTATAAGCTTCACCTTCTCTTGTAGGAACTCTATGGCTGCCATTTGGTGCCAAGCTTTGGCTGCTCTCCAAGTAGTACACAAAAACCAATATCACCTGGGGGATGTTGCCAGATTCTGAAGTGAAGTTGAAGCATAGCTTGGTCCACCTGAGCTACAGCCGTACCAACTTCAGCATGCTGACTCTGGAAAAGCCTCTTTCGAGGTAGCCGAAACTTTCAAAGGGCAAAAAATGGCTTCGTCTTGGGCTTTCAACCCCTGAAGGAATCCTGGTTTTCAAACCATGGAATCGCCATATGGTGGTGTTCATGTCTTCCACTATCCCCAATGCAAAGCACTAGGTTTTCCTTCAATGATACTGATAACTCCAGCAGCAGCAACTGCTCTGCTGCCTGCCCTTTCCATATCTAAATCTTCATGGCCATCAGCACAGCTCTCCTCTACCAAGCAAACCAGTCCATTGTCTTTAAACTCAAGTCCATTGAAGACCTTGTTCGGCTTATCACAAACTGGGCCCAAACAATCTGAACTCTTGGCATTTTCATTATCCAAATGGCCCATTAAATTCTGCAGAACAGTATTTGTAATCCACAAACTCAAAAACTCCAAACATTTCAAAGTGGTATATTTTAGGAAAGCATATTCTAATCCCTCCATTTTTTTTCTGTCAAAACCTTCGTTGTCAGAATCTTATAATAAAAGCTTAATTGGTTTATGTGGGGCAAAATTCTGATTAGTAGCCATGAAGGAAGAGGAGAAAGTAGATTAGGAGAAAGAATAAATATACAAAAAAGAACCAATGTGCACTCACATTACCTCATAGCCATTTAAACTTCTCTTCCAACACTGTGAATAGGTCTGTCTAGTAGGATAATCTTGGCTATCTTATGAATAGTGTTAATGTTTCTGCTCCCAAATAAAAATAATGTCCAATATAATTCACAAAAGTAAAGTGTTTATGCAATTATTGTACAAGCTCCTTCTTGTAACTACACAGTGACAGTTTTGCAGTATAATAGAGATTAAACCTTATTTTGAAATAGCATATAATGATATAGCTTGGACTGGTCTTGAACTTAAAATCCTTCTGCTTTAGCTTCTCAGTGGTCTCAGATTACAGGTGAATGAACCATTCACTCCTTTTGATGGCTTCCAACATTTCTAATATGGAATTTGGGATTGCATCTTTTAAGCCACAAACCACAGGTTCCAAAATGTTGAAAACAAGGTTTCAGTCTTGACAAGAACTTGGAGAAGCAGCAAACAAGTACATTTTCTATGCGTTCTCATTTCATATGTTCATGTAACACAAGTTTATAAATGAGCATGCTTCTAATTCGGTGGAGCAACTGATTATTCATAGTCATGAGCATTCAAGTAGGAATTCTTCATATAAGATGTGAAGACCAGTGTTACTCACAGACAAGATAGGAGAAGAATTTTCAATTTCCAAGACCAGGTCCAGACCAATGTCACACTGGCACCTTCACACCTCTACTTTCTACATGGTCATGCCAGGCTACAAGAACAGCACATGATATGAACTACTTGACATAGAAGACCCAAAATCTGACCTGGTAATTGCAATGCTCAGCTTTTTTGTTTGATCAAAGAGTGTCCAGATTTTTGGCATACCAAAGCAAATGTTTTGGAATTGGCCTACTCAGTGCACAGCCAAGTTTATTTTTTGTAAAGACTGGTCTGTGAAATAGCCAAAATATTTGTATATTTGCCACAAATTTTTCCATACAGGTATAAGGGAACTACTTATGATCTTTGCTAAGAGTCTGAAGTGCCACCTGTGAAACCAATCACAGATTTTAGTTGTAATACTGTCTCAGATTATGAAATAGAATTCTTTTTCAATGAACAGTCCTTGAGTATTCATAGAGCTTTTCCCAGACACAATCACTTTGCCAGAAATAAAGATACTGAGCTTTATTTTTTTTTCTGTTCATTGATATCATCTCCTTTGTTCATCCACATCTTCCACGGTGGGTCCACTAAATGCTTACCTTTGCAGGAATGAAAACTTACCAGGTTTTTCCATACTAGCCAAATAGCGACATTACCAGCAATCAGCATGATTATCTAACATCACAACCATTCATAAAACTGCTGTCGGATGATGTCAGGTTTATTCCTAACTAAAGGAAGTAGTAAGATTAATAGGAGAGAGAAATGTCTGAAACAGATCCCAAGGTAGAATATCAGAGGGATATTAGAGAAGATGGGATGAGTACACAAGAGCTCGGCAAGAAGGAAAAAGGTTGATTTATAAGAATTTTCCCTTCAGGAAATGAGAACTAAAGTGGGAGAAAATAGATGTTTCTTGATCTGTGGTTTTAAGAAGATCTACCTACTTTGTGATGTCACCTGTTTCTAAGCCCTTGAATTGGCTCTGTAATCCTGATTATGAGGTCACCTGTAGCAATGGTCTTCCAGCTGTACTGGAGTGCTGCTGTGGGTGTAGGTTGGCCATGGTCTGCGCCGATCCTGAAGGGGTTTCTTTTATTATAACGGAGGTGCAACTGGTCAGCAATTGTTCCTAAAGTCCTTCCCAGCAAGGTAACAGTGCATGCTTTTTTCTAAAACTCTTGATATGTATTTGATCTCTAGAGTGAAAGTGGTGATAAGAATTGTCAAAGAAGTCCATTCTTAAGATATACCTCAAGTATACTAATTAGTTCTTGCACGTTGCAAGTAATAGCATTGAACAGCTTACCCAAGTCCCTATGAAATTCACTTTTACAGAAATGGAAGGTTTAGAGATGCTATTGGCTACAAAGTTATTTTTAAAAATCAGAAAGTGCTAATTTATGCCTTATATGAAGAATTCCTATTTACATGCTCACAACAAAGGATAATATGATAGCCCACCAGATTAGAAGCACATTCCACAGATTTTTTTTGTTTTTATGTGTTAGTGCATGTATGCATGTTCACAAATGTGTGGGTACACATGCCTCAGGAATCATCCTCTCATTCTTCTACCTTATTCTTTTGAGAAAAGATCCCAAATCAAACCCAGAGTTCATTGCTAGACCTAATCTAAAAAGCCAACTTGCGCTAGCAATTTCCAGGGTCTGCCTTCCAAAGCTGGAATTATAGGAGGACTGCATTTTCCATGGGATCTGGGGATCAGAATTCAGATCATTATACCCATACGACAAGTGCTTTAACCTCTGAGATTCCTCTCCATCTCTAAATTCCAAGTTTTGTGAGAAGCAAAAGTAATGCTTTTAGTCATTTAAGTCCAGTGTATTGACTCAGATTTTTCCCTAAATTCATCTTTATGTTTAGATTTTTATGCTCTATTTGCACCGATGATTAAAGATGTTAGGATATGTAAAATTACTATAAACACCACAGAAGTTTTGAGAAGTGATATATTTATGATGACAAAAATGAATTCCTTAGTTAAATTTCACTTACAAAGGAAATTCAACTGAGGAATACTCTGTTTCTGGTGACTTTGCCACTATTTCAGTATCACTACCTATAGATAGAATGCATTCAGTCCATCTACTAAATATGCAAAGGATAACCAAGCAGTGGTAATAGCCCAAGGCTCAAGGTAAGTTTATTTAATTATAGAGTGGCATCAAACTGGTGTGAGAACTTGGATTATTCCTTCCTGTTGTGTTGATATGTGCAATTAATATATTGAGAAGAGATTTGATCAGAAATGTTGTGAATGCTAGAGCAGAACAAATTTCCTTTTAATCCCTTAACTGTCCTCTAGGTTGTGTTTCATCTGATAGAAGATAAGTACAAGTCAAAGATCCATAGAAAGTTGACTACAGGAAGAGTTTTTGACCCAGTGTATAAAGTATCTAGTGATGGTTTAACAACTTTATGTATTCATTTTTTTCAGATTGCCTGATTGTCAATTGTATTAGTGAAAAATAAAAGAGTGTTTGCATACTGGGTAGAGAAAGGATGGAAGGGCTCCATTTGAATGCTTAGCAACCTTAGTAACCATTTGTTTTATTTTTTATTTGTATTCTTTCAGGGCTTGACAGATATATTTCACTCCATTTCCCCCTATTCTAATCTCCATGTTTCACCACTTTAAACTTCCCTACTTCCCTATCTCCCTTCAACTATTATGTCCTTCTATACATTTATGGCCCCATGTTCCATACGTGTTTCTGTTATTGACATGTGTCTGAACACTCGATGGAGCAAGGACAGTGTATCAGTGGGCATACGTTGCTCCCCTTCTCTTCCCTCCAGCCTTGATTTCTGCTAGTCTTTGAGGGAGGTTGTGGTAGCGCCTGAGGTCTTCAGCCTTTCATGATGCAAAGTAGACAGGACAGATCTTGTGATCTCATGGAAGTAGACTCAGCAGCAGTGAGTTCATGGTTGTAGTGACCCAGTCATGTTGAGACGATACCATCTCACTGTGCCTCTCACCACCTTCTGGCTCTTACGGTTTCACCACCCTGTTTTCCATATCGTTTACTGAACTTTAAAGTAAGGGATGGTTTCAATGTGCTGTCTGAGGCTGAGCAATCAGCTTCCTTAGTTGGGCTGATGATGAATGTGCCAACTTAACGAATGTCAACTTAATAGTTGAGGACTGAGCTCTGAACACATCTGTGAAGTAGTAGTTAAGGCAAAGCCTGAGAAAGCCTGAAGAAGATGATCTAACTGATGGAGGATGGCCCAGCCTACAGTGGGTAGGAGCATTCCCTGATCAGGCAGATGAGAAGGGAAGGGTTGGCACACACAGTAAGTGGGCATATTTTGATAGACTTGAAGTCTGGTAATTGAGATTTGCTCCTTCCTCAGTAATTTCTGTGAATGTGATATGGTCAGTTACCTCAGTCCTGATGTAGGTATGAACTCTCCTGCCAAGCTACAAACTATATGAACTATAACTAGAATCATAAGCAAGAGAAAAGCATCTTATATCCCTAAGATGTTTGGTTGTGAAATTATCAGCAACATGCATATAAGCTACAACAGTGAATAACAGTGATTTTCGGTAGGAAGATAAGTAAATATGTACGGAAAGATAAATGCTGCATGTTCCCTCTTATAAGCAGATGCTAGCATTAAACTCTCTTGATTGACATATTTGACTTAGAATTCCAATATAATTATGAAACATGCTCAGTCCTTCTAGGTCTGAACTTCTGGAGTCAACTGACAAATTCTTGGTGTACAATTTAGAAATAAAGTTAAGTGTATTGTGCCACAGAAGAGATGGCCAAATATTTAGTAGATGATAATATTATGTATAGCTAGTTAAAAATTCTGCCTACTGTGTTGGAAGATTTGCTTAGCAACATGGTCCTCATAACCAGGATATGTAAATTTGGTTAAGTTTTTGGATGGAATACAGTCCTTTTATTATATATGTGTGTTTGTAGATTATAAAATATTCTGTAGGACTACATTTCTGTTTATAATTTAAGAATTTTATTTCGTACACAACATTTTCTAAAATGTCTTCCTATTTTAAAGCTTCTGAAGCAATAAAGTTTTTTTTGGAGGGGGGAAGCCAAAGAGCATACTGCAGAGTAGTAGTTAAATGCTTATTGGTAGCAGAAGCATCAGAAGGGAGTAAAAATCCTCAGGTTTCAGGAAACTGTTTTCAGTGTTACAGACTTCAAAATGGAATAGTGAAAATGGACAGTTTTCCCCTTTGACCAGTGTGCATGCCACAGAAATAGCTCTGATTAACTGAACAGCTGACATGGCAGAGATATGTTCTGTGGTATAACGATAGCTTTTTGCATTTTGTTGACTCCAGTGTCCCCAAGATCTCAGCTATGCCCTTTGGAGTAATTAGTATATCCCAGACAATGATATCCCACCCTGCTAGAAGGACAGAAAAACATTATTAACCCTTTTATCTTCTAAGATTTATGCTTGGGGTGATACAGTAAAAGATAAATTATTACAAGAAACTCTTTACTCATGTGCTTGGGAAACTTCATAGGGGACTAAGGAAAAAAAAAACATCTAAAGCAACTAGAATCAAAAGCTTAAACTTTTTAAGTGAAGAATAATAAATTATGTTATTATAAACTAATGGCTTCTAGGAAAAGCTTCTAGAATAAGGTTTGTTTGCACTGACATTATTGAAGACAGATGAGTTCTCTTCTGGTTATTGAAAAGATTAAGTTAAAGAAAGCAAAATACCTTGCCTACAACCAATTTATTAAAAAGTATCTACTTTCAATATCAAACCTATGTATCAGACTGAAAAGTTTCTTTCAAAGTGGTTAGATTATACAATAAAATATACATTTTATGCTGTTAGTGTACATGCATACAAATATATCTGATATTTTAATTACATGTTTTGGGCTTTATCCATACTTCCTGGTTCATAGCTTCTTCTGTGACCCAAGTGGGTCATGGAAGCTCTAATTACCCCTGGATTTTGTTTTGAAGTAGCCATAAATTCTCTGACAGGTCACAAGACTGTCCTTTCTAGAGGTGTCATGTTTCACTATGCTGTGGCTGCGTAAGAAACCAAAGGGGACGACTGGCCTTGTGGATTTTGTTACTCAGGTTATGAGCATAAAGTCATGTTTCTCTTGTCTGATCTCCCTTGGGCATAGTTCACTTCTCTTCCTGTCTATGCAATGAAATCGCTGTAAACACTTGAAAGGATGGAATTTGAAAGTTCCCAGGAGGCAGATCCTGCAGAGTTCTAAAGGGAAGCTCTTCTGGTGAGGGTATGAAGCTCTGTCCTGCATCACGCATACCTCACCCTGTCTGTCTGACTATTCATGTGTTTTACCCTGTATGTTATGATAAGTGATTAAATGTGTTTTCTTGAGTTACTTAAGAAAACTAATTAATTCAAAGAGGACTGTGGAAAGTCTGATCTATGACAGGTTGGTCAAAAGCACAGGTAAAGCTATCTACAAGCTTGTGCCTGCCATCTATAGTTGGTAGGTGAGTCCTGAATATTAAGCTGTCAGCTTGTGGATCCTATTTCTGGGAAGCCAGTGTCAGAATTAGATTTGATAAAGGAACACCCAGCTTGTGACCTTTGAAGAACTCATTGTCTCCTTGTATGTAGAAAGGTATTTCTATACTCTTTCAGGTCATGATTTCTGTGTGTTGGATGTGGCATGAGAGTAGAAGGGAAAAGATTCTTCGCTTTTCTGACACAGGATGATTGATAGAAATAGGTTGACAGAATAACATCCTAGCTACATGCCCTGGAGTCTGTCCCAATATGCTCTAGTTTATTCTATTGTAATCTACTTAAAGGTTTACTTAGTTGTATTTTTACAATTTTTGAATTACCACTATTAAAGACTCTGTGACAAGTGGGTAACAAAGAAGTATGATTTCTGTTTTTTCTTTTCCTTTTACTTCTGTAAGATAATAATACTCATATATAAGGGACAAAGGGAGATTTATTTGTCTTACAGTTCCAGAGGGGCTATAGACCATTATGGCAGAAATTGCACAGCAGAAAGTGTGACTTGGAGACAGGAAGGGGTTCAGATCATCAGCTCAAAGAGATGCAAAGAGAGCAAGAGTGAGGGGGGACTGGGCCTCCAAACCTCAAGGTTTGCCTCCTGTGGCAACTCTTCCCCAGCAAAGCTCTACTTCCTAAAGGTGGCACTGCCTTCTCAGACATTACTGTTAGCTAAGGATGCAAGGACATGAACCTGGGGGGAAAGGGGAGGAATACGCATTCAAACCATGACCACCTTCAATTTTAAAGATGTATTAGTTATAGGTCTAATCGTCACTTTCTTGGATTAACATATTTCAGTCAGTTTTGACTATCCTTAAAATGCATGGGGCACTACAATAATATTAAAGGGGTGCTTTGAAATGATCCTTTGGGTAGATTGTTCCAGAGATGGTCTCAGTGTGGAGGAGCTAACTAAACCCTCCTGGGAAAGGAATTAATTCACGGTCCAAGGTTTCTGTCAACATAAGACCTATTGTGGCACCCGCAGATCACTATCTTTGAGAGAATTAAGGGACAATTGAATTGAAAAATGCAGAAGTTACCTTCTAATAGCGTCTTCTTATATGTTCCACAAATGATTGAAGCTGTAGATAATACTGATTCCAATGTTTGCTATTAATCTTTATACATACCTGAAATAAACTATATTAATGGAAGCAGAGGTTCAGGCTAAATTGACCTAATAAGAGTTACGGAAGGACAGGCTGGTATGATCAAAGGGTATGTGGGAGACATTGCAGAATGAGGACCCACACATGCCATGATGATCTTACATGGAGCAGTAATGGTTAAACTAGGTCAATTGATTCTTGATGGAACTTGATTGATCTAGAACAGATTTCAAAACCAGAGTCTCCACTTGACAAATCTGAGATCAGAAACAGATCTCCACTGGAGAACTTCACCAAGAATGTTAACAAGGTCTGGTAAGGAAAACAGTCAACTGGACAGACTCCTAATTATTCTGGGATGGAATGGAACAAACCGGTCAAACTGAACTTCCTTCCGCCTACACTCCAACTGTTAAAAGCTTACACCCCTAACTCCAAATCAGTAGCAATTTCCATCTCGAGGAGAAATTGCTGCTCTCTCACTAGAGTTTTGGAGGAGTTTTCTGAAACTTCGTCGTTGTGGATGAGGCCTGGGTTGGTGTTCTAACTCACTTCCTCGTTCCCCTCTTTCTTCTTCATCTTCTCTTTTTCTAACAGAACTGGATTCCTACAGAAAAGCCCAGGGTTTGAAACTTGTTCAACAAGAATCAGAGATGAGCCAGATTAGAATTCATCCAGTCTGTCTTCTTATGAAAACAAAGTGAAAATTGTACTTAACCTTCTTAACTCTCCTCACATTTTATGTACAAATTTGAAAATCCAGAGCTATGCAAATGAATATAAATGCCCCAATTTGTTGGGCTCCAATATCACTGAGCTGCTGACTCTTTTCCCAGCTCTGGTTGGCCAATTTCCCCTCTTGGCGTTCTTCTTTAATAAACTCTCTCTCTGATTCTACCACTGTTGACATGTAACTATCCATTTTTTTATTCCTGCATGCAAAAACTATGAAACCTAAGTGGGTGCCCACCAGCCTCCATTACTTGCCTATAACCCCACCTTAAGGAAAAAGGAGGATTTAGAAAATTACTGTTTTCCTATGGCATGTCAATCAAGACTTTCATTATCATTTTGAAAATATTAATTAATTTGAAAATATTAATTAAATTTTTCAAGAGAAATTACTTTTACCTATACAGGAAATGCTGAACTTTGTGGAGAACAATGCCTTAAGTTCATGCTTCTTCTGTATTATAATACAGACATTCATCAGTAAAGTAAAATGGTAGCAATCACAATTGCCAATGGGAGCTGGTTTTACCACTGGGCTCTGAAACTCATTTCAAATGCTAATAAAATATTTATAGCATTCTTTTGTTAATTTAACATTCTTGCTAATCTTCTGTGCCACCAAACACAACAGACACTCACACACCACACGCAGGTCTCCCTGACTCATCATAAGGAAACATTGCAAAAGATAATGTATTTAAGCAAAGGGCTGCCTTTTTCTAACTCATCATGATAGACGGAAGGAACTTCTGACCAGCTGAGATCTTAGAGGAAAACTCAAAATTTTACTTCATAAGTAAGTTGTCTATTTTTCTTTCTGCCTCAAACTTAAAATGGAAAACCATTCTTAGCATTTAGAAAAAGATTAAGGTTCTGATATGCACCTCATTTTAAGGCTATTTTCTTAACTGTGGTAGCACTTCTGATATCCAATTGTCTTGTAGTGGTTACATATATTTAAGATTAGAATTTTGTTAACATTGACAATCACCAGCAATTCCAAACATAATTGGGGATAGACTCAGAAAGTTTAGATAAAGGTAAAATAAATTGAGGAGAATAAGAAAGAAAAAAAAAGGGGCTGGTGAAATGGCCCAAGTGTTAAAAACCTTGTCTGATGAGCAAAGGGAAATGAGTTTGAATCCCCAGATCCCACCTAAAAAATGCCAGGCAGAAATTGTGGTGACTTGTAATTTTGACCCTGGAGAGGAGAGCATTGGAAACTCCAGAACAAAGTAATAAGGAAATAAAATAATCCAGGGTGATTCTTGAAGTCACCCTTGGCCTCCACAGGCACATACACTTGAGTGCTTTCTACACATACAGTCAAATGCATGCATACATGCAGAAAACAAAAGAAAGAAAAAGAGAGATAAAGTGATAGAGGAAGAAAGGAAGGAAGGAAGGAAAGAAGGAAGGAAGGAAGAAAGGAAGGAAGGAAGGAAAGAAGGAAGGAAGAAAGGAAGGAAAGAAGGAAGGAAGGAAGGAAGGAAGGAGGGAGGGAGGGAAGAAGGGAGGGAGGGAGGGAAGAAGGGAGGGAGGGAGGGAGGAAGGGAGGGAGGGAAAGGGATAGAAATGGAATGTTATGTTAACTTCCCTTGTTGAATTAAATGTGTGATATCTCAAACTGCTCTGTAGGTAGCTGTTGTTATACCCATAGAATGGGAACTTACAGTGGAAACCTTTGGGCTTAAAGTTGGATGAGTGAAGGGAAATGCACACATTAGTGGGGTGGCCTAAAGATAGGCTTGACCCCCACAGGAGTAGACAAGCCAGAGTGAACCCTGGGGTCCATAGATGCATATAAACAGAAGGGTGGGAAGGAGTAGGAGGAATGATGAAAGGAAGAGAGGGGACGGGAGAGAAGCCAGGTTGAATACTCAACATGTTTGTAAAAGTAGAAAAAAATGGAAAAAGAAAAAAAGTGTGATATCTATTTCTGGCCAAAGTATTTATAAAATGTCATAGTTGAAGAGGAAATTTGTTAGAAAACTGCCTTGCAAAAATATTTTCTTTCCTGAAGATACATGCAAATTTTTGCTTTTGAAGAACAAATGTGAGCATTTTCTTCTTTTGCTTTTATGCTGATCTCTTACAATGTTCAAAACTCTGAGCTTGTAATACGGGCATCTTACATGGCCAGCAGATTGCACATCCAGGAAGACTTGGGAGGAGGAAAACTGGCTAGGAAAAGGAGTTGGTGAGATGTGATGGGAGTAGTAATGGATGAAGAAAATAAATAACATAATTCATACTTAATATAAATTCATAAATTCGTAGTTAATATAGTTAAAAATAAAAATGTGGAAAAATAAATAACTTGAGTGACAAACAAAAACAAAAACAGAAACACTGAGCTTGGCTTCCCTGTAACCTTTAACTAGAGGTAGATGTGAGTTTTTGTGTTGTAGTGAGGAAATCTTCAGCTCTTTGTATCAAAGGCTATTGGTATACAAGGACAATAAAGCTGGAACCACTGTTCAGATGGAGTTTTTTGTTTTTCATTTTGAAGACTGAGTCTTACAGTATTTATGGAAATAATGTAGATGCATCAAAATTTCCTTGAGTATCATGAAGCTTCTTCACACATCATTTGTTTATGCTGTGACTATCTTATCATGTTTCCATGTCCTTAGAGCTAAACAACAATAAAGAATAAGGAGTTAGTCTGTAAATTACTTAGACCTTTGTACTCTTTTCTTGTCCTCCCTGACCTCTTGATCTGTTTTCAACAGAGACAAAATATTTGTCAAACTTGTCCATATTTCTGAAAATTCTCTTACATGTATAATAATGACTTATCTTAAAAGTCTGTTATAATTGTCACAGTAAAAAGATTGTATCTGAATACATTTCAAAATTCTATTGATAAGTTACTTAGATAAGCAATACAAAAAGTGACTTGATATAATGGAGTGTATGACTTCTATTTCTTTGCTATATCTATATCTTTAATTATAATTTCATAGTGGGAAAACAAATGATTTGTTGTGAAAAGAAGAGTAAAAACAGACAAAAAAAAGAAAGAATTTTTTTTTGCTTTTTCTATTCTGTCTTCTCTTTTTATCTCAAAAAACCCACACCTCATAGCATCATTTTGTATACATTGAATATCACAATAAAAATCCCCAAGTCAATCACAAAGCTTTTGTTCCAACAACTCTAACCCTGAGCAGCATCTGAATGACCAGAGTAGGTAACTTTGTGTCATCTTCCTTTTCTGAGAAGAGAAGCAGCCTTTTTCAAATTGTCTGGCAAATGAATTGTTAGCATTAAATGTTGCTTGATTTACTTGAGAAAGTTTGTGATAATTGGGTCAAAGATTAACTCAAATATAGAAAAGCTGCTCAGAAAATGCAAAATATTCTTTCATAGATCTGAATTTTATTTGATTCCTTAAGCATCTTTGCATATCTCAATGTATGGTTTTTGAAATTTCCATTTTATTTTATTTTATTTTACTTTATTTTATTCATTTATCTATCTTGTATTCTACAGTTCCCAGTCCAGCTTGACAGGAGAGCTCTCACCAACACTAGGGCCAAGGGAACTGGCCATACCATTTCTATAGAACGACTGAGAGAGGGATGATCCTTACTTGCCAGACCAGTATGGCTGACCAAGTGTACACAAGGATGCCCTCCTTTTTATTTTAATAGACACATATCTTTGGTTAACAACTTTTTCTATTGCTTCACATAGCATTATAGCTGTTCTAATATCTACATAAATTCCATCAAGATAAAGCACAATATTGAAGCACAATATTGAATTTAGCTGTGTATTAAAGTTACTGTGTATATTTTCTCATTTTATAGATTCTTTCAGCACTTAATATTTAATACTATATGAGTAGGTATTTGCATATAACTGTATAATTTCTATTATAATATAATTTGGGGCCTCTTCAGACAATGTTGCTTAATGTAATAGGATTTTAGATGTATTCAGTTGTTATGCTTCTCAAATTTCCTTTTAAAAAAAGTTTCAAGGGATGGAATCAACCTATCAATACCATCTTAAAAAGATATTGAGTCTTCTTGTTTTAAACTATAAAATCAAGGGATATCTGTTTTTGGAGAACAGGGTTCTTCCCACAGTTTTCAAGGACAGAAGTATTCACTCTGATTTGTAAATGTCTGGGGGTAGACACCTTGTCATAGGCTCATTCCCTAAAGGAAAATGTGTTTTCTCATTTAAAATTACTAGGTAGAGTTCAGGTTCCTACTCCCCTGAGACACAGGAAAATTGAGCATCTGTTCAATTTCATCTTCTAAACCGTCATCATCCAGTCATTGGTGCTGATAGCTGACATTTGAAAAGAATTATCCCCTAATGCTACTTTAAATTAAGAATTTGTAGGTACTAAATGAGGAGATTATATGAGCTTAAATGTTGAAATCTTTAGGAACCTTTCCTGTTCTAAATATGAGGTGAAGATTCATTATGTTTAAAATATAAGACTAACAATGCTTAAGATTTCTTTTCATTTTGGCTATGACTTCTTTTTTCAGGATATTTTTCAACAATGAGAATGAAGAGATAATTTGTTATGATTAAAACAACTTTCCTGGAAAGAATGATATAGTTGTCAATATACTTTCATATGGCAGTATACTAGAAATCTAAGGAAAAGTTACACATTTGGGTTGAAAAGATGGCTTAGTGGTAAAAGTGCCAGATAAAATGGCAGTAGATTGTACTTCCAGTCCTTGAAGGTGGAGCTTGGGAAACCTCAGAACAAAGTAATAAAGACGCAGAACAATCTAGGATAATTCCCATTCACCCTTGGGTCTCCATGGACACACAAACTCAAGTGCCTTTTTGTACACACACACACACACACATGTGCAAAAAAAAGAGTAAGCATACTTTCCCTAACACTAAAACATTTAAACTTTTCTTATTGTAAACGTGTATTTGGAAAATTCCAAATTTAACCTAAAACTCTTGTTTTTAGATCATTTTATTCTATAACAAAAATGACTACAACTCTTCACTTTTTATTAATTGGAATTTCAACATGTTTATTTGCATTTGTGTTTGTATGTTTGTGTGTGTGTGTGTGTGTGTGTGTGTGTGTGTGTGTGTGTGTGTGTGTATAACAGGTCACTTGAGTTTGTGTGCCTGTGAATGCCCAATGGTGACTTCCAGAATCTGGATTGCTCTACCTCTTCATTGCTTTACACTGGAGTTTCCTAGGCTCTACCTTCCAATACTTCAAGCACAAGCCCCTGCCTTTCCACCCAACTTTTATGTGGGATCTGGGAAATGAATTCAGGTTCTTCTGCTTTCAAGTCATAGAGTTTGATCTTTGAACCATCTCTCCAACTCCACAATCTCTGTGATCACTTTTTATATTGATTTAAGCACATAGTGGTTTTTCTGTTTTCTATGAAATTAACTTCCTTTACACACGGTTGAGAACTTGGTAAAAAGCTTACAGCCCTGGAGTCAATAAATTACGTATTTATTGTTTTTTAGTTACAGATGATACAACTTGCTGCAAAGCATTCCTGAAACATGAAGCAAGAAGAATAAGACTTAACTGCACAACAGCCATTTTAGGTTCTTATGCCTCAAAGTGGCCTCATTCCATTGTCTTTCTTCTGAGCTCACTTATTCCTTCAAATATTGGATAAAGCAAAGCGTGTAAAAATGTTTTCCCCATTACTGTCTGCAATGGGGATGCTGAGTTTTAAACATCTATCTTTTGGGAGATCCGCTGAGTCTAATGTAGCATCCCCAATAGTGTTGTTATTCCTTTGGATTCCATGTTGCTTGGCTGTGGATTTTAGGGCACCCCCACTTATCCCAAATATGCCTTTCCTCTGGGCCTGGAATGCTCCAACTGAATTTTGTCTTGGAAAGTTTGATGAGCCCTTAGATATGAGCCTATTCACTTTAACGGGAAGCCCTCGGAAAACTGCCACCGACCAAACTGTCACATTATTTTATACTGATCGACTTGGCTACTATCCACACATAGATGAACATCAACAAAGTATACATGGAGGTATCCCCCAGTTGGGGTCTTTAAAAGATCACTTGGACAAAGCTAAGGAAGACATATTATATTACATGCCAGTAGACAATGTGGGCCTGGCTGTCATTGACTGGGAAGATTGGAGACCTACCTGGTCAAGAAACTGGCAATCTAAGGAGATCTACAGGAATAAGTCTATTGAGTTAGTCCAGCAACAATTTATGTCACTTAATATCACAGAAGTCACCAAGAAAGCCAAAGATGAATTTGAAGAGGCAGGAAAGAAGTTCATGGAAGAGACATTAAAGTTGGGTAAATCACTTCGACCAAATCACCTATGGGGTTATTATCTTTTTCCTGATTGCTATAACAACAAATATAAAGACCCCGATTACAATGGATATTGTCCTGATATAGAAAAGAGTAAAAATGATGATCTGCAGTGGCTTTGGAACACAAGCACAGCTCTCTACCCATCCATCTATTTGAAGAGTGACTTAAAGTCGGCTCCTGCAGCAGCGCTCTATGTCCGCAACCACGTGCAGGAAGCCATTAGGGTTTCCAAAGTGCGTAATTATCAGAGTCCAGTTCCGGTTTTTGTATACACTCGTATTGTTTTTTCTGATGTAACTTTTGAGTTTCTTCTTCAGGTAAGTAAATCAAAGCATTACAGTTCTTGAAATAGTGTTCACAAATGGTGTTTACTAGTATTTAAAGTCTTCTAGGGGAGTAAACTTCAGGTTTCTGTGCCATTTCTGTGTCATTTATGAATATGTCTGTGAGCAAAGCTCTGTTTCCAATGGAGGCAAATGAGACCATTTTTATCTTTTCAAATTTTTCTTTATTTTTGATGTGTGCATGTATACATGTATGTGTGTTTGTGTGGATGCATATGTATTTATGATGGCACATGAATCTATGTGGGCGTGCATGTAGCGGTCAGAAGTCAGTTCCACCTGCGTTTTTCAGGAATCATCCAACCTATTCATTGGGATAGGGTTATCTGTCTGGGATATGGCACTTGGCAATTAGGCTATGTCAGCTGGCCATTGAGCCTCAGAGATCTGCCTGTCTCTGCCTCTCAATATGCTCTGTCATATATATCTTCATTTTTTTTCTCCCACCATTTTAATTTTTTCCTAATCATACAAGCTCAATAGGTACCCCGTCCTCTCCTTCCCTTCACCCTTCCCCAGTCATCCCCACTTGCACTTTCCCCCCTTATCCTCTTCCTTTCATCCCCTCCCTCTCTACCTCTCTCCCAGTGCCTCCTCCTTCCTCCCTCCCATCCCCTGGAGCATCCTTTTGTGTGAACTTCAAACCTCCCTCTGAATCCTCCACCCTAGTGAGGGTTCAGGACGCAGTAGCATAGCCCTGAGCCCCTTCTTGGGTTCCCTGTTAGTATGGGAATTGTGACTATTAATCCCTTGCCTCTAAGGATCCTACTGCCTGGAGCTTTCTCACCTGTGGTCCATGCTAGACTTGGGGTGGTTGTTGACATGTCAGCCATTGTGCAGGTCAAGCAAAGTTCAATTCTGGCTGCTGAACCCCTAACTTGTGTGGAGTATCTTGTATATCATTGGCCCTTCCCATCTTTAGGTTCTTACAATCTTGCCGCCCCCTCTTCCACAAGGTTCCCTGAGCTTTAGGATGAGGAGAGATTTGGCTGGGGATGTGGAGCATTTTTTAAGATATTTGTTAGACATTTCAATTTCTTCCTGGAAAAGTTTCTTTTGAGTTCAGAGGCCCATTTTTTACTTGGGCCATTTATCTCCTTGGTGTTTAGTTTTTTAAGTTTTTTTGTGCACTCTGGGTAATAGAGCTCTATCAGATATATGGTTGGTGAAGATTTTTCTCCCATTCTGTGGGTTGCCTTTTTGCTTGGTTTACAATCTCTTCATCTGAACAGAAGCTCTTTAATTTCATAAAATCCTCATTTGTTGAGTGCTGATTCTAGTGACTTGTTATTGGATTTCTGTTTAGGAACTGTTGGCCTAGCCCAATCAGCTCAAGGGAGCTCCCCACCCTTTCGACTAGGGTTTTTATAGTTTCTGGCTTAATATTAAGGTCCTTGATCCATCTGGAATTAATTTTTGTGCATGGTGAGAAGTACGAGTCCAGTTTTAATATTCTGCATATGGACATCCAGTTTTGCCAGTACCATTTGTTGAAGATGCCATTCTTTTTCCATTGAATTTCTTGGGCCCCTTTGTCAAAGACCATCTTCATTTTTTAATGTGGGTTTTAGGAAATCAACTCATGTCCTCTTGCATGTGCAGTACTGACTGGTGTATTTTTGCAGTCCAGAGTCTGTAATCTTTTATAGAATCATATGACCTATTAGCAACTGTGAAATGTTGATAATATATTGACTTTTAAAAAATATTTTTATGTGTTTGTGTGTGTGTGTGTGTGTGAGAGAGAGAGAGAGAGAGGGAGAGAGAGAAGGAGAGAGAGGGAGAGGGAGAGAGAGAGGGAGAGAGAGAGAGGGAGAGAGAGATGACAATATTGGAAGTTAGTTCTTTTCTTTCACTATGTGAACTTCCAGGGATCGAACTCAAAATCTTTAGCAGGCATGTGACCCACTGAGCTATCTTTACCAGCTCTTCTTTTTTTGTATTAATATATTTTTCCACTTTCCAGCAGAATTACTTAAAGCAATAACTTCTGTCTTAAAATAGTAAGTAAATGGATATGAAAAAGGTATAAACAGTATAGAAATATAGGTATAAATAGTATAGAAAATTTTGTTATTACTTTGGCTCAACATGCTTAGCTTTGATGCTCTTGGGTTACATAAATATTTCAGTTTCTCATGTGTTAATTTATTCTTTTACATTGTACAGGATGACCTCGTAAATACGATTGGTGAAACTATTGCTCTGGGTGCCTCTGGAATTGTAATATGGGGAACTCTTAGTTTAGCACGAAGCATGGTAAGTTGAATAGGTTAAAATTTCCTTTGGTTTTTGAGGATTGCTTAAATCTCAAAATAATCCCTGTGCTTGGTTCTTAGTAAATATTCTTAGTACATATTTTTGAATCCAAATATCTTGCATTTTGCTTGCTCGTAAGATAAAAAAAATGTCGTACATGTTTGCCAGTGAGAAGTCAGATATTCAGTGAGATCAGCTGAAACTCTCCAGACTTCATGACTTGAAAGGATCAGAAGCAGAATCATTATTTTGGCTTCTTAATATGGTTTGATATCAAACAACAGGTCACTCTTTCTCTTTTTATTTCTTAATTATCCATGTTATGTCTTTATCCCTGACTTCTTTAAATCTCTCAACTCTGAAGAAGACTAAATACATACACTCTGTTGGAGCAGAAATTTTCCACCTCCGATGGATGTGGCAGCACTAATGAGTATGCCATAGAGAAAGTCACATGAAGCTCCTGAATCAGGAGTCCTGGCCTAGGATAAGTAGAGAATAGACTTTGTACTCTACAACCAGGAGCGGTACTGTGAGAAGAATTACATCTCTTGTCCTTCAAAAAGAATAAATAACATTCCTACTTCATTTAAAAGTATTTGGAACAGTGACATTTGTGAGATTCTTCAAGGTATTCTTAGGTTCCTCTCTATTATATATTTATATCATCTTTTACTTGATTGCCAAAAGCTCAGAGAAAGGTCTTGATAAAAATTTATCTTGGTATTTTTTTACCTTAGCAAATTATCTTAAACTTTCAATTTTCTTACGAACATTCCTGATGTTTGATAGATGTTTTTTGAATCTACAGACTCCTTACTTAATGATGTTTTTGATTCTATAATGGAACCTAATTCCTTAACAAACAAAAGAACTGAGAACTCCACCTACAACAAGTAGGAACAGGAAAAACATAATTTTGTTTCTTAATGTTACTTTAACTTTACATTCACATTTTTTTACCCTGTTCCCCAAATCATTTTTGGTATAATTCCTTCTGAATTTAGTGTCATGATTTTCTATTTAGTGAACTGTCTTAACATACTCAGCTATAAACATATTCTACACATTTGTGCTACTTTTCTAAATATATAATAAATTTTTAAAAAATTTATTTATTCAATTGTGCGTGTGTATGTGTGTGTGTGTGTGTGTGTGTGTGTGTGTGTGTAGAACCATGGGTGAATTCAGGAACCACCATGGACCACCTTCACCTTCTCCTTGTTTACTCTGCCCCGGGATTCACAGGCTCTGCCCTACCAAGACCAGAAACGCGGGCTGCCCCCTGCCTCTGCCTGACATCTATACGTGGGGTCTAGGATCTGAACTCAGGACCTTCCACCTGCAAGGCAGAGGCTTAACTCCTATCCACCTCTCCAGCCCCAAATAATTTTTAATATTAGTATTATCATTCTTTTTCCACACCCTCTTTGTCAGTCATAATCAATAAGCCCATGAGTCATTTGGCCTGTGTTTTCTAACTCATAGAGAACTTGAGAAAGTGGTCATTGAAGGTTTTTTTTTCTATTTGTGTACATGTTTTGAAAGTTGGTACAGTTAAACTAAAACCACTGTTAAATAAGCCATTTTCTTCTACTCCATGGTATCTTATTTCATCCAGTGGTGTGATGAACCTAGTTCTACTGGTTCTAGCTTATGAGACATGATTATTAAAATATTTGGGAATTTTGTGACCTACATATTACCTATTATTGATAATTAAGTGATAGGAAAATGCAATGAAATAGATTATGTCTTTTAAAGTAGCAAATGTCCAGAATACAACATCTGATTCACTTCATGCTATCATTATGCATGGGCCTGGGGAAATGTATATATTGAAATATATGTATGAGTGGGTACAAATACTCTATAATGGTTGTTACCCTCAATTTACTCCTTTCCTTCACTATGGCGTATTCAGTTCCCAGTTATGTAGCCAGCAGTGTTAGACTGTGTAGCAGTTATTCTTTCTACTGCTGTGAGACAATACCCATATACAATTTTTGGAGAGAAAGGGAGATTTATTTGGCTTATGGGTCCAAGGCATGGTTGGCTGGCAGAAGCTGGAGGAGGCTTAGATCATATCTGAGAGAGCAAACTGAAAACTGCTAGAGATGGCTTTTTGAGGAAATAGAACAGGGCTAACCAAACTCAGGGCCTACCCGCTGTGATGTGCTTTCCTCCAGCAAGACTCTACCTCCTAAAGGTGCCATTGTCTTTCCAAACATCATCTAAGGATTCAAACACATGAGCCTGTGGGAGAAAATTTATATTCAACACATGACAGACTGATACCTTGAAATTACAAATGTATATGCATTAATCACACCTATAATCTCATCCATTATAAAGCTAACATAGATGCACATTGTAGGGGCTATAGTGCAGTAATCCTTGGAGACCACTACTATGGCAACAATAAGTGGTATCAACTCAATGAAGGCAATAGGAAATAGATTCAAGTTAGAGCTGCCAAAATGCTTTGTCTTTCCTACCAAATGTCACTGTTAATTCCACTGGTCTGTCCAAGATTCAGCACAGCCAGCTCACTCAGTGGAGGTGCTGATCAGAAAAGACTGTGACTATCTTTAAAGCATTTTAAAAGTAAGCTGTCCACATTTTAGAATATACTAGCTATGAATATGTAATTTCGGCTACTTATTACTCATATTCTGTACAATGCATCAAAGAACTGTTCTTATGTAATATTAATTTAAATATACAGAGTTGCACCTACTTGGCTACTTTTAGACATAAGTTAAGAAATTCTCTTCAGTGCTACTTAACCTTATCTGAAAAATGCTTTTTTATTATTAATACATTTTTATTATTATTTCTGCTCATGCAAACTTAATAGGTACACCAGTTCCCTCCCTCCCTCCTCCTGCCCCTGTACCCCCTGCTCCCCCTCCCCAACCCCTCCCTCCCCATCCCTCAGTACCTCCCACCCCAATTCACAGAGAGTCCTTTCTTGTGCATGTCTGATTTTCCTCTGGGCCCTCCTCTCCGATGACGTACGAGGACCCAGCGGCATTTCCCTGAATCCTTTCTCGTGTTCCCCTTAAGCATAGGAACACTGCTGTGGCTGCCAATCCCTTGCCTACAAGGATCTTGGTGCCTTTAGCAGATGCTAGACTTTGTGAGGTCAATAGTGTGTTGGACAATGCGCAGGGCATGTAAAGTCCAATTATGATTGCTTCAGCCCTAACTTGTATGGAGTATCTTGCATATCATTGCTCCTCCCATCCTTTTGCTCTTACAATCTTACCGCCCCCTCTTTTGCAAATTTCCCTGAGCTTCAGGATCGGGAGAGATTAAGCTGGCCTAGTTCTAGGTGGTTGATATAGAGTTTCTGAAGTTCTGGATTGTGGTTTGTTGATTTTCTTTTGCAGTTTTGCTGCTCCTGCAATGCCCTTCACTCCATCCTGCTGGGCACTGTATGTCACCCCCTGGCCAGAGACAAAAAGCTGTTAAACTAGAATCTTGTGATAAAAGCACATTCAAAGGTAGATGTAATAAAAGTGGGAAACCACAGTGAGGGAGGGGTCTATCACCCATTTGCAAAATGGTTACTTTCTATCTGCCAGACTCTATGCCCTCCTCTTCTGGTGAGATCATACCCCCTCAGTAGTAAATGATCAGGAACGAAAGTCTGTGAACTTAATCAGATGTCTCATTACTTATTTGAGTCCTTGATGGAGACCTATTTTTCTCTGCTGTAACATGGTCCCCTCTCTCCTTGTTTCTGGTGTGGCCCTCCTACCCCATCCCTCCTGTTCATAATCCTTGCAATTACTGTATTGCAGAGATTTGAAAAATGCTCTTTTTACATTTATTTGTTATTTATTGAAGGTTATTGATGGATTAGTAAACCCCACATTAATACTTATATGTACATCTTATCTTTACAGCTTCACATTTACACAATAAGCCGGCTCCAAAATCATCCACATTTTGCAAAAACCTAAGTATAATCAAACAAACTAACTAATTCAAGGTCACTCAGACAGAAAGCTAGTACTTTGAAAATTTGATATACCCCAGGTTCATATGATGGTTATTAATAAAACTTGGATTCTAATCTAGACAAATGAACCTCAAAGACCATTTTCAAACAGCTGTAATATTCCACCTTCTTGATTAACTTGTAAATTGTTGAGGATGATCAAAACCAGTGTAGGTTAATTTCCAAATAGGAAATTATTCAGCAGCATGAAATGGCATGTGAAATTTATGAATGCTGCAAAAATGGTCGAATATTTTTGCCTGTTAAAATCAGAAGGCATATTTCCTACCTCTTAAGAGTCTGTTGATTTAGTTTTTCCTTGAGAGTTGCCTGCTTCAATATACTAATTATATAGGAAAAATATCCCTTGATATTGACTGTCCTATTTATTTATTTATTTATTTATTTTTACAGAAAGCTTGCCTGAACCTACACGATTACTTGGAGACAACTCTAAATCCTTACATAATCAATGTCACTCTAGCAGCCAAAATGTGTAGCCAAGTTCTTTGCCAGGATCAAGGTGTATGTTCAAGGAAAGACTGGAATTCATTTGACTATCTCCACCTGAACCCAGAAAATTTTAATATTCAAGTTGAACGAAATGGAAAGTATGAAGTACGTGGCAATCCCACTCTTGAAGATTTGCAGTACTTTTCCAGAAAATTTCATTGCAGCTGTTATGCTAACTTGAATTGTAAAGAGAGAGCAGATATGGAAAGTGTGGGCACAATTAGTGTATGCGTTCTTGAAGATGTTTGTATAAATTCCTTTCTAGCATCAGAACCTGGTTTTATGCCCATTGCCTTGGACACTCCTACTGTTGCTAATACCAATCTAACAACACCCATTGCATCACGTGCCACAGTGTTTCCATGTGTTTCTATGAAAGCTATCAGTGGGTATTTCTTCATTCTCATATCTATTTACAGCATTTGAAATATTTGCTAGAGGCTTGTGGCCTCTTGAGAATGTAAAATTGACATCACCTTGCAAATATAATTCTATACTAACAATCACGATTCTGTTGGGGTTTCAAAGGCAAATCGAATATTCTTCTATCAGAGACTGATAACAAGACTATCACAGTTGGAAGATTAGTTTTCTTCTGAGAAGAGTGAAGATTAAATAAAGTCAAGTACTCTAAATTGATGTCTTTATTAGTAGTTTGTCACTGGTTAAAAATGTTAAAATAATTACTTGAAAATTTTTATTTTTTAAAATTGATTTCTGAAGTGTGTTAATCTTGTAATTACAACTATGAATTTTAACTATTTTACCTTAGAAATTTTTTATAACTATGTTTTATGAGGAGGTAAAATTCAAAACGTATTATCCTATCTATTTTGTGTTTATGATTAAATAGATGTACTGAATTCGTATTTTAAAAGTTATCTAAGTTTTCTTTAAATTCCCATTTGCCAACTTTAGTTTGTGTGTTTAAAATGCCCCCATTTTACTAAAACACTCACTTATTTCACAGAGTATTAATTCTCTGTTAGATTTGGTATTCATCCTCACCAGTGCAAAATGAAACACCACACTCCCAGCCCTCAGTGAGTTTGTTGTATGTTTGATGATGACAGAAGCTAAGAATTTTAAATTTCATCATAGTGGTTTGTCAAGCTATATCAAGTTTAGTGTGTTCTAGAATACAAGTAAGAATTTAAGGGTGTTGGTGCTTCCTGAAAGAAGTGATGTGGACATCTTCAAAGGGTGAATAGTTGTTAGGTGGCATGATTCAGACAAAACATGAGAAGGAAGAGGGACCAAGTGCGCTTTATTAAAGAGATAAAGCAGATGATGAGTGAACAATGGAAGCCCTAGCAGTCCTCACTGAGCAGTTGAGATTGTACAGTGAAGAGATGTCACTAGGCATTGTCTCTAATCACATGTCACAATGTGATGCACTTACTTTTACTTCCCATCACCGTCCTACAGTAGAAACATGATGAAGACAATCATTTGGTCTGTTTTACTTGCAACAGTATTTGGGACCTAGAAGTAATCACTGAATACTCTTTGAGTAATGAAAGCTCTTGGGGATCTGCACAAAGTTTTACAATGGGAATACCCATGGACTTTTTCCATAATTGGCAACCTTGGACCAATACCAACCTTCCATCAGTTGCATCCTCCACTCTCCATGCCAGTTTTGACTGTTGTCAAAGTTATGTCTTCATAATTTACTGAAAAGAAACGAGTTAATAATGGCTTAGAAAGGACCATATATGTGTGCTACTTTATTGAGAATGCATTGATACTTGTCAAGGTAAACAGTGTTTTAGAATTAGAAATGATAGGGGTAATTAGACAAATTGGAAAATAGATTCTGGAATTAAGAAGTTGCAAGAAAAATTCCAGATTCCAACATTTCTTCGCAATGTGACCAAGAATTAACCCAGCTTGGTATAGGTCTCAGTAAATCCACTTGAGAATCACCTGTTAGGTTTCTTGAGACAATTCCATGAGGTTAGGTTTCTTGAGACGATTCTCCTTTCCCTCAGTTCGCAGAGAGGCATAGGGGACCGTAGTAAAAACTGTAGGTTGCTCACAGATGGTTCAGTGAAGTCAGAAGCAAGTTAAAAGGAAACTTAAGAGTTAAAACAGAAAAGTCTAGAGCAATTAAGAAAGATGATTAAGATTGCTGGGACTTGCGCATGAGATACCCAAGCTAAATAGATGCAGATTTTTGAGCCAAGGATGGCAGATTGGCTGCCCCTCCTCTTTGAGAAGGCACAAGGCACTTTTATCCTTGAGACCTTGAGAAACACATGCAAGGTACTACTTTTATATATCTTTCTTTAAATGAAACTGATTGCATTGTGAGTATGGATGATTCTAAAAAGAAGCTTCCATCCAGGTGACCACCTCAGATCAACCTATAAGACCAGAAGCTAAACAGTGAGTTAACTAAGAAAGACTGAAGATACATCTTTACCTTCAACATAATTTTTATTATTATTATTATTTCCACTCATATAAACTTAACAGGTACTCTGGTCCCCTCCTTCCCTCCACCTCCTCCCTCCTGCCCTGCTCCCCTTCCCCTCCCACCTCCTTCCCCATTCCCCAGTGCCTCCCCCCCCCAATCCCCGAAGCATCCTTTAATGTGCATGCCAAACTCTTCTCTGGGTCCTCCTCTGCAAGGACCCAGGGGCATTTCCCAGAACCCTTTCCTGTGTTCCCCTTAAGCTTAGGAACACTACTATGACTGTCAGTCCCTAGCTTCCAAGGATCTTAGTGCCTTTAGTCCATGCTAGACTTTGTGAGGTCAATAACTTCAACATACATTTTGAGGATTAAGCTAGCATGGATTACAGGCATTAAGATCCTTAGGGGCAAGGGATTAACAGTCACAGTAGTGTCCCATACTAAAGGGGAGCACAAGAAAGGGCTCTGGGCAATGCTACTGAGTCCTTAAACCTCATTAAAGTGGAGGACACAGAGGGAAGTTTGATATTCACACTAAAGGATGCTCCAGGGATTGGGGCAGGGTAAGGGGGGCCACTGGGAGAAAGGGAGGGAGGGGATGAAAAGAAAGGAAAAAGGGGGGAGGGAGCAAGGGGGTACAGGGAGGAGTGAAGGGAGGGAGGGGACTGGGGTACCTATTAAGTTTGTATGAGTGGAAAAATAATAATAAAAAACTTAAAAACTGAGGATTAAGGGAACACAGTCTAATGAACTGCCAGAAAGACATCTGTAAGGTCAATGATGCCAACTCAGGCCAGGGCTAATAGCTAGCAGACAGTCCAAGTCAGAAACTAATGAAACACAAGTCAAAAATTCACAGAGGGGACTTTCAACAGCACCTTAACCAGGTGGGCAGCAGGTGAGCCGAGCATAATCATCATCTTGGTTGGACCAAGGTGATGTGCACAGAGCGTGTGGGTCCTCTGTTGACTCTGCTCATGACAGCCAAATCAATCCTATATATATATATATACACATATATTTATATACATATATACATATAAAACCCTAAGACAAGGAAGTTCAGAGACTTTTTGTGATTTAGAAACCCCTCACCCTTTTGGAAGTTTCTTTCATTTATTTTTATTACCCACTGTCCCTCAATTGTTTTCTTTTCTGTAATTCTCCCTGGTAAAGTAACATCCATGGGTATCTATATCTTTATCCAATCAATAACTTCAGACAGTGCACTCAGAAGCCATACTCCCAGGTTGTCTTTAATTACCATGAGTGTCTGGAAACCTTGATCCTTAATCAAGCATCCTTAAACTAAGCATAAAAGGTCCTGCTATACTAAAAAATTCCATCAGTTCAGTACATGAAAAACATTTGAATTTAAACATAATGCAGTGCATAAGGAAAAAAATGATGGGTATGCTTCATGACAACAGAAAGATGCTTGCATTGCTCTGGGATGGACTGTCAAAACAACATTTGTTTATTCAGAAGACCACAACACTGAAAATAGGCTATTACATTGAAAAAATAGACTACCAGTCGCATTATGTATAAAATGTAACTTATATGATGAAATTTGCAAAAACTGTGTTTTCATTGCAGTTAAGCATTTTTTGGCAGGCATCTATGGCAGTTAGTATCTGAATTGTGAAGAGAATTACATGAGAGTACTATTCATACATACTTTGCATACTGATGGGGATGACAGAATCATAGAGACAAAGAATGTTCATAGAATGTGGTAGAAATGTAAGGACTAAATATTATAGGAATAAAAGAATAGAAATTCACTTATTTCATTGATATTAAGGAATCATCTTAAACTCATATAGATTAGATTAAGATAAAAATAATCTATTACAAATAATCAATTAAGTTTATTAATATTGATTAAGATTATTTCTATGTTACAAAGTGCCTTACAAAACCTATCACTCAGACAGAATACCGACTCACTTCAAATGTTACTGGAGAAAGAATTTCCATTTATGAATAATTGTTTTGAAAATGAATTTTGGTGCAGAACAAAAACCACCCATTGCAACTACTGTAGACACGTTTGGTATTATTAGAAGAAAGCTGACTTTTATTAGGAGATAACAAAAAAGGTGGGTCTTTGTTAAGTAGTAATAAAGATACATGAAAGGACTTTTGTTTTTGAAAAATCTAGCCATCACATTTGCTCTGCAAGATGAACATTTGTTTTAAAGCATCCATGGGAAGTTAGTGAGACTTTAGCAAAGCTCTTTATCATCGTTTGTTTCCTTGGGGTGCATATTGACAATGACCTTATTCTTATCTAGCAGATTCAAAATAATGCAAAAGCACTGGTTTTCTTATTTATGATAGTTTATTCTTTAGTGAGTCTGCACATTAGCAGAAATGAGTAATATGGACATTTTAGAATGTAGCATTTAGTTAACTATCTGATAGAATCAACTGCCACTGAAAGGCCACTTTAAAATTTTATTTCTAAATTACTAAACTAAGCGAGCAGTGATTTTCTTTAAATTTGATAAATAGTGCAGTTTTACATGAATTCCAAATCTTGAGCTCCAGGGCTTGAGAGCATGCTAGTCAGTATCCACTTCCTTTAGAGCATGTGGACTCATTCTATCTCCACTGTTAAGCTTTCAGGACTATTTTGCAGATTCATTCTGCATAAAATACTGACATTTTGCCAAAATTAAATTTTAATCGATGTGATAGGTTTGTTAGACTGACATCTAGGAGACAGATCTCTAGGTCCACCTGAGGATTATCTAGATTAAAATTAGCTCTGGACATACTTTTTGAAGGATGGCCTTGATTTTCTAATCCATGTGGGGTAAGGTCTAGCCCACTGTGGATAGGGTCAAGTGGTGGGAGGCTCTACAAAGACAAAGAAACTTTTTTTTTTATTATTTATTCAACTGTGTGCATGTGCATGTGTATGTGCGCGCGCGCGTGTGTGTGTGCGTGTGTCTGTGTATGTGTAGAACCACGGATGAATTCGCGAACCACCATGGACTTCTCCATCTCCTTCTGCCCCGGGATTCACAGGCTCCGCCCTACCAGGACCAGAAGCGCAGGCCGCCGCGCTTCCGCCTGGCGTCTATACGTGGGACCTGGGATCCGAACTCAGGACCCTCTGCCTGCAAGGCGGAGGCTTAACCCCTGAGCCACCTCTCCAGCCCAAGACAGAGAAACTTAACTGAGCAACCTAGTAAGCAAGAATGTATTCATGACTTTCTACTCTTTACTGTGGGTATGATGTGACCGGTTTCCTCCGTTCCTACTGCTGTGACCCTTCTGCCACATTGGACTGCAACCTAGAATTGGGATCTGCCCTACAGGAAGCAATAACTTGAAAGCTTCACATTCCGTCACCTTTCCTTTCTATTAGATGATCGATGGTTCATATTTGCAATATAAAGTTCACTTCATATTTCCATATTATGAGATAGAGTTTTAAGCACAATGCATCGATAGCCTGGTTACTTTTACTAAAACTACAAATTTGTGTTAACAGCAAGTACTGTTTTATTGATGTCTTATTAGTTACTCTTAACTATTACTGTAATGAAATACCTGACAGGATCAGTTTGAGAGTCAAGAGATGTGTTTTCGCTCAAGGTTTCAGAAGTACCCTCCTTCATGGTGAGAAAAGCGTGGTGGCCAAGGGGTTTCATGTCTGTGACACAAGTTTGTGGCTTTTGTATTGTCATGTAGTCCAGACCTGGAGGCCACACTAGAAGGGAGAATAACTTTCAAAGGTCATCTCCCATTGATCCTCAAACTAGGACTCAAATCCCCAAGGTTTCACAACCTGAAGAACAGTGCCAGCTATTGGGGACCAAGTGTTCAGAAAAAGGACCCTGTGGGGGGTCATTTCACATTCAAATCACAACACTCATGGAGATTATAATGTATACTACGTAAATGTTTTTGAGAGTTGAGCAGGCAAAAATAAGTATGCTTTTTGTATGGTATAGACAACTCAAGTTTCTAAATGGTGAAAATAAACTTCAGTGATCCAAATATTAGATTGATCTCAGGAGAGACTGAGAATCAGTTGGGCTGAAATTGTCCTTAAAAAATCCTCAACTGGAAGATTGTCTCCGGCTTTTCTTCAACACTTAATTATGTTTTTTATCAATCTATTATTTAGCTATTTCTTTCTAGAGGCAGTACCTAAGTCTTAGACTAAGTGATTTTGGCTTGTCACACAGCTAATAAATGTAGAACCAAGAAAGATCTGAATGAATGAGCTTTTGCAGCACCAGCCCCTGAATTCCATCATAACGCAATACTGTCCCCGTGAGGCTATTCAGTGAAATGCTACCCCAGCACCAACACTTCCATCTATTCTCACTCCAGAGACTTGGAACCACATCTGCCTGTTTGTGTGTTTGACGAATTTTTCTAAAGGTCAGACCATAAGATGCCAGAACTGAACTGGCACTTTTGCCTATTTGTATACACTTTCAAGTGTGGGTTTTATAGGTTAAAGGAAGGCCTGGCTGGCAACTGAAGAAAGCGGAGAACATCTTCAGCAGCTTGCCTCACTATAACATTTCTGGATTTGCTTTGACACATGATGATAGGCTGCATAAACGACTAGCCAGAGAACAGCAGAGGTGGCGTGATAAAGACTCAACTCCCCGAGCTTCTTACTCAGTGACGTTCTGTGTCTTAGAAGACTTGTTTTACGGGAACAGAAATAAGAGTGTCATGTGTCCCCAGCAAGCAGTCAGTCAACTTATCATTCAGTTTAAAAAATCATATTTTTTATTTTTATTAATTTATTTTTTACGCTCATACAAACTTAATAGGTACCCCGGTCCCCTCACTCCCTCCACTCCTCCCCAGACCCCCTTGTTTCCTCCCCCCCTTTTCCCCTACCTTTTCCTCCTCCCTTCCTTTCTCCCATTGCTCCCTCTCCTCCCCCTGCCCCCATTCCTGGAGCATCTTTTAGCATGAATGTCAAGCTTCCTTCTGGGTCCCCCATTCTAATGAGGTGTAAGGACTCAGTGGTATTTCTTAGAACTCTTTCTTGTGTTCCCCTTTAGTATGGAACACAATTGTGACTGTTAATCCCTTGCTTCTAAGGATCCTAGTGCCTGTGTGATCCATGCTACGATTTGGGGGGGGGTCAATGCTATGTCGGTCATTGCGCAGGTCATGCAAAGTCCTATTAAAAATCGTCGTATTTTGATGAAAATATTTCCCTTATTGAATTGGTTTTGAAATATTTTATTCTGCAAGTTAAATTTTTTATGGATTTTTGGTAATGAAGAAATGAGAAGATTAGTTGCCGTATTAGTAATTGATGTTTTCTAAAACAGGTCATCTCAGTATTTATGTATTTGTTTATTTTGAGTCTGTAGTCTAGACTGGTCTACATCTCACCATGGGGCACAGTTGCCTTTGAATTCTCAGCAATTTCTGCTTTAGCTTCCCAAGCAGTAGGCATGAGCCACCACATCAAGCTATAGCAAGCATTTAAAAGTTAAATTTTAATATAGTATTTGTGAGTCATCATGATATCATGATGAGAAAAAGATAGACAAGGGGAAGGTATGGAGGAAGAGAAAGAGACCACTTTGAGAATTGTTGGTGTGTAAGGGGGAAGTGGGACTTGGAAGGCCAGATTTGGGTCCTCAAATAGGGAGGAAATTGGAGGTAATGCTGATGAGCCTGTAATATACCCCTTAAGCAGAGCTAAAATGTCAGATTCACATTTTAAATCTACAGAGAGGTGCAGCAAAGAGAAATTAGATCTTTCTTCCTGGACGTAGCAGAGAATGAAGTCTTGAACTAGGGAAGTGTTAGAGATGGAGAGAAGAGATAGATGAAGAGAAGAGATAAGAAACAGTGATTGGCCGATTACACATGGAACGGTCAAAGAAGACCAAGAGATGTGGTTTGGCTCAGTTTCTTAATCAAGGCAGCTTCTTCTGCTCCTAGAAAATAGAACATTTGAGAAACAAGCTTGGAATAAGTGGTTTAAGCATTCTGCAGTTGAGGTACAGGTGAGGTATACAGGCATTTATGATTATGATATTTAATGACTGTTTGTGTGTGACTGTAGGCATATGAATGCCTCAGTTCACATGTAGAAGTCAAATGACATCTTTCAGGAGTTAGCTCTCAACTTCCACCTGTTGAGACAAGGTCTCCTGTTGTTCTTGCCATGGCCTCCAGGCTAGCAGGCCCACTACTTTGCAGATGGTTCTCTTTTCTCTGACTTGCATCTTGCCATGGGAGTGCTGGGATTGTAATGCATGCCACCTCAACCTTTTCCGGGCATCCAACTCATTTCATTAGGCTTACAATGGCAAACACTTTTGGTTACTGAGCCCATACAGTAAGTCTTTTATAAAACAATGCAATTCAGAAACTCAAAAGGAGAGATAAAGATTGTATGTTTGGCAATTGTAATGGTTACTCTCAACTATTGCTGTGAGAGAGCATTCAAAGTCAATCAACTTAAGGGAAAACAGGAGATTTATTCAGCTTACAGTTCCAGAAGAGAGAAACAGTCTTTAACGGTGAAGGCAGCATGGCTGATGGCTAAAGCTGGAGGCAGGTTAAATCACTGCAAACATCCAGTAGGCCAGTGGGTGACAGCTGAAGGCTGGAGGATTCCTGGAGAGTCTCTCTTCTTCCCAGTCTTCTTTTCTGTGGTTCCTTTTATCTGATTTGCTACTGGGAGGTTCCAATCGGATTGTAAATCTGTTGATCCAGATAATCTCATCAGGCGGTCTCAGCTGATCTTAGTCAATGTCAAGTGTGGTCAAGTTGACACCCAGGATTAACTAGCAGCGTTAACTACTATTAACAGCATCGAATGATAATAATCATGCTTCCAATGGTTTGAGAACATGCACTGTAGGCCATGTTAACTAAGTTCTTCATCCATCGTGCTTTGAGATAGGTAATGCTTTCAAGTCTTTACTTGGTCCATGGAAGCATGGTATGTTTTTTGTTGTTTGGATGTTAATTTAATTTTAGCTTTCATCTATTGAATGCTTGCTCTGGAGAAAGTCTGGCCTAAGAGCTCACTGGGACATCTTTTTAAATTTTTTTCATCCACTCTCCTTAGTACCCTGCGATGGTGATACTGGTATTATCTCAGGAAGCTGAGCCTTTAGGCTGAGCAGTGAGCTACTCAGAAATGGGTGAGCCAGGATGCAAAGCAAATTCTGATGGACTCAGAATCCAAATCCATTTAGATGATATTTGAAACCACAAATGTGGATGAAACCACCTTGGAACACTGTGTATAGGGAATGCAGCAAATGGATCCCATTCCCCAATGGATGAGGAAGATAGCAGAGAAAAGCTACTAGAAATGCTGAGTGCAATAACAATAGGCTAGATGTGAAGCAATTTGGGAAGTTATTTGCTACAGGGCTCTGTAAAATATATCCCACTTGAGTCTTCCAGATTTTTTTCTTTAAATTTTTTTTTTATCCTTTAACATTTTCTATTATTATTTCCGCTCATACAAACTTAATAGGTACACCGGTTCCCTCCCTCCCTCCTCCTCCCCCTGAGCCCCTGCTCCCCCTCCCCTGACCCCTCCCTCCCCATCCCCCAGTGCCTCCCCCCCCAATCCCCAGAGTGTCCTTTGATGTGCATGCCAGACTCTCCTCTGGGTCCTCCTCTGCGATGACGTACAAGGACCCAGTGGCATTTCCCTGAACGCTTTCCTCTGTTCCCCTTAAGCATAGGAACACTACTATGGCTGTCAATTCCTTGCCTCCAAGGATCTTGGTCCCTTTAGCAAATGCTAGACTTTGTGGGGTCAATAGTGTATTGGACATTGCGCAGGGCATGCAAAGTCCAATTATGATTGGTTCGGCCCTAACTTGTGTGGAGTATCTTGCATATCATTGCTCCTCCCATCCTTTTGCTCTTACAATCTTACCGGCCCCTCTTCTGCAAATTTCCCTGAGCTTCAGGATGGGGAGAGATTAAGCTGGCCTAGTTCTAGGTGGTTGATATAGAGTCTCTGAAGTTCTGGATTATGGTTTGTTGATTTTCTTTTGCAGTTTTGCTGCTCCTGCAATGCCTTTCACTCCATCCTGATGGGTATTGTACTTCACCCCTGGCCAGCGACAAAAAGCTGTTAAACTGGAGTCTTATTAAAGAGTATATTCAAAGGTAGATGTAATAAAAGTAGGAAACCACAGTGAGGGAGGGGCCAATCACCCATTTGCAAAATGGTTACTTCTTATCTGCCAGACTATATGTCCTCCCCTTCTGGTGAGATCATACCCCCTCAGTTGTAAATGATCAGGAAGGAAAGTCTGTGAACTTAACCAGATGTCTCATTATTTACTTGCAGCCCTTGATGGAGGCCTATTTTCTCTGCTGTAACATGGTCCCCTCTCTCCTTGTTTCTGGTGTGGGCCTCCTACCCCATCCCTCCTGTTCATAATCCTTGCAATTACTGTAGGTAGTATAGAGATTTATCTTTGAGTGTCTCTAGGTGGGCTGGGTGGGTTTGGTACTAGAAGCCATCTATTAGGGAGTACATACGGCACTTAATTTTCTGGTTCTGGGATACTTCACTTAATATAATTGGTTCTAATAACATCCATTTCCCAGCAAATTCCAGTAATTCATCATTTTTGATGGCTGAGTATCCACTCATCAACTGTTGGACATTTGGGTTGCTTCCATGACTTTGCTATTGTAAACAGTGTTGCTATGAACATGGTTGTGCTTCTGCTATCAAGGTGAATTTTTGCTGTATGTGGGGTTATTCCCAAAAGTGGAATAGCAGGGTCAAATGGCATTTCAATCTTTAATTTCTTTAAGAATCTCCAGATGGCTCGCCAGAGTGGTTGTATGAGCCTGCATTCCCACCAGCAATGTAGGAGAGTTCCCCTCTCTCCACATCCTCTCCAGCATTTGTTGTTGTTTGTATTGTGGATTTTTGCCATCCTGACTGGGGTGAGATGATATCTCTGGGAAGTTTTGATTTGCATTTCCCTGATGGCTAAGGAAGTGGAACATTTTTTAAGATATTTGTTGGACATTTTAATTTCATCCTGGTAAAGTTTCTTTTAAGCTCCAGAGCCCATTTTTTAATTGGGCCATTAGTTTCCTTGGTGTTTAGTTTTCTAAGTTCTTTGTGCACTCTGGATGATAGACCTCTATCAGATATGTGGTTAGTGAAGATTTTTTCCCATTCTGTGGGTTGCCTTTGAGCTCCTATTACAATCTCTTTATCTGAACAGAAGCTCTTTAATTTCACCAAATCCCAACTGTTAAGAATTGGTAGCAGTGACTTTGCCATTGGATGTCTGTTTAGGAACTGTTGGCCTAGCCCAATCAGCTCGAGGGAATTCCCTACCCTTTTACCTATGGTTTTTATAGTCTCTGGTCTTATATCAAGGTCCTTAATCCATTTGGAATTAAGTCTTGTACATGGTGACAAGTACGGGTCCAGTTTTAATCTTCTGCATATGGAGATCCACATTTGCCAGCACCATTTGTTGAAAATACTCTTCTTTTCCATTGGATTCTTTGGGCCCCTTTGTCAAAGATCAAATGGCTGTAATTTGTGGGCTTATATCTGGGTCTTCAACCCTTATCTATTGATCTGTGTGTCTATTTTGGAGCCAGTACCAAGCTGTTTTTATAACTATGGATTTGTAGTATAGACTAAGGTTTGGTTGGTGATACCTCCAGCATTGTTTTTGTTACTCAGGATTGTCTTTGCTATCCTGGGTCTTTTGTGCCTCCATATGAACTTTGAGATTGTTTGGTCAACTTCCTTGAAGAATTGCTTTGGGATTTTGATTGGTATAGCATTGAATCTGTATATTGCCTTTGGTAGGATGGTCATTTTTACAATGTTGATTCTGCCAATCCAGGAACATGGGAGGTCTTTCCACCTTCTGGTGTCTTCTGCAATTTCTTTCTTTAGGGTTTTATAGTTTTCATTGTAAAGGTCTTTTACCTCCTTGGTTAAGATTATACCAAGGTATTTCATTTTTTTAGGGGCTATAGTAAATGGGATTGACTCTCTCAGGGCTTTTTCACTTCTGTCATTCTGGGCATATAGGAAGGCCACTGATTTTTGCACATTTATTTTGTATCATGCCACCCTGCTGAATTTCTGTATTAATTCCAGGAGCTTCCTGGTGAAGTTTTTGGGATCACTCAGGTATAGGATCATGTCATCTGCAAATACAGATAACTTGACTTCTTCCTTGTTGATTTGAATCCCTTTTATGTCTCTTTCTTGTCTTATGGCTCCAGCTAAGACTTCAAGTACAATATTGAAAACAAGTAGTGACAGTGGACAGCCTTGTCTAGTTCCTGATCGAAGTGGGAATGCTTCAAGTTTTTCCCCATTGAGTATAATCCTTGCTGTGGGCTTGTTGTATACAGCTTTTATTATTTTATTGATAAAGGTTCCTTCCATTCCTACCTTCTTTAGGGTTTTGATCATAAAGGGCTGTTGGATCTTGTCAAAAGCTTTTTCTGCATTATCGAGAGTATCATGTGGTCTTGAACGTTGGACTGGTTTATATGGTGAATTACATTTATTGATTTGCGTATGTTGAACCAACCTTGTGTGCCTGGGATAAAGCCTACTTGATCCCCGTGAATGATCTTTTTGATATGTTTTTGAATCCGATTTGCTAAGACTTTGGTGAGAATCTTTATATCTGTGTTCATCAGAGAGATTGGCCTGTAGTTTTCTTTTTTAAGTGCATCTTTATTAGGTTTTGGGATTAAGACGATATTAGCTTCATAGAAGGAATTTGGTAGTGTTCCTTCCTTTGCTATTTGGTGGAACAGTTTAAGTAGTATTGGTGTTATTAGCTCCTTAAATGTCTGGTAGAATTCTGTGCTGAATCCATCTGGTCCAGGACTTTTTTGGTGGGAAGATTTGAGATTGCTTTCTCAATTTCCTCATATGTTATAGGACTATTTAAATAATTCACAGCTTCCTGATTCAATTTAGGTAAGTTGTGTTTACTTAGAAATTCATCCATCTCTTTTGTGTTATCAAATTTCACAGAGTATAAGTTTTTGAAATATGACGTTATAATTCTCTGGATTTCTTGGGTATCAGTAGTGATAACTCCATTTTCATTTCTAATTTTGTTAATTTGGGTTTTCTCTCTCTTGCTCTTAGTTAATTTAGCTAGGGCTATATCAAACTTACTGATTTTTTCAAAAACCAGCTTTTTGACTGGTTGATTTTCTCTCTCATTTTCCTAATCTTGATTTCAGATCTTTCTCCCCTTATTTTGCTAATCTCCTCCCTTCTACTGCTTTTGGGATCAGATTGCTCTAGTGTCTCTAACGCTTTTAGCTGCATTGTTAATTTATTTATTTCTGATGTTTCCATTTTTTTGATGTAGGCATTAAGAGCTATGAACTTACCCCTTAGGACAGCCTTTATTGTGTCCCAGAGATTTTGGTAAGTTGGATTTTCATTATTGTTCACTTTCAGGAAATCTTGAATTTCCTTTTAATTTCTTCCTGAATCCAAGTCTCATTTAGCATCATATTGTTAAGTTTCCAGGAGTTAGTGTATTTTTGTTGCTTGTTGTGTTGTGGATGTGAAGCTTTAAGCCGTGGTGGTCTGATAAGGTGCTGGCTAGAATTTCAACATTCTTGTATATGTGGAGATTCATTTTGTGGCTCAATATGTGATCTATTTTGGAGAAAGTTCCATGTGCTGCTGAGAAACATGTGTATTCTTTGGTGCATGGATGAAAAGTATGATAGAGATCTGTAAGGTCCATTTCAGTAAGGATTGGTTAAGCTCCAAAGTGTCTCTGTTAACTTTTTTACCTGTAGATGTATCCTATGTTGAGAGGGCAGTATTGAAATCCCCAAGAATTATCGTTTTTTGATTGATTTCTCACTTTAGACATCGTAGGGTTTGCTTAATGAATGTGGGAGGGGCCGTGTTGGGTGCATATATGTTCAGTATTGTGAAGTCTTCCTGGTGAATTGTACCTGTGACTAAAATGTAGTATCCATCCGTGTCTCTTATGATTTTCTTTGGTTTGAAGTCCACTTTGTCCGATAGCATAATGGCTACTCCTGCCTGTTTTCTGCTTCCATTAGCTTGTAGAATTGTTGACCAGCCTTTTATTTTTAGGGCGTGCTTATCTTTTTTGTTGAGATGGGTTTCCTGCAGGCAGCAGATTGATAGATTGTGCTTTTTAATCCAAATTTGTAATCTGTGTCTCTTGATCGGTGAGTTAATTCCACTAACATTTAGTGTTATAATGGAGAAACTATTTTTAATTCCAGACATTTATTTTTTTATTTTTTATTTTTGTTTAGTTATTTTTTTTGATTGTACAAAAAGTGTATAACTGCTCTTTATTTTAGATTTTTTAATACATTTTTTATTATTTCAGCTCATACAAACTTAATAGGTACACCAGTTCCCTCCCTCTCTCCTCCTCCCCCCGAACCCCCTGCTCCCCCTCCCCTCACCCCTCCTTCCCCATCCCTCCCTCCCCCCCCCGTGCCTTCTGCCCCAATTCCCAGAGTCCTTTCTTGTGCATGCCTGACTCTCCTCTGGGCCCTCCTCTCCGATAACATACAAGGACCCAGTGGCATTTCCCTGAACCCTTTCCTGTGTTCCCCTTAAGCATAGGAACACTACTGTGGCTGCCAATCCCTTTGGCAAAGGATCTTGGTGCCTTTAGCAGATGCTAGACTTTGTGAGGTCAATAGTGTGTTGGACATTGAGCCGGGCGTGCAATGTCCATTTTTTATTATTATTTCTGCTCATACAAACTTAACAGGTACACTACTTCCCTCCCTCCCTTCTCCTCCCCCGAACCCCCTGCTTCCCCTCCCCTCACCCCTCCTTCCCCATCCCCCCCCCCCGTGCCTCCCGCCCCAATTCCCAGAGAATCCTTTGATGTGCATGCCAGACTCTCCTCTGGGGCCTCCTCTTCGATGATGTACAAGGACCCAGTGGCATTTCCCTGAACCCTTTCCCGTGTTCCCCTTAGGTATAGGAACACTGCTGTGGCTGCCAATTCCTTGCCTCCAAGGATCTTGGTCCCTTTAGCAAATGCTAGACTTTGTGAGGTCAATAGCGTGTTGGCCATTGCGCAGGGCATGCAAAGTCCAATTATGATTGCTTCGGCCCTAACTTGTGTAGAGTATCTTGCAAATCATTGCTCCTCTCATCCTTTTGCTCTTACAATCTTACCGCCCCCTCTTCTGCAAATTTCCCTGAGCTTCAGGATGGGGAGAGATTAGGCTGGCCTAGTTCTAGGTGGTTGATATAGAGTCTCTGAAGTTCTGGATTGTGATTTGTTGATTTTCTTTTGCAGTTTTGCTGCTCCTGCAATGCCCCTCACTCCATCCTGATGGGCATTGTATGTCACCCCCTGGCCAGAGACAAAAAGCTGTTAAACTGGAGTCTTGTAATAAGAGCACATTTAAGGGTAGATGTAATAAAAGTAGGAAACCACAGTGAGGGAGGGGCCAATCACCCATTTGCAAAATGGTTACATTTTACCTACCAGACTATATGCCCTCCCCTTCTGCTGAGATCATACCCCCTCAGTTGTAAGTGATCAGGAACAAACATCTGTGAACCTAACCAAGTGTCTCATTACTTACTTGCAGTCCTTGATGGAGGCCTATTTTCTCTGCTGTAACATGGTCCCCTCTCTCCTTATTTCTGGTGTGGCCTTCCAACCCCATCCCTCCTGTTCATAATCCTTGGAATTACTGTAGGTATTACATAGATTTATCTTTGAGTGATTCCAGACATTTATTATGTTTAGTAGTTTTTGTAAGTGTATTGCTTTGCTTTTAATGGTGTTATACCTCCCTTCTGTTCTCCCGGATATGCCTGTTTTTTTCTTCGAGCTTGAGTATCATTTTTAGCATTTTTTGAAGGCCTGGTTTGGTGGACATTTATCCCTTCAAGTTGTCTTTGTGCTGAAAGATTTTTCTTTCTCTCTCAATCATGATGGATGGTTTTGCGGGATATATCAGCCTGGGTTGACAGTTTTGCTCATTCAATACTTGAAGTATGTCCCTCCAAGCTCTTCTTGCTTTTACTGTTTCGACTGAGAAGTCATTTGTTATTTTAATAGGTTTACCTTTAGAAATGATTTATTTGTTCTCCCTTGAAGCTCTCAGTACCATTTCTTTATCTTGAATGTGGAGTGTTTTTGCCCTGGCGAGCTTCTATTTTGGTCATATCTGTTTGGGGTGTGGAATGCCTCTTGTATATGAATGGGCCTTTCTTTTTTTAGATGAGGAAAGTTTTCCTTGATGATCGTTGAAAAATTTCCTCAGGGATGGTATTTTGAGATTTTTGCTCTGGTATTCCATGAATATGCATGTTAGGCTTCTTCAGGGTGTCCCATATCTCTTGGATATTTCTATCAAATATGTTTTTGGCTTTAACAACCTCTTCCATTGAGCTGGTTAATACTCCCACTTTATCTTCAAGGTCTGAAATTCTGTTTTCTGCTTCTTTAGTTCTGCTGATAAGACTCTGTGGAGTTCTGGGTTGAAGATAACTTGTCTTTTAGCTCAGTTTTAAACTCTGCTTGAGTCTGCTTTAACTGCTCTATGCCTGTTTTTGTTTCTTGCACTGTTTTTCTCAAATCCTCCAAGTGTCTGTTGTGTTCCTTTTCAAAGCGATTGATTCGGTTATTTAATTCCTCCCGGATTTCCTCTTTCATAGTATTGAACATGGTAGTGATCATGTTTTGAAAGTCGTTATCCTGGGTCAGGCTTTCCTTGGCCATTTTCCATGGGTTTGTTGTGGTTGGAGTCTAACATTATGGGATTAATTCCTTCAGTGGTAGATTTGTTTACTTGAGTGTTGTTTCTCATGGTTTTGCACTTTGACTTGGGCATTGTCGTTTTAACTCTTAAGATCTTCTTTCAATTTCTGTGTGTTTTTCACTGAACTGAATTATTTGGCCTGGGGTTCTGGGGGTGGGCGGAGGCGGAGCTTACCTAGGTCGCGGTGAGTCTCGGCTGGACCACGTGTGCGCACGTGATTCCCAGGCGGTGGAGTAGGGGTAAAGGGAGTCTTTAAATTTTTTTTATTTATTATTTATTCAATTGTGCATGTGTGTGTAATGTGTGTGTGTGTGTGTGTGTGTGTGTGTGTAGAACCACAGACGAATTCGGGAACCACCATGGATGCCTCCACCTCCTCCTTGTTTACTCTGCCCGGGGATTCACAGGCTCCACCCTACCAGGACCAGAAACTCAGGCCGACCCCTCTTCCCCCTCCCCCCACTGGAGGCTATGAGTAATTTGATAAATATAGCTTCTCTTTGCTAAAGATATTTATATAAAATCACAGACAAAACTGGGTGCATGTGCAATTCACATACAATATTATAAACACAATTGGATTAGGACTTTTCATAAATAAATTTCTTTTCATGCATTTTTGTATGCAGAATTTCTGGCAATATTCTCAAAAAACACAGAAAAGGTAAAATAAAGGAATCCAAAATGTAAAACAAAATTTAAGTAAAACGTTTTTCTTGTTAAAAACTAAATCTCAGGGCTGGGTATGTGGATCAATAGTAGAAGATGTATGTCCTTAAAATATGTCTGTCTCCATGGATTCAATATCTGGAGGCAGAGAAAACAAATTTCAACTGAAAAGATCTCTCCCTTGACTTAAAGGAGAAACCAAAGTTATAAAATTGTCTTTTGGCAAGGCAACATAGGTTTCCTCCTGCAGACTTCGGCAGGAATATCAGCTACAGAATCCTGGTTTTCAGTCATAGTATTTAAGGGTCTACGTGTACAGGTTCAGTTCTCCACCAAATAAAGAATCATTAAGTGGAAAGTTAATGATTACATTCATTTTAAAAATGAAAAAAAAAATAGGACCCGAGACTCTGGAAATCTTGACAAGAGGCATGTTTAGATATTGGCAAGGTGGTTAGCTTTAGAGAAACAGCAAAAATCCTGAATATTAGAGGTTTAGATGAAAGCATCGAAGAGAGATTGTGTTTCTCTTTGAAACCTCAAAAAGCATGTGGTTTATAAAATCACATCTTAAAAGTTCCTCTCGCTTTTACTTTTTTAAAAATTATTTATTCAATTGTGTGTGTGCGTGTGTGTGTGTGAGTGTGTGTGTGTGTGTAGAATCACGGGTGAACTCCGGAACCACCATGGACCCCTCCACCTTCTTGTTTACTCTGCCCCGGGATTCACAGGCTCCGCCCAACCAGGACCAGAAACCCAGGCCGCCCCCACTTCCTCCCAACATCTATACGTGGGGTGTAGGATCCAAACTCAGGACCTTCCACCTTCAAGGCAGAGGCTTAAACCCTGAGCCACCTCTCCATCCCCTCTCGCTTTTACTTTTGACTTATAGAGAGGGGAAGAAGAGAGGAAATAGAAGGGGGTTGAGGATGCCTTTTGGAAAGGCAAGACAGACTCTTCCCATCTCTTTGGTATGCCTCTAGGTAGATCACATTCCCTGGAAATGGGAACACTGTCCAGGTGACTGACCCTGCCAATTAAGTGTGCAAAGTGAGATTTTAGAATTACTAGGGCAACAGAAGGTATATCTAAGCCAATCCCTAATAATAGCAAACATTTTCATAGATGACATAGAGACTTGTAATGAGGGAATAGAAAGATATTTCAAGATTATTAGCAAAGGAAGGGTGGTAAATCCACTTTCAGTTATAAGGTCATCTGAACAGGACTACTCTGAAAAGAATCGTATCCAGTTTAAAGTTATTTGAGTATTTCTAAATCAGATTTGCAAGGTAAAAGTTCACTGTCTACTTCCATTTCATGAGCAAGCATCCAAAAGCAGGGATTCACGATCTAGTGTTAACTTGACATTTGCTATTGTCAAGAAGTAAAGAACTTGCTGTTGTCAAAGACCAAATAAAGTAGGAGATCAGATCTTTCTGCATAAAATTGCCACCTCTCTTAAAATGGTGGAATTCTAAGATATATTTCTTAGCACTACCCATGTTCTGTTCAGTGATAAAATGTCCAATTGGACTTATTTGGGAAAGAAATGCTCCTGTGTTTTAAAGATGCTGATGAACTTCTAATTGCAGAAAAGGATTTATTGCATAGGGACTAATGTTTTAGGGTAGTACTTAGCAACAGGAAAGCCCAAATTTTCTTCATCACATCCTGAAAATGTTACCGTGTGGGGGTCTTCAAAAGGATATCCTTCCTCCACCACCTTGAAGAATAAGTGGTAGGAAAGAATGAAAGCGTTTTCAAAGCAGAGTTTATTTTTCAGAGTGATAGTCAGGTAGCAAGGAGCAAAGGAGTCAGAGACTCCTTAAAGGGAGGAGGGAACCTTGAGTAAAAATCATCTCTCTGCCCAGTGGGTATGGAATCTTTAAGGGAGGGGTTCTTGAAGGGTGTACTATCCTGCCTCCTGTCCCTAGATTAGTGGACTGGAACAGAGACTTGTCAACTGATTGGTTGTTGTGCTGCCTATGCATGGTTCAGAGACAAGCCAGGGCAAGTCTGTGTAGGGAATCCCCATCATCAAAAACTGATCCTTAGTTCTCTTGTCTCCTGGCAAGAGGAACCTAGAAGTAAGCAGCAGAAACCACTATTTTGGGAACTAACAAGGTTCCACTCAGGGCTCTATTCCTCTTGGGAAATTATGAGCTTCCAGCTAGGGCTTGGCCATCTCTATCTGCCTGAGGGCTCATAGATATCTCTCATGAATCTTCAAAAATATTAATTTTGTATGATACACATCATGGGATAGATAAATGTTGAGGTTTGACTGCGTGTTGCCAATAAACTCACAATTAAACACTTTAGGAAGAGCAAGGCATTTTTCATTTCTGCTTCTGGTTATATAACTCATAGTCCAACTTGGCAGGAGAGTTTGTACCAATACTAGGAGCTTAGGAAACTGGCTGTCATGGTTGGAAATGTGAGGTCCCCCCTCCCATAAGCTCATATGTTTGAATCTTCAGTTGTTTGGGATGGTCATAGAACCTTTAGGAGGTGGAGCCTTAATAGAGCTGTCATAGGAGGTGGGCCTTGAGATTAGTCAGCCTGCCCAACTTCGGTTAGTCTGCTCTCAAAGTTTACAATGAGTAGTTTGAAGCTCTTAGTCTCCATGATTTATGTGACTTAGACTGTCTCCATCTTCTGTCAGCTAGTCATATCTTTCTGCCATAATGGACTGAATCTCCTCTCTAGAGCTCTAAGCAAAATAAATACTCAATAAACAAACAAACAAAAATACTCAAGTATTGCCTCACAGGAACAGAGAGTGTAATTGCTGTACTGAGTTCACCATGTCCACAGGATTGCTGAGAGAGGGGGAAACTCCCTGGCCAGATTGCAAATCTGCCAAAGTATGTCAAAATCCTGAACTAACTTCCTCCGTCTTCTCCACCTTCCCAAGGATGAGCACATCCATTATGATTGGATCTTCCCTAATCAATTAGACAATCATCCCGTATACTTGCTCATGTCCTCCTGCCATAACAATTGATTCTTCACAAATGTACCAAAAGCAATTCTTAATTGCCAAGTTGCAAACTGTATATAATTAGCACAGTAAGTTTAGTTGATAAAATCACTAACTTAAACTATCTCATCAACTAACTTGACTAATTCTGGGATACCTGGGTTTCAGTAGTTATCTTATTGTTATTTTACACAAGGGTATTGGAACAGTGAAAATTATTGGGTAAAGTTTTGCTTTTTTGACCCTACCTTCCTTCTGTGAAATTAAAAAAAATCAGTAATAGTCTTTTTTTTAAAGAAATAAGATGTGATGTTACTTTATCAATCTTGGCTTCATGCTTTTTTCCATTGGCAAGAATATTGTTATATCAAAAGTCTTTGGTTTTGGTGTTCTTCCACTCACAGCAGAAAGCAAAATCAGAGGACATGTCATCTCTCTTCTCTATTAGTTTCATTGACATTTTCTAGCTTGTCAGTCATGAAGTAAATAAAGACAGATGCTCCTTGTTGCAATAGCAGAATATATACTTGTTTTCTTTCTTTTTTTTATATGTGGTGTGTGTGTGTGTGTGTGTGTGTGTGTGTGTGTGTGTGTGTGTATACACATTCATGTGGATGCATGTGTGCATGTATCTGTGTACATGTGGAGGACAGATATTTACACAGTGTTCCTCAGTTGCATTCTACCATACATTTTTTGAGATAAGGTTTCTGGACAATCAATATAAAATATCACAAATCCAACCCTTGACAACTTGACAATGAAACACGATACTTATAAGACAATTCCTTCCTCCCTTGTAGACCAATAGCCATTTTGTAATGCAAAATACATTTAGTCCAACATATAAAGTCTCCATAGTCTTTAACTGTTCCATCATTGTTTAAAAGTCCAAAGTCCGACGATTCTCAGACACTCAAAGCAATCCCACTGTGGGCTCCTATAACATCAAAAGCCAAATTGCAGTATACAGTAGTACAGAGTACATGTTTTCATTTAAAAAGGGAGAGATGGGGGCATAACAAGGAAAGACTGGAGCAAAGTAAAATCAAAGTCCAGCAGAGGAAATATCAAATTTTACCAACCTAGTTAGGTATCAGGAGATTATGACAGGTGGGTATCCCCACACTTTCAGGTCTGCTGTGTGCAGCATGTACAACCTCTCTTTTAGACTAGTTCCATTCCCTGCCTCAGGTGATGTCCCATGGGACTGGCATCTACAATATCTTGGAGGTATCCATTGCAGTTTGGGTTATATTTTCACAGCTTTATGAAATGGGGACTCAGGAACTTCTTGCAGGGACTCCATATTTCTGTCTTGGTTACTCTCCGAAACCATAGAGTAAGGTTCTATGACTCTTCAATCATGTATTTTTCATACCTAAAAAGTCATCAGGGCGTGGTGTTGAGTTCTGCTGCCAACTTGAGACATAACCTCATAGGTGTGTCAGCTTCTGTGTGATGACCCTGGGGAAACACTTTTTTTAACACCAGACTCATTGAATCTCACTCCTTTCAAGTCAATTTGTATCTTCACAAGTTATACGCTTCAATGGGTAAAGTTTTGTCCTCCCAGGGCACTTTGCCTATTGTCTACAACTTAAAACTTAAAACCCCCCTTTTCTCTACAAATTTCATATTTTTCATGTCTTCATGTCCCAATTTTTGCTTTCTCAAAGCTAGGAACAGGAGTCATATCATAGTCTGAATGTCGTATACTGTCTTAAAGTTTCCTTCACCAAAGAAATTAGTCTATTATTTTTTATGTCAGCATCACACAAGTTCTCAGGACATGAGTATATGCAGCTGGATTCTTGTCTAGAAAAAACTCCTGCCTAGGAACTCACCATTATTTGAGGATGACTTCAAATTTATGATCCTCTTGCTTCCACTACCTAAGTGCTGAGATTATAAGTATACCATTTTCTCTGTCTCTTTCTCTCTCTCTTTCTCTCTCTCTTTCTTTCTTTCTTTCTCTGTAATGGTTACTCTTAACTATTGCTATGAGAGAACACCCAAAGTCAAATAAATGTAAGGGAGGAAAGGAAATTTATTCACCTTAGGCTTCCAGAGGGGAGACACAGTCTTTTACAGTTGGAGGGGACAATGAAGCTGGCATGCTAAATCACAGCAGAAGTCCAGTAGGCTAGTGGGTGGCAGCTGAAGGCTGGAGGATTCCTGGAGAGTCTCCCTTCTTTGTCTTCTCTTCTGTGGTTCCTTTTATCTGGTCCACTACTGGGAGGTTCTATCAGGATCTAGGGCTGGTCCTTGAATTGTAAATGTGTTGATCCAGATTATCTCTTCAGGTGGTCTCAACTGATCTTAGTTAATGTCAGGTGTGTCAAGTTGACACCCAGGAATAACTATCACAGTGTGTGTGTGTGTATTGGTTATGGGAGTATCAAACTCAGGTCTTACGTATATTAGCATATTGGGCAACACTCTTCCACTGGAGCTAAATCTCATCTCTTTTCCTTTCCTATTGTGATTGCTGTGTTGTTGTGTCTAGTGAGTGTCATGTCAAGTTACACTTTTCCATCCAGCCCCTCCAACTGATGCTTCTTTCTGTGAGCTCCTTTTAAAAGCATTATACTGTTACTCACATCTCAGGATATGTAAAAGCGCCATATTTTCCCTGGCTCTCCCCATATGTGACTTGGATTTGAAGGTTACTTTGCTTCGTTTAAGGCCCAGGGATGAAGGAACCTTGTTCGTCTAGGATTGTCCCGCTCTTTAGCCTGTAAGAGTCTTCGCCTTGCATATCAGCCTGTATTGATCTATATGCTTCTACTTCCTTTCTATTTCTTCCAGCAAGAAGCACTTGGAAGCATGGAATTTGAGGCACAGATAAGATATTATCAGGCTCAAAGAAAATACTTTCTCCTGACATATCAGGAAATGAGTGGCATGAATTTGAATGATGATGATGATGATGATGAATATGATGATGATAATAATAAAAGCTGCAACTCCTCTGAATCCTGTTTTTATGCTCAGGACACTAAGACCAAGGAGAAGGCAGAAAAAAAAAATGAAGCAGCAAGTATCAAGAGAGATTTCTACAAATATGCTCTTAAAATGGAGGCAAGGTGAACCTCTGGGACCTGCAGGCATTCATTTCTCTGCAGAATCTTATCATGTTGCAATCACAGTGGAGCCTATTCTGCTGGAACTGGCTCTAGTTGAGCCTAGTTTGACCTAACTGCTGCTTACCACTCTGAATTCTCCCTTCCTATCATTTCCTGTAAAATGATCATATCAATCTAGTTCAAGGTTACAGAAAAATTATTTTTAGTGCATTCTGTTTAGTCATTTCTGGTAAAGAAAAAAATGGAACAGAAGTCAAAGATTAGGGTCTGAGCTTGCCAACCAGAGCAACCTGCATACTCATCATACTTGAGATGATGTGGGTGACGGTGTGGTCAGCCACAGTCCTACAAGTGCCCTGAACTCCTTTTGGATTCCAACTTTAAAACAGTGTCTCACGCTGTCTGCCAGAGAGGGCAGAATCTTTCCTCCTGCTTAAGATAATTACGTTGAAAGTCACACAGATGGACTTGCTGGGTAGCATCATCTGTGTATCTCTCAACTGCACTTTAATCATACTATATATTCTAAACTACACTGCTGTCCTTTCAAAGGCATATTGCAGATATAAATTTGCAAATGACTTTACTAGCTAGGTAAAATTTTTCTTGAAATCTCTCTCATATTTTACTTTCATTACCAGAATTAATCTTAGTACATTCACCCTGTTGTGCATGCTAATAATTGGTCTCCTTTGTGAAATCATTTATGTAAAGAACTAGAGTCAGAGTTATATCTATATCTGAAGCACTTGAAGCATGTGCAGACTACTTGCTTTCAGACTATGCAAGTTGATGGCTCCATTGAATTTCCCTTTCATTTCAGTCTGTTCCTTCCTTGATGATGATTGTAATAGTTACTCTTAATGTTGCTGTGAGAGAGCATTCAAAGTCGAGCAACCTCAGGGAGAAAGGAAGATTTATTTAGCTTAAAGTTCCAGAGGAGAGAAACAATCTTTTATGGCAGAGGCAGCATGGCTGGCAGCTGAAGCTGGAGGCAGCTAAGTCACTGCAAACATCCTGGAGGCACAGAGCTGCTCAGTCCAGTAGGCCATGGTGAAGGCTGAAGGCTGCAGGATTCCTGGAGAGATGAAGAAGCTGGCTAGCAGGAGGAAAGAGAATTTTCTAGCACAACTTTGGAGAGTCTTTCTTCAAAACTTTCTGTTCTATGGTTCCTTTTATCTGGTCTGCTACTGGGAGGTTCCAATCAGATCTAGGGCTGGTCTTGTATTATAATCTCTTCAGGTAGTCTGACAGCTGATTTTAGTTAATTACCAGGTGTGGTCAAGTTGACGCCCAGGATTAACTATCACAAAGACATGCTAAAATTCAGAGGTATGAGTCTGTTACAACTTCCATGTTTATTACAAACACGCACAGCCACGCTATCAAGCAGTTTTCTTTTCTGAGAACCAAACATGTTCACAAAACACTCCAGGACCCAGCCCAGTCCCCCAACCCGGAGCCGAGCCGCTCAGCCGGCAGCACCCGCGTGCGCGGCTGCTGGCTTTGCCCCCAGTGCCCCCTCCGCGCCGAACCCGGACCAGCGCCCAGGTGAGAGAGACCCCCTCCCAGCCCAGCCCCCCAACCTGGAGCCGAGCCGCCGGCCAGCAGCATCCACACGTGGCTGCTGGCTTAGCTTCCGGGGCCCCGCCCCAGACACCAGCCCCTCGTGCCCTCCCGCCCCGCGCCCCCGCACCCCCCCCCAGATCGCAGGTGAAGAATTCTGCCATCAACATCAGACCCTCTGCCTCTCTGGCCCACCGGGGACCTACGCACGTGGTCCACGTAAGACACACTGCTACTCAGAATTCAATAGAGTCCAAAGGAAACTCAAGCAAAACTCTAAGGAACAAAGAGAACACAGGCCATACATCTGGACTTTACTACAACCATTGTATCACATGCAAGACTCTTCACATCCAGCCCAAAGATAAGTAAACCTTTTTTTTTTTTTCTCTCTCACCTTACTGATCCTTTCTAGTATCAATGTTGTAGGTCAGCTTCCTCATACAGCCACCCCAAAAACATACAACTCCAGGGAGTACACCAACCACCCTCACATTTCACCAAGACACTAGATCGTAAAAGTGCACTACCATACTTATATTCATCCCCTGGTTACTTAACTGATGTACTAACATCCTAGTAGTCTCATCGAGGATATAACAATACCAATACACAAACATACCCAATCCAAGGCAAGCACTAGTAACAACTGGCAGGTGTAACAATACCAACTACATCGGTTCAGTGAAAAACACACAGAAACTGAAAGGTCCTAAAAAACAAAACAACAATGTACAAGTCAAAGTGCAGATCCACGAGAAACAAAACCCAAGAAGAACAATCTCCCACCAAAAGAATCAATCCCATAACGATGGATTGAGACCAGAACAAATCCATAGAAAAAAGCCAGGAAAGCCAGACCCAACATAACGACTTTCAGAGTATGATCATTACCATGATTAATAATATGAAAGAGGAAATCCGAGAAGAGTTAAATAACCGTGTCAACCACTTTGAACAGGAACACAACAGAAACCTGGAGGAGTTGAGAAAAACAGTTCAAGAAACAAAAATAGGTATAGAGCAGGTAAAACAGTCTCAGGCAGAGTTCAAAATTGAACTAAGAGATAAGTTATCTTCAACCCAAAACTCCACAGAGAGTCTTATCAGCAGAACAAATGAGGCAGAAAATAGAATCTCAGATCTTGAAGACAAAGTAGGAGAATTAACCAGCTCAATGGAAGAGATTGTTAAAGCCAAAAAGATACTGGAGAGGAGCATTCAAGAAATATGGGACACCCTGAAGAAGCCTAACATGTGCATTCATGGAATACCAGAACAAGAATCCCAAAATACTACACCTGAGGAAATATTTCAATTCATCATAAATGAAAACTTCCCACAACTAAAGAATGAGAGGCCTATCCAAATACAAGAGGCATTTCGCACTCCAAACAGATATGACCAAAATAGAAAATCGCCACGGCAAATAATAGTCGAAACACTCCACATTCAAGACAAAGAAAGGGTGCTGAGAGCTTCAAGAGAAAAAAAGCAACTCACTTTTAAAGGTAAACCTATTAGAATAACAAATGACTACTAAATGGAAACAGTAAAAGCAAGAAGAGCTTGGAGAGACATACTTCAAGTATTAAATGAGCAAAAATGCCAACCCAGAATGATATACCCGGCAAAACTATCTGTCATGATTGAGGGAGAAAGAAAAGTTTTCCAGCACAAAGACAACTTGAAGGGATACATGTCTACCAAACCAGGCCTTCAAAAAATGCTAGAAATGATACTCAAGCTTGAAGAAAAGAACAAGCGTATCCAGGAGGACAGAAGGGAAGTATAATACCACCAAAATATAAATATCAAACAACATGCTTACAAAATCTACTAAACATAAAAAATGTTCAGAATTAAAAATAATTTCTCCATTATAACATTAAATGTCAATGGCATTAACTCACCGATTAAGAGACATAGATTACAAACTTGGATTAAAAATCACAATCCAACAATCTGCTGCCTTCAGGAAACTCATCTCACCACAAAAGATAGGCACGTACTAAGAATGAAAGGCTGGTCCAAAATCTTGCAAGCTAATGGAACCAGGAAACAGGCAGGGGTAGCAATTATGCTTTCAGACAAAGTGGACTTCAAACCAAAGAAAATCATAAGAGACACAAATGGATACTACATTTTAGTCACAGGTACAATTCACCAGGAAGACTTCACAATACTGAACATATATGCACCCAATATGGGCCCCTCTACATTCATTAAGAAAACCCTACAGCATCTAAAGCAAGAAATCAACCCCCAAACGATAATTCTCAGGGATTTCAACACTGCCCTCTCAACATGGGATAGATCAACAGGTAAAAAGCTTAACAGAGACACTTTGGAGCTTAACTAAACCCTTACTGAAATGGACCTTACAGATCTCTATCGAACTTTTCACCCACGCACCAAAGAATACACATTTTTCTCAGCAGCACATGGAACTTTCTCCAAAATAGATCACATATTGGGCCACAAAATGAATCTACACAAATACAAAAAAGTCGAAATTCTAGCCTGTGCCCTATCAGACCACCACGGCCTAAAGCTGGACGTCCACAACAACACAACAAACAAGAGAAAATACACTAACTCCTGGAAACTTAACAATATGATGCTGAATGAGAACTGGATTCAGGAAGAAATTAAACAGGAAATTCAAGATTTCCTGAAAGTGAACGAAAATGAAAATACAACTTACCCAAATCTCTGGGACACAATGAAAGCTGTTCTAAAAGGTAAGTTCATAGCTCTTAATGCCTACATCAGAAAAATGGAAACATCAGAAATAAATAATTTAACGATGCAGTTTAAGGCTTTGGAGAAACTTGAGCAATCTGATCCCAAAAGTAGTAGAATAGAGGAGATTAGCAAAATAAGGGGAGAAATATCTGAAATCGAGACTAAGAAAACAATAGAAAAAATCAACCAGTCAAAAAGCTGGTTCTTTGAAAAAATCAATAAGATTGATACACCCCTAGCTAAATTAATCAAAAGCAGGAAAGAGAAAACCCAAATTAACAAAATTAGAAATGAACATGGAGTTATCACTACTGATACCCAAGAAATCCAGAGAATTATAACATCATATTTCAAAAACTTGTACTCTGTGAAGTTTGACAACACAAAAGAGATGGATGAATTTCTAAGTAAACACAATTTACCTAAATTGAATCAGGAAGTTGTGAATTATTTAAATAGTCCTATAACATACAAGGAAATTGAAGAAGTAATCTCGAATCTTCCCACCAAAAAATGTCCTGGGCCAGATGGATTCAGCACAGAATTCTACCAGACATTTAAGGAGTTAATAACACCAATACTCCTTAAACTGTTCCATCAAATAGCAAAGGAAGGAACACTACCAAATTCCTTCTATGAAGCTAATATCGTTTTAATCCCAAAACCTAATAAAGATGCACTTAAAAAAGAAAACTACAGGCCTATCTCTCTGATGAACACAGATGCAAAGATTCTCAACAAAGTCTTAGCAAATCGGATTCAAAAACATATCAAAAAGATCATTCACGGGGACCAAGTAGGCTTCATCCCCGGCACACAAGGTTGGTTCAACATACGCAAGTCAATAAATGTAATTCATCATGTAAACCAGTCCAAAGTCCAAGACCACATGATACTCTCGATAGATGCAGAAAAAGCTTTTGACAAGATCCAACAGCCCTTTATGATCAAAACCCTAAAGAAGGTAGGAATGGAAGGACCCTTTATCAATATAATAAAAGCTGTATACAACAAACCCACAGCAAGGATTATGCTCAATGGGGAACAATTGGAAGCATTCCCACTTCGATCAGGAACTAGACAAGGCTGTCCACTGTCACCACTTGTTTTCAATATTATACTTGAAGTCTTAGCTGGAGCCATAAGACAAGAAAGAGACATAAGAGGGATTCAAATCAGCAAGGAAGAAGTCAAGCTATCCCTATTTGCAGATGACATGATCTTATACCTGAGGGATCCCAAAAACTCCACCAGGAAGCTCCTGGAACTAATTGAGAAGTTCAGCAGGGTGGCAGGATACAAAATAAATATACAAAAATCAGAGGTCTTCCTATATGCCCCGAATGAAAGAAGTGAAAAAGACTTGAGAGAAACAATCCCATTTACTATAGCCCCTAAAAAAATGAAATACCTTGGTATAAACCTAACCAAGGAGATAAAAGACCTTTACAATGAAAACTTTAAAACCCTAAAGAAAGAAATAGCAGAAGACACCAGAAGGTGGAAAAACCTCCCATGTTCCTGGATTGGTAGAATCAACATCGTACAAATGACCATCCTACCAAAGGCAATATACAAATTCAATGCTATACCAATCAAAATCCCAAAGGAATTCTTTAAAGAAGTTGACCAAACAATTTCAAAATTCATATGGAGGCACAAAAGACCCAGGATAGCAATGACAATCCTGAGTAACAAAAACAATGCTGGAGGTATTACCATACCAAACCTTAGTTTATACTACAAATCCATAGTTGTAAAAACAGCCTGGTATTGGCTCCAAAATAGACACACAGATGAATGGATAAGGGTTGAAGACCCAGATATAAGCCCACAAAAATACAGCCATTTGGTCTTTGACAAAGGGGCACAAAGAATCCAATGGAAAAAGAACAGCATCTTCAACAAATGGTGCTGGCAAAACTGGATCTCCACATGCAGAAGATTAAAGCTGGACCCATACTTGTCACCATGTACAAAACTTAATTCCAAATGGATCAAGGACCTTGATTTAAGGCCAGAGACTATAAAAACTATAGGTAAAAGGGTAGGGAACTCCCTCGAGCTGATTGGGCTAGGCCAACAGTTCCTAAACAGACATCCAATGGCACAGTCACTGCTACCAACTCTCAACAGTTGGGATCTTGTGAAATTAAAGAGCTTATGTTCAGATAAAGAGATTGTCACACGAGCTCAAAGGCAACCCACAGAATGGGAGAAAATCTTCACTAACCACATATCTGACAGAGCTCTACTGTCCAGAGTGCACAAAGAACTTAGAAAACTAAACTCCAAGGAAAACACTGGCCCAATTAAAAAATGGACCCTGGAACTTAAAAGAAACTTTACCTGGGATGAAATTAAAATGTCTAACAAATATCTTAAAAAATGCTCCACTTCCTTCGCCATCAGGGAAATGCAAATCAAAACTTCCCTGAGATATCATCTCACGCCGGTCAGGATGGCAAAAATCCACAATACAAACAACGACAAATGCTGGAGAGGATGTGGAGAGAGGGGAACTCTCCTACATTGCTGATGGGAATGCAGGCTCATACAGCCACTCTGGCGAGCTGTCTGGAGATTCTTAAAGAAATTAAAGATTGAAATGCCATATGACCCTGCTATCCCACTTTTGGGAATAACCCCCCATGCAGCAGAGGTTCGCCTCGATAGCACAAGCTCGACCATGTTCATAGCAGCACTGTTTACAATAGCAAAGTCATGGAATCAACCTAAATGTCCAACAGTTGACGAGTGGATAAGGAAACTGTGGTTCATCTATGCAATGGAGTACTACTCAGCCATCAAAAATGATGAATTACTGGAATTTGCTGGGAAATGGATGTCATTAGAAACAATTATATTAAGTGAAGTATCCCAAACCCAGAAAAGTAAGCGCCGTATGTACTCCCTAATAGGTGGCTCCTAGTACCAAACTCACCCAGCCCACATTTAGACACTCAAAAGTAAACCTATGTAACACAGTAATTGCAAAGATTATGAACAAGAGAGATGGGGTAGGAGGGCCACACCAGAAACAAGGAGAGAGGGGACCATGTTACAGCAGAGAAAATAGGCCTCCATCAAAGTCTGCAAGTAAGTAATGAGAAACCTGGTTAAGTTCACAGACGTTCTTTCCTGATCTCACCAGAAGGGGAGGGCATATAGTCTAGCAGATAAAAAGTAATCATTTTGCAAATGGGTGATGGACCCCTCCCTCACTTAGGTTTCCTACTTTTATTACATCTACGCTTGAATGTGCTATTATAACAAGACTCCAGCTTAACAGCTTTTTGTCTCTGGCCAGGGGGTGACATACAGTGCCCAGCAGGATGGAGTGAAGGGCATTGCAGGAGCAGCAAAACTGCAAAAGAAAATCAACAAACCACAATCCAGAACTTCAGAGACTCTATATCAATCACATAGAACTAGGCCAGCCTAATCTCTCCCCATCCTGGAGCTCAGGGACATTTGCGGAAGAGGGGGCGGTAAGAGTGTAAGAGCAAAAGGATGGGAGGAGCAACGATTTGCAAGATTCTCAACAATAGTTGGGGCCAAAGCAATCATAATGGGACTTTGCATGCCCTGCGCAATGTCCAGTGCACTGTTGCCCTCATAAAGTCTAGCATCTGTTAAGGGCACCGAGATCCCTGGAGGCAAGGGATTGACAGCCATAGTAGTGATCCTATGCTTAAGGGAAACAAGAGAAAGGACTTATGGAAATGCCACTGGGTCCTTATATGTCATTGGAGAGGAGGACCCAGTGGAGAGTTAGGCGTACACAATAAAGGACTCTCTGGGAATTGGGGGGGAGGCACTGGGGGATGGGGAGGGAGAGGAGGGGGAGAAGGGAGTTCAGGGGGAGGAGGGGGGAGGGAGGGAACTGGTAAAAAATTTTAAAATGTATAATTAAATTTTAATAAAAAAAAAACACTCCAGGAAACACTTCCCTTATGAAGTGGGACACATTTCATCTACCCTGCCATATTTTGAAATGTGTCCCCCACAGTCTCATGTGTTTTGCAAGGTCATGGCACCTTGAGAGGTGGAACCTTGCTAGAGGAAGGCCGTCATAAAGTATGGGCCTCGAGGTGGATTAGTCCCACTCTACCTTCAGGAGAAGTCTGCCTTTGCAGGAAGCAGTTTTGCAGCTCTCACCCTCCAAGATGTCTACAGTGATGTAGCCTCCTCCAGCTCTAGTCAGCCAGACATGCCGCCTCTGCCATGAGAAACTGTTTCTCCCCGTAAGCTGAGTAAATCTCCCTTTCCCTCTTAAATTGATTGACTTTGAATGTTCTCTCACAGAGTAACTGCTACATGCTCCTAAGAAATAGGGCATTTGTTTGACTTATTTGGAGTCACTATGGTACATGTTAGAGAAGACCTAGAAACAGCTAACCTTACCTCAATAGGTAAGAAACTAAGCACGGGGGTACATGACAGGCAGATGGTGCTTTTCACAGTGATGATATCAATATTCAGGAAGCAAAGAGGCTATCAGTATGAATTTCAGGCCATTTTTTAGAGATGTCATTATAGAATGAGGATGAGGCAATATTGACTAAAGAGCAAAAACAAAACAAAACAAAACAAAAAAAACAGAGATTATAGTCCAAGTATCTGGAAATGTACAGAGATACTGAGGCTGAATATAGAAGTTCCAGAATTTTGAGTACATAGAATTCATGGAATGAGAGAGTGAAATAGGAAAACCAATCATGAGCAGCTCTAGGAAGAGTGGAAGAATAGTTGCAATTAGTCTTGGAGCAAAGTACTGGGTGGGAATGATTTACAAGGACCTCTAACCTTTAAGACTTTGTTGTCAGCTGGAAAGTGTAATGGTAGAAGGTTACTGGCCAAAGACTCGGATCCTCATTTGTTAAGAGTTGTTTTCTTGATATGTGTATCATGGCCTTCTTGAGGGTTTAGTGGCGTTTGACAATTCTCAGTTTGGAGATACTGTGTATTTTGGAAAAGATTCTATATTCACCCCCACAGAAGCTCTCAGTTTCTACTTTCCTCAAGCCTGATCATATTTTCCATAAGCAACTGTGTCTTCATAGTTAGTTTAGACATTTTTAATCTAGTAATCTAGATCCTGTTCATCTGAGCCAGTCACCATTCCCATAGCTGTCCCACTCTTTAGCCTGCCATAGGCTTTGCCTTATATATCAGCCAATATTGACCAACGTGTTTCTATTTCCTTTCAGTCTCTTCCCCTGTTGTCTTTGGAAACTTTAAGTGTTCCTCTCCTGGTTGTCTGTCACTTTGATCTTTAACCCTAATTCTAGCATGACCAAAGTTCCAGGATTTTAAAAGTTTCCTCGTTCTCCATATGAAATCAGATTAAACCACCCTTTGGCTTCCTTCCAGTGATATCTGGGGTGAATGTGTTCTCAAACCAATGCTTATTATAGCTTCTCTGATGTCAACATGTCTTATAACTTCAGCAGATTTATAATGTGACCTTGAAGCAAAAGTTTTCAACTCTGTTTTTGAGCTAAAACCATAACAAACAACAAAAAATAGCCAAGCTTCATTAAACATTTACCAAACCACAGACATTGTTCTAAACATTTTGTATACTTATTCATCCAATCTTTAAAATGAGCCTGGGATGTTGTTTCTATGATTAGTCACATTGTAAGGAGGCGGGCCCCCAGGCACTAAGAGCTTATGCAACTTGCCCAGGATGTTAGAAAATAAGTCCTACTTCTGATCTCTGCTGCTCATCATGTTTCGTTGTAGTTAAATGGGAATTCAAAGTTCAATATGATGCCATTATGTGTGGATGAAATACCAAGGCAGCAGTTAAGGTGTAGATATACCTCAGCTTTCATAGACAGCCTATGAGAGCTTGAAAAATCATTTGGCTCTGTTACCTTCCTTTAGTCATTCTCTTCCTAGGTATTACTGAAGAAATATGAAAACATGTGTCCTTACAAAGCCTTGCTGTAAAATGCTCATAATATAGTCAAACATAATATTTCCAAACCAAATAGCCCAAATGTCTACTGACTGACTGATAAATAAGTTGTGGTCTGATCATACAGTGGGATATTCTTCATCAGCATTCAATAACTTCAGTAAACATCAAAGTATTATGTTTTTAGAAGCAAGAAGATACAAAAATAAAGGATTATTGTACCTCATTTACATGAAATTCTAAAAGCTGTAAGTTCACTGACAGAAAGCAAATGAGAGATTGACTGGAACTGGGGTCCAGGAAACAATAGAAAGAAGAAGCTGTTTTGAGTCTTGATTGTAGTGACAGATAAAAAATAACAACTCATTGAATTGTACTTTCAGGTTTATGGATTTCTTATGCTTAATATAATATGATATTTTTAAGACAAAAAATTAAAAATTCTAGCCATGGAAATACAATCCCTGTACTTCATCTAAATCATGTGATATGGATAACAAGAATTTCTTCTGAAACTTGAAGACACGAGTTTAAGTAGCATCCAATATATGTGACTAGTGTGAGGACAAGCTAAATAGTAGATAATAAATGTGAAGCCACTTTCAAGAGTGAAAAATTATCACCTTTTGTACCAGAACATTGATGTGTCCCTGTTGGGAGAGACTGCAGGAGGTGAAGGACACTGTGAGTGGCCGCCACACATCTTTTCCAGCCAACTGCATATGATCCATTTTAAGATGTGCATGGCGGCCTATAAACTCCACCAAAAAGAGACGTAATTACCAATGTGAAGAAGACATAAAAAAGGCAATGGTCTTATTTTAAATTCTTAAATTTGCTCTTCCACCATAACTAGGCAACACAGACTGTAGGATCAGGCAAAGTGACATTAATATCTGGTGTGGACACTTAACGCTGTGAAGACTGGGTAAGTGTTGATTCATCCAACTTCCTTCATCCCTAAAAGCAGAACTATGACAAGGATACCTGGAATCCAACATAAAAATGTGCTCTGGGAAAGCAATGAGAGAGTTGCTAATCGGTTTATTTATCATTATTACTAGAATTATGATCACATAATTATTAATTTAGTTTTGTGTAACTTGCTTTACCATTACATTTTCCTCAGACTAGCTGGCTAGTTTCCTTTAAAAATTATTGAGTGCTCTAGGATTGAAGCTATATGTAGTATAGGAGTCTTCCTGAGGGCAAGATTACTCATTTTCCACAGGTCTTCTTCCTCAAAGGGCACAAAAGTCATTTTCTAAATCTTGGTGAGGTGTCATTTGTGTTTAAGACACTATTCAACCACATCCTAGCCTCTCAGAAAATGGCTATACTAGATAAAAATATATTTATTAACAGATTTTTCTTTTTGGAGTTGAGTTCTAACTTGAGAGTTCATTAGTTGGCTTTTTGTGTGTGTGTCTGAAAACAATGAAACACTCCACAAAATAGGCTTCTGGTAGATTCATTCCCTGGCCTCTGCGTTCTTCTTTCAGGATGGATGTTGATGGAAATCCGTCTGCTCAGGTCTATATCTTTTAACTCATACTAGTTTCTCCTTTTTTCTTTTGGTGAGACTGAGGATTAAACCTAAGGCTTTGCATATGTTGTTCTAACACCATGCAACTGTGCTACATCCCGGACACTCTTTTAACTTCTAATTTTGTGATAAGGGTTCACTATGTTGATCATGTTGACCTTACACTCACTAGTTGGCCAGGAAATCCTTGAATTTTTGGTCTTCCTGCCTTAGCCTCTCTGAAGAAAGGCTTAATTAGCAACTTCAGCCCCGGGGGTGATATCATAACACATGAATTTGATAGTGACACAGACATTTAGATAGTCACTAGAGAATTATATTCTATGTCTGTTAAACATCTGAGTACATATGTTTCTATTTTTATTGCTGGAGCAAACTAGATATTATGATTCCTACTAATAGCTTTTACCTTAGGAAACCAGAGAAATAGTCATTCCAAATGAAAGCTGCCATTGATCAAATTGCTCAGGGATTTCGACATGTTGTTGAAACAAGTTCAATAAAGGAATGACAAATGTAGCATGTGCAGACTGTGCAGCTGCCTCAGCAGGAGAAACAGCACCAAAAGGACTGAGGTACACTAAAGGAACCATAGGTGGAACTGAGCATCACTGAGAACCAGCTAAAATTCTCCTACTTCACGTGGGCTGGCTGAATTAGATGAACAGCTTCAATGGGAGATGTGAGACAAAGACCATGTGGGCATCATCATCAGTAGCTTCAGTTAGGGAGCCTTCTGGTGTCCCTACAGAGTGAAATGAGATCTATTCTGTCCTAGTGTGCATAGCACTGATGCTCTTCACCCTGCCACATGTACCAGGAATTAGTCTCACGAGTATCAACTTGTCGAAACCATTGTAGAAACCATTCTTCCCTGAAGTCTTTGGCAAGTGGCAATGTCAAGCATTCATGCATGGTTCCATGATGGGAGACAGAATGTCTTCTCCAGTGCTTTTTGATCATGTGATGGTGGTCTGCTAGGCCTGCATGCAGCAGCTCAAAGGAGAGGTGAGAAGACGAAGAGGGAGAGGAAGGTCTCTGTGAGCTCTACATGATGACATGAAGTGGATCTGGAAGAGGAAGAGGAATCTGCAGTCAATGGGAAGTGCATTTCAGAAGGATCCAGTGAATAAAATGGAGGCGTGCACAAAGCCTCTAAATTCATGCTTGCCAACTCGAAGTGGAATTCTTCATGGGCATCTACCTAAGATACTGTAAAAAACAACTTTTCTGCTCTAGACAGATGGCTCAGGAATTGAAGGAACTGCATTAAGATGCTTGGGAAGATATGGACTGATATGGTAGCTGCCTATAATTCTGACTCTGGAATGTGGAGCCGGGAAACCCCAGAGCAAAGCAATGATGAGGTAGAGCAATCCAGGATGATTCCCAAAGTTATCCTTGGGCTTCCACAGACAAACACCCTTTTGTGCCTGCTTGTAAACACACAAATATACATGCACAAGCACACACACGCACGCACACACATAAACACACTTTAAATAATAGTTTTTTTTAAAAAAAGAAAAGTGAGGTGTTATATGTGTGTGCGTGCGTGTGTGTGCACACCCGTGTATGTGTGTGTGAGTGTGTGTGTGTATCAGAGTATTCTGTGTTCCTGTGGAGGACCAAGGGTGCCTTCAGGAATCATCCTGGATTACTTCTACCTCCTTTTTGTTTCATTCTGGGATTTCCAGGCTCCACTCACCAGGGCCAGAAGTATAAGCTGCTGCCATTTCCATCTGGCCTTTTTAAGTGTGACCTGATCTGAACTCAGGACCTTCTGCTTGCCAGGCAGAAGGAAAAAACCTGACTTTCAAAAAATAAAACTTTTTTTGCTTATGAGAGAGAACACTGTAGGGAGAGAGAAAAAGTGGGGGGGGGGGAGAAAGAGAACATACACGAGCATGCTGTGGTCAGAGGTCAGAGAATAACTTTGAAAAGTCATTTCTTTCTAACATGTGGACTTCTGTGTATCAGACTTAGGTCTGTGAGCAGGTGCCTTGCAAGTTGAGCTATGTTGCTTAGCATCTAACTTTCTTTTGCTAAAAGACTGAGAAAATACCAGGTACAAAGGGTACAAATCTTTATGATTTAAAGGCCAATGATCAGCCAGGTTTGGTGGCACAGGCCTATAATTCCAGGAAACTGAAGTGAGAGGATTTAGATGAGCTAGAGACCAGCTTGGGATGCCTAAGGAGTACCAGGTCAGCTAGAGCATATAGCAAAACACAAGACTGTCTTAAGTAAACGGAAGACCACAGGAATAGAAAAGAGTAACTGAAAAAATACTGCCCAAGAGACCTTGTGCTTAGTCCACAGCACTTCTCAAAAAATGTATCATCCTGAGCACATCACAACCATTGCTTTCTTCCTGAACATATTCATCTTACCTTCCTGGCATCTTCCTCTCCATTACACTATACTCAGAAATTGAAAGTGAAGGGTTAACCCAGACTGTTTACTGATGAGACTGTAACTCTTTAGTGTCATCTTAGTCTTTCAAACGGCACGCTTCTTAAAATAATAGTAGACAATAGTGTTTTTTTCTACTATGCCAGCCCAAGGATTTGAACCTGCCACCATTCACCGAGAATCTGAACTAGTGTTTCTAATTGTATTGTATTTATTTGGGCTGAGCATCAAACTCAGGGTGTGAACTATACCACAGGCTCTAGCTACTGTTTTAAGTAACAGTAAATGAGCAGTAAAAGCCATTCAAACGCCCTTTTCACATCATGTACATACATTTTATTTATGTAAAAATGTAGAAATTTTTTGGTTAATGCAGATTAAAAAAAGCAGCATGTTTTAATGACCCTTAATCTTAAAACCTTTGATCATCATTTTGCAGTTTTGGCATGGTCTTCAGAAAGTAACTTAAATTGGTTTTTACTTTGCTTTTATTCCCCTTTGAATAATTGTCAGGAAATGAAAGGGAAAGGCTTGAGTCAAACTTCTTTTTGCTGCAGAAAATCCAAACTTCTCTAAAAAAAGAAAAATAAAAATCCAGACTTGTCACTGAAATGTAGTTATCAAATGAAACAGGAGGAATTAAATTTCTTACAAAATTGAAATGATGCAAACCACTTTTAAAAGTCTTTATTTTTTATTCTTTTAAAATTTTACATATATGCTACATATATGTATGTGATATACTTTGATAATATTCCTACCCTATTCATCTGTTTTATCATCTCCTCCCACTGTGACTAAACCCTTTATTCTTTCCAAATAATTCACCTATTTTTTTTTTTTTCATGGGACCAACTGTGTCTGTCTAGGTATGCTTACATGATTTTGGGTAGAAGAGGTGTTTTCTTAAGCCAGGGCCACTTAGCAATGGTTGTATCACTTAACCATATGTCTGCCCTCCCAAATACTATTAACTGCCTGTATGTCTTCAGGGATGGGTGGGTCCTCATGAGCCCCTGCTCTCCATGATGGCATGCTGACAGGAAAGTCTTCAGCAAGTCTCAGTAGCCACCGCTGCTGTGCGCTAACGGATGTAATAGTCATGCTGATCCAGAAGACAGTGTCTCACGGCTCTCCCTCCATCCTCCAGCTCTTACACTCTTCTTTACACCCTTTTCTATAATGTTCCCTGAGCCCTAGAGAAGATCATATGGGTGTCTTTTTAGGCCTGAACATTTAACAGTCACTTATTCTAAAATATTACCAGTTTTGCTTTTATCTTGCTGCCCACTGGGTTTTTCCTGACCGAGGCTGAGAGTAGCACTAGTCAGTGACTAAGGATGTGCTTAGTCCACAGCACTGCTCGTGTCCTGCCATTTCAAGGGACATGAGAAGCCAAAAGACTACTAGATGCATAAATTTCAGTATGTTTCCAAGTTTAGTCTGACAAATCTAACGGGTGCAGCTATCAGTGGTCAGAGATACCCTCATGTGTTCTGTGAGCAGCACCTATTTGACACAAAAGCAAAGAACAGGGATGCAAGAACTTGAAGTTCCTAACTACAAGTCAGTTTCACAGTAGAAAAACCATGTAATCTGTATAACTAGGGAATATTGCTATGATAGTTAATCCTGGATGTCAATTTGACCACACCTGACATTAACTAAAATCAGCTGACGGACTACCTGAGAGATTATCCAGATCAATACATTTATAATACAAAGACCAGGCCTAGATCTGATTGGAACCTCTCAGTAATAGACCAGATTAAAGGAACCATAGAACAGAAGACTTTGAAGAGAGACTCCCCAGGAATCCTTCAGCCTTTAGCTGGTTTACTGGATTGAGCATCTCTGAGCCTCCGGGATGTTTGCAGTGACTTAGCCTGCCTCCAGTTTCAGCCACCAGCCATGTTGCCTCTGCCATAAAAGACTGTTTCTCCCCTCTGGAACCATAAGCTGAATAAATCTCCCTTTCTCCTTTGACTTTGAATGCTCTTTCACAGCAGCAGTTAAGAGTAACTATTACAACTGTTAAACAGTATGTTGATCTAATCTATATCCATTTGGACAGAACACTGTATTTCACAACCAAAATTCCCCCAGGCCCTGTGTTCATCTGATCAGCTCAGTCAGGCTGTCTGCAGCATAGATCTTGTTGCCTAACATACTCTGATCATTCAGGTAATCAATGACCTTGGGTGCAAGTTGTGTGTTCTACATTTTCAAAGTTAGAGACTTATGGTTTTACAACCTGAAAGTCTGCAAAGGCTTGTGTACTGGCGATCTGTAGGTCTTCACTTTCAAAGCCAGGGACTGAGGAATCCAGGTGCTCGTGTTATAGGTTTGCTACTCTCTAGGCTTTGCAAGGCAATGACTTCAGCCAGCAGCTAATATTACAGCCGCAAGCTTGGATGACAAAACCCTCCGATCTCACCCCTTTAAAACTTTTAGTAGCCACGGTCTGCTTGATTTTTCTTTCAGTCTCTCATCTTTCATGATCTTGGATTCTAGCAGCTTCTTGCCTTTGGAAGTCACAATTCGCTGTCATTGCTCGCCTCAACATTTCTGCAGTCCTTTGTGGACTCTAGTCCGCATGCCAGACTTCTCTCTGTATCTCTGAAGCTGACTTCTGGATGCAGAGTGAGTCCAGGACTTACAGTCCTCGCTGTCCAAGGGACTTAGAGCCTCAGAGGTCACTCTCCAACTGTCTTTTAGTTGTGTCTTTTTGGTGGCCTGGGGCTGGAAGCCTTCTGGTTTTGTGCTCATTGGACAGACACTCTATGCTTGTAAAGTTTCCATTAAGCAATTCTCTTTGGAGGCATAGTGTACAGGAAGGAAGTCTGTGTGACCCAAGGACAGTGAGAAACAAGGTTTATGCAGACAGAAAAGTATCAGGGCAGGTGTGTGCACAGTCCTGGTTTCCTCCCAGTCACAAGCTTTGTACTCTGCCATGTATCTGATATGAATAGCTGAACAGTCTAAAGAACTTGAATTGAAGCTGACCTAAGATTTGTCATTGTTATAAGGTATAATGTAATTTCTTTTGCTTGTGTAAGTATAGGTGTGGGTAGATGTGTGCAGAAGAAAGCACTGTTTGTTTGTTTATGCCTGTGGTGACATCTGGAATCATCCTGAATTGTTCTATCTCCTTACAGTTTTACTCTTGGATTTTCCAACCTCCTCCCTCCAGAGCTGGAAGTACCGGTCACGGACATTTCCACTTTTTTTTTTCCAGGGGGAGGGGGCTGGGAATCCAAAGTAAGGTCCTTTTGCTTTTAAGCCAAAGGCTTAACCCCTGAGTCATCTCTCCAGTCCCATATTGCAATTTTTGGAAAAGCTAAAACTATGTAATAAGGATCCAAAATTGGAATAACATTCTAATTCCCTTGGCTTGGCAGTGGTCAGACATTTTTATGGAAGGCCTTCAGTAAACAGATCACTGCTAATTATTTTATCCAACACTTATTTATTGATCTCCAATATAAACCAGATAGTGGGGTTACCTGGAAAGCAAAGTTTTTTGTTTGTGGACAATTTAATGGAGAGCTAAGTAATATGTATGATAGCTAAGAAATTTAAGCAGAATGCCAGAGGCAGTGGGTACTATGGAAAGCAGGAATGTGGAATAGGGACAAAGCAGTCAGACATGCTTGCAGCAGGTGCAAGTGAGTCAAAAGTTTAGAAGTACTACGTAGTATGTAACCAGTCTCTCTGAGAAGTGATATTTGAGTAAAGACTTGAAAGTGGTGAAGGAGTTTTCTATATTATCAATAGCATGAAAACAAAACTGTTGACAATAGAAGAAAAGTTTAACAAACTTTCATATACCCTATATTTTCTATCAACCTGGGGTCTGTGGTTTACTAGCTATTACATGTTTGTTCTTTCCATGCACATGTTGCTTAAATATGAGCTTGAGGTTGTTATTATGTAACCATTATGATGCAATCGCCAAAGAGATGGTCTGCTAGTCAATCAACTGTCATAACAGAAGTTTTGACTTTGTCAGGGGATGCTTTCCCTGACGGGCCAGAGGTAACTAGGGAAAGAGATTGCAACATTACAACCAGGCAAGCAGGTACTCATGCGTCATGAGGGTTGTGATTGGAAAGATGAGAGAGACTCCACCCTCAAGCTCAGTAAACCTTGTGGGAGAGGAGGTGTCAAGATTGTAAAAGCCTAAAGATGGTTGGACCTTACCTGACCTGCACAATGGTTGTCATGTCAACAAGCACAGATCTCAGGGGAGATGGCTTTAGGCCGTAGGATCACTAGAGGTGAGGGGTTAGACAGATAGAACAGAGTTCCTACATTAGCGGACAGCCCAAGAAGGGGCTCCAAGGTATGCCACAGAGTCCTGAACCCTCACTAGAGTAGATGATTCAGAGAGAACTTCAGAGCCCATAAAAACTGATGTCCGGAGGGTGAAAGGGAGCAGACAGGAAACATCAAGGGAAGGGGGGAGAGAAAGAGGGGAGAGAGCTGGGTGGGAGAATGGAAAGGGGAAAGGGAGGGAGGAGGAGAAGGGAGAAGGAAGGGGTGAGGGTACCATTGAACTTGTATAACTAGGTTAAAAAAAGAAAGGGGGGAGAGATGTTAAATAGGCCTTCAGAGCTAAAGTGAAAAAATAGTGTCCTGTGTACCAAGTACAACTAGTAGTTTGTTCAGTGAGCTGTGCCTTTATCGCTAAACTTTCCTCAAATTTCAACTAGTGTATTCTACCAAGAATATTTTAAAATTTATTTGTTTTCTAAAGCCACCTTCATTTTTTTTTTTTTTTTGAAGCATTAAAAATGTAACCCCAAGCCTTGGCTCTTTTTTTTTTTTCAAGCCTTGGCTCTTTTGATGTGTGTTCTACCACTGCTACACCACCAGCAGAAGCAGCTTGTTTTTGTGTTTGTGTTTGTGCTGAACTCAACTGGTCCTTTTAAAGATGGGGGGATGACAGGCAGGAAGAAAGGGCTATATCCTTCCTAGCACCAAGACATATGGATATCTATGTACCTGATTCTTGTGAGACAAAGCACGATTGGTGATAATCAATAAACTCTGTTGACAGAGAAGTTAAAAAAATTTTTAAATGACAGATTTAAAATATAACCTGATGGTTGTAAATATAGTTAGCTATTATTCTTTCTTATCTGAGATGCAGTCAGAATTCTACACTATTCGGAGCCACTCTTAGCTAACTGCAAGTAACATTAAGGTTAAATATTTCCTCTTTGGTTGGCAGGCAATGAATGCTGCCTTTGTACCCAAAGCACACACCGCTAAGAGAAGGAGGAAATCTTCTATCTCTTCAAAAAAAAAAAAACTACAAAATGAACAAAGATCCTGCACACGTGATTCTCTTTTTCTGTAGGATCCACCTTGTTCTGTAAAATATCTTTATACTTTTATTCTATTAAAAGTGTAATTTTTTTCTCTGTCCTGTCCATCTCCTTCATCTACTTGGCTGTCAAATTCTCTGGCCAGTTGTTGTTTTCTCCAACTTCCATACATTGTCTTCAAGTTTCTTTCTCCCTCACCCTCCTCCTCCATTTTTTCTTGCTCTTCCTCCTTCTTTTATCAAGACCAAGAACCTGCAGAAAGGACTCTGTGTCCTGCAATACTAAGTCTAACCTTTAATTCCAAGTTATATTAGTTTTCCTTCTAGACTAGTAACATTCACTTTTATTTGTTAATTAATTTACTCCCAAAATAAAGTGAATTTAGTATTTTTGTAAAAATTATGATTGCATTGGGCTCAGGGGTTAAGACTCTGCCTCACAAGCAGAAGGTCCGAGCTCAGATCCCATGAGGGAATGCCAGGCACAGTGGAAACGCCAGACATGGCAGAAAAATATAGAAGGAAAAATGATTATGATTACATAAATTATTAGACTTTGTGAAAACTGTGATGGTTATTGAGACAAGGCACAAGCCTAAAAAACATTATTCTAGGCCCATGGATGGCAAATTATGAGCCCTGGATCAAACTGAGCTCAACCCCTTGTTAACAGTTACTCTTAACTGTGATGTGAGAGAATACCCAAAGTCAAGCAACTTAAGGGAGAAAGGGAGATTTATTCATCTTATGGTTCTGGAGAGGAGATACAGTCTTTCATGGTAGAGGCAGCATGGCTGGCTGGTGAAGCTGGAGACAGAATAAGTCACCAATTTGAGAGGTTGAGAGCTACCAGACTGCTTGCTTCAAAGGCAAACTTCTCCTGGAGATAAGGTGGGACTAATCCACCTCAAGGCCCACCCCTTGTGACCACCTTTCTCCAGGAAGGCTCCACCTCTCAAAGTGCCATAACCTTCCCAAACACATGAGACTATGGGGGAAACATTTCAAACCATGACACCCTGCTTTTGTAAATGACATCATTGACAGAGGCCAGACCCATTCTTTGGTGACTGCCCATGACTGCTCTCCTCAACACTGACCAGAGGGAAGATGGATTGAATGGTCCAGCACCCTGAAATATTTGCTACTGAGCCTTTTATAAGTAGATTCCAGATCTCTACTCAAGGTTATACTACTAAAGCAGTTTTTAAAACTTAATAGTTTAAGCATGACTACGTAAGGCATATTTAGCAGTCACACTTGTGTTATACTGTCCCTTCTTTTCATTCGGGACGGGCTAGTATCTTTCTCCAGATCCGGAGCATTCTAGGACACTAAAGGCTTGAGGCCATGTGAGAACACTGGGCTTCTATGAGAGTTTCTTTGTTAAATGTTTGACAAGGTGGATACTGTCTTCTCCAATTCTGTTTGATCATAAACACTGGCACAGTAAACGGGGCAGATGAGTTTTGCAGTGCCTCTAAAAATTAGAGCAAAGCTCGCACTCCAAGAGGAGGAAAAGTCAATAGCTTCCCACTGTACATAAGGTGGGGTGTACGTAAGGAGAGGGTGGGGTGCAAGGAGCCAGTGCACCTATGGGAGAACCTGCAGAGTAGAGTGGAGCCAACACTGCTGCTCTTGGTTCTGCCTGCTCCAGCGTCAGAGCAAATGCATTTTCTGACCTCATCCTCCAGTCCCAGTATTCCTTCAAGATAGCAGACTCTCCAGTTACCCGTGGAAGTCCTGTGAATGGCCACTGGTCTGTATTATCCCTGTAGTTAGTTATTATGACTCCTTACCAGGGCCCAGGTGCTGCTTCTGAATATCGACCATTTAATTGCCTCATTTCAGCCTCACATTTCAGCCAGGAAGAAAGAGAATGAAAAGGACCATCGCAGCCATCTGCTTCTCAGATACACTGGGAACTTGTGAATACATGTGAATACATATGTCAACATCCTCTGGCACAGATGGCCAGATCGTTGTTTGGTAACATCCCCTCTGATGTAGACAGCAGGTGTCAGGGATTCCCTTTGAGATGTATAAATACACTGACATCCTCAAGTCAGTAAACCCCTTTTAAATACAGCAGGGTTAGTGGCTAAAATACCCTTTTCATGTAGACAGGAGGTGCATCTCTTGCTTAGATATCAGGGACCTCATGTGATGAGGAGGAAACCCCGTTTGTTTGTTTGTATCTTTTTTCATGTGTATATGAGTTTGTGCATGGGCATGTGCATGTTTGCATGCATATTAATTACAGACAGACCACCATAGCTACGTGAAATTTTATGCGGCATTTATGCGGAATCCAAACTTGGTTCTTGTGCTTGCACAGCAAGCATTTTAACTGCTACGCTTTCTCCTCAGCCTGGAAATTTTGTTTTACAACCTGGAGAAAACCAAGCTAAAGCCAAAGGATGAAAAAAATATGATATACCCCAAAACAAGACAAAAGAGGATGGGAAAACTATTCTTTAAATTATGCGATGTACTTGTATACTCCTAAATCCACAAGTGATTTAGTAGATTGTTTTCCTTTTCTTAATCCCTGGCAAAGCCTTATTTAAACATCCCATTCATTTATGTGAGGGACATCAAAGCAGAAAATCAATGATCTCTTTTAACTACAGTACTTTAAAGGATGAGCCAAATGCACTAAGTCATAGCAAATATGAGTGTAGTGAGAAACCAGGGAACACTAATGTGAATTTCCCAGAGACCAGTTAAGGTTACAAAACAAAAATTTCTCTATAGGCAAATTCCCTCAGTTACGAGTATTAGATGATGCAATTGTGCAAAAGATGTACAGAAATGATGCAAATCCCATTTTGAGGAATGTTCAAAACTGCTACAAAACAAATATGTATATAACCAAATTACAATATGATGTGATATTTTGTAGTAGTAGCTTAATAAATAGCAGGCAAGTGAGGAATGTTATCAATTTAATCTCTGTGGCCATTGTTGCAGTTCATCTGCATGGTTGCTGATAAAATCACCATCAAAAGTAAGGGAACAAGGGGTTTATTTTCTCTTATGATTGTCCCATTACAGTTCTTAGTCCAGCTTGACAGGAGAGCTCACACCAACACCAGGGCTGAGGGAACTGGCCACACCATCTCTACATAATGGCTGAGAGAGGGACGATCCTCAGTTGCCAGACCAACATGTCTGGCCAAGTGAATACAATGATACCAACTTCTTCAACCAGCTCACTGTATTTTATTCACCTGTTCAGGGTTTAGTCTTACCCACCATGGGCTGGGCCTTTCCCATCAGCTAGACAATCTCCTGCAGGTTTGCTCTGGGCTTAACTCAACAATTAATTCTCTATAAATGTGTCCAGAGCTCAAACCCTCAACTGTCAAGTTGACACTTGTGCCTAACTATGACAGGCATAGACAGCCCAGGCTGAATAAAGCAAAAAAGAGTTACTTCACAAAGAAAAACCAGGGAAACTGGGTCTAGGCTAACCTTTATAAAATATTGTGAGCTATGGTAGGTATTGGTAGAAGAATCAAAGGAAATGAGGGAGCCGTTGGAAATATCCAAAGTACTAATATGTCTTTTAAATTTAAAAAAATTTTTTTTTATTATTATTATTATTTATTCAACTGTGTGCATATGCGTGTGTATGTGCATTCGCGTGTGTGTCTGTGTGTCTGTGTATGTGTAGAACCACGGACGAACTTGCGAACCACCATAGACGCTTCCACCTCCTTCTGCCCTGGGATTCACAGGCTCCGCCCTACCAGGACCAGAAGCGCAGGCCGCCCCCCGCCTGCCTCCGCCTGGCGTCTATACGTGGGATCTGGGATCCGAACACAGGACCTTCTGCCTGCAAGGCGGAGGCTTAACCCCTGAGCCACCTCTCCAGCCCCTAATATGTCTTTTAAAAAGAAAAATAAATAGGTAAAAAGAAAAAGAATGAGAGAAAAAGAAGAAAATGACAAGGATGGACGTCACCGAGAAAGGATAAATAAAATAAAGTTTGAGGTGGTCTGGTCAGTCTAGGGTGTGACCATGTTAATGCAAGAACTCTGATATTGAAAGACTCAAGTGCAAAGAGGCTGTCTTGGTTGCTTTAGCTATGAAGCTATTATAATCCCTAGGGTTTACAATATGAGCTGGAGGGCAGCAGATATCTACATCAGCTATGACAGGAAGATGGGAAGAAAAAGAGTAGTTAAAACATTAATTAGGGCCCAGGAACACATTATCACATGTCTAGGCTTTCTGACTTGGGCTAGGCAGAATGACTCCAGCAAAGAAGACTGGTGAGTAAAAGAAGAATTGTTCAATCATCCAGGAGGTGATGGCCTGAGAATAGACCATCAAGATTCACAAGAGCATCCATGGGGTGAATTTGAGAAACAACTCCTCAGGCTCTCAAGGAAACCTGGAATTTCCAGGTGTGTGCATGGATGCCAGGTTCAGTAAGTCTGTGTGGCCCAAGAGAACAAGAAATGTTCTATATTGTATTCATGTGCTTCTCCAGAAAATATTAGGAGGAGAACTTACCAAGCAAGCTATATACTTTAACAACCCATATCCCCATTATTACCTTCAAACATTTACAGTCAATGTGGATGAGAACTAACTGTCTCATAAGTGTCAAATAATATAAAATGTGATAAATGGAAACAGACACTTGTGGCTCCCAAATCTGTGATCTGATAAACTTTTTTCTTTTTTTTTATTTTTCAGCCGCATGTATTATATAAATTGTCATAGAAAATGAGCCAATACATTTCCCCCTCTCAAAAAAAAATCATAGAGTACAACGGGACCACTTATGAAGGATGCTTTGAGTATGACTTTGTAGAGTACTGGGAGTTTATAATAGGTGACATCATCAACTTACTAAGGTATTTTGACATAAGAAGACAGGAAGACACACAGAGAGGGAAGAATTCCTAGTGAAGACCAAGACAGAAATCAAAATGCTTCAGATACAAGTGAAGGAATTTTTGAGGTCATCACAAGCTGCAAGAGCAGAAGACTCTTTTAAACTTACTTTTAATTCACAGTATCATTTTGAGAACAAAGAACATTCCTGAATGGCAAATTAAAATAGTGTGATAATTAGTCCTCGGTGTCAACCTGACATACCTGGTATTAAGTAACATCAGCTGAGACCACACCTGGAAAGATCAGCTGAGACCACCTGAAGAGAGTATACCAGCCCTAGATCCCATCAGAACTGCCATAGATTTCATAGGAACCTCCCAGAAATGGACCATATAAAAGGGATCACAGAATATAGGAAAGAGAGATGTTCCAGGAATGCTCCAGCCACGTGGATGTTTGCTGTGAGTTAGCCTGCTTCCTGCCAGCTTCAGCTAGCCACCATGCCGTCTTTGCCATGTTTCTTCCCTCTGGAACCCTAAGGTGAAGAAATCTCCCTTTCTCCCATAAGCTGTTTGAATATGGGTGCTCTCTCACAGCAATAATGAAGAGTAACATTGTATTATTATTATAAATAATAACGACAACAATAATAGAAGCATTACTTATGTAGGACAGATTGTCAAAAGATATTAAGTATGCTTATATATTAACTGATTTACTACTTCTTATAGCACTATTATTCCAGCAGTTTTATTATCCTTACATAACAAACTGAGGATTTAAGGCACAAAGACAATTTGGCAATTTCCCCAGAATGATGTGTTGACTAAGTTTATGATCCAGAATTTAATTCAGTAATGATAAAGTTTGAATGAGTTCCCTTCAGAAGTCATATCTACTTGCTGATTCAGAATGTGAGTTTGTTCAGAAGTAGAACTTTTTTGGAGAAATAATTAGTTAATCTAAAATGAGGCTCTAATGGATTAGGGTGAGCTGTAAATCCAGCAACTGTTTTATTATTTTGGAAAAGACACATGGCGGAGAATTCCATGTGAGGACTGAGGCAGATCTTGGAGTGATGTAACAGCAAGTCAAGGAATGCTTGAAATCCTCACAAGCTGAAACAGGCAAAAACAACTCATTCCCTTGAGGCTTCCACTGTTGCACACACCTACTGATACCTTAGATCAGATTTTTCAACCTCGAATCTGTGAGAAAGCATATTTCTATACTTTTAAACCATAATAATCTATTATGGTATCCCTAGGAAACAGATGGAATTGAATTACAGTGGTCTTTGTAAACCTGACTAAATGATAAGCAAGTTTAAATGCAATGACAGAGCATGATCAAGCATGATATCTCGTATGTTCTAGGCATCATAGTTTGTGTCCTTAGGAGGAAACAGATTTCTAGAAAGAGGAACATGACATAAAATCAGTAACTGTAGCAGTTACCTCTCTTTGTTACTGTGAGACACCACTCAAACAATTTAAAGGGAGAAAGAGAGATTTATCTGGCGTAAGGTTACAGAGGAGAGATATGGCACTTTATGGTGAGAATCCCATAGCAGAAGCTGGAGGTGTCTCAGGTCACATCCATCACAAAGGCTGAGAGGGCACACTGCAAACTCCTAGAGTAGACTGCTAGTGGGAACAGAGAAGACCTGAACAACTTCAAGGCCTGCTGCCTGTGATGTGTCTTCCTCCAGCAAGGTTCTACTCCTAAAGGTTCCATGACTTCCTCAAATATTAACACCACCTAAGAATGAAACACACTAGCCAATGGAAGAAAACTCACACTCAAACCATTACACTCTACCCCGGTGTCCCCATAAACTCATGGCCACCTCCTGATGTAAACTGTACTCAGTCCAACTTTAAAGTTTCCATAGACTATATCAGTAACCCCAATACAGTCCAAAAGTTCAAAGCCTAAAACCTCCTGTAATGTGAAAAGAAAGCAGTTGCTTTAGTGGAGCAGAATATTCCTATGGAACGCTGACCCTCAGCTCTTTGCTTCCAAAAGAATTTACATTTTTATGGGTGGGAGCCTTTCCTGAGGACTTTGCCATCAGGGTATACCCTTTTCTAATATCCAAAGGAAGAACAGACTTTGATCACTTATGATGCTAATTTCTTTAACAATAGATTTTTGCTCTCTGCATTCTCATGGTTCAACTCTTCAAGTTTGCCATCACATTATTTCTCATCAAACTTCACAGTTTTCATCTCTTTCTGCCTAATTCCTTCTTCTTTTTCATTATAAAAACTAGCCATGCCACACTTTAAAGATTACATTGTCTTGAAACGTTCTTCACCAAACACTTGAATTTGGATTCAGGTAAGCACTCAGGACATAGGTAAAACTTGGCTAAACTTTTTGCCAGGGTAGCATTTCATTTGCCCATAGCCCAGTTCCCGACACAATTTCTGTTCCCCTCTGGACTATCATAAACTGGGCTTCCGTTCTCTGAATCTCTCTCAACATTACTGTCTTCAAAACTCTCACTAGAATGGCCCTTTAAGCTCCATCTCCAAGACGCAAAAGCTTTCATAGCCCAAAGTTCCAAACTTCTCCATATTTCTCTCAACAAACAGTTCCAAAGCTGCATCACAGCAATGGCTGCACTCCTTGGTACTAGTTTCTCTCAATTTTACAACAACACTTCAGTTTCCAGTACCAGATCCTATTAGTTTAACAGCAACACCCTACTTTTGATTCCAATTTCTACAGCAATTATTCTCGTGGTTGCTGTGAGACACCTCTCAAATTGAAGCAACTTAAAGGGAGAAAGGGAGCCTAATTTGGCTTATAGTTAACTTACATTTCCAGAGGGAAGATATAGTCCATTATGATGGGAATCCTATAGCTTCTGCAGAAGCTATAGGTAGCTGATGTCGCATTCATTATGGAGGCTGAGAGAACAAGCTGCAAACTGTTAGAACATGTTAACAATTGCAGGGCAGGACTAACCAAACTCTTAGGGCTGTCTCCTTCAGTAAGACTTAGAGGTATCATGGCTTTCTCAACTATTAACACTAGTTAAGAATGCAAACACATTAGCTTATGGGAGATGAATCACACTCAAACCATTACCCTCTGATCTAAGAAAAAATAAAAATGATGTGTATACTATATATTGTTATATAGTTTACATACTATATATATATATATATATATATATATATATATATATACTATGTATTTTTCCCTCATTAGTAAAGATTAGTAATTTTAATTGAGGAATGAACTGTTCTCTTCCAAGAGAGACAATATAGGAAGACGTTATGCACAGCAAAACCCCTAGCAGCAATTACCTAGCTTAAAATTTAAATGAAAGCAAGGTAGATAAACCTGAAAGTAAAGTGCTACGGTGCCCTTTTCACTCTGGCTCTTTGCTATCAGTTGCTATCTGCATCAATGCTCAGTTTTTCTATTATGGTCCCTGTTTGTACTGAGCCAAGAAATGTAGTATGAAGAAACATGAACTTTTTTTAATGTAACTTCCATTTTCCACCATTGTGCTTTGAGACAATTATTTAATTTTCTAACTTCCATTAAGCTCTCTTATATCCTCCATTAATTTTTCAGTTTACCTTTCACACTGTTAAGCTTGCCAGTTAGTGCAATACTATTTTTCTCTTATAGAAACCAACTTTCTGAAGCATTCTGTCTTGATGATTCAAATTGGATAGGCTGTGGGAAAAGGTTCAGTGAGTGTAAGCCTGCAAAAGTGTATAACAGAACTGAAATTCAGATGCATGTAGCTGTTTCTTATATTTCTTGTTGTTATATCCATTGTCTATTTTCAGAATAATGTTGTGTAACAAACTGCCTTATTCCTCCATGATTCAAGAGACAATTATTTCTTTCTTCTTATATGTGTGGGGTTGAATGGAGCTGTCAGGAATAACTCATAAGAGACATATCTACTCCTTTCCTCTCTAAATTTGCCTGAGCCAGTTTTTGTGGAGAGAACAAAGAGAATGGAAAGCAAACTCAATTGCACATTTTTCAGGCCTTCATCATCACATCCTGCTAATGTCATTGATCATCACAAATCACAGGCCAGGTCCAAAGCAAATGGATAGGAAAGTCCAGTCCTCTCATGTAGCAGGAAGGAGGAGAGATTAATATTCATTAATAATAACTGAATCTATTGTAACTAGAAAGACACAAAAATAGCATGCTATTCTATCAAAATGCCTAAATTCTTAAGAAATCAGCTAACCTTTGGGTTTCTCACAATTTATTTTGCTAAAACCATTTCCTTCATGCCAACCATCAAATCTTGCAGAAAATAAGTAAACACCAAAATCATCTTTCATTGTACTGAATACATAAAAATGCTTTCATCTGACTTTTTAATGTTCTTTTCATTACCTTTCTTGGTGTTTGAATGTTTATCATATATATGGCATGAAACTTCACCAACTTATTTGCATCTTAAAAATAAAATATTGTATATCATTTTAATTTATCTGTATTTGAATGATTAAATCAATTTTATTCTTGACATTCTTAAAGAGAAGTCATATCCATATGTATCATTCCTTAAGAGTCACCAAACAATAAATATATTTAAGACAATAAGGACATTTTAGGTTGTGAATGAAAGACTTGCAAATGTGTTTGAAAATTACTTTAAGATAAACTTGTCTGTGGAAAATGTTTAGAATTATATGAGTCACACAGTACACTATGCAAAACAATCGAAGGAACTGTTATTATTCTACAGCTACATGAATTACTTATTTGTCCGGACTCACGAACCAGCATAAACCCAGACTTATGTTCAGGAAACAGAAGTGGGAATGGTATGAATTGATTAAGCATTGGGTCACAGGGAGCCTAGGATGTCCATCATCCAAGCCAACTTTATTGTAGCCTACATGAGTATTTATAGGAAAACAATCAAGGAGCAGGGCCAAATTTAGGAAAACATCAAAGAAGAGCAGGACCAAATTCTTTACAGGATTATGTAAAACGTATACATTCTAGTTAACAAAGAAAAGTCAGGAGCAACATCTACTTGCTGTGGGACCAGACATGATGTCACCAGGTAGTGCAGGCATGGCACTTTGTTGCTAGAAGGAAATGGACAATTTATGCCTCAAAACAAAGTTACCTAGTCCGAGCATAAGCATATCTCAGATAAGCAGGAAAGAACTGTTGGGGGAGGAACAGCCCAGCCAGAGAAACAAAGGCGATCCAAGAACAGACTGGAGGCAAACTCTATCTCCAAGGGAAGGAGTTAGGCCTGCCACTGTCTTGCAGCCAAGAGGCAAACTCAACCTCCCAGGGAAGGAGCACCTGGCGACAGCCCATTTCAGATGCTAATGTATCATCCGGACAGCAGGCTTTGGGCCTGACAACCCCCACAATTCCCCCTTGTTTTTATTATTAAAAAATAGACAGTTTTAATCTTAACAAAGCAAAGATTATAAAAAGGGCAAACAAATCAATTCCCACAGCAACAAGTGTCAAGCCAATCAGATCTATTTTGGAATTTTTAAATTATATATGTTATTTAAATAAGTTTAAATTCTGTCCCAAATATAAATTCTATCTCAGTACCAAATACTGACTTATTTTATGTACAGGATAAGCACAATTAGCAATAGAACAACAGATACATTTGATGGGATAAATGTAATCAAAAGTCAACAGAAAGTTGCACATGTTTAGGAACCAAAAGTAAAACATGGTAGACACACAAGAGTGAATTTTAAATAGAAAACAAAGTCCTTTAGCATATGGTGAATAGCATTAGCTTTCAAAGTCCAGTTTGATGAAAGACTCTCACAGTCAGTCCAAACAGGGCTCAGGAATCCATCCAAGAAGGTCTGATACTTAAGTCTGGAATGTTGAAGAATACAGCAGCACAATAATAGTCAAGAAGAGATGCCTGGGGGTCACTGGTTGTTGTGACTCTTGGATTAGTCTGTCTTCTTTATATATCAGTGTGGAGTTGGCTCCAAGTCAGGGTCTGGCTCCTCAAGTTGTTCTGCATCGATGCCAGTTTCTTTTTTCCGGTAGGCTGAGATCTGTGATACTGTTGTGGAGACTCTCCATGATTTTCCAATGGGCAGACTAAATGTTTGGGAATCCACCTGTTGATGGAGAAACACAAAGATACCCGTGACTCCAGCGAAGCTCCGAGTCTGGTTAAAACAAGTGTATGTCAAAGGTGTTCTGCCATTATTAAACCATCTTTAACTGTATTTATTTTTTAAAAAAAATAAAATAGAAGAATTAAATAAGGTGTATCTGAGGAAGTCCTCCCTCTTTAATTTTTAAAATACCATTTAAATATGTCATTAGCACAATTAACAGCATATAATTAATAAAAGAAAAATTTGTCCTGTGATAGTGTAGGTTACTATCTAGGAGAGGTTTTCAAAAGTAAACAATAAAACCTCTCAAGGTTGTATTACTTTTCTCTAAAAATCAGTCTCAAACAGCCTGTTAGTAGGGAGTCTCAAACCTCAGTGGGAATCCCAACAATAGCTTGTTTAAATGTCAACAAGACTCTGGAGGCAAGCCCTGTACTACCAGGAGTGGTCCTGGTGAGATTTGATATGTATCTTAGTCCTCTGAGGAATTACAGATAGAGGGACTTTTACATATTTTAGTTTAAAAATCTTATTTGTAACATAACTTTTTTAGTAACCATAAACTTTATCTTAAAAGAAATAAAGAGTTGGACTTTTTGGACAATTGTGTAGACAATATATAGTCATTTATAAATGTATATCTTGAAATCTAAGATATTATAGCTCTCAATTTACTTATTTATTTTAGCATCAAGTAACCACAAAATTTATATCTTTAAAATACATGAACTTTATAATATAAACACAAAAAGCATTTAATATAAGATTAACAGCCTTAAATCTCATTTTGAAATGACAATGTTAAATAATTTATAAAATTTTAGTTAATTGTAGTATTTTAATATCTTATAGAGCCAAATGTATAGCTATAATGCAAATTAGTAAAAGTTCTTTAAATTTTGTAGAGACCAGGACATTATCAAATATGGAATAAACAAGCAGCACATGGTCACAGGAGAATATCTGTATGTCTGTTTAGATAAGCAACCCTTTTTGGCAATATAAACATTTAGATACTATTATATTTTATATTTTACCACAAGGAGAATGAAGAAATTCTAATGAAATTTTTAGAAGACAATTATATTTTTCTAGTTGCTAGATTTGATGGGACAAAATTCTATAAAAGAAGTTAGAGGGATGAGCAAGTTCAATCAAGCAATATCATAGTGGGTTTGTTACTTTGGAACACATGGAAAAACCTTTAAAAACACAATGGCATTTTTATTTGTAGTCCTATTAAAGATCAAAACCAAGCAAGATAATTTTTTTATGAAAGAAAACTTATAATCTATCAGAAAAACAGTTATGATCTATTTAAAACATAAGCAGTAAAGGCCTTAGATGTTATTAAAATTATTATTTTTTTATTTTAAGTATGCATACACGTGTTTTTTTAAAAAAGAGCATGCCAAAATTGCACAACAGGAATGAAAAAAAATTGAAGTGGCCACAGACTTGTTACTTTAAAACACAAGACACAACATGTAAACACAGAACACATAAACATACAAACTCATGAACAACATACAATTTACGGGCAACAGCCTTAAAATTACCTTTGAAAACATCATCAAAAGCAGATCAACATTCATAAAAACCTTATTATTGAAAACAAAATCTTATTAGTTAAATCCAGCAGCTTAGTTTAATTATGAAAAACATTAAAAGCAGATTAAACTTTAAAATTTAGTATCAAAAACAAAATTATTTAAGAAGCTTTGTATTTAATAGATGAATATATTTGCCTATTTTTTCTTTTTCTGAAAATCTGTTAGCATTTCCCAAACTAAAGCAATCCAAGAACAGACTGAGGCAAACTCTACCTCCAAAGGAAGGAGCCTCTAGCGACAGCGCATTTCAGATGCTAATGTATCATCCAGAGAGTGGGCTTTGGGCCTGACAACCCCCACACTTACTTTCAATTTTTTATGTAAAATAATGTTATTTTCATATGATGGTATTTTGTTTAAATAAGTATGACTTTAGCTTTGAATAAATAATAGAGTATATCCATTGAGTAAGCAATAATTATATTACTATAGTCTTTTCTCTCTTATGTAATGTGTGGCTAAATGGGTTTTTCATTATTTAGACGATGTAGGAATAGGTCAGGTGATAGATTCATTCTTGTCAGAACTCCAGTGTAGGTAAGGGGATTGTAATATGGGCAAGTAATGCACATACATGCTTAGGGAGTGATGGTGTCTGGCCTTTCTTACTAAAAATAAATACTCTGAAGGCTAGCCTTGGCCTTCACACCAGGCATTAACTAAGATCAGCTGAGACCACCTGAAGAGATTATCTGGATCAATACATTTACAATATAAAGACCAGCCACAGATCTGATTAGAACCTCCCAGTAGTAGATCAGATAAAAGGAACCATAGAACAGGAGACTGGGAAGAAGAGAGACTCTAGGAATCCTCCAGCCTTCAGCAGCCACCCACTAGCCTACTGGGTGTTTGCAGTGACTTAGCCTGCCTCCAGCTTCAGCCACCAGCCTTGTTGCTTCTGCCATGAAAGACTATTTCTCCGCTCTGGAAACATAAGCTGAATAAATCTCCCTTTCTCCCTTAAGTTGTTTGACTTTGAGTGCTTTCTCACAGCAACAGTTAATGGTAACTGTTACAGTGGGGAACAGGAAGTCTGTGGACTTTTCCAAGGAGAGCTGCTTGATTTATTCTGACCCAGGCCCTGAAACTGGCCAGTACTAATCTTTAAGTTCACTTATTTCCCCTCTGGGAACAAATTGAAATTGCCTAGATCTGCTTTTTGTTTAAAGTCATTTAATTTGCAATTGCCAATAGTTGCTTTGTACTTTTCCATTAGTCTCTAAATTGGTGTGAAAACATTAGGATTTCTGTGCTAATTAAAAAGAACACAGCTGTTCTTTTCCTGGAGAGAGCCAATGAAAGATCACATAAACAGCACTAGAACCTTCAGGAAGCAAATGGGTAACCTCAGGTAGGCCATGGGTTTCCATTGTCAGGCACCTTGAGGGGTTTCTCCAATCCTGACCTACTTCCTTACCAGGTCAGGTACTTAGGCCTTTTTACATAAAATATGCAACATATTTTTAATGAAGAGACAAGCTAACATCTGGAAAAGTAACTCCTTATGAAAATTGATGTAAAGTTTTTAACTGTGCAATTCTATCAGTCTTAACATTTCTGTGTTTTAATATAAAATATTAAATAAAATGATATATGCTGACCCAGCTATATTGCTTCTAGGAATATTCTTGAAAGACTATACATTTTATTGCAAAGACACTTATTCATCTATGTTCATTGCAGTTCTATTCATAATAATGAGAAAATGGAGTCAGTCAACATGCCCATCAACAGAGGAACAGGTAATGAAAATGTGATACATACATATAATAGAATACTATTCAGTCATCAGGAAGGGTGAGATTATGGAATTTGTTGGCAAATGAATGAAACTGGAAAATATAATATTGGTATCTTAAGGTAGCTCAGGCACAGAAAGACAAATATTGCATGTTCTCTTTTATATTTGAATGCTAGCTTTAATCTCTGACCAAAAGCTTGGAATTGCTGTAAAAGTAAGAATATTAGAAACAGATCACTGAATGGGAAGGTGGGAAGGTGGGAAGGGAAAATTGGGTAAAACCTTTGGAAGGAGAGATATAGTATACCATGGCAGGTAGGGTGAGGGAGGGAATCATGGGAAAAATACCTAAGGCGGAGAGGAAGGAGGGAATATGATATAGGAGGGGCAGAGGGACTTAAAGAAAACCCTAAAATTGTGAAATGGAACCCCATAGGAATCTCCTATACTATTAATATGTCAAGAAACATTTCTTTTAATAAAGGAACAGGAATGGACCGGAGCGGAGGAACATGGAGGAAAACAGAGCAAAACAAACAAAAAAAGCCCTGAGTTTCACTTAAAACCCAGTGACAATAAAAGCTATACTAGAAGTAACAGGAATGTGATACTTCTTGATAAGTTGTTGGACAGAGAAGTCTCAAAGGCCCCCCAAACAGCATAAATTTGGTTGCTCTTCAAAAGATGGACAGTAGACCTATTACTGAAGATGCAACACGTATGGAACACAGGACATGGGCAGAATATAGCTGGTATCTTTGCTGGATAGCTTACATGGTACTAAGGAATGCTGTAGAATCTACTGGGAGAGAAAAATAATAGAAGATCTTATCAACCTGTGAGATCTGAAAGTTATAATAAAAATCACCATGGCAACAGTTTAATAATGGCATGTGTATCAAGGAGGCAACCAACAGTTTTCTGATTGGATTTAATATCCATTCGTCAGAATGGAACACATTTCTGTTACTGTCATTTAGACAAGAATCTTTTATTTATTTTATTTTTTTATTCTATTTTTATTTTTTTATTTCCATTCATACAAACTTAACAGGTACACCGGTCCCCCCCTTTCCTCAACCCCTTATCCCCCTGTACCCCCCTCCCCTCCCTCTTCCCTCTCTATCTCCCAGTGCCTCCCCTTCCCATCCCTGGAGCATCCTTTAATGTGCATGCCAAACTCTCCTCTGGTTCCTCCTCTCCGATGAGGTGCAAGGACCCAGTGGTATTTCCCAGAACCCTTTCCTGTGTTCCCATTAATCATAGGAACACTACTGAGGCTGTCAATCCCTTGCCTCCAAGGATCCTAATGCCTTTAGCAAATGCTAGACTTTGTGGGGTCAATAGTGTGTTGGACATTATGCAGGGCATATAAAGTCTAAATATTATTGCTTCAGCCCTAACTTGTGTGAGTATCTTGCATATCATTACTCCTCCATCCTTGTGTTCTTACAATCTTACCGCCCCCTCTTCCGTAAATTTCCCTGAGCTTCAGGATGGGAGAGATTAGGCTGGCCTAGTTCCAGGTGGTTGATACAGAGTCTCTGATGTTCTGGATTATGGTTTGTTGATTTTTTTTTTTCAGTTTTGCTGCTCCTGCAATGCCCTTCACTCCATCCTGATGGGTATTGGATGTCACCCTCTGGCCAGAGATAAAAGCCTGTTAAATTAGAGTCATGTTATAAGAATATATTCAAAGGTAGATGTAATAAAAGCAGGAAACTGCGGTGAGGGAGGGGTCAATCATCCATCTGAGAAATGGTTACTTTCTATCTGTCAGACTATATGCCCACCCCTTCTGGTAAAATCACATACCCCATCAGTTGTAAATGATCAGGAACGAAAGTCTGTGAACTTAACCAGATGACTCATTACTTACTTGCAGTCCTTGATGGTGGCCTGTTTTCTCTGCTGTAACATGGTCCCCTCTCTCCTTAGACAAGAATCTTTTAAAGGGAAGGAAATAGGTCACAAAGGGAAGAATAGACTATGAATCTTTAGTTAGGAAGACAGACACCAAAGTTCTCTGTAAATACATGTTATTATACCCATAGATTGGAAGAGCACTCAGTACTCAAACTAGAAGCCTTCTTCCACAGCAGGTGTTTATTACTGAAAAAGAGGACTTACCAAAGTGCAGAAAATGAGGTCTGTGGACTGCTTGTTCCTAAACAGGACATACAAACCTTAGTCACCCTCAGAAACATCTTGGAACAGGGGACAGCAGGATTGTAAATGACTGAAGTAGGAAGGTCATGGATCATGCATTATCTCCTGGACATGACATACATAGTTGCAGTATACAAGATTTCATTCAGATATGTATACTTACACAAGAATTGCAGAACTGTCTTATCAGCGCTTCACCATAACATCAGAAAGATGTCCATACCCGTCTGAGACACTGATGAGGACTAATGCTGATGGGGAAGTAAAGGAGGATTCTTTCCTCGATAGTAAATCCACTGATCTAAGATGCTTGCTGGAGCATGAATCAATTCAGGCACAAGTCACCACAGACTACATGAAACACAGTGGGCCACACAAGTGAAAAGATTTAAAAATAGGAGGGCATCTGGCAGGGGAGATGAAGAGTTATAGGAAAAGAAGGAGGGGGGATAGGATCTGGGATTAAGAGGGTGAAAATATTATGAAGTCACTATATTCATGAATACAGCATTAAAAATAAAGACAAGAAATTAGAACCTAAAAAATTCTGTATGCATGCTAAAAAGTGTAAAAAAATAGTGAGGTTTGCAATTTAGTAGTTGCTTAGTGTACTTAAAATGTACAAGTCCTAATATTCAGTTTCAATCTCTAACATAACAAAGAGAAGAATGGTTTTACCTCATTGGTTAGTTCACCAGTTAATTTTGTGCCCACCTCAAGGTGGAGCTTATCTATAAAGGAAAACTAATCTCCATATCCTTTCATAAGCAAAGGGTAGGGAAGGTGATCACCTTATCTCTCCTGGAGGATTATTTAGTTCTTCCCTAGCTACAGCTAGTTCCTGCAGAGTAATGCAAGCAATGGGGGAGGACCTTCTAAGACATCAGAGACCATCCCAGCCAACATGACTGCTCTAAAACTGACTAAATGTCATCATCTAGTGTGGTTTGTGCATAATCTACCATCATTGATAAATCATAACTATGGCTACCTCTAATTTGGCAGCAAATTTTAATGCAATGTGAATTAGAGTCAGTTTATGTCTCTGCTCAACTGTGAGCTAACCTGTGCGCTCACATGCTCTGCATGAAAATCTTCTATGAACAGCATTTATTTGGTGAATAAGGGAAGAATCTGAAGTTAGTTGAATGCGAAAAAGGTAAAATTAATTTAAACGTGAATCACAATAGATAAAGTCACAAACACTGAGTCCAAGAAAACTGAATGACCAAATGATCTGTAGTACATCAAGGCACATGAATTCCAGAGAGGACACAAGAGAGTAGGCAGCCTTTAAACAGCTCTAACAGGAAAGAAATGAAAAAAGGTCACTGATTGTGGACTTTACACTCTGAAAAGCACCAACACAGTAAGACACACCCTATTGTTTCTGAACAATGTAGGCTTTCTCTCAGCATTTCTTTAATTCTTGGTACACATAGCTATTGATATGCAAAACATTCACTTTTACTCCTTCCCACCAGGTTTGTAAAACCCTTTATTTGAATTTCAAAGATGTGATCTCCTGAAGAGCTTTACCCTAACACAGAGGACTCTAACAGTGTAGGAGGGCTTTAATTTCAAACTTAGAGAGTTAATTTAAACTTTTTCATTCTTCTAGTTTCTACTTTACTATTTTTCTTTCCCATCTCATGTGGAGAATGAGAGCTACAATGGTGTTAGCAGAGCATTTCATAATGCTCATGGAGGCCAGGTGCACAGGTCTAGCTCCACTTGAAAATACTTACAATGCCTCATTAAATTTTGCTCTGATAAAGTCACAGCTTCAGGTACCAAACCTTCCACAAAGCAAATATATAAAATCTGGACATTGATCAGGTGTGGTGCCTCATGCCTCTAGTTCCGGCATTGGGATAGGCAGAAGCAGTGAGCTTGCGACCACAGTGAGGCTATACACAGTGATGCCTGTCTGAAAATACCATTTCCTCCTCAAACCCTGAAAGTTGTAGAATTTATGACATAAATCATTTTCCATTTACATTGCTATAAATTACTTTTCCTGTCAATTTCACTTATGAAACATAACAATTTTAGTTCACTTGATGTATTTTAGTTACTGGACTTTGGTACATTTAGTACATCCTCAATGGAGCCACAAAGAGTGAATTAAAACAAGATCAAAATTATTGCAAGATTCTAAGATTTAGGACACTTAGACAAAATTTTATCTTGGAAACTTATAGATCCCTAAGAATTTGCTTCTATACTGGTGGTGAAAACATTATCAGTGGAATATATACACAAATTTGTACATATTATATGTATATAATTTGTATGTTTATAAATGTATATTTGTAAATTATATACATATAATAAATGCGATGTATGTCTGTCTACTCATTATAAAAAGATGTAACATATTATTTTCCCCATAAGAGATAAACTTGATGTGCTTTTGCCCAAAATGTCATAGAAAAGCAACCGTAGCAGCGATCTGACTTCTTTGCAGGAGGAGAGAAAATCAACTCTGAAAACAAGACAACTGAAATGCACGCAAGTTTAACTGGTTGTCAGATAATGCCAGACTTAGATCAGGCTGGGTTTAACGGAAAAGAAAAAGATGTGAGGAGAAATAGCAAGTATCATCTCAAGTGGTAACCATTAATTATTCTGAGTAAGAAAAGTCAAAATTTGGTGTCACAATTTTTTGAATTTCTATGGCTTTGTTGGAAGCTTCTGAGTCTCAACAAAGGATCCCATTGCCTTTGTTCTACTCTAATATGAAGATGCATCAAGGGTTGAAGAAACAATTAATGATAATCTTAGACACTCAGTAGGCAGTTAGTAATGGCTGAGCAGTTATTATTCCATAAGATGAAGTCTAATGTAGTCTACTTTGATTTCTTTTTAGATTTGTTACAGTGATATATATATATATATATATCACTGTATATATATCACATGAATATAGTGAATTTGTGATATTTTCATCCCTTAATCTCCAGTCCTTCTTACCTCTTTTTTCCCTTACATACTCCTGCCTATTTTCAAGTCTTTTTACTTGTGAGACCCACTTGTCTCATCTACTTTGCCTTTGATGACATATTCCTGACACGATTTATGTTCCAGCAGGTATCACAGATCAGTGAGTATAGCAATGCGGAAAGCATCTTCCTTTTCATCCCTTTCAGCATTAGATCTCATTAGTTTCTCAGGGAAGCATGGAGATTCTTGAGATCCTTCTTCCACAGTGAGATGTTGAGAGGAAAGTTTCCATGCAGCTCTTATGAAAGTGTCCATGTCTGCCATGAAATCATAGATACCACAAGCCTGCCATGTTCAGGAGACAATGTCTGGCTCACCACTTCAGACCCTACAATCTTATTACTCATGAGGTAGATGGATGGTAAAGTGGTGTGACAGTTGTGAAATTAGCAGTCAAGTTAAGCCTTGAACATGCCTGCAGGAGAATTGATAGGGAAGGCTTAGACCATGGTATGTGGGACTAGTCTCTGGGCAGGTGGATAAGACAGAGCAAGGAAGTTGGAATATTTTGGTGGCAAGTGAGGTGTGCCCCTTTCTCAGCAGTCCTTTGGATATGCTGTGGCCACTTTCTTGACCTTTGGTGTTGGTATGAACTCTCTTGCCTAACTGGACTAACAACTGTAACCAGACAATTACAAACTAGAATAAAATCCCTTGTTGCTATAAGTTGTTTTGTTGTGAGTTTATTGGCAACACGCAGAGTAAGAAAAGTACAGCAAGAAGATGGTTATACAATGGGGGAGAAAGAGTCTGGAGTGACATATCTAACTGTGTCACTGAAGCATACCAAAGATGATTGGCAAACGCTAGAAGCTAGAAAAATCAAGAGGGCTGTAGAAAGGGTATGGAACTTATGATAATTTGATTTCAGATTCGTGGCCTCTGGAACTGTAGGATAATAAATTGATGCTATTTTAAGCACCCTGTTTGTGGTTCTTGGTTATCATAGCTCTAGAGAACTAATGCATATAGTATTCAACCATGTAGTACAATATGCAAGCTATATTAGTCTTTTAAATTAAATATAGTCAGGATTTAGCTCCTTGGGTACACTAGCTACATTCCAGGTATTCACGTACCACAGATTTGGACCACACAGACATGGAGTATGTCTCATTGAAGAATGTTCTATAGTTCAAAAATAGAATAAAGTAGAGTTTTAGATTTTAATGGCTTAGTGAATGGCCCTGAATTAGTCAGCTTCCCATTGTTTGGCAAAATACATAAGAAAATAAAGGAAAAAGGATTTATTTTTCTTCTAGTTTAAGTGATTGCTGGGTTTCATCACTGTGGACAAAGACAGAATACTGTGTTGGAAGGGTATGGAGGAAATGAAGCATTGGAAGGGACTGGGGACAGATACACAAACAGGTAACTACTTCTCCCAGCTGGGCCCTCAACTTTCTAAAGCTTCTACTAGCTCTAATAATACCGTCAAATTATGAGCCCTCCAATAGACTAATCTACTGATGAAATCAGGGTCTTCATGATCAAATTCACTCTCTTAAAGTCCCACCTCTGAACTCCTTTGCACAGAGGGCCAAACTTGTAGCACATGAGTCTTTACGGGACATTTTATTTTATTTTTATTTTTATTTTTTTTCAATTCCTTTTCTTTTTTTATTATTATTATTATTATTATTTTATTATTATTATTATTTCTGCTCATACAAACTTAATAGGTACACCTGTTCCCTTCCTCCCTCCTCTTTCCCCCGACCCCCTTGCTCCCCCTCCCCTCACCCCTTCCTCCCCATCCCTCAATGCCTCCTCCCCAGTCCCCGGAGAATCCTTTCATTATGGGACATTTTAAATTCAAGCACAGTAGGCTCTATTCAAGAAAGTTTTCTATTGGAACATAAGCGGGGATATTTTACAATAGTTAACTTTCAATATGGACTACTTCTAAACCATTTTGAATTCCTTAAAAAATTTGGAAATGGTAGGTGATCCCTAACAGGATTAGGAGGAAAATACTCTTATGATATCATATGAAATGTAAAGCAATGTTTAGAAATCTAGAATTTATTTATCCTTAACAGAAAGATTTTACCAATTTTTAATTTTTTAGAGATTTGTGATATGTCACAGAAAGAGTAATATGAGAAATCTATCCTTTATCATGTTTATTGGAGGAAGAATGCAAGATACATATAAATTTCAGTCCTTAGGAGATTCCTCAGACTCCTACAACTTCTTGGTGATGTGACATTTAAAGTACCTGATTTTTACACAGTTTGTGAGGTTATCTAGATTTAAAAAAATGCTTCCATTTTTGCTAAGAAACTCAAGTGTCATATTATCTACTTTATGTCCCACAAAACAAAATATTTCTTTGATAATCATATTTGGAATTATTTATAGGCCATCTAGAAATGTCATTAGGTATTCATGTTTCTAAAATGGGAATAAATAGCCTATAAGCTTAATGGAAATGTAGTAACCCATTTATAATACATTTAAAATTGATTAGGTGCTCTTGAATGCCCCTGGTGAAATATTTTATCTCAAAACTTATTCCATGAAATGAAGCAGATGGACTATGATTGTCAGTTGCCCTCCGAAGCCTGATGCAGTGTCCTGACAGACCAGAGAAAAGAGCCCCTGATCACATCTCCAGAGATTTAATTTCCCAAGTAACAAAGTAGACACACTTAGAAATAATAATAAAAATAGGTAGAGGTTATGTACAAATTTATAAAAACTTTAAAATTAGGCACAGACAAATTAAAACTCATTCTTGGAGCAGTGAAAAAAAATCATTACAATTGCGTTTGGTAATGATGGGAGGAAAAAACAAACAGGATGCTTCAGCTACTTCTTTTTGGACAGTGTTCTCTCTATCTAGCGACACTTGCATCAGGTAAATGCTGTTGTCTCCATTCTTACTGACAAGACATTAGAAGCAGTTCTCTTTCAACTGTAAAAAATCAAAACATACTTATGTTATATTAACTCTCTAGCACTATGTCATAATTTAATTGGTAGAAATCTCAATTTCTTCTCAGATTCATTAAATGCCATGTTGCCCCATTAAGTCGATGACATGAGGCTGATTGTATTTAGTGACTATTCCAGATATGGTAAGATAGGTGAGTATTGATGCATTTTATGTTGCTATATAGCAGAGTCTCTTGCATTGGGCACTTACTAATAAAATTTTATGTAGTTTACTGTTTTAGAAACTGAAAATACAAGATGAAGCAGTTCTGTCTGTTCAATCTCTGGGGATACTATGTTCAGCCCCTGGCTATGTAACAACATGTCAGAAAAGTGGAAATGGTCACATGCACAAGGGAATCCATGACATCCACACGGATTCCATCCAAGAGTGTTGTTTCCATGACCAAACTGCCATATACAAGTCACCCCTTCTGTAGTCACTTCCCCAAAGACTTCATGACTAAAAACACTACCACTCTGAGGATGAACGATATCAAAATCACAGCATGTAAATCCTGGATGTATGCTGCAAGTGAAACCATATCTAAACAGTATAAGGTGAGGAAAAACTCTGTTAAAAATTCAGAGTAAAATTTTTAGGGGTCCACTGTGATGGGACATTCTGAGATACTCTTTCCTCTTATGTAAATGAACTTCTTGCATCTGGTCCACTCCTCCAACCAAAAGGAAGAGTCTGGTGGTTCTCTTTGGATTTGGAAGGCAACATATATTTTTGTTGTGTTGCTCTAGCCTATTTACCAAAATGACCTAAAAAGCTGCTAGTTTTGACTGAGGTCCAGAACATAGGCTCTTTGACAGGTACTTGCTGCTTTGAAAGCTGATCTGCAGACTTGGGCCTCTGAATTCAGTAGAACCACAGGTGCTTGAAACGCTGGTGGAAAGTGAAGGTGTTGTATGAGGCCTTTGTCAGACTCTTACAGCTGAATTTCAAAGAACCTTGAGATTTTAGAGCAAGCTCTTGCCATTCCCTGTGGATAGATAGCAATTCTTTTGACAAATACCTTGTGATCTGTTATTGCTCATCCATTTGTAGTAGAGAGCCAATGTTGAACCACACTCGTGAAGATACCATCTGACTCCAGCAACCCGGGAGGATTCAGACATCATCACAACACAGTCTTTCAGTCTTAATTAGAGAAACTTTCCTTTTCATCTAACCCCAGTGATTATAGAGACTTGTGACCTTACGGGATGCTAAGAATGAGTGATGCATGAGTGCTCAGCTTTAAACAAGATATTTCTACCATCCCTGCTAACTTTGTGGGAAAGGGGTAGAAAGAATGCTAGAAACAGAAGATTGGGCAAAGGGTTACAAAATCCCATCAAAAGACAAAACAGCACTGCAGTTAAGAGTGCACCTAAACTAGGGATCTGTATACTGGGTTTACATAGTATTGGCCTGTAGGTAGGCATGGACAGGAGAAGAACTCAGGTCAACCTCTAATTCAGAGTTTTAAACTGTGTATCTGCTGTTGAGCTCACCATGCTGCACTGACAGTTCCAATCTGATGGTTAAAGACTTGGTCCTGGTTAAACTCAAAACCAAAAATGTAGTCAAAGAACAGGTAGAAGAGAGGTTGATAGGGATGAGAGGTAGATAAAAGAGGATTGGGGGAAAAAGTTGTAGAGTACATTATACACATGTTTGAAATTGGCAAAGAACAAACAATAAAAATTATGGTCTACTTATTTGAACATTGGAGAAATACTTAAACTGTGCTATTTATAAAGACATTTAGAGCATGTTCAATAACTTGATTGACCAGAAAAAATAGAAATGTCATTGAGTAGTATGAATAAAGTGTTTATTTGGGTACTTAACTCACAAGGTAGGCCAGTGTCATAGGCACAGGTGTCAACTTCACAGTTGAGGGTTTGAGCTCTGGGCACATTTGTGGAGAATTAATAATTGAGTTAAGTCCAGACCAAACCTGCAGGAGATTGTTTGACTGACGGGGAAGGCCCAGGTGGGTGGGATTAAGCCCTGGAATAAAAACACAGAGAACTGGTTGAGAGTCTGCATCCCTGTGTATACTTGGCCAGACATGCTGGTCTGGCAGGTAAGGATCTTCCCTCTCTCAGCCATTACGTAGAGATGGTGTGGCCAGTTCCCTCAGCCCTGGTGTTGGTACGTGCTCTCCTGTCAAGCTGGATTACAGACTGTAACTGGATAATTATAAGAAAATAAACTCCTTGTTCCCTAAACCGTTTGATGGTGATTTGTCAGCAACTATGCAGGTGATCTGCAAAGCAGACATGATATTTTCTTTGGAATGTCAGTTTTGCAGGTTCTAAAGACTTTTTCGTTTAAACAAATTTAGCCACAGAAAATAATAGTTAGGATCTCCAAGGCTTTTGATCAGTGTTGTTCTCTGTCAGTTATTGCTATTCTTTCCCTCCTATTTCACATTTTTTTGCTATGGAAATCACGTGAGCAAGTACAATGCCAGATTGTGCTAAATTTTTGCTTTTAAGTATATGAACTATGAATGCTCACTCTGTTAAATTCCTGGGAACTCACATTTTTTTTTCTTTCTGTCTGTTCATTGTTTCTAATAAAATGTTAAAACCCAAATAGCTTTCTTGCATTAATGTGCAAGAAATGTTATGTCCACAAAGTGCCATATATCCTGTTAGTTGAATTCCCATATGCACATTTTATTTTGCTAGTACTTTATTCCTCATGATATTTTTCTACTTAATTCAGATTTGGGTCCTCAAAGATAGTGAGGATTGAAAACAGTCCGGTTTGACCATTCTGCAAACTCCGTTCATCAGTAAATTATTCTTACTAAATTATGTTTTTTAAGATTTGTGAAGTTCAGGATTTACAATCTGTAAGATTACTTTTGTTTTCACCATAGATATCAATAATATCTCATTGTACAGTATAAATGTGTTAGAACTTATAAAGATAAAACCTTTTTCCTCTTAATGGAGTAAGTGCAACTTTTAAATGAGCATGTTGTTTCATGGCATTTTTCAATAGTCATTGACTATTCACTTATTACTGCAGGATATTTGGCCTCTCAATTTTTTTCTCTGGTGGAGCTGTTTCAGTTTTCCAGGGAGAAATTACTTGGAAGCCTCCTCAGGTGGTCCAGTGGAGCAACTAGCTCTTCCTAGATTTAGCCAGATTCAATCTCAAAAGGCTCAAACAGAGTTCCTGCTATTTAATATTTTACTTTTACCTGTATCCATATATTTTTATTTTTTTTACAGAGTTACAATAATTCTGAAAGCCTTCCCAGAGCTCCACCATGTGACATGAGAAGCCATAAGTATGACAAGAAAATTAAATATTTAGCTTTTTTTAAAATAAAAGAAAATTTTTAAAAATACTAAATACAGTGCTGTACTATTAAGCTTTGGTGCCTTATTCCTGATAATGGATTTTATCAACTGCTGCTAAAAGTTTTCCATCTATTAAGTCTTTGGATGAAAAACACCAATAATATTATCTGTATAAGCTGAGTGGAGAAGTCTTCCTTTGGAGATGCAAGTTTCTACTTTTGGCGGAAGACTTGGGGTTATTAACCTTCATAGTTTCTTAATTCTTAAATCTTAAAATCTTAATTCTTCAAATCTTAATTCTCCCTAATCATGATAGACATACATTATTTTCCAATTGGGAAAAGTTGTTCCATGTGACTGTCATGCAATTCTAATGGAACGTTTGGATGTTAGAGGACAATGAACCTGTTATGTATGTCAAGGACTCATCCCTAATTTTCCCTTACCCCACCCAAACATACACCCTATGTCTGATACTTTATTTGGAAATGTTTACAAACATCATTTTAAAATTAAGGAAAATATTATTCACATTCATACTTTCTTTACATTAAGAGAACAATATTCTGAATAGAGAAACTTTTTTCCACACTTATTGCAGGTTAATTTGCAATGTGGGTTGCTGGTGACTGGAGTCATTTGCCTGTGTTAATGGTTTGTGGCCTCGGTGTTAAAAAATCAGAATTAGGCCAAGTCTAGTGAATAGAGGTCCACACCAATGATTGCTGTTTTTGTTCCTTCCTCTGGTACCAAGCTTAAGAGCAGAAAAAAAAAAAAATGTCCTGACAAAACAGCACAAGGCCCCTCAGAACCATCTCTCCTGTCAGGATAAAGCACGTGTTTATGTGTTTGATGGAGGAGATGACGGAAATGTTCTCTTTTCTCATTTTCCTTCAGGAAAAGACTTTGCTCCAGTAAGCACTGAGTCTGTGTGTTTAAAATTAATTGAAAAGGTTAAAAAAAGGCTTCAATGCTTTGCAATAAAACGAACATCAATTTTTCATAATGCTTTTAGAACTTGTAGTTCAAAAGCTCATTTACTATTTGAATGATAAATGTAGCTTACATTCAGAGATACAAGTGTGTTTCGTAAACTTTGGAAGTGGAAGAAGAACCACAGCAGTCTACCAAAATTCTCCATCATCCTTCTGCAAACAGACCTGAGCTCTTAAGATGGCAGAGAATATATAGAAAACATAGAAATCCATTTTTGTACACATTTTTGGTCAGAAGGCAGATTATCCAAATAAAGATACTTTTTAAATAGGAAAAGACAAGTCATATTTTCTAAATTGTGTTTTTGCTTGGCTGTAGCCTAAACTGTTGAATATTTAATAAAATATAATCATAATTAGGTACATTGAAATCATGAAATAGATCTTCAGTTTTATTAGGGGTTCTTTTTGATATAGGGACATCTGTATTTATTGTTACCATGAAAATTCAAGAGGTCAAATTCCTCTTTAGATTCAGAGCACTCAGTAAAACTGACTTAAATTTCAAACACTTCTAGTGAGAAATTTTGGCATCGGATAAGTTAAGCACAGAGAAAAAAGATACATTGTTACTTTTTTAATGCTTTCATATTAATATTTTTTTCTTCAGTAGAACTCAGAATAAATGTATTTGTAATTTTTTGTTCCAGACAGGGTCTCATTTACAATCTTCCTGCCTGAACATCTGAGCGCTAGTATTGTAGCTGTATGTTTCCACACCTGACTAATATTTATTCTTCATTTTTGGATATTTAGCTACTATAGTGACACCTGTTCTCAGCATAACATTTAATATAAAGCAATGATTGTATATATTTTTCATAGCTTATGATATGAGGTACCTTGGTTTTAGCATAGTTATTATTCCTGCATTTTTATATTGCATATTATCTAACTTTATGGACAAAACTTCATATCAAAGCACTGCTTGAACACATTATCTGAGGAATAGATGTTGGCTGATTGTCAGTTATGCATCCTGTCTTCACCTTCTTTGCTATTTATCATAGAATAAAAAAGCATCATGAAACATTTTTCACTACCAGTGTCTGGTTTTTATGCAGCCATCCTTGCATCTCTAGCATCAAGAGAAGAGAGATACAAGAGTTGATAGAAGCACGATCACGATTATCTGCTGTGAAGACCAAATTCTAGAGTCTTGTGTACTTGAATTCAAATTTAAATGCTCAAAAAGTTGTATAACTTGGGCAGTTACTCATTCCTATACCTATAAAAGCAGTGAAATTTAAGTGAATATATACACATATAAATATATTTAAAATGTATACCATATACTTATATTTGCATAAAGCATGTAAGTATATATATTTAATTGTATATCTGCATAATTTTTAAATAGAAGTTCATTAGAGAAGTTCTTATCAGATGGCAAATGCTACTTAATATTAACTCTCATTATATTGTCTTATTATTTCTATATCTAAACTACCTACTGCTAATAGAAAGTTAAATGATGCTGATGGTTCTTTGCTCTAAAAGGCTCTGAGTTTTAAGCTAAAGAACCCTTTTGAGAAAAGTGCAGTAAAAACACAAAATGAACAGCTCTAAAGCAAGTTGCTGAGTTATTAACAGGCTGGCTAGTCTCTTCTAGAATACAAAGCTAGCTCTTTGTAGAACTAACAGAGGCATTGCTAGTCGGCTTTTGTTTCAGGGATGATGGATTCTTATGTTTTGGGCACCAGACTAGTGAGAGCTTCAACTATTGGCTCTCACAGCCTATTACTGAAAGAGCAGACTTGCCAAAACAAAAGAGAAAATACAATTTTACACAAAGCAAAACATGTGACTATGTATGGACAGGGGTTTGAGTCATCGTTGCAATCACACAATACAGGGAAGCACCTGCCGAGTAATGGCTCAGCGATTATTTCTTGAATAAATCAAATGGGTGAAAACAGTGCCTGTCCTTTTTTACAGGAGAAACACTAAAAGAAAATCAAAACGGTGTGTCTTTCTACTTCTTGAGACATTTCCCAGGAATGCTGCAGTCAGGTAAGTAGGGCTGAGAGGAGTATTTGTGGTGGGGGTGGGGGTAGGTTGTCAATTGTACACTTAGGAGGCATCATAGAAGCCATGGATCTGTTTAAGCATCCACAGGAACATGTAGTAGAAAGAAGAGCCACACTGAACTCAGATTCCTAGGCATGGGTCACATTTGAACTACAAATATTTTGTCTATAACCTTGCTAACTTTAGTGTTTATATTTACACATTTTTCTCCTCCAGGATTTTTGGATCAATTTAATCTCTGACCAAGTGTCCTAAAGATCTTAAGTGAAACTCTTGGTAAACATTACTCTTAAGTTTCCATTCAGGTTTGAGTACCTTAGATAGTTTTCCATCTTTCATTTTGCAGGTGGGATTGATTACATAACATTACTTATAATTTGATTCACAACCCTGGAGGGTGGAGTAAAAATAATAGAACGCTTTGGGAGCTATGTCTGATGATCAAATCTAAATACACATTCATTTCTATTCCTATAGCACACTTTTTCAAAAAATAAAACAAAAAGACATCTTTTTTTATAGTCCAGGCAAATGGATGATTCAAATATGGACCTATTCATTAATACACACTATAAGTTTACCTAATTATCTTTGTATTGAGCATAGAGAGCTTATTAGTCATCATTGGTTCAGCCACTATTAGTCTACTTAACTTTTTTTCAAAAATAAGAAAAACCACCACCAATTGGAAAATGCATTATTAATTAATTAGACATAATTTCTTAAAATGCTTTCTATCATCTAACTTTGGAGCTTTTAGACATTAATAAGTCACCAAAAAGCTATCATGGATTTATGAGGTGCATTATGAGTTCAGGCCTGGTCCCAAACTCTGGACCCAGAAATATAATGACAAATGTTTATAACAGAGCCATGGCAGAAATACACTGAAATCACGTATCTGTAACCACAGGGGAAGGGGAAGTAAACCCAATGTAATTCGGATTACTTTTATTCCATGACGTTTTTCTATACTTGAAGCTCCGTGTACCAGACTGGTTCTTAATGTTAGAACAACCACTGACAGTGATATACTTGACCCTGGGACACTAAGGTAAACATTTTGTATTATTGCACAGTAACAAGTTTACAGCTATAGTTAACACATCTGATCAACATAACACACTCAGTGTTTAAGGCTAACCCACTTTGGAAAGCAAATAGTTTCCTCCTGGTAGTCAGATATTTTTACACAGTGTCACCTGTCTGGGTTGCTGGAAAGGATTTATCATCTCAAAATGTATTCATAAGGGTCCCCCCCACCCCGACATTTATCAGATTGTGTGCTAGAGAGAGGCACTTTAAGTACTAGAGTTTCAATCATCATTGGTAAACGTGACAGGGAACTAACATGAAATTGGATTTAAAAGAAAGTAAACAAATGGTTAAACCAGAAAAGTTCAGTAAATCTTGGAGGAAAAAAAAAAAATCCCTGTTCTCCGATTTGAACATTTCGATAAAAGAAAAAAAGTAAAATAGATGGTCATCACTCATCTAGGTCCAGATAAGTGAATACTACACGTTTTTGATGTTAAGGTACAATGGTTTTCATTTCTGAGCATGGAAAGGTTTTTAAAATATTGATGAGTTAAGTACTAGGAGTTATTTTTGAGTAGTAAGTACTTCAAAGTATTGAACTTTACACATATCTTCCAGGTAGTCCGCAAAACTAAAAGGTCGAGGAAAACATATTGGAAGAGTTTAGTAAAGTGTATAAAAATTAAGAAGCTAAAACTAAAACCACTGTTTTAAATGTGTAAAAATAAATTGCATTGATTCGACAGGTTCTGGTAACTTCCTTCCTTTCCTTTCGGGCTTAGTTAGCGGGCACATACTGCACCCTCCACAGCACGTTGGAAAGGAGGTCCTGGTACACACTCAGGAATAGCCAGCCAGGTAGATACATCAGCGTGATAAGGCCCATGAAGTTGAGCGGGTAGTGAGAATAATCCCAGGAACACGCGCCGCACATGCGAAGTCCCAGACCCCAGGACAGCTCCCACACGTAGATGAACAGCACGTAGATGGGCACTCGCTTCCACGTGCCCCACCCGCGGCCGTGGTGCAGGTAGAAGTAGAGTTTTTCCACTACGAAACTGCAGCTGCCGTACATGAAGAAGGACCAGAGCGACGTGTGCCCGCTGCTCCAGCCGTCCCCGCGTCCCAGCACGTTGAAGAAGAAGGTGAAGAAGATCTCGTCCAGAAAGCCGTGCATCCCGAAGAAGAGGAAGCGGAGGGGGTCCGGCAGGCCCCGGCTGGGGGTTCCCTCCGGGCCCCTGGGCTCCCGGGGTCGCGGGCGCCCGCCGCCCACCTCCGAGGGGACGCGGGGGGCGACGGGGAGCGCGTCCCTCGGCGGCTGCGGCCGGGGGTACCGCAGGCGCAAGAATCGCCGGAGGAACACTTGGCCGTGGTAGAGCGCCAGCACGTACTGCAGCGCCAGATCCAGCGCCCCCGGTGTCGGCGCGCCCCCCGCCCCGCCGCCCGGGCCGAGCCGCAGCGCCTGGCTCGCCAGGGTCTGCAGCCCCACGTGGGCAGAGGGGTAGAGCAGGAAATTGAAGAGGAAGGTGCTGGGGCAGCGTGGCCGCTGCAGGTAGAGGCGCTCCAGGGCGAAGTGGGTGAGCGAGTGCAGCAGGCAGCGGTAGGGCGACGAGAAGCCCAGCATCCGGGGGTCGGGGCTGCGGGCGAAGCGGCGCGCCGAGGACAGCAGCACGTCCAGGGCGACGCCGTGCATGCCGTAGAAGTAGAGGCGCATCCAGGCGGGCAGCGCCGAGCCCCGGGCCGGGGGGATCCCCAGCTCCCCGGTGGCCCCGGGACGCCGCGCCCCGCCGCCTCGGCGCGCCGGCCCCTCGCGATGCGCGTCGCCGCCGCCCGCCATCGGTTCCCCCGCCACTGGGGCGCCGGAGCCCGCGCCGACCCCGCGGGACGAGTGGAGCCTCCCGGCCGCCGGGGGACGCGCGGGGAGCCCCGTCCCGGGGCGCTCGGGGGACGCGCGGGCCGCCCGGCTCGGCCGATGTCCCCGCCGCGCGCCGCGCCCCGCTTCCCCGGCGCAATGCCGCCGTCCCGCGCCCGCCTTCGCCCCCGCGGCCTAACCGGGGCCGCGGCCAGGCCGGGGCTGCGGGGGGAGAAGAGCCGAGGCGGGTCCCGGCGCCATCCCGGGGCGGCTCAGTCCCGCCGCCTCCGCCGCAGGCTCGGGACGCGGCGGCCGCCCTGCCCCCGACCCTGCCCAGTCCTCCCTCCGCCCGGCCCGACCTCGCCCGCCTTCCCGGCCCCCGCCCCGCCCAGCCCAGCCTCCCGTGCCCGGCTCCCCCTTCCGGAGCTCGGCACCCGATCCCTGCCTGCGGCCAGAGGGGCGGAGGCGCGGCCGGAGAAGCCCCTATAACAGGTGTGACCGCGCGCTCTGGGGCATTCCCGGCATCGGGAAACCCGGGCCAGGCCTGGGCTGGCGGAGACCAATGGCCGGATGCCACCAGCAGAGCCCGGGCCCGAGACCAAACTCTGTGCTGTATATTTAATGTCCTCATTCAAAGCCAGCCGTGCCCCAGCCCCACACAGTAAACCCGAGACTCGGCGGCTCCGGCCTGCCCCGGGGCTACCTGCGTCTGAAAAGCTGCCCGGGGACCGCTCCAACTCCCATGCTGTTAGCTTGCTAGGAGCCAAGGACAGAGATTCCAGTCCTCCCGAGTGTCTAAAAGGACTTGAGGTCGGTGGGGTTAGGTCCTAGGCTGGCCTGGGTGGTCTCAAGATAACAGCATCTTCGCCGCCACTGACTCAGCCCAGTGCTGGGGTTTCTCTAGTGGAACTAGGTCATCCCAGAAAACATGAAAGAAAATACAATCAGGGCCTCTCTCTCTCTCTTTCTCCCTTTTTCCCTCTTTTCCTCTCTGTTCCTTTCTCCCTCTCTCCAACTCTCTCTCCCCCTCTCCCTTTCCTTCTTCCCCTTCCTACTCCTCTTCCCCTCCGTCTCTCTCCCTCTCCTTCCCTGCCTCCCTCTATTCTGGTTCAGAATGTTGGAATGTTCATTTTTCTAGAACTGGAAAGATTCTTAGAAATAAGTTATACTCGCTTTACCTTCAGTTTTCTTCCTGTCCCCTCCTCCAAGTCTCATCCAAACAGAAACTAGTTATGAATTTTAATCTGTAAGGAGTTTAGGTACTTCTGGATAACATGAACTTTAGAGATTTATTTTTCATCAGGAGAGTAATAAATGTTATTGGGCATATTTCCCATCTCTCATAAGTCCTTCCTGCCCCTTAATTATTCATCTCAACTTCTTAGAGCTAAATCAGTGGTACCTGTGCTGTCTGTGAGACTGAGAAAAATTAGAGTGAGAACACAAGTTGTTCTAGTGATAACTGGCACTTTACAAGGCCACTGTGTGGATTTTGCTTCCCAGTGCCTAACAGGCTGTATATTTGGCTGCTTTTGGCAGCAATAAAAGCTAGTGGGTGGAGGAGGTCCCCCAGCAGGGGCAGAAGTGTTATGTCACAAGCTCCTCAAAACTGATGCAAAGCAGAAATAGGGCTAACTGCCCAAACGCCTGAGCACCGACAATGAAAAGAAAGTGGGAGACAGGTTTCCTCTTTAATAGGTGTAGAATCTACCGGAAATTACATGCAGAGAGTCAGCCAGATATGTTGATGCACACGTGTGATCTCAGCACTTAGGAAACCTAGGGAGGAAGACAGAGTTCAGACCAACCAAAAGCAGTAAAAGAAGGAAAAGATGAAAAAAATTCACTGAAGTGAACATCGTACACTCATGTACAAGCCTACTTATGGTAACTATTTATAGCAAATGTGACTAGCTAGAATGCTCTGCTTTCCACCGTATTCAATGAGTCCTACCCCCAAACAAATTACACTTTCTCTATCATTGGATTCAGAGAGAAAAAGTCCCTCATTATAAACACAGTGTGTGTGTATGTTAGATTATACTTCAGTTATTTTGAAGGGGTAACAAACTACTTTTTAAAAGATTATTTTATATGTATATGTGTATCTAGATTATACTTCAGTCATTTTGAAGGAATAGCAAACTATTTTTTAAAGATTTTATTTGTGTGTGTGTGTGTGTGTGTGTGCAAGCGCGCGTGCTGACTTCGGGAATCATCCTGGATTGCTTCTACCCTCTTCTTGCTTTCCTTGGGATTTCCTTAGGTTCTTCCCAGGAGGGTAGAAAGTTCAGACTGATGAGGTTTTCACTTGGTGTGGGATCTGAACTCAGGACCTTCTGCTTTCAAGACAGAGTCTTAACACTGAGCCATCTCTCCAACCTGATAAACTTTAAAGTCCTTGTTTTGTATTTGTTGTAGTTTTCCCCAAAAGTGCAAGGACAACTTGAAAGTCCAATTTTATAAATCTACACAATCTATGATTGTTTTTAAAGAATGTAGGGAAATCTCTATCGGAACAGTTGTGAGCTCAACCTCAAGTTTAGAAGATGCCGTCCAAAGCAAAAAGTGGTTCTGGAAAAGGGAGAAAAGGAAGTGCTGCCTCTGCCAATGACAATGCTGGCAAGAAGGGTCAGGGACCCAAAGATGGTGCAGTGCATTGAAGGTCAGACACATTGTGTGTGAAAAACATGGGGAAATCATGGAAGCCTTGGGAAGCTAAAGTATGGCGTGAGATTCAGGAAAATGGCCACACAGGACAGTGAAGACAGAGCCAGGCAAGGGAGTGACTTGGGTTGGATGATCAGGGGGTCCATGGAGGGACCATTTCATGAAGCGGCATTTGCCTTGCCTGTGAGCGGGATGGATAAGCCTGTGTTTACAAACCCTCCCATTAAGACAGAGTTTGATATATTATGGTCGAAGGGAGAAAATAAAATCATACGGAAGATTAAAAAAGGAATGTATGGAAATCTTCTGAATTAAAAAAGTGAAGCTTCTATTTGTGTGCATATAATATGCACACAATATGCATATAGTATATGAGTACATATGAATAATATATGAAGGAAAAACAGAGAGATTAATTCATGTTATGTAGTCCAGGGTTGTTTTGAGCCCATGACCCTCTATCAAGTTGGGATTTGTGACATACACCAATAATTCTTACTTTCTTTGTTTTAATTTTCATGTTTGTAAGTTCTATTTTGTATGCCATATGTGTCCAACAAAGTATATTAGTGTAACAAAGCATGTATAATTTATGTGTATACATGTATGAAACATGATAATATTTTACTGGGAAGTATATAGTAGTTTGGGGTTCACCATTGCCATCAGCATAGAGCTCTGCCCAAGTGGGTAAGCCACTGAAACCTGTCCCATTTTTTGGAAATCTTTCTGTGATAGTTAATCCTGAGTGTCAACTTGACACACCTGGCATTAACTAAGATCAGCTGAGACCACCTGAACAGATTATCTGGATGATACAAAGATCAGCCCTAGATCCCATGGGAAACTCCATAGATCCCACTGGAACCTCCTGGTGGTGGACCAGATAAAAGGAGCCACAGAACAGAAGACAGAAGAGGAGAGACTCTCAGAAGCTGTGCTAGGAAGTGCTCTTCCTCTCTGTCACCTGGTTTCTACTCTCCAGGAAGCCTACTAGCCTCTCAGATGGGTGTGACTTAGCCTGTCTTCCAGCTTTAGCCAGCCAGCCATGAAAGACTGTACTTCCCCTCTGGAACTGCAAGAATAAATCTCCTTTCTCCCTTAAGTTGTTTGACTTTGGATGTTCTATCTCAGCAATAGTTAAGAGTTAACTGTTACACCTTCTGAAACATTCTTATTTTCTTTAGAAGTGATTCTATATATAAACTCATAGTTCTAAAGGCAAAGTTTAAAGTGCAACTATTTCTCTTCATATTCCTTTTCTGTTTTCCTTGTGGTCTCCATTGAAACACTTCTGAATGTGAGAGACATTAAGTAATGTTTTGAAAAGCAAGAGTAAAAGCCAGCAGGTATGAGACCAGGTGCCAGAACATGATTGTTGTTTATAGTGCCTATAATTCTTTTCATTCTTTGTTCTATTTTAAAAAATGCATTCCTATTCATTTCTGACTTTAAAAACATCTCTATGCCTCAAACTTTTCCCAAATATGTTAACTTCATTTTTAGAAAAATCTCAGATAGTTAATAATGTTGACATTGAGGATAGCCAGATAATAACCTAGAATGAATTGTTGAGTTCATGTTGTGCTCAATCTTTCTTTTCATACTTCCTTCTTGAGCTTTTATTGTGAATTTTTTCCATTGTGAATTTTAATTTAAGGATCTGATAGCTCTTGTAGCTCAGGTTTTCCCTTAAGAGACACTAAACTGAGATTGTTTCTGATATCGTACCAAGTGGGGCTTCCAAGAAAGAGACTTTGAATCGATTCTTTTAATTCATAAAGTTTTTTGTTTGTTTGTTCATAAAGGGAGACATTTGCTTTGGAAAGAGTTGCATAAGAAAGTTGCTATCTGGTAGTATTCAGATCAGCAGCACTTTGCCTTGGTTACCTTGAGTCACTAGAACAACTTTCCCCTCCAAATTTATGATTCTGTTTTCAAAGGAAGCAGATCACTTCCTTCCCTGTATTTGTTAAGAGTTTACTTACTACCTAGAAACTTTGTAAATACCAGTTACATCATGTATTTAATAATACCACTTTTTGGATACTTGCTTCTCAGTCCTATCTTTCACATTCTCTCTCTCTCTCTCTCTCTCTCTCTTTCTCTCTTTGTGTTGTGTGTGTGTGTCTCACTGTTTTTCATTGAAACCCAGGGTCAGAATAAATCATTTACTCAAGATCTCATAGTTATTAATAATTGTTTAACTGAATCTGGGGAGCTATTTCCACTGGACACCAGAGTGTGTTTGTGCTGTTGGTCATACCATGTTGAAACCATCCGGAATGACTTTTGATTGCAGAGTCAATTGTTTCTAATTCTAGTATTAGTTTCTGAAACTAAGTTCCCTCTCACATCATCCTCTCCCCTAAATTATTATACATTTCAATTTAATCAATCTATACACTGATTTCATATTTTCCCCTTCATGTTGACTGACTTATTTAGTTAATTCTATCTTTGCTGGAAGATCTTTTTTTCTGAACATTGTGTGTTCAGTAGCTTTCTGTTGCTTAAGTAATTAAATACTTGGGCTAATGACTGAAAAGAAGGGAAGTTTGTGGGCTTATGGCTTCATGGTTCAGTCCACAGTTGCTTGGCAACATTTCAGTGGGCCTGTGGTAATGCAGAACATCATGACCAGAAGCAGGAGGAAGAGCAAAGCTCCACCGGTTGCAATATGCTCCTACCAAGGAAATAGTGACTTTCTTCTTCCAATGTGACTCCACTTCTTAAAATATCCTTTTTTTCTAAATCAACAAACCATAATCCAGGACATCAGAGACTCTATATCAACTACCTGGAACTAGGCCAGCCTAATCTTTCCCCGTCCAGAAGCTCAGGGAAATTTGCGGAAGAGGGGGCGGTAAGATTGTAAGAGCACAAGGATGGGAGGAGCAATGATATGCAAGATATTCCACACAAGTTAGGACCGAAGCAATCATAATTGGATTTTGCATGCCCTGCGCAATGTCTAACACACTATTGACCCCTCAAATTCTAGCATTTGCTAAAGGCACTAAGATCCTTGGAGGCAAGGGATTGACAGCCACAGTAGTCTTCCTATGCTTAACCGGTACACAGGAAAGGGTTCTGGGAAATGCCACTGGATCCTTGCACCTCATCAGAGAGGAGGACCCAGAGGAGAGTTTGGCATGCACATTAAAGGATGCTCCGGGGATGGGAGGGGTAGGTACTGGGAGATGGGGAGGGAGGAGGGAGAAAGGGGGGCATAGAGTGGTGGGAGGTTGGAGGAAGAGAGGGGACTGGTGTACCTGTTAAAGTTGTATGAGTGGAAATAAAAAAAATCCTTTTTTTCTAAGGGACATTTATTCACTGCTGGTGGGAGCGTAAACTGGTACAGCCTCTTTGGAGATCAATGTGGAGGTTCCTCAGGAAATTAAAAATGAAACTCTCATATGACCCAGCTATAACTCTTCTAGAAATATTCCCAAAGAATTTATGTCTTATTACAAGACATTTGTTCATCTATGTTTATTACAGTTCTATTCACAGTAGTGTAAAAATGGAATCAGCCAACATGCCCACCAACAGAGGAATGAATAATGAGAATAGGGTACATCTACATAATGGAATATTACTCAGCCATCAGAAAGGATGAGATTATGGAATTTGCTGGTAAATTGATGGAACTGAAAAATTTAATATCAAGTGAGGTATTTTAGACACAGAAAGTCAAGCACAGCATGTTCATTCATATATGTAGATGCTAGCACTGATATCCTTGCCAATGTATTTGGGTTGGAATTACTGTAAGAGCCAGAAAATTAAAAAGAGAACAGTGAGTAGGAAGAATGGAAGGAATAGGGTGAAACCTTTTAAAGGGAAGATTTATGATATGACAAGTAGGGTGAAGAAGGGAATAACTGGGAAAAGTATATAGTGGGAAATGAAGGATAGGAGATAGGATGGTCAGAGAGATTTATAGAAAAGCCCTAAGCAACCCCAAAGGAACCTCCTATGCTAAAAAAAAAAGTCTTTTATAAAAAGGAACTATAAAGGGCAGGTCCCTATGCAGAAGAGCATAGAGGGAGGAAAAAGGAAAAACAAAGAAAGCCCTGAGCTGATCCCACTAGAAATCTGATGACAAAATTATACTAGAGATAAACGGAATGTGACACTCTCTGATAAAATGTTGGTCAGAGAAGCCTCAAAGTCCTCCAAACATTTTAGGTTTTTGTCATTGCTTTGGGTGCTTTCCAAAAGCCTGTTAAGACCCTATTATTGAAGATGCAACACATAAGGATCACAGAACATGGGTAAAATACACAAAATAGAACTGGTGTGAGAACTTCCTTCTTGCTAGATAGCTTGCACAGTATCAACCAAAACTGTAGAAACTACTGGGGGAAAGAAATAATCACAGGCTCCATCAATGAATGAGATCTACAAGTTATAATAAAAATCACCATAGCAACCAGTGTAACAGTGGCATAATAATCAAGGAGACAACCAACAGTTATCTGACTGGACTCAAGACCCACGTGTCAAAATGGAACACATTCCTGTTACTGTTAACTAGAACAAGAACTTAAAAGATAGAAATTAATAGATCAATGGGGAAAAGCAACCAATGAGTCTATAAGTAGGAGGATAGTGTACCAAACTGCTCTGTAAATAGCTACTATTATACTCACAGATTTGAAGAGCACTTAGCACTCAGTCTAGAAGTCTTCTACAAGAGAGGTAAAGAATCTCAGTACCCTGACAGGATGCAGTCTAGGGGAGCAGTGAAGTGGCCAGAAGTGGCCAGCCATAATGCAAAGTGCTGGCAACTCAGTAGGGCTCATCCAAATTCAGACCAAACCAATCTCTCCATTCAAGGCTTTGAGAACCTCACAAAAGAGGGGGGGGGTGAGAATGTAAGGGGGCAGTGAGAATGTAAGAACCTAAAGATGGGAAGGATCATCTTTGGACAAGACAGTCCACTCAAGGCAGGATGGTTGCATCTAGTATTACAATGGAGACCACAAGGAAAACAGGAAAGGAATATGAAGAGAAATAGTTGCACTTTAAACTTTGCCTTTAGAACTATGAGTTTATATATAGAATCACTTCTAAAGAAAATAAGAATGTTTCAGAAGGTGTAACAGTTACTCTTAACTATTGCTGAGATAGAACACCCAAAGTCAAACAACTTAAGGGAGAAAGGGAGATTTATTCAACTCAACTCCCTACAATGAGATTTGTCTTCCCAGATCTGCATAATGACTGATGTACTAACATGCTCCCATAGAATGTTGAGAAACTCAAGGGAGATAAGAATATACAGTGAAAACTTTGGGGACTCAAACTGCATGAATGAAGGGAAATGCCTCTATTAGTGGGGTGGTCAAGGAAAGGCAACCTTGTGTACCACAGAGGTCTGAACACCCATAGAAGTAGGCAAGCAGGGGCAACCCTGAGATCCATAGAAGCATACAGGCAGGAGGGTGGGATTGAGATTGATGGAGGGATGGGAGGGAGTGATGATGGAGGGATGTAGAGACACATACTCAATATGAAAAATTAAAAAAAAAAAAGAAAGAGTACATAGGCCAGAGGGAGCCCTAGGATCTATGAAGGTGGACAGTAGGAGAGTGGGTGTGAGTGGGATGGATTAAAAAAGGGAGAGGAAGGGGGATGGGTGACGGGGAGATGGAGGGAAGTGGGGATGAGTACTCAATATGCTTGTAAATCTAGAAAAATAACTTTAATTAGAAATCTAGAAAAGTAACTTTAATTAAAAAATCCTTTTCTAATAGCACCATCATTTGAGGATCAGATCTTCAACATGCCAGCTTTGGGAGGATCATATTTAAGATCCATATTATAAACTATTTTTACAAATGTGGTTATAGGGAAGTGGTATTATTTGGTTCTGAGGTGAGAAAGAGTGTGAGGAATGAAAATGGTACAGACTCTCATTTTCTGTACATTTGTGTCACTAGCTACAGGAACCATATAACTGTTCTATCTGTTCCAGTTGTTAATACACAAATTCATGCTGAAAATACTTCTGCCCTTTGGGAGTTTGGTAGACTTAATTGTTTTAAAAAATAAAGATCATATAAAACTTTTATGTGAAAGCAATTAGCTGGTAAGTTTAACCATTCTACCATGATTTAAAAGCTTACATGTCCATTTTCAGTAGAGGTAGGAGCCTTTGTGGGATGTTGACACTTTTGAGATGTTGCAGATGATTATTGAAAGAGTTGGTGTGAATGGTTACAGAGACTAAAAACAGCTTGTAAGAGTATTCTCTCTGGAATTTGAATAAGCTCAAGAATTAGGCAAGATCCTGTGATGGAGTCCATACAGGTATGGTGTCATGGTTTGAAATGTGTCCCCTACAGTCTCATGTGTTCAGGAAGGAAGAAGCAGTAACTGTAAGAACGAATGATGGAAAAGAAAATACAATGACAAACTTAAAGAGTCAAACCAGGAAGAAGCAGAAAACAAAATGTCTGTTAAAGAGATTAGCTTCATTAGTAAATCAAAGCCTGTTCTCAATTTGGATAATAGAAGAGGCTCCACCTTAAGGGCAAGATTCTTAGAGAAGGCTCCCACTCATAAGAATACAAATCCTTTTGGAGGAAATGAGCTAAAGTGTGAAGTTCAAAAGCAAGGATCTGTTTCTCTCATAAAGCAACTGCCCAGAAGTGAAAGATATTTTTCCCACAGTTAGAGCAGAGAAGTTGAGTCATTGTGATTCAAAGGAGGCCCATATTGGCAAAGTCTTCCACATGGTTCTGGTTTTAGAGGCATCAAGGATGCAAGAGGCATCACGGATTCTTCCTCCAAGGTTTTAGAGAATGATGGAATCCAGGTAGCATGTGGCAGAAAGCCTGCAATTTAGAAGCTCAAGAAGGGAAGTTTGTGCTTTGGAGTTAAAGCCTGGTTTGCCATTGAGAAGTAAGGATGTTAGAGATGCCAGAGACAATATGAGACATCTGCCAAGGAGAGCTATATATCCTGGAAGGAGCCATCAAAGAGAGTGATGTATTCTACGGGCAGCTGCATTGGAGGAGTGGGACTGAAGCCCTTTGGAACTGAGATAATTTCAACAAGAGGCTCCCCTGTTAGACTTGGAGCTACGGAATTTGGAGTTTGTACTGCTGGTTTTTGATCTTTTATGTTCCAATCTTTCCTGGATATGCCCCACTTCTTTCCTTTTGGAATGGAAGTGTTTATTCTGTGCCATTGTATGTTGGAAGCATTTAACTTGTCCTTTGATTTTATAGGAGGCTTTGGACTTTGGAATTTTGGACTGTGTTGGAACTACTGATGTAGTCTATGAAGACTTTTAAAGTTGGACTGAGTATGGTTTGCATAATGAGATGACAATTAGCCTGTGTGGGCCAAGGTGAGTGTCATGGTTTGAAGTGTGTCCTCCACAGTCTCATATGTTTGGGAAGGTCATGGCACCTTTAGAGAGGTGGAGCCTTGCTGGAGGAAGGTGGTCACAGGGGGGTGAGCCTTGAAGTGGATTAGTCCCACCCTACTTCCAGGAGAAGTCTGCCTTTGTAGCAAGCAGTCTAGTAGCTCTCAGGTTCTTGGATGGGTGTGACATAGCCTATCTCCAGCTTCAGCCAGCCAGCCACGCTGCCTCTGCCATGAAAGACTGTATCCCCTCTGGAACTGTAAGATGAATAAATCTCCCTTTCCCCCTTAAGTTGCTTGATTTTGAATGCTCTCTCACAGCAATAGTTAAGAGTGACCATTACATATGGTAATATGCTTCATTCCTCCTTTCTGAGACAGATGAGATTCTTTTGGTGTCTCTTTTGTTATGTAATGAATCCTCATTTCAAGAGGTCCACCTGCATAGCTTAATCATCTTTTAAGGGTGTATCACCAATACCACTGTCTTTTAAGGATGCATTATGTAATACCACCATCTTAGTTGATAGGATCTCAGTGTTTCAGGCAAGAGATGCAAGAAAATTGTGTTTCCTGTTGCATTCTGGATCTAATGTGAATAAAAAAAGTTAAGTCTCTCTCTCTGTCTGTCTCATTCTACATGGGTAAGTAGAAACAATACATGTCTAGAGAGATGCTGCTCTTGGATCTGTTTTTCAGGCAATTTGATTTCCCTTAGATGAAATGTCCAGCACACAAAAACTTCATATTTTTGTTGTATTTGTTGAGTGCTTCTGTTTTGATCTTTACTGAGAACTTCTCTGAGATTGTACTTTAAGCTGAAGTGTTAATTTTTAATCACTTCAAGTGGGATGACACTTTTGGGATAGAGATATGAATAGCACTGTAGGCGTGGAGATTAGGAGGGGCCTGATTTAATGCCAGCATCTGAGAATTGCCAGTCCTTTCCTTATAAACAAGAACCCAGCAGCCAAGTTCCCTGATTTGTACAACAGGGCAAAACACATGCTGAATTGTTTGCTCACCTTGATCTGATCTCTTGCCTCTGGTCACTTTTGCTACTGAGGCAGGTAAGAAATGGGTGAGGATAAATGGGATTAAGTTGAACAGACATACCTGTCCTCTTGCATTGCAAAGTGACATGATGCTACTTATGTCCAGACTGCCCTGAAGAATTAACTTTATACTGAAACTTTCAGTTAGTCAGTTAGAATAAAATGAATACATTTTGTAGAGAGCCAAGTAGTGGAAAATGGTGTTTGTGATGCTGCCTGATGAAAAGGAGATCTCATTCCTTGATAAAAAAAATAGAGGTCTAAGAAATGTATTCATAAGCTTTCCATAAAAAATGGAAGTAGAGAAACTCACTGGTGTCTAACCCACTGACATTCTCTAGAGCCTCTTTTTGGGATAAGGCAATATAGCCTGAAATCTTAGAGAATTCTGTTTGTATCAGAAGTGTCTCTCTGTGATCCATGCTGAATATCTATAAGATTTTGATTCTCTGGCTCTCAGGATAACTATCCAAGCATGCACAAGAAGCTGGAAAGTTTTCTCATGCTCTTACCTCTTCTTCCTACCAATCATAAGTCCCACACTTGGATTTTCAAAGAGATTCATATCCCCTGATTATAAGTAAAATCTAGAGGGACTAGGCAGTGAAGAATTCTTACTGTTCTCTCACCTGTTCTGGCCCAATTGTTTTCTATATTTCTGTCTCTCTGAGTTTTATTTTTCTACTGTTCATATTTACAAGTCCCAGGACAGCTTCATGGGTCACCATGCTAGACATGCTACACTTAGAGAACTTATAAGAAGGAATAATGGCCAGCAAAGAGTCACTTTGGGAAAGAACCCCCTTTTTCATTTATAGCTTAATGCTTAATCATTGCAGTAATTATTTTTCAATCACTTTGCTTGCTTGGTCTTTGATTTTGTGGTGAGCTATGGGGTGTATGCTTTTCATGTGTGGTTTTTCTTGCGTGTGTGCATGAGTTTTGAAAAATGCATACTTATATAAAACTAAAAGCTATAACTTGTCTAAATTCATACATGCTGCTAGGAGCAGGGTTGTTTCTCAGATCCAAAAGCTTTTTACTTCAGACCACATTGCCTCTGTTGAAGAATTCTGCTAAATGCAAGTTTTTCATGTATGCACTTTGGCTATGTGCAACAAGTTTACTTGTTGGGACTATCTCAGTCTCCTCTGGCTATGGTAATAAAATAGAGAAAAGAACAAAATAATGTAAACAATATAAATTCAATGTTCATAGTTCTGATAGCTAGAAAGTCCATAGTAAATGTGTTGGCAGATTCATCATCCCGTGAGGGTGTGCTTCACAGCAGCTTTCTGCCTGTGCTCTTACCTGGCAGGAGAGATGAGATAGTTCTGTGGAGTCTCTTTTGTGAGGTCACAAATCCTTATCATGAGAACTCCACCTTCATACTTTAGGCACGTTCCAAGGCTGAACTGCCTAATACCATTGCCTTGGGGAAATACAAATACATGGATTATTTTTCTTTCCTTACTATGTTTCATTGGCGTATTTGATCATTTCCATGCCTGTACTCTGCTGCTTTAGTTGGTATAACTTTGTAGCATATTTTAAAGTTAGGTATTGCTATGATTCCAATACTGAGCAAGTCATTTTTTATCTACAGTACTAACTCACAGGACAGGAGTAATTTTCACAGAAATGCTCTAAGGAAAGCTTGGTTAGTCTTGTTGGCTTTGATCTGGACTGCTTAGATCTTCAGGCAAAGCTGCAGCTCGCAGGAGACAGTGTGCACTCGCCTTTCCTGGCAGAGGTGCCAATTCTGTCCTGTCTACCTGGTGATGTGGTGACTTTCTGTGGCTGTATCAATGAAACCTGACTGATAGGTCTTGTTGCTCACACATTGCTATCTTCAATGCTTATGATTGTCACAATTCTTCTTAGAATATTTTACCATTATGTGCGTTTCACAAATCAATTCTACTTCATTTCATTCATGGAAAATATGAACATATATTTAATATATTCTCTTCATTCAATAATTATTAAAGATTATTTTTGCGATATTTTGCAATATGCTCTGGACATATAAAACAATATAATGAAGTTTATGTCTTCTTCAATATAAAAATGTAGATGACTGCAAAAGATACAGCTGATTTCTGGGGTATTCAGAAATATAAATAAAAGTAAAAAATAAAATAAGAACACATCACCAATGGTCACACAGCTCATGACAAAGGTTAATCTTTCCTCAAAACTTTTGAGGAAAGAGTGGTCAAAAGGTGAGTCTATTGTACAGCCCTTTGCAATTTATAACTTACTCTGGTCATTTAGGATTAGGGAGCATGTTTCCATTTGGCAGTTGACTCTGTTGTGACTGTCAAATTGCATAGGATTTTTTTTAGACAGACATTCTATAATGTGTTCAGTCAGTTCTTTAAAAACCAATGCGAGGGGCTGAGAGATGGCTCAGGGATTAAGACTCTGTCTCATAAGCAGAAGGTCCTGAGTTCAGATGCTAGGTACCACCAAAAAATGCCAGGTGAAAATGGCGGTGACCTGTACTTCCAGGCCCTAGTGCACAGAGTCTGGGAAATCCTAGAGCAAAGAAAGGAGATAGAAGCAATCAAGGATGATTCTGGAAGTCACCCTTCGTCCTCCACAGGAACACAGTGCCCTCAGACAGACAGACAGACAGACAGACAGACAGACAGACAGACAGACAGACAGACACACACACACACACACACACACACACACACACACTCACAAAGTTGATAGGTACCCCATTCCCCTCCCTCCCTTCACCCCTCCCTGGATCCCCTAACTCTCTCCCGGTCTTGCCCCTTCCCTTCCCTCCTTCCTCCCCTTCTCCCAGTGGGCTCCCCCCCCATTCCTGGAACATCCTTTAGTGTGCATGTCAAACTTCCCTCTGGGTCCTCCTCTCTGATGAGGTGTAAGGACTCAGCAGCATTGCCTAGAGCTCTTTTTTTTTTTTTTTTTTTAACAACCCAGTGAGATAGCTCAGCCAGTAAGGTGCCTGATCTCACACCTGGCAACTTGAGTTCAACCCCTGGAAGTCAACATGGTGATGCTCTTTGTCACCTGTTCATATTATATATAACTTGCTACACTTGTCCAAAGTTGTTGATGTTCCACTTTTAAGAATTGTTTTGTGGGCTGGGGAGATAGCAAACTCAGTAAGTATTTGAGTTTGATCCCCAGAACCCGCATGAAAAGAGTTGGCTGTGGTGACTGGCACAGTTATATTTTCAGGCAGTTCTCTGGGGCTTGATAGTCAGCCAGCCTAGCCTAACAAGCAGGCTCCAGGCCAGTGAGAGACCTGTATCATGAGGTGGATGACATTTGTTAGGAGTGATACCTGAGGTTGTCTTCAGGTTTCCCTGAGCAGGCACACACACACATGCACACACACACATTCACAAAATAGTTCCTCATGCACTGCTTTGAAACACTACCCCAATTTTTCAAAGTGTATCCAGCTTACTGTAATTGTATTGAAAAGTCACTTGAGTCACAAGTGCCATTGGGAATCTCTCAGCAGAGCTAGAGGCCATCACTTAATGTCATGAGACCTGGTACTGATTTAAATGAACTACTACTTGGACAATTCCTGAATTTTCTTGATATGTAAATACAATCTATTTCATGTGTATGTTCCCTATCTTTCCACATTTTATTAATAACCAGTGTTGAAAAGACCTACCTGGGATTCGGACAAGCTGTCTTTCTTTTCCTTCATCTTTTCTTCTTGCTAAAAATTCCTGGGAGGGATGTAACTTTTTCTTTTTCAGTACCATGTTGCATACATATTTCTGTTATGTAACTCTTTCAAAAAAAAGGTCTTCTATTGAAAAAAAATGTGAGGGATGCACAAAAAAAGGAGGGAAAAGAAACAAGTGTAGAGAGGAAATGTGTTTGTTTTTATAAGGTATATGGTAACATGCCTGACTTCTCTCTCACAGATATGGCAAACACATTTGTGGAAGCCCTTCCAGTAACTGTGCATTTTACCTGGGAATTCTGTTTACCAGAGTGGTCCAAACAGATGATCCATGAAAATGAGCTAACAAAATGAATGGATAATATTTAGAAACCTTTATGTTAGAATGTATATAGAGTATTTATCTCTTGTTGGGTAAATGAAATGTATGAGAATTGGCCCTTAAATGCACATATTTCACATGATTGGAATAACTATTTTCTAAAACCCCCTTTTTGGTAAGCAAATGCTCACAGTAGTGTTCTTTTTAATATATTGTCTATATACTGAGTTACACACAATTTTTGAATGTGTGGTGGTGATTTTAAATCATAAACTTCACTAGACTAAGGCACATCTAGGGTGCTATAGAAATATATATGCTTTTTAGCATGTCTGTGAGGTGTTTATAGAAAGGTTTATCTGAGGACAGACAATTGTCTCACATCCAGGGAGTGGCATCATCCCATGGGATGGGGTCTGGACTTAGCAAAAAGAAAACAAAAAAGGAGGAAGCCAGGTAAACATCAACCATTGACTTTTTTTCTGCTCTTTGAAATACACAGATATGAACAAGCCAACTACCATGAGTTCTCTGCCATGATGGGCTTGTAACCCTTTAAGCCACCAACCAAAGTAAACTCCTTTCTTTCAATTGTTTTCTTTCAAGTATTGGTCAAGGTAGTGAAGCAAGTAATTAATACATTTTTTAAAAAATTTATTTATTATTTATTCAATTGTGCATGTATGCATGTGCACGTGTGTATGTTTGTGTGTGTGTGTGTATGTAGAACCATGGACGAATTTGGGAACCACCATGGATGCCTCCACCTCCTCCTTGTTACTCTGCCCCGGAATTCAAATGCTCCGCCCTACCAGGACCAGAAACGCAGGTTGCCCTGCTCCTCCCCCCCCCCCCTCCCCCGCGTCTATATGTGGAGTTTAGTATCCGAACTCAGGACCTTCTGCCTGCAAGGCAGAGACTTAACCCCTGAGCCACCTCTCCAGCCCCGTAATTAATACATTATATGATGCAGAATCACATTCCAATTTGAGTTTAAGGCTAAACATTATTTATAGGAGCCAGAGTAAACAACAAATAAGCAGGTTAAAATTCGGATGACGCTCCCTTTACCCCACCCCGCTCCACCGGTTGTGATGCGCGTGGTCCAGCCGGGCCTCACCCCGCGACCTAGGTAAACTCCGCCTGCGCCCACCCACCAGGACCCCAGGTCAGCCCAAGGGACCCGGCTCCGACCCCACCATCCAGCTGGAGCCGCGCGCAGGGCCGAGGGACGAGGAGGACCTCCCCCTGTGCCCGGGCCCGCCCCAGCTCCCCACAGGTTAAATAGCTCCACGCCAATGCCCCCATCCTCCCTTTCACCCCACCACCAGCCGGGACTCACCCAGGGCCTAGGTAAGCCCCGCCCACACCCACCCACCAGAACCCCAGGTCAGCCCAAAGGGACCCGGCTCCGACTTCCACCATCCAGCCTGAGCCGCGCTCAGGGCCGAGGGAAGAGGAGGACCTCCCCCTGCGCCTGGTCCAGCCGGGCCTCACCCACGACCTAGGTAGGTAAGCTCTGTCCCTGCACACTCCCAGAACCCCAGGCCAAATAATTCAGTTTAGTGAAATTGAAACATCCTAAGAGTTAAAACGACAATGCCAAAGTCAAAGTGCAAATCCATGAGAAGCAACACTCAAGTAAACAAATTTCCCACTGAAGAAACTAATCCCATAATGTTAGACTCCAACCAGAACAAACCCACGGAAAAAAGCCAAGAAAACCTGACCCAGGATAACGATTTTCAAAATATGATCATTACCATGTTCAATACTATGAAAGAGGAAATCCGGGAGGAATTACATAATCGAATCAATCACTTTGAAGAGGAACACAACAGACATTTGGAGGAGTTGAGAAAAACAGTGCAAGAAACAAAAAGAGGCATAGAACAGTTAAAACAAACTCAAGCAGAGTTTAAAACTGAGCTACAAGACAAGTTATCTTCAACCTAGAAGGCCACAGAGAGTCTTATCAACAGAACTAATGAAGCAGAAAACAGAATTTCAGACCTTGAAGATAAAGTGGGAGTACTGACCAGTTCAATGGAAGAGGTTGTTAAAGCCAAAAAGATACTTGAGAGAAATATCCAAGAGATATGGGACACCCTGAAGAAGCCTAACATGCGTATTCATGGAATACCAGAGCAAGACTCTCAAAATACCACCCCTGAGGAAATTTTTCAAACGATCATCAAGGAAAACTTTCCTCATCTAAAAAAAGAGAGGCCCATCCATATACAAGAGGCATTCCGCACCCCAAACAGATACGACCAAAACAGAAGCACATCACGGCAAATAATAGTTAAAACACTCCACATTCAAGATAAAGAACTGGTGCTGAGAGCTTCAAGGGAGAAAAAACAAGTCACTTTTAAAGGTAAACCTATTAAAATAACAAATGACTTCTCAGTCGAAACAGTAAAAGCAAGAAGAGCTTGGAGAGACATACTTCAAGTATTGAATGAGCAAAAATGTCAACCCAGGCTAATTTACCCTGCAAAACTATCAGTCATGATTAAGGGAGAAAGAAAAATTTTCCAGCACAAAGACAACTTGAAGGGATACATGTCCACCAAACCAGGCCTTCAAAAAATGCTAGAAATGATACTCAAGCGTGAAGAAAAAAACAGGCATATCCAGGAGAACAGAAGGCAAATATAACACCATTAAAAGCGAAGCAATATACTTATAAAAACTACTAAACATAATAAATGTCTGGAATTAAAAATAGTTTCTCCATTATAACACTAAATGTTAATGGAATTAATTCACCGATCAAGAGACACAGATTACAAACTTGGATTAAAAATCACAATCCATCAATCTGCTGCCTGCAGGAAACCCATCTCACCACAAAAGATAGGCACGCTCTAAAAATAAAAGGCTGGTCAATAATTCTACAAGCAAATGGAAGCAGAAAACAGGCAGGAGTAGCCATTATGCTATCAGACAAAGTGGACTTCAAACCAAAGAAAATTATAAGAGACACGGATGGATACTACATTTTAGTCACAGGTACAATTCACCAGGAAGACTTTACAATACTGAACATATATGCACCCAATACGGGCCCTTCCACATTCATTAAGAAAACCCTACAGCGTCTAAAGCAAGAAATCAACCCCCAAACGATAATTCTTCGAGACTTCAACACCGCCCTCTCAACATGGGATAGATCAACAGGTCAAAAGCTTAACAGAGACACTTTGGAACTTAATCAAACCCTGAAAGCAATGGACCTTACAGATCTCTATCGAACTTTTCACCCACGCACCAAAAAATACACATTTTTCTCAGCAGCACACGGAACTTTCTCCAAAATAAATGACATATTGGGCCACAAAACGAATCTACACATATACAAGAAAGTTGAAATTCTAAACTGTGCCCTATCAGACCACCACGGCCTAAAGCTGGACATCCACAACATATCAAACAAGAGAAAATACACTAACTCCTGGAAACTTAACACTATGATGCTGAATGAGAACTGGATTCAGGAAGAAATTAAAAAGGAAATTCAAGATTTCCTGAAAGTGAATGATAACGAAAATACAACTTACCAAAATCTCTGGGACACAATGAAAGGTATTCTAAGAGGTAAGTTCATAGCTCTTAATGCCTACATCAAAAAAATGGAAACATCAGAAATAAACAACTTAACAATGCAGCTTAAAGCTTTAGAGAAACTAGAGCAATCTGATCCCAAAAGTAGTAGAAGAGAGATTAGCAAAATAAAGGGAGAAATATCTGAAATCGAGATTAAGAAAATGATAGAAAAAATCAACCAGTCAAAAAGCTGGTTCTTTGAAAATATCAATAACATTGATACACCCCTAGCTAAATTAACCAAAAGCAGGAGAGAGAAAACCCAAATTAACAAAATCAGAAATGAACATGGAGTTATCACTACTGATACCCAAGAAATCCAGAGAATTATAACATCCTATTTCAAAAACTTATACTCTGTGAAGTTTGACAACACAAAAGAGATGGATGAATTCCTAAGTAAACACAACTTACCTAAATTGAATCAGGAAGTTGTGAATTATTTAAATAGTCCTATAACATACAAGGAAATTGAGGAAGTAATCTCAAATCTTCCCACCAAAAAATGTCCTGGACCAGATGGATTCAGCACAGAGTTCTACCAGACATTTAAGGAGTTAATAATACCAATACTCCTTAAACTGTTCCATCAAATAGCAAAGGAAGGAACACTACCAAATTCCTTCTATGAAGCTAATATCGTCTTAATCCCAAAACCTAATAAAGATTCACTTAGAAAAGAAAACTATAGGCCGATCTCTCTGATGAACACAGACGCAAAGATTCTCAACAAAGTCTTAGCAAATCGGATTAAAAAACATATTAAAAAGATGATTCACGGGGACCAAGTAGGCTTCATACCCAGCACACAAGGTTGGTTCAGCATACGCAAATCAATAAATGTAATTCATCTTGTAAACCAGTTCAAAGTCCAAGACCACTCTCGATAGAAGCAGAAAAAGCTTTTGACAAGATCCAACAGCCTTTTATGATCAAAACGCTAGAGACAGTAGGAATGGAAAGAACCTTTATCAATATAATGAAAGCTGTATACTACAAGCCCACAGCAAGGATTATGTTCAATGGGGACCAATTGGAAGCATTCCCACTTCAATCAGGAACTAGACAATGCTGTCCACTGTCACCACTTCTATTCAATATTGTACTTGAAGTCTTAGCTGAAGCCATAAGACAAGAAAGGGACATAGGGATTCAAATTGGCAAGGAAGAAGTCAAACTATCCCTATTTATAGATGACATGATCTTATACCTGAGTGATCCCAAAAACTCCACCAGGAAGCTCCTGGAACTAATTGAGAAGTTCAGCAGGGTGGCAGGATACAAAATAAATGTGCAAAAGTTAGAGGCCTTCCTATATGCCTAGAATGAAAGTAGTGAAAAAGCCCTGAGAGAAACAATCCCATTTACTATAACCCCTAAAAAAATGAAATACCTTGGTATAAACCTAACCAAGGAGGTAAAAGACCTTTACAATGAAAACTTTAAAACCCTAAAGAAAGAAATTGCAGAAGACAACAGAAGGTGGAAAGACCTCCCTTGTTCCTGGATTGGCAGAATCAACATCGTAAAAATGACCATCCTACCAAAGGCAATATACAGATTCAATGCTATACCAATCAAAATCCCAAATTCTTCAAAGAAGTTGATCAAACAATCTCAAAGTTCATATGGAGGCACAAAAGTCCCAGGATTGCAAAAACAATCCTGAGTAACAAAAACACTGCTGGAGGTATTGCCATACCAAACCTAAGTCTATACTACAAATCCATAGTTATAAAGACAGCCTGGTACTGGCTCCAAAATAGACACACAGATCAATGGATAAGGGTTGAAGATCCAGATATAAGCCCACAAAATTACAGGCATTTGGTTTTTGACAAAGGGGCCCAAAGAATCCATTGGGAAAAGAACAGCATCTTCAACAAATGGTGCTGGCAAAACTGGATCTCCACATGCAGAAGATTAAAGCTGGACCCATACTTGTCACCATGTACAAGACTTAATTCCAAATGGATCAAGGACCTTGATATCAGGCCAGAGACTATAAAAACCATAGTTGAAAGGATAGTGAACTCCCTCGAGCTGATTGGGCTAGGCCAACATTTCCTAAACAGACATCCAATGGCACAGTCACTGCTACCAACTCTCAACAGTTGGGATCTTGTGAAATTAAAGAGCTTCTGTTCAGATAAAGAGATTGTAACGGGAGCTCAAAGGCAACCCACAGAATGGGAGAAAATCTTCACTAACCACACATGTGATAGAACTCTGCTGTCCAGAGTGCACAGAGAACTTAGAAAACTAAACACCAAGGAAACCAATGGCCCAATTAAGAAATGGGCCCTGGAACTTAAAAGAAACTTTACCAGGGATGAAATTAAAATGTCTAACAAATATCTGAAAAAATGCTCCACTTCCTTAGCCATCAGGGAAATACAAATCAAAACTTCCCTGAGATATCATCTCACCCCGGTCAGGATGGCAAAAATCCACAATACAAACAACACCAAATGTTGGAGAGGATGTGGAGAGAGGGGAACTCTCCTACATTGTTGGTGGGAATGCAGGCTCATACGGCCACTCTGGCGAGCTGTCTGGAGATTCTTAAAGAAATTAAAGATTGAAATGCCATATGACCCTGCTATTCCACTTTTGGGAATAACCCCCCATACAGCAGAGGTTCACCTCGATAGCACAAGCACGACCATGTTCATAGCAGCACTGTTTACAATAGCAAAGTCATGGATTCAGCCCAAATGTCCAACAGTTGACGAGTGGATAAGGAAAAGGTGGTACATCTATACAATGGAGTACTACTCAGCCATCAAAAATGATGAATTACTGGAATTTGCTGGGACATGGATGTCATTAGAAACAATTATATTAAGTGAAGTATCCCAATCCCAGAAAGTTAAGCGCCATATGTACTCCCTAACAGGTGGCTCTGAGTACCAAACCCACCCAGCCCACCTAGAGACAGTAATTCCAAGGATTATGAACAGGAAGGATGGGGTAGGAGGGCCACACCAGAAACAAGGAGAGAAGGGACCATGTTACAGCAAGGAAAATAGGCCTCTATCAAGGACCCAAATAAGTAATGAGACATCTGATTAAATTCACAGACTTTTGTTCCTGATCATTTACTATTGAGGGGGTGTGATCTCACCAGAAGAGGAGGGCATATAGTCTGGCAGATAAAAAGTAACCATTTTGCAAATGGGTGATAGACCCCTCCCTCACTGTGGTTTCCTACTTTTATTACATCTACCTGTGAATGTCCTTTTATCACAAGACTCTAGTTTAACAGCTTTTTGTCTCTGGCCAGGGGGTAACATACAATGCCCACCAGGATGGAGTGAAGGGCATTGCAGGAGCAGCAAAACTGCAAAAGAAAATCAACAAACCACAATCCAGAACTTCAGAGACTCTATATCAACCACCTAGAACTAGGCCAGCTTAATCTCTCCCCATCCTGGAGCTCAGGGACATTTGCGGAAGAGGGGGCAGTAAGAGTGTAAGAGCAAAAGGATGGGAGGAGCAATGATATGTAAGATACTCCATACTAGTTAGGGCTGAAGCAATCATAATTGGACTTTGCATGCCCTGCGCATTGTCCAACACACTGTTGATCTCACAAAGTCTAGCATCTGCTAAAGGCACCAAGATCCTTGGAGGCAAAGGATTGGCAGCCACAGCAGTGTTCCTATACCTAAGGGGAACACGGGAAAGGGTTTAGGGAAAGGCCACTGGGTCCTTGTAAGTCATCTGAGAGGAGGGCCCAGAGGAATATCAGGCATGCACAAGAAAGGACTCTCTGGGAATTGGGGCGAGAGGCACTGGGGGATGGGGAGGGAGGGGGGTGGGGAGGGAGAGCAGGGGATATGGGGGGGGAGGAGGGAGGGAGGGAACTGGTGTACCTATTAAGTTTGTATGAGCTGAAATAATAATAAAAAATGTATTAATAAAAAAATTCGGATGACTTTCTTAAAGTTTTAGCCTTCAGTATTAAGTTTTGACAAAAATACTAGCATGCAAACTGTACATTTCATTGCAGAGATCCAAGTCTTGTCAATATTGCTAAGTGTAGGTACATTATTTTCATTTGTAAATTACTTTGTAGGATACAATGTACTTCTGTTTTCATCATATCATTGGCTCCAAATCTGTCTCTGATATCTGTCCCTCATCATCTCTCATCTTCTGGACATTATTAATTGTATAATATTAGTCTTTGACTCAATACATACATTTATAATATTCTATACATAAGTTAGTAGAATCTTCATTCTCTTTTCACGCTTAATTTTTCTGTACTTTGTTTCACTTGCAAATCTTATGTAGAAATTGTTCCGCATGTACACATAAAGTATTATCTTATTTTTAAAAAATGGTAGATAGAATTTTCACTTTTTGAGTGAATCATTATTTAATGAAACAGGAACTTTCAGATGAACACTATTTCAAATCTTTTAGCATGGTAAAAAATATAAAACACTTGGATGTTTCATTTTACTTATGTAGAAATATTTAATTCAAAAAAAACTTCATGATGCTGTCAGATGAAAAGGTGTGAATATGTAAAATTCTGATGGATGTTGCTCAGTTGTCTTCTTGAGATATTTGCATCAATTTAAACTTTTACCAAAAAGGCCTATTTCAACACTCTTTTTGCCAGTGCCATTTTATCATACTTCTGTATATATTTCAATCTGATACACTGAAATATAATATCTTTTTTGTTTCAATTTTCAATTACCATATTGTGAGTGAAATATAGCATTATATAATATAAAATTATTACATTTACCTCTTTTGTAAAGTATCTCATTTTAATAGTCTTTTTGAAAACAATTTATTAGCAATAGCTCCTATTTACTTGATGAATTTGTTCTTATGGGGGGAAATTTGACTCTTTAGAATCTAAATGTGATGCTGTTGCCATTAAATGAAGCAAAATATCATTTCCAATGATATTACAGAATTTGAAAATCTTTTACATTATTTATTTGCATGTAATGATACTCCTGATTGTTTCCTTCTTTCCTTAATCAATTGCAGTGCTGGTGAATCCCAACTTTTCCCTAATTTTGATTACTATGTACAATTTTGAATACCCACCAAGCATAACCTTATCGTCTCTGACTGCTGTAATCCATGGAAGTACATTTGTGGACAACTGGGTATGGGAAAAGGAAGTGCAATGACTTTCAGTGACAACCTTAGAAAATCAGCAGACAGGGAAAGATGCAACATCCTGGAAAATACTTTCCTTGTCCTGGAAACATTTTGCCAGAATATCTGGAAGCTAATAAACCAAATAAACTCCTCATAAGCTCACACTATCTCTTTAATTTTATAGTAACGTGAATCTCTTCACTTTTTCCTGAGAGTTTATGGTGTGTATGTGTGTGTGTGCGCGCGCTCATGTTAGCTGTTTCCCTGAGTTTGTTCCTTCACAGACTTAGTCCAAAGCAATTTCCTGCTCTAAATTTCTGAATTTACCTTATTAGATGATATAGCCTTTCATGTCTGCTGATTTTTTGGGATTGCCCCCGAAAGAAAACTGTTGCATTCTTTCCCATGCCCTGCTGTCCACAGATGGATCTTGGTAGATTACAGCAAGCCAAACACAAATTCCCCAAACATAAAGAATAGATTGTAATTGAGAAGCCTTTGTGTTTTCATGTCATTCATGTGGAGCAATAACACAAAACTCTCCTTGTTTCTGGAAAACAGAAAGGACCTCTTAACTCACCAAGAACTTAAATCTGCTGAAATACAGTGGGTGGGCTGATGTGTGAATCCTGGACTGGTACAATGGAAGTGCTGTGAGCAGCTCATTCTCAAGCTATATATGCTGTGAAATTTGCACCTATAAATAGTAGTTAGGTAAAAGGTTGAGAGGAATTAAAAAATTGTTCAATGGATTACCATGGGAATAATGGAAGGAGTTGGGAAATTAACATTATAAAAAAGGCTAGGGTGACTTTAGCTTGAAAAAAGAGTTGCCAGAGTACATTTCAAATTAAAAAATATGTGGGAAAGATGGTGGCTCATTGGCTTTCTTCAGGACGTAATTGAAGAGGACTATGGAATTTAGGAAGAAGAATTTGGGTTAGAAATAATATGACTCTTCATTTGAAACTGTTACTCATTTAAAAATGAAGGTGTGTACTTTTCTCTTCGTATATTGCAATTAAATAGCATATAAAAAAGGCAAAGAGTGATTTTCACATGTGTGGAACTGCTTTGGAATGGCCAGAAGGCAAGATGGTTTCATGGAGTTTTGTAGTCCTGGCTATGGTCTCTGCCATCAGAAAATTTAATGCCGTCTTGGCTTCACTGCTTTCTATGTGGATGACCTTGGAAAGCCTCTCTTTTGAAGCCAGCCTCAATTTTCCACGGTGTTCTCCCAACTACTAGTGCTAGACAATGCATTCATTTCTAAAGGTAGAATATGCAAATATCTGTGATCTATACAAGAAATGAACTGCTTTTCTCTTATGAATAAACCTTCATGTGGACATCTGCAGCCATGTGCTTGCTCATTTCCAGGTCCTGTTTCATCTAGTTCCCCTAGTGTACATGACTTTCATTCCAAAGTAAGCTTAATTTTAGGCACATACTTGTTGTCTGCACTCTAATTATCAACAAGTGTAAGGAAAAGGTTTGCTCTTTTTAAAAATTTTTTTTTTTATTATTTATCCAATTGTGTGTGTGTGTGTGTGTATGTATGTGTTTGTAGAACCACCATGGACCGCCTCCACTTCCTGGTTTACTCTGCCCAGGATTCACAGGCTCTGCCCTATCAGCACCAGAAACGCAGGCCCGAACTCAGGATCTTCCACCTGCAAGGCAAAGGCTTAACCCCTGAGCCACCTCTCCAGCCCCAGAAAAGGCTTGGTCTTGAAGGCATATCCTGAAAGTTGCTCTTCCATTTCTAGCCTATGGGCCAGGACATAGATGCAAGGGGGACCACTAAAACCACGGAATTAGCGTAGAAACAGTCTTCATTTCGGGTAGCTATATATTCAGTGAGAAATCCTGGATTCTGTTAGATCAGATGCTTCGGGATAAACACAGCTGTTGAAAGAGGAGATGTTCAGGAAGAGTTAGCAACTTATGCTACAGTGTAGAAAATGCTTACCACGGAATCTGGCAGGAAGTAGAAACTCTGATAATGGTTATCATTGCAAACTCAGGTCCATTTGTCCAGAGTCACACCAACTGCTTTCACCAGGGGTGTTTCCGAGGCATTAGCAACACATTTTTAAAACATGAAATCATTATATTACTTTTTATTTCCTCTCTTCTCTATTTACCCACTCACAGCATATCACTCAATCTCTTGTGCGTTCATTTTCTAGTTTTTTTTTTTTTTAAAGTATCTTCTGTGCTTCACTTATTACAGCTAAACACTTTCAAAGAACTGTTTTTCTCTTTGGGAAATGCCCCTAGATTGAGACTGCTTATTTTTCTCTTAAAGTCTATTTTCTTAATTTCTCAACACTTCAGAATGGTTCACACACCCTTCATCATCCGATTTTAGTTTATTAGTCATCTACCTCAGCTACTGCATGACAAAAAGATGAGAATAAATCTATTTAAAATATATTAAAACTTTAACTCTATATTTTATTTGATATAAAAACAGAAAAAGCAGTGCTTTAGATATTAAAAAACAAAACAAATTTATTTTAATTAACTATTGGTGCTTATTTGAAGTTCTAAAATCATCTCTTTCATTTTCTGTTACACTCTTTCTCTTTAATTTCTCATTTCTTACCTTTTGTGTTGTCAGATATACATAAGAAAGAGACGGAAAAAAAAAAGAAAAAAAGAAGAAAGAAGGAAAAAGAGATAGACAAATAGGGAGGTCACTGAAAAATCAAGGGTGGCCTGTGTTACGTAGTGTGATCCAGGCCAGCTTTGGATACATAGTGAGACACTATCTCAGACCACCAAATATAAAAATTAAGATGTGGATTCTTATTCTACTATTCGTTTGAAAATTAACATTGTATTATTTTATACCGAATAAAAAGTTTGAAATTAAAAAAAAGAAAGAGATAGAGAAATAGCCACAGAAATTTTGTTAATTCTTTCCTGGTTCAGTGCTCTCAAACATATCTGACACTGCTCTGAGAAGCAAACATTTTAGGCAAATTTTGGTTGATAATGTATTTAATTTTTAATGAAAATTGTGATGAAGAATCTAAATAAGCTAACAGTTTCATATGCTGCAATAAGTGCAAAATCAAAGTTTCATTTCAGAGTGAGAATCTGTATCTATGTATCAATAAATGGAAGAGTCACCATGAACATTAAATTCATACATATTCTTTTCCCTTGAATCATTCAGTCTTTACCTCAAGGCTAAAAGACTCAGAGGAAAGAGGGGACATTTCAGAATGTACCAACTTTTCCTCAATACTAATAAACATTCTCTATAGTCGATGTGGGATCAATCTCCTAATGAGCTTGCTTTTCATGTAGTTGAATCCTAGTTATTTTGTTGTAAATCCTTAATCTCTTTTCCTTGGTCTATTAACTGTTCATCTTAATTCTGTCTCTCTCTCTTCTCTCCCTCACCCTTCAACCCAGCCCTATGGGTGTACTTAGCACATGCTCTGCTAAGCCTTAAATTTAAGGCTCTTAGCCTTAAATTCTTCCCTTTGCACTAATGAAAAACTCATCTGTAGAAGAAGATAGGTTTGTCAGTAGAGTTATAAATGAAATTTGGTTAATATCACATATGTGTGTTTACTTGTGTTCATGAACACATGTGTATGCTTGAGTCTATATTTATGTATGTGATAGTTGATATCAAGAGTCATTGCTCTTCTACCTTACTCTTCTGAAACTCAGTCTCTAATTAAATCCAGAACTGCACTATAAAGCTAGACTAGCTAGCCAGCTTGCTCTGGGCATTTGCAGACTCTGCTTTCTGGAATTGGAATTACAGAAAACAACCACGCCTGGATGAGTATTTTTATGGGGTCTTCAGCACAAAGGACTTTAACTCTTGAACCATCTCCTCAGCCCTGTTCATCTGTAAATATTAAGGTAGACATACTAGTCCTGACTCAAAGTGTATATATACTATATGATAATTCTTACAATGACACTGGTCAAGAACGTCTATTCGGTCTCTTCATTTATTTCTACATCATTGGCAGAACCAGCAACTCAATTCCCAACTCTGTTTTAGGATTGCCAGATGAAGCCTGAGATCCTCATAAAACGCTAACATTTGGTATTTTCATTATTCCCTGATGCACAGATGCAGAAACGGTCAGATCTTGGACGCTTTTCAAAGTTTTTAAATCAAAAGATAACATCTGTGATTTGAACCCATTTGTCTGTCTTCCAATGCTGAACTTCACACACCATCAGACACTTGAAATAAGTTTAAAGTTCAAATGGTGGCGTTTTTGTGAGACTGAAATGTCAGCCTGTGTTGAAATTGGTATCTGCTGAATTGATGCAGGCTTTAAGATATTCTGGTCTCTCTAAATAAACATGACTAATAGCTGACAATTGTTATCAAGCACTCTAATTACTCCCTCAATGATAAAGACTTTCCTGAATAAATATTTTTCCATTCTCTGAAATTTTCTATTCTCTGTTTTTAAAACTATATATTTATTGTTTTTGTTGTTGAGGACCCAGATCTATTAATAAAACAATAAGCTTATTGTATATAGTTTACATGTATGTTGTGTTCCAGGTGTGAAATATCTCGCCATAGGCTCATGTGTTTATACACTTGGCCTCCAGCTGGTGGAGTTTTTTGGGGAAGTGAGGCCTGGCTACAGGAATTGCATGAGTGGGGTGAGCGTGGGCACGGTGTCTTGATGCTTACCTATCATTTGCCCCACTTCTTGTCCGAGCTCCCTCTGCTTCTTGGGTACTACTGACATGTGACTACCTACAAGGTTCTATAATCATGAGCCAACTACTTCAGTTGTTAAACTGGAATGGTGGACTCATACTACTTAACATCATTCTGGGTAAATCTTTTCTCCCTTACTTCTGTCATGTATTTGGTTGTAGAGACTAAGAAAGAAACTAAAAATAGAGTGTCAAAAGATTTGGGCTAGGGACATTATTCAGTAGGTAAAGTACCCATGAGTGTAAGGCAGTGACTGTGGATTCCCCAGAGCAAGATGATTAAATAGAATAACTAAATTTGCCAGCTTTGGGTTCATCAAGAAAACTTGGGCCAACATGTAAGGTGAAGAACAATTGAGGAAGACACCTGATGTCAACCTTTGGTCTATAAACACACACACACACACACACACACACACACACACTTTTATATGCACCCCCACACATGTTTACCCTCACATATGCAAATACATGGATAGCACATAGACACAAACCACAAAAGTTGTTACTAACACATACTTTTAGTTAACTTTTAGTTAATATTAATGTTTATGTTTGGCATGATTACCCAGAAATCTTATAAAGCGGTAGTTCTTACTGACTTCTTTTTTTCTAGGGACTATTGGCAACATCTAGAGAGATTTTAATATTTATAGTTAGGAGAGATAGTGGTATAAGTAAATAGATCTCATCTGAGAAAATACAAGACAGTCTTCATAACAAAGAATTATATGGTATAGGGATGGGAATGTACTGAGTTGGTAGAGTGCTTGCCTAACATAGGCAAAGTCCTGGGGTTGACCCAAAGTATATCCATGTGATTCCAGTATATGGACATGGATACAGGAAGATTAGAAGTTCAAGATCACCTTCAGCCACAGTGTGAGTTTTAAGTCAGCCTGGTATACATGAGAATTATTTGATATAAAATGTTAAAAGCGCCAAATCAAGAAGCTATGATTTGAAGTATTGTGACTACTATATTATATATGAAGAGATATCAGAGGTTAAGTTTATACAGTCTATGCTTAACCAAGCTTGGAATGAAAGGACATCTAGCTCAAAATCCCTACTTCCAAATGGAGGAGCATAGATAACTTTGATTCAGGAAGGTGATTATCAATACATGTGTACAATAAACTTATTTTAATGCCTAAAACATTTGATAGAGCTCACACGCAAGAAAGGAACAAAACTGGAATGATTTTAGAAAAAGTAGAATTGTTTATCTTTCATTTAATTGTTTCATTTTCTTTGTTCCCAAAAATGTTGTGGCTAGATGTTGAAGTTTTAAAAAAAACTTAGGTAATCAGATAAAATTATTCATGTTTCTAGGAACGAGTATCATCAAAATGATTCCATCATGACTTCATTTAAAATCTAGACATTATAATGGAACAAAATTGATGCCATGAAAACACTCGATTTATTGGTAAACTGCCTGAAATGCTAAATGCTCTTCTAAATGAGTTAATTATAGAGAATGCAAATAGATGATTTAGCTGATTGAAAAACAAAACTGTCTACTTAACCAGGCTTATTTTAGAGAAGCCCCTTTGCATCGCAGTTTCTATTTATATAAATATAAAGTACTGGGAGAAAGATTTACAGTGGTGTGTGTGTGTGTGTGTGTGTGTGTGTGTGTGTGTGTGTGTGTGTTTGTGTGTGAATATGTTTTCCCGTAAGCAATTTGCAGAGACCAGGCCTAGAAATGTCAGACTTCTATATGTGAAATATCCCCACCTCAATGCTGTTTCTTAGTGTTTCTACATAGTGTTTCCACAAGAGAAAATGAGAGACCATAGAGACACAAAGGGTAATTCTGATCTTACCCATATTCTGGAATCTGGGGGTGGAATGGGTGCTTCTAACTGCAGAGTGAGGCGTGGCTTCAAATGCAGATTCGGGTGAAGAAAACATTCTCCAGTCTATTTCCCCGATCTACTGATCTACTATTTCAGCTCTACCAGGTGTCTCTGAGACCCTGAGAACTCACTTTCTAGCATATTTCCCAAACAAAACAATCATCATTTTGTTTCTTAACCTGTTTCATCTAGCTTTGTAGAGCATGGGGTGTCTCTTTAATTCTTTCTTTCTGTTGAATGTACTAGAACTCTATAGGTGTAAGAAGTGCATATATCTAGAAGAGATCAGTAGCTACAACAAATGAGGATCTAGAATGGGGAACAGGCATATGAGTAAGTAATGTGTTCACACAAAGTAGAAACTGATATCACAGAAGACAAATGGCATACACTGAAATCTGAAATGAAATAACAAGCTAAATAAAGGTGTACTACAATAAATGTTACTGACTCTCACAGGAAAACAAAAGTCCTTATATGATGATGATTTGGAAACTACCAAAGTCCACTAAATAAAAGATGAAAGAGAGATCAGTACTTCCCTTTGCTTCTATCATGGCTAGATTGTCTTTACCTTTTCTGGCTAAGGTAGTCAAGAAAAGAAGCATGCTTTGTAGTTTTTTTTTTTTTTTTTTTTGGCCTTTTTTTTTTTTTATTTCCACTCATACAAACTTAACAGGTACACCGGTCCCCTCCCTTCCTCCACTTTGTAGTTATTTTGTGTCTTTCCTTTTTGGCATTAATGACTCGACAGGTGAGTCATTGATGTCAGATTTTGGCAGCTTTTCATATTTGGGACATTAAAGTTCTCTAAACATTTTATTCCTTGTGAAGGTTTTTCATAAATAGTGGGTTACCTTTGGGAAACATGCTAAATTTATTTTATAAGAATTTGCTCACTATTTATAATGATTTGCTAGAATAACCCAACGCTTTGCATAAAAGTAAAAATAAAAAAGCACAAAAAGTACCAGGAGACTGAGGTCAGTGAGAGATGTGTCTTTGGAGCTTCTTCCTTTTCCTTTTTTTTTTTTTTTTTTTTTGTTATTTTTATCCTTTAGCAGAGTGCTTGTGTTTCATCTTTAAAACTTGCAGTTTCTTTTCTTTCTTTTTTTTTTTTTTTGATCAGGGAGTCACTCAGTTAATCATTCTACTTTTCTGGTCGTCATTCTTTTTCTCATAACTCTGTGTCCTTGGTCTTCGGTTATAATATATTCTATCTAGGGACACTAATTAAACTTCCTCTTAAAGCTCTCTTCTGCTTTCTGGACATTCTTTCTCTGTAAAGAGGTCTTTTTCTTCTTTCTTCTACTTATCTTATTCATTCTCTCTTGTATTGCAGTCTATACTCAATTATCTGTGGATTATTAATGTCCATTTACATTTAAGTCTAAGGAAATTGTGAAGGGTTCTAGCCTCTATATGTGAAAAGACTACGGTTTGGAGCTTTTATATCATAGTGAACAGGTGAACCAGCTGCTTTGCATGAATTATGAATTACATAGAAAGTGGTTTCAGGGTGCGACATGAATGAAAGATATTTTTACTGCAGATTATGCTATATAAAAGATTGGAGTGCAACTGCTTCCTTGTTTGCAGTTCTGCTCTATCTTCCTCTTGCTGTTTGTTCTTATACTATATCTAAATTAGACTATTTACATTTCCTGCCTGACAGGTGCTTTCCTATGTCTGTCATAGTCTGGGATAGAGCTTCAGCAGGTAGTTTTTTTTTTTTTTTCTTTTCTCAATTTCCATATTGTAGAAGTTTGTTGAATGCAGCTGTTTGGGGGATGATCCTACTTCTGTTATCTTTAATTATTATACTTTGTGATTTTAATTAGTACTCTATTATAATCTCAGTGAGGTCGACAAAGGAAGAAACATGAAATAATGGACCAAACCTGACATTTTGAGTTGAATCTCACACAATGTTTGTTTGAAGACGATGACAGTAAACAGAAATATAGGTGCTCGAAAAGTGTTTGTGAGTCTGTTCATTCCCTACTACTTCAAATGTCTTAGATTACAGAGTTTTAGAATTATCTGGAAAGCAAACATAATGAGAAGGCATATTAATGCCATAAGTCTGTGATGTGGGGCCATTGATGTCTTTTTTGTTCTTGAGAGTTGTCATATTTTGAATCCAAATACAACTATTTAAATATATCTAAAATATAATTTTTCTCTGATTACTAATTTTATTTTGTGACCTTTTATCTTATCACAAAACTTTTTCAGAATTTTATGATTATTTCAAATCTTGTATATAAGTTGCAGTTTGATAGAATTATCCAATGATACGGGGAAGAGAATATATTATCACAGCAAGAAAGTTGAGGGAAATAGCAGAAGTCCAAAGTGTGATTGTTGGCAATCCCCAGTTATCATGAACGAAACTGGTGAATTTGTCAAGGGCCATCTGTGTATGGCAATGGCCCAGAAGTCTCTGTAAATTGACAGGATCGGTAGTTAGGAAAGAATTCTGGTCATGGGTGAAGGCAAACTGGAGCCTTTGAGGACCGAGGTCACCCTGACCTGGCAAACTGGATCCATTTCTGAACAATATGAAAGCACATATCACTCATGACATCCATCTAATGCTGGCAGTGAGGTGATATGATTTACAATTAAAGTTGAAGGTGACAACACTCCTCACTTAGAGCTCACAGATTCTGAAGGAGGACATCAGGTGTGGCTGGAGGACTTTTCGGCCAGCTGTTGACCCTTCCACTGGAGTAAATGGGTAGATCAGAAATAAGTGACAGTGACTATCTACAGTAATATCTGGGGTCGGGAACTAATTTAATGACACAATGCCTGTTTTTGTACCTTTGCCTTTCAAAGCTCACCAGATTTCTCACCATCAGCTGGAACGATTGATTCTGAATTGAGAACTTTGGGTACTTGGTTCCAGCTTGTTAAGATGATAAAAAATGGATCTTATACTGTAGGAATGTGAAGCTATTGAAAAATCATTTGAAAAAAGAACTCCCAGATTTTTCAGAATATGCAAGTAAATATACCACAGTTGTTCTGTGAAAACAAACTTAGTGAACAAGTTCATATGCATGTACATATTCTGGTCAACAGAGGGAAACCACAAATAAAGGACAATTTGTCCTCAAAGAGCTTACAGTAAGATTAGTTAGATAAAGAAAACACAATCTCTAAGTATATTTAGCTAAGTGCCTGGTGTTCAGTGATAGTCTTGTGCAGATATCATTGGGCAAGCCTACTGAGCAGGAATTCTATACTCTTGTGGAACTTACGTTCTGGTAATCAGTTTTGTATCCATTACAAAAGCAAGTGATGAATATGAATTGATGTGAGAAGATGTATTCAGTGAAGACCGAGTGGTCTAAGGAAGACTTCCTTGTAGAGGTGAATTTGAAGAGTCAGTTTTAGACAAATGTAAAAGGTAGGACTGAGTAGAAATGGAACATCTTAGATAAGTACACAGGTCCCCTGCCCTCTGGTTAGATAAGAGAATGGTGGAGGAAGCTGGTGTACTAAGCATGAATGAGGTCATGCAGAGAACAATATACTATTGTTCATGAAAACAATGGAAGCAACTGAAAGATGAAAACTATCAATGAAACATTTGATTAACTGATTATGTTTGCAGTGTTGGGGATCAAATTTGGAACTTGTACATGCCAGACAAGAACTCTACCACTGATAAATCTTTCAGCTGCAAATATTTTGCTGTTACATTAAGATATATAATGAATAGGGCTATAATGCTTTTGAAGTACACACATATAAAACTCTTTTAATTGCTTCTCACAAAACCTTCAGATGAAATGTTTATAGTTTTGAATTCTGGCTTTAGGTATCATATGCTTGTTATATCTGGCAGTAAGAATTGGCAATTTATAGTACTTGGTGCACCTTTTGCTCTTATGCTCTCAATATAATTTTATTACCTTTTCAGTTAAATAAGAAATGGATTTAAATAGAGACATTTGATTACTTCTCATTGGACATTAGTACATAGCAGAGCCAGGACGACCAATGTTTGAGGCATATTTCGCATACATGTCTTTTTAACTCCTTTCCATAGATTTTAGCTGATGTTTCACCCTTGTCTGATATTGTAACTGACAGTTTCTATTTTGAACTTTTAGGGATCCTGCTGAAGTGCATTGTTTTCCTTCTCATGCAGAAGTTATTTTGCACATTGGTATTTCATTATAACTGCTTTTACTGTTATTAGTCTCTCTCCCTCTTTAGATATTCCAAAATTTTGTCAAAGTCTCTTATGAGCTTGTATCTCTTTTGTTATTCTTTTCCTCATGTGTTTGCTCTTTAAAAAAGTATTTGATGTCTCTTTTCTTGGTTATTGGGAGAAAGGATACAATCATTTACTTTTCAATCTGTATCTTTAAACATTTCAGATAGATTTGGAGAAGTTTACCCTGGAATTACAGTAAAAAGTAACAGAAAAGGGATAGCAATAGAGACATTCATCCAAATTTGCAATTAAATTGAGATTGAATTAAGATTGTGTTATGGGAGATGTAATAAGGAAAACAATGAGCCATAGAGCTGCTAATCATCCTGGCCTGGTGACATAGGCTTGTAATTCTAGCAACTCAGGTGGCTAAGGCAGGAGGATTTTAAATTCCATGCTTGCTTATACTTCAGTGTGAGTTTAAGGCCTGGAATTTAACAAGACCAGGTCTCAAAATAAAAGAAAAAAAAAGTTTGGGAATACTGTTTGGAGGCAGAACCTTTGCTTATCATGCTAAAATATCCTAGATTCTTCCAGTACTACACATCAAGCAATTTAGTAGTCTCCCAACCAAAGAGAAAAAAAAAAGAGAGAAAGGAAACACATCAGTTAATGAATTGAAAACCATGGGCTAAGACACTCTCTGATTTTGAAGCATAAAAAGAGTGAAAAGAAACTCCCTAAATCCCTTACTTCAACATTTGGAGTGATTTTGCTCAGCAGGGAAGCAAATCCAGTAAAAAGAATAGAGTAGCTTTTAAAACCTTATTAGTAATGTGTTATCTATTGGACATAGTAAATTGGTCTTCTGTTTCATGTCCATGTGGACAATTTGGTGGAGTTGAGATTGTGGCAGGAGAGAGCAATATTAGAATGTTACAAGTTCAAAGTAAGAGAGCTCTTTTTTTTTTCTTTTTGTAAAATTCAGAAAATAGGAAATTAGAATCAGTAGAGGCAACATATTGACACAACTTTCAGGAGATTAACAAGAGGTGAATGAATCTAGGACTTTTGGCCACTTGGTAAACTATCTGAATGGACTGTAGAGCTGTATGAAACAATGATACAATATTTTTTGTTTCCTCTGGGTTGAACATAATTGTTGTGGTTTTGAAGCAGAGCAGCTGTGAGAACGCACTTGAGGCTCTCAGATTTTGGCTCTTAAAAATTCCTTCTTGGAGGAAGGAAGAGGGAAGTGAGGCTCACAAGATTTATAAGACTCTCAGTGTTAACAAGAACCACCCTAGGCGCTTTCTCTTTCAAGAGATTCAAACCACCGGCACATACGAAATGAAACACTGACTGGCTGGACTGAGAACAGTGGTGTGTCTGTCTGAATCGCTCATGCTTCTTAAGCTGGATCCAAAAGACTCACTGGTTCACCAAGCTGATCTTGAGTGAGCTTCTTTCTTTGAACTTTTGATGCCTTTTCTGTGTAGGGTAAATAGACACTTCTTTGTCTCCCCAGGGAAAGCGATGAAACCACCGTGAATTCCGGCAGCCAGGACTCTGCAAGTTCAGATTTCACCAGTAGGAGTATGTGCTGAGGACCATTGCTACACAGCATTTCTCAAAGGAGGTTGAGAGTGCTTTGTTCTTATTCCAAGAAGACAGAACAAAAGAGTTCAAAAAGACATGGGGTGCTAGGTGAATGCCGTTTCTCCTTTAGTAGTGGTTACGTTTTATCTCTCACTGGATGTCTGAACTTTAGGTAGTGTTGGAAGAATGAAGCATTTTTTTTGTGACTCAGGTTATGTTCATTGGAGTCCTTCTGCACAGTAGATGTGCATCTACAGAAGATGGCATACTCTCCTAAGAATCCACATCACATCTGTTTGTGTTGCAGAAGTAAAGCCAATGCAATTTCATATGCTGTCTCTGAATCTGAATTTAGAGTGACTAAAAATTTATCACTTAAACTAGAATATGAGGTGACATGGGACATTATTGAAATTACTCTGTGAAAGTTGGCAAAATATTGCACAAATTAAAGTGTGTGTTCATTTCTTGTGTGGTAAACATGGTTTAGTTATGTCTGAGAGTACCTGTTTAGAACAAACCTAATCATCCATAATAAATGTGAAACCAATAGTGCTCAGAATCGTCTGAGGAGGAATATTCATGTATTTGATGAGAAATGAGTTTGTGCATTTCACAGAGACCCAATGGCATCTTTCCATAGATGATTACTAATTAAGGTCCGTTGATGTTTGTTTACAATGAGCATTTAGGTTCTTATATGAGATTGCTACTGTATTTTTGCACTGGGAATAGAGAATACCTCAGGAATCCTCCTCTCTCTCTCTCCCCTCACCTCTCTCTGTGTTTGTGTGTGCAGGTGCATGCACCTCTATATACCTCCAGAACCAAAGAAGAACTTCAGGTGTCTCACTCAGTGGCTCATTGCTTTATTCCCAATGGAACCTGGATCTTGGTTGGTGGCCAATGAGTCCATTGATCCTCCTGTCTATCCCTATCCCACAGAACTGGGATTACAAACTGATGATATGCCTAGCTGTTTACATGTGTCCTGGGGACTTGAACCCAGGTCTTCAAATTTACTTGGCAAGCACTCTTACTATCTAAGCCATCTCCCCACTCCTCAGGAACATTCTTTGGCATAAACAAGCAAGTAATCCTTCTGATTCTTATATGAATTCACATCAGCACATACTTGAAATGATGGCTAAAGTCGATGCTTATTTAATTTACTTAAAAAAATCAACTATTGAACATCACATTGTACAGATCTTCCTAAGTAATCCATAGAATTTATCTTTTGTTTTTTAACACATAGATAAATTTTATTAAAAATGTCTAAATGTAAGTCTTGTTGAACAGGAAACCAAAGACTTTCAAGGCATTATAAAGCACACATTTTTATCCATAATAGAGCCAGGAAAAGTGTTTAATGTGATATTTTAATGTGGGGTCTCCTTGTATATGGGGTAGGAAGCCTTTCCAGATTTTGAAAGAAATAACATTTACTTATGTTTTAATCTTATGCTTTGTACATATGCCAAAAAGTCTGAAGAGCAGGGTTTTCATATTTAGTATAGAATTACATTAGCACCTTGCCAGTCACTTAAACCCTTTGGAACAATTCCCTGAATTGGAACTTTTTGGAAAATGCTTCTAAATTCTCTAAGTTGTTCCAAAGCCTTTCTGTGCAGATTCATGCTGTCAACAATAATTGACTGAACATCTCTTGAATCATGACTCTTTACTTAATGCATGTGTCTGTGCTTCTGTGTGCACAGTATAAGGAACTTCATTTATTGTCTCTGAGAATCAAATGGGAAATGAAAAATTAATAGCAATGCGAGAACAGCAGATCAATGATGAGACAGATTCAGTCAACAGGTATAGGTTTTTTCCTTTATTTATACACTGAATATTTTATATTATAGAAATCTATGTACATACAGCATAATGGAAGCTTATGATGGAGACTTTGAATCAGAAAGGAAAAGATTTAGTTGATATCTACTGACCAGTGTTTCATAATATTATTTCCTTTAGAAATGATTCCATAAATATGCACAATTTAATAAGTTGGAGGCCAGCAAGATGGTTCAGTCGGTAAGGTACTTATTTGGAAATCTGGTGACCTGAGTTCAATTCCAGAATCTCACATGGTAGAAGGAGAGAAGCAGTTTCTTATAGTTCTTCTCTGACCTCTATCTATGTACCATGACATGCATGCTCTCACATTCTCTCCTCTTTCTCTCTCTCTCTTTCTCTCTCAAATAGGTCAACTAAATAAATAAATAAAAAAAAAAGTTGTTGGATTTAAAGTTGTAAGTCTTATTTTTGATAAATTTCACTGACATTAAAGCTAGCTCAGCTGAGTGTTTCTGTAATACAAACTATGAAGATAAGATGAAATTTTGCAGATTATATAATGCACACTTATATAATACCTGTCTTCATATGATTTACCCCTGGCGCAGGCCTCTGAATATCATTGTCCACGCAGCATTTATTGGAGTGTGGGAAAACATGGGATGACCTTGCTCTTCTTGGTCCTCACTCCATAGGATTGTTTCCAGCTGCTGCTTATTTGAAGTGACTTAATGTTATCTGCTGTTATAGGCTTCCAGAAGTTTTCTTTCAGAATCAAGTCCAAGTCCATTTCTTCAGGAAGTTGATGAGATTGAACCAGAGAACAGCTGTGGCAACATTGAGGAAGTGCTGGCCTGTCTGTTAAAGACATTTCTCTACCATCTGTTCTAACTCTCCAGCTCATTAGTTTTTAAAAAGTATTTGTTTTTGAGTCCATGGAAAGGATCATGACAACGCTGAAATAACTCCAGTCTGGGGCTATTTGCTGTGAGAATTCTGTATTTTACAACAAATACATTAAGATTCACAAACTTCTCTTCCTGCTCAAATTATGAATGAATCATTGAATTGTTGGCATAACCTCTGAGTCATTTGCTAGCATGGAAATCTGCTTTGTGAGTTTGCGTTCTCTCTCTCTTTCTCTCTCTCTCTCTGTGTTTATTTTGGGGATTTAAGCAAGTTGGATCAGTTATAGGGAGTCTACAGCTAGGGATTAGTTCCCTTTGATAGTATCTTGTACTAAGATTGCTATTTGGCTTCATTGCTGTTGATATTTCAACACACACCTACCTGACCAGGAGCTTGTGAACACCATTCACACCCAAGATCAGCTGCTGGGTTAGGCCCTGGGGTTCTGACAGAACCTGTGCTCCAGATTTCAGTCTGTGCTGTGGAGATCATGGTAATTCACTGACCTACTAAAACCCTTAGTACTTTTTTTTTGTTTTGTTTTCTGATATCAGGCCACATAGTACGGTATTGAGAATTCTCTGTTTTGCCTGAACAAAACCTCTTATCATGATTTTTTTTTTTGCATCTACCAGACACATGAAATAAACAGAGAAGAGGCAATGAGAGAAGGATGTGGGAAAAAGATTTTGATGAATCTTAATCTGATAGATATGAAATGTTCTTAGACATGGGTTGGTGGGAGTGTTTTTCAACGCCAAAGTCAGAACTTATGTCTCTTAAAGGACAAAATACTGCTTTGTGGATAATTTGCTTTCTTTTTGATTGGCCAGTAGACCTTACTAATAAAATCCTTCTTGCTTGCCTTCACTTCATTAAAATCTCTGGAGAGAGTTAGTGTGCGGGGGCGGCGTGGGGGGGCACTTCATGTGGTCTCTTTTTCTCACTGTGTGTCAGCCCCAAGCAACTGTTACAGAATTCTGTGCGTCCTTTGCTTCTCCCCAGGTTGGAGGAGGAAATCTGTCTTTCAACACAGAGGATTTGCTGCTTCCTTTGTAGACCATGCCCTTGTCATGAACATTTGTCCTTGAACCCAGCAGAACTTTGTTTTGTTTTCTTTGCTTCTCATAGCACACAATGTTTCTCACACGGTTTCAGTCACATCAGCTTCCCAATTAATGTTGTGATGGGATAGGGTCTGTTAAGGCTCCTTATTTCAAAAGTACTTCATACATGGGCCTCTTGCGATGACAATGGAGGCTGAAGCTGAAAGAGTAAGTCATGCCAAAGCATGAGTGACGGAGCAAGCAGAAAACCAAAAGCAGAAAACCAACTGACAGACAAGGAAAGAAAGATAATAGTGACTATTCAGATAAACAAAATTAAGACCATGTGGTTCACTGAAATTCAGTAAGGTTCATGCGGATTTTCCAGTTACTAACTAAGTGATCAATGAAACCATGTAAGTTCTGCCCCAGGTCCTTTAAACTACATAGGTCCCACATATCCCAAAACACCAGGGCGTGGGTGTCCATCAACTCAGCATGCTAAGCAGACCCAGAGGCACCACAAGTCTCCACATTCTGAACAGCCTCTCTGTGAGTAGAAGGACTCAGCCTTAGGAGGATCACATCTCCACAACTCCTGCAATTTGTCCTTAGAAGGAAAAAAAAAAAGCTGCATCTCATTAAGGTTGTGTTTCATTGATGTCAGTGATAAGCATTGCTTCAGAACACAGGACTAGTTGGGACAAGCAATAGCTCTTATTAGTCAAATGTTTCTCTCAGCCAGCATAAATATGACAGATTCTTGCAAAACAAAAGTGTGGCACATTTATTTTCTTGTTTCTGTCCAGTGCTTCAAATTGTGAGTCCAGGATATATTCACAAATTAATTTAGCACTTGCAACTACTGTGCAGGGTAAGAATAGATCATATTCAGTATAAAAATTTAAATAAAAAGCAATATTAAGTAATTCACCTTAATAAATTTGTATAAATATGAGAGCAGGCATAAGACTGTTTATACAACTGGAAGTCCATATTATTGCTCTAAGAGATTAAAAAATAGACATGTAAGTATTTTGGATTTATATGATCAAATTGATATATTTCATAATGTACATAATCATGTGGAATGAGTGTCTTCCTAGACAAGACCATTAAATTTTAATATATGATATGTCAATCCTTTACTTTATTTCTGAGTTATCATCACTTCTTGTTTCAACTCTGTTCTAATTTCACAACTCATCGCTACCATAAATGCTTGATCCAGACAATGGAAGGGAGGAAAGAGTTTTTCTCAGCTCCCAGTTCCAGGTTGCATTCCATCATGGCAGGAGAATCACAGCAGAATGAAGAGCGCAGGAAGCTGGCCACATCGTATCCACGGCAGCAGCAGAGGACAGGGACCAGTGCTGGGTACCTGCCTGTCTGCCAGGGCTCAGCTGGCTCTCCACACCTGTGAATGATCCTGCTCACTGTGGGATGGATCTTCCCACATTAACAATACAGTTAAGACCATCTCCTGCAGGCTTCTTCAAAGGCCTCCTTTGAACAGATAATTCCTCATAGGTGTGCCCAGAGATCCACCTTCCCAGTGTCAGGTTAACAGCTGAGACCAACCATCATATATTGCATCGTAAGGAATGAAATTTTCCAAGTCCGTTGTGTTAAGTAACAATAATAACATAGGGCTAGCTGGGTGGGAATTTACCTGCTTGTAAATCTGGTGGTCTGACTTTGATTCATGCATGTCTATGTGGTAGAAGGAGAAAACTGACTTACAAAAGTTGTCCTCCAACCTCCACCCATATGCATGCATGTACACACTCCCCTTCATTATTTCTCTTTCTCCCTCTCTCAAATAAATAAATAAATAAATAAATAATAAATAAGTAAATAACAAATAAATACTACAGTAACTTCAGAGTGATTATCTAATTTAGCATCATTGCTTGGAGGAAAAAAAAAACACAAATTAAGGGCTGGAGAGATGGCTTAGCAGCTAATACTGTCTCGCAAGCAGAAGGTCCTGAGTTTGGATCCCAGGTCACACATAAAAATACTCCAGTAGGAAATGGTGGCAGTCTACACTTCTGGTCCTGGTAGGCAGAGCCTGGAAAATCCCAGAGCAAAGCAAAAAGGAGGTAGAAGAAATCCAGGGTGATTTCCAAAATCACTTTTGGTCTTCCACAGAGACACAGTGCCCTCTGATTCACACACACACACACACACACACAACACACAACACACACACACACCAAATAAAGTTTAAAAAAGAAAAAAGGAAAAAACACAAATTATGTGAACATTTTGATTAAATTACATAATTAACAAATTAGCTGAAATGAAAACAGGAATAATGTTATGCATTATCTATATCCTATGTATGTATTTATTTTGTTAATCATGCAAATATCTCCAGTCTAACAGCAGAATGTTTAGATGTGCTTAAACAAGAATTAAATCCATTTAGAGGTGATATTTTGCTAATATCAGTTATAAAAAGCCACGAGTTAATATTTTAAAAATATTGCTATTTGATGAATGCAAGATAGAATAGGCTTTACTTGTATTTTAACTTACATTTTTAAGTATTTTGTCATATATTACGTTAATTTCTTTTGTAGAACACCACGGAGTGGAGGGTTTCCATGACCTGTTTTTCCCTTTTTTTCCTCTGATTGAGATTTCTGTGGTGTTAGTTCCACAAGATGACTCTTTTTCATTCTAACACTCTCACATTTTTTTTTAAACTTTGGACAATTTGAGTAAGACTCTGGTGTTTTGTTTTAAGAGATTTTATTTAAAACATCATAAAGACACAAACCATTTTCATTTTCCTTTTATATGGTGTAACGGTTAGTGTTATTTGTCAACCTGATATCTAGTGGGCTAGTCTATAGCTCTTCCTAAGAGGGATTCTCTAGCTGTGGCTGCACTCTGGGCATACCCGTCAGGATTTGTTTTGCTTGCATAAATGATGTGAGAAGACTCGCCTGCTGGGGGCTGACTCTTGCCTAGGCAGGTCTGAGGCTGTATAAGGACAGAGAGGGAAAGTAACCAATCAGATACTCAGTAGTTCTTGCCTTCTCTTCTTAACTGTGATGAGTTATGGCCACCACCTTCAAGCTCCTCTGTGCTCCCCGCAGCAAAGGATAGTGACCTGGAATTGTGAGATTTTTAACTCCTTCTCCCCTGAGAGGTCTGGGCCAGGGGTTTTGCTATAGTAACATGTAACGAAACTGAAATATTCACATACTTGCAAAATTAGTGAATTTTCAGTTGAATAAAAACTCCCATAATTTATGAGACGTTGACTTTGTAAAAACCAGTGTTTGTGTTCATTTCAAGTTTGTCAGCACATTTTCATTCTGTTCCTTTAGGGTGTTAGTTGGTTTTGAATGCATTGCGGGGTGGAAGAAATCCATATAGAGCTACCTTGATGATCATGCTTATACTGTTGGTTTTTAATTTGTGAATTAAGCTCTGCATTTTTAATAGAAGAAAATACTGCCAGTTTGACATATTAAGTATAGTAAGGAAAAATGATACTATTTATATTCAGTAGCATTTTAGACAGAAAATTACACATGAATACAACTTCAAATAAAATACTAATCTATTCAAAAAAGAAAATTCAATATTTTCAGTACTTTATATTGATGAATTTTGCTGTTTGACAATTTCATGCATGTATATATATTCTGATTATTCCACTCCCACATTTCCTTTTCTTCCTCCTTTATCCCTCCTAGTCTGCCTTTCCTACAAGTATCTCCCTGATATTTATTTTCTTTTGTTTTGTTTTCTATCCCATTGGGTTTAATCAGGGCATTTTGTATGATCCAGGGCTTGGTTCTATCTCTTGGAGCTTAGTAAATTCTACAACTATACTTTGTCATGTCCATCCCCTAGAATCTACTAGTTACTTATCCTTGCTGGCCATAACTCAGTGTTAGGGTATATCTGTCTAGCACATGAAGGGTTTCTGGTTCAAAATCTGGAACTGCTCCTCACCCCTCCCACCAAGCTGGACCAAGAAGTGCAAATGAAATCATAAGAAGAATAAAACCCTTTTGCTCACCTAAGCTCTTTGACCATAAATTTATCAGCCTCATGCAGACACACTGCAACACACTTCTTTCTGTCCTCTCTCTTCTCACAGGACTTAGTCATTTTCCTGAAATGTGTTACTTGTTTCTCTCCTAGGCAAAAGCATGTACCTATTCTTTGAACCAATTCTTTTGTTTTTACTCAGGGAACGTTTTTCACAGTCTTTCTCTTTAAAAGTTCCCAACCAGCATTTATTTATTTATTTATTTATTTATTTATTTATTTATTTATTTATTTATTTTTATAAACATTTTTTATTATTATTTCCGCTCATACAAACTTAATAGGTAGACCACTTCCCTCCCCACCTCCTCCTCCCCCCGAACCCCCTGCTCCCCTTCCCTCCCTCCCCGTCTCCCAGTGCCTCCCCCCCAATTCCCAGAGAGTTCTTTATTGTGTATGCCTAACTCTCCTCTTGGTCCTCCTCTCCGATGACAGACAAGGACCCAGTGGCATTTCCCTGAACCCTTTCTCGTGTTCCCCTTAAGCATAGGAACACTACTGTGGCTGTCAATCCCTTGCCTCCAAGGATCTTGGTGCCTTTAGCAGATGCTAGACTTTGTGAGGTCAATAGTGTGTTGGACATTGCGCAGGGCATGCAAAGTCCTATTATGATTGCTTCAGCCCTAACTAGTGTAGAGAATCTTCAGATCATTGCTCCTCCCATCCTTTTGCTCTTACAATCTTACCGCCCCCTCTTCTGCAAATGTCCCTGAGCTTCACGATGGGAGGAGATTAGGCTGGCTTAGTTCTATGTGGTTGATATAGAGTCTCTGAAGTTCTGGATTGTGGTTTGTTGATTATCTTTTGCAGTTTTGCTGCTCCTACAATGCCCTTCACTCCATCCTGATGGGCACTGTATGTCACCCCCTGGTCAGAGACAAAAAACTGTTAAACTGGAGTCTTGTTATAATAGCACATTCAAGGGTAGATGTAATAAAAGCAGGAAACCTCGGTGAGGGAGGGGTCAGTCACCCATTTGCAAAATGATCACCTTTCATCTGCCAAACTATGTGCCCTCCCCTTCTGGTGAGATCATATCCCCTCATTTGTACATGATCAGGAACGAACATCTGTGAACTTAACCAGGTGTCACATTACTTACTTGCATTCCTTGGAGGCCAATTTTCTCTGCTGTAACATGGTTCCCTCTCTCCTTGTGTCTCCCAACCAGCCTTTAAATGCACTTAAGTTTCTCCTACCAATAAATATCAAACAATCTTCTCTGCTGTCTCTACTTGCTCATTACCCATTCATTCCTTAACGCATTTTCTTTCAACTTGGCTCACCCTTCTTACTTATCTTTACTCTAGTCCCAAATCTCTATATATTTATTTACTTTTGTGTGTGTGTGTGTGTGTGTGTGTGTGTGTGTGTGTGTGTGTGTGTATCAGAGGGCACTGTGTGTCCCTCTAAAGGACTAAGGGTGACTTGGGGAATTATCCTGGATTGCTTCTACCTCCTTCTTGCTTCTCTCTGGGATTTCACAGGCTCTGCCCACCAGGGTCAGAAGTGCACATTTCTGCCCAGTGTTTTTCACATGGGACCTGGGAGCCCAGTTTAGGACCTTCTGCTAGTGACAGAGTCTTAACCTCTGAGCCATCTGTCCAGCCCACAAATCCCTATATAGAAATCACTCTCAGAGCTGGGGAGATGGTTCAGTAGTTAAAGCTTTGCCTTGCAAGCAAAAGGACCTGAGCTAAGATTCCCAGATCCCATATAAAAATGCTGGGCAGATATAGCAGCCACCTGGACTTCAGGGAATGGAAGGTGGAGCTTGGATACCCCAGGGCAAAGCAATAAGGAAGGAGAGCAATCTAGGATGATTGATGAAGTCATCCTTGCACCACCTCAGGCACATGTAATCAACTACCTTCTTGTATACATGCTCACACATGCACACCCACCCCGCCCATACACACACACACACACACACACACACACACACCCCTCACACAGAGTAAATAAATAGAAATCACCCTGAAGAGTTCCACTGACTGCTCACTTGTTCATTCCAAATGATATTTTTCCATTATTATATTTCCTAATTTACAGAACATCTGACAATTCTACGACTGGAAGAAAATGTGTTCTTGAATCTAGGTTCCTCAAACGACAGATGTGAAAACCAGAGGCTCAGGACAGGTTTCTTTGTTTGAACCTGTCAGTGTTTCCACAGTCAACTGGAGAAATGCAACTTTGCCAAAAGATTCTGCATTGTTCATTGGACCATTTCTCCGCCAGGATAAATAATGAAAATTCATGATCCTAAAAATGAAGATACCAAGAAAATACAGCATGTTTTCATGTTCATTGAGCTTCTTTTCTGAACTTCATTCTAGCCAGTTGCTTTATTAAAAAAAATCAGTAAATCTTGAATTTCGAAAAGATTTATTTGACTGAGAATAGATATTTTAAAAAAGAAAGATTTGACAGGAATATTTCTTTGTATTCACAATCTTCTTAAGTAGGCAAGGCTGATATACTGCTGCATGTGGATTTCAGCTATTTGTATGGAGGGGGAGTAGATGTCGCAGCTGTGGTCTACCAATCAATTAGAAAGATTTCTACTGAGGAGGAAGACATTGTCTTCTGTGCTTCCTTCCTCCAAGAAAGAAGTTGCTATCTTTAATCTTTGTTCTGTCTAACCTGAAACACTTCCTGTTAAAAATCAAATGCTTTTATGCTTCGCACCTAGCCGGTGTTTCTCAGATTTAGAAATTAGGTCAGTGTTTAAACACAGAGCACACCACAATTTAAAAAATTGGAAAGTATTGGATCCATATCAACCCTCATCCCTGTAACATATGCTCACTCAATTTTTCTCAGTTATTCATACTGTTGGGTTAAAATGACCTGAACATTCCCCAAGGCTTGCTTGTATTCAGTCTGGATCACATATTAAATGTCTTTATGCTGTTTTCTCAAGAATATTCCTCTAACCACTCAGCTGGTCATTTTTTTTTAAGGTGACTTCTCAATTAAACTAATGAGTACAGTTGATCTACATGCTTTTCCCAAACCTTATTTTCCTCATCTCTACAATGGGAATATTATTATCAGCCTCTGGAATTGTAGTGGGGAGTACAGTCTCCAGTCTGCTGCTTCAGCACATGGACAGACACAAAACAAATAGGCACCTTGCTTTCAGTCTGTTCCATCTCCTGTTTTAATTACCTTTCTCCTCAAAGTGTCTATGGCTGAGTTCCCTTTGTTAGATGCTTAGTTGACATTCTCATTGAATTAGCGAGCAAACCACAGCAGATTAAAGGGGACACTCGCTTTGCATGGTGTCATTGAAACCGATCTATGTGATTTGGGGTGAGTTTTTTTTTTTTGTAATATGGTTCAGCTAAGTATTTTATGCAACATTTTCAGATGATACAATGAATTATTAATCCTTCTTAGAGAGTGGTAGGCTGGAGACCTGGATTTGTGCCCAGAAAATGACTCTGTCACATTATAGACATATGGTCCCCTGGATATGACAATGACTTTTTGTACATGTGCCAAAGAAAACTGACATTCTGCACTTTCTTTGTTTCACTATTATTAGATGACTGCTGCTCTATTTTTTTCTGTTTTTCTAGATAGATTTTTATCATCACTTATATTCAATTAAATGTGACTGAGAGATGAGAAAGACAAGGGAACCAGTATGTCTTGTTTGATGGTCTCCTTGAGGGTTAGGAATGAAACCTTCAGTGGAGTGTGCAAGCACAAGACTTCAGGATTCACTGACAGCCTAGTTTTGTCTCCACTCATGTTTATAGGACATGAAACTCTCAGGGAGCTGACTCGATCTGCATATGAAGCGTGTCTAGTTAGTAGTGTCGTTTGGCCTCTCTTCTGCATAGTCAGGTTTGAAATGTCCACTCTGAAAGTCTCAGTGAATCGGATCATTAATTAACAATTTGTATTTCTGGTGCTGCCTCATCCTAAGGTGTGACTAGTGATCTAATTCAGCATCAAAGATTGCAAAGCTGTATTTGCCTTAGTAATGTCTAAATAATAATAGGTTGTTGTTTAAAATCGATGCCACTTAAATTTTTTTTTCAGGTCAGTGAGATAGCTAAATGAGCAAGGGTGGTTGTTGTCAAGCTCAATGACTTGAGTTTGATACCTGGAATTACATTGTTTCAGGAAAAATTTTTTTTCAATAAATCACCCTCTGAGTCACACACACATGCTTAGACACAGACATACATAATCACACACACATATACACACACATACACACACACACGTAGACCACAATTAAATAAATAAATGCAAAAAGTTCTATTTAGTAAAGCAGATACCAGGACCTTAGTTTTTATGAATATGTCATTTACACCTAAGTTAACTTGGATCTGTTCAGAACAAAAGTGAAAATAAAACAGTACTGGAAGCACACTTAGTTCTTGTTTTAGTTGTCTCTCATGCTGATAACCTGCCATGGAGCTTAACAATAATCAACAGGAGTTACTCTAGGGACCACCAAAGAAAATCCACATATCTAGGGAAAAAACAATCTTGTTCAGGTCCTTTTCTGAGCACGCTGTCCTAGGAAAGGCATAAGCCTGTGAGCTAGGGTTTGAATGGGTGCAGGACCAGGTAAGAAGCTGAGGAGTTTTGGTGGGAAGCAGAGAAGGGCTCGGTGATGACAGCCAGGGAGTGCCAACTGAAAGCAGTCAAGGCTGACTGCACCCAGTGCCAGATAGAGGAGGGACCTGGCTCCTCATCAGAGGTGTTTGGGCCACAAGAAATTGGCAAGTGATGGTTTACTGGCATGGTGTGAAGGAAACCTATGCAGAAGTAGGGATTATGGTTTGATTTGGATTCTGCATCAATCACAGTGAAGGTGGATACTTGCTGTTGGGTATAGGACTTTTATTTCTTCAGTGGTAGCGTAATGAAGTCAAATCCGTTAAATCATCAGTTTTGTTGGTCATATTCTATGTTTCTAATATGAGCTAGTTCTTGTACTATAGTTTCTATGTAATGAGAACCTTTTTTCAATTTTACTTCATTTTATTATTAAATAAAATTAGCAAGCACAATGAATCCCTACTCTCTTTCTTCCTTTCTCCCTTCCCTCCCTCCTCCTTTCCATCACTTCCTCCCCTCCCTTAGTAGATCCAACCGGTTCCCTCCCACCCTCCAGTCCATCAGCTTCTATGGGTCCTGGGTTTCCCTCTGAATCATCTTCTCCAGTGGAGGTGCAGGCCTCTGTGACAGACCAAGTGGTTCGGCCTTCAGTAGACCACTGATAAGGGCACTCACCTTCACCAGTCTAGCCCTAGCCCTAGCCTCTAAGGATCCTATTGCTTGAAATTATTTCTCCTGAGATCCTTGCTAGTCTATGGAGGGATATGTCAGCCATTGTGTTGGTCTAGTAAAGACAAGTCTCATTACAATGAGGCTGTCGCAGCTTTATCTGAGTGAAGTATCTTGTCTTGGGATGGACCTCCCCATTTTTAGGCTCTTACAGTCTTATGGTCCCCTCTTCTTCACAATTCCCTGAGCTTTAGAATGGGGTAAGATTTGGTTGGTCTGATTCCAGGTGAACATTGTTATAAGGTTATTGCAGTATTCTGCATTTTGGCTAGCTATTGTCTATTTCACTGTTCTTCCTCTGAACTAGGCCACATCCTATCTGAGTGTTGAGATCCTCTTCTATCCAAAGATTAAAAAGAAAAACTGCTTAAAGAAGACCTTTATATATAAAAACGCTTAAAGGAGAGGGGAGAAGAGAACCAGGACATGCCTTTTTTGAACCTCTAGATAAAGCTTAAAAAATACATACTGTTGTCTTCTAAAGATTTATCAAATTTACTTCTGATTTTCTATTTCAAAGTTGGTTAGTACTTCTATGATGTCATGCGCATTCATACCTCTCTCAATGATAAGTGATCTGAGAGTATGAAACATAATTTATATTTTTTGTGTTTGAGATGCATGGTTTTTGAATATGCACTGATCAGTCTGTATATCCTAGACTTCAAGCATTTCCACTGCCTTGGTTTTCCAAGCAGTTGGGTTGTCTACACTGCACCCAGCCCAGCTTTAGTTATTTTCTAGTTATTTTCAGAATGGTGTACTACAAAGTCATAAAACATATATGTTTGACAATTAGAAAATGTGCAGTTGCATACTACTAATAATTAAAATGTCATGCAGGTGGTGTTAAATATATTTTAAAAATCTATTAAATATTTTTTCTTTGTATTATTTTGTGCTTAGAAATTTTTCTGAGGTAGCTCACTAAGTAAGGTTCCTACTCCTAAATTGGAGACCTGAGTGAAATTTTCAGAAGCCCACATGGCAGAAGAGGAGAACTGATTTCCAAAAGTTCTTTGGCTTCCATGCATTGTGCATTATGTATTTGCAAGACTTTTCTTTCTTCCTTTTGCCACTTCCTCAAATAAATAAATAAATACACAAATAAATAAAATAAAATGCCTTAAAATCATACTTCTATTTTTAACAAAATGTTGAGTTAAAACAAGGGCACAATATTAGATCAGGAAAATTTACCACAATCTTTTGCTTTTTATCGTATGGCTACAAATTTCTTTTTGTTTCTTTTGGTCTTATTAACTATGACTCATGTAAAATTTCTGTACAATTTCCTTGCTGTGTAGAAAGACACATTAAAAAGTGTCACTCTAAATTGAACAAGGAAATCCAGAATCCACATGCCTTTTGTTAAAAAAAACGCATCATTCATTTGTGGAACTGAATCCAGAGAAATCTAAAATAGCTGTAGGAATCCACACGAAGTGAACATATGGAAGATGCTAGAAGAAATGTTGTAACATCTTAGACTTGTTGAAGCACAAGCCGCTGGTGATGCTGTTTGCACAGATGGAAAAAAATGATGTATGTTCTAATTGATGGATAAAAATACTCAAAGGCATGTAAAATTCCAATAGATTAAAGGAAATTAAAAACCTATCATCTCAACCTGCTTAGAAATTATAGAGTGCATTGAGAAAGAAATGAAAAAGGCACTGGTCATAAGACATGTCCAAAGTTCCAATCCCATAGAAGATATTTCATCCACACTTGAACACAAATAGAGCTGAAGATTTCAACTGAAATTGAATGCTACCAAGGGAGAGTAAGTGAGAGTAGGTCAGAGCTCTTCGGAGTACAGTCCTTTCTTCCTCTGCGGAATTAAGAAAAAGAAATTGCAAGTGACCTGAAATTCAATGAGATCATGTGACAGGCTCAGAGAACAAGAGCACTCACTCACAATGGAAAAAACAAAAAAACTGAAATGGGATTTTCTGCTGAAAACAAAGCATTTATAGTTAACTGTAAAAGTTGCTTTTTAGAAAAAAAATCGAAGCAATTTAAGTAAGTCTAGGAAAGCAGTTGTAGTCAGAAAATCATGTCATGTCTTTGCATGCTTTCTTCAAGGTCAACCAGCTGTGTGCAGAAGGGAAGGAGACGGAGAAGGACCGTGGGAGCATGTGCAGTGGCTGAGCTGTGAGACTTCAGCTCTTTTCCTTGTCCCTTCTAGAAGCCACGTGGAGAACAGGACTACCTCAGGGGACATTTGCCTTTAGGAATGAAAGAAATGAGAGCATTCTGAATGTAGAATGACAATTGTATATTAAAGAAATAACATTTATTCTGAGATACATGTGACTCTACCTGTAAACATAGGTTCATAGTACCTTAACTGGGTATGTTACACAGTGCAAAAGTTTGCATGGACTTTTATGGACAAAGAACAAAAAGAAAGTTATAAATGGATTCATTTCACAAATACTGTACTGGGCAGTAGCTAAGTGGGCTACCACAAAACCAGCAAACCTTTTCTACAGGAAGTTTCTGTAACATTTTAGCTTTAGGAGCAATGCACACTAAGGATCTGTTAGGTGTACATTCTGGGAGGTTTACATCAGGTTAGAAAGAAAGATGAAAAGAAAACGCAGATACTCCAAAATAATTTTTAGGTCTTCTGCAATGTTCCATCCCCTCACTGTCATGATGAAAACCCAGCCAAAGTCAGACAGCCTGTAGGTTTTTTAACATAGATGTGGCTTCTGACATCCCCTCTGAGGCAGGCATGAGGATTCTGAGTTACTTCTATCTGGGCTTCTCCCAGGTTACATCCTGAAGTTTTACCTCTCTGCATAAGGTTGTTTCAAGGTGTTTGAGAATTGTTGGCTGGAGAATTAAAGATGAAACTAAACAAAAATTCTGATAGGGTTTAGCATTGAAGCTATATGTAAGGAAGTTTAAAATAATCTTGCGCACTGTTTTAAATTTTAACTTTATCGGGAGGGGGCTGGGCTATCAGCAGGTGATTATTTCCAGTCATAACACTGCTTTTCACTGACAGCTGGGGTTTGAATGTTCCCAATGCACAGGTGTGGAAAAATGTGCACTGTGGCAGTATTAAAAGGTAGAGATTTTTGGGAAATGGCTAGTGTCTTACTAAAAGGTTGGAGGAAACTCATTTAACTCCCCTTCCCGTGACCATTTTGCCATCTGCATTCTGTCACATGAGGAGAAAACATTCTTTCCCTCTGGAGAACATGCACAAGGCTCTATCTTGGAAGCAAAAATGGGCTCGTTATTAGAAAACCAAACTTGATGATACGTTGATCTTGTATTTCCAGCCACCAGAACTATTACAAATAAATTGCTTGACATTTAAGAATGAGCGGATGTCACTTGTAATGGAAGGGAAGACGTAGTGGCAGGAGCATGAGGCAGCTGCTCGTGTTGTGGTCACAGATAGGAAACAGCATGGATAGGAAGTGATATTAGCCTGTGGGGGACATTTCACATTTGGACCCCAAATGACCAAGACACTGACCATCCCTTCAATGTGAACATTCCTCAGGCTTCTAAAACGAGTCTCTGTCTCATGTGCCACATTCTTAGGATGGTTCATGGGCTTTGGCTATTTATATCTCTGTCAGATCCCCTGTATGATCTTCAGTCTTATGTACAATTCCATGCTTCGTAGCTCCTCACAGATGTCTTAGAGGCAGCTCAATCACCCTACGCAACAAAACAAACCCATAAGACAATCCTTTCTAAACCCTTCACTAAGCTTATAACTCATTTGCTGCTGGAGGAGAACCTGGCTTATTGCTATTTCTTTATCTTCCTTGTTCCGTACCAGACTTTCAAGGATATATTCCTAATTCTTATGCTGTGCATATAAGCAATTTCCAACACTTTTATATTTTAGAACTTCTTGTACTTTATTGTAGGTAAATTATGAGTAAATGCACAAATAAAATGGGACTTGAGCTAAACACTATCTGTGGCAGTCAGGGTGGACCTCAGAAGTCATAAAATTTTCTCCAGGAGATGGCGCTCATAGTGCACTTTTGCTTTTAGTTAAAAAATGTTGAGAAATACTTTTTATACTGAGAAATATTTCTTACACAGATAATAATTTCAAATCAAGGTTCTACTGCATGTTTTGTCCTTTTTGGACAGAATTCTTGGCTACTAAGACTTTAACCAGTGATTTTATTTTTTCAGTGAAGGTAGGATTTGAGAGTGAAGTTGCTACAAGGAGTAAAAAATCATAGGGAGGATTTCTTACACAGTATGAGAGAGACATTGCAACTTAAAATCCTTTAATGGTAAAAAAAATGCTCCAAAATATATACTTGTTGTTGATGTTTTTACCAAAGAGTAGAAAAAAAAAAGCTTTTTTCAGTTTGAAAAAAGGAAGGAAATGCATATTTTGTGATATAGAACTAACTGAACATCTGTCACTGGGGTATCTGTAAAATGAAGACATAAAATTATATTTCAAATGTGATTATATAGTATTGTCTTAGTCCTACACTTACAAGATGTGTGTATTAATTTTGTTTCTCTTACATAATGAAATTAAGCTAAGTGACCTAAAAAACTCTGTGCTTGACAAATATAACTGCAGAAAATAAGGGTGGTAAGGGGTATAACGCTAAATTTAATAGACAAAAGTATAGACAATGAGAACTTTCATTTGCTTAGGATAACTTTCACATTCCTGCACAAGACTTTTAATTGATTGATAATTTCTCTGGATCATGATCGTCAATCCTGGATGCATGTAATGCTCACTGGGGAAAATTTTAAGGTGTAGGCATGAAGTAGTTCCAATGTGTTCACTTAGAACTAGTTGGATTCTGGATAGATTCAGGGCAGAGTACTTACAGCATAAGTGTTCTGGGCAATTTGACTACAGCAGTATTAACAAGAATCACTAAAGTAGATAATTAGTAAGTCTATTAACTCCAAAACCTTTAATGAACTAAATAATCTTAGACTAGTGTAAAGCTAAGACATAATCACAGAAGAGACACGAAGGAACTAATGAGGAAGTAAAAGAGTAAAGTAGGGCATACAGAGTAAAAAAATCTAACAGGGATGTGCAGGGAATAGAGATGGTAATAATGCAGCCAGAGCCAAGTCATCAAGGCCACTGGAAAAAAAAAAGTTAAAGATGACGTCAATTGCTTAAGAGAAGAGAAAGAGGGAGATAAGCAGGAAGAGAAGGAGTAAGGAGAGGAAGAGAGGACAGAAAGAAAGGGAAAATGTTCCTCATTTTCTATTATATACTGTGATTCCATTGTTGCTAATTGGAATTGCAAATCCTAAGCATGAGAACTGTTGCAAGCAAGAAGCAACACAATTGTTTTTACAGCTTGCATCACCATATCTGGAAGCCCTTCTCCTTCTGAGAGATGGAAGAGGCTACATTTGAGGTATTTTTATGCAGGAAGAGTCTTGTGACCTCTGCTAATCTCATTTTTATTGGGTTCCTTGTTGAAACTCGGTTCGAGCTGACTTTTGAAATCAATACTTGATTTCAGCGTCCAGAAAATCTGTAGTTTTAAATGAAAGGATCATTTTTAAACCTCCCAGACATGCTGTTTTTCTCTGTTTTGTATAGAGTATATTTTTTCTGGTGTTGATTAATTTCTTTTTCGTTATAAATAAAGGATACCATATTTTTATTTTTAGAGCATCTCACATTTCAGAAAGTTTGTATAAGTAAAAATAAAAGGAAGAACTAATGACAAGATAAAATTCAACTTGAATTGCACATACATTGAATTCTACAGAGTTTTTTAAAAAAATATAATTAAAGGTAGAGTTACTCTTGAGATCCATCTGTGGATTTTTAACAGGACTTAGGTTTCAGAATATAGATAGAAGGGTGTGAATTGGACACATCTTTGATGGGTCAAATGAATGTGTACATGCATAGTTCTTTATCAATGAGAGAATTTCTCTTGAAATTAGAATTGGAAAAGTCATCATTTTTAAATAGGATGACTTGACTTCACTACGTCGTCAATTCTCACTGTGAAGACTATACAGGAAGACTAGTCCATGGATACTTAAACAGATCAAGTATAATTAAGTCAGTGTGATCCTGGTTCATGAATACAATAAGGGAGAGGTAGAAGACAGGAAAAGACAGTCAAAATTAGATACATAACATATAGAAATTTAAAAGAAGATGAATGCAATTTCTAATCACCAGAGGAAAGATGGACTTTATGGTTGTGGAGACAATTGGGCAACCATATGAGAAACATAAAAATAGGTGCATGCTTTGCACTAAAGAGAGGAATGAATTCCAGATGAGTCAAGATACAGCTATTAGAATTGTATAAATAATAGAAGAATACAAGTCTAAACAACTGTATAGGTCATAGGCAAATACAAAAAACTTAAAACCTAGAGGCAGCAAATAATATTTAGCTCTAAAGAATTATAATTAATGGAATTAATGAATATAATTAATGCATTAAGAACACATTTGATAGTATTGGAGAAGACATTTGCAATAGAAACAGAAGAACTGATATCAAAATATTAAAAATTTATTATATTCAAAGCTATAATTCTAAAATATTCAAAATCTCTTTAAATTCATGGAAAAAAGATTGTATACTTAATAGAAAATTAGAAAAATTGCATAAATGAACTCACCAAAAACGCAGCAATGAACTTTATACATAAAAAAATTTTGTTTACATATACCATTACATATATATAATATCTACTATTATATTATACATAATATAATTATATAATATAATAAAATATAAAAATATAATAAAAATAAATAATACATAATATAATATAATAAAATATAATATATATTATATATAAAGACTTTAAAAAATTTTTTTATTATTATTTATTCAATTGTGCATGTGTGTGTATGTCTGTGCGTGCGCATGTGTGTATGTGAGTGTGTAGAACCACGGACGAATCAGGAACCACCATGGACGCCTCCACCTCCTTCTGCCCCGGGATTCACAGGCTCCGCCCTACCAGGACCAGAAGCGCAGGCCGTCCCCGCTTCCGCCTGGCGTCTATACGTGGGATCTGGGATCCGAACTCAGGACCTTCTGCCTGCAAGGCAGAGGTTTAACCCCTGAGCCACCTCTCCAGCCCAATATATATTATATATAATCTTGACAAGTATAAGCTAAAACTCTATTGAAGTATGATATTTCACTTGTCAATCTGCTGATAATTTTAAAAGGTATGATAACATATTCATTTGGCAAGGATTGGGGGACCAAGACTTACGCATTGCTCCTGGGGTGCATACTGGTAGGGACTTTCAGGAAGGGATTTGGTAACCTCTAATTCTCTTTTATCTCTCTTTCTCTCTCTCTCTTACTTTGTGTGCATGTGTGTGATGTACATGCTTATGTGTGCAGGTGAATGTACACGTTCATTGAGGTCAGAAGTCAAGGTTGGGGTACTTCTATCACTCTCCACCTTATTTTTGATATAAGATCTTTTACACACCCTGGGAGACTGACTGATAATGAACTCTAGGTATCTACCTGATCTCCTTTCACCCACACCAAGTATGTAATTTTTTTTTAGCGTGGGCACTGTAGATACAAATTCAAGTCCTCAGGTTTGCAAAGCAAGCATTGGTCATGTTCTCAGGTATTTACATTTACTTTTTGACTAAGGAATGCTATTCCTAGGAATTTTCTCCAGCACTGATAAAATGGACAGACATCTGTTGTTAATTGCAGGTTCATTTGCAATTCCCCACTAGAAGAGTGCTTGATTGAACTGTATCATACAATGGAACATCATTAGGCAATGTGAAAGTGTATTGAATGATTTCCAGGAGCTGTTCAAGTATGAAAAGAAAATTGCAAAGTAATAGCTGCAGCATGTGTTTGACAAAATGACAAAACTTGACAGAATTTATTTGAACAGTGAAAAATTCATAAACCTGCCATTCTTCAGAAACAGACCCAGTCAGAGAGCTATTCCCAAAAGAGGACATTCACATACAGAAAATGAAAGTGAGGGAGGAGAGAATTTGATTGGCTACTGCTTTGCATCTGCCTTACTGTGTTTAAGGTCTGTCAGCATGCAATTTGTTGAGGATCAACAGCTGTGATTGACACACATACCTGCCTATCGGCTACTAAATATTCATTTGTTTTCAGTTTGTTACATAGAGATTCAAAACATGAAAACACCTAAGGGTGCTTTCCATGTCTGTCTGTCTTTATGTCTGTCTGTATGTTTCTCTATCTATCTATCTATCTATCTATCTATCTATCTATCTATCTATCTATCTATCTATCTATCTATTTACCTACCTATCATCTATCTTTCTTATCTGTCATCTATCTGTCTATCTCTTTATTATCCATCTCTTTTATGTCTGTCACACCATCTTTAATTCTTTGGAAGGCTGTAAAGTGAAGATATAATGAACATTTTGACATTCTGTTACCAAAATTGGATTGGAATTAATTATCAGTAAAACTCAAGGTTGTATGTAACATCTAGCTTTATTCATGATCAATCTTAGAAACAATATTACTTCAGTATTAATGAGAAAACCACTAGACACACATATTTTAAAATTATGTTTTCTAATAAAAATAGCAAGGGTTCATTGGAAATACAGTAAAGGTATGAGAACTTATGTAAGATAATTTCAAGATACTCTTCCAGCATTGATTTTGTATCAAGGATTGATAAGATAGTATAGAGTTGTAGATTATAATTTATTGAAGCAAAAAGATCATCCAAAAAAAAGGCATGAGTCAAGTTAAGATTAAAGTCATGTATGAGTTTTCAGGAGTTTTCTTCTAGCGAACTCCCTGAAGATGGACTTAATTTCTTCAGTAGAAACTGCAACAGCACATATTAAACATTGTCTATCAGAGACCCATTCAAGGCTCAGTATCAGAACTTGTATTGAAATGTAGTCATTTGGGGACACATTTCTAATGTATTCTCTGCTGATATGTAACAGGATACTACTGACTGTGTCAAAAATTAGCCATGGTAATTTGCTCAGAGTTAGAGGCTAGAAAACTCATGATCTAGGCATTATCTAGAAAGAGACTTCATGTGACGTATCATAAAATAGAAGAACAAATGAGTATGCATAAGACAGAGTAAAACTGGACCAAAAGTCCATTTTAAAATATCCACTCTCTCAATGACTATCCAGTTTTTTTTAGAACAATATTAATGTATTGTCAGTACTTACTATACTTGAAGATGGTTAATGAACCAACTACCTTTTTGATAGACTCTATCTCCCAACACTGTTGAATTGTTTACCAGCATGACACTTTTGGGAAATACATTCAACCACAGCTAACCCTACATTTAGAAATACCAAAATCCATATGCATATGCACACATACATAAATCATATTGTTATATAACATTCAGAAAAAGTTAACTCTTTTTATCAGAGATTGGTGGGAATCCTGAAGAAATTCAAGTTCTGAGATGCTGCTTAAGATCCGCTCTTGAAAGCAATTGCAGCCTTAGGTATGATATATTAACCTTTCATTTTGTTTTAAATAAAGGAACTTGCAAAAGTGATAACATCAAAGGGAAATCTTATGTGGGGGCCTCAAGTCTAGGTTACCTCGGTGGTCTGGTAAGCTTAGACAAAGATGTTTTGATGGAGGAGGTCAAGAGGACATAGCTCAGGATGCTACATACAGCCTGCATGCTTTAAGATGATTGGTTGCCTGTTTCCCCACCCTAGAATTCCCCTTGCAGTTTCTGCCTTTATAAGATAGCTATGGACTTGCAATAAAGGAGTTCCTGCTTGACTAGACTCCCTGTCACATCTGATTGTCCTCAGGAAGGAGGGCTGGGAGTGGGGGGACAGCGCACTCACCTTTCCCCATTGCCTTTTTGGAGGACCCACAGACCGGCCTGCAGGACAGAGCTGCAATCCATGGGGACCCCCATATCTGGTGCCCCATGTGGGGCATGAAGAGTTCATGGAGTGTTGAGGAATTCAATCAGGGCCAAGAGGTCTTTGAGGTGAGTGAGACCCTAAGAGATGGGTAATACAACTAATAAGTCTGAAGACCCAGCGCTCAAAGTGCTGAGATACATGCTTAAAAGTAGGGGCCCTGGGTATACCTCCAATTCTAGAGGCCATTGCTCCTCAGGTGCCTGCCATCCAATGGTCCCCTGGACACTCGATTTGGGTGGAGCAGTGGCCACTTCCCAATTTTGTCAAAACTATGTAAAAGCCCTACTAAAACCTGCAATACAGGTGCCCCAGGTTTATATGGATGTTTATATGGATGACATCATCCTGGGGGCACCCAATCCTTTATTGTTGGGAGAACTTTATAGGGTTATTAAAAAATGTCTTCAAAAGGGAGGACTACATATATCAGCTGATAAGGTCTAAACTGTACCACCCTTTAAAATATTGGGTATACTACTCCACTTAGAAGGTATGAGTTCTTTAAAGCCTCAGCTGGCCATTGCCACCCCGTTGACTTTAATGGAGCTCCAAAAATTACTAGAGAGATAAATTGGCTGAGAGCTTGGATACCAATATCTACTGAAACGTTAGAACCCTTATTCCAGCTACTAAAGGGGAAACAACCCTCTGACCTAATCACTTTAACCCCACAACATCTTGAGATCTTCTACACAATACAAAAGGCACCAGATCAAGCTCAATTAGCTCACTATTCACCTGATAAACCCTTAGAATTATGGGTTCTCCCTGGTGAGACATTGATGACTTCCGCCTTTGTACAGGACGGACTGCCTCTTCAATGAGTTCACACATCCCTGGGTGGCACACCTAGGGTATACACACCTACAGATCAACCGGCTGACCTGATAGAGAAGGCATGGGACTTAGTCCTCAGACATTATGGTATTGATCCTCACAAATTGGTCACCCCTTATCGACTCAGAGATCTAGAATGGTTAAACAGAAATAACAGCCAAACAGCCCTAGCTCTAGAAGGTTTTCTCGGGGAACTGGGTTGCCATTATGGCCCCTAAAAATGGGTGACATTTTTGGGGGCCCTTCAATGGACGACACCTAAATGATTTGCTAGGAAATCATTATCAGGAGCACTTAATGTGTTTACTGATGGGGGATGGCATGGGTCTGCCATGATAATTTTCTCTGGGAACAAGGAGCCAATAAGGTACGTTCATACCTGTGAAGGCTCAGTCCAATTTAAAGAACTTATGGCAGTTACAATGGCATTAACTAAAGTAAGGGGACCCATGAACCTGTTCTCTGACAGCCTCTATGTAATTAATCTTCTCCCTAGATTGCTACATTCCCACAGTCGATTGGATGGAAATCCCAATACACCCCTGATGATCCAAGCCCAGACACTTCTTATGGAAAGGAATAGCCCAATCTTTCTACAACACCTTAGGGGACATCAAGGTTGGCCTGGCTTCCTATCTCAAGGTAATGCTGAAGCAGATAAAATGACTTCTGTTCAGATACTGTCCACCAATCTAAAGGAAGCTCAGGACCTACATGACCTCATTCATATCAATTGGAAGGGACTTCATAAGAGGTTCCCCCAGGTCCCTATAAAAGACCTGAAAAAGATTGTACATACCTGCAAGTCCTGCCAGCCCCTTTTACAGGTACCACCATTACAACTACCAGGGGTAAATCCCTGAGACTTGAGACCCAATTCTCTATGGCAGACTGATGTCACACATTATTTTCTATTTGGTAAGCTTAAATATGTTTTGTATCTATTGTCACATTCTCCCAGGTCTGTTGGACTCCAGCCCACACAGGAAAAAGGTCTAAACATGCTCAATCTCATTTTTTACAATGTTTTGCTACACTAGGACTACCACAAAAATAAAAACTAATAATGGGCCATGCTTTATAAGCAAAAGCTTACAGAACTTCTTCACATTATGGGGGATTCAACACACTATAGGAATTCCTTACAACCCACAGGGCCAGGCTATTGTAGAATGCAATCATCAAGATATTAAGCCTCAATTACAAAAACAAAAGGGAGGAATAAGCCCGCACCAACAATTAAACACGGCCTTGTTCACTATTAACATTCTCAATTTTCAAAAAAAAACCAAATAAAGTCCCACTTTCAAGAACAGAGACCTGAAATACAGCTGCATTGGAAGGACCCCCTAACTGGACATTGGAGGGGACCTGATCCCTTGATTACTATGGGGAGAGGATTTGGATATGTCTTCCCCATTGGAGAGTTTTCCCCAATATGGATTCCAGCAAGGAATCTCAAATTCTATCCACAAAAGGATCCTCATGAAGGAGACCCAAAAGAATCATCTCTAGGGTCTTTGTGTGTCCAGGTTCTTGTGTTTGAGATTCAAAGATGGAAACCAGAACATGCAAAAAGATTAAATGTAGAGTTTATTAAAGGAGAGAAAATATGGAGATCACGGACTTTATTTAACTCTGTGAGGAGCAAGAGAGCAGAGAAGAATTCGTAGACTCCAGACATGGAATCCATGAAGGGCAAAGGAAATAAAAGGAATTCATGGACTCCAGACATGGAGTCCCATGAGGGATAAGGAAGCTGAAGATGGCTGGAAGGGTCCGCCAAAAGTGGATTTTCCTTATTGTTTAGCTCCAGTTTCTGCTAATCTGATTGGAGCTACAGGTTATTATCATAGGTCTATTGATATTGGGGCCCCCTCATGGTAGGGCTTATCTTCAATGGGGAACTAATCTCTATATCCTTTCATAAACAGAGAATTGAGCAAAGTTGGTATCCTTACCTCTGTGAAGGATTAGAACCAGTTCTTCCAGATTTGTGGAGTGTGTTCCTTCGTAATAATTCTAGAAGTGGGGCATGATCTTCAAAGACCTTCAGAGACCTTCCAGCATGTTTGCTCTACTATGTAAGTGACATGTCATGTCTGGAGTGTGAGACACAGCAAATTTACTCATCTCACAATCAGGACACAAAGAGAGGAAGAGTAAGGGACCAAGGTTCCATGATTCTCTTCCATAGCACACTTGCACTCTTGACATCCCAATGGATCTACTTCTTCAAGGTTTCATCACTTTCCAACAGTGAAGAGTCATGCTAGACAAATCCTTTGACATAATAGCCTTTAAAGGACATTGGAGATCTAAACTACAGTGAATAGCATTGCATTACTTTAATTTCTTGACTTTGATGATTGTCTTATACACATGTGTGAGATACTAAAATCTGGGAGATTGGGTGAAGAGTGTGTATAATACATTGTAGAATTTTTGCACTAATTTTCCTATATTCTTTATGCTGGTGGGATTGAACCCATGGCCTCAAGAATGTCAAGCCGGAGCTCTACCCCTGAGTTATATATCCTAAACCCAATTTTTTTTGTAAGTGTGAAACTATCTTAAGTTGGAAAGTTAGAAATAAGGACTGAGTTCTGCACTATAATAAAATGCTAAACTAGTACATGCAAATCCCTCAGTTTGATCCCCAGTACCAACCCCCCAAAAAAGTTAGAAGGAGAAAATGAAATATAACTAGAACTTTTCTATGTGATATGAAATCTTAATTTGCTTTAGAAATTCATTAAATTATACTAGAATTGAATTGTGTTTTTTTGCTAATTAAATTAACAATTGAGGACAAAGAATACAAACATCTGGAAAGAAACCTGATGAATGGGTGAATTCTGGAAAACAAAACTCTTGCCTTTCAAAAGTGTTCAGTTAAATATATAGGTGAGTTGTGTGACCATAAACAAATATTTAGAAGAATGGATTTACTTTTGGGAAGAAAATAAATGTTTTATAAGACATTTGAATGTCACTTCGCACACCTCTATTTAGAATGCTTTAAAAGGTGATTTTCAATTGAATATAGTTGTTCAAATTGTTCCGATTCAGAAAAAAATGGTGGTTTAAACAAGCCAATTTAGCCCTGACAAGTATTATTTTCAACCTTGGACAAGCAGTTAAAGTTGTTAATTTTAACAGTAGATGTCAAGTGCATGCAATTTTTTGGTCACTATTGATTACTTGTAAAAGCAAAAGTGGATGCATTTGCTGAGAAAGAACCTTTGAAAACATGTCAAACCAATAATTTTTCATTTTCGACCAGGATGATATTTAAATTTTGGGGGTTATTAGGTAAATTGTTGTTCCAAATAGTACTTTGATTTTTCTTTTGATTCGGGTCCTCCTGTATTCTAGACTGGCCTTGAATTTACTATGTAATTAAGGATGCACTTAAACTTCTCATCTCCCTGCCTTTAGTTCTCAAGTTATGGGATTACTACCATACCAGGTTTATGTGGTTCTAGGAACAGAACTCAAAGCTTCCTATGCACTAGGCAAGCACTATGCCAACTGTTTTGACTCTCTTCTTCGATATAGATTTATTTGTAGACATAATAACCCTAACAATCTAGCTTTCTCTTTCTTCTGCTTCTTTTGTTAGTCTCTGTAATAGTTAAATATATGTGTCATCGACAGTTGCGGATTGAGCTTTGGGAACATCTGTGGAAAAACTGATAGTTAAGTAAACCTGCAGGAGAGTGTCTAATTGATGAGAGGGGATCCTTCCCATGGTGGTGAGACTTTTCTCTGAGAAGTAAATAAAATGGAGGGAGCTGGTAGAGGAAGGTGGCATTCTTGGACAGACTTGCTATCTGAAGAGAGAGGCTGCCCTTTTTTCAGCAATGGATATGGCATAGCCAGTTACCTCAGTTCCTGATGTTGATGATGAACCCTCCTTCGAACTTGGATTAAAATTGTAGTCAGACAATTGTAAACCAAAATAAAACCCTTTCGTTGTCTAAGCTCTTTGGTTATGAATTTATTGGCTTCAGGCAGGCAAGTTTTGGCAGTTACAAAAACTAGTGTTACTACAGTGTGCGCTGAAAATTTATCAAATGAAGATCCTGCTTATTGTAGATGCACACATACATGTGTAGTATGAAAGTCATGTGGTTCAGTCATTACTGATCTGACCTAGTTCTTGTGTGAACCTTAGAATTTGAACTCTGCCTTTAACTGATGTCATCACTCTCTCCTGTCTTTGGACACATCATTAAATACCGTCCTGTCTTTGGTCTTCGGTTGTGTATGAAGGACTTTGACTTGCACTCCTCATCTGTTTCAGAATTTCTTCAGATTGCATGTCTATGAATATAAAACTGGCACCTTGCTATCTAAGTTATTCTTCCTAGGCCACAATGAAGGCAAAATTCTAACAGGTGGGGTCTTTATGGAACGCCTAAAAAGTACTTTCTAGAAAATGGATAACAATTTTTTAAACTTTTTTTTATTTATTAAATTGTGCGTGTATGCGTGTGTGTGTGTGTGTGTGTGTGTGTGTGTGTGTGTGTGTGTGTGTGTAGAACCACGGACGAATTCGGGAACCACCATGGACGCTTCCATCTCCTCCTTGTTTACTCTGCCCGGGATTCACAGGCTCCGCCCTACCAGGACCAGAAACGCAGGCCGCCCTGCTTCTGCCCGGTGTCTATATGTGGGGTCTAGGATCACGAACTCAGGACCTTCTGCCTTCAAGGCAGAGGTTTAACCCCTGAGCCACCTCTCCAGCCCCAAAAATGGATGACAATTTTTAAAACATCTTCATTATTGCTGTGAGCCTCTTCACAGGACATCCTTTGGTGGCCCAATCTGTTCCAAGGGACAGTGTTTATCAACACTCGCCAAACCAATAGAATCTCTATAAAGGCTGAAGAGTGTACAGGGATGAACACAGTAGGCTCAAAATTCCAAGTGTCAGATCTCCTCAGATGTTCTTTCTGAAGTAATGTGAGTCACTACCTCTGTAGTGGACCCCACATCAGCGGAGGGGAGGATTATGCAGTGACCTTTGCTTCAGAATTGGTGCATTTGATGGGAAGTCTACACTCCACTTTTTGTTGTCCCTAGACCAGCAAATCTATAGTTCTGGGGAACATAACAGCTGATGGAGTCGCAAGAAAAGAATAAGAACAGAGATTCATTCATCTGGCTCCAGAAGCTATTGAGATAGATATTGTTAGAATAAAAGTAAAATTACCTCGAATGCTTGTTAAAAACGAGAAGGAAGACACTGTTCAGAACTATTACAACAGACAAGATTGAAATCAGTTCAGAATAAACAAAAGGTGAGAGAATTTTTTGGAGTGTCTGGATGATCGGGAGACTGGACACTATCTTCTTGATAGTAATAATTCTGGAAGAAGATCAACATCTCAAATGTGGGGAGAAAGAACTTATACTGGTGGTTTTCTTAACTTTCCAAAGAAAGGGAAGTTAAGGATCTTTAGGCAGGAAGAAGTCAGGGTGAGGAAATGGTTACTTCCATTTTGATCAACAATTGAGGCGATACTCCTGTGGAGCCAGGAAGGACTCTGGAGAGACTCTTCCTTTTCCTGCCCTATCACCTTCTCCCTTCTTTACTTTAAGCACAGAGTTCAGCAATTTGTTAAGTGAGAAGAACAATGAGAAGGAAGGAAGAAGAAAGGATTAAGTGTTCCATACCCTCTTCTTACAGTCGTCCACTCAGGATACAGAACCAGACAGGGAGGAAATGTCTTGGTGTTAAAACAAGATGGTGCTGTATGGATTTGACCATCTTTAATGGTTGATGAATGATCTTTTACTTTCTAAGAATGAAAAAGAAACCCATAAATCATGGAATTTCTGGAAATCTTGTCCAGAGCAGTACGGTCACATGAACACTCTGAGAAGAAACTGTGGTTTCTTTATTTCCTCTTACTAATTATGCCTAATTATTCATCTGGTTGTAAACTCTGTTCATGTAATCACAAATGAATCAAATTATCATATGGGAGTAATACTTTACAAAGATTTCATAAAAGCTATTACTAAATGAAATTTTAAACTTACTTTGAAGAGAAAAAAAATCTTTGTTTTGGAAGAAAAATCTGTTAACAAAATAATACCTAGTAAAAAGTTTGATAAATGTAGATAAAGTAAAACCCAACACCAACCTGTAATTGTCTATTTTGGTGGGTTTAAGACAGTTATGGTTTGAATATAAACTGTCCCCCACAAGCTCGTGTGTTTGCATTCTTAGCTAGTGTTGATGTTTAGGAAGATTGTGTCAACTGTGTGGCAGTAACACCTGGGCTAGGGGTGTAGCTCAGTGGTTAAGGGGTCTGTTGTAGAAGCAAAGGATAGTTGTTAAGATTTCTGGATCCTACATAAAATACCAGGTGGGTGTGGTAGTTCCGTCTGTAATTTAGCTTTGGAAGGTAGAGACTGGAAGTCCCCAGATCAACCTGACCAGGCAGACATGAGACAGAGAAATCATTATCTAGAATAGGAAGCTGGACTGAAAATCATATCTTGATATATTTTTGGAAAATGATGAAAAATGGATTGTGTCTTTCATGCAAAGCTTCAATTTCAAGTGTTTAGAATCATCAAGTTTAGTATAATTTAATCATTAACTAAATTATAATTGTGCAAAGAAATTTTAGAGGAGCAGATGAATTCATAATGTATTCATAATAATACTGAGTAACACAAGGCACAGAAAACATTTTTTGTGTACTGGAAGTCACAATCCAAGAACCGAAGATGACAAATTTCTTATGTCTTGTTCGAGGCAAGCAAATTATTTCATTCAGCTTTTCATTAGCTATAGACAAGTCTCTGTGGACATAAAGAAAAATAAATTGTTTAAAGCTTTTTTCAGTTAGAAAAAAATGCAAACATACAGTGTCAGAGTGGCCATTAATTTTTAGACTGGTGAAATGTCAGTTGATGTTTCATTTTTCACCTGGCATGTTTTGAGTGATCAATGCTTCTGAGCTTAGATCCAAGACTGAGAAAAATATGTAAGAAAAAGTACTCAAGTAAGTGAAAAGAATGTAAAAGAATGAATCACACACTCAGTGGCGGGCACAGAAAAAATGAATTTGCCCTCTAGAATTTGAGTACACACATATTTTGAGATAATTTAGAATAGGAATTTGGACAACTTGCAAATTTCTTTAAAAATTGATCTAAAAACTGTTGTTGTTATACATGTGTGTTGTATTGTGTGTGTGTGTGTGTGTGTGTCTGTGCTTGGATGTGTCAAGCCATGGATATTTCTCAGTCATTTTCCAACTTGTGCTTTGGGCTAAACCACCTGACCAGCAGTCTTGGGATCTGTACGTCTCCACTATCCACTGTGTTGGGATACAGACACATGCCTCTGTACCCATATTTCATGTAAGATGCTGGAGACCCGAACTCTGGTCCTTCTTCCTATGTAGGAAGCACTTTATTCATTGAACCATCTCCCAGTCCTCAGCCTGTCCAGTCTATGATTTGATGGATTTGAAATACTCTTGAGGTCTCGCTTCCCCACTTGTTCTTCTGGCTCTGATTCACTCACACAGAAACTCTAGTCTATCATTACACATTCTGACATTCAGGAGGAAGGCAAGAAGAAATGATGTGGATATGTTCCATTTATTCACTGCACAGTTTAGTATTTATCTCTTTCGTTTAGGTAGAATCAAATTCTTAGGATTTTGTGTCTCTTTCATTTTTTACCTCTTTCCCCTTTCAACACAAGCCTTTTCTTTTTTATGGTGTCTTTTTTTTCCCAATAGAAAGAACAATGGAATCCATTATTCTTTGCTTTCTTTTCTTGCATGAGAATCTTAATTTAATTCTATTTTCTCATAATATTCAGATTTTAAAAATGATGTTAGTCAAGAAATAGACTCATTCAGCTTTTATAGGCTATGTGTAACCTTGAAATGTCTTTAAAAGTCAGTTTTGTGCCTGGTACATTAGTATGCAAGAGTATAATTGGGACTATTTGGTTTCCAAAGTTCCTTCATAGCATCTAGTTCTGAAACAACAAACATCCTTTTGCTCTTCAAACTGGCTCAGAACAGAATAGAATGAACAAGGCCTGATGGTTGAGGTTTTGGAGGTAAGCCGATCGTTTGCTGAACAAAGCAAGAAAGCAAGGCTTCTATCTACCTCTCCTAGGCTCTTTCATCTGGAATCTGGATTTGGAACTGGCTAGATATGAGCTCTGTCCAGTGGGATTCATCACTTCCTGCTTTCAAATGGGCACAAAGAATGGGCTCTTTTGTGTTTTTCTGCTATTCACATTTTTAGTCAGATCTGAAACTGGAGGTGTGCTTAAATAATGAAGGCCTGTACACATTTCCTCTTCTCCAACTAGGGATTCAGATATTCATTTTCCCAAAGCAAGGTGAAACTGCTTTTCAACTCCATGCACTAAAACCAGCTGTAATATAGTATGAAGTGAAAGTCTTTCATAACGAGACAGATAATTGGAAGAACACAGTCTCTGCTGCCCCTTTGAATGTCCTTTATTACTTTTTCTTTTGGTCTTAAAGAGCCACGGGACTCTTTTCTGAAAACAGTGGGTAGAGAGAACTTTTCTAAGCGTCCAGATACGATTAACTTCCAATAACTTGGTCTACTGTGATTCCAACAAGCGACTTGTCTATGTTCTCGGTAGTGCATAATTGATAAGACGTTTTCATTGTGTGCATTTTTATATATAAGAAATCTAGTCAGAATAAATAATATTAACATAGCTTCATCTGTTACTTGTCTGAATGTTCAGTCTCTTTGAAGGCTATAGCTTATCCCATCATAAGCCTATTAGTTTTTTTATGGGTATAACATTTTTTTCTTTATTACATGTCTTTCTGCTTAATTATACAATGTCAATATGTACCCCTATTCTTTTCCCTTTCCTCTCCCTTCCCTATTTGTCTTCATTGCACTCTTCCCCCATTCCCCCCTAACCTCTAACCCCTTTTCTTCCCTCCTCTCTTGGTGCTTCCAGCTTTCTCCCTCCCATCCTCCAGATCATCTGTTTATGAGGGCACTGAATTTCCCTTTGAAGCATCTACACTAGTTCAGGACTCAGTGGCATAGCATGGGGCCTCTTCTTGGGCTGCTGGCTAGTATGGGAACTCTACTATGACTGTTTAACTCTTTGCCTCTAAGGATCCTACTGCCTGAAGCTTCCTCCCCTGATATCCGTGCTAGATTTTGGGGGGTATTGACATGTCAACCATTGGGCACATCAGGCAAAGCCCAATCACATTGTGACTCTATCTTGGCTGCTGCAGCCCTAACTTGTGTGGAGTATCTTGCATATCTTTGGTCCTTCTGATCTTTAAGCTCTTACAATCTTGCCACCCCCTCTTCCACAAGGTTCCCTGAGCTTTAGGATGGGGAGAAATTTGGCCGGTCTGGTTTCAGGTGAATATTGTAGGGTCTTTGGTGTTCTGAATTATGGTTTGTTGATGTTTTCAGTTTTTTGTTCCTGCACTGCCCTTGGCTGAATCCAGATTGGTTGTCAAGGTCACCTCCTAACTAAAGATTAAAGATTGTTCAAATGAAGATCTTAATATAAGAGACTCAAAGGTAGATGGAAGAATAGGAGTAGGACACAGTGTTTTAACTGCCAGTCCCTGTACCTTTCCTGACTGGGGAGATCAACACTGTTCAGTCCTAAGTGCCCAGTAAGGGAAGTGAGGATGAGCTGCATCAGAGGCCTTGCTATTTATATGCAGTACATGACTGTGGCCTAATTTCTCTATTGAAGTGTGTTCTTTTGTTTTCTTTCTTTTGAGGTCTTCTTTCCTCTTCTCTCCTATTTATACTCCTTTGCAATTGCAGTGGGTATTACCGAGATTGACCTTTGAGTATGTCATTGTGTGGGTTTGTAACTAGGATTCACTTATTAGGGAATACATATGATGTCTAACTTTCTGTGTCTGGGATACTTCATTCAATGTAATTTCTTCTAATTCCATCAATTTTCCAGCAAATTTCACTAATTCATCTTTTTTGATGGCTGAGTAGTATTCCGTTGCATGAATGTAACACATTTCCATTAACTGTTCATCAACCGTTGGGCATTTGGGTTGATTTCATGACTTTGCTGCAATGAACATGGTTATGCTCATGTTACTGTAGTGAATTTATGCATTTTGGGGGATTATTCCCAGTAGTGGTTTAGGAGGGTCACATGACATTTCAATCCTTAACTTTTTTGGAAATCACCATACTGCTCGCCAGAGTGGATGTAAAAATCTGCATTCCCATCAGCAATGTATGAGAGTTCTTTTCTCTTCACATCCTCTCCAGCGTTTGGTGTTGTTTGTATTGTGAATTTTTGCCATCCTGACCGGGGTGAGATGATATCTCAGAATAGTTTTGATTTGCATTTCCCTGATGTTAAGCCCACTATTCCTAATGTATCTTAGTTCTAATAACTATGGAAAAGTGCTGGGTGATGCCCAAGATACTTGCTTTTCTGGTTCTTTCTTATAAGTAACATGACATTAATTTTATTAGAAAAGGCTACATATATCTAGTTTAGTTTTTAAAGAATAAATGCTATGGGAACTCATATTGGATGATTTTTTTTTTGGTAAGTAGCACTAATTTGTTTTATACCTTAAGATATTCTTTGAGACATTTCTGGGGCATTAATTTCATTATAAAAAGTGACTCATTCATGCAGTTTAAAACTAGTAGTACTAGTCCTTAAAGTAAAAATTAAAAGTTATGATTCTTCATCTACCCTAGTACTCTCAATTTCCTCTTATAGAAAGACAACTCCTTTAAATCTTTAAAATGGCATTCTTTTGATCTTTTATTCGCTGCACCATTACCCTTCTAAGAAGTCTTTTATTTTTCTACATTAATCACTTTGATTCCATTGTTGCTCTAAACATTCTGAGAGAAACAGACAAGTAATCACTTTTGGAGACCCACAGAGAAATTGGTTTTCTTTTTTACTCACTTAGGAGAAGAGTTTGAATTAGCAAGGGCCCCTTCCTGGAACACTAAGGCAAGTGATCCTTTTAATTTTAATAAGATGGCCAATCATGTTATGGATGTGAGTTATTTTAAATACCTCATTTTTATTTCATTTCTAGTGATGTTCAATATTAATAACTGTGGCAGTGAAATGTGCTGGACAGCTACATTCTCATAAATGTTCTACTACCCTTAGTGGAGTATAACATCTGATACCTTGTTTTAGCGCAAATATTTCTAATGAGACAAGTAGGGCACATGGAAGATTTTTAAAGTCTGAGGTCATGAAGATATTGGGAGGAAAAAATTCCAGGTGAATGCATTTGGAGCTCGCTTCTATGCAGTCCTTTATGGAATTCAATATTCTTTATGATAGGACTATTTTTAATTTATGCAAAATTTGTGTCATTTATTTCTAAGGAACCATAAATACTTCCTTTACTAGGATTTGTTTGGCAATGATTGTGATGATGTTGTGAATCAAGGAACATGATAATATCCTTGCAAGTCACTCTACCTTGTGTTTCCACACAATTCTAGTCTTTCAGGAGTTCTCAGAATATTCCTTCTTCCAATCACTCACAAAGGAAAAGGCAGTCTTTTGAATTTTAAGCTAATTTGCTAGAATTTTCCATCTCTAACATGAAATAAACAAAGCATTTTTCACCTAAATCAAAGGAAAATAAATCATTATTGTCTGCATTGAGTTTCTGAGTCCCTAAATATCACTGCATTGGCTGTAAAGAAAGATGATAGTTTAACCTTGTGTCTCTTCAAATATATCCATGTAGCCTTTTAGCAAGTCTTTGATTGATTTGTAGATACAGAACATTTGGGTTATAGTTAAAGAGCTTATTAAAGATTGGCAGAAAAATAACTTTCAATGTTGTGAGTCTTCCACTTTTCACTATACTTAACTGTCAATGTTCTATTTTAGACAAATGAAGCCCTGTTTGCATTATTTGACTGGGGTTGTCAGGGTCCTGTGCTACTGGGAAAAACCACATCAAAACTTGACAAAGCATAGGACCACAATGACTCCAATCCTGGGACTATGATCTGGTATACTTCTAGTCATTTTAGAAAATCTATAATTTAGAATTTAATTTCTGAAGCAGTTGCCATGGAAAACGTTATGGTGAAATCAGACCCATAATTTCATAGTGTGTCACTCTTACAGAATGGTGTTTTTCCAGGCATAGGATGCATTGGGCTTGAGACAAAATGTAATTTTTAGGGTTTATAGTTCTATTAGTTCATGATGTTTTCCAGAATTTCTTACAGTACTTGACTGTTCAGTTTCAAGCCTGCATGGTTAATATTTCAATTCTACTTTAAAAAAATTTTAAATTTATTTATCTTGAATATTGTGTGAGTGTGCATGTGTGCAAGTGTGTGTGTGTGTGTGTGTGTGTGTGTGTATCAGAGGGCACTGTGTGTCCCTGTGTAGGGCCAAGGGTGACTTTGGGATTCATCCTGGATTATTTCTACCTCTACCAAGGGGGCCAGAAGTACAGGCCTGCCATTTGTGTCTGGTATTTTTTCCGTGGAACCTGGGATCCAAACTCAGGATTTTTTGCTTTCTAGTCAGTCTTAATTCCTGAATCATCTCTGCAGTCCCTCAATTTGCACTTTTGCAACCATACTGTCCAAGAATATGTTTGCACTTCATAACTCTTAGTGTATGTATACTCACTCAACTGAATGCCAAAAATATTAGTTAAAAGAAGAGCTTGATTAGAATTAATACCTCTGTAGTAAGTGTGCTTTCATCAGGTCTGTCTATGAGAATTTTCTTTTTTTTATCATTTTTTATTATTATTTCCACGCACACAAACTTAATAGGTACACCGGTTCCCTCCCTCCCTCCCTCCTCCTCCACCCCCCCCACCGTGGGCCCCTGCTCCCCCTTCCCTTACCCCTCTCTCTCTATCCCCCAGTGCCTCCCTTCCCCCCAATCCCCGGAGAATCCTTTAATGTGCACGCCAAATTCTCCTCTGGGTCCTCCTATCCAATGATGTACAAGGACATTGCGCCAGGCATGCAAAGTCCAATTATGATTGCTTCGGCCCTAACTTGTGTGGAGTATTTTGCATATCATTGCTCCTCCCATCCTTTTGCTCTTACAATCTTACCACCCCCTCTTCTGCAAATGTCTCTGAGCTTCAGGATGGGGAGAGATTAGGCTGGCCTAGTTCTAGGTGGTTCATATAGAGTCTCTGAAGTTCTGGATTGTGATTTGTTGATTTTATTTTGCAGTTTTGCTGCTCCTGCAATGCCTTTCAATCCATCCTGCTGGACACTGTATGTCACCCCCTGGCCAGAGACAAAAAGCTGTTAAACTGGAGTCTTACTGTAAGAGCACATTCAAGGGTAGATGTAATAAAAGTAGGAAACCTCAGTGAGGGAGGGGTCAATCACCCATTTGCAAAATGGTTACTTTTTATCTGCCAGACTATATGCCCTCCCCTTCTGGTGAGATCATACCCCCTCAGTTGTAAATGATCAGGAACGAAAGTCTGTGAACTTAACCAAATGTCTCATTACTTACTTGCAGTCCTTGATGTAGGCCTATTTTCTCTGCTGTAACATGGTCCCCTCTCTCCTTGTTTCTGGTGTGGCCCTCCTACCCCATCCCTCCTGTTCATAATCCTTGCAATTACTGTAGGTGTTACAGAGATTTATCCTTGAGTGTCTCTAGGTAGGCTGGGTGGGTTTGGTACTAGGAGCCACCTATTAAGGAGTACATACGGTACTTAATTTTATGGATCTGGGATACTTCACTTAATATAATTGTTTGTAATGACATCCATTTCCTGGCAAATTGCAGTAATTCATCATTTTTGATGGCTGAGTAGTACTCCATTGTATAGATGTACTACATTTTTCTTATCCACTCTTTAACTGTTGGACACTTGGGTTGATTCCATGACTTTGCTATTGTAAACAGTGTTGCTATGAACATGGTCGTGCTTGTGCTATCAAGGTGAATTTTTGCTGTATGTGGGGTTATTCCCAAAAGTGGAATAGCAGAGTCAAATGGCATTTCGATCTTTAATTTCTTTAAGAATCTCTAGACGGCTCGCCAGAGTGGTTGTATGAGCCTGCATTCCCACCAGCAATGTAGGAGAGTTCCCTTCTCTCCACATCCTCTCCAGCATTTGTTGTTGTTTGTATTGTGGATTTTTGCCATCCTGACCGGGGTGAGATGATATCTCAGGGAAGTTTTGATTTGCATTTCCCTGATGACTAAGGAAGTGTAGCATATTTTAAGATATTTGTTAGACATTTTAATTTCATCCCTGGTAAAGTTTCTTTTAGGTTCCAGGGCCCATTTTTTAATTGGCCCATTTGTTTCCTTGGTGTTTAGTTATCTAAGTTCTTTGTGCACTCTGAATAATAGAGCTCTATCAGATATGTGGTTAGTGAAGATTTTCTCCCATTCTGTGGGTTGCCTTTGAGCTTGTGTTACAATCTTTTTATCTGAACAGAAGCTTTTTAATTTCACAAGATCCCAACTGTTGAGAGTTGGTAGCAGTGACTGTGCCATTGGATGTCTGTTTAGGAACTGTTGGCCTAGCCCAATCATCTCGAGGGAGTTCCCTACCCTTTCACCTATGGTCCCTTTCACCTATGGTTTTTATAGTCTCTGACCTTATATCAAGGTCCTTGATCCATTTGGAATTAAGTCTTGTACATGGTGACAAGTATGGGTCCAGTTTTAATCTTCTACATGTGGACATCCAGTTTTGCCAGCACCATTTGTTGAACATACTGTTCTTTTTCCATTGGATTTTTTTGGGCCCCTTTGTCAAAGACCAAATGGTTGTAATTTTGTGGGCTTATATCTGGATCTTCAACCCTTATCCATTAATCTGTCTATCTTGGAGCCAGTACCAGGCTGTTTTTATAACTATGGATTTGTAATATAGACTAAGGTTTGGTATGCTGTTACCTCCAGCTGTTTTTGTTACTCGGGATTGTCTTTGCTATCCTGGGTCTTTTGTGCCTCCATATGAATTTTGAGATTGTTTGGTCAACTTCTTTAAAGAATTGTTTTGGGATTTTAATTGGTATAGCATTGAATTTGTATATTGCCTTTGGTAGGATGGTCATTTTTACAATGTTGATTCTGCCAATCCAGGAACAAGGGAGGTCTTTCCACCTTCTGTTGTCTTCTGCAATTTCTTTCTTTAGGGTTTTAAAGTTTTCATTGTAAAGGTCTTTTACCTCCTTGGTTAGGTTTATACCAAGGTATTTCCTTTTTTTAGGGGCTATAGTAAATGGGATTGTTTCTCTCAGGGCTTTTTCACTACTTTCATTCTGGGCATATAGGAAGGCCTCTGATTTTTGCACATTTATTTTGTATCCTGCCACCCTGCTGAACTTCTCAATTAGTTCCAGGAGCTTCCTCGTGGAGTTTTTGGGATCACTCAGGTATAAGATCATGTCATCTGCAAATAGGGATAGCTTGACTTCTTCCTTGCCAATTTGAATACCTTTTATGTCCTTTTCTTGTCTTATGGTTTCAGCCAAGACTTCAAGTATAATATTAAATAGAAGTGGTGAGAGTGGACAGCCTTGTCTAGTTCCTGATCCAAGTGGGAATGCTTCCAGTTTTTCCCCATTGAGTATAATCCTTGCTGTGGGCTTGTTGTATATTGCTTTTATTAAATTGATAAAGGTTCCTTCCATTCCTAGCGTTTTGATCATAAAAGGCTGTTGGATCTTGTCAAAAGCTTTCTCTGCATCTATCGAGAGTGTCATTATATTATGAATTACATTTATTGATTTACGATGTTGAACCAACCTTGTGTGCCGGAGATAAAGCCTACTTGGTCCCCGTGAATGATGTTTTTAATATGTTTTTGAATCTGATTTGCTAAGACTTTGTTGAGAATCTTTGCATCTATGTTCATCAGAGATTGACCTATAGTTTTCTTTTTTAAGTGTATCTTTATTAGGTTTTGGAATTACAACAATATTAGCTTCATAGAAGGAATTTGGTAGTGTTCCTTCCTTTTCTATTTGATGGAACAGTTTAAGAAGTATTGGTGTTTTTAACTCCTTAAAAGTCTGGTAGAACTCTGTGCTGAATTCATCTGGTCCAGGACATTTTTTGGTGGGAAGATTCAAGATTACTTCCTCAATTTCCTTATATGTTATAGGACTATTAAAATAATTCACAACTTCCTGATTCAATTTAGGTAAATTGTGTTTACTTAGGAATTCATCCATCTCTTTTGTGTTGTCAAATTTCACAGTGTATGTTTTTGAAATATGATGTTATAATTCTCTGGATTTCTTGGGTATCAGTAGTGATAACTCCATTTTCATTTCTAATTTTGTTAATTTGGGTTTTCTCTCTCTTACTTTTGATTAATTTAGCTAGGGGTGTATCAATCTTATTGATTTTTTCAAAGAACCAGCTTTTTGACTGATTTATTTTCTCTATCATTTTCCTACTCTCGATTTCAGATATTTCTCCCTTTATTTTGCTAATCTCCTCTCTTCTACTACTTTTGGGATCAGATTGCTCTAGTTTCTCTAAAGCTTTAAGCTGCATTGTTAAGTTATTTATTTCTGATGTTTCCATTTTTTTGATGTAGGCATTAAGAGCTATGAACTTACCTCTTAGGAGAGCTTTCATTGTGTCCCAGAGATTTTGGTAAGTTGTATTTTCATTATCATTCACTTTCAGGAAATCTTGAATTTCCTTTTTAATTTCTTCCTGAATCCAGTTCTCATTCAGCATCATAGTGTTAAGTTTCCAGGAGTTAGTGTATTTTCTTTCTTTTGTTGTGTTGTGGATGTCCCGCTTTAGGCCGTGGTGGTCTGATAGGGCGTAGGCTAGAATTTCAACTTTCCTGTATATGTGGAGATTTGTTTTGTGGCCCAATATGTGATCTATTTTGTAGAAAGTTCCGTGTGCTGCTGAGAAAAATGTGTATTTTTTGGTGCATGGATGAAAAGTTCGATAGAGATCTTTAAGGTCCATTTCTTTCAGGGTTTGATTAAGTTCCAAAGTGTCTCTGTTAAGCTTTTGACCTGTTGATCTATCCCATGTAGAGAGGGCGGTGTTGAAGTCCCCAAGAATTATCGTTTGGGGGTTGATTTCTCTCTTTAGTTGCTGTAGGATTTTCTTAATGAATGTGGAGGGGCCCGTATTGGGTGTATATATGTTCAGTATTGTGAAGTCTTCCTGATGAATTGTACCTGTGACTAAAATGTATTATTCATCTGTGTCTCTTATTTTTTTTTTTGTTTGAAGTCCACTTTGTCCGACAGCATAATGACTACCCCTGCCTTTTTCCTGGTTCCATTAGCTTGCAGAATTTTGGACCAGCCTTTCTTTTTTAGGATGTGCCTATCTTTTGTGGTGAGATGAGTTTCCTGAAGGCAGCAGAAATGATGGGTTGTGATTTTTAATCCAAGTTTGAAATCTGTGTCTCTTAATCGGTGAGTTAAGACCATTGGCATTTAATGTTATAATGGAGAAATTATTTTTAATTCTGGACATTTTTTATGTTTAGTGAATTTTTTAAGTTTATTGTTTGACATTTATGTTTTTGTGGTATTATACTTCCCTCCTGTCCTCCTGGATATGCTTGTTTTTTTCTTCAAGTTTGTGTGTCATTTCTAGCAGTTTTTGAAGGCCTGGTTTGGTAGACATGGATCCCTTCAAGTTGTCTTTGTGCTGGAAAATTTTTCTTTCTCCCTCAATCATGACAGATAGTTTTGCCGGGTATATCAGTCTGGGTTGGCATTTTTGCTCATTTAATACATGAAGTACGTCTCTCCAAGCTCTTCTTGCTTTTACTGTTTCCATTGAGAAGTCATTTGTTATTTTAGTAGGTTTGCCTTTAAAAGTGACTTGCTTTTTTTCTCTTGAAGATATGAGAATTTTCTTTATCCTATTATTGCAAAGTTTACTTTTCAGTCTTCCCTTATTTGGTGAAGTATGGACTGCATTGAGATTCTAAGCACAAGTTGTTTGAAAGCTGTAAAAATGTCATTACGAAAATGTGTTTATATGCTGACCTACTTACATGTTTCACTATTCAGAAAATTCATTTATTTATTCTTGAGGCTTTATAATTTTAATAGCAATTTTTAGTCTTGCAGATGACTTAAAAAAGATTCAGAGATTTTTTTTTTCTGTATAATTCCTGAGCACACTTGTATACCTCCGCATCGGTATCTTCTCCCAGAGGAATATGTTAATTATAGATGATGAGCCCTCATTGATATGTCACTCTAATGTCTCATGTCGAAACACACCCAAAGTCTATAGTTAGTGTGAGACTTTTTTTGGTGCTATGTATTGAATGGTTTTTGACAAGTTTATGATAATATCCCCTTCACATTATACTATTATATAGAGAAGCTATTGTTCTCTTCTCTGTTTTGCTCTTAACACCAACCTTTGGCAGCAGTTGATCTGTTGGCCTTTTATATAGTTTGGCTTTTCAGAAATATCCTAGAGTTAGAATCCCATCATAATATGTTGCCTTTTCAAAGTGACCTTTAAATTTAAATTTAAATTTCTTTATGTCTTCTCATGGCATGGAGCTCATCTCCTCAGTACCGAATAATTCTCCATTGTCTGTTCATATTACAGTTTGCAATTCATCCACTAAGGGATGCATATCTTGTTTACTTCCATGTTTTGGCAATTATGAATAAAGGCCTATAGACACATATGTGAAGATTTTTCTATAAATAGAACATTTCAAGTTCTATAGGATGGATATGGTAGGAATATTACTTACTATTGTCTTTCAAAGTGCCTGTAATATTCTGAATTCTCCTTAGTACGAATAAGAATCCCGATGCTTCATGTCTTATTAGTATTTGACATGGTCAGTGTTCCAGAATTTGGGCATTCTCAAAGGTGTGTGGTGGTATCTCATTGTTTTCTGAATGTTGATTATGCTGTTTTACTGTTCTGGTCTGAATGTGAAATCCTGCCTTTAAAGAATCTCAGCATAACATCTATGACATCTCTCCACTGTTACCTCCTATGAAATAATATAAAAAATTACAGTTTCAGCTTACAATGTCACAGAAGAGGCATTTTAATTTCAAAAATAAGGAACGGGGGCCATAGCCGGCAAATATCAGACCAAAGTGAGCTTGAAAACCAGCAAAATAAACACCAGAGCCTGCTGTTCCCTGTCTAGCATCTGTGACAAGCGGTAGAATTATTTCATTTCACTGCTTTCCTGCCTGCAGCATACGACCCTCTTGGTTAATCGTCATTACCTGTATGTGTTCCTTCTTGGAAGACATCCTATTAGTCTGGCATAGGTTTCTCCACAGTAACCCAGGTTTCACCTTCACAGTTTCACACCGTGGCCTCTCATGACCGCTTCACAGGGACTCTGAGCATGCCACATGTTTCTTGGTCTCAGCAGTTCTCTGAAACTTCAGAGGAAGATTCCACAACCACCCTCAATCTTGCATCATTCATGTCTCCACAGCCAACGTATGACACTTCCAAATTCATTGTTTCGCTTTCTCCTTTCACAAGTTACAGCTTCAAAGCCTGGAGTCTTGCACTTCAAGGTACCTAGCACAGATCAGGAGGTTTCCGTTTCATGGAAATAATGTTTAAAACAATTATATTTTCCCCACACATATCTTAAATACAAACTTAGCTTTCTAGTGTTCTTTTCATGTTGAAGTGCATATATTTTTAAAATTTATTCCTGTCCCACTTGCTGCACTCTTATTGGAGACCTTCATGAGTGTTATAATTAATGACCATACCACAGACTCAATACTATGCTGTCTGGAAATTTTCTATGCCAAGAAAATTAGTCCATTACTTTTCAATTCAGCCTCAAATAAGTTTTCAAGATATGGGCAGATGCAGCAAGGTTCTTTGCCAAAATGTCATATGAATAGCTCCTAGCCAAGTTCATGGCAGTGTCTCTTCCTTTCTTCAACACCATGAACTAGACTTCTACTGTCTATGTTTCCTCAGCCTTATTGTCTTACAAATCCTCACCAGAAAGGCTTAATAGGCTGTTTCTAACATTTAATATTTTCTAGCTCAAAGATCTAAATAATTCCCCATTCTTTCAATCAAATTGTTCCAAAAGCCACACAATCTCATTTATCACACCAATGACCTCAATCTTTCAATACCAATTTCTCAGTTGTCTTCTACTGCTACTATTAAAATAACCCTTACAAAGGAAACGTAAGAAGAAAAAGTTTAAGCTGGCTTACAGCTGGCAAGCGACATTAGAAGAATGGTCTGGAGGTAGAAAACGGTCAGAAAATGGGACGAGGCTGTAAAATCTTAGAAATCTCCCCCACAACTATTTCCTACAGCAAGGTCTCACATTCCAAAGATTTTCCAATTTTCCCAAACAGTACCACTAGCTGGGAACCAAAAGATGTCTAGTTGTTTTACTACGTCTTGTTGTCAGGACTGTATTTGTCCTATTGTATTGTCTTGGTTACTGTAGCTTTTATTAAGTTTTGAAGACTTTACTTTTATTAATAGAATGATAGTTATTCATATGAAAAACTAAATTTATTGCAATACTTCAGCACATATTCCTACTGTTAAGATGCTTTTGTTTCTGATAATAAAAGTTGTTAGGCTGATGACAGATGAGAGAGAGAGAGAGAGAGAGAGGGGGAGAAAGAGAGAAAGAGAGAAACTTTCACTTCAAAGTCCATGAAATTTTCTTTTTCAATCTATAGTTACAGTAAATGTTGCCCCCAAAATAATAATTTTTATATTTTATTCCACTGATGTCTTTAGGAGTAGATGCGTTTTCATTGGAAGTAGAGTCTTATTAGTTAGCTGGATGGGATGCTCCTGGTTTAATCATTGCTAAACACAGACAGTCATATTTCTTGGTCTATTGGAATATTTGCATAAGCAATACTGTAAACTAATCACTGGATACTCATCTTCCAGCACAGATAGACAATGGCTTCAAACATAGATTGCTTAGATTCTAGAAGATGCTGGGTTGATGTCATGCAGATGGAGAATGTCTCTATTAAGATGGCCAGAATGTCATTTTCTTATTATCCTCCCCAAAGTGCCTTGCTTTCCAAGTAGTAGGACTCTTGTAACAGAACAGATGTTACAAGAAACAGAAATTGCACTAATTGAGATGAATTTAAGAAGGATAATTATAAAAATACAGAAATGTTTATGAAACTCAATTTTAATTTCAGCTGTGCTTCATTGAAGCTACAAAGGAAAAATATAGTCAAATTTCTGTTTTGTGTTTTCCAATGCCCCTGTCATTCTGTCTTCACAGACAGACAGACAGACAGACAGACAGACAGACAGACACACACACACACACACACACACACACACACACACACACACAGACTTCATCTTGTATATACATGCTTTATTCTTTTCTACTTATTGATTGACTTTTTAAATCAATCTCCAAGTATCTCTGGTCTTTTACTTTAGGTGTGCATGGTGGTTAATGCAATCTCTGTGACCTTATTTTAGTTGCTAAGAAGAAGAGACTTTTTCTGGTTTCACATCTGTCATCTGTGCTGAGGCCACGACCTATGTGTCTTTTGTAGAAAGCCAGCTATGCTCTAGCACACACTGTCTTCTGTACAGTCTTGGGCATGAATGACCCTTCATCCTTTAGGTTGTTTCAGAACTGAGACATGGGGAGGGCAGTGAAGCTAGAGTGAGGGCCTGAGTGAAAACAGGGCACAGTGTCAAGGTGGCAGGGACCCTCCATGTGAATCTGCGCCACTCGGCTTTTCAGACCTTGTTTTCAGTATTGCTGTCATGGAGAATACTAGACACACAAAAGAAATCATTTTATTTTCTGTGTTGCACTCCCTTCCCACCCACTGACCTTTACTGTTTCATTTAGTTTGTTTCCTCTTCCTCCTTCTTTTGTCTGCCCTTTAAACAAACAGTCTGAAGAGTGCCAAAGACAGACTCTGATGCATGCAACAGAGACTGTGAGGAAGGCTAAGGGCAGAAGGAGGGGTTAGAAGGCCAGTTCATGTCCAAAAGTGTGACTCGCAGCACACAGAGAGGCAGCTTCTTTTTTATATTTATTGTAGTTAGGCTATGGAAATTAACAATTGCTAGCTGTGATCAACAGTTTTATTACCGTTGTCAATAACTGAATCTTGCCTGCTGCCTAAATTATGCCAAACAGGTTTCTAAAAGAACATTCTGAATAATTATTTGAAAGGAACATAAAATGAGACTCTCCTGCTTATTTTTTAAAATAGAGTAACTTAAGCTGGTAAAGTATATTTCTGACTGGGAGCTGTTACTGTCCGTTAAAGTATATCACATCATCAAGAAACAAAGGCCACCTGTAGTCTGAACACACAAACCACTCATATGTGCACTCGCTTAAAAGATTTGCTTAAAAGATTCATCTAGTTCTTTCATGATCTAAGTCTACACTCGCTGGCCCCAGACAAAATCAACTTCAAACATGAAAGCTTTGCAAGTAGAATATACAAAACAAAACATCTCTCAAAATTTTGGGACATGATATAAGCATTTGCAATGTGTTTTGACTCTTGGATGTCTACATCTGCACATAGAAAGCCCTTTATTATTTGGCTCATGTCTGTTCTTTTAGAACTATTCTCCCTAAATGCACTTTCTGCTTTCTTCTTTTCTTCTTAGACATCCTCAGTCCAGTAAAAACTGTCTGGGTAGGAAGAAAATTAAATGAGAGGAATATTTAAGTGCACCTACATTCTTTGTCAGTGTCCTTTCCCAATGTGAGCAAGATCAAAGGAATGCAAGAAAATCCCTTCTCACCCCAGCATTTAAGGCTTGAGACTCCATGGGCCTGCTCTGTACCTGGTTCTGTTTTTCTGCTCTACTAACTGGACCTGGCTTGGCTCGACTTCTGCTTCCCTTTCCTCATTCATAGTGCGCTGTCGTTATATTGAATTCTCTAGATGCTTCTCAAGAGCCAAAGTTCCCCAGCTTTCTTCCCTGTACATTCTGTGGGCCCTGAAATTGGGCAACTGACAGAATCTGGCTGTACTTGTTAGATACATGTCTTCTTTCTTGCTTTCATTTATATTTTGTTTGCTTGTATTTTCACTATTGTCTTTAGTTTACCCATTAGCCAGTGCTAACCTTTTTCAAAGATTATTATTTTGTGTGTATAGGTGTATGTGCGTTAGAGATGAGTGCATGTGTGTGTAGTGTGGGTGACTGTGTGCTCCTGTCTTTGTGTATAGGTAGAGGATGACCTTCAAGTACTCTTCCTTACCCTTCCACATAAATCCAGCATTTATGTGAGGTTTGGGGTTTCAAACTCTGGTCCTTAACACTTGTGTGGAAAAGCTTTATCTGCTGAGCCATCTTGTCAGCCCCAATGCTTATTTCATAAATTTTTGTGAACCTTATTTTATTTGCTTTGTGTGTGTGTGTGTGTTTGTGTGTGTATAAGAGAGTACTATATGCCCCGCGGAGGACCAAGGGTGACTTGGGGAATCACTTTGGATTGCTACTACCTCCTTTTTGCTTCACTCTGATATTTTCCAGGCTCTGCCCACCAGGGCTGGAAGTTCAGGCCACTGCCATTTCCATCTGGCATTTTTATGTGGGACCTGGAATCAGAACTCAGGATCTTCTGCTTACAAGGCAGTCTTAACCTCTGAGCCATCTTTCCAGTTCCCAATGCTTGTTTTTTATAATTAGTGATTTTAATAACAGCAAACTGATTGATAATCTCATTTAAGTTTACATTCTTAATTGTATAGGCTAATGTCACACAACAGAGTATGGCTATGTTATGGACAAAGTGAAAATGTTACCTGTACAAAATGCCTCAGAATCTTATGATATCTTATAGACATTTCATTTGGATCTCATAAGAATGGAATATCATTGTTACCTCTACTAAACCCTCAACTTGACAATTTATTTTCTTGATATGAATATCATTCACTAGTTTCTTGATTATAGGTTATTGTAATATAGATCCAATTTACATGGAAATTCCATAAGTCTTTATGTTTATAACTATTTTTTCTACAGTGGTTTATGTCCAGTGTTGATAATCAAAGTCTAGGAAACAAGATGATGAGGTCGTTAAGTAATTTTTCAGGTAATATAAATTAGTAATTAGTGTTATCATATACTATGCTTTAAAGGGAAAAATGGATCATGAAAGTCTCATTTTTTGTTATTATATTTATCCATGTAGAATGTAAAACGACTTTTAGTACCTAGTATTTATTCATTTACTAAAATACAATAAAGCTAAGTAAACTTACCAAAGAAGGTAAACAAGTTCTTTCCTTGCAGGGACTGAACAACAGTAAATAGACTTTATTATGTGGTCTTGTCTGCTCCAGGCAAGTCATACACAGCTTTCATTGTGCAATAGTTAAAATGATTTGAACATTTTTATGACTAGAATGCAATTTGCCTCTTTGTAACACTAGAGGGTGGTATTTATAAACACTTATGAACATGGTGGATACTGACTTGACTTTATTCTATGGGATTATTTATTCAAATTTTTTTTATATGGAGAAAGCAAAAACATGCTTTTGAATTGCCTGTGAGACAATATGTGTGCTACCACACAGCAATAAAGAAATGACACTATTTCTATAATTTATAAGAGTGTAATCTCTGTGCTAGTAGTAAACAATACTATAAATTGGTCAAGGAAATATTGAATGCTAATTCGCTATTGTTCGAATATATGAATTAGATCAAAGAAGGTTTGAGACATGCTGTGATGATTGGTTTTCATATTCTATATATGCGATGTGGACCTGTACTTGTAGGTGGTCCTCAAGACCTTAGGAGCTGTCCTTGCTCAGAGGTCACAAGCCTGACTGTGTGGCATATATAGTAGGCTCCTATTAGTCCTTTGGAAGAGGACCCATAGCAGAGTTTAGACATTAGAAGTGTGGCTTCTTGAGTTCACAGGGGCTGCATTTGCTTTTCCTTTGCTTAACAATTTGATGTGAAGGGTTTTGGCTTATGGCAAGGCAAGCTTGTTCTTCACTAAAGAGCTTGGCACACATTTGCTTTTAGCAGTGTTTCAAAACAACAGCATGAGTATTGCTGAGATTACTAAATAAGTAAAGGAAATTTCCTAAGGGAGCTGCTTCTGCTCTGACTGCTGTCCTGGAGGAAATGAGCATATAAAATCATGTGTTGAATAACCACAGAGTAAGCGAATTAAGAAGTTGCTGCTCATAAAATATGGGTTACCGAGGTCATACATGAAATGCTGAAATATACCTAAAGTTCTTTGCTTTTCAAACTTTTCAGATGACTTAGGTATTTGTTATTGATTATTGACTAAGTAAATTGTATTGTTGTTGTTGTTAACTAGATAAGATACGTGTTTCAGATTTCATTAGAACAGAAATAATAATGAAAAACCATTCTTGATGATAATTTTCCCTCTGTGTTTTGTGAGCCTTTTTTAAAGGTCTGAGAATATAGTTTTTATTCAGTGCTGCATGTGACTAAGTCCAAAATGACTGCAAAGCATTTTGCAAATGGATGGAATCCAAAGGCTAAATGAAAATCTATAGCAGAAAACAATAACAAAGATTGTACTCTCTAAATTGAAATCATATTGTTTTAATAATTTAATCATCATATAAAATGAGTAAACTTTTTCTTCTAATTTATTGATGTTCAGATAATAGCTATGATAGGAAAGGATGACTTACAAATTCATGAATTATTCCTCTTAGCTTTTAATTGCTGACGCTAAATGTTTAAGTGTACTTTAAACTTTCACTATGGAATTATATATTAAATATATGATTAAATGTGCATGGTTCTCTGGGCTAAAAAGTGTTATGTGTCACTAGAGAACTTCATTCTGTTATATGTCACTAAGAGAACTTCATTCTGTGTGTGTGTGTGTATGTGTGTGTGTGAGAGAGAGAGAGAGAGAGAGAGAGAGAGTTTGTATATCAGAATGAGTGTGCCTGTGGAGGTTCAAGTGTGGCTTCTGGAATCATCCTAGAATACTTCTACCTCTTTTTTGGCAGATTCTGTCTCCCAGAGATGAACGTGAAGGCTGCTGCCATTTCTGCCTGGGATTTTTACATAGGATCCAGTATCCAAACTCTGGTCCTTCTGCTTGCAAGGCAGAGGCTTAATTAACCCCTGAGACATCAATATTGCTTCATGAGATTTTGATTCATTTGACCAAACATCATCCTTGTTTTATTTTTATGCCTGTTTCAATGTCTCTTACCATTTATTTATATATTTTAATTAGCATACAGTGTAATAGGCTTCATATCACCTTCATACTTACTTTGATTTGGCTGATCTAAAATTTATCCCTTAAATTTGCAAAGCCTAGAAGACAAGGATACATCTAAATGTATTGGATCTACCAAAATTAAGCTCAGAATCATAAACAATTTAAACATACCCAGAGAAGGCAGGTAGATCAAAGCAGAACTTCTTTCCCCATAGGGAAATGTCCAGAACTGAATGGAGTCACTGCTGATTTCTACTAAATTTTAAAGAAAGATCTAATGATAACTCTCAAACTTTTCTACAAAATAAAAAAGGAAGGAACATTCACTGCCAAAGTCATTCTTCAAAGCCAGTATTGACTGAAATGCTTTCTGCATGTGTCTTTTGTGATGGCTTAGCACACTGATTGTAGCGGGTGTACACTACTAAATTTGGGGTAATTTTAGTCCTGGTATTTGTGCATTACGTATACTGTAATAGTAAGGTACACTTTGCAGGATACTCCATCACTGGAAGGAAATTAGTGGCTTCATTAATGTCTGTTATGCATGCAATGGTTTTTTCCCCATATTTGCATATTAAAGTTTTCAAATTTAAATTGACTATATTTAGAGATCGGTCTGTGTGGGGCCTTTATAGAGGCAATTAAGGTTAAGTGAAGTTTTAAGTATGGGGCCCAGATAAGATAACTGGTATCCCTGTAAGAGGACACCACAAGAGCTCTTGCTTTCTTCAATATCCCCGAGAAAAGACCTTTTGAAATACCCTGAGAAGGTGACCCCTCTGTACACTGTGAGGAGAGGTTTTGGCAAATCTAAATTTTCCAGCACCTTTGGTCTTGGACTTCAGGTACTGGGAGGAAGTAACTTTCTGTTGTTTAGGTCACCAAGTCTGTGATACTTTGTTATGGTAGCCAAGAGTTTTCTCTCCTTTATCACTCAGGATTTTACACAGTTCCTGGAGGAAGATGACTTTAGACTTTTGTTAAATAAATTTAAAAAACATATAAACTTTCTTCAGGGCAAAAGTAATTTTTCCCAGTTAAATCTGGCTGTGCTGCTGGCAGGTGGTAGGTGCCCATAGCTGTCTGTTCAGCAGATGTTTTCTACGCTTGAGAGGGATTCTCAGCCTTCAACTCTGAGATTACATGTAACTAGAGTCTTCACTGACCTCTTCCTTCAGGTAGCAAGTTGACGCCCAGACATGCCATCAGCAGCAACCCAGATGAGACTTAATAAGCTACACGTGCACAAAAGGACTGAGAGTGGGAGGGAGACAGATGGGAAGAAGAAATGCTTGTACTGGAAAGAAATAGGGATTTGAGATTGGGTAATAAGGGGGGAAAATTACAAAAATACATTTGCAAAACACTTAAAGGATATAATCATCATGAACGCCCCAAAATATTAAGATGAAAAGGGCTTATTTTCAAGGGGCCTATTTAGAGCGTTGCTTGGGAACATAGAAACAGCAGATGTAGGATACAAATTTCATACCTCCTTTCCTTACTGTTCAGATCAGCAACCAAGGAGGTGAATTTATACCAGGTTCTAAGATGACTAGATTGTTACTGAATTACATTGGTGGAATAGGACTTCATCTTTGTCAAATGATCCCCTTTAAGTTGGGGATACGGCTTAAGTGGGAGTAAGATGAGCTTTCATGTTATTCTCTGTTCATGTCCAGGAATATAGGCCTCTTTGTAAAGCACCAGGAAACCATCGAGATTTTTTTTTTAAGTTCTTGTTTTCTTTTCTCCTTTGGTACTTTCTGTCAATAACAGTTCTGCTTAATGTCAGATGATCTCTTTTAGGTCCTATTCATACCCTGCATTGTAGGAGAAACCTCTTGAAAGGATCAGAAACCATAGCATACTTAATTTTTTTTGACTTTTTTAATTACTTCTTCTCCTGTCTTTTATTTCCCTTACATTCCTGTGTCCCTATTAGCTTACCCACAAAGCCCACTCATACACTACCAGGTCATTTCCCAGATTTCTGATTTTATATTGTTTTGTGGCATGTTTACCTTAACAGGGAGCATCTGTGCAACCATCAAATTGTGATTATCTGTTGCAGCCAGGTGGGTACCAGGGAATGCACAGCAGAAGCCAATGGCCATTTGTTTTGCATAGCACACCACTTCAGATGTAAATCTCCTCTGGAAACACACCCAGAAATAATGTTTGACCAACTATCTGGGAGTCCTAAAATCCAGTCATGATGTTCCATAAAACTAAGCAAAAAGTTATTAGAGATAACTGTGTAGTTAAATCTTAGTTGAGTCCATTGTAGAGGTAAGAGCGTTGTTCTGAACGTCCTAGAATCTGCAACAATTCACTTGGTAATACCATTGTGTCTCCTGAGGTTGTCAACTCCATCACAAGGGTAAACACCTGTTTTTGTAACACCATAATTTTTATTGGGTGATTATTTTCAGAAAATTAAGGAAATTTACAAAATTTTCTTATAAATTACTCCTTCACTGACCTCTTCCTTCAGGTAGCAAGTTGACGTGATTACTACTATAGTAAGATATGAGGCCAAGTGCTCTCTCATTATGCAATGACAGTAGGAATTTTCTTTTATCAAATACAGAAAATAAATAATATTCAATTTTTTGTTTCTGTTATATGAAAAGAAGACTCAAAGATTCACAGATATCTTTAATATTCTTTGCTGTCATTTCTTACACTCTTTTCTGGAGCAATGGTAAAAGAAAGTATCTCAAATGTCGAAACTTCCCTGTTATAATGTGTTATCTAATTTTTTTGTGTCTATTTTTTATTCTGTTTATATTCACTTCATTCCTTGACTATTGAGGATAAAACATCTATCCTTTTAAAATATACTTATGGTTGGAGCCTCAAAGTCATCCACAGATTGTCACATTATAATCAATAGTAATAACAATAATAATTATATTTATTTATAAACATTGTTATATCAGAAGACTTTAATTGACAACATGTGTTAAATCTGACCACATTCTGTATGACCTTACCAGTTGTCCATTATTCTTTATTTTTCTTCTTCGAATTTTATTCCTACTTGTTATATTTATTCATTTGTTTATTATTTATTATCTTCATGTTTACATAATATATAAAATTAGGTACTGAATATATTTTGGATCAATGACTGAATTGATAAAATATTAAAAATGTAATATTTAAGTAATATACATACATTTTAGGTATATGTTAGTGCAAATCAAAGCTTATATAATATACCATGATGTGATCATTGTAGACAATGGAATTGGAGTCATCATGACCTAAGTTTGAATTAGCTACTAGCTCAGCTTTATTAATTTTTTCCTTGTTTAAAAATAGGACTAACAATGCCTTTCCCTCTTTTTTTTAGTTTAAGTCCGTTTTAAAGGTAAAAATCATTCTCCTGCTCAGATCACAAAAGCAATAGTGATAACAATTATAAGAGACAAAATTTGAACAATAAAGATGACAGTTGCTTCTTTTTATCTATTTAAAATGTATACAGATCCCATTGTGTCCATTTCTGGGGCTGTGAATTTAGATAGGGAAAGACTAAAATAAAAATACTGACTTAAAATTCCTTGAAGAACACGTTAGGAGCCTACTAGGAAACAAGATTGTCAAGTGAGCTGCAAGTGAGAACATTCTGAGATCAGTACTGATGTTAGGAATTGGGTGAATGTCTGTCTCCAGTTGCTCCATTAATGATTCAGGTTTAACATCTTTCAAGAACCTGACACACAAGATAACCATTGGCTGGAAGAGTTTTCCGCTGTCTTGTCTCTGCCCAACCCTCAAGGTTCAGGAATCTGGGTGTGAGATAGGAGAAGAGAGATAAAAGGTAGGAAAACAGTATAATTGTGTTATTTCCCTATTCATTTTTCTATTTATTTATTTGTTTATTTATTTATTGATTGATTGATTTATCTATCTATTTATTATTTATTTCTTCCACTCATACAAAGTTGATAAGTACCCCATTCTTTGCTGTCATTTCTTACACTCTTTTCTGGAGCAACGGTGAAAGAAAGTATCTCAAATGTCGAAACTTCCCTGTTATAATGTGTTATCTAATTTTTTGTGTCTATTTTTTATTCTGTTTATATTCACTTCATTCCTTGATTATTGAGGATAAAACATCTATCCTTTTAAAATATACTTATGGTTGGAGCCTCAAAGTCATCCACAGATTGTCACATTATAACCACCCCTCCCTGGATCCTACTCAGCCTATGTGGCTTTTGTAGCAATATAGACGTTTCTCAGATTGTGAATACGGACATTGTAGCTATTTAGGGAATGTTCTGTGGGGACAAATAACTGGGTTCCATTTTTTTTATGTACTAGGTACCTGCCTAAGGTTTCAGATAGAGAAGGAAGAAATGATTTCACTGATCAATATCCTATTACATAGTCTTCTGTAGTTAGCTGCAGTAAGGTCACTAATAATAAACAGACTCTGTGTACATCTGCTGTCATATACCTTTTATGTTTCCCTGCCATATCTTCTTCAGACACTATATTATTTTTAATTATCCTTTCATTGTTTCCCATATGAATACAGTGTTTATGACATACCTTAATCCCAGTCCTATCTTCCCTGTCTTCCCACTACAATCCTCTTCCTTCCCTCCCAGTCTCCTTCCTGTTATCTCTCTCTCTCTCTTTTGCACATATGGCTCACTGGGTTTCGTTTGGGCTGCCTTTGATGGAATGTGCCTGAGCACTTTCTGGAGCATGAATCATATATCATTGGGTAGACTACCAAGGAAAGCATCTCCCACATATCCCAATCAGGGTGGACCTTCTTCAGCAGTCTCTTAGGGAGGTATGGGACCAGGTAAGTTCTCTGTTCTTTCCTGGTGACATGTTGATAGGACAAATCTTGTGTAGGTCTTATGGAAATATATATAGCTGATATGTATTCAGGAATGGGTATCATAGCAACTGGGTGGGGGCACATTCTCCTGAGGACTTTTGCTTATTTTGCAATTTGAGTAGGAAACAGACCTGCTATGGAAACTCCTGAGCTTTGAGAATTCATGTATTTGCAAAGCATAATAGTTTTTTCTGAATTATAAATGAACAGATTCATCCTTTTATATGCTTTCCATTCAATTTTGCACCCGGACCTTCCATCTGGGTAGCTTGCTTTTTCTCTGAAATTTGTCTCTTATGTCCTATGACGCTTGTTAATTGGCAAACAGCTCCTAGTTATTGAAAATCTCTTTAGCTCTTCATTGTGTTGAAGGACATTTGGGGCAAAAATGTGAGGCCAGGTTGCCATTTATTTTGTCTCAGTATGTTAAAAACCTAGGTCTGCTATTTCCTGCTTTTTCCTGTTGACAAGAGTCAAGTGGTCTTTAATTGTCATTCCTTTAAGGTCATTGTGCATTTTCCAGAATTATTTGTATTTTATCTCTACTTGTTTTCTTATCATTTTGTTTAGGTCATTTGGATATTTCCAGGAGTGTATTTTCTTTTTGTTATTTGAGTTGAATCCTTCAGTTCAAATATTTCATTATTTCTGGAAAATTAACACTGTAACATTTTCCACTTCATCCACTCATATTTGGTAGTACCAAATCCCACAACCTGTGTTTTTTAATTTTATTCATAAAGATTTTCATTATTCAAAGATATATTTGTTATCTTTTCAAATGTATTTTATCATTCATTGTAGTTTACTGTTCCTGGTGTTTATTTACAAGTCTGTTGCTTAACTTCAGGAAGCCCAATAGCAGGTATCTTACATTATATTTTGGACAGTGTAAATATTTGAAGCATGCATATTGTTTTCTTTTAGCTTTTTCTCATAATTGTTTTTTCTCACTTACATGCTGTCAATATTTGAAAATGCATTCATACTTTAACTTTACTTATAGAAATCCTGAACTGAGGGTGTCTGCATCCTGTTAGCATTTTGGAATTCATTTTGATTCCAGATAGGAATGCATAAGGTACTATTTCGTACATATTTTATTTCTACTACATGCTGTTTAGTATTGCTAAGATTGTTAAGAACGATTAGTGGTACCCACAGACAAGAAACTCCACTCAAGTTTGGCACCCAGGATATTGTCGCAATGTGATTCGATCTTGCTTGACCTGAGTAATGGCTGACAGATCAACAAGCCCTAATAAATTGGCGTGGATCTCAGAGGAGAAGGCTTCAGGTAGTAGGATCCTTAGAGGCAAGGGGTTAGACAGATATAATGGAGCTCCCATGTTAGTGGATAGTCCAAGAAGGGATCCCAGAGTATGCCACAGAGTCCAGAGCCCTTATTAGACCACTCGGAGGGACATTAAGGGCCCATATAAATAGATGTTCTGGAGGGAACATCAGGAGGGAATAGAGGCAGGAAACACCAAGAAAGGAGAGGGAGGTAGAAAGAGGAGAGAGAGAGAGGGAGGGAGGGAGGGAGAGAGAGAGAGAGAGAGAGAGAGAGAGAGAGAGAGAGAGAGAGACCGACCAAGTGGGATGGGGAGACAGAACGGAAGAAGGAGAGGAGGAAGGGGTGAGGGTACCTTCCCTCTGAATTTATATAACTACATGAAAAATAATTAAAAACAGAATGATTCATGGTATTTTCCCATTTTTCATAGCATAACATTTGAAAGAAGATGTTTCATTCTTGTCAGAGCATTTTAAACATCTGCCTAAGCTCCACCATGTCAGCCCACTGTCACCAGCTACGCAGTTGGGATAATGATTAACTACAGTACAGTTAGACCAAGACAGTTGATCTGTGTGTGTACTTCTTGCAGAGCTTCCTTGTGCAATTCTGGAGCTCGTGTCAGTAGTTCCAAAAGTGGAGCTTAGGATGCTGGATCACCTTATCTTTCTGCTCTAACAATACTGATTAAATTGTTTCCTAATTAATGTTTCCATTTGATATTTGAAAAAAGTGCTAACTAACTCTCTCCATCTTATCCACTTATCCAGAGAATAATCTGCCCACTATGGGCCGAGTCTTCCCATATCAATTGGATCATCTATAAGCTTGCTCAGAGGCTGTGTTCCAAGTGTCAAGTTGACAGTTGAAATTAGCTGTCTAAGCTATTGTTATAACTCTCTAAATTTACACTCTCTACAGTCCAGGATTCCCATTAGTACTCTCATTATTCCTTCTTGCCAGACTCTTGTCCTCTGTCCAGTATGCTTTTCATTCATCTTGATGCTCCATCTGTGAGTCAGACTTTGATCTGGTTACCAAACTTTAGACATGACATTGTTATCTATCAATGGCTAGTCAAGTACCAAGCCTGAGCCCTTCTTTATTCCATCTTTTTGCCCTGGATCTTCCAGGAATTTTCCTTCTAACTTATCTCTGGGCTTCACTGGAGAAAATGTAGTTCTGAAACTCATAAAACCTATGAAGTTTTGAAATTCTAGGACTAGAAATTAGGAATTTTATCTCATCTCATGTAATATATATTAATTCTGTTTTTATATGTTAAGTTCCTTTAGTTGTTCCTTATTGAACATTCATTGCCTGATAGATAGAGAGTATCTCTAAGCTCATTTTGTTAAATAATTTCAATTTACAGATTGAGGAAATGTGACTTGCCTGAGATTGCACAAAAAAAAAATCTATGTCTTCCTGAAGAGATTTAAAAGACTGACTACACTTTAGAATGTAGACTTTATTTGCAATGAGTCGAAGTCTCTCTCCATCTCTATTCCCACCTGATTGATAACGGAAGGGTTCCAAAAGCCTTTAAATGTCAAGGGATGGACCGATGGACTAAATCAAAGCTGAGAAAGCCTTCAGAGAGCATTTCAGATTTATAGATTCAGTTGTTTCAAAACTGAGAAAGTCTGTGAAAGTGTGCCGACTCACATGAGCACTAGGATGTCAACAGGGGTCAGCCAGCTACTAAAATTTGGAAACATGCTTCTTCTAAGCTTTTGTTTGTGGCTCAAAGTTTGTGTATCAGGTTTTTATAAAGTCAAGCTCCATAAAGTACCTTGCAAAATAAGGATAATCTTTGATTAAATATCATAGGAAACTTTTGTTTTAATTTCAGTTCTTTTAGGACCAATTAACATACTAGAAATAATTCCAATGCTCACCACTAGAAATATGTCAGACTCCATAACTTTGAAAGCGGAAATCCATGAAAAAATAAATCACACCTTACTTAGATACCAGCCTAGTTTAGGAAGATATCGTGACCATCTATATTTTTTATTGACTGGATGTCAAGTTTATGTCTCCCATAACTGTTTGAGCATAACGTTACAACATAGAGTGACTTGAAGAACTCAGGAAATGTAATGATCACAGATTTATCACAGCTCAGGTGAAGACATAGATGGGGAAAAGGCAGAGAGGGAAGGTAGTTCTCCTGTGTCCTGCTATACTCTCAGGGGATTTCCCCTCCTGTTGCATCTACTATGTAGAAAGAGATTTTGAACCTTGTGCCTGGAATTTTTAAAGTTCTCATTTAAGTTTCATAGACATGATTGATTATTGGTCACATGAACTCAGTTTTCAGTCCTTCTGTCCGACCCTAAAGGTGGGAAGATTAGGGCTTAGAATGTGATCACGTTCTCCTCCCTGCATGCCATTGTACTACTCTTCCACATGGGCTTCTCAGCCGAGGCCAAACCAATGGGTCACAAGACCTGGAGCTGGACTTCAGAACTATGAGCTAAATAAACCTTTTTTTTTTCCTGTATAAAGTTAGCTTGCCTCGGGAAAAATCAGCAAATACAAAACCAATTAAGTACAACGCAAAATATTCTGTATAATCAGAAATAAGGAAAAAACACATGTGATATTATCACCATTACTGGTTACAGATGTTATCTTAAAAATCTGACTACTCTTCATTCTCTCTTACATTTCCAACCTGCATAAATCATATGGAATTATCTTGTTATAATTAAAAATACACATACTAATTTCAAAATATAAAAACTAATCAGAAATGGCCAAGTTCATGTTGTTAAATGAGAACTAAACACAGAGCCTCATAGGATATTGGTGTGTAGCAGTCTCGGGGGCCCATGGAGACCCTTGGGGGCCGGGATAAGGTGGCGCAAGGTCAACGGTCCTAGACCCTGAAAGTCAGGCGAGTGGCAAAGCAGGCTCTCAGGCTCTCAGGCTCTCAGGCTCTCAGGCTCTCAGTCTCTTTTATTGTAAATAGGTGGCTGCTTATATACCCCACCCAACCTCCCGTAAGTCTCAGCGTGAGCTCTTGCTGGGTCATCCTGACCAGATTGGTCCTCTCAGCCAGGCGGTTTGACCAAGCTGGGCAGCAGTACACTTGAGGAAGTTGCATTCCTGCGGGCGGCCCATGCAGATCATCCCTGAGTGGCATGCTCCCCAGGTGGAGGTGTTGTAAGTAATAGTTGATCAGAGACCTTAATACAGGCCTGCCTGGTCGGTTCCTCCTACACTGGTCCCCAAAAATGGCAATGAGAGTCCAGATTGCAGTGCCCAGTGGCCAAATAGAGTAATACATGCGATGGAGGGACAGTGGGCTGTAGATTATATTCTGCTATCATTTTTGTTGGCATATTTACTTTCCATAGATTTACTTTTTCTCCCTCTCCCATTTCTTCCATTTTTCTTTCCTTGTAAGCAGGGGTACATGAAAGCTATAAAACAACTGTTTTCTGGTCTAAAGGTTGCTCAAATATAGAATGTATAGAAGCAAAGAATCCTGGAAGATTAGAAACTAGACAAAGATGCAGAATTAGTTTCCGTGAAAATGGAAAGCTCTGAGGAGATGTAAAATGTTGCTTATTTGTGGACCTCTAAGGAGTAGAGCTGAAACTCTTACCCCTGCTTACAAGGAAAGAAAAATGGAAGAAATGGGAGAGGGAGAAAAAGTAAATCTATTGGAAAGTAAATATGCCAACAAAAATGATAAAATAGAAATTCCAATTCCATGCTATGAATTCTCTTCCATTGAAGCAACCTATATACATCAGCAACAAAAAGAAACAAAGGAAACTTTCACAGAAGAAAGTAAAGACAAATTGAATCATCTAGAAAGTTCTTTAAAGAAGATGCTTGAAGACATAAAGAGAAATACAATATCTATAAAACAAAAGTAGTGAGCACTGATTTGAAAGCAGGTGCTTGTGAGTCAACAGGCAGTTCGCATTCTTTGAAATTAAAAGTCAATCAAGATGAAAACTAAAATAGACATTGTACTTGAGGCAGCTGTAAATAAAAGTTTTTATATGGAATATGTAAAATTAAAAGACTCAAGAGTTATATAAATCTTATGTTGAAGGAATTCATTAATATAAATGAACAATCTGATCATTCAGAGTGGAGAGATTGGGCCCTTCATCCTCGAGATTGCATAAACCTCTGCCTTATTAGGTTGTTAACATAAGCAAATCATAGAAAACTCAGCAGAGCTTCCAAGAGGAAAACGTCTGATCAGTGAGGAACACTGTGTATTTATTGAGGCGTAAAGGAGACATAGGATGCATCTTGGAGATTTAAAGAAAGTCCATCCCAGAATACCAGTGAAATCTCCCCATCCCCCCAACCACCTGCCTCTATTTTGAGACAGAGTTTCACTGTGTGACCCAGGTGGGTCTTGAACTTCTGTTAATCTTCCTGTCTCAGCCCGGCTTTGAACTTTTCTTTAAAAAAAGATTAAGTCCATTTTAGGAAAAAAGAAAAATGAATCCAGGAGGGGAAATGTCTAAAGCAAAAAAGACACTGGGAAAGGAAAAACAAATGAGAACTATGAATGAAATTATTTTCTCTATTTTCAAAAGGATCTAAAATTCTGGAGCACAATCATCGTGTAGACTTTTTAATGTGTGCTACATCTTACCTAAGAGTTGACAAATACTGATTAAGTTGTAGACCTTATTAATTATAGAAACCCTGAAATGCTGTTAAAATATTAAGCTGCATCTCAATAAAGAATAAAAACAAAGACTTCACGATGCTCAATGGATAAAGGTGCTTGCTGCCAAGTTGGATAACCTAAATTTGATTCCTGGAACCCACATGGTAAAAGGAGAAAATCAATTCCTTTTATTTGTTCTCTGATCTCCACACCTGTGTACCCCCCCACACTCAAGTAAATTCCAGAAAGAGGATAAAATATGAAAATAAGTGTTTGGCACACCCGAGATGAAATGACACGATGCTTTTGGTCAAATGCATCATCAACACCCTGAGTTGATATATTGACACTTAAACTCTCAACAAATACTCAGTGTGATACTTTCAGATGGGTATCTTAATCTGTCTTAGTTTTTCTAACAATATACCATTGACTGAGTGGTTCATTACCATCAGAATTTATTTCTCATAGTTCTAGAAGTTGTGAAGTCTAAGATTGAAGACAGCTGTATATGGTCTCTTTTTCTAAATTATTCCATTGCAATAGTGAGTAGGTCTAAACACACGGTTTTGGGGGAACACAACCAGATCATTTAAGGAGGTCAAGAGTTTAGGGTCAATACCTGTATTAGGCGGGCTTCTCTACAGAAGAATCTGTAGAATGTGATTGTGTTGTTGTGGTTGTTGTTGTTGTTGTTGGTGTGTGTGTTTGTGTGTGTGTATAATAAAAAAGAGATTCATTATCTTGGCCTACAGTGCTGGGGCTGGGTAAGCTAACAATGGCAATGTGCATGATGGAGAGGAAGGTAGCTTCTCTCTCTAGGAAGCTTAATAGCCTCAATCTGTTGCTAAAACCTTGAAAGTTCCCTAATGTTGCATCCATGTCGACAGGTCCATATTGAAGCTCAAGTATGATGGCAGCGCAGGATCACAAGAGCAGCAGAGATTCTCACAAAGAAGGGGGTTGGACTGGACATGTAGGTATGACGTTAGAACACTTGCTTAATGTTTGCAGGGTCTTGGTTTGCTCCCCAGACTGGCAAATAAAAACATAAAATTAAAAAAAAGGAATGGCTTGCACAACACACATATGCTTTTCCTTTGACTTGTCTCTCATCTGGCTCTCTATCCTGGTTCAGATGCTGCCCGCATTTAGGAAGGATCTTTCCTAGCAATCCTAAATGTCAGTGTTCTCTGCACATTCTCCCTTAACATAAAGGTGTATATAAAAGATGAGAGAAATGATGCTTTCTTCCACAAGAAGATGACGCTGTACAAAGTAGAGAGCAGGTCCTCAGAATACTGGTTGACCAGGGCCCTCATCTTGGATTTCCCATTCTTTGTAATCATGATGGAGAACTGCTTAATGTTTAAAGTACTGAGTGAAGGGAGTGGAAAATAATCACTACCGCATTCTCCACAACCACTAGGCAGATTCATAGTGAAAAGCAATATTTATGGGCACTCCCTTGGTTCTAAATAGTATTCTAGGATATTTGTATTGTTACAGTTATTCTTCATGCTGCCAACAAATTCACAACGAAGGGTTTAAGGGAATATGGGGATTTAGTCTGGTTTTTGATTCTTGGTTACAGTTTGTTGTCCAGCTTGGCAGGAAAGCTCACACCAACACCAGGGACCAAGGAAACTGGCCATACCAGGACTTGCCAAGAGACAAACAATCCTCACATGCCAGACCAGCATGTCTGGCCATGTATAACGATGCCAACTTCTAGAACCAGCTTTCTCCATCTTATTCACTTACTCAGGGTCAAGCCCCACTCACCATGGACTGGGCCTTCTCCTCAAGTAGACAATCCTGAAGCCTTGCTAGCAGCCTAACAAGCTCACTGATTCTTTACAAATGTGCCCAGAACTCAAACCTGCAGCTGTCAAGTTGACACCTGTATCTAGCTATATGTTTTATCTTGCTCATGTTCATTACAAGGTTGAAGTAAAAAAAAAAAAAACAAAGGTGTATCAGGTCAGCAGAGTTTATGAAAATAGTATTTTTCTTTTCCTCAGGTTATATTTTGATCAGCACCAAAGAGAATTTTTCAGAGATATAGATTGTACTAGGTCAGGGTTTCTGTCAAGGATTTCAAGGAAGATGACTTGCATTTCTCAAATATTGTTACTACTACCACCAAGACCGTTACAATAAAATAAAGAGCTAAGTAATTTAAGGAATTCTCTGATATCATATGTGTCTGCAACTTATATAATTTTTACACAGCATTAGGATGTAGGTACTATTTAATCTATTCTGAAGATGATAAAGAAATGATGCTAGAGATCTAATATTTCTAAGTTTCATGTCCTTAAGTGGAAAAGCTGTGATTTTGAACCCAGGACTCTGTGACTCTAGAGGTATGCTTCTATTGATTGCTTTTATTCCATTTATCTGAGCAAATGTTTCTAAAATCATGTCTTTACTACTGAACATGATTTCATGGTATTTTTCATCAGTCTCCTACACATATTGCCATGCCTTTAAATTGAGCTGTTAAATTCAATTTCTGAAATTTCAGGCATTGCTGCTAGCACTGATGCCATTGTCTTAGACCAAAATAGCCTTCATGTCTAACCCTCTGACCCAAGGTTCAGTTGAAGCACTTGCTGGCACTGAGGATAAGGATCGAAATGTGTAGTACCAAGAAGGATTCTTTGAATTGCTTCCAGCAAATTGAAGCAATGTTTACAACTTATATAACTTTATTTTGTCATATGAAGAACATCAGACCAGTCTGGAATCTTTTGTGTCACCTCAGAGGAAGTGTCCCAGTACACAGCTAATCCTCTTCACTTCACACATCAGCCCTAAGATGGTATTGATATCAGTCTTCACTGGAATACTATGAGCAAATCCAAATCATATCAGCTCATTGTATCTTGTTTGTTGAAGAGTAAAAATATAAAATATAAAAAGAGTAGTGGGAGACAGGAGAAAAAAACCCCACTCATTGCTATTTCATGGAATAAATTTATTCTATTCTAATAGAATTTGAAATATTATTGCATTAATATATTACAGAAAGTGGAACAGAAATTGTTTATAATTGAGTCACTTGTATCCATAGCAATCAGAATAAATGACAGAGAGTAAGTAAACCATTTCCCTCATTGTATTCCTTAAGAATCACTTATTTCTTCGGTTTAATGGCTGGCTATATTTATTTCCCAATAAGATTGAGCCAAATTTAAGAAAAAAAAGATTCAAAAAGAGAAACCAATGAGAAACGAAAGAAAGGCAAAGAATAGAGAAGGGTGGATAACAAGAGAAGCATGACCTCTCTTTCTCTCCGTCTCTGTTTCTTTCTCTGTCTCTCTGTCTCTCTCTGTCTGTCTCTATACACCACATGACTCACATGTTGAGATCAGAAGACAACTTTGGTTGTCAGTTCTCGCCTAAGAAGGACTTTGAAAGTTAACTTTTACTGAAGAGTAACAGAAGACATGCTTCTACCGGAGTGTAGCTGTGTTGTGGAAAGGCAGCAGGTGAGAAGGTTGTGGCCTTCACAGTGGGAATCTTCTACATAGAATCTGGCATATTTCACACAGATCAAGTTACTGAATATGCAGGTAGAATTAACTATTGCATATATAAAAAAATGGAACCAAGAACTCTCTTCCTATTTTAATTGAAACTCTTAATGAGACAAAAAAACTCCAAAAGCAATCTGGTTTACTCCCACCAATATTATATTCTTTCTATCATCTTCTGCAAAGGAAGACAATTTCAGAACCCTGGAAACAAATGAAAACAGGGTGGGAGATCATTATCATTTAACCCTCATGTTGTTGTCTGCTGAATTTTTACTTGCGACACTTTTCGCATGCTTTACTATTACTATTCTTAAATTCTCTTTTAAGAGCCAAATTATTAATTTAAGTTCCTAGACCTAAATTTGTTGCCAAATTGGTTTTATCAATTACTAATTATCAATTAATAATTTGAATATTGAGAGTTATGTTGAACCTTAACTTGTTAATTAGATAATTAAGTTGACTTCATTAGAATCTAATTTTTGTAAATAAGAAACATCAATTAATGACTGTTTAATAATCCAATGGCATAATATTCTTCTGGAAAGCTCTTTTATAATTCATACTTCTAAAATAAAGTATAATAGGGCAGAGAGTTGAGTATCTAATTGCCAGAATTGTGTTTTGTACTATTACTTTATATTACTATACAATGAAGAATTATAATGGATTATGTAGATCACTCATGATTTTCTTCTTGGCCATAATCTAGTCCTCATTATTTAACATTTTGATTGTATTATGTATTTATATAGTCAGATTATTATTTAAACCTGACTTGGCAGACTAGTTATGTCCTTCAATCATCTCAACAAAATAAATAGGAGTCTTATCAGATGTGATATTCTTCTCTGTGACCTCTTTGATCCATATCCCTCAATTAAAGATTCTTATAAATGGTTCATTGATCTCTAAGGTTCTCTATTTGAATGTAATGTATGAAACCGTGCTGAATTAAGTCATTAATATATAATTTCTTACTTGATTAGAAACAAAGTCTAGACAAATTTATACTAATTTTGTGCTAACTAATCAGATGGGTTCCTTTTCTATACATAACATGCATAACATAAATTGGTTTCCAGGCTCTCAGAAAGCTGATAAGCAATTCTCCAACATTTATATTCCACTCCACAGATGGTTATAAGAACCGCCCAGCTTATATCGGACTGCATGGTGTGTTTCAAGGATGGATGTTGGCTGTAGCTTTGGTGACGGTTCTCGGTGAGGGGCAGGCGGCATCTTGTAGTGGGCAGAGATGGAACAGCAGGAGCTGTGTCCTTCCCTATATGTTTCTGTTTTATTTTATTTAAACACAGGTCTGTTCGCTGTTCTAATTAGGAGCCTTCACCCAGGACGCTTTGAGAAAAACAAATGGCGTTCCTGTGATTTGTCTTGGCTGCAGAGTAAATAAGTGTAAATAAGCAAACTGGCCTTCTCAGTGTTTCCTTCAAGTACAGCAACCTAATGAAGCACAGCAGAGACAGCTTTGCCCAGCTGCACAGATCAAGCTTTGCTCTCAATACTAATGTGACATTGAGATATTTTCAGATTCCAGAAGATCATATATTGTTAAATCATACATAAAGAATGCTTAAAATGCTTAGCAACTAAGTTCACTAAAAATTTCCCATTTTCAAATGCAGGCTTATACAACCACTCTGGCGAGCCATCTGAAGATTCTTAAAGAAATTAAAGATTGAAATGCCATATGACCCTGTGATTCCACTTCTGGGAATAACCCCCCATGCAGCAGAGGTTCACCTCGATAACACAAGTGCAACCATGTTCATAGCGGCACTGTTTACAGTAGCAAAGTCATGGAATCAACCCAAATGTCCAACAGTTGAAGAGTGGATAAAGACAATGTGGTACATCTATACAATGGAGTACTACTCAGCCATCAAAAATGATGAATTACTGGAATTTGCCGGGAAATGGATGTCATTAGAAACAATTATATTGAGTGAAGTATCCCAGACCCAGAAAATTAAGCACCGTATATACTCCCTAATAGGTGGCTCCTAGTACCAAACCCACCCAGCCCACCTAGAGACACTTGACAATAAATCTCTGTAATACTGTAATTGCAAGGAGTATGAACAGGAGGGATGGGGTAGGAGGGCCATACCAGAAACATGGAGAGAGGGGACCATGTTACAGCAGAGAAAATAGGCCTCCATCAAGGACTGTAAGTAAGCAATGAGACATCTGGTTAAGTTTACAGACTTTTCATTCCTGATCATTTACAACTGAGGGGGTGTGATCTCACTAGAAGGGGAGGTCATATAGTCTGGCAGATAATAAGTAACCATTTTGAAAATGGGTGATTGACCCCTCCTTCACTATGGTTTCCTACTTTTATTACATCTATCTTTGAATATACTCTTATAACAAGACTCTAGTTTAACAGCTTTTTATCTCTGGCCAGGGAGTGACATCCAATACCCATCAGGATGGAGTGAAGGGCATTGCAGGAGCAGCAAAACCGCAAAAGAAAATCAACAAACTGTAATCCAGAACTTCAGAGACTCTATATCAACCACATAGAACTAGGCCATCCTGAAGCTCAGGGAAATTTGCGGAAGAGGGGGCGGTAAGAGTGTAAGAGCACAAGGATGGGAGGAGCCATGATAAGCAAGATACTCCACACAAGTTAGGGCTGAAGCAATCATAATAGGACTTTGCATGCCCTGCGCAATGTCCAACACACTATTGACCCCACAAAGTCTAGCATTTGCTAAAGGCACCAAGATCCTTGGAGGCAAGGGATTGTCAGCCACAGTAGTGTTCCTATGCTTAAGGGGAACAAAGGAAAGGGTTCAGGGAAATGCCGCTGGGTTCTTGTACGTCATCGGAGAGGAGGGCTCAGAGGAGAGTTTGGCATGTTCATTAAAGGATTCTCCGGGGATTGGGGGAGGGGAGGTACTGGGCAGTGGGGAGGGAGGAGTGAGGGGAGTGTGAGCAGAGGGGTTGGGTAGAGGAGGAGGGAGGGAGGGAACCGGTGTACTTATTAAGTTTGTATGAGCGGAGATAATAAAAAATGTTTAAAAAATATATAAATACATTTCAGTTTTAAAAAAATTTTCCCATTTTCAGACTTTTTTAAATTTTTATTTTACTTTTATCCAGTGTGTGTGTGTGTGTGTGTGTCAGAGGCACTGTGTGTCCCTGTGGAGGATCAGGGATGACTTCAGGAATTGTTCTGGATTGTTTCTACCACCTTTTTGCTTTGTTCTGGGACTTCCCAGGCTTGGCCCACAGGGGCAGAAGTTCAGACCACAGGTGCTTCTGCCTGGCATTTTTTCTTTTAAGTTTTTATTTAATTTTTTATTATTTATTCAATTGTGTGTGTATGCGTGTGTATGTGTGTGTGTGTGTGTGTGTGTGTGTGTGTGTGTGTATGTACGTGTGTGTGTAGAACCACGGACGAATTCGGGAACCACCATGGACGCCTCCACCTCCTCCTTGTTTACTCTGCCCCGGGATTCACAGACTCCGCCCTACCAGGACCAGAAACGCAGGCCGCTCTGCTTCCGCTGACGTGTATACTGGGGTCTAGGATCCGAACTCAGGACCTTCTGCCTGCAAGGCAGAGGCTTAACCCCTGAGCCACCTCTCCAGCTCCCTGCCTGGTATTTTTATGTGGGACCTGGGATCCGAACTCAGGACCTTCTGCTTTCGAGACTGGAGTCATCTCTCCAGCTCTTGGAATTACTTAACATTGTAGCATGAAAGAAGAAAAAGCAAGGTTGTTTTATTACTGTAAGGAAAGCTGATTCAAGAAGGGTCAAGGGTATTATTTTGAAGTGAGAGGGAGAGGACAAATTCTAAACAGGACTCAGGAAGGGTAAATTGGGAAATATGAGAAATCATTTTCATGGAATGGCACATGCAGTTTAATAATTTTAGACAGAAAAGTTGTTTAGTGACAGCTGTGAGAATCTCCCTTTGCAAATACACAGTAGGAACTGACTGATGTCACCAAGATAGGTCACTTAATATTTTTACTGTAGGATGCTATTTCTAAGATTGACTTCCAAGGACTAACCAAATACTCAAACTCTAAAATTTCACTGCTCTGGATAAAGAAAACTGAGAAAAAGACTCCTTTTTGATGAAAGTATTGATGAAAATGTTCTTTTTCTCCCAGATTTGATGATACAAATTATAAGAGTTGTGAACAAATACTTGGTTGGATTTCAGTTTTCAAAAACAAAGTTTTGATAGTTGATAGAAATTTCATTATGATTTACAACAATGCTAACAAAACTTAATCTACAAAAATTTCATGTTGGCAGGAGCCTTGTCAGTGTGCACACCAGGTCTTTCACTCATATGTTCCAGTTGCTGCAATAAACACACAATTTAAACAATTTAGTGAAACAAAGGGCTTATTTCTTTTATAGTTTTAATGTACAGTTCATTATGTTGGCATATCTGTCAAGCTGGATTAAGAGCTGTAACCAGAAACCTTAACAGAGAATTAAACTTTTTTCATTCTCCTTTAAGCCATTTGGTCATGAATTTATGTGCAACATGTAGAGTAACTGTGACAATATCAATGCCAGAAACTGAGGAAACTGGTCATACCCTAGTCACTGAAAGACCTAAGAGATTTTTTTCTCACTTGACAGTCTGCTAAATCCAAACAGCTCTCTCTTTTTCTATCTCTCTCAATCTCTCTGTGTCTCTTTCTGTTAGAGATCATTAATGACATAATCTCTTAAAATTTGCACAGATTTTTCCTTTTCTAAAATAATTCTTTATAGATGTGACTAAAGGCTCAGTTCCCTGTTGTTGACATACACAGCTAATTGCACATTGGTTAAAGTACATAAAAATCAAGTTTTTGAAAACAGTAAGCGAATATCTCATTGCTTTTGTTTGGTTGTACCATCATTTAGTAGGCATATGAAATTTTTTGGCATTACCATAAAGAAAAGTTAACTGGTGATAAACTTAGGTTTGCAGCTCATGAAGTTATACCTACATGGCTTGCTATCACCTAGTATGCAGGCATTGTTTAGCTGTTCAGCTGAGAGAATTGTTTCTTAAAAATTCTTCTGTACTTACTAAGCCAACAGATCCTGTATCTTCAGCAGCAAGGTGATTAGAAAATTCAGCAGTTCAGAATATTTAGAAGTAGTCACAGCACAGTGAACTTGGAATATTCTGGAAGATTATGGTTTATATGTGTTTTTAAATTCTATTGCTCATCTATGAAACATGACCAATGAGCCTCTAAATCCAACAACAATGAAATGATAGGATATAATCAATTATGTGAGAAAAGTCTAAATAATAAACTACAAATGAATTTTCATCAACCATGCCAAGTTGATATATTTATCCATTTTATCTACTGAAAGCATTAACTTTTATGTGTATGAACACAATTAAAAACATAACGTAGAGCTTTATAAGGCAAATAACTAAAAAAATTATGGCACTTTTCTTGGCTTTGTGATGTATGTCAGATTTTTAAAATTCGTAATTCTTTTATTATTTTTCTTTTTCCCATATATATGCATATTTTATATATATATATATTTTTTTCCTCAGGAACAGCTTCTGACCAGCTCTCCTGGGCCTGCCTCCCATTTCACTGTAAAAGTGCTCAATTACAGATATGTGTTAATGTGTCCCAGTATTTTACAAGGATCTGGGACCCAGATTCAGGCCTCCAGGCTTTAGTAGCAAATACTTTCATTTCACCTGTTGAGTTTTCTCACACATTCCAGTAAGTATATTTTTAGCTTTAGGAGATCATGAAAGATTACTTTCCTAATGGCTAGTGTATATTAACATTTTTAGCTTCTGGTTTTGTTTCTCCTTTCAGAATGTTAATTTTCGTACACCCCTACCAATAATATACACTGCTACAGTGCAAGAACCTGCAAGTCGAGGCAGGAGGATTGGGATTTCAAGGCCAGCAACAGCCATGTAGAGAGTTCAAAGTCATCCTGGGCTACAGGACCCTGGTTTCTAAAAACAAACATACAAATGAACAGAAACAAAACCAGGAGCTTAGCTTAGACAATAAAATGCCTGCTACACAAGCATGAGGACCTGCGTTTGGTTCCCCAGCGCCCATGTTTTAAAAGCTAGACATGGTTCTGAGTATCTGTAAGCCCAGTTCTGATGCGGTGTGATGTGCAGAGACAGCAGTGTCCCTGGGATTTACTGGCTAGATGTCTAGCTTACACTGGTAAGTTTCCACTTCTTTGAGAAATCCTGTCTTAAAGCAATTTGGAGGAGTGTAGGGAGATAGATCAGTATGGAAAGAGTGCTTGTCTTAAAAACATGGAAATGGAGTTCAGATTTCCCACACTCTTATAAAAGCTGAATACAGCTACACCTGGTTATAATTACAGTGCTGTGGGATAGGTCAAGCACCAGGAGCCATGAGCCTAGTGGAAAAACTGATTTTCAGGTTCCTTGAGCCATCTTGTCTCATGGGACAAGGAGTAATGTGATAGACAGGACACCTGTTGTTCTCCTCTGGTCTCTTCACATGCACCTTGGTGTTTTCACCTGTACACACATACTACCACACACACACACACACACACACACACACACACACACACACAGAGTTCTAAAACATAAGATGGATAGTGCTTGAGAAGCATTTAATGTCAGCTGTTGGCCTTCATACACACCTCTCAGGATGTGCACTGGCACAGATATGAACAAGAATACACATATAAAGGCATGTACCAATATAATGAGAGAGACAGTAGCTTATATTTCTTCATTTACTAGAGTTTATGAATATTCATCCATAATCAGATATGTACTTTTGCTTCCTGTCAATTTATATATATATATATATTTATCATTTTTCAATTTGTTTTTGCTGTTAAACTAATCCATTGATATTTTGTTTGTGTTGAGCCTTGTGATTGAAAATTGTTTGTGGATATCATCTAAAGTCCTTAATGATACTGTCTCTTTCGGGCTGATTTATTTTGCTTCTTCTACTTTGCTATTTCTCAGTGGCTGCTGCAATCACAAATGTCTTCAATTTTGTCTCAAGAATTTAAACGACTTAAACCTTCCCACAATCCATACAAAAAGCCTAACAACTTTTACACTGGTTCCCTGGATACAGTGCTTTGTTTCCTCCTCTGAATCCCAATTTTGAAACTGCTCTCCTGAGAGTCTCAGGAGGCAGTTCTGAATCTCTTTGTTCTCTAGTGTTTCTTTTGGAGTTCACATGGCTAAACTAGCTTACACCTCTGAGCTCATTCCATTGAGTCTCTGGGTAGTTCTGCACTGTTTTGCAAAATCTTGGCCTTTTAAAAATAGCTTTAAAAATACAAACAGTAGGACTTATTTATTTGGGATTTGGAACCGACTATTTAATCTTCCATTATCATAACTTGGTGTCTTAGTCTGAAAATTTAGCATCACTTTATTAGGCTGTGAATGATGCAATATTAGTATTTCTCAGTGGTTTTTCAATGAGCAGCAGCAACTTATTAAAACAAAGACTGAAAACAGCTATTGTCCTTATTAATGATCACGGAAGGATCAGAGATAGCCCAGCATGAGAGTTTTTCATTCTGCTGAAATCCACATGGTACAGGTCATGTTTGCGAGGTTGCCTCTCCGCAATTGTAACCCCTAATGATTACATAACTGAGAAAGAGGCACCACACACAGGCATGTTCAACTTTCTCGCAATTTGGCCTTGTCATCTACAAAGTATATATATTCTGAAGGACTACACCATCAGGTTCCAAAATAATTGCAAAAAAAAAACCCTCATAATATTTTAAGTATATTTACAGTTTGGTGTTGTGCTGCTTCGAAAGCTACTCTGGCCACCTGCAGCCCATAGGCCCAGGTTGAACACACTTGCAACTGGTTCTCTGCTGTAGACCTCCTTTCTAGTCAGCTGTGTGTCACCCATGTGAGCTAAGGACAAGGGCTGGATGATGCTTAGGGGACAAATCCCTCCTTAGGGACCTTAGTAAATAAGGCATCACTTTTATCATGGAAGCTACAGTCATTTAATTTTGCTAATTGAAAAAAAAACCTTGAACAGGGCTAATATTTGAAAAATATATGTATTTGTATTTTTGTTCAAAGAGAGACTTGTGTTTGAAGTGTTGAATAATATTCAGTACAGAAAAAACCACTAATTGGCATTTCTACTTTTTAAAAGCTCAATTTCAATTTTTTAAAATGCTTTGCTCTCCAAGGAAAAGAAATATTCTCGTGAGTGAGTGAGTGTGTGTGTGTGTGTGTGTGTGTGTGTGTGTGTACACACGTGCACTACTTTCAAGGATTTCTGAAGTGCCCTTCTGGGATGTTGCTTTTCATTAGGCTGCTTCCTTCTCTGTCCTCTAACCTCCTGTGAAATCCTGGAAACTTTCTGCATCTGTTCCTCCTGCAGCTATAACCAAACTCTATACACTGCAGTCTCTTATAACTTTATTACCTGGATTCTTATATTATTCCCAAGCACAGATGAATGGCAAGTGTTCCAAAGCTTTTCTAATTTAATATTATGTTTCAGGAAAACGCACACCCATCCCTTCCCACACACCTACATTCCCCCCCACTCTTCCATATGCAAACTTCTTACAATCCCTAAGTGTTCTTTCACCCATCAGACATATATCTTTTAGTCCTCTGATGGACTAGTTTATTAAATCACTGCTCAGTTTCAGGTGTTTCAGCAAAAGAGCCCATTGCAGCTTTATGCAGTCCGGTGAGGTGTGGTAGACTTCAACAAAAATGTAAGTGAATGAGGACTCTGAATATGACTTGTATATTACCTACACTCTATGCCAACCACATCAGACTGTCTCTCTTCATGCTTCTGTGAGTAACAGGACATGTTTTAGATTTCTGGTTAAACCTGGTGGAGAGGTTTCACTTCTCTCCTGAGAAATTATTTTGTCAATTACAATGCATGACATTAATAGATTTTTATATGTTAGCACACTTTGTTTATAAATTCCAGAAATAAAATATTAAAAATGCAAGTATACATGTCTGAATGAGATCTACTGTCCCATGTTAAAATGCTTTCCCGTGAAATACTAATGCTAAATTCCATTCTACTATTAACCTTGGCTCATGAGCTGTTTTACAAGGCTGCCTGTGAAATGGATATGCAAAAGAATGGATTTTTCCTTGGCGCCCGCTAATGATCCTCTTAAGACTCTCAATTCTGGCTCCTGTGCTGACCATACAGGGCCCCTGCCAGCTTATATCTCTGTCCTCAGCTGTTGTGTGAGATCTCCCAGGGCATCTTGGATGAAGGCCATTCCCTTGTCGTGTTCTGCCACCCAGTCGGCTCTGCGCCTGATTTCCCCACCCTCACTGAAGACACAGGGTCTGTCTTCCCTCTTCAAGTCTCCAGAATTCCCTCACTTCCCATTAACAAAAAAAAAAAAAAAAAAAAAAAAAAGCCTCCGACCTTGGGTTAAAGAGATAGTCTCCACTTACAATTATTATCCCCAAAAGAACATCTCTGTGAGAAGTCTTTTAAATTGGGGTCACCCAAGGTTTTTCTCTGCTTGCTTGTACGAATTTTCTCTGCAAAATATCTATAGCTATTTCTTAATTTTATTCTCTGCAGCATTTGTCTCTCAGGCTGAGGCTGCATGATACCAAAACAACATGATTTTCCATGGCATGAATTTCATTTGAACGAATGGTTATATTTATTAAGTTTAAAATAACATGAACATCAAAACTTGTGTCTCCTTAGTTAGAGTCATGGTGCTGAAAAACACCAGATAAAGTTTTATACTTATTTCAGGGCAGCTGATCCTCAAGAAAACTGGGTTTTTATACACCAAAGATATGCTAATATGTGTGTAGCTACTGAAAGTCAGTAACTTTTTTTTCCCCCTCAATCTTCTATCTCCTAAGAATGCTCTGGACATAGCCATCTTTTGTCTTCTACATTTTGGCCTGGGATCAAACTAATGCTCCAATATAGGGGTTTGCAGTCAAGTGTTGCAGCAATACCATCCTGAAGACCAGCTGCTGCAATGATGGTAAACAAGCTCATTATTTTTTAAAGTATCACCACAGATACACTAGGGTGGAACATTTCTTGGTTTCTCTTTGGAGATTTTCTTGTTACTAACTCATCCAGAGAGGAACATGACAGACAGTTCTCAGCTAACAATAAGATTATCTTTCTGGCCCGTGACTACTATCAGAAGGCTTTCTCTGAAGGTCATATTAGGCTTGCTCTGACTATCCACTGTCATGAAAAACCAAGGCTGCATGCTTCTGACCTATGAAGATGATTTGGGAGCATGATCCCAGGCTAGCAGGGTGGGTCTCTGCTCCCTCACCAGTGATGGTGTGACATTGGCTGAATCATGTTAGTCAGTTAGTTTTGGAATAGTCATTTAGTTAAAAAAAAAGATGATGAAAGGTGTTAAAAAGGCTGCAGTGCTGGGCCAGGATTGTGCTGGGGACAAAGGGCACCAGCTATTCTTCACAACTGTAGTATTCATTTAAACTGAATTCCTGGAATCTTAGATGCTTTGGAGTGCCAGCAAATGCCTGGTTTAATAATTTAAAATTGTTTTTCAAATGATTTGAAAAGTTTTCTAAAAATGGAATGCTTCTAAAATAGGTTATATACCAGTTTTTGCATTTTGGAAACCACCAGTATTAGCGTATGCTACTAAGTGAACTAGTTTGGGGCTGATCTAAATTTAAAATTGACCTTTTCTGTCATCATTGATTTCTGAAGACTACAGATGTATTATTACACATGCTGTAAAGTCTGGCCTGCACATAACTACCAAGATAAATTTGCATTAGCCAGTGCCTGGTAGGGTATATATACACTGAAGTTTTCAAAATGTCAGAGTGGGATCAGAGCCCTCTGCGTTCTGGCCTCTCCTCTTCTTCCTGTTGGCTGCTGTTACAGGCAGAAAATCATATGCAGCACCCATCAGAGTTGCTTAGAAAAGTGGAAATGCAATGATGTGAATATGCATTCTGGGCACATGGTTTACAGGAAAAAATAACAAAAATCACTCTTTTTCCCAACGTATTTTATGCAGTGAAATGTTTGTTTTTTCTAGGTATATAATGGCATTTTCAAAGACTGCAGCAAGCACATATAATTAGCACCTATCTCTTTGTCCTCCCAAGAAAAAAATCATAGAAATAAATGGAAAATTGATAATGCAAAAGCACTTTTGCTAAATGAGAGAAAGGTGTCTTTGAGAAAAATCTCCCTTAAGTGATATTGCTATTGTGGTAAGTATGTAGGGTAAATTCTCATTGGATAATAGTGATTATTTTTGTCTAATAACATGAAGGCCATGACAGTGGCAGAACTGCCTTTCATGCCTCCCTCTCTCTCCTTCTTCTGGGACCACAGATCCCCTTGGGCACAATTGTTAAGATGTATTGTCCAGTCTTCTTGGCACTGGTTGGATTGGTTTATGAAGAAATTTTGCATAACAGGTTTTGGGAATAGTTCTGCCTTTTGTCTCTAACCATTTTCTCAATTCCATTTCATGAAACATCACCCCAACTGTTGGAATCCTAACAACAAGCTCAAACAGATAAGAAATAGGTGAGCATTTTCATAGAACCTGGGAATCTGTACTAAGAGTTGGAGTCTTCATGTAAGAAGATACGAATTGTATTTTATGTAATGTATATTTTGTGCAATTTTCTTATGAAGGAATACAACCTTCTGTCTCATCAAACCACTATTCTTTGTCATATTAAATTATACCAAATTCTGACATATTCATATGCTCGTGTGAAGACAGAAATAATGTAATATTTTTACAAATACATGAACAAGTCAAATGCAACATATTATGTGATTTGGCTTGCTTCTGCTACTTATTTTTATTGGATGAACATGAAGATGATTTGGTACTTTAAATAACCACGATGAATACATAATCAGAGGAGAAGATAGGAAATATTTAAGATTATTTTTTGAGGTACCATCAAATAAATTGTCATGAATCGACATGTATACTGACAGAAAAATTGCAAAAGAGCTCCAATCATATAAAAGTCAAATGTCTTCAAGAAGTACTTGAAATGTCATCTCATACAGTATAAAAAGGTAATTTTCTATAAAGTTAGCATCTGTGATAAGAACATGAAAGTTATCCTTTAAGTCTCACTCACATACAATTCTCACATACCTAGACCATGGATAACTTTTTTTTAAATTTTTAAAAAAATTTTTATTATTTATTCAATTGTGCATGTATGCATGTGTGTATATGTATGTGTGTGTATGTGTGTGTGTGTAGAACCACGGACGAATTCGGGAATCACCATGGACGCCTCCACCTGCTCCTTGTTTACTCTGCCCGAGTGAGTATTCACAGGCTCCGCCCTACCAGGACCGGAAACACAGGCCGCCTCCGCTTCCGCCCAGCGTTTCCACGTGGGGTCTAGGATCCGAACTCAGGACCTTCTGCCTGCAAGGCAGAGGCTTAACCCCTGAGCCACCTTTCCAGCCCCTGGATAACTTTTGGAAACAGTTTTATTCAGATTCCTGGATAGTACAAACATTCACCTTCATTAATGCAAACTATCTCATTGCTAATGGACCACTGAATATGAAATTCTAACTTTCAAGTCTTCCTTCCTGCAGTCCTTCCTTCTGTTTCACCTGAGGTAAACAACTTAAATATTTAAAGCCTTATTCTGGTTTATAGCTTCTGTCTATGCTGGACTGCCTCTAATTGCCTTTAGTGTGAGATGAAGTAAAACATCATGTCAGGGAGTGTGTGGTAGAGCAATATTTCTCACTTCATGATACACGGGAGGAAAAGAGACAGGAAAGGGTAAGAGACAAGACATACCCTTCCTAGGTCCACTCTTTCTGATCATTTTATGAGACCAAATCCTTACAGCCAATCACTTTCCAAAAACATTATTCTCTGGCCAACTGAACTTATTACACATGAGCTTTTGGGGAGCATTTCAGTTCGAGGCCTAATAAAGAGCTAACACTATCATATTAATTTATGTTCCAAATTATAGCTCTTCTTGGTATTTAGGAACATCTACCTTTCTGGATTTTTATCTTGTATTATGAAGAGGAATTTCAGTTCAGGTAACTCTGCATGTATTGCCCTATCTAGTTTTTGTTGAAAAAATACAATATAAAAAGAAAATAATGAAATAGTGCAAATAAATTAATAACCTAAAATAAAAGCTATTTCTTTCATTGAAAAATCAAAATTGCATATATTTTACCACATGCAGTATTGTGTCTAGTCAAATGTAACATCATAGGATGGTTAGATTAAACGTAAATCAACCCTATTAAAATATGAATGTCCTTACATGCTCATCACATTTTCTTTGGAGGGGGAACATGAAAATACTAAAAATCTCTCATTGCTTTCCAAATACATATGACATTGTTATTAAGTATCATCACTATGTTTGCAAAACATGATTTTTGAAGGATGAATAGTGTATTATGTATGGTAGGCTTGTCAGAATATACATAACAATTTTCTTAGATCTTAGAAGATCAAATATTTCTGCTGCTGTTTGTTTTCTTTTCTTTAATAATCCAGAACTCACAATTGGCAAAGACTCTGGTAGTTTACAAATTAAAGTGTAATTATGCCAACATAGCACTGAACTGTGATGTTTCACAGCTTCTTTAAATGATTCAAATCTCTACTACTTATTTTATAAGGCACTCTAGATGCTTTAATGCATATTTTTTTCCCACATGCATTTTCAAGGAGACTCTACCTGCAGTCATCTGAGGAGGAGTGTCTCACTTGCTGGTGTTACCAAAGCAACTGCTGCTTCTTAGACAGATTACACGCTCCATCCAGATGCTTTTTGGCATTTGTAGACCATGATCTAAAGATATTTTAACAAATAATTGCTCTGGGTTATGCTTTTCCTAGTTTTCAATCTTGTTGTTTCTAGATCTTAAGACAGTAATGTTAATTCTCTGAGTCTCAATGGGGCATCTAGGAAGTCAGTCCTCACATTCTGGCCCTGTTTCCTCTTTCTTGGGCAGTGGTTCTTATCTTGGTCAACCCTCAGTGCCACATTCACACAGGGCTCTTAAGAGATGGTGATGCCCAACAGCATTCTCCTGGTATGCATTTTTTTTAGAAGTTAGTTTTCTTCAAGTAGCTCTGCGGTGAGTAGTAGCTCCTGCTAGTGCAGGCTACCATGAAGACCTCCTCTCCTTGCATTGCATTCCTCTCAGCTTCTGCAGATGCTTCCATTAGTAGTTTGAAGTTGGGATAGTTTTCAGGAACCTTCTGTCTTACTCAGAAATGAAATAATGAGTGTATATACTATTGCCACTTTATTTTGGCACATCCATTAAGTCAAGCAATTACGTCTCTGTTGTGGCTTCTGCTCCCATGAAATCTGACCTAAAACAATTTGCAAATAGGCTGAGATTCTAGAGTGTCATGTACAGTGTGCAGACTGGAAAATGAACTGACATCATGCTATTTCACCAGTGATCTAATTTTTCCTTTTGTGTATCTTGAGTACATACACAGACACACACACATAAACACAGACACACACACACACACCCAGGCCATGCATGTATATAAATGCAGACACACATACAAACGACACCATTTTTTTTATTTTAACAGAAAAACAAAAGTAACAAGTTTGATGAGTCATCTGTCAGTTCCTGGTTCTACAGCTATTGACCTGTCTTCTTCAGGCACACCTCTCTCCATTGCCCAAATATTATTGAATGATCAGAAGTCTTTTCTATTGTCTTTACAATAGTTTTAATACAAATTTATTATAATTAGTTCTAGTACCCATGTTAGGAATGATTTCTATTTTCTAGAACCTCTATTAGATCTGTCTAACATTTTACCCAATCTAATTTTTCTGGGAAGGGTAGGAGGACACAAACACATAAATGAAAAGTATACCTACCCTTTGTTAGTAAAAACTACATTGGATAGATAGATAGATAGATAGATAGATAGATAGATAGATAGATCAGCCCATGACATATTAGTCAGAGAATCTGGAATGAGACCACCACATTGGAGCAAAGATAACATAAAGAGAAATAACCAACTCTCAACTTGATAAGAAATCTGTATGCTGAGTCAGGATGAAGAATGCATATCCTTTCAAGGATATAATGCTGCCTGCATTTTTCTTAGTTACCATATTCTAGCTCTAAAATGTGGAAAGGACTGGCATAATTAATGTCCGTCCAAGGACATAAACTCAATCATGCTATAAGGGAATGTAATAATAAGAGGAAGAATGCAAATAACTTTCCATGAAGCAAAACATTTTTACTGCTTTCTTCTTGAAATATTCTTCCTTGTCAATGAGCTTAAGGAAATCCCTAAGTATATACTTGTGATCTCATGAGATTTTGGTGTAGATATAAAGAACAAATGCACACAGATATTTTTTCCTGTAAGGCTCCAAGTGTACTCATCATATTCTTCTCCCACTAATCAATGAGTTGAAGCTTTTAACTGCATGTATCTGCTTAACGATATCTTCAAAAGACGTGAGAATGCAAACTCTGTTCTCTGACATCATGAGCCTTCTGCTGTATACCATTCTAATTGTCTCCATCTCTGTCAATCATCAGACAGACCTTTTGAGAAGAGGAGAAACAAATTCTTGAAAAACTCCCTATTGGGGCAAAATTGCATGAATGTTAATTATCATTGCCTTAATTCCCGGAAGGAAGCATGTAAATTTTTTTCAATCTTCTCCTTAAACCCACAGGGATCAAGTTTTTGAGAACTTCCTGCAGTCAGCTTAGCATAAAGAACTTCAGTTGCTTGAATATTGTCTCTCTAAGGTCTTCTCTTCCAAAACATCTTTGTAAAGGACTGAATAAGACCTGGCTAACCCTCAGAGGCAGATGCAGTTTCCTATGCACCACTCCCTGCTCAGAAATGTTCACAATCAGGGCTTTGTGTTCAACGGACGCCATAGATTCTGGTGCCACAAATGTCCTCAGGAAAGCACTGGGCTGTCTTGGAAAGTCAGAGAAGAGCTCGGTGCCAGCGACTCCCCTAAGCTGTTTTTGAAACTGACCCCATTAAGTTTCTGCTGGGGGATTTGCTCTGGGGAGCTCTTGAGTTACTTGGATGGATAAAAATCAGCACTCTATCTTTGACCTGAGTCTCGTTAGCGGAGCAAGGTTCATGAGAGGTTAGCAGGGCTTCTGCTTCAAGTTGTCAGGAAAGCTCCTGAAGGATTTATTCAAGGTTAAGGGCTTCTTCCTTCTGTTTCAGCCACAGACTCCTTACCTGCTCCCTTTCGTCTCCTATTCCCATTTGAATAAATGTTATACTAATCAAATAAGAAAAGTGACTAACATTGTTTTACTCTCTTTCTCCTAGTGCTGGAGTCAACACTGGACATAAGATGCTTTTAGATCTTTGAACTGTGGCCATGTTCTTTGTTTTCATTTGAACCCAACATCACACTGTTCATATTAGTGATTGGTGTCTGAGTTTATGCAAGCTATATCTAAGTGCCAGTGATTGATAAAATTACTTTTTTGAGATACTTCTTTTATTCTGTACCTGGAAACAGATCTTAAAGAGATATGATGGAGGCAGATACTCTGATTTTTCATGCACAATCTGATATTATGCCTAGGTGAAAAATGCCTAGGTGAAATAAATGACCTTGTGGAAAGACTAATGATGTCAAAGAAAAACGGAAAGGTGATATGGTGTATGAATCCCAGTCATTGGCCTCACACCTTTTCAGGGTCTAAGAAGGACCAGTGGTTAGATAGCATGTGTAAGTGCTCATGTTCCTCTAAAGCTAAGTTATAGAGAGCTGTGTCAGGACACCTCGATGTGAAGACCAAACTAGACAGGAGTTCATATGAAGAAATGGGAGACCAGGTAGAGAATCCAAGATAAGTCAGAGTGCTTGCTTCATGATTTATGTATATTATATAATTTATGCCAAAAAATTTAAGCAAAAGTTGCAGAGTCACAGTAGGTCCTATAAACTTTTGCCTGGGAGATGGATTACATCTACAGGATGGATTAAGACTTCTCCCCCATGTTGACATCTTGCTGATGAGCATGTTTGCATCATTCCTGAGATATAGAAGAATGGGAAAGGAACCAGGATGACAAATGACAAAATAAGAGAAAAAACTTCCAGTCATCCTAATTAGCGTGTTTAGAGGAAGTGGTAGGGATCCTGAAGGAAAATGAAAAATGATGAGGGAAAAATGAGCGGCAAAGAAGGAAGAGTAAAGAATAACTCTCATGGAGGTTGGTGAGATGGCTCGGGGGTAGAGCCTTTCTTTGATCTGCAAGTAAAAGGAGCTGAGTTCGGATCCTGGATCCAATGTAAAAATCATTGGGCAGAAAAGGTGACAGGTTGCATTATCACCCCTGGAAGGTAGAGCCTGAGAAACCCCAGAGCCGAGTAATATGGAGATAGAGCAATCCAAGATGATTCCCAAAGTCACTCTTGGGTCTCAATAGGCTCACAAACTTAAGTGCTTTCCTCTATACCCACTTGTACACATGTGTACACACACATACACACATGCACAAAAAATTTTAAAGAGTAATTATAATGGGAAAATGAGGGAATAGAGGATGGTTATAGATAAACACTTTTTGCCAGAAGTTGCAGACTTGGGGAAGGCAGCATAGAGCTGGGCTGATTGTTTCTGTATGGGGAGAGGTGATCTCTTTCATGGTCCTGAGGTGAAAAGTTACAAGCTGTCATAGTTAAGCACAGGTGTCAACTTGACTGTTGAGGGTTTGAGCTTTGGGCACATTTGTGGAGAATTAGTGGTTGAGTTGAGCCCAGAGCAAACCTGAAGGAGATTGTCTAGCTGTTGGGGAAGGCCCAGCATATGATGGGTGGGATTAGGCTCTGGAATAAATCATGGAGAGCTGTGTTGAGAGAGTCGGCATCCTTCTGTTCACTTGGCCAGACATGCTGGTCTGGCATGTAAGGATTGTCTGTCTCTCAGCCGTTATGTGGTGATGATGTGGCCAGTTCCCTCAGCTCTGGTGTTGGTGCGTGCTCTCCTGTCAAGCTGGACTGAGAACTGTAACCAGTAATCATAAGAGAATAAGTTCCTTATTTCCTTAAGCCATTTGATGATCATTTATCAGCAACCATGCAGGCACAAGCTTTTACCAGGAGGCTGGACCAGGTCATTCAGAATCTATGCTATCAGCCATGCAAGGTTGCCTTCATGATGTATGAGTTGGCATTAAATTAACAGGACTGAAGACTGATAACAGGCAAAGGATGTGTGACTCAGTGGTAGAGTACTTACTTAGCAAACTCAAAGCCCTGGAGTAGATCCCCAGCACAAGACAGAAAAGAAAAAGAATAGGAAGACTGGAAAGAGCACAGTTATCCTTAACAAAGAAGGACCTTGAGGTGCTATACAGTATGCATTAAATAAAGCAGAGATTGGCAGTAAGGAATGTGGCATGGCTATTCTCCATGTGCCTAGTGTGTTTGTGAATATCTTTCAAGAAACACTGAGCTACTGACTGCCTTTATTATGTGCTGTCTTTCTGAATGTTCCCATGGTGGACATCTTTGGAAGATGCTATATCTCTCTGCAAAGCAAAAACAGGTGATGATTCTCTCTATCATAAAAGTCTCAGTTTCTTTCTGTTCAAGATCACCTCTTATAATGAAATCTACTGTGTGTACAAACTTCCACAGGCACTGTGTAACTGAAGAAACTGACATATATGCTGCTAGCTTTGCTGTGAGCAATGAAGTGTGGTCTGACCCAACAGTCTCAAGACTTTTGCTGTTACTCAGAAAATCATGGCAGGCTTACTTGTTACTTGAAAATAGTAGACAGTACTAAATTTTTCAAGTTTTTTAGTTGTCCTTGCTGTTGTTTGTTTGTTTTTTGAGACAGTGATTTGGAACTTATCCTTAATGTACCTGGTACTCTATTTAGTTCAAAATAGCCTGAAACTTTTTACAGTCTTACCACCTCAATTTCCCAGTACAGAGATAATATACACGAACTATCACACCTGGCTTCTTTATAGTTTTTGTTTGTTTTATTTACATTGATTTCTGAGACAGTCTTACTAGAAAGCCCAGGTTGTCTTAAAACTTGTAACAGTGGAATTCCAAAGATTGACCTTTTGTTTAGTCTAAACTGTGTTTCCAAAGATATTTCATTAAGAAGTGATTTTATCAATCTAATAATAAGTTAATCATAAATTTGTTCTACAATAGACATGAGGTATTGCTGTGATGTTTGTGTCCTATCAACATTTTGCCTTAGAAGGAGAAAGATCTCCATACCTCCTCCAGACAGTGCCAAAGGCAATGCTGATAAGGAGGAAATGGAAGATGCTTTTATTCATTGGTATGACCACAGATAGGCCATTCATGCTCCAACAAGTACACACTTGCCATCAAAGGCAACCCAGATGAAACCCAGTGGGTCACACATGTAATCTGTTTTTTAATGACTTTGCTATGACGGTAACATGGGTAATAGAAACACATTGACTCAACCTTAGCCAGGATTTTCAGTTCATATCAAACCTTTGTCTTGAGTTTTCCTCATTATAATCTTAGAGAATTAGTTTGAGGGTTTCAAGGATTCCTAATTAACAGAATCCCTTTATACCTTGAGCTTACTATTTCAACATCCCTAAGTAAAACCAAAATCGGTGTCTCCAAAATATTTTCTCTCTTGTGATTAAACAGGCCTTTCACAGCAGGTTGGCCTAGAACCTAAGAGAACAAGTGAAATAGAATAATTGAGATTTAGAATTGGATCTAGTTGGAGAATTCTTGTCTTTTATTCTCCACTGCAATCTTAAATTCAGAGCTGCATTTACATGTACTTAATTCATCATCTTTACACAATACAACTAAGGTTGGGTGTTTGGGGGAAGCTACTGACTATTCTGTGACCATGAATCTTCATAATTTCAGGAAGTGAAAGGATTGGATTTGATTAGATATTAGGTTATTTCTAGCATAATTCAGTTCTAAGAAGTTAACTCACTGAGTTTAACTGCAATTTTATTTCCTTTTTTTTCTTTTGAAAACAAGTAAATCGATTTTGATGGACAATGAGGAAAAATGAGTGTCTGCATATGTGACTTATGCTGTACAAATTCAACACGTTTGTGTATTCACTGCTTTGGGGCCTTTTCTTCATTTTTCATTGCAATTTTTTTTTTTGAGGCTTGAACAAACTTTTGATTTATTCTATCATACAATGGAGAAATGAAGAAAATCTTAGTCAACTTTTCCAGACAATCGGAAGGAAGGGAAGAAATTTTTCTGTTGCATAACTGACTACATGAGTTACTTTGCAAATGAACTTCACAGGAAGAATGCACGATAGGAAATACACAGGCTAACTGCATATGAGAACAGATGAGAGTAGATGACAGAGGAGAGTAGATACTCAAATATAGATTATGCAAACACACATTCTATGAAAAAGACTGTATATAATGACCAGTATGAATTGTTTCACATTAAATACTCAGTTAGTGTCTTTGTACATATTAGTCAAAGACAAAATGTGAAAATTATCTCAGGAGTTGAGAAGTGAATTATTGTCCACACTGACATCTGCATTAATACCATAGTTCTGGGAAAAGTAAGGGAGAACTTGGAAGTCAAGGTAGGTATTGAACCTGTTCATCTGGATTGTAAATGACATCAGCAACTGTGAGCACCTGTATTTTACAGTGCAATCAAGGTTCCAAGTACTGGACAATCAATGGGAGACAGGATTGGAAATAAAGCCAATATGATTTGTGGAGACCATAATCATACATGTAGAGAATCTAGGAGAACTAATTAGAATTAAATAAAATTTAGAGAAGTCTCTAAACTGTAAGATCAATTAAATATGTTTTCAATTTCACACATTAACCACAACAAGAAATAAAGAAAATTTAATTCAGTATTTATGTTAGCATCAGAAACCAGATGTGTACAAATAAAGATATGTGGTCTCCTAGGTAAAAAACAATAAAATGTCATTAAAAAGCATTAAAGATGAATTAAATAAATGGAGAGATTAATGACTCACTTTTATGAAAGCTCAATTTTCCTCAAATTGGCCTATTAACTCATGACAATGCAAATCAAAATTCTCATTTTTTTGGTGAAAGTTGACAAGTCGATCCTAAAATTGCAATTTAAATTAAAGTTTATAGTAACTATTTTACTTCTCAATATGTTTCTGGTATCTTTAATTTTTGTCGAAGAATGGGGTTTACTAAGGGATAATGATAGTCCAATTTATTACCAAAATGTAAGCCTTATTTCATTGCTCAGATTTTCACTGGGCACCCTTTTTATTTGCAGCTAGTAATGAAATTTCTGTTTTCCAAATGTGTGAAAACAGGAGAGGAAAGCTCTCCACTCTTAGAAGGAATGGCCTCTTAATGTGATCATATGGAAATAAAGGCACTGCATAATGCTGCTTTTCTCATGAAGTGTAAAAATGAGCTCAGTTGGTCACTGATGTGTTAAAAAGGTCAAGGTCACTGGTTAAACCCAACTGGGCTTGTCAGCTCCATTCCCTTCTGCCCTGCCAAACACCTAAGTGGAGATCAGACCCTTTTTGTGTCATATCAGTTTTGACTTCACACATGACAAATGGTAAGAGGAGCCATTAAAAGCATTCTTTTCTGTCTGCTATGTCCATGATGGTTTTATATGCAAGAGTAATTTCATCTCATAAATATTAGCTGCTTCAATGTACTTTAACCATGGTCCAGGCAAAAATGATTTTGGTTTCTTCAGACTCATCAAATACAAAGAAAAATTCGTGAAGCTAAAATCAAATCAAATAAGGATACACTAGCATTTATATAAAGCAGTATATAGCTAAATTGCAGTAGTTTCTACCGCAGTTTAAATGAACATGTTCTTAAAATAATTTTATTCTAATCATTGATATGTATGATTGGCATTAATGCACCATCAGTTCTGGAGTTGCTTTTGAGTCCACTTGTGCTTCTATAGTAAATGATCTTCTCTCCCAGCTACATAAGCTGCTTGTGACTTTAGCCTAAAGCTAAGTTAGTATGTGATTTTGTGCCTGTAAATGTTACTGTGAACATGAGAATTTATTTATATAGTAGTAAACTAGGGTGCTTCCTTTCCTTGGTCTTTCATTCTACACATGTATTTTGTCTTCAAAGCATATTTTCAATGTTGTTTCTTTTTTTAATAAATCTTCAATGTAATTTAAATGTTGTTTCTTTTTTTTAAGTGAAATTTCAATGTAATTTACCTGGCTCCAGGTGAAAGCAGTTTGCATATTATTTGCCCCAAATGTAGAGGAAGTAGTCATCTGTTCAATGTTATCTCCAGACCAATTACTATGTCCTTTTATATCTAGTAGAATCTGTCTCACTGCAAAAAATCACATCTGATAACTTGAGAGGGAGAGTATCCCGGTGATCAAAGGTTTATAGTTTTTCTCCTTTTGAAATGGCTTATATTTTAGGTGGAATAAAATATTGGGTTTTCTTTGCAGTGATCTGAAACTATTTTCTCTGGTAGCAGATGGTTTTTCTCTTCCACTTGAGAATGCTAACGTCTGACAGACTTTGTCAGGGCTTGTGTCAGTAAAATTATTCATGAGGAACTTCTTCCAAATGACATGCCTGTCTCTGAGGGCACTTATTTAGAACATGTGCTATGTCTTTAGACATCTCAAGTTCACACATTAAAGATGCTAGTTCACTCGTAAATTGCTGCAGGTCCTTGGGCTCAATGCCTGGAAGAAATCACATCTGGAAAATGAACATCCTCACTCTTCGTTCTCTTCTCTGTTTAGGTTCTAAAATGTACTTAGAAACTGTTAGAGAAAGGGAGAAAAAGCCCCAATTCTCTTTTGAAAAAAGTATTCCCCTTTCAATTATTTCTTCATGTACTGACAGTCAATCAGGTTTTCTTGGAGACTTTAACATTTGCTAAGAATCGTGCCTATTTAGAACACCCCAACTCTTTTGTCAGGCCGTATGCTGAACTCAATAATTGATAACCTCTCCAACATCAGGCTACACTTTGTTGATATGCTAGTGTCTTCTGCAGACATACTGAGACATACTTGTCAAAAGTCTGTGCTCTATTTTCAATAATGAAAATGGGTTGACCTAGGCTGCTCTTCTCTTTCCACCTTCTGTGACAGCTGACAGTTATTGTAGAACTAAGTGACTGGGAGAAGCAATTGGGATCCAGGAACTCATTTCTTTGCAACCCAACTTCCTGACACTATGTTCAGCTGTCACACACATGATCATTATTTCAGTATATTACTTCAGTAGCAAGGATGTAAGAACATTTTTGGTGGAAGAGGACTTGTGTGCAAGTTGTTACACTTCTGTTTTCTACTCAAGTTTTATTGACTACTTATGCATAAGTAGGTGATTTGAGTATGGACAGCCTGAAAGACCAATCTTATCATGAACCATAATGTCATCAAAGGAGGCTCAGTGGTGCGTGGTAAGGATGACACCCATATCTTCTAGAATGTCCTTTCCCCAGAAGGTATGAAGGATATCAGCAACAATCAGGGAGAAGGAGCCTTGATTGTCATCTAAGTCCTTCCAGTGAATGGGATGAATCCTCCTATAAGAACTAATGGAAGGGACTGGTTTGAATTTTCAATGGGGAAACCTGTGTGCTTCAGCCTCAGTAAGGAGGGTGACATTGGCCCCTGTATTCACCAACCCCTTCACTGGAATACCATTCAGGTATACGGTCATCATAAGAGAGTGAGGAAAAATGGACAAAGTCCAAAATACCTTAGGATGACATCTGTCCCCTCTTATTGATGGGGCTGAGGGGCATCCCACTAGGTGTTTAAATTAGCCTCAGCATTCTGCTACACATTAGAAGGCTATGAGCAGCAGTCAGGAGCCCAATGGAATCCCCAGTTACATTTTGGGCTGCAGGTCTGGGGAGAGGCATTAGGGCAGTCTCTCTGGAGGTGGGCTGTCTTACCACAGCCCCAGCAAGTACTGTCTGATGGGTTAGTCTATGGTGGACGGTGAGGAGGTTGTTACCTGTCCAACAAGAGGGCATCAACAGAGGTGGTGAGAGACATTATGGGGCCAGGTCCTGGATTCCGATCTCTAGTTGCTATCACCCACTTGTGGATATCATCATTTTGAACAGCAGTCACTGCATTATGGGTAGAGGTATTAAGGCCCTCCCAAGCTAATTGTTTGATTAACATATCTCTAGTGGGGCCTGGATCTCCCTATACTCTATAGCTTCTGTCACTCTAGCAAGGAAGTCTTCTGTAAAGGATTCCCCCGATTGCTGGATGAGGTTACAAAGGTAAGCAGAAAGGTCTCTTGGGTGCAAGCCTTTAAAGCCTTGAAGGCCAGGTCAGACACCTGCTGAAAATATGGAGCTGAATCTATGGCGGAATGGGATATAGGATCAAAATATTGCCCAGGACCTGTGAGCATATCCAATGTAATGCTAAGACCATACTGAAGGTTGAGGCAGGCCTGTACTTCTACCTGATCATCATATGCAGAGCACCAATTCAGGAAAATGGCCGGCTCCAAGACTGCCTTAAGGAGACGATACCAATCACAATAGGTTTGGAGCTGCATGGCCCATTGGCGCAGAACCTGTTCAAAATAAGGGGAGTCAGGACCTGATTCATTGGCCGCCTTACAAATCAGGGAAAGATCAGCAAGTGGGGTAGGCACCCAAGGCTGTCATCTTGTCAGGGAGACTGTCTATGATTTTCCACTGGGCAGAATAAACATTTGGGAATCCACAGGGGTGAGCCTGCTGATGGAGAAACACAAAAATACCTGAGACTCCATAGAGCCCTGGGTCTGGTTAGGACAGGTGTATGTCAAAGGCGTTCTGTCACTGTAAAGCCATTGAAGTGTATAAAATGGAGGAAAGAATTAAATGAGGTGTATCTGAAGAAGTCTTAAATCTAGTTTGAGGATGGTATTACAAAGATCTTCCTAGGGAGCCATTTTTTTAAATCTAAGATGTATAGAGGCCATGTATGAGAAAATATAAGTTGACTCTTTTATATTGAAATTTAAGATTTTGTAGTTCTTATCTAGGACTATTATCAAAATTTTTGTCTTTAAAGTATATGACCCTTATAATATAAATATAATTGTTAAACTCTATAAGATCTTAAGCAGTTATGCCTTTTAGGAATTAGAATTTTATGAGTAACCAAATCTCTGTTTAATTAAGACAGAGACAATTGAAAAACACTTGAATTGATGAAGCTTAATTCTTAATTTCTAATTTCTGAGGTTCAATGTCTTTTCTTCTATAGCATGGAAGAAGCATGACACATAACATTTCCTTTAACCATCACCTCTAATTTCTAAGTAACATACATATTTCCTTCATATCTTTTTTTACTTGATTATTCCCTGCTGTTTTCACATGGACTATCCCTCAAGAAATGTCTTTTAAAGGCAGAGATAACAGTAAACCTCAACTTTAAAGGAAATTAAGAGTTGAGTCTGATTTGGCAATTGTGTAGACAATATATATTTATATATAATCATTTATAAATATATACTTTGAAATCTAATATATTGTTGCTCTCAATTTACTTATCTCCTTTAGCATTAAACAACCACAAAATTTGTATCTTTAAAATACATGAAACTTATAAGTATAAAAGAAAACTTTTGATTTAAGATAAACAGCCTTAAATCTCATTTTGAAATGAAGATAATTATATTTTCCTGGCTGCTAGATTTGATGGGATAAAATTCTATAAAAGAAGTCAGAGGAATGAGTGAGTTTAATTAATCAGTATTATAGTGGTTTTGTTATTTTGAGACTATATTGAAAAACCTTTAAGAACACAATGACATTTTCATTTGTAGTCCTATTAAAGATCAAAGTCAAGCAAGATAATCTTTTATGGAAGAAAACTTGCAATCTATCAGAAAAACAATTGTGATTGATAGAAAACATAAGTAGTTAGGCCTTAGATGTTACTAAAATTATTTGTTCTTATTTTTAAGTATGCATACATGTATTTAAAAATGGCATGCCATAATTTTAATATCAGTGCATAACAGAAATGAAAAAAATTGAAGTGGCCACAGATTTTTTTATGTTGAAACACAAGACACATAACATGTAAACACAGAACATATAAACATACAAACACATAAACAACATACAATTTACTAGCAACTGTGTTAAAATTACCCTTGAAATCTTTATCAAAGGTGGATTAACATTTAGAAAACCTTATCATTTAAAGCAAAAATCTCATGTTAGTTAACTCGAGCAGCTTAGTTTAATTATGAAAAACATTAAAAGCAGATTAAACTTTAAAACTTAGTACCAACACCAAATTAATATTTAAAAAACTCTATATTTAATAGGTGAATATATTTGTCTAATTTTCTCTCTCTGTCTTTTTAAATCTATATGAAACCAAATTCTGGAATTTATATTCCCCTCAATAAAAGAAAGATGTAAATTTACAATTTAATCTACAAAGCCAGTCAATTGTTTCTCACTGCTTTTATGTTTTCTGTTTGATGGTTCTATATGCCCTAATTTTAACTCTTCTTACACCAATTGTTCTATAGCCTGTATTTTTTTTATTGATAGGGGCCACTGTTCAACCCATACAGGCTCTTCTGATTTCTACTGTATTTTATCAGCATAATAAGTATCAGTGGCCCCAATTAAAAAGTTTTGTTCCAATTTTACAGGATCAGAAACTAGTAAAGCCATTCCCATTGAGGATAAAACATCTCTTTCCCATAATGAGAAAGGCAGAGCGGGAATGACATAAGGCTGAAAACTTCCACTCACGGGGATTGGGGCCTTCTCTGCCTGATGTCAGCATGGGGGTTTATGGGGTACTGCCATAGATTCATACTTTCCTCCTCTATCTGAGGAGTGAGGAATTTCTGCCACAACACCCATAGTGGGTGGCAGCGAAGTGATAGGTTAACACTAGCTTGTTCCTGGCAATGTCTATTATGCGCAGCTAAAACCTCCTCCGGTGAGGACGATTTGAGGCTAGATATGATGGCAAGGAGGATGGGGACAAAGGGGACCAAAGGCACAATGCCTGAGCTTACCTTCTATTTTCTAGTAAGGAAAAACACCCTCATCCGGTCCGGTTTCCACATATTCTCTGGGGAGATACAAGGTGCTAAAACTGTGGCCTCATTCCAAAATTCTTCTAGCCCAGCAGTCTTATCCTTGAGGCCTCTAGTCACTAGGAGAGATTTTTAAGGTGCATATTTGGGGCTCCTTACAGTGTGAGGGGAGGTTGCCCATTTTTCTAAAGAACAGAGACGAGACTACAGAGGAACAGACCAGACAAGGAATGTATCGGACCCAAATGTGTTGTGCTTAGTGGGGAACTTCCATAGTTCATTAGGCCACAGCCGCCTGCCAACATGGTGTCTCCAGAGGAGGAGGGTTGATTGGGAGACCACTCTGGATTTCCATCTCCTGGGGGGCCAGGCCTTATGTGGAGACGCTGGGTGAACCCAAGCTGAAAATGTGTACCTCCCTATTGGCAGACAGACAAACACAGAGAAAATGAAAGAAAGCTTTACACCCACCTCTGGCAAAGTAAAGAACGTTAAACACAAAGAGGTCAACTTACCAAAATACTGCCAATGGGGGCACAGCACTCGTGCCACGAGGCGATAAGGGTCACTGCAGAAGCCCAACATTGGGTGCCAGATGTTGGGGGGGTCTAGGCACCTGAGGAGACCCTTGGGGGCAAGAGTAAGAGTAAGAAGCCTTGGAGTCACACAACACAGACTCCGGAAGCCAGGTGATTGGCAAAACAGGCTCAATTATTGCAAATATTGGGCTGCTTATACATCCCCACTCAAAATCTCATATGTTCCAGTGGGAGCTTTTGCTGCATTTTCCTGTCCGGGTTGGTCCTTTCAGTCAGGCAGCCTGACATTAGCATCAGGCATGGAGGCAGCTTCTGGTTTGGGGAAGCTGTATTTGCACATATGGGTACCATATAGGCCTGCATGGTCATGTTCCTCATACAGGGCATGGAGAAAGAATTATAGGAAGAGAGCTGTGAATTATGTGAAAGGAAGGAGCATTCTTTTCAAGTTAGGAAAAGGTAAAAATGTCTACCATCTCTAGGACTTACTCAACATCATAGTGACTTGTAATGCATACAATAAGAGGACAGCAAAAAATTTTAGAATTGGAAAATAAATCAAATAAAATGGATTGTGTGTATGCACACGTGAGCACGTGCACACGTTCAAATATGTGTGCACGTGTGCGCATGTGCAGAACAGGGCACTTGAGTGCATATGCCTATGGAGATCAAAGGATGACATCAGGAATTATCTCATATTGCTACCTCCATATTACTTTAATCTGAGGTTGCCCAGGCTCTGACTTCCAGGGCCAGAATTGAAGGATGTCATATCACAGCATTTTTACATGGGATCTGAGGATCCAAACTCAGGTCCTTTAGCAAAGGTTTTAGTGTCTGAGCCATATCTCACCTTAAAAGGGAATCTTAAAAATAAGAAAATATAGAGATACAGCTTGAAATAAGGGTAAAAGTTACAATTAGAAATTTATATTTCCAAAGAAATTATTTTTAGCAAATTGTTTATAGTACTATCATGGACTAAATCATGTCCCTTGAGAATTCAGTGTTGAGTCCTTCCTTACCTGTAATACTTCACATTAAATGAGGATGCATAGGTGGTTCTGATTCAATATGTCTGTCATTCACATAGGAAGGGTAAGGCAAGTCACAGACTGTGAGAATAAGAGTGAAGTCAGAGTGAAGTCATTTGCTTGGAAATGGAGGAGAGATACCTAAGCAAGAAAGCAACCTTGAGGCTCTCTTATATCAAACATCCATCTTCCTGAACCAAAAGGAAATGTTTCTACAGTTTGTGTCAACCAGTCAGGTGCTTTGTTTTGGTTGCTAAACTAATACATTTCCCAATAGAGTAACTGTGACAAGAAATGTCATATCCGCTTTACTGAAATGTGAAGATCAACTTTACTGATAAATAGTAAATTAGTTCTTATTGATGCACAGTATGATAGTCAAGCCTGGGTGTCAGCTTGACACACCTGGTATTAATTAAGATGGGCTGAGACCATACCAGGAAGGATCAACTGAGACCACCTGAAAGGATTATACCCACTCTAGATCCTATCAGAATCTCTAAAGACCTCATAGGATCCTGCCAGTAATGGACCATATAAGAGCCACAGAACAGAGCACAGAGGGAGAGGAGAGACCCTCTGAAGCTGTGCTTTTCCTTTCTGCCACACAGCCTTCAATGCGACTACAGACTCTCTAGGAACCCTTTAGCTTTCAGCCGTTGCCCTTGGGTCTATTGGGCTGAGCAACTACTGGCAGCCAATGTTGGACTACCTTGGCCATATTTCATAAACCAACTCAATAAATTTCCTATATATATATATATATTAAATTCATTCTGTGAATTCCGTGACTCTAGAGAATCCTGACTAATACACACAGTTAGCTGAATATTATAAAGATATCAATTCTAGTTAAATAACTCAGAGATTTAGTGTAGTTTTCATTCAAAACCTTATTAAAAGTGAGCAACTTGAACGAAATTGAGAAATTTGATTAACCAAACAACCCAAATATTCTAAATGTATCTCAAGAAGAAGGAAGATAAAACATCACTGGCAGGCATAAAGATTCATTATGACAATGTAATTGTAATGCAATCATATAAAATGTATTTGAGATGAAAATAAAACTATAAGGACATATCAATTAATATTGTTTTAATTATTACAAATGGAAAAGTCTGAAACTGTTAAGTGTTGGAGATATGAATCAATGGGGGCTTTCACATTTTTGGTGGAGGTATAAGTTAGTATATAAATATAGGAAAAATGAATTTAATTTTTAAAACTGATTATATGCATTTACTATTAATTTTAGCACTATAGCCAGAGATTTTGCTCCTAGTTACAATCCTAGGGAGCTTTTATATATATAAATGCAGTAGAAAACAATAAAGAAACCAACTGTCAGCAGAAACCAACTGTTCATTGAAAACATTGGAAACAACACACTGAACAATGAAATATAGTTACATTTTAGCATATTTGCAAAATGGAATGCTATTTATTAATAAAAATGACTCATCTACTTTTACCAAGCATGGACAAATTTTAGTAATAAGATAACTGAAAAAACAATTCCATACTGTTTTATAGTACAATCATCTTTCAAACCCAAAACTTCTGAAATTGTTTTCCTGTTTATTGTGATGGCCTTCCTTTGCTGCAGGCCAGAGCTGCAACCTCAAAACCAGGGTTCCCCTGGACAAAGTGAGGCAAGGATTTGGCTGAATGGAGAACAGAAACACACAACTCTCTAGGTTGAGTGAATCTGAACCCACTTTATTAAAACTTTGTGACAGCTTTTATACAGAAAATTTTGGGGTAAAGAATGTTGCATCTGCAAACAGACAGGTATTCTCCTAGTCAACAGAAATCACCTTCAGGAGGGACATTTTTTCAAGAACCTAACCTGTTGCTTGAGGGTAAAGACACTTAACAGAAACATTCTCCCAGTATTTCCAAATCTAGCTAATCTATAATGCTCCACCAAATAGCCATGGGGCTGAGCCCACATAGTTGTCATTGTTTTAATAGAGACTGCAGTTTTAAAATACACAGAGGAGGAATGAGCTCCTTTTGATTTCAATAAGGAACATGTTTTTCATTACAATTAACTATACGTGTGCCCAATATTCCATACGTCCCAGTGTGAGCTTTTGCTGTTATCCTGTCCAGGTTGTTCCTCTCAGTCAGGCAGGTTGACATCAGCACCAGGCATGGAAGCAACTTCTAGCTTGGAAAAGTTGCATGCAGCCCATACAGACAATACAGGCTTGCCTGGTCCATTCCTTCTACATATCCATCCTTTTTGACAGCCATCGAGAGCCAGAGTTCTTTGCTCTGACTTTGTTGACCCCACCTCAGAGGGGGTCCAGCTTAATGTACCAGTGCCTGCCTTAGGTTGTCCTGCCTCACAGGATCTTACTGGTCATTGACTACTGGCTCTCGAAGGACCTCTCCTCTGGAAGGCATCTCAGGATATATGGATAGTAGATTAGACCAAGGCCTCATGAATCTCTGCAATCCAAGCTCGAACCACGTCTCTAGGGGGGCCATGGCTTGGATGTTCAAGGGCCATAAGCCCCTGTAGTGTGGTCTTGTTGATGGAGCGCTAAGAGATGTGCTGAAGGAAACACTTAAGCAATATAGTTATTAAAAGAACAATTCCTCCTATAATGGTGTAAATTACAATCCAAGAGGTATCAAACACCCTTTTAAAGTTCTAGTGAACAGATGGCATAGTCTCATACTTCTAGAATTTCTGAGTTGGTTCATAAGTAGGAATTTTACCCACCTATGCTTCAAGATTCTTGAAGTTGGTCTCTAATTTCTTTAAAATCAGTGTATACATTCTGGCTAACAAGTCTACTTACTGTGTGTGACTAGACATAAACTCTCTAGTTGCAATTTGATTTAAAGTTTAAAACAAGCTTTTTCTCTAGATCAGAAAGCAGAAAGCTAGTCCCCCCAAAAAACCTAATAAGAGGTAGGAGGTACACCCAATTCCCAGAAGAATTCCTCCTGCTAGAAGCAAAACTTAAATTACCTAGGGAGGAATTCCTAGCACTTGCCCATGGGCGTTATTGTGACCTTCCCCAGGGAGCAGGCTTTAGGCCTGAACTGGGCAGAAATACCAAGACCTGACAATTCCCATATTTATTTCTCTAATTTATTTCAAATAATGCCATGTTCTTTTTCCAAAAGATGTTTCTTTGAATCCATCTTTTCCAAACTGAGACCTTGTCTACCAGATTGGTTGGATAAGGACGCGGCATTCCTTAATTTTTCTTAAAGCCTTGTGATGTTTTAACTTTTGGTCATTTACATGGTATGAAAGATATGAGATGAAATTAGGAATTTTTGGCAATCCTGTCATCTGAAAGAATAATCAGTTTATAAATACCTTTTAGCATTATGTATTAATCTGATATGTAAAGTTGTTGTTCAATTTTAGAATTGCGCCCTTGACTATCTGCTCACAGTCCATACTTGGACCTATTTCTATTCTCTTCTTCATGTTTTACAGTTCAGTTACTTCTATTTTTCTCACTTACTATCTTCAGGCATGGATGAGAATAGAAAAAGGATAATAGTCTTGCTATATTGCATCCACAATGTTATCTTGCAAAATTATTTCCACTTAGTACTGTGAATCAAACTACTATTACAAGAAGTTCTCTTAGTTACCTAATATGTTAATTTTAAAATTTCTAATGGAATAATTTTGTGGTAAAGTTACCATCTACAGAGAAGCTACTAGGTGAAAGTTGCTTTACATACATAATTTATAATGCTAATGTGTATAGTGCGGAATCTGCTTTTTCCCCATCATTTTACAGAAGTAGACATTGAGACTAAAAGATTTCCTTGTCCAAGTTGTACAGTTAAAAGTAACTAAAATGATCCTTAATTCTCACATTGTCAGGCTTGCTGTCTTGAGAAGGTTTTCTTTTTTAAAATATATTTTGTTACCCTTTCCTTTTCCACTATTTTTTGAATAATTACAACAAAACCCAAAATTACAACTATTTGCAAACTGACATATGGTCCTATAATAGATTGGAAAAAGGATTAGAATTGTGGTATTCAATTAGATTTAAATTTTTAGAACAAATTTTACCATCATTTTTTTGTGGGAATACAATGAGATTTTGAAGACCAAGTAAGAAGCAAAGTATGAGCAAACCCTTCATTTATCTCAATTACACACCCTTATGTCATTCAGAGCATAGACTTTCTTTTGTTTCATGTACATTTTTAGTCATGATGGATTTGAGCATTTCTGTTCGATCTTATTGTATATACATTCATATTATTAAAGGTATTTCTTTATGGAACAATCCACAAAGGTCAATGTCATATCTCTTTTCATATCTCTTACATGCCATATGGAAAAGCATGGCATATATTAAATACTCAAACACCAGATGCAGGAATGTGCTTTCAGACATGAATGTTGATAGAATGTTGTATACCTGCATATCACAGTGATGAATGGAGGGGTGGACAAAGTTCTTGACCATTGTGGGACAAGAAACTTCAGTTCTTCATAACTTAATCTAAATGCATCCATGCTGCCTATTATAGAAAATGAAAATAATGATGCATCTAAGTTATTCCCACACAAATTTTTGACCTTATCTCTACTCTTTCAGATGTTTTAGCTTAACTTTTAGGAGGATTAGCATCCTTACCTATACATGTAATAATTTTAGTTATTTCATAGAAGAGTAATTGGCTCAAATTTCCTAATGTATGTGGAAGGTTTTCTGAGCTTTTTGAGTTATGGTAGGCAGGAATATAGGAAGGCTTGCAGGCCAATAGAGTCCTCTACATTGAATTTAATGGGTTTCTTCTCTCTAAACTTTGATTAGTTAGAGAATTAAAGACACATGTGTCATAATAGAGATGAAAGGTCTTGTGCAATGAAAGACAATTTACATTTCAATACTGATAAACTCCACAGTTATCCTTTGATAGAAACGCAGGTATGATGACTTGCACCTGTAATACCAGGATGATCAGAATTGCTGGGAATTCAGGAGACTTATGGCAGCCTGGGCTATAGTGGAGACTTTGTCTAAACAAACAAATATACAACAACAAACTTTGTCTCTGTGGTCCCTGCTGTTACAAATAAAAGGCATTTAGACCAATGAAAATATTACTTTCAAGGTAAATTTAGGTAACTTTTGTACTTTTAAAGCCAGAGTCACAGATCCAGGAATGTAGCTCAGTGGAAAGCACTTGCTTTGTACACATAAGGTCCTGGGTTTGATAATCATCATTGCAAAAGATAAAAATGCATAGTAAAAATATAAGAATATTGGAAAGACTTAAAAATAAATTTATAGCTAAAATCCTGCCTACTTCATTAGCTTAACTATAGCTAAATTTTATAATATTTTGTAAAGTATTTATTTGAAGCATATGATCAAATTATCTTTTGGTGGCAATGAAGTATTTTTGTTGTCCTTGATCAACTGTAATAATATTAATTATCTTAAAGGTCATCACAGCAGTTCAGTTTGAATGAATGCAAGTATGCATGGACTAGAAAACTAACAAAGAGTTCTTCATTTATGATAAAAAATGTACATATTTTCCAATTATTAAATATCTGAAGCCCTTTTTCAATTGATCCTGTCATGGTTTTTAGGAGAATTTTATGTTAAATTTTCATGTAATGGAGTTAAATTTCCCCCCAAAATAACTAAATCTATTGTTTTATGGAGGAAGTTACTGATGCAAATTAGAACTAGCAATAACAGTAATTATGTGTGAATATGACAAGTTATATATGCATACATATTTATATCTCTTTAAAGATAACGCATCACAGTGGTAGAAACAAATTAGAGATTTTGAATTCTAAGTTATTTCACTTGCAGAAAATAGTCAATAGGTCTTTAATCTCAGCAACATGGGAAGGTTAAGGCTGGAGGATCACAAGTTTAAGGTTTGCATACCAGTTTACAGAGTGAGGTCAAGGCAGTTTAGAGTACTTGGCGTGGCCCTGTCCAACAAACAGGCAAACAGAAGAGCTGGAGACAGAGTTTATAGCAGAATATTTGCATACCAAAAAATAAACAGTACAGTCCTGCTATTTTCATAACAATGAGCTTGCAGTGCGCCAACAATTGGGTTTATGAGCTATTTGTCACTTTACTACACTTAAAATGTTTATTTTGTGGAGGAAGTTTTCCAGAGTGGTTGCCTGCCAATTACTTATCAGTTTTCCTCTGCCAGGGCTGGGCTGATAGTGGAAATGAGCCATTAGTGCAATTAAAAGTGGGTACCTTTGTTGACTTGAGGTCTAACAGAGCGATAACTTGGCTTGGCTTCGACAAATGGTATGGAAGAGATGCTTCGAGAATACTACAGTTCACTCAGACAACCCAGCAAGACTTAAATATGAGTTGTCCCTCACAGGCTCATTTGTTTGAATCTTTACTTGTTGGGAGGGTCAAGGCACCTTTAAGAGATGGAGCCTTGCTGGAGGAAGGCAGCTGTAGGGGGTGGACCTTGAGGTTTATTTGCCCCACCCTACTTCTGGGAAAGGGTTACCCTTGAAGTTTGCAGTTTTGCAACTCTCAGTCTCCTTAATGGACATGACTTAAACCATTTCTAACTTCTGCCAGCCAACCATGCCTTTTGCACCATAAAGAACTCTATCTCTCCTCTGGAAATAGAAACCAAATTAATATTCCTTTCTCCCATTATGTTGCTTGACTTCCAGTGTTCTCTCACTGTAACAGGTAAGAGTAACCAGTACAAATGCCCGGATGACAAGAAGCAGAGATGAAGCCAAAGGGCAGGTCCATAGCATAGCAGAAGGGAGAAAGTGAAGAGCATAGAAATAGGGAGAAAAACATGTGTGCCTTTCTAAAATAAAGTTCCTTGAGCAAAAAAAATATAATCAGCAAGTCTGAAACATTTCAAGCTCCAAAGTTCCATCTGACTAGGGAGAAAATCACTTAAATAAGACTGTTCTCCGTCAGCAGTCTGAGCATTCTGATGATCATGAGGTTTATTTCCCTTTCAGCTAGAGAAAAAGAAAGACGGCAAGTTTGAAGGAGACTCTGGAAGTCAACAATCGTTCAGGACGCCCATGTTGTATCAGGAGTGGCCCATTTCCTTTGTCCCTCACTGCTTGAAGACATTGTTCCTAGGTCTTTCCACTCTTAGTTTTTACCTATTGATCTTTAGCTCCTCCCAAAGGCAGCAGAAGTATTTTTGAAGAACATATTTAGGTCAAGAAAGCTGAAGAAAGCAAGCAGGGAATTGGGCCTTAGCTTCTATTAGGAGGATCAGTATTTTCATGGATGGGAGTATTTAAGGCCCCTTTGTGCATTCCAGTGTATGTGAGGTCAATGAACCTGATTTGTGGTTGGACACCTTGTTTTGATCCCTGCCCTCTCCTGCTCCAAAATCCCAAGTTGCTTAAAGAAATTGTTTATCCAGAACAGGACAGTAGTTATGATCTGAGCATTTCCACAGAGACTCAACAGCTAAGTACTGCCTGGAGAGTCCTGTTCTTTCCAAGGGCTCACAGAGCCCAGGATTTTCATTGTGGTAGGTATTGCTGATTAAAAAAAAAACTTGGAATTTTTCCCATTCTATTTAGGATCAACCTTTACCCCAGTTTTCTAAATGGTGCTTAATAAAACCTTATTTCATTTTAGATCAAATGAAGTCAAGTGGTATCACATGACATCTTCAATACTGCAGACAAAGCAATTGTATAGTTCAGTAGTTCACATTTTGAGATATTATTTCGAGAAAAGGATGTATGTTATTGTGACTAAACATGTGCACAAATTGTAAGGCCATTTGTCACCAGCAGAGAATATACTCTGCAGCTTTCAAAAGGGGAATTTACATTTAAGAGGTCGTGAAGTTATACACACAGACTCCTGTGTGGGCAGGTGGGTTTCATGTCTGTACTGCACACCTCACTTAGAACCCAGACTTCCATTCAGACTAGAGTCTGCCTAACTCAGAGTCTCTGTCAGCAGGTGATAAATAATTCATCCTTACTAATAACACCAGCGTCTTCTCTTCCTCTCTGCCTTCTACACAGCCATTGTTTCTCTGATAACTGCAGGGACGGGTTGATTACATGGTTGCTGACATGAACAGCAAGCCTACTCAGGGACACAGAAAGGTTCTGCAGAGTGGAGTCTATGTCATGAAGTTACCAGGCTATTTGATGCTTAAACATTGCGTGACTTAAATTTAATTAATGTAGGACCTATGTGGTGGGAAGATGTTATAAGCTTCAAGTAGTCTGTAAATATTGAGCTATTTTAACTGAAATCCCTCAAGTAAACCATTCAAAGGAAAGTTCTAGAGCTGGCAAGATAGCTCAGTGTGTAAGGCACCTGCTCACAAACCTAGCAACCTGAGTCTGATTCCTGGAAGCCCTACATGGTGAAAGGAAAAAATAGATATCTGACCTCTGCTTGTGTCTCATGGTATATGTGCATGATGCTCTCTCTTCTTTTTCTCAAAATAAATATTTAAAATAAAATATTGGGAAAACAGGAATGTCCTTATTCCCTTATAAAACTTGTGTCAAGGGATCTTGTTCCTTTTATAAGCTTTCCACTGTGTATCTGGGATAATTAATCTTTATGCATGGAAAAACATTTTAGAGTTTCTGCCTGTAAAAATGATAATTATGTTGACATTGTTTTTATTCTACGTTTCCCTATGTCACACAAGAAATTTTTAATATTTGGGGGAAAAGGAGATTTAATATATGTGTAATTAAAAGATAGCCCAGGCACTGAAAGGCACTGTAAGAATGATTGTGTGTATGTGCAAAAAAAAGTGCTTTTATACAGGCTATTAAAATCAAATGTAACTAACGAAAAGTGAAATATCTGAACAGAACATTTCTCAGATATGAAACAACAGAGTTAGGGTCTAATATGTGTGTCTCAGACATCAAAGGGGACAATGAGAACAGAACCCAGGATTTCAGAGGAGACGCCCTAGCTTCTGCTATCATGTTCTGAAAATACTATGATTGAATTGACAGCATCCTAAACTTTCATGCAAAATATGATCCTTTCATAAAAATCACTGTGATAATTTTCAAGTTTTCTCATTTCAGATGAGGCTTATTTCAAAAGTAACTGGTAAGGAGACACGGATGAAGGGCTCAGAGCTTCTGAGCTCTCGGCAGAACTTCAGGCTTGCAGAGAACAGGGACGTTTTGAACTCCAGGAGTACAGTGGATGGTTTAAGCACTCCAGAAGTTCTGAGTTCCATCAACAGAAGTTACATAAACCTTCACCAGAGCTTTTTCTTCTTCTTCCCCATTTCTCATGGTTATTTCCCAGAACCATAGAGTACCAGACTAATGGCTGGAGACTTGTGTCACTTTGACAAGCTGAAGGCTCAGCTCTGGGCACATTTGTAAAAAAAACAAAAAACAAAAAAACAAAAAAACCAAATTAGTAGTTGAGTTAAATCCCCGAGCAAGTCTGATGGCTATTATCTAGCTGATGGGAAGAACCTAGCCAATGGTGGGTGGGATTATCCCCTGGGCAAGTAGATAAGATGGAAAGAGCTGATTAAGTAGTTTGGTATCTTTTGATAGTTAGACAGACATTTTGTCTGGCAAGGGAAATTTGTCCTCTCAGCCATGAATATGGCAGTTCCTTTTCATTCCTGGTGCTGGTATGAGCTTTCCTGCTAAGCTGGATTAACCATAACCAACCAATCCTAAACCAAAACAAAATCCCTTCTTTTCCTTCTACTTTATCCTGAATTTATCAACAACATGCAAAGTAATTGTGGCACAGACTAAATGTAATGCCTTGAATTCTCAGAGAGACTGTTTGTCAAACAAATTTAATGCTGGATTTCATATTTGTTCAATAAATTTTAATAGTGTATTACATAGTAAGTTCATCAAAAGACCAATAGTTGATGAACTCAAAAAACATGCTAAGAAAAAAAATTTGGAAAATAAGAGTAGATTTCCTCAGCAGGGGACCATCCAGGAACATATTTCTTTTTTTTATTAATACATTTTTTATTATTATTTCAGCTCATACAAACTTAATAGGTACACCAGTTCCCTCCCTCCCTCCTCCTCCCCCCGTACCCCCTGCTCCCCCTCCCTCCCCATCCCCCAGTGTCTCCCGCCCCAATTCCCAGAGAGTCCTTTCTAGTGCATGCCTGATTTTCCTCTGGGCCCTCCTTTCCGATGATATACAAGGACCAGTGACCTTTCCCTGAACCCTTTCCCGTGGTCCCCTTAGGTGTAGGAACACTGCTGTGGCTGCCAATCCTTTGCCTCCAAGGATCTTGGTGCCTTTAGCAGATGCTAGACTTTGTGAGGTCAACAGTGTGTTGGACAATGCGCAGGGCATGCAAAGTCCAATTATGATTGCTTCAGCCCTAACTTGTATGGAGTATCTTACATATCATTGCTCCTCCCATCCTTTTGCTCTTACACTCTTACCGCCCCCTCTTCCCCAAAGTTCCCTGAGCTTCAAGATGGGGAGAGATTAAGCTGGCCTAGTTCTAGGTGGTTGATATAGAGTCTCTGAAGTTCTGGATTGTGGTTTGTTGATTTTCTTTTGCAGTTTTGCTGCTCCTGCAATGCCCTTCACTCCATCCTGGTGGGCATTGTATGTTACCCCCTGGACAGAGACAAAAAGCTATTAAACTAGAGTCTTGTGATAAAAGCACATTCAAAGGTAGATGTAATAAAAGTGGGAAACCACAGTGAGGGAGGGGTCTATCACCCATTTGCAAAATGGTTACTTTTTATCTGCCAGACTATATGGCCTCCTCTTCTGGTGAGATCATACCCCCTCAGTAGTAAATGATCAGGAACAAAAGTCTATGAACTTAATCAGATGTCTCATTACTTATTTGGGTCCTTGATGGAGGCCTATTTTCTCTGCTGTAACATGGTCCCTTCTCTCCTTGTTTCTGGTGTGGCCCTCCTACCCCATCCCTCCTGTTCATAATCCTTGCAATTACTGTCTCTAGGTGGGCTGGGTGGGTTTGGTACTAGGAGCCACCTATTAGGGAGTACATATGGTGCTTAATTTTCTGGGTCTGGGATACTTCACTCAATATAATTGTTTCTAATGACATCCATTTCCCAGCAAATTCCAGTAATTTATCATTTTTGATGGCTGAGTAGTACTCCATTGTATAGATGTACCACTGTTTCCTTATCCACTCGTCAACTGTTGGACATTTGGGCTGATTCCATGACTTTGCTATTGTAAACAGTGCTGCTATGAACATGGTCGTGCTTGTGCTATCGAAGTGAACCTCTGCTGTATGGGGGGTTATTCCCAAAAGTGGAATAGCAGGGTCATATGGCATTTCAATCTTTAATTTCTTTAAGAATCCAGGAACATATTTCTAAGAAGTAAAAACTTATATAACTAAAATCCATTTTAATGATTGATTTAGTAAGCCATCTAGAGAACTTAATCTTTAAAACATATCAAAGAAATAAAACACATTTTAATGATAACATTAATTTAATAAAATAAAAAAGGTTAAGTATGAATAAGAGACTGTATGGCAAAGCAAGTAACAAGGATAAGAAGGGGACTAGTCAATGAAATTGAAACCCAAATAACACCAACATAGAACTAATTTATCAAGGTTGTGAATAAGTTAAGGAGATATGGCAGAAAATGTAAAGCTCACTACATTTTACTTTTCAATGTGGTTATCATTGGGCTGTATCCTTAACCAGAAGATCCAACAGAAGTACTTTACTACATCAATATGAAATGTTACTAAGACATACTACAAATTTGCCTAATTTGATTGTTTGGTTTCCTGATAGAAACACTAACACAAAAGAAAGACTTCGGGGAACTTAAAGTGAATGTTTCAGCAAAAGATGTAATAATAGATAAAATTCTAAGAGTTTTAAGTAGTACTAATTCCTCAGGTATACTTTATGTATTCTATACATATCTTCATCTGATATAATCAACACAATAATAGTAGATATTATTATCTTCATATCTAACATGGAAAGACCCATACTTCAAGCAGTCAAGTTGCTGGACAAAGTCCCACCAACAGGAAGTGGAAAAGCAGGGTTTGAATAGAAACCAGCCTGATACACAATTGCCATCACTTTAGGGTATTTATTACCTTGCTTTTCATGTTCCAGAAATATCTTATAAAAGCTAAATAGCAGCACCACATAAATTCACTATATAAAAGGAAACAGAACAATGATCAGCCACAAATATAGCAACTTAGTATTCTCTAAAATTGGTAGGCATCTCTGCTATTGGAATAGATACCCTGTGCTTTAGGCAAATGGATTCAGACCAGTGGATAGTAAAACCATTGGGATTTGCACATAAAAAACTGTTGTCACAGATTTTTCTCTTCCTAGGGAACCATTTTCAAAAGAAGATTTCTAATCGAGCCTGGAAATGCAGTTCTGTAATCTCAGCTACTTGAGAGACAGAAACAGGTGGACCATAAGTTCAATGTCTACTTGTTCTACAAAGTGAGACCCTTAGTGAGACCCTACCTTGACATAAAAAAATACAATTAGGGGCTGGAGAGGTGGCTCAGGTGTTAAGCCTCTGCCTTGCAGGCGGAAAGTCCTGAGTTCGGATCGTAGACCCCACGTATAGATGCCTGGCAGAAGCAGGGGCGGCCTGCGTTTCTGGTCCTGATAGGCAGAGCCTGTGAATCCCGGGGCGGAGTAAACAGGGAGGAGGTGGAGGCAGTCCATGGTGGTTCCCGAATTCACCCGTGGTTCTACACACACATACACACACACACACACACACACACACATACACATGCATGCACACATACATGCACAATTGAATACATAATAAATAATAATAAAAATACAATTAAAGAGTTGGGAATATAACAATGGTAGGGTACTTCTCAAATATGCATAATGCTCTGGATTTAGCCTTCAGCATTGTCAATAAAGAAGAAAGCAAGCAAATAAATGAAATAATATTGAAATAATGTGAAATAATCCAGTATTGAAGAAGTACTTATAAAATGTTAAAGACACTTCCAGTTTGGTTTCCAGTTTGTCCCCATTTAGTCTAATTTAGAAGTTAAATAATTTTTTCTTTGATGTAGAGTCAGGTTCTTACGGCACATCCCATGCTCGCCTTGAGGCTGTGATCCTGTCGGCTGTCTCTTTACTGGTATCAAAGCCCTTCACCCCCCCCCTAGCATTTATAACACTCTCATAGTATTTTAAAATTATCTGTGTCAATCTCTTTATGTCTTCTACTTATATTAGTAGGAGAATCTCTGTAATTGCAATGGTCTAATATTTAGGAAGCTTATTCTGAGATCAATTTTTTTTACTCTTAACAATGAGTATGATCATATTTTGTAAATATCAGAATGTATCAGAAGACCATGAAATGCATTCATTTAATAGTTTTAACTATGGAACGCAAAATTTTCTATTTTATATAATTGTTTTAAATTTTTGTGCTAGGAGGGATTAAGTGGATATTCAAAGCATATGGTGCTTTGAGTCTGAGGACATGGTTCAATGGATGAGGTACTTACTACAAAGTACGAGGGCTGGAGTTTCGATTCCCAGAACCCACAAAAAGGCTTGTCAGGAGGATACCCAGCACCTGGAAGGCAAAGATGGAATCCCCAGAGCAAGCTGACAGCTTTGCATAGCTGAGATTCAAGCTCTGGAATTAATCGAGGGACTGACTTTTTAATAATAAAAGCAGAGAGACACAGAAGAAAATACTTGATGTCAACTTCAAACTTCTACACACATACATGCATTAGAATCTGCACACACGTATACTCACACGAATAGAAACATGCACACTCACATGCATATACTTTACACACATGAATGCACCAAAAATATAAAATAAAGGATTGATTTATGTATACAGATTTGATATTTCAGAATTACTGAAGCAAGATTCTTTATATTTCTAGAATATCAGGCTGCCTTTTAAACACCATAGCTAATTTATCTAACTTAATTTTTTGGTATGAGAATCCTTTAGGACTTAGGGCTACTGTTATATTAAGCTCACAGCAGTAACATGTTCTTTGTGAAATTATGATATATCAAAAATAAATAAATAGATGACTAGATTTCAGAGTATTCATTGTAAGTAGTCTTTGTAAAAATATTAAATTTCTTGCCTCCATTTGCTACTTATATTAGTTTTCTTTCTTTTTAAAACTGAATTCTGAAAAAGAACAAACTGGAAACATTTATGAAATGAATGATGTATAATAACTCAATATTGGAATATTATACATAAATGGTATAAAATGCTGCCCTAAATAAAGTCTGCATTTTTGAAAAGATGGAAACTGTTCTTTTATTTTTAGTAACAAAACCAAACAGATACTTCAGAAAAGTTTGTTTGCATGCCCCAAATATAAATTGTTGCTATAGCTTAAATATTAATTTTGTGAATATTTATATTTATTTGAGTTTAATTTGCACTTTGTTTAGATATGAGTGAAACCTTTTGTTTGCAGCAATGGATTTATAGAAAAATAGACATGAGATGATAACAGACCCTTCATAATTTGAAATATGGCTTTTCTTCATGACTCTATAATAAACTAATTGTGCTTGATTAGAACAATTGACCTTGAAATGAATAATAGCACCTTGTACCTTATTCCAAATTTTCAAAGGATAATTCTGAATGATAACAAGTTACTTGGCTACTCTGTTGAGCAAATTCTTTTTAAGAAATAATGCAAGACTTGCTAGTGGCAGAGAAATGAGCAAAGAGCTTCTCTTCTGGCAGATAGCTGGTGTGGGATTTGCCTGTTTTTTAAATTTAAATAAATTTCAGAGCCATAGTTTAGCTTTGTAAACTTGGGAGCATTCTATATCCATTTTCAATCTTTTTAAAGTTAAATGTGACATGAAGGGGATTCCCAACAGTTTTATGAAGATGATTTTTTTTTCTCTTCAGTTCCACAAATTTTCTAGACTTTGGGGTGGAGTGTCAGGTAATGATTAATAAAAATACAGCACAATAGCTTCTTTCTTCTGACTATCTAAGCAAAATTCCATTGCAAATGATAAAATAAACGACATCCTCTGCCTCAGAAGATGAAGACCTATCTGCATTAATAAAAATTGACCAGAGATGCTGGAAAAAACAGAATATCCTTGAGTAATGATGGGATAAATAATACCTTTCATGTATGTATAAACTATTGTTTTCTCTAAATAATGACTGCATTGTACAATTCCAGATACTCTAAACTCTTAAAAATAAAGAATGACTTTTATCATATCATATGCTAAACTATATGTAAAAGTAGATTAAAATGACTATAAGCTCTCTCCACACAACCACACGAGTGTGAGTGAAATCTATTGCTTGATCCAAGGGGAAAAAGAGGAAAGGAGCTCAATGTAAGATAGGTCAAGGAAGGGAAGTAGAGGGGAGAGAAGAGAGAATGAACAAGGAGAAAATGCATAATTGAACCTCTGAAGTTAAAAATGTCTCTCACTTTTTATCTGGGCCTTTTGGGTGATCATTCTGTGGGAATCATCCTTCAGACCAGCAGTATATCCTAAGACTCTGTCCTGTAGAGATACCATACAGACTACAGCTATTGCCATCTTCAAATCCAGGTACCAGTTGATAACACTAGCTTTAGCTGTTTTGTGGCTACCTTGTTGGGAAATGTGAGTGGTAAAAGTTAAGTTTTAGAACAGTTCACCACACAATAGTTTTATCCAGAAAGAACCAGCCTTAGTCAACTTACTGCTTTCATAGCATTTTCAATTTCATCATCTATGAAATGAATGTTAAGACAAAAATCATCTCTTAATCATTTCAAAGATGCAAATCCCATTAGTCAGTAACTAGGAATGAGTCACCAGCAGTGCCTGGTCGTCTGTATTTCCTCATTCTTTTTTTCAGCTCCTATGTGTCAGTGTAACTAACAGAAAGAAAGTTGGGAAACATTTATTCATATGTTGCTTTGACTGTGTCCTTCGAGAAATTTGACTATGTCAAGATAGCATTCACATGATACAAAGACATTTTTCTGTGTCTAATAAATTTTAATTAAACAGCAGGCTAAATGTAATGACACATACCTAATTTCAGAACTAGGGAAGTAGAGACAGGAGAACTGCAAGTTTAGGGCTAGTAGCAAGGCCATATTTCAACAAAAATGTGAACCTCTCCATTATCCATGTTTCATATTTTAGCCAGGATGCAGTTATTAAGAGAATCCTTACAAAAGAAGTTGTTTTTGATTTAGATGTTTGAATGATATGAAGATGACTTTCTCAATGAGAAAGCAATAATTTCATTATGGATGCCAATCTTACTGTTGGAAAGAACTTAAACTCCTTTCATCATGATTAAAATCTTACTATAAAACATGTAAATTTTACCCTCTGAAGACTTTGAAGTTGTAACAATTATAGCACTTTAATAAGGAAATGTTCTATAATCACTGAATGTAGCAGCATTAAAAGTAATAACCCAAATATTTTTTTGAGTTGTTTGCAATGTCTCAGGAACATCTATATGAAATGTGTAAATAGCTAGAATGAAGTGAGAGATTAGGAAAGATGCTAACAGTTGACTATATAAGTAGCCACCTTCCACAGACTTATACTCAGATATGTTCATTTTTTACAGCTTTATTGTTTATTTGCTTATTAAATTTTTTTAACATTTTTTGTTATCTCTGCTCATACAAGCTTAATAGGTATACCGGTTCCCTCCCTCCCTCCTCCTCCCCCGGCCCCTCTGATCACCCTCCCCTTACCCCTTCCTCCCCATCCCCCAGTTACTTTTAGCTTAGTAGCATACTTAGGTTTACCATGAGAGCTGAATCTATAGCCAGCAGACAGGGTGAGTGGAGGAGAGAAAAATGAAGGACAATATAAGAGATGAAGAATTTACTTTCTTAGATGTGGGCATATGATTACACACACACACACACACACACACACACACACACACTCATCTGACTCTTCATCGTCTTCCTGTTTGAAATGCTGAATTGGCTATGATTGATTACAGTTACTTACACAATTCTTCCTCCTATTTTGCTCCTATTTCTATTTCTGTTCTGGTTTAAATTATCCCAATGCTCACTCTTCGCATTATTACAGCACAGACGATACCAGAATGCATATGTATACAATAGGGACAGTTTTTAGGTTCCAACTCTTGGCCATAATTGAACTTGAACTCCTTCTGAACATGTCTGGAAAGCTGGGGTGGTAGATCTACAGGAAGCTTAATTTGTGCAATGATCAAGATGCTTGGAAATGATACATTAAAGTATTCCTGGAATATCTTTTTATTGATGATGAGTCATTCCTTAAACAAAATTCTGTTCTATATTCCAACGAAGTGTTATGAATGATGGCTGAGTGAATATGAGTAGTTGATTGTCTCAAACTACAAATTGTCTAATTTGTATCTGAGCTATCTAGACAATAATTATGTATGCATTGTGCCTACACAAACTTCTCTAACTTTATATGGAGTTGGATATTTTTCTCTATAGTATCCCAAATTTTCTACTTCATTCACGTCCTCCTAATATTTCCATTGCTCATAGTTCACAAAACAGGACTGATGCCATCTTGATAGGCAAACTATTATGTTCTCCCTAATCAGAATGAGATACTCCACAGCATACTCAGAGCAATTTTTTTAAAAATGTAAATGCGCCTATACTAGTTTCTGATGGTGCTGTAATAAATTGCCACTGTCTTTTCATATTACGCCTCATTTCCTTACAGTTTTGGAGGACAAAATTCTAGATCCAAGTACTAGGGGCCTGCATTTGTTCTAGTAGCTTGACAAAAGGATCTGTGTTTTCACTAGCTCTATGGTTTGTCCAGCTTCTTAGCTCATCTTTAGTTATTTGCTTAAATGTATTTCTTATTCTTTTAGTGTTACACAGGTGAACATAGTGAGGTTATAATATTTTCAGCCATTAATCTCAAATCCTATCCCTCATCTTCTTCCCTTTGTGACACTTCTTCCCTCTTAAGTTCCCACTTCTTCCCACTTCTTAAGTTTTTTTGCATGTATGCCCCACTGAGTATTATCTACTTCAACTTTGATGGCATGTGCCTGATTACTTGCTGGAGCATGAATCATGTATCAGTAAGTATACATTTGTGGCACTATCGATTCAGGGAGGTCCTAGCCTGGGGTTTCTGAATCCAGGAGGTCTGGCTACAAGCTAGGACATGTCCCAATAGAGGAACCATGCACACAGAACAACCATGCACACGGAGGGATGAACAACCAATGGGAAGCGGCCATCTAACTTGCCTCTGCAATGGACACCTAGTAAAACTTGTGGCTGTTCCCCAGAGCGGAGAGATGGCAACACCTGATTGAACCCCTGACCCTATATAAGCTCAAACACTTCCTTAAATAAAATGAGTCTGCGGCAGCTCGTTTCTGCTCGCTCCTCATCTGACTTCCGGAGTCTGTGTGGTGATTCTGCGCCACTCACCCCCTCGCCTGGAGCCTCGACTTTCCCCCTCCTTTCCCCGGGTGTCCCGGTGGGGATTTAGCAACATACATTGAGGAAAGAACCTTGCATTTACTCCCTATCAGCACTAGTCGTCAGAAGTCTCTCTGAGAGGTGTGGGGCTCTTGAGATCTTGCCATTTCCATAGTTAAATGTTGATAGGGCAATTCCTGTTCAGTTCTTGAAACATACTTAGCTACCACAAAATCACTAGTACTACAGGTGTGCTATGTCCTGAATGTAATGTCTGACTGCACCCCTGTCTCACTTCAGGCTCTTACAATCTTACTGCTCCCTTTTCTGCAATATTCCCTGAGACTTGAGGCAAAGGTGGAATGGTGTAGATGCCCTGTTTAGGGTTGAACAGTCCACAATCACTTATTTTATGCACTTTTGTCAAGTGCAATTACCTGTAATACACACTTTCCATTGTAGAAGGAAGTTTCTAGATTGAGTGCTGAATGCTCCTCCAGCTGGTATAATGACAGTTGTTTAAAAACAGTCTTATGTAGTGTCTTTGTAGCTAAACTTCCAGTCTGAACTACCTTTGGTGCCTATGTCCTCTCCTTTCATAGTTTTTGCTATAGTTTATAGTAACAGGAATGTGTTCCATGCTGACAAGTGGGCCCTAAATTGGATGAGAAAGCTGTTGGTTTCCTCTTTGTTCATGCCATGATTATAATGATGATCACCTCTTACCAAAGTGATTAGTTATAGCTTGCAACTTTCACTGATTGATTAAATTTTTTTATTACTTTTCTCCCCCTCTTACGAAAGTTATTATTGTTATAGCTTGCAACTTTCACTGATTGATGAGATTTTTAAAATTACTTTTCTCCCCCAGGAGCTTCCATAGTATTTTCTGGTACTCTATATGTTATCCAGCTAGGACGACTTTTCCAGACCCTGTTCCACTTGGTGATCCTTCCTGTAATCCATGTGTGCTGAAACTTCAGTAACAGAGAGTGTCAGTTTCTGGATGGCATCCAGAAGCAATGCAAAGCCCTATACTGTTTGATAGGTCTTTGAGGCCTCTCTGATCAACATCTTATTGAGAAGCATCATGCACATGCACTTCTAATATTGTCTTGACTCTAGATGGAGCAACACAGGGCATTTTTTTGTTTCCTCTCTTTGTGCTTCCTTGTACAGGGAGTGTCCATTCTTGTTCTTTGCTTTTTAAAATAAAATGTCTTCACAAAATAAGTAACATAGGAGGTTTCTATCTGGTTGTATCCCACATTCTTAGTTTCCTTTTCTGCTACTTCTTCACCATGTTCTTTTCTTCATCTTAAAAGCAGCATAGTATATTCAAATATCTGTTTCTTATTTTCTTCCCTCATTTGGAAGGACATTTATGATTAGATGATCTTCACATCTTGAGATTCTTAGTAGCACTATCAAACTATTCATTTAATGTAGATAAGACACCTATAGATTTGAGAGATTAAGACATCTTTCTCAGGTTGTTAGTTTGGCTACAACGATGTCTTGTAAGTTTGATATTGGAAACTCTGGTCCATTAAATGGTAGTCTGGTTACCCTTGGAAGGACAGAGCTTGCTATGTGAGAAAATAAAGCTGTATCTCCCACTTCTATCCTTAATACTTTTTCTTCTTACTAACTGTGGATTTCTTGGTGCATTCCTGTAAAATCCACCTTATCCCAGAGGATGTGGCATTAAAATTGTGAGTTCATGGTCAGCTTAGATTATTTATTGAGACCCTATCTTAAAAAAATAAGTCAAGTTAAATCAATCAACCAAATCCCTTTTTTCTTGGCTTTAAATAGAGTATAAACATAAAAGTGTTGGAATAATTAATTGTATAATGCTCCCTGATCTTACACTGAAGTTTTCTTCCAATACACTAAAATGTTTTTCTGAATAAAGAAATGAGCAACAACAATGACAACATCAAACATATTATACAATATATTATTGCTTTACAAAATATCTTCTACTTGGAGTAGCCATCACTACTGGCACATTTATATTTTCTGGGAAGCTTTTTTAAAAATGATAATAATTTGGATCTTTGCTCACTGAAGATTCTGATTCAGTGTGAATGTTGTAGGGCCTCCGTATTATTATTTTATTTACTCTCTTTCATTTTCTTGGTGTGTGCATGTGCCATGGGTGCACGTGTGCACCTGTGTGTGGAGGTCACTACTCTCTCTTTTCTCTTCTGAGACAGAGTCTCGCTGAACCTGGAGCTTATCAATTGGTCTAGACTGACTGCTAGAAATCCAATAATCCTCCTGTCTCTTCTTTTCCAGCACTGCATTTATTTATAGGCCTGTGTCATTTCATCTGGATTTTTATGTGGGTACTGGGGTATAAACTCAAGTCTTCAAGCTTCTACAGCAAGTGTACTATCAACTAAGCCATTTCCCTAGTCTTAGAATTCCTATTTTCACAGCTACCTAGGTTGTTTTAATATGGGCATATGTATGCCAGAGGTGATTCATTTAAAGTTATTAAATTGATAGTTACTCTGGTGTCAAATTGGAAAAGACTCAGAACTTGCCAACTGGGCAAGTTCAGCATCACTAACCCATATTAAATTCCTCAAGATAATTTTCTCATATTTCAAAAAGAAGCCATACTTTGAAATTTGAGGTGATAAGCACTTACCTGTAAATTGAGTTCATGAATCTCACTTTGCTTGCAATGTAGAAATCAAAGACATGTTTTAGAAAAATAACTTAATGCATTCATGGAGTGCTAGAGCTTAAAAATACATAAAGGAAGAAGTAATTGAGCACTGATGTTGGCATGTTCTGAACGTGAGCATAAAGAAAAGGGGAAAAAGAAAAGGAAGCCTCATTAAATGTTTCATAATAGTTTCATTGAAAATGCAATGTAAGGAAGCAGAGACTCGTGGGTTTGGGTTACACCTAAGCACCAAAGTTATCATAAAAACAGCTCAACATATTTCTCCTAAGAAAAATGGCAGTTCTCACCATACCACTGAGGCAGGAGCATAGTAGGCTGGACAGTGAGATGCAGAAAGGCCATGGAATCAGCCAGATTAACATGTGAAGGAAACCAGTGAAAAGCTGAAACCTTTTCTAATTAAGATCCACAAGTAACAGACAGCTCATGAGGAAGAGCATGCTATACAAAAGAAAGCTTACGATGTAGAAGTGATCCGTACCATGTTACATTCTTTCAGGAGAAGCATCATTGAACTTCTCACCACCCTTTGAGCTCTGGCCCTCCTCCCTCTCTTTTTGAGTGTATTTCTTTTTAATAAAAGTTTAAAAAAAACTTGTGATACCATCCATATCTACCTGACCAATCCTTTGTTCTGGAACAGAAGAACCTGGAAAGTCTGGCAGGTGCCCTCAGGATCCAATATCTACTGAAAGCTACTGCCATAGCAAAATGTTGCAACTGCTATAAGAAAAACAAACGTGCTATAAGATGAATTATCTGTAACAATGGTAGTCATTTTGCTTCTTGCATAAATATCATAATCAATTTTATTAAGTGTGAATGACTGTATTCTAAACTAGTGTTAGCTGTACCTAAGTTACAAGGACATCTTATGTACCCCCACTCACTAGACTTTAAATGGGACACCTACAGATTTGAATATGTATCAGAATGACTTACCTTTAGAGGGATTTGGGTAATAGCCTAAGAATTAATTCTTGATTGGACAATTAAACTTAATAAAGAGAGGTCAAGTGGTGTCTTACCACTTAGCTCTGCCATTCTCTCTGAATATGATTGTTTCATAGAGTTGATTTAAGTGTCTTTTGTCTGGCTGTTGTTATTTCAGATTGACAGACTTTAAAAAATGTTACTGACATCTCCAGATACTTGTAGTACTATATAGCATTTTATGATCTACAGGTCATTTGTTTTAAAGCATGAGTTTGTCTGAACTTTTTATTTAAGTATGTGTTATATTGCCCAAGGTTAAAGAAGAAAGAAAATACATGCTTTTAATTGGAAGTAGTAGACCTTTAAAAATAGAATGCAGGAATGAAATATATTCAGCGGGCTGACGAAGTCATCCTTTGAAGTTTAGCACCTTTTAATATTCATTAGATCTTGTCAATTTGGGTAAAGCATTTGGATTAAAGACTGTACAATACTGATATTGCATTGGTGTTTAATATGAAGAGTGCTGTTATGTATTTTTTCTGTAACTGCATAATTAAATAGCAGACAAGCATTATTTTCTGAATTTAACCTCATTGAGTTCAATGAATTTTTAAAAAAGTTTTATCTTAATGTATCTAAAAGATATCTTCTCCCATTCTAAGTTTCAATTTCTAACCCCTAATGCCTCCATATCTAGAGCATTCTAAAGCATCTTTGTCTCCTATTGCTCCCCAGGCGGTAAGAGGACTTTAGTCATCATCCTAGCTGGGGTTTTATAGGAAATATGACATGTCCGATGTGAATGGTCCACCCTAGAGATAAGACCTTCCTTGTATGTTCTTCCTGTTTCCAGTTCAGCAGACTTTGACCTATTTTAAAATGTTTCTATTTTTTCCATAAGGGTGAAGAGGGAAACATTATTTGTCCTGAAGCTACTTTTATTGCTGCTTTTAATGTTTAGCCATAAAAGCACATGTCAGGACAGGGAACACTTCCATTTTCCTGGTGTGCCTTGATTGTCTTAGGCTAACATTTGCCACTGCAGTGGCCTGGGGACATTTTGAGATGGAAGTAAAAGTGCATTAGCATGGTTTCTCCTAGGCTTGGGAGCAAAATTTGTTCAAATGCAGAATGGGGCACTTTCTCTTGCTTATGGTGCTTTTTTGTGCTTCTTTATGAATGTGTGTTCTCTGTAGTCTGAGCCTTTATATTGTGACAGGTAAAACTTTGTCACTAAAAACAATGCACTTAGGCATAAATTACCTTCTTGAACAAATAAAAGCAGACCAAACAGCATTGATTAAAAATGAGACTTCTCTAAGTTGAAGAGAAACGAAATGGAGTGATTTACATGGTATTTCAATCTCTGAAATTTCTTATGGTCTTAAATTTCCTGCCTTAATTTGATTTTCCCTGAGAGCCAAATCACATATCCTGGCACTGGGAAATATGATTATAAAGGCATTCTTAAACTTGGCTGATGTACCTTGGTACATACTGAGACAAATCCAACTACGATCATAAATATCATCCAGTTCTGATGCTGTGAGTTTGCAGAACCATAATATTTTAGAACTGTAGCAGGCCTTGGAGACAAATTCATTTTAGTCTCTCATTTTCTCCCTGAAAATAAAAGTTTAGACTGATAAAAAAAGTTTAGACTTATTAGTGAGACTATTTCAGCTATACTTTTAACTGGAGTGGGGAGAAAAACTGAGTTAGTTGGTGGCATTCAGTGACTAGAGAAGGCTCTCTTGTGATGACTTATTCACCAGAAATGCACATACATGCTCAAGGTCTTTGGTTTAAAGTATAGTGACTGATTTGGGTGGAGGGGATGGCTCGGGGTTAAAACCTTTGATTCATAAACAAAAAGACCTGAGCTTGATGCCCAGATCACATATAAAAAATGCCAGAAAGATATGGTGACCATCTGTAATTCTGACTTTGGAAGGCTGAGTATGGAAAACATCAGAGCAAAGCAATAAGAAAGTAGACCAATCCAGGATGAGTCCTGATTCCCAAAGTCACTCTTAGGTTTCTACAGGCGCGTGCGCGCGCATGCGCGCGCGCGCGCGCGCACACACACACACACACACACACACACATAAGCACACTTGCACATAGTCAGTGACTAGAACCCACTTTTGTTGATTGAATTAAAGAACCAAAATACAGTATCTGATTACCTCCAACTGCAGCCACTGCATGAATTTTATTTTTAATTTCATCATGATAAGAGTTTACAGTTCCAAGAACTCTTCAGTCAGAGAAAACACACATGATTAACAGTTGATGTGAGGAGCATTATTATTCTAGAATCCTGCTATCTGACTGAATCCATGAAACACAACAATCCTTCCTGAAAGTGTATACAAAATGTATAATTCATGAAGGAGTTTTTAATCAGTCAAAGGCCAAGTGAAATTTTTAAATAAATAAAAATAAAATATGGTAGAGAGACTTGATTTAACAGTGTGATGAATCCTATTTTTCTGATACTAAAATATCTATTATCTACTGAAATAACTGTGGTTCTTCCTGGTAAGTTTTTTTAGTCTTCTGATGTCTTTATTTGCAAAATAATTGGCATTTTGTACTTCATTGAAGCCAAGAGTTGGGTTCTCTTTTTGTTGTGTTTTAGTTTGAAACATGGTTTTATACTATGGTGCCTGTTGGCCTCCAGCTGGCGGGTATCTTCTTGTCTCACCCCCCTGGGATTACAGGCATGAGCTACCATACCATCCTGGTAGTTTGGTATGTCTTGATCTCCACATATTGGGTGAGTTTTGGCATGCCAAGGACAGAGACTAGTGAGTGATTAAGAATGGCTGCTGGACTTGACAGTATTTCTGGAGAATGGTTATATTAACGGTCATGGTGAACCATGAAATTGTTCTCATACAGCCCATAGTGAGAGAGATATTAATTTCTGTGAGGTAGTTTAGAATAGGACAGTGTAGAAAAACTTCTGGGAGGTCTTTTGAAGGTTCCAGTGATAGATATGCAAGAGTTGATGCCAGCTCCTCAAGCCATGGAGAAAAGCTCCTCAATACAGATGAGCTAAATTCCTCAGAAGAAATAGCTTAACAAGGAGCTGGACTTCCATATGTATAGCCCAATCAGATGTAGGGGACCAAAAAACCTAATCAGGTTCACAAACTAAAACTAGTCAATAAGGAAAAGTCGCTTTTCTTGGGCTTGCTCAAGTTTATACATGCCCCCAACCATGCCAGCTGTCTTTGGCTCCCATGCCCCTCATGGACTCCACGTGTGTGAATTCCTTTTGGCTTCCTTGACCCTTGTAGATTTCATGCCCACGAGTTCCTTTCTTTCTCTCTCCTAATAAACTCTGCCCTAATTCTCTATACATGTTACAGGCATGAGCTACCATACCATCCTGGTAGTTTGGTATGTCTTGATCCTGGGCATATGGGAAATGGATGTCATTAGAAACAATTATATTAAGTGAAGTATCCCAGACCCAGAAAATTAAGCGCCGTATGTACTCCCTAATAGGTGGCTCCTAGTACCAAACCCACCCAGCCCACCTAGAGACAGTAATTGCAAGGATTATGAACAGGAGGGATGGGGTTGGAGGGCCACACCAGAAACAAGGAGAGAAGGGACCATGTTACAGCAGAGAAAATAGGCCTCCATCAAGGACTCAAATAAGTAATGAGACATCTGATTAAGTTCACAGACTTTTGTTCCTGATCATGTACTACTGAGGGGTATGATCTCACCAGAAGAGGAGGCCATATAGTCTGGCAGATAAAAAGTAACCGTTGTGCAAATTGGTGATAGACCCCTCCCTCACTGTGGTTTCCCACTTTTATTACATCTACCTTTGAATGTGCTTTTATCACAAGACTCTAGTTTAACAGCTTTTTGTCTCTGGCTGGGGGTAACATACAATGCCCACCAGGATGGGGTGAAGGGCATTGCAGGAGCAGCAAAACTGCAAAAGAAAATCAACAAACCACAATCCAGAACTTCAGAGACTCTATATCAACCACCTAGAACTAGGCCAGCTTAATCTCTCCCCATCCTGAAGCTCAGGGAAATTTGCGGAAGAGGGGGCGGTAAGAGTGTAAGAGCAAAAGGATGGGAGGAGCAATGATATGTAAGTTACTCCATACAAGTTAGGGCTGAAGCAATCATAACTGGACTTTACATGCCCTGTGCATTGTCCAACACACTATTGACCCCACAAAGTCTAGCATCTGCTAAAGGTACCAAGATCCTTGGAGGCAAGGGATTGGAAGCCACAGCAGTGTTCCTATACCTAAGGGGACCACGGGAAAGGGTTCAGGGAAAGGCCACTGGGTCCTTGTACGTCATCGGAGAGGAGGGCCCAGAGGAAAATCAGGCATGCACAAGAAAGGACTCTCTGGGAATTGGGGGGCAGGAGGCACTGGGGGATGGAAAGGGAGGGGGTTCGGAGGAGGAGCAGGGAGTTCGGGGGGGAGAAGGAGGGAGGGAGGGAACTGGTGTACCTATTAAGTTTGTATGAGCTGAAATAATAATAAAAATATATTAATATTAAAAAAAAGAACCTGGGCATAAAACCTCACAGCAATAGGATACCCAAAGCTCAGCACAGTTCTCTTCTGCCATATCTTCTGAATTCTTTATCTTCTTCTTGATCTCTATTCAGGGTAGTAAATAGAATTCAGAATTGTTTTGAATTAAGCAAGAAGTGGAGCCCTTATGACTTATCTTCACTAATCAGTGTGAGGCGGTGGCCAGCAAGGTATGTCTTAGGCAAGACAAGTCTTCGTAGCAGCCACAACACCCCAGAAGGGCTCAGCTGCCCCTTTTTAAAGACACAAATGTAGCCGGTCTGAACAGGGACCTGAGTGTGGTACATCCAGGATACTCTGTGCTCAGAAGATCTGAGTATTTTAAAGTATGAATCCAGGGCTGTTGTAATTCAACTACTTGAGAGACTGTTGCAGGAAGACCAAGACTTAGAGATCTGCCTGAACTAAACAGTGCGTGTGCAAGGTCAGCGTGGGTCACTGAGTGAGCTGGGCATACAGATCAGTGATAGGGTCTGTCTGATACTTACAAAACCTAGGTCCTTACAGAGCCTAGGTCCAATACCCAGTACCAAAATGAACAAAAATGGAAGGAAACTATAAAGCATGCAAATGATTTCACTCCAACATTACAGAGGCAAAACAGTGTGTTTTACATGAATAGCTTCTCATTGTGCATATATTGTTTGAGAATATTTATATGTTCTCAGATGACAAGTTTTCTCATGGGTCCATAATAGCTTTCACATAAGTCTATGACAAAGTGAGAAAATAGATATCATGGTTTTAAATGGTATGGGAATGGATAGATAACGAGGACCCAGAGGAGATAGAAACCAACTAACTGATCTGTGAACAAAGATGTTCAGGAAAAATAATGGGTTAGATGAACTCAGGAAAAAGTTAACTTTGTGCTATTCTGAATGGAAAATATGCAATCTTACTTTCAATATAAGTCTATCACTGATTTGAAGAACTTAAAGTTGTAATTCAACTACTTGAGAGACTGTTGTAGGAAGACCAAGACTTAGAGATCTGCCTGAACTAAACAGTTCATGGGTTCAATTCAGGTTTCAAGTGAAGTCTAAAGTTATTTCTCACTCCTGACATCATGGTTTGTACTCCCAGAACCTTACCAATGCCCCAATACTTCATGCATAAAGCTGATGGTAGGTCTTTGGGGATTTTGTCCTCTTTAAAATGCTGTCTACTTTGGTTCTTTTTAAATATTTTCTTTCTCCCCACGGGGTATGCTAATTATACTTGCAAAATTATTTTGTCCACATTGAAGAATGTAAATGAAATGGATAGCATCTCTGTTCACCTTGCAACCAATTGATAATTTGATTACTTGCATTCAAGTGACAGACCCTGACTGTTGCCTGTTGCAGAGGTAATCGTTGCAAATGCTATTTCGAGGCTCAGTTTGACACACAGGCTGACAAGCTGGAACTCCAAAGGCAAGATTAATGTTAATATGCTGTCATCTAGATAATTCAATTTGCATGTATCTAAGCAAACACAGGATCTGTTCTGAGATTTTATGGGGTTTGTTTTTAACATCTGAAGAATAAGTTAGCTCACTAAGTCCACTGTGCAGGTTTTTATTTTTGTTACAAAAGCTCATTTCTTGGGCATATAGTGAAGTGATCTCCTGAGAAATTCATGAAACTATGGGCTATAGTGTTCTCAAGGAAAATATAAGTACAAATCCAGGCTTTGGATTTAGACAGCTGAATTTCTAAGTCCTTTCACTTCGGTATTATCTGTGGAATTTTATGGAACTCATTTAGCTTCTTTAAGCTAAGTTGTCTCTAAGTAAATGGAAATAATATTAGTGGACAACTAATAGAGTTATTAAATAAACTGACAAAATGGTTTCTTACACTTAGTAACGTCTCAACAAATGCTAATACTTTGTATATATGAGTTTACATGAAAGCTGTATGTGTCTGCAGTGTGTGTGTATGCATGTGCGCGCATGTGTGTACGTGTGTGTGTAGAACCACGGACGAATTCGCGAACCACCACGGACACCTCCATCTCCTTCTGCCCCGGGATTCACAGGCTCCGCCCTACCAGGACCAGAAGCGCAGGCCGCCCCCGCTTCCGCCTGGCGTCTATACGTGGGATCTGGGATCCGAACTCAGGACCTTCCGCCTGCAAGGCGGAGGCTTAACCCCTGAGCCACCTCTCCAGTCCCTTTTTTAATCTTTTTTGAGTGGGTAGGTCTGTGTGTGTGTGTGTGTGTGTGTGTGTGTGTGTGTGTGTGTGTGTGTGTGTGTTTGTAGAAGAGGGTACTGTGTGTAGCTGTGGAGGCCTAAGGGTGACTTCAGGAATCATTCTGGATTATGCTACCTCCTTATTGCTTTGCTCTAGGGTTTCCCAGCTCTATCCTCCAGGCCAAAAGTATAGGCCACTGACATTTCTGCATAGGTTTTTTTTTTTTTTCCCCTGGGATCTGGGATCTGAACTCAGATTCTTTTGCTTTTGAGGCAAAGATTTAACTCCTGAGTCATCTCTGTAGCTGTCTTCCTTGGGTTTTAAGAGATCGAAAGTTGGTGAAGGCATGCTTACTCCAAACAAATAAGTGTTTTGAATATTTGGTGTCATCATTAGAATATATTGTCAAGTAGCAGACTATCTCTGATGGGAGCTTGAGGACATAAAACAAATCCAGCACTTTTCAAGGCACTTATTCTGTTTTTGAAATGAACAGCTGAACAGCAGCTTTCTGACTTTCCATTTGCTTTTAGAGAAGTAGTAGTAGCTTCAGACTCATTTACTCACAATTCCTAAATATGTGTCTCCAGATGAGGTATTACTTCTCTCCTTGGTTATATTTTTCATAGTCTCCTAGGCTTTTTCACTCATCGAACTGTCACTGTCCCAACTAATTTGTCTTAGATAAAACTTGTTTTTTCTCCTTTCCAAATAGCAACTATAATAACAAACCCTAAAAGAGGAAAAAAAAAAGAATCTCTTTTCTGAAAACCTTCCATTCTAATGGTTAACTTTGCCATAGGAAGGATCAGGTTTACAGACTAGAAAATTAAAATGCCTCCTTGTATTTCTCTCTTGTATTAATCTTTGCAGCATCTAACTGTCTTTCAGACTTAGCCCTTTCTTCTAACAGCATGCAGCCTCCCTTTTTTCAGTCCATTAGAAGATAAGGTGGCTCTTGCAAAGGCATTCCTCAATCTGCTTTGCTTTGCTATTTAGTGACTCTTTTCTATCCTATCCCTGGATCACATTCCTCTGTCTGATTCCCAATCTGTGTCTTGTTTCCATCCTGTCGGCCAGTTCAGCTTTCCCCCAGCCCCAGGCTGCCTTGCTTATACACATGAATGTCCACTGCCCTAGTCCAGTCAACTGCTCCCTCCCTCTTTGCTTGCATCTTCCCTTCCCCCACTGCTTACTTTCCCTTCAGGAATTCATGCTGTTGACAGCCTGGAAATACCTTTCTCCTTCCTACATTGTGTGAATATTATGACTCCATTTGAGTCCACTTCAAATAATGGGCCAGTTCATCTATGATGTAACTCACATTCTTCTTGATTTCTTCTTTGAAATTAGTTTTTAGACAGAGGTGGAAACTTACAAGCTAGACCTTAACTGTTTCATACACGATATTGAGTTCTGAGACCTATTGTCTAATACACACTATGTAAACAGTTTTTATTTGGGGGGGGGCTTCATTCAGCTTATTGAAAACCACACTCACCCTAATATAATTTGTATTAAATTGTAAGGCTAATTGAATACTTTGAGAGCAGAAGTGCCTACCATCTTGGTCCATTCTTTAAGAAGTTACACATGAGAGTTTCTAAAGGTAATGCATGAAAGAATATATAACAAAAATCTACATTTGCAATCTCATTGTTATCCAAGTATAACAGTGCCTAAGAGACAACATGGACCATAAATATAGTAGTCCCTGAAGGCTACAACTGTGGATGTAGAACAAAGAACATGTGAAAACAGCAAGAAAGGATGGTATGACAACATGCCCATCATTTGAGTCTTATTTCCAATTACAGTAGAACAATTCATGCTCATTGAACTCTTGCATGAAAGTAAATCATCATCAGAAAACAAAACATTAAGATTAAGAATAATAAACATTTTACATACAATATGTGTATATAATAATTATATTTGAAATACATACTGCATATTTACTGTATACATCGATCAAATAATGTAATGACTGCCGTCTCTTAGGATCAACTATGTAGCATGTAAATACACTTTTTCTCCTATTTAACAGATTCAGAAGATGCCATCATCATCCTACTGAATACAAGCAGACAGACATCTGACTCAAATTTTATTTTGACATTAAACAACTGAGAGGTATGGTCTCTCAGCTTCATGTATGTAGATGAAGGCAGGCATGAAGGAAGTGCTTCCCACATCTGTGCTAGGGATTCAGTTTGTAAAATAAAACAATATAAAAATTGAATTGTCCGGTATTATTGAGGTTAAGGATTATACAAAAGAATATGTAAAAGTCTATGTTCCTGGAAACTAAGTCATACAGAATTGGTCAGGGTTCAGACTTTATTCTGAAAATGATAAGTTACTGAAGGATACTAAGCAAGTAAATATAATGATATTTACATTGTGTCTGATTTACATCAGGCTATACACATTATCATAGTTAGATATATGTGTCAAATTGATGGTTGAGGGTTTGCTCTGGGCATATTTGTAGAGGATTAATAGTTGAGTTAAGCTCAGAATGAACCTGCAGGAGATTATCTGGTTGATAGGGAAAACCCAGCCCATGGTGGGTGGGACTAATCCCCAGACAGGTAAATGAAATGGAGGAAACTGTTTGAGAAATGGGGACATTCTTCTGTATACTTGACCAGGCATGTTGGTCTGGTAAGTAAAGATTGTCCTTCTCTCAGCTGTTATGTGGATATAGTGTGGCCAATTTTCTTGGCCCCTGTTGTTGGTACAAGGTCTTCTGGCCAAGGTGGACAAGCAACCGTAATCAGGAACTTTAAGAGAAAGCCCACTTGTTTCTTTATCTCTTTTGATGGTGATTTTATCAACATCTATGTAAGCTAACTGCTACAGATCTTGAAACCAACTATGGGTGGTTTTGGTAATCTTTTTATAAGGTTTTTGTGGAGTTTGAACAGCTTTGTCAGATGAAATTTTTAACATTTGAAGATTTTGAGACTGTGGGATTACAAATATCATTCTGCAGAGTGTAATGGAGCATTTGGAGCATAGAATTACTGACAGAGTTGTGGAATGTTTGGGCCCAATTTGTGATGAAGGAAACAAGGACTTTGGTAACATTGAATATAAAGATGATGGACTGGTTTGCTTGGTAAAGAAGAGCTGTGTTTGCAGCCTCGAAAATTTGGATGAGGAAAGAGCAGAAAACAAAGCAGCTGTTGCTGTCAGAGAACTGAGCAGGAAAATCTAGTGCTTTGCACTAGGATGGTGGAAGAAATGAATACCATCATGTTGGGATTCTGCCCAGCATAGTTCTTCCCAGAGTCAGCACAGAGAAGCTGAATCAGCTGTGATTCCAGGGAGCCAATCTCCACCTGGAGGTTATAGCAGAATTTGTGAAAATTGTCCAGATGTCATTGATTTTAGAGGTATCAAAAATGTAAAGAGGAGGAGGTCATGTATCCTTCCTTCAAGGATTCAGAGAATGGCAGAAACCAGGCATTACATGGCTGAAGCCTGCAAAGAGACCTAGGAAGGGCAGTTGTGTTGTGGAGTTAAAGCCTGGCTTTCCATTGAGAAGTGAAGATATTAGAGATGCCAGAGCCGACAAAGGTCATCTGCCAAGGAAAGCTGTATACATAGGATGTGTTTTAAGTATGGCTGCAAGTGGAAATTCAGTCTGGTCCAGAGAACCCTGCTTGTGCAACTTAGAGCTGTGAAGAGGGACTGAGATTGCCCAGAATCCTTGAACCAACATGACTACATGATGAGCAACAGAAGAGGGACACAGAATTACAGGATGACTGAATTTTAATCTTATGTTGATATTTTCTTATCATGTCATCATACTTCCATTTTAATGTTTTATCAGTGCTATGGTATTTTTCTTGATTTGACTTAACGGGATCTTATAGTTAAGAACTTTTGAACTTTTAGAATTAAAAAATTAAACATATTTATACATTTTTATAATTTTTTAATTTTTACAATAATAAGTGTTTGTCCTTGTCCCTTTTCTTTCCTCCTTTTATCTCTCTGCCTTTCTTCTACCACCTTTCCCTCTCTTCACCAATCCATCCCTCTCCCTCCTACCCTTCTGCCTGTCTGCTTGTGTGGGTCCCAGGGTTCCCTTTGGGTTGTCTGCTCTAGTAGGGGCTCAGGCCTCTATGGTGTATTATATGGCCCTTCTTTGGGTAGACCCACTGATAGGGGTACTCCCCTTTACCTGTTTAGACCTAACCCGTAAGGTTTCTGCTGATTTCCTTGTTAGTCTATAGGGAAATGTAAATTTTTTATAATATAAATTTAACACCTGTGGGCACAAGATAAAGTGTCACAGTTAGATACAGGTGTCATCTTGGTGGTTGATGGCTTGAGCTATGGGTACGTTTGTAGAGGATTAGTAGTTGAGTTTAGGCCAGAGTAACCCTGCAGGAAATTGCCTAGTTGATAAGGAAGGTCCAGCCCATGGTTGATGGGACTTGTCCCCAGACAGGAGAATGAAATGGAGGAAATTGTTTGAGACAGTTGGCATCTTTCTGTGTATTTGGCCAGTGTGATAGTTAAGCCTGGGTGTCAACTTGATCCACCTGGCATTAACTAAGATCAGCCCTAGATGTCATCATCCCATGAAACTGCCATAGATCCCATTGGACCATCCTAGTAGTGGACCATGTAAAAGCCACAGGACAGAATACAGAGTAGAAGAAGAGAGACTCTCTGAAGCTGTGCTCTTCCCTCCTGCCGCCCGACTCTCTAAAGTCTTCAATGCGACCAGAGACTCTCTAGGAATCCTCTAGCCTTCACCCATCACCTTTGGGCCTTCTGGACTATGCAGCTATCAGCAGCCATTGTTGGACTACCTCAGCCATATTTTGTAAGCCAATCACTAGAGTCCATGTCTCTAGAGAACTCTGACTAATACAGCCAGACATGCTGGTCTGACAAGTAAGGATTGTACATACTTTCCTGCCAAGCTAGATTAATTTCTGTAACTGGACTATCATAAGAGAATAAATCCCTTGTCTCATGATTTAAAATGTGAGCTGTCCCTCAGAGACTCATGTGCTTGAATCTTTAGTTGTTTGGGAATGTCATGGTACTTTTAACAGGTGGAGCCCTGATGGAGGAGGGCAGCCACAAGAAATGGGCCTTAAGATTGATTAGGTACACCCTACTTCTCCACGATGTCTCTTCTTGCAATTGGCAGTTTAGCAGCTCTCTGCCTTCATGATGGATGTAATTTAAGCCTCCTCCAGCTTCTGCCAGCCAGTCATGCTGTTTCTTCCATGAAGATCTGTGTGTCCCCTCTGGACCCATAAACTGAATAAATCTCCCTTTCTCCATTAAGGTGCTTGACTTTGGATGTTGTCTCACAGCAACAGATAAGATTAGTAGGTACATCTTGTTTCCACACAGACCTCTGTCCATTAAAATAGAAATAAAATGCTTTCCTTATAAAAGGAGCTAGTAGAATTTGCTGGCTGGGGAAGAAAGAATAATTCTGCTTCAAGATGGAGAAGCTTGAAAGTTACACATGCTCCATTGGAAGGCCTCATACCCATGTGTATGTAGGCAGCACAAATGGGGCTCAGAGGGCCATTACCAAATGAAAAAGAGGACATTATATAGAAGAGGGAATTTATTGAGTTGGATGTCCAAACACATTGTATACGTGCATAAAATCATCAAAGAATAAATGAAAGTATTATTTCAAAATGTATAAAGATACATATGGGAAATTAAACAATGTCTTAATATTTTATAGTATTGTAACTGTTGAATTGGATACTTCATAGTACCAGAAGAGAAATAAATCAGTTCATGACTCAATACACTTGCTTAAAGTTGAATTCTATCCTGTTGTATGATGCTTATGAAGACAAGGTATGATGGGGCTTTTTTCATCTAAATGTTGAACTAATTTATTAGGGAGAAAAAGTATGGTAAGAACAAACATACTATAATTATCCATTGTTTTCTCTTGTCACTACATGTGCCTCATGAACTTCTCACACTTGTGCAGAGAAAGAACAAATAGAAAGCATACACATCTATACAAAGAGGTTATGAGGACCAGAGAATTCAAAATCTGCAGGATAGATTTATTAGCTGAGGTGCCCAATGTAAGTCAATATTTATCTTCCAGTCCACAAACTGGATGAAGAGGAAAGATGTTCACACATTTCAATTCCAAAAATTACTGATGGATTCATGCCTGCTAGGGATTGGTAGGTCTTTTTTTCTTAGTCCATACCACTTGGCTGATTGGATAAGACTTATTTCATTTACTCAAAGTCTATCAATTTAAAATATTTTCATCAAAATGTGGTCATGGAGCCATCTACGGTGAAGATAACCTGGCCCCACACACTTGATACATAAAACTAAGCAGCACAGACATGCAGTTATTTACTTTATAATATGAAATGGATAAATGACTCACTCATTGTTCCATCTTCTGTAAAAGGACATGTTGCCTGCTTTCTTCTTACTCTAACCTTATAATGTTTTTCTATTGTTATTCTCCATAGGTCTAAAGGTACAAGTACATGGCCACACAAGACCCTGGCAGCAACGGCTATCTATTCTTCATCTCCAAGAAGGTTTAGTAACCTTCCCATTTATTGTAGAAGCCTGTGTGAATGTAGTGGCTTTTTTTCCTAATGCTTATCAGCTTGAGCACTGTTATTCTCAACTTCTCAGCTGACTTACCTTGAAACTAAAGGTCTTCATGATGAAAAGCTTGCTATCATTTAATGTAAACTATGCCCTTAGGACATGATAACTGAGAGACTTAAGGACCTGACCCTATTCAAACTTGAATTCTGTGCTCTAATCAATCTAGTCAGAGACGCTAATGATCTAAGGTTTATCTGCTTAGGTAACGCACCAGCATTAATGAGAAAAATGTCTTGCTCATTAAAATGCCAATGTGAAATAGTAATATTATGTTAAAGAGACTGTGCCATGATTTCTAATTTAAAACATGATTACTACATGCAAAAGTTCCGAGAGCACTTAGCTTTTTTGAATAAGGGAATGGGAAAGTAGGGAACTGAGTGGCCTAAGTTCATTAAACTGCACCATTTGTGATGCGCACTCCTACCTTCTGGAGTCAGTGATTAGAAATGATCAAAATCAGAATGAAAATATAAATCAGGACATTCTTAGTAGTACAAAGCATTACTGTAGATTTGTGCAGTACAGCAAGCCCCTGAGTCTGGATGTATCCCTAAAAGTCACTTCATGTACATATTCTTGGAACTATTGTATTAATAAATAACAGAGGTGTCATTTATTGTGCTTAACAGAGGTCAAGAAAGTGTCATAGAGACTTGATGTGGCCATATGCATACTGTTTCCTGAATAACGTTTTGTTGTGGGCAATGTCCAGTAGGAACTAATTTAAAAATAAATAGATTCATTCAATTTCTTATTTCAGAAATAAGAAAAGCCAGGATTCAATTGTAGATTTAGTTAACTCTGAGCCAATGTAGGATTGATGGAGAAAGTCATCTTTAAAAATAATTGTGCTAAATTCATTCATCAAGGAACAATACAGCTTTCCAACAGTGTCCCTAAAATTGACATATTTAAATGAAGAAGTGTAGCTGGAATTGATACCTAAAGAATAAATGGGTGTATTAAGATTATCACATATATCTTATGCTCTTAGATTTAGTACTAGTGTTCTCTGAACCTATTTTATTATAAAAGTAGTAGTATACTGCAAAAGTCTCAATATGAGCAGAATGACAAACATACTCAAGGCACCTTCTAATCTGCTGAGATATTAGAATTCCTCACTGTTGCCTGGCATTGTTGCTTTATGGTCAGGCACTTTTCTGAGTATATTGTGTTGATAAAAGTTTTTGTACATTTTACAATCCAACTGGGTATTCCCTTAGCTGGCATGCAATGTGTATCAATTTCAATGTGTTGTCAATGTTCTAGATAAAATAGATATTGAAGAATGCATGGGTCCTGAATTTTGAAATTTTTCTAGAAATTTATGTCTATGAAGTCACCAAAATTTGTCTTTGGGTACAATCCAATGAGAATTTTTAGCTTGTTTTTCTTCACTAATAAATGCTCAAGTTAGCATAAAATTGACTTCACTGTTATTATGCTTTTGGTATCATTCTTTTGTGTTGAAGGTCAATTTCCTGTATTCTATGATTCTAGCCTAATTGTCTAATTGTTGTGGTTTGCATTTGCTTCTTTGTCTTAAAGTTTTCTTTGTTTGTTTTTTGGGTAAGGGATAGCAATGGGTTTTTCCTCACCTGTGCCAAGTGGCCTCTTCATTCTCTCCCCTAGGAATGTCAAACCTGATATAGATTCACTTGGATAAAAATGACTGCCTCTTACTGATGAGCCACACTATCTGCTTGATGGATAACTGTGAACTCATATATTTTATTATCACCATATATGATAACATGGCCAAGAAAAAAAATTAGAAGAAACAATTGGTTAGTGTTTCTACCTTCCAAAATTCTTCAAGGTGATCCTCTAAGGAATTTCCATGGCAATTTGTATCAGTTACTCTTTCTCTATTGCTGTGAGACACAACTTAAAGTCACACAACTTAAGATTGTTCAGCTTATGCTTTCAGATGGGAGATATAGTCCATTATGGAGGAAAGGCCTGGCTGACTGGCAGAAGCTGGAGGTACTCTACTGATTATTCTTTCTCTGTTGTTTTGGGATACTACTCAAAGTCAAGCAATTTAATTCAGTTTGTGGTTCCAGAGGTGAGATACAGTCCATTATGATGAAAAGACGTGTCTGGCTGAAAGAAGCTGGAGGAAACAAGCCATTGCAAGCATCATGAAGGCAGGCTTGAGCTGCAAGCTCAAGCCCAGCCCTCTCTTGGAAGTAGGGAGGAACTAATCAATATCAAGGCCCAACCCCTGTGACTGCCTTCCTCCAGAAAGCTCCACCTCTTAAACAACTCAAAATTCAAACACATGAGGTGTGGGGACAACTCACATTTTAAACCATGACTCAATTTAAATTCCATTCCTACCATTTCATTTCATCCATCATAAAAAATGTACTGACAGTTAATTAGAAACTTAGTTACAATCAACTCTCTAGGTAAAATTATGGAGAAAAGACTCTGAAGTTGACTGTAGTGGCACACACATGCAATCTCAGAAGCTCAGGAGACTGAGGCAGTCACACTAAAATTAAAGAAATGTCTAGTGATATAGCTCAGTGATGGCGTATTCACCTGGTATGTACAAATCCTATTCACCTGGTATGTACAAATACTATGTTCAAATTTCTTCTATCACATATATGTACACACACACAAACACACACAGATACATATACTCAAAAGTAAAAGAGGTTAAAAGGAGATCTAGGAAGTGGTCAACATTTAAGATAACATAATAATAATTGAATTATTATCTGCAAATTAAGAGCTTCTTACCTACACTACAATAGCAACATTAAGTGTCTCTCAACAATATACAGGATGATGGCAACAGGCTAGATTTTAGCATTTGAATGTAAGCAGAACTGTCTCATAATTATGACTAGCAATCGCTAGAGCTTTCAATAAAGGACACTTCATTATAATGAAGGTTTATCTGTCCCTGACTTGCTTTTCTTGTGAATGGAACCCTTGAGGTCTGCTTCTGTCCTCCTGAAATAAAGACTTTGAGATTAAGTTGACAATGTGAGAATCCTCAAAGGAGTTTAGGAAATGATTATTTCACCTTACCAGCAGGACTCTTACAGAAAGATTTGAGGCCTCGGTTTGTTCTCTTTTTTGCTTCCACCATGTGAGGACATAATATGCACGTCACTGTCTTGTATATGAAGAGCAGGCCTACCAGACATCAAATTTACAAATGCCTTCAGTTTAGACTTCGACCACAAGAACTCTGAGAAATAAATCTATTATAAGCCAATGTAGCACAGGATGAAGGTAGCAAAAGCTTATTTAACTATGAAAGAAGAGGGGTATTTTGTCTCTCCTATTACGATTCACAATGTTCCTATTTTTCTCCCTCTGCTTCAGCCCTAATTCCTCAACTCAACAAATCTTGTCTTGCCTTATGGTGTTTCCACGTTTTTTCTATGTTTCAAATTCTCTTGCTCCTTATTCTCCACTTGCATAATTTTTGCAAACTCTTTGATTTGGCTTCCCAACCTAAGTGGATTGTCTCTTGGTGCTTGCTTTCACTGTGTCTGTAGTGGCTTGCAATAGTTACTCTTAACTGTTCTGTGAGAGAGCATTCGAAGTCAAGCAACTTAAAGGGGAAAGGGAGATTCATTCAGGAGAAACAGTCTTTCATGGTGGAGGTGACATGACTGGTGGCTGAAGCCGGAGGCAGGCTAAGTCACTGTAAACATCTTAGAGACTCAGAGCTTCTCAGTCCAGTAGTCCAGTGGATGACAGCTGAAGGCTAGAGGATTCCTAAAGTCTTTAGTCATATTGACATCTTGGAGGGTTGGAGGGATGGAGGGTCGAAAAAGTGAAGAAGCTGGGCAGAGCAGAGAGTTTTCTAGCACAGCTTCAGAGAGTCTCTCTTCAAAGTCTGCTGTTCTATGGTTTCTTTTATCTGGTGTGCTACTGGGAGGTTCCAATTAGATCTAGGGCTAGTCTTTGTATTGTAAATATATTAATCTGAATAACCTCTTTAGGTAGTCTGACAGCTGATCTTAGTTAATGTCAGGTGCAATCAAGTTGATACCCAGGATTAATACCCATAGCTGTAATGACATTCACAGGCATACATTCACAAAATGAGAGCAGAGATATTTTGCTTATATAACTGAGACTTAGTGAACAGAAAATCAACTGAGTTATAAAAGAAAAATTTGAAAACTGTAAAATTTTAGAATGACTATGAGAGCAGTAGACTGTCAGATTTTTACAGAAGACATTTTGCATGATCCAAAAAGTAACAGATACAAACCAAGTAAAGAAGATGGGATTCTAAACACTCTAATCAAGAAGGATAGAGACCTTTTTATTGGTTTGAAGTAATTTGAAATATAGAAATTGTTCAAGAGAATGTAGCTAAATAGGCTAAATATTTTCACATAAGATGCCTGGAATTTATAAGCAATAATTTTTAGCATTTTATAAATTGTCTGAGGTTTCATTTATGTTTCTATTATGAAAGCTGCTGTTAGACAGTGAAAATGCACAATACAAATACCACCAAATGCTGGAGAGGATTGTAGAGGAGGGAATCCTCGTACATTGCTGGTGGGCTTTTACAATCACTCTGGTGATCAGTATGGCTATTTCTAAAAAGTTAAGGGTTGAAATGACATATGACCCCACTTGACCACTACTGGGAATAATCCCCCAAAATTCAGCAATTCACTACAGTGACATGAACACAACCATGTTTGTTGTGTACTACTTACAATAGCAAAGTCATGGAGTCAACCCAAATGCCCAACAGTTGACAAATAGATAATGAAAATATGGTACATTTATACAATGGAATACTACTCAGCCATCAAAAAAGATGAATTAATGAAATTTGCTGGGAAATGGATGGAATTAGAAGAAATTATATTGAGTGAAGTATCCCAGACACAGAAAATTAAGCACCATATGTACTCCCTAATAGGTGGATCCTAGTACCAAATCCACTTAGTGACACACTCAAAGATAAATCTCTGTAATACCTACAGTAATTGCAAAGATTATAAACAGGAGGGAAGGGGAAGGAGGACACTGCCAGAAACAAGGAGAGAGGGGATCATGCTACAGCAAAGAAATCAGGCCACCATCAAGTACTTCAAGTAATGAGACATCTGGTTAAGCTCACAGACTTGCCTTCCTGGTCACTTGCAACTAATGGGGTTTGATCTCCACAGAAAGGCAGATAGAAGGTAATCATCCTGCAAATGGAATACTGATCTCCCCCCAATGCGGTCTCCTACTCTTATTCCATTTACCTTTAAATCTACTCTTATAATAAGACTCTATTTTAACAGCTTTTTATCTCTGGCTAGGAGGTGACATCCAATGCCCATCAAGATGGAGCCAAGGGCAGTGCAGGAACAACAAAACTGGAAGAGAAAAAAAACATAATTCAGAACATCAGAGATCCTACATTAATCACCAGGAACCAGTCCAGCCTAATCTCTCCCCATCCCAAGGCTCAGAGAAATTTGCGGAAGAGGGGGCGGTAAGACTGTAAGAACAATATGCAAGATACTCCACACATGCTGTCTTTTTTTATCTGGCATTTCTACGGGGATCTGGGATAGAAGCTCAGGATCTCCTGCTTGTGAGGCAGAGGCTTATCCCCTGAGCCATCTCTCCAACCCCAGTTGCTGTTTTCTAAAATTTCTCTTTTAATGATTAAAATGAAAGCTAAATTAAATGATTAAAATTAAGCTAATGATCCAATTCATAATCACATTATTTAATGTTTCCTATTTAGAATTATGCATTCATTCTTGCATCTGTCTACTGATTCAGTGGTATCTATTGAGAATCTACTTTATAGAAAGTACTGTACTTAGTCTTCGGAACATGGTGGTTAAGAAAAAAAAAATCTTCCACAGAGGTCTGAATTGCCAGTAAAACAGATAATCTAGAGGGAACCCTGGGAATCACAGAAGCAAACAGATAGGAGGTGGTGGGAGGTGGGATGGATTGATGAAGGGAGGGGATAGAGAAAGGAAGAGAGTTGGAAGGATAGGGGGAATAGAAGGAGGGGTAAGAGGAGGGCAGTAATTATTACTCATTGTGCTTGTAAAACTAGGAAACATTTTTTAAAGAGCTGAAATATAAAGGTGCTTCCAAGAATATCATGATTGAACACAATTATTTTGTAAAAACAAAAGATTCCACTAAATATTTAATTCTCATACTGATAAGTAAATGGTACAACTGCTTTTAGTAGGTGTCTGTAGTGATTGGAAAATGGGAAATAAGGAAGGGTGATAAGAGAAGGAGAAATTAGTTCAGAAAAGAACCAAAAAGCTGAGATTTGTAAAAGTCCTTAATGCAGGAAGTTGTCATGTAATAGATGGTTTTCCAAAGAACTGAGATCTACTGTCACGGGGGGGGGGGGAGACCGACATTCTTCACAGTCTCTTAGAAATAACTCCAATTAAGAAAAACCAGGGATAGGAAAGAATTAAAGAAACTGAAGATCAGGAAGACCTTTCACAGTGACTTTTTAGAAACCTATTTCGAAGTTGTGAAAGAAGGGGCTAACAATAAAAATCAATCCTTGTTATTCAAGGATTAATGCAAATGCCCCATGAGCTGAAGTACTTTATTGCAGTTAATCTTTCTAGCTCTGAGACAACACTTAAGGGGAGAAAGAAAACCATTTGGTTTATATTTCCAGAGGGGAGATACAGTCAGTTATGGTGAGAAAGGCATGGCAGGTGGCTGAAGCTGGAGGTGGCTCTGGTTAATATCATAATGGAGGCAGAGAGAGCAAGAGCAGACTACTAGAAGAAGCAAGAGGGGCTCTCCATCCTCAAGCTCCACCTTCTCTGAGATACCATCCTTCAGCAAGGCTCCACCTTCAAAAGGTGCTGTGACCTTCCCAAAGGTCAGCATTCTAAACACATGAGCCTGTAGGAGACAATTCACATTTCAAACCATGACACAACTTCTCTGATATCCTGAGAATTCGACTGTTAACTGTAAGCAAGTTAAGTTCAATAAAACACAGTGATTTCTAACCTTTCACATATAGACACTGATAGAGTTACTGTATAGAGCTAGTGAACCCCAAAATATGTACCATATACTGTCTGGATAGGTGAGTTTCTGTGTACATGTTTTCTATGTGTACACAGATGGAAATTACATAAATACTCCTGAAAACATAACTTCTATTCTAACATTATCTGTTCTACTCTGTATTATTCAGGGTTCTCTAGAGCAACAAAATCAACAGAATGAATATATAAAAAAAATTTGTTGGATTGGCTTACAATAATAAGGTCTAGGTAGTCTAACAATGGTGCCAGCCTCATCGGAGAGGAGGACCCAGAGGAGAGTTTGGCATGCACATTAAAGGATGCTCCAGGGATTGGGGGGAGGCACTGGTAGATGGGGAGGGAAAGGGGAGGGGAGGGGGGAGTAGGGGAGTCGGGGGGAGGTGGAGAAGGGAGGGGACTGGTGTACCTGTATGAGCAGAAATAAAAAAATAAATTAAAAAAAAAACAATGGGTACCAGAAGTTGCTTAGTCCAGAATCCGAATATTTGTAGCACTCCTACTCTGTGGCTGAAGTCTGGAAGATTCCTAAAGAGTCTCTAGACTTTGGTCACATTCAAGGGATTTCAGGGTTGAAGAAGCAAGGTAACAGGAGGGAAGATGAGTTACCCAGCACAGGGCTAGAGAATCTCCCAGAACTTTTCTGTCTTGTAATTCCTTTTATCTGATCTGCTACTGGGAGGATCCATCCATATTTAGGGATCGTTTTTGTATTGCAAATATATCGATGTCTTCTGCCACTGATCTGTTAGTTAAGCCCAGGTATGGTCTCAAGTTGACAACCAGGATTAACTATCACATATCTTAATAATATCTATTTTTATGCTAACATCCGGGTCATGTACCTGTCCTAGATGACTCACAGGCTAACTCAGCTTCTTGTACTTTCCTGCACCATAAATTCCTAAATTCCAGGTTCCTGGTACACTCTCCAGTTTGATCTATTATTATCTCTAGAGAAATGCAACATTCACCGTTCACCAGGAAATTTCAACATCTTAACTTCTTAGCCACTCAACCTATTTTCCCATATGATTATGTCCTTCCTTTCAGCCTATTTGCTTCTTATCTTTATCAATAGATACCTGTTTAAAATACTCACATCCTTCCACAGTAAGGAAGCTCTCCATGAACAGCCAGTTTCTTTTATAGCATTTCCAAGACTTGAGAAGTATGTGTGCCATGTTCAGATCATGACTTATTCATAACAGATCATTTTCTCCTTCACCACCTTACAAATGCTTGACGGGACATCTCTTACAACTTTAAGTAATCATGAAGTTGAGGTTCCATTTTGTATCCTTGAATTAGATCGATGTAAGCAGTCCTGTCAAGTCATGTCAACTATGTCCATGCCTCTTCTGGATATTATATGCACAGATATTGTGCAAATTTTATTCTTCTTGTCAACACACAAAATCGAGCAAAAGAAAGCAAAGATATGGAAACACAAGAAGATTGTAATTATAATGGATGATACATTGCTTTAATAGAGGAATTTGGTGTAAATACACAATATTTTGCCATTAAACTGGATGCAAAGTTGTGCAACGTGAGGAATTACTGAAGTGCTAGACTCCTCTTCTGTATCTTTGCTGACTAGGATTCACAGAGTTCATCGTTTGATTGATCCTTCACACATTTGATTCATTAGCTAACTTTTTTCTTATTCATATACTTAAATAGGAAAAACAAAAATAGAACATGGTACAGATTAAGTTCTGCATAAGAAAAAACATTTAATTTGTTATGGTGGTAAAATACCTGAAACTGAAGAGACTACAAAAGTGATTGTATATGTGTGCAAACAGAAGCACTGATTAGTGTTTTCAATGCCTTTCTATTAGAAATTCTCTTTTTCATTTATTTATTCATTTTTATTTATTCATTCAATGCATGTTTAGTTGACACTTCATACCAAAATACTAGATCAAATTCTTGGGATACAAAGAGGAAGTAAAATACTTTGAGTCTAGGATGGGTGAGAGGCAGACAATTCAAGCAAGAATGGAAACTCAGAGCTATTATCATTAATTCTAGAAGTGTGTTAAGTGGAAAACAACAACAACAACAGGAAGAAGTGTATTCCATCAAGAAATCTATTCTAGATATCCAAGGACTTTCAATCAGAGAAAGGGCAATGATAAATATCAGTTTACAATTCCAGGCTTGGTTAACAGTAGGGTAAAGAGAGTGAGTGAAATCTATGTAAGGGGATGTGCATATGTAAGTTTCACTTGGAAAAGTCGGACTTTGAACAATTTGCCTAGAACATATGCTTTTAGAATTACATGTGGTAAGATTTGTACCTCAGAGGGATGCTGGAGAGCTTATAAATTCACATTAAAGAAGATCCATGGAAATCTACATTAATCAGATTTTTGTCAAGTGTTCATTATATTACTGTTAACTGTGAGTACAGTAGGAATCTGACAAGGCCATTACTTGTTATATAAATTCTACTAGCTTGAGGTTGGATCATTGTCTGTGACTGTATTGATCACTGATCCTGTTTGAATTAATTTTATTGACTGATACTTCTACACAAAGTGCTGTATACCGCATATATCACAGATTTTAAAAATATTTTGTAGACATTTCTTAATGAAGCCACCTAGGAATTTTACATTTATTATTTAAATATTAATGTGTAAGAGACACAATCATCTTCAAAATAAAATGACTTTAGGGTAGGAGGCCATGGAATAACGTACTAACTAATTTTCTTTAATTATATTGGCCCTTGGAGGCTGATTAGTGCAACCATCTAGGCAGGAAAATACAATTGCTCTCTCAGGTCTTCAAAGTTGCAAATCAGGCATGTTTTTGAATTTGAGAGATGCAGAATCTGAGTAAAAGTCTGTTAAGTGTTTTTTTTTTTCCTTATATACACAGAATTTTTTTTAATCAAGAATTTTCCATACGTAAGCAAAATGAGTTTATGTTGTTACCCCTCCCTCCACCATCCCCCTCCCCTTCCTCTCCTACCTCTTTCTCTTTACCCCTCTTTCCCACCTTCCCCTCCTCTCTTCAGTCCAGCCTTCCACTCTCTTGTTCCTCCCTGCGTGGATCACAGGGATCCCTTTCCTGTTCTTGTGTTGGTAAGAGGCTCAAATTTCTGTTACAGTATGTGTGGCTCTTCAGTGGGCAAAATCCTAAGTAGGGAGGTTTCTCTTCCTTTGTCCCGCACGTGCCCCAGGGACCCTCTCTAAGAACAGTCGTTTCTCCTGAGGTCCTTGCTAACCTCTGGGGGGATGTTGATGTTGGCCATTGCATGGACCTGGTGGGAAAAGTTCTCATTACAGTGAACTCCTGGGTACAGCAGTCCTATCTCGACTGGAGTGTGTTGGTTATAAGTATTGCACCCCACCTTTAGGCTCTTATTATTTTACCACCTCCTTTTCCCAAGTTTTCTTGAGTCTTGGAGTGGGCTGATCAGCGCTGAGCATTCTGGGTCATTGATATTCTGCACTCTTATCGATAGTGGTTTTTCTGCCTCACTAGTCTTCCTGTGAAGTGGTTTTAGAAAGAATAGCACAAACTCAAGGGGTTTTCTGTGGTATTGTGCTACAGAGATTGGTGCTTATGGTCCCCAGAGATTGTCCATGTAACAATTCACTCTAGAGCTGGCATCAGAACCATGCAAAAACACTTGGTACTGACCACATAAGAAACAACTGTTTAGTCAGTCAGTACACAGACAAAGCTGTGTATACTATGAACCTGAGAGTCCTCATTTTCTCAATTACATTATGAGAAGGGATACTCTATTTTCACCTTCTTTTCCTCTGTCGTTGCCTTTTCTTCCTTTACTACCACCTCCTCCTCATCCTCTTGTTCTCCTTTGCCCCCCTTCCTTTGTATTTCTAAGTGTTTTATTAGTTTATGATAATTGTACAAATGAGTTTCAATACTAAGTATTTTGTTGAGACAGGGGTTTCCTGTCATCTTAACATACTTCCAACCTGTTTTCATCAATAGTATAAACTTTTTTCCTCGCTTTGGATGGAAATACTTTATATTCCTTCAGTCTTCTTTATTCTCATGTCCACGGAGTGAATGAAAAGTGATTATTCTTCATGACAGGCCATTCCCTTCCTTCCATACAGCCATATTAATTCTCCTCTAAATGGTGCACTAACTTTTTTTGCATGAGGAAAATCATAACAAATATCTTTAAGTACCTTGAAATCCATTGTAAATAAGAGACAGTGTGATTGCAGAAGGCCAAGAGATAACTGGATATTCAAGCTGCTTAGTACAAAGATGACAGGGGGAGCATCGTGAAAGAGCAGATCTCCCATCTTATCTTTCCAAGTGGGTCTCACATCATCATGTCAGGGATAGATAGAAGGTATTTTTATATGGGAAATGTAGTTATTTTGAATCTGCTATTCCATGATTACTCAATTAAGGTATTCAAAATCTGTACATTTATTTTAAATTTTAATGGGTTAGTGGGAAATACAGAGTAGAATTAACTGCATGAAAAGGAAACATGTAAAAATGTTCAATGACATTTTATTTTAACTTATTTCTCTCTCTCTCTCTCTCTCTCTCTCTCTCTCTCTCTCTCTCTGTGTGTGTGTGTGTGTGTGTGTGTGTGGTGTGTGTGTATCAGAGTACACTGTGTGTACTTGTAGAAGACCAAATGGTGACTTTTGGGAATCATTCTGGATTATTTCTACCGTCTTTTTGCTTTGCTCTGAGATTTCCCAGGTTCTGCACACCAGGGCTGGAAATGCAGGCTGTTGCGATTTCCTCCTGGTGTTTTTGTGTGGGACCTGGTATCCAAACTCAGGACCTTCTGCTTGTGTGACAGAGTCTTAACTTCTGAGTCATCTCTCCAGCCACTCAATGACATTTTAAAATAGCATTTGGCTCAAGGTATACTTAGGTACTAACTTCAGAAAACTTTAAGTACACATGCTGATCCTTCTGCTTAATATATCCTGTTAATAATACTCAGCATTGAATTAATTTTAATTTAGTTAAAACTCACATTTCCATTTTACAAAGTTTCTGATTTCTTGTTTCTCAAAGAACAACACTCCCATCTTTTAGGACTTTAAATCACTTGACTAAATGTATACAAAGAGTGTGTAGATCTTTGTTGTATAGGAGGTTTGTGTTTTATTTTACTTGTTTGATTCAATAATAGTTGAATCTCCATTAGATACCAGGGAACACAAAGCAGACATGGAACACAATACCTTTTTTAGCATTGTGTGTGTGTGTGTGTGTGTGTGTGTGTGTGTGTGTGTGTATCTGTGTACCAGAGAGCACTTGAATGTATGTGACTGTGAAGTTGCATGCACTATACTGCATGTTGCTGAGAAAATCATGTCAAAACAACTTAAGGGAAGAAGGGGTTTGTTCTCTTACGATAGTCTGGTTATAGTTCTTAGTTCAGCTTGGTAGAAAAATGTACACCATCACTAAAGGGCCAAGGGAACTGACCACACCAACTCTACATAACAGCTGAGAGAAGGACGATCCTATTTTCCAGGCCAGTGTGTCTGGCCAAGTGTACACAAGGATGTCCACTTTCTCAACCAGCTCTGTATTTTATTCACCCGTCCAGGAACTAGTCCCAACCACCATGGGCTGGGCCTGTCCCATCAACTAGACAATCTCCTGCAGGTTTGCCCTGGTCTTAACTCAACTACTAATCATCTACAAATGTGCCCAGAGCTCAAACCCTCACCATTAAGTTGATACCTATATCTAACTATGACAGGTCATTTCAGGAATCATCCTAGATTTCTCTACCTCCTTATGGCTTTGATCTGGGGTTTCCCAAGCTCTGCCTTCCAAAGCCATTACCATTTCTTCTGAATTTGTTATGTATAATCTGGGATCTGGATTCAGGGTCTTTTGCTTATGAGGCAAAGGCCATCTTTCATTACTTTTTATGTGTACCTTTCCTGCCTCTTTCAAATTCTTTTTCAAGTCCAATTTCCACACTTATTCTTTCAAAATGCACATCAGGATGCATCACTACCTGAGTAAGTATTTCTAGGGCTCCCTATAAAGAGGATGAAATCTAAACACCTGTTCTATTTTCCAGTTGCATTCCAACCGATGTCTTTTTTTAAACATTTTTTATTATTTCCACTCATACAAACTTAATAGGTACACCAGTTCCCTCCCTCCCTTCTCCTCCCCCCTAGCCCCCTGCTTTCCCTCCCCTCACCCCTTCCTCCCCATACTCCAGTGCCTTCCCCCCCCAATCCCCAGAGAGTCCTTTAATGTGCATGCCAGACTCTCCTCTGGGCCCTCCTCTCCGATGACGTACAAGGACCCAGTGGCATTTCCCTGAACCCTTTCCTGTGTTCCCCTTAAGCATAGGAACACTACTGTGGCTGTCAATCCCTTATCTCCAAGGATCTTGGTGCCTTTAGCAGATGCTAGACTTTGTGAGGTCAATAGTGTGTTGGACATTGTGCAGGGCATGCAAAGTCCAATTATGATTGCTTTAGCCCTAACTTGTGTGGAGTATCTTGCAAATCATTGCTCCTCCCATCCTTTTGCTCTTACACTCTTACCGCCCCCTCTTCCGCAAATTTCCCTGAGCTTCAGGATGGGGAGAGATTAGTCTGGCCTAGTTCTAGATGGTTGATATAGAGTCTCTGAAGTTCTGGATTGTGCCAACTGATGTCTTAACACCACCTGTTTTTTTTTTTTTTTTTTTTTTTTTTTTTACTCTGTTCTTGTGGTTTTAAGGACAGCAATTCTTTTTCTTTCCTCCAACATTTTATTTTTTTTCACAATCATACAAGCTCAGTAAGCACCCCTGTCCTCTCCTTCCCTCCACCCCTCCTCAATTCCCCTTTGTACTTTCCCCCCTTTTTCCCCTTCCTTTTACCCCGCTCTCTCCCTTCCCCTTGCCCAGTACCTCCTCTTCCCCCTTCCATCCCCTGGAGCATCCTTTTTGTGTGAATGCCAAACCTCCCTCTGAGTCCTCCACCCAGTGAGGTGTAAGGACTCGGGGGCATAGTCCAGAGCCCTTTCTTGGGCTTCCTGTTATTATGGGAACTCTATTATGACTGTTGTCATGTTTTGAAATGTGTCCCCCACAGTCTCATGTATTTGGCAAGGTCATGGCACCTTGAGAAGTGGAGCCTTAATGGAAGAAGGCAGTCACAGGGGCGGTTCTTGAGGTGGGTTAGTCCCACTCTACCTCCAGGAGAAGTCTGCCTTTGCAGCAAGCAGTCTTGAAGCTCTCAGCTTTCCAAGATGACTCCAGCCAGCCATACCACCTCAGCTTTGAGAGACTACAGTCTCTCACCTCTGGAACTGTGAACTGAATAAATCTCCCTTTCTCCTTTAAGTTGCTTGACTTTGGGTGCTCTCTCACAGCAATAGTTAAGAGTAACTATTACAACTGTTAATACCTTGCCTCTAAGGATCTTACTACCTGTGATCCATGCTAGGCTTTGGGGGGGGGGTCTTTGACATGTAAAAACAGCAATTCTGCCTTGCCTTTGCAAGGACTGTTTTCTTGATCTTGAATACATTTTTCTCTTTCATTTACTTTTGATCTTGTGAATGGAAAGTCTATTGTAGATGCTTCCCATTGACTATTTTTGTTTCTATTTTTTAAAATAATGAATAAGTTTTTCCTTGCTTTCCAAGTTTGCACTTGTTCTACCCATACTCTGAGATGAGCTGGTGGTGCAAGACAGATGATCATTAGGTATGAAAGGAGGAAGGGCTTATGATGGTCTTCATGAAGAGCACATAATCTAGAAGGTTAATAGGGCATGAAGAAGCTTCAGGGAATGTAGTTAGGCACAGGTGTCAAGTTGACAGTTGAGGGTTTGAGCTCTAGGCACATTTGTACAGAATTAGTAATTGAGTTAAGCCCAGAGCAAATCTGCAGGCGATTGTCTAGCTGATGAGGTAGGCCCAACACATGGTGAGTGGGATGAAGCTCTGGAATAAAATACGGAGAGCTGGTTGAAAAAGTTGGCATGCTTGTGTACACTGGCCAGACACGTTGGTCTGGCAAATAAGGATCATCCCTTTCTCAGCCTTTGTGTAGAGCTGGTGTGGCCAGTTCTCTAGGCTCTGGTGTTTGTATGAGCAATCCTGTCAAGCTGGACTATGAACTATAACTGGACTACCATAAGAAAATAAACCCCTCGTTCCCTTAAGCCGTTTGATGGTCATTTATCAGCAACCATGCAGGCAAACTGCAACAGGGAGTCATCCAACTTTCACTGCCATGACTTATTTCACCACTTATACTTGTCTTAACCACTAGTCTAGTATTTTAAGGGAGAGCTTACCTATAGAGAAGCCTTTATATACTCCTTTAATGAACACATATAGCAAAACTGAATTCCACAGAGAGTGATGAAAAAATAGTGTTGCCTTTGAGAAGGCACATAAGATTCTTTTCCCCATGGAATTTGGAGTTAAGTATGTGAGTTAGAAGATGACCAGATACATTTTTAAAAGGGAGGTTTGCAGAGGAATATTAGTTGTGGCTAGAATATAATAGAATATAATACTATGACTATAATTGCACTGTTTACGATTCTCTGTTACTGTGAGACACCATTCAGTGTCAAGAAGCTTAAGGAAGAAAGGGAGATTTATTCAGCTTACAGTTCCAGAGTGGAGCTATAGTGCATTATGACTGAAAATGCCTAGGCTGGAAGAACCTGGGGTAAGCCTAGGCCATGCCCATCAAGGAGGCTGAGAGCTATAAAACTGCCAACAGCAAAAACAGACCTCTCTTGGAAGTAGGGTGGGACTAATCATCCTCAAAACATACCCCTGTGAAAGCTTTCCTCCAGCAAGACTCCACTTTCTAACGGTGTCACGATTTTCCCAAACAAGTAAAAATTCAAACACATGACCCCATGGGGCACAACTCACATTTCAAACCATGACAAATCTGGTGATCTTTAGCCAGAATCATGGCATTAAGTCCTAACAGCCACACATTCAATAGGCTTTTGCACACGTGATGAGTACAGCAGGATTGTAAACTGCAGGACAGCAGCAACTATTGTATGGATGTTATAGTTAGTCCTCATAGTTCTCAGTACACTTGGCCTCCCTGTCCCAGAGGCACATTTCTGATTCTTCTTCAGCCGTTCAGTGATAACTGGCAACACTGAGCAGTTTCTGTTACATAATCAACTGTGCCCTATATCTAGGAGAACATTATCAGTATTTTACTAACAAATCATAATGAGGTTACTGTAGATATGTGTACTTCTACAAAACCTTCACAGAATTTGTCTTATTAGCATCACCATGGAAGAGGAATAGCTCAAGAATCCCCACATCTTCCTGAAGGACTGATGAAGGTTAACACTTGATGGGGGGGTTCTCTCCTTTAATGGTATATACACTGATGCATGATTCAGGCACATGCCATCAAAGTCAACCCTGAAGAAACTCAGTTGTTCATGCACGTAAAAAGAAGTGAGGATGGAGCTTGGTAGGGGAAAAAGAAGGGTTATAGTGGAAAAAGGATTGGGGAAGGGACCGAAGATTAAGATGTGAAGATGTCATAAGTGCAATTTATTTACTTATGAAACTCTAAAAGAATAGAAATAAAATATTTAAATAACAATAATAAACTTAGTAGGGCTGGTGAGATGGTTCAGTGGGTAAAGATACCTGTATACAAATTTGGAAATCAAAGTTCAATCCCTAGAGCCTACATGGTGGAAGGAGAGAACTAATGTTCAGTGATTGTCCTCTGACTTCCACACATGTTCTGTGGATGATGTGGGTGCACCCTGTCTGTTTCTTTCTTGTTTTTGCTTCCCCTCTCACTCCTGTCTCTCTCAGATAAACAAATTCACTAAAAATGTGCTTCTTGGTTTTATTTTACTACTATTTTAAATTTAAATATTTTTTTTCTATTGAAAAATAATGATTGTACATTTATGAAGTAAAAAGAGATGTTTCACTATATATATATTATATATATATATATATGAATTTGAAACAAATCCATCACCTCACCTATTTATTCACTGTTTACATAAAATATTTAAATCTATAATTTTTCTTAGCAATGTTATTAAATATATCTGCAGTATGCTCATTACAGCATGGTATGCCACAACATATATAGTTGTATTCATAATGACTAAGTTCTAGAAGCACCTCTATTATCTATCATCAAGTGAAGTAATAAGAGACTTTAATAAACACACATTACAGCATGTTACTTAACCTAGAAAAAAAGAGATGCCTGTCATTTCCAACAGCATGGATTAACCTGTGGGACATTTTGTTAAGTGAAATAAACAAGACGCAAAATGATGATTTATATTGCAACTTATAGATTTCATACTGTTGATGGGGCTTGTGATTATTTCTCTTTCCAGAAGTTTCGTTTAATATTCCTTGGTACTGTGTAAACTATCCAGCAAGGAGAAAATCCACAGACCAGTTCTAGTTGTTATATTTTGCCCATGTTCTATGATCTGTTTGTGTTGCATCTTCAGTAATAGGTTTTTACTGACAGTTTTTGGAAAGCAACCAAAAGCAATGACAAAAACCTGTAATGTTTAGGGGCCTTTAAGACCTCTGTGACCAACATTTTACCTGTTACTGTAAACTAGAACAATAACTTAAAAAAGGGAAGGAAATAGATCAATAGGTAAGACAGCCAATAAACCTATAGGTAGGAAGACAATACATCAAACTGTTCTATAGGTAGCTGTTATTATACCCATAGGATGGGAATGAATGTACAGTGGAAATCTTTGGGTGTAAAGCTGGGTGATGCACATATCAGTGGGGTGGACCGAAGAGAGATAACTTGATATACCACTGAGTCTTGAGCCCCCACAGGAGTAGACAAGCCAGAGTGAACCCTCGGATCCATAGAAGTATACAGGCTGAAGGGTGGGAAGGAGTGAGGGAATGGTAAAGGAAGGGAATAGGAGGGAGGGGGAGAGAGGGAAGCTGGGATAAATAGTCAATGTGCTTGTAAAAGTGGAAAAATAAATTAAAAAATAGCAGTCAGTATGTGTTATGTTCATATGCAAAATTGTCAAAGAACAAATTTAATTAAGAAAAAGATAAGAAAAGAAAGGAAAAATGATACTTTATAGTTTTACATCTATGTAGCACTTTAAAGTGTTCATCTCATAAAACAGAAAGCAGGAAGAAGCTTATTAGAGGCAGCTGGGGGAGGGCAGTGTGCAGGAACAGGGTTGGTGATAGCTCAAAGTTGTGAACTCTCAAAACAATTTTTTTAAGACATAGTCTTGCAATGTAGGCTAAACTGCCTCTGAGGTGTGATCCTGCAACCTCAACTCTAGTGTTGTAGAATTACAGGCTTGGACCAGTAAGGATGAGCAATCTGTAAGATCATTGTTTGAGTGTATTTATAATCTAGAAATTTTTTTTTTTTTCTGGTGCTGGGGACCGAACCCAGGGCCTCGTGCTTGCTAGGCACGTGCTCTACCACTGAGCTAAATCCCCAACCCTATAATCTAGAAATTTACATTGGTGTTTTGCAGTGTTTCTTAAGCTGCCATTAACTACTACATATGTTCAGACTACGGTAGGTCAAGAGTCTACTCCCAAATGTTAACAGTCCTTATTTTTCAGGAAATTAATGGATGCCAAAAGTTAAATAATAGGAAAGGTATCTTTTTAGCAAAGCAGATGAATGTTAAATAATAGCCTTTTTTGTGAGAGAGAACAGATGTAAACTAATAAATTATTTCAAAAAATTAAAACTCATTTTGTTTTTATTATTTGATTATTACAGTTATGTAACTATACTCGACTTGAGTAAATATGCTCAATTCTAACGTTGGATTAAACAATTTATAGGTTTTTTTTAAAATACTGGCATTTTTCAATCTGGCATTATTTTCTTCTCTCAGATATGTATATGAACTAAGAGGAAGCATTCTGTTAAAATTATAATAGAGCCCTAGGCAACGACATAAATAGGCAACATAAATCCAATGAAAATTAATCATGAAATTTAAAATACACAAGGGAGGCTATTATAGTTGTGAGAAAAACACCTTGGTTTCCTCAGTGCAATCATAATAAAATACTTTAGTGTATACTAGTAAAGTATATCCAGGTTCTCAAAACTTAATAGTCTTTGATTTATTTTAGCATAGAAACAAATAATTTATTTCCCACTTAGTATTTCCCTGTAGAAAAATAAAACAGTTCCTCACTCAATCTCTATGTTTTGAGTGGGGGTTATTATACTTATATAATTATTATCTTAATGTCAAGATTCCTGGAGACTACAGTCCCAGAGGTTTCCAAAGCCTTTCATATATTAAGGCAAATATTCCTCTAATACAAGGCTATGATTCTAGGGTTAAAACATTTTGCCAGCATGACTGAGATCAATTGAGAAAAGTGTACACTATGATGTCAAAATTAAAACTATTGCATTATTGCTCTTCCAGTATGAATGCATTCAAAACCACTTGAAAAAGCAGGACTCATGAGATTCACGAAGTCTGCAAGTCATGTGGCTTTGCTGCAGATTTGGGCATCATTAGAAATTCCAATATGAACCTTAGAGAGTATAATGATTGCAGAGAAGGGAAGACCATCAATTGTCAAGTTCTCAGGGGGAAAATGAAGATTTATCACATCAGCAGCCCTTGCAGGTGAAAGATGAATGGAGTAGTTTAGTTTTGGTCTAGAGAATTTAGAGAGAAAGAGAAACTAAGCCTCTGGAGTCTGTGGAGAAGGAGCTGGGATTTAGCAGCTGAAAAATAGACCACAGTGGCATGGATTTCAGGAATTTTATTCTTATTTCAGTTATAATCAGAAGCCATGAATGAGTCTAGGGTGGATTTCTTTTGAGAGAAGCAATTTATATTTGAAACATTTCACTAACATTTCATTCACCAATTTATGTCTTTGGAAATAGTTAACAATGTATTGCTTAACCATCTATTGTATATTTATAGTTAATTAAATGTTATTTATTGGGCTCAAAGGAGAGTCTGTTCATACGTTTAAGTAATTTAAATTGAAAACATAATGAATTGCATTTCAGTGAATTACTATAATAATTGATATATCAACATTTTCGTACTATAGAGTGGAAAGGAACATACCTTTCAAAATGGAGAGAAAAGACATAAAGACAGGGTGGTACTTTAATGAAACTTTTCAAACCAGTTGAATGTGTGTTGTAAACTGCATGTGCCTATGGACAGAACAAATTAGCCAACAAGTACAAGCCTGAAAGTTTTCACAGAGCACAATGGAAGCACATACACATTTAAAATAAAATTGGAAGGACTGAATAGATGGTTTCAGGGGTTAAAACTCTGTTTCGCAAGTAAAAGGTCTTGAGTTCAGATCCCAGGTCCCACAGAAAAATGCCAGGCGGAAAAGGTGGCAGCCTGCACTTAGGCCCTGATGGGCAGAGCCTGGGAAATCCCAAAGTGAAACAAGAAGGATGATTCTTAAAGTCACTCTTGGTCCTCCACAGGGACACACAGTGCCCTCTCTCTCTCTCTCTCTCTCTCACATACACACACACACATACACACACACACACACACACACACACACACACACACACACACACACACACGGACACACACTAAATTAAAAAGATAAAATTGATGGATGATCCTATTCCTAGAAAAGAGGAATTCTAATGATATCGTTTATTAAAAGAGATTTCAGAAAAGCTATTTTTAATAAAGAGAAAAAATGTTACATTTAATAATAGTTACAACAGAGAATTAAGGATGCTTGAGTTTTTGGTCAGCACACTCATTTGACAATATTTATTCTTGAGCAAGGCATCCTGGAAAGGAGCTACTGTGGCATAAGTTAAGTTTTCTATGAAACATTTCAAATGATGGACAGTTCTAACCAGATAGATGCACTTTCTCTGATAATTACTGTTCAGCTCCTCCTTCGCTCCTTTGTATTTAACATACAGAACTGCCAGCACTACTTCATGATGTAATTCATGCAAAGGACACTTAGCTCTACACAAATGGAACAGTTTCAGGGACCCATGCTCTGCACCGGTAACCTATCTCTCTGCTATCCAAGTGTGTCACGTCTTGGGATACAAACTTTTGCTTGTGAAATCATTGAGCTGGTCAAATCAAAGGCAGCCATCCTTAATCCCAGAAGAGCTACTTAGAAGAAATAGTTCTTGAATTCTTGATAATATTTTCATTTTAATTTTGTAATATTTGATAAGGGCAATAGTTTCATTAATTTATTACATTTGTCAAGTGTGTTGTGAAAGGCAATATACATATAGCACAAAAGCAGAATATATCATGAAGATACACCTCAATAACTTTCAAGAGGGAACATTTCCAGTTATCTATCTACAATGTAATTTCTAACAATAAAGAGTACTCTCCTCAGTGTTTTGCTGCTGAATAAATATGAGCTGACATTTTCATTGTTAAATATCTAGGTATAAGAATTTCTGTATTAAAGGGGAGGCTTTTGCTTAGCTTCAGAGCATAACATCAAGGCATATTTTAACATTAGTTGTTTAGTTTTCCATTCTTTCTGTGAAGGGAAGTTCTCTTTGCATGTGCTCTTGGCAACCTTCTTACAGTCATATCATTCTGACACAATTTTCTTCAATTGACACACTTCATACATTTGCATGCAATATTTACATACAAAATGGTTACTGACATTTTTTGACATATGCTTACATCATGACTGTTTGTTTAGTGTGTGTTCTACCCAGATGTTTCCCCCAGAGGCTGCACTCTGATGGCCTTTCAGTTCTCTTTTTATGGCTTCATCAAGGGACCTGGGGAAAAGGGACATCTCATCTGTAATCCTTACAAGTTTTTGTCTATATGCTTTTGTATATTTAGTGCCTTTTAAGTACTAAGAATTTTATATGTCTTATCATTTTTCCCCAAAAAAATTTACATTAATGAGAAACAGAGGGTAATGATAGAGGGGAGGAAAGGAAGAGAGAGAAGATGAAGAAAGGAAGGATAAACAAGATAAGGGGGAAGAAGGGGAGGTGAGAGAGAAGATTAATAATATGATCAAGGTTAACGTCAAAGATGGAGTGTCAATGGTCAATTAATCTGATCTTGGAAATATAGCAATGTCTTCTGTGGTAGTATACAGCTGATGCACTCTTTGGAAATGTATAACCATCAAGTTAATGGATTTTGTAACTTTGCTTAATATATCTTTCTCTGAGACTGCTTAGTTATATTTTATAAATTATTCTAATCAGTAAATGTGGATTTATACAAATGCCTGACACATAGTCTACTCTTCCCCTGGGACCTATGTTTCTCCCTTTCATAGGTTCTTATTCTAGTGTACAGTAACAGGAGTGTGTTCCATTCTGACAAGCCGGCTGTAAACAGATCAGAAAACTGTCGAGTATTTCCTGTATCCATGCCACTATTACACTGATGATCACCTGTTACCATGATAGTTATTGCAACTTGCAGATTTCACAGACTGATGAGAGCTTTGATTGCTTTTCTCCCCCAATAGCTTCCACAGTACTTTCTGATACAGCGTAAGCTATCTAGCAAGGAAGAAACAAGTGCCTCTTTCCATGGCCTAGTAAAGTAACATAAATATAGGACAAAGACTTGCCTAACCAATACATTTGCATAAGGACAGTATGCATTCATCCTTGATTCATTCTGTGCAGTACCTGGGTGCTGCTTTAGTATCTCTTCTTCCCAACTTTGTATTGTCTGAAACATTGATGCCCTCTTAGGTTCATGTATGTGGTTTCCTTCCACACCAGAATGCTAACGTTTTTAATAAACTTTAAAAGAGTTGTCTTGTTCTTTACTTAAAGTTGATGTCTTTCCTAGGATTAAAAATATGGGCTTAATTTTTCTGTATTGCTTAATAAAGTCTTTGTCAAGATGTGTGATAACCTGTGGATGGTTACTATTTACATATGATTTAGGTAGGAGCTCAGCATTTCTGAAATTTCTAGAAAAAAATTCCTCCACAATCTAAATACATAAATGACAGGAAAATTATTTGTGTCTATTTTGGACTAGCTGTCTTATTTTGCCTTATTTTGTTCAATGCAAAAATGGTCAAGGTGGCTAGTGCTATTACACAGATAAGCGATTAGGTATTAAAGAGGGCAAAAATCATAACTTACAGCATATATGTGGGAAGAGAATTACAAGATCAATCCCATGCCAGCATCTTGCCCTGTTATTTTCAAGACGCAATCCTGTACTGCGACATAAGAGACTTTGTAAGTAAGGCATATATTAGTATATGGATATATGAATCTATTCCACTAATCAGAAAGAAGATGGCATAATGGTATATGAAAGATTCAGATTTGGACCTTTTAATTGCTTATGTCTAATACTTGTGAGAACATTAAACTTAACCACAATGCTGTTTTTCTCATGTGCAAAACGGCAATAATAATTACAACATAGTTTGAACTATGTATGAAATAACAATATATGTATGAAGCAATTAAGTGCTTAGTAATGAGTAGCTTTTAAAGAGCATGCAAAACTATTGTCTAAAAGTGTTTACAATGAACTTTAACATATTTAAAAACTGTAAAAGACCTGCCTACAAGCAGTAAAGGTAAATTTAAAATTAAGTCATGGTTTACTATTGCACTGTTTCTCATAAACGTAATTGGGATGGGCTGACAACCACTAAGAGATTTAGCATCCTTGAAAAAGCAAATGATTATTAACTGTTATAGGTCTCAGTATAACCACAATTGCATTTGTTCATCAATTAACAATGTCCACTTTAATTCTCTGTTTTCATTTTCTTCTGCATCTATTAAGTGTTACAAATTTTGTGTAACAGCCAGCCGGGGAAAGGAAGAGGATTTCAGCAGTGTGTTTGAATTACTGAATCATTTTTAATAAAATTCATTAACCTGCATATGATTCTGACACACCTGTGATGCAAGATTACTTACTTGAGTTCCTTTTGTAAAGCAATCCAATAATCCAATATGTACAATAAAGTAAACAAAAATATTAATGCAAGGATCAAAGGGATTCATCAAGGATAGAAGAATGCTTCAGCCCGTTAGTGATGCAGTTCAAAACTGACTAGGATTAAGTTTACTAATTGTTGCAATTACCATTTCAAGATCACAGGGGCTTCAACAGTTCAGGTTTCAGAAAAACACAGGAGTGTTTTTCTTTGCTTGTTTCTTTGTTTGTTTTTTAATTTTGTGTCTTCCTTTTACATTGACATATTTTTCATGGTGATCTTTAGAGTGTGTGGCCTTCTTAGTTTTACCTTAGTCATGAGCTCTAGTAGGGAGAAACACCATATTAACTTTAGTCTGCAGAACTAATCTGTACTCCCTCCACAGAGGAAGATACAAAGTTAAATTTGGAAATAAATAAAAGACTTCTAGTCTCTGGAAAGAATGATAAGCCCAATGAATCCAATTAGCATTTAAAAATCTATTTTTATCCTAGAAATTAACTATTAAAGCAAAATATATGCAAAGAAATAGTTTCCTCCTCTTCATGTAAATGAAAATTTGGTGAAAGTATTTTCTGAACTGCAATAAAGTAATTTTGAATTTTATTAAACATCAATGGCCACTCTATGACAAATTTATTTTTTGGCATTTATCTATAAATGGCACATATGGCTCAGGGCAGCTTTTTGCACGTTCGCCATTGTTCTTATGATAGAGCTATATATCAGTACATTTGTATTTATGTGTGTTGAAATTTAATAATGTTTAATTTTCACACATTGTTATATCATGATTGTGACCACATTCACCCCTGCTACTCTTTCCTCTCCATCCCTCCAGCTAATCTCCTTTCTCTTAATATACTGCACATGCATATCCACCCACATATGTGGTTGTGTGAGCATACATGTATGCATACACATAAGATCTAGGTTCCATTTATGAGATAAAATGAAGTGTTTTGTGACAGGTACGAAACATCAATAACATTTTTCCTTATTTTACTTAACATGATGATCTTCAGTTCCATCCTTTTTCCCACAAGTAACACAATTTCATTCTTCTCTTTGGCTTAGTATATAAATAAATATTCTTTCTTTCTTCTTTCTTTTTCTTTCTTTCTCTTTCTCTTTCTTTCTTTCTTTCTTTCTTTCTTTCTTTCTTTCTTTCTTTCTTAAATAATTTTTTAAAATTTTATTATTTATTCAATTGTGCGTATATGCATGTGTACGCATGTGTGGGTATGTATGTATGTGTGTGTAGAACCACGGACGAATTCGGGAACCACCATGGACGCCTCCACCTCCTCCTTGTTTACTCTGCCCAGGGATTCACAGGCTCCGACCTACCAGGACCGGAAACGCAGGCCGCCCCCGCTTCCGCCTGGCGTCTATACGTGGGGTCTAGGATCCGAACTCAGGATCTTCTGCCTGCAAGGCAGAGGCTTAATCCCTGAGCCACCTCTCCAGCCCTCTCTCTTTCTTTCTTTCTTTCTTTCTTTCTTTCTTTCTTTCTTTCTTTCTTTCTTTCTTTCTTTCTTTCTTTCTTTCTTTCTTTCTTTCTTTCTCTTCCTTCCTTCCTTCCTTCCTTCCTTCCTTCCTTCCTTCCTTCCTTCCTTCCTTCCTTCCTTTCTTCCTTCTTTCTTTCTCCCTCTCTTTTTTTTATTTTTCTGCAGCATCCTAATGTGTAGCATTCTACCTCACTCAAGCTTTCAGTCCCTGGGATTAGACAATTGCTTTATAAGTATAATTTTTTTTTAACGGTAGACAAGAAGTTTATTAAAGCAACTTAGCAAGATTATTGACATAAAGCTAATTACATATTTACTGAAAAATCAAAAAAATTAAAAATACTAAAAACAATAACAAAAATATCATAAAATATCAGAATAAACTCAATAAAAATTAAAAAGATCTACCAACCAAAAAAGCATCACAGAGGAAAACTTTGGAAGACTGGAATAATTAAAGACTTTTTTCATCAATTCAAATACTCGATACTTTTTTTTTTATTGCTCATATTTCTTTTTTTTTTTTCAGCTCATACAAACTTATTAGGTACACCAGTTCCCTCCCTCCCTCCTCCTCCCCCCGTACCCCCTGCTCCCCCTCCCCACCCCTCTCCCTCCCCATCCCCCAGTGCCTACCACCCCAATTCCCAGAGAGTCCTTTCTTGTGCATGCCTGATTTTCCTCTGGGTCCTCCTCTACGATGACGTACAAGGACCCAGTGGCCTTTCACGAACCCTTTCCTGTGTTCCCCTTAGGTATAGGAACACTGCTGTGGCTGCCAATCCTTTGCCTCCAAGGATCTTGGTGCCTTTAGCAGATGCTAGACTTTGTGAGGTCAACAGTGTGTTGGACAATGCGCAGGGCATGCAAAGTCCAATTATGATTGCTTCAGCCCTAACTAGTATAGAGTATCTTACATATCATTGCTCCTCCCATCCTTATGCTCTTACACTCTTACCGCCCCCTCTTCCGCAAATTTCCCTGAGCTTCAAGATGGGGAGAGACTAAGCTGGCCTAGTTCTAGGTGGTTGATATAGAGTCTCTGAAGTTCTGGATTGTGGTTTGTTGATTTTCTTTTGCAGTTTTGCTGCTCCTGCAATGCCCTTCACTCCATCCGGGTGGGCATTGTATGTTACCCCCTGGCCAGAGACAAAAAGCTGTTAGAGTCTTGTGATAAAAGCACATTCAAAGGTAGATGTAATAAAAGTGGGAAACCACAGTGAGGGAGGGGTCTATCACCCATTTGCAAAATTGTTACTTTTTATCTGCCAGACTATATGCCCTCCTCTTCTGGTGAGATCACTCCCCCTCAATAGTAAATGATCAGGAACAAAAGTCTGTGAACTTAATCAGATGTCTCATTACTTATTTGGGTCCTTGGTGGAGGCCTATTTTCTCTGCTGTAACATGGTCCCTTCTCTCCTTCTTTCTGGTGTGGCCCTCCTACCCCATCCCTCCTGTTCATAATCCTTGGAATTACTGTCTCTAGGTGGGCTGGGTGGGTTTGGTACTAGGAGCCACCTATTAGGGAGTACATACGGCGCTTAATTTTCTGGGTCTGGGATACTTCACTTAATATAATTGTTTCTAATGACATCCATTTCCCGGCAAATTCCAGTAATTCATCATTTTTGATGGCTGAGTAGTACTCCATTGTATAGATGTACCACCTTTTCCTTATCCACTCGTCAACTGTTGGACATTTGGGCTGATTCCATGACTTTGCTATTGTAAACAGTGCTGCTATGAACATGGTTGTGCTTGTGCTATCGAGGTGAACCTCTGCTGTATGGGGGGTTATTCCCAAAAGTGGAATAGCAGGGTCATATGGCATTTCAATCTTGAATTTCTTTAAGAATCTCCAGACGGCTCGCCAGAGTGGCTGGCATTCCCACCAGCAATGTAGGAGAGTTCCCCTCTCTCCACATCCTTTCCAGCATTTGTCGTTGTTAGTATTGTGGATTTTTGCCATCCTGACCGGGGTGAGATGATATCTCAGGGAAGTTTTGATTTGCATTTCCCCGATGGCTAAAGAAGTGGAGCATTTTTAAAGATATTTTTTAGACATTTTAATTTCATCCCAGGTAAAGTTTCTTTTAAGTTCCAGGGCCCATTTTTTAATTGGGCCATTGGTTTCCTTGGTGTTTAGTTTTCTAAGTTCTTTGTGCACTCTGGACAATAGAGCTCTATCAGATATGTGGTTAGTGAAGATTTTCTCCCATTCTGTGGGTTGCCTTTGAGCTCGCGTTACAATCTCTTTATCTGAACAGAAGCTCTTTAATTTCACAAGATCCCAACTGTTGAGAGTTGGTAGCAGTGACTGTGCCATTGGATGTCTGTTTTGGAACTGTTGGCCTAGCCCAATCAGCAAGAGGGAGTTCCCTATCCTTTCAGCTATGGTTTTTATAGTCTCTGGCCTGATATCAAGGTCCTTGATCCATTTGGAATTAAGTCTTGTACATGGTGACAAATACGGGTCCAGTTTTAATCTTCTGCATGTGGAGATCCAGTTTTGTCAGCACCATTTGTTGAAGATGCTGTTCTTTTTCCATTGGATCCTTTGGGCCCCTTTGTCAAAGACCAAATGGCTGTAACTTTGTGGGCTTATATCTGGGTCTTCAATCCTTATCCATTGATCTGTGTGTCTATTTTGGAGCCAGTACCAGGCTGTCTTTACAACTATGGATTTGTAGTATAGACTAAGGTTTGGTATGGTTATACCTCCAGCTTTTTTTACTCCAGTTTTTGTTACTCAGGATTGTTTTTGCTATCCTGGGTCTTTTGTGCCTCCATATGAACTTTGAGATTGTTTGGTCAACTTCTTTGAAGAATTGCTTTGGGATTTTGATTGGTATAGCATTGAATCTGTATATTGCCTTTGGTAGGATGGTCATTTTCACGATGTTGATTCTGCCAATCCAGGAACAAGGGAGGTCTTTCCACCTTCTGGTGTCTTCTGCTATTTCTTTCTTTAGGGTTTTAAAGTTTTCATTGTAAAGGTCTTTTACCTCCTTAGTTAGGTTTATACCAAGGTATTTCATTTTTTTAGGGGCTATAATAAATGGTATTGTTTCTCTCAAGGCCTTTTCACTTCTTTCATTCTGGGCATATAGAAAGGCCTCTGATTTTTGCACATTTATTTTGTATCCTGCCACCCTGCTGAACTTCTCAATTAGTTCCAGGAACTTCCTGGTGGAGTTTTTGGGATCACTCAGGTATAAGATCATGTCATCTGCAAATAGGGGTAGCTTGACTTCTTCCTTGCCACTTTGAATCCCTCTTATGTCCCTTTCTTGTCTTATGGCTTCAGCTAAGACTTCAAGTACAATATTGAATAGAAGTGGTGAGAGTGGACAGCCTTGTCTAGTTCCTGATCGAAGTGGGAATGCTTCCAATTTTTCCCCATTGAGCATAATCCTTGCTGTGGGCTTGTTGTATATAGCTTTTATTATATTGATAAAGGTTCCTTCCATTCCTACTGTCTCTAGCATTTTGATCATAAAAGGCTGTTGGATTTTGTCAAAAGCTTTTTCTGCATCTATCGAGAGTATCATGTGGTCTTGGACTTTGGACTGGTTTACATGATGAATTACATTTATTGATTTGCGTATGTTGAACCAACCTTGTGTGCCGGGGATGAAGCCTACTTGGTCCCCATGAATGATCTTTTTAATATGTTTTTGAATCCGATTTGCTAAGACTTTGTTGAGAATCTTTGCGTCTGTGTTTATCAGGGAGATCGGCCTATAGTTTTCTTTTTTAAGCGAATCTTTATTAGGTTTTGGGATTAAAACGATATTAGCTTCATAGAAGGAATTTGGTAGTGTTCCTTCCTTTGCTATTTGATGGAACAGTTTAAGGAGTATTGGTGTTATTAACTCCTTAAATGTCTGGTAGAACTCTGTGCTGAATCCATCTGGTCCAGGACATTTTTTGGTGGGAAGATTCGAGATTACTTCCTCAATTTCCTTATATGTTATGGGACTATTTAAATAATTCACAACTTCCTGATTCAATTTAGGTAAGTTGTGTTTACTTAGAAATTCATCCATCTCTTTTGTGTTGTCAAACTTCACAGAGTATACGTTTTTGAAATATGATGTTATAATTCTCTGGATTTCTTGGGTATCAGTAGTGATAACTCCATGTTCATTTCTAATTTTGTTAATTTGGGTTTTCTCTCTCTTGCTTTTGGTTAGTTTAGCTAGGGGTGTATCAATCTTATTGATTTTTTCAAAGAACCAGCTTTTTGACTGGTTGATTTTTTCTATCGTTTTCTTAATCTCGATTTCAGATATTTCTCCCCTTATTTTGCTAATCTCCTCTCTTCTACTACTTTTGGGATCAGATTGCTCTAGTTTCTCTAAAGCTTTAAGCGACATTGTTAAGTTGTTTATTTCTGATGTTTCCATTTTTTTGACGTAGGCATTAAGAGCTATGAACTTACCTCTTAGAACAGCTTTCATTGTGTCCCAGAGATTTTGGTAAGTTGTATTTTCGTTATCATTCACTTTCAGGAAATCTTGAATTTCCTTTTTAATTTCTTCCTGAATCCAGTTCTCATTCAGCATCATAGTGTTAAGTTTCCAGGAGTTAGTGTATTTTCTCTTGTTTGATGTGTTGTGGATGTCCAGCTTTAGGCCGTGATGGTCTGATAGGGCACAGGTTAGAATTTCAACTTTCTTGTATATGTGTAGATTCATTTTGTGGCCCAATATATGATCTATTTTGGAGAAAGTTCCGTGTGCTGCTTCTCAGAAATGTGTATTCTTTGGTACGTGGGTGAAAAGTTCGATAGAGATCTGTAAGGTCCATTTCTTTCAGGGTTTGATTAAGTTCCAAAGTGTCTCTGTTAAGCTTTTGACCTGTTGATCTATCCCATGTTGAGAAGGCGGTGTTGAAGTCCCCAAGAATTATCGTTTGGGGATTGATTTCTTGCTTTAGACGCTGTAGAGTTTTCTTAATGAATGTGGAGGGGCCCATATTGGGTGCATATATGTTCAGTATTGTGAAGTCTTCCTGGTGAATTGTACCTGTGACTAAAATGTAGTATCCATCCGTGTCTCTTATAATTTTCTTTGGTTTGAAATCCACTTTGTCTGATAGCATAATGGCTACCCCTGCCTGTTTTCTGCTTCCATTTGCTTGTAGAATTGTTGACCAGCCTTTTATTTTTAGAGCGTGCCTATCTTTTGTGGTGAGATGGGTTTCCTACAGGCAGCAGATTGATAGATTGTGACTTTTAATCCATGTTTGTAATCTGTGTCTCTTGATCGGTGAATTAATTCCATTTAGTGTTATAATGGAGAAACTATTGTTAATTCCAGACATTTATTATGTTTAGTAGCTTTTATAAGTATATTGCTCTGTTTTTAATGATGTTATACTTGCCTTCTGTTCTCCTGGATATGCCTGTTTTTTTCTTCACGCTTGAGTATCATTTCTAGCATTTTTTGAAGGCCTGGTTTGGTGGCCATGTATCCCTTAAAGTTGTCTTTGTGCTGGAAAGTTTTCTTTCTCCCTCGATCATGACTGATAGTTTTGCAGGGTAAATCAGCCTGGGTTGACATTTTTGCTCATTCAATACTTGAAGTATGTCTCTCCAAGCTCTTCTTGCTTTTACTGTTTCGACTGAGAAGTCATTTGTTATTTTAATAGGTTTACCTTTAAAAGTGACTTGTTTTTTCTCCCTTGAAGCTCTCAGCACCAGTTCTTTATCTTGAATGTGGAGTGTTTTAACTATTATTTGCTGCGGCGTGCTTCTGTTTTGGTCGTATCTGTTTGGGGTGCGGAATGCCTCTTGTATATGGATGGGCCTCTCTTTTTTTAGATGAGGAAAGTTTTCCTTGATGATCGTTTGAAAAATTTCCTTAGGGGTGGTATTTTGAGATTCTTGCTCTGGTATTCCATGAATACGCATGTTAGGCTTTTTCAGGGTGTCCCATATCTCTTGGATATTTCTCTCATGTATCTTTTTGGCTTTAACAAACTCTTCCATTGAGCTGGTTAGTATTCCCACTTTATCTTCAAGGTCTGAAATTCTGTTTTCTGCTTCGTTAGTTCTGTTGATAACACTCTCTGTGGCGTTCTGGGTTGAAGATAACTTGTCTTTTAGCTCAGTTTTAAACTCTGCTTGAGTTTGTTTTAACTGCTCTATGCCACTTTTTGTTTCTTGCACTGTTTTTCTCAACTCCTCCAGATGTCTGTTGTGTTCCTCTTCAAAGCGATTGATTTGATTATGTAATTCCTCCCTGATTTCCTCTTTCATAGTATTGAACATGGTAATGATCATATTTTGAAAGTCTTTATCCTGAGTGGGGCTTTCTTGGCCTTTTTCCGTGGATTTGTTCTTGTTGGAGTCTAACATTATGGGATTAATTTCTTCAGTGGGAAATTTGTTTACTTGATTGTTGCTTCTCATGGATTTGCACTTTGACTTTGGCATTGTCATTTTAACTCTTAAGATCTCTCAATTTCACTAAACTGAATTATTTGGCCTGGGGTCCTGGTGGGCAGGGCGGGCGGAGACTTACCTAGGTGGTGGGGTGAGGCCCGGCTGGACTGCGCGCGTCCCCACCGGTGGAGCGGGGTGGGGTGCAAAGGGGGGATGTTGGCGATGGGGTGGAGCTATTTAACCCGAGGGCAGCTGGGGCGGGGCCCGGGCGCAGGGGGAGGTCCTCCCCGTCCCTCGGCCCCGCGCGCGCGGCTCCGGCTGGATGGTGGGAGTCGGAGCCGGGTCCCTGTGGGCCGACCTGGGGTCCTGGTGGGCGGGGGGGGCGCGGGGGGGGGAACTCACCAGCTAGGGCGCGGGGTTGAGGCACGGCTGAACCGCGCGCGCGTCCCGACCTGCGGAGCGGGGTGGGGTGCAAAAGCGTATAAGGGGTATAAGTATAATTTAAAGAAAACATATTATGAAGCTATTGATATAAGGAAAATTTGGAACTGCTCATTTCTCTGAATGTGCATGAATTTATGGGTACACAACTAAACACAGATATGCATGTGTTTTTATGACCTTACATGTACATTTTTTGAGGATATACTTGAACAAATTTGCCTAAAATTTTTTTAAACTTCCTGCCCATAGAGCTGTGCTAGGAAATATGACCCAGTTTTTCTAATTAACATTCATGGAGTTTAGTGACTGAATCTTCACAAAGCATATTGAAAATGTAGCCTTAATTGTTTACACCTAGTTCTGCTTCTATTTTTTTTTTATATTGGCATTTAGAAGCCCTCAGGGATGTATTTATCTGCATGAAGAGGACTTGCCATCATGGTTAGATAACGATTTCTTCCTTGTTCTGAAGATTTATTATCACAGAAAACAAGCCGGTATTTTGCTAATGATTAAAATAATAAAATTAATGCAAGCTCATTTTATGAAAGTGAAAAACACTGAAAGATTTGAAGATGACAAATATTCACACAGTTTCCCATTTAATCCAAGTAAAGTCACAAATAATATTTTGAGGAGTCTTAAATTGATTTTATGTTTAAAATATTGAAACTAAAATTTACATAAATTTCCATACTGACTTTTAAAACTAATCTTATGCCATAATCTTTTTCAAGGTTTTGTAAAGTACACATAAGCATCATTGTAACAGATAGGTTTCAATTAGAGAGGAACCATGTATACAGTTCAGTGCCTCTGCACATATTAGGTATGTAATGAGAATTTATTCCTATGTAGCTGGCAAAGCAGGGGAAGCAGTTTTTATGAAGCTCTTGTTCTAAGTTGCTGAAGGAGTCTGAAGCCAGCCCACAGTTGAGAAAGAAAACATAGTAGCCACGTAGATAGAAATAAGGACCAGTTAAACTCCCAGAAAAGGAGCTGGAGCAATAGAGGTCCTCCATTGCTCTCTAATGACTTCCAAGTCTCCAACATGGATACTGCAAATGTCCTACAAGAAGTGTGTTCTGCCTCAAAGCAAAACGTATATTTAGTTCAGACGCTGAAGAAGCTGATGGAGAGGACTTGCTGACATGACTACTGACCCAGGCCCAAGGAGACAACTTAGTGTAAATTTTCTTGGCTCTTCCCCAATGCATGTCAATGCCTCATTTTGCCTTATGCATCTCATATAAAAATGAAATTAAAGAGCTTCTGTTCAACAAAAGATATTGTCAATGGAGCAAAAAGACAACCCCCAGAATGGGAGAAAATCTTCACTAACCACACATCTGATAGATGACTGATAATGTGCAAAGAACTCAAAAAATTAAATACTAAGGAGGTAAACAGCCCATTTAGAAAATGGGCGTTGGAATTTAAAAGAAAATTTTCCTAGGACAAAATTGAAATATCCAACAAATATTTTAAACAATGTTCCATCTCCTTAGCCATCAGGGAAATGCAAATTAAAACCACCATCAAATATCATCTCACTCTGGTCAGAATGGCTAAAATCCAAAACACATACAACACAAATGCTGAAAAGGATATGGGGAGAAGGGAACCCTCATATATTGCTGGTAGGAATGCCAACTTGTACAACCACGCTGGAAATCAGTATGGTGGTTTCTAAAAAAAACAAAAAATTGAAATGCCATATGATCCAGATGGATTATTATTCAGCCATAAAATTGAATTGATGAAATTTGCTGGTAAAAGGATGGAGTTGGCACATCAGGAACCCTCAAGGATGGAGTTGGAAGAAGTTATACTGAGCGAAGTATCCAAGCACAGAAAGTCAGATGTCGCATGCTCTCCCTTAACCTAGCACCTAGGAACCTTGCACCAAACCCTTATAATGGCATGCTCAAGGGGCAAATCTCTATAATAGTCATTATAACTGCAAAGTAACATAACTAGGGGGTTAGGGAAAGAAGACTCCAAGAGAATGGAGACAAAAGAACACAGTTAAATAGATAAATAAAACCATTTTAAGAAACATCTGATCCTGGGGCTGGAGAGGTGGCTCAGGGGTTAAGCCTCTGCCTTGCAGGCAGAAAGTCCTGAGTTTGGATCCTAAGACCCCACGTATAGACGCCGGGCAGAAGTGGGGGCGGCCTGCGTTTCTGGTGCTGGTAGGGTGGAGCCTGTGAATCCCGGGGCAGAGTAAACAGGAGGTGGAGGCGTCCATGGTGGTTCCCGAATTCGTCCGTGGTTCTACACACACACACACACACACACACACACACATACATACACATACGTGCACATACGCAAACCACGCACAATTGAATAAATAATAAGAAAAAAAAATTGAAAAAAAAAAAAAAAAGAAACATCTGATCCTGTTCCCTGTCAGTTTCCTCCATTTCCACTGTTGTTCACGCTGGTTTACAGGGCTGGGCATGTGTTCCTTGTCATGGGGGGTAGGATTAGAGGTTAGTAAGCACTGACTATTTACCTGAAGGCTAACCCTACTCTCTCTACTATTTCCTATTCCTGATCCTCCCTCTCCTTTAAGCCTTTTCTTATATAAAGACCCTTTTTCTTTAAAAAAAAGATTTTTATTTTTGGATAGAAGAGGATCTCAACGTGCAGACAAGATGTAGCGTAGTGCAGTGGAAGACCAGTGAAGTTGACAGAAACCTCCAATCAGGGGCTGGAGAGGTGGCTCAGGGGTTAAGCCTCTGCCTTGCAGGCGGAAGGTCCTGAGTTCGGATCCCAGATCCCACGTATAGACGCCAGGCGGAAGCAGGGGCGGCCTGCGTTTCTGGTCCTGGTAGGGCGGAGCCTGTGAATCCCGGGGCGGAAGGAGATGGAGGCGTCCATGGTGGTTGCCGAATTCGTCCGTGGTTCTACACACACACAGACACGCGCGCACACACACACAATTGAATAAATAATAAAAAAAATTAAAAAAAAAAAAAAGAAAAGAAACAGCCAATCAGAATGCAGAGTACCAGCGACACTACAATGTTCACCCAGAATCAGGCCAGGCATATCTCTCCTCATCCTAAGGATCATGGAACCTTGTGGGGGGGGGGCATAAGAATGTTAGAGCCTAAAAAATGGGGATGTCCACCACTGGACAAAACACTCCACTTGAGATAGGGCTGCTCCAGTCAGAAACTCACTGCAATGAGACTTTACCTGAACTACATAATGGCTGCCATATCAACAAACTCCCATGGACTAGAAAAGATCTTAGGAGAAATACTTTCAATCAGTAGGAAACTCAGGGGTAGGTTAGACAGGTGAAGGGGAGTGCCCCTATCAATGGGTGTGCCCAAGGAAAGGACGCTTGGTCTGCCACAGAGGCCTGAACTTCCATTAGTGCAGATGATCTAGAGGGAACCCCAAGATGTATAGAAACAGAGGGATGGGGGTATGTGGATCAATGAAGGATGGGTGAGAGGGAAGGAATAGGGAGGGAGAAAAGGAAGGAGGAAAGGGAGGGGGAAGGAAGGGTCAGGGATACTAACTCATTGTGTTTGTAAAACCAAAAAAAATAAACAAAAATATATTTTCAGACACTTCTCAGAAGTATACAGAAATACTAGGAAATTAAAAGCCTCCTTAAATGGGCACCATCCACAGAAATAATTTCCATCTCTGTGTCTACCAAATATTTTATGTAGTAACAACTATATTAGGTACTACCATATTCAATTATTGGCTATTTCAAAATAGAAATGACTTTTTTTTTGTACACTGTCTCTAAAGATCCTGGTTTTGTACATTTGCTAATTGCTGAAATCTCCTAATTCTCCTACTTTCATATCTGCCTAACTCTGCTTTCATTCAGGATCCGGTTCAAGTGTGAAGGTCGAGCAGAAGTGTGTGCTGATTTGCTGGACTCATTTTTGGTCCTCTTCTGTGCTCTGAGGTGCTCCAACTCAGTTCTGATGCAGTATACATAGTACCTGGCTAGCACGGTCACTGGCCTGTGCACCTGTCTGGGTCTTTCTCTGTACTCTGTTCTTGATGGCAGACAAAGCATTGTGCTTATTGGTGTATATCCTGGTTTTAGGAAGACAGTCAAACTTCTTGAATTAATAAATTTATACTATTATTGCTATTCTCCTGTTGTTGATATAATGTTGAACATTAGCTAAATCCATAAGATTATTTTCCTTTATGTTGCTTTCCCTATTTACAAAATATTCTGACTTCAGTTTCATAAATGTTTCCCAGAAAAATGGGATAGAAGTAGTCCTGAAAGGGTGTTTCTCTAGCATAGTGGGTAAAAAGACCCTAGAAATGTCTCTCAACACCTTGACAGGAAGCAGCCTAGGGCAGTAGAAGAGCAGTGAAGTGGACAACAATAGCCAGCCAGAATGCAGAGTACTGGAGAACTTGCAATGCTCACCCAGAATCAGGCCAACCAAATCTCTCCCCATCCTAAAGCTCAGGGAACCTTGTGGAAGAGGATGCTGTAGAGTGTAAGAGCCTAAAGATGGGAAGGTCCACTGATGTCTAAGACTTTGCAGTCAAGGCAGGCTGCTGTATCCAGGAACTCATTACAATGAGACCTGTTCTTATCAGACTTGAATGATGGTCGACAAATCAACCTGCCCCATAACTAGCGAGGCTCTCAGGAGAAATAATTACATGCAGTGGAAACCTTGGGGCTAGGGCAGGATGGGTGGAGAGAAGTACTCCTATCGGTAGTGTAGACTGAGGAGGGGCTACTTGTTCTGCCACAAAGGCCTAAACCCCCACCAGATTAGATAATCCAGAGAGAACCCTGGGGTACATAGAAACAGACAGGCAGCAGGATGGAAGTGAGATGGATTGATGAAGGAAGTGCAGGGTGGGAGGGAAAAGGAAAAAGGGAAGAAGGGGGAAGGGATAAGAACTCAATATACTTATAAAACTAGGGTAAGAATAAAATAAATAATAAAAATAAATGTTTTCCATTAGTGTATGTTTGGCTATGTTCAGATAAAACCGAATTCGTTATTAAAGAAAAGAATGTTTTGTGATTTTGTGACATGAATTGACATTTTTTTTTTTTTTTGAGACAAGTCCTTACTGTGTAGCCTAGCCTGCTTGGAACTCACAGAAATTTCCCTGTGATGTACTGAGACTGTGGATTGACAGTTTAAAGTTAACGAACAATAGCTATGTGCAATCTTTCTGCTAAGACCGAGAAACTCTACACAGTTCATGGTGCTGCTTTTGGAAAACACTTAGGTGGAATAAATATTGTCACTGATTCTCCTGCCACTGTTCCTGCCTCATGCATTATTTAAGATGCTTTTGTAAAGGATAATTTCAACCTGAAGGGCAGGAAGGATCCATGAATTAAGGGCTGCTGCACCAAAAAAATAATGCCTGGGTATTTTGTTTTCAGTGACTACTGCCAGCATAATTAAAAGTCCATTTTTGGTACTATTCTAAACATTACTTTTAGAAGCCTAGGAATGTGTGATGTGGTTGTGACAGTCAGGTAGCAAGCTCTCCTGCAAATTGGAGAGGCCTTACTTTGCAACAAAAAATTCTTCCTGTATATTTTAAGTCCTATTTTCTACCAAAGTTTTATAATAGGCAAACAGATGTTATTTTCAAAGCATTTTTTTTGGGGAGGGCTAACAACATCATTGACATCATCCCGCATATCTTAGCTTCTTTTTCTCATTGGTTGATAAAATAGTCTGACAAAAGCAACTTGAGTTTGAAAGGGCTCAAAGTACAGTTCATTATGGCAGGAGTTTGAAGCAGCTGGTCACACTCTATCTATAATCAGATAGCAGAGCACTTACCTGCATGCATTCAGTTTGTTTTATCAAGCCCAGGAATAGTGTAGTCCTTTATAAGCACACACAGAGGCTAACCACGATATACAGAATCTCTCAGGTGTGATCAGGAGCCCAACTCTTAGGGGTCAAGTTGATGACTAACACTAGATCATTGCATCAAATGTTAATCCCAGGAAGAATCTCAAAGGAAAGTAAAATCCTCACCTGTCACTGAGGAAATATTGCTGGGTCCATTTAAGGAATGCATTCTCAACAGTCTGCCTAATAAAGAATAAAATAGTCTCTTTTAATTTTAGTCTCTAAGACTTTAGAGTGTAGATTTGCTTCAGCAATTGAACCACAGTTCTTCATCTCTGACAGTAATATTCCAATGTAGTATATCTAGGTTGAAACAGTTACTCAGAAATGGCAGACAGGCAATGGTGAGGTTCCAGATAACATGAACCACAGAGGGAAGCGCAGCGTGTGCTTGACAGTACCTATAGTACAGTAGCACTTTCTCTTCCAAACTTCAGATTTCTGTTAAGGAACAATTTTCAGTGAATGCTTTGGTTAGTCGCTTTAACTGAAAATCCAGATTACCCTGCCATTGAATTATACACCCCAATTCTTAATATTGTTGATTTTTTTTTTTTGGAAAAAAAATCAGGCTTGCTACCTGACTGTCACATACCTCAGCTTTTGTTTATTGTAATTAAGAGATAAGTAACATGAAAAATATTGCTTCTGGCATTGTACTTCAAAATGATTGTTTGCTCCCTGGTTTTCAATATTAATATTTTGTGTTTTGACTTGCTACTTTTAGTTTTTCTTGTTGCTTTAAGAGAGACCACCACTTAATAGATAAGATTCATATTCCCTGCTTGTTTTCATTTTCTTCCAACCAGATTTAAAAAAAAAAAAAAAAAACTTTAGCACTTGGTTCATTTCATTCCCTTGTGTGGATCATGGCTTACTTATTTGCCACCTTAGATTGTCAGTTCACAAATACTAAGGGACTGATATGCAGAGTGTGAAAGAATAAGGAGGGAGGAGCTCTGGCAGATGAGGATTGTGGCTATTTCAGAATCAGGGACCTTGATCTCCAGATCCATATCTCATTTCTGTTTTTATCCCTAGAATGCAGAGCAATGCCAAGGATACAAAAGAAAATCGATAAGCGTTCTCTGGGGGAAAAAAATGAGCAGTCAAGCTTGTAGATTAGCTTGAGAAATAAGCCCATGGCTGATAATGCTGATAATGTGGATTAGATGTCTTAGTATTGAGATATGGTAGGCATATGAGCTGAAGTTTAAAAAAACAAGGATAGAGAAAGCCGTTCTTTACTGCGCTCTGCATCCCTGCTTCTACCAGGCAACAGTGGAAACAGCAGGAACAGAATGGCCTCTTTGGGACGCCCTGGTGTGTGTCAGTGGTATGTGAACTCTTCTTGCTCCTTTCCTTTAGTTACAAAAAAGCATGGGATAGAGTCCCTTAAACCCCATACCTCAGCCTTTAACTCTGTGTTTCTATTCAGAGTTAGCAGCAGAAGATCACAGCCACCTCCCATGGTGCCTTTATCTTTGCACTGTGAACTGCAGGCATGAAAGGACCATGGCTCAGTTGGAGACAAGGAGGAAAGAGCACACTGAGGTCAAACATGCAGTACAACCTAGCAAGTTCTTGCTCTGTCTCCCAAGCTGTTTCAGGATAACAGAGAAGATAAGTAATTTTAGTTAGATATTCAGTATATTAAAATCAAAGGCAGGAAATTAATGCTTAAAATTCAAGGCAAATGTCTTTAAAATAGAATTTATTTTGTGTGCGGTAGAAAAATGGGAGAGTGCCACTAATGTCTGTTGCTGCATTTTCTATGTTACGATCCAGAATTGACCTTTTGAATATTTTTTATAATCCTAAGCTGTCCATATGGAGAATCATTGCTGAGTTATTGGTTTTGGCTTCAGCAGAGTAAAATATGAGTCGTGGCTCCATTTCTTAATTGCTCTGTTGTCTTGGGAAAGTTTTATAGTCTCTGTGACCCAGAGTAAAATGGGGATGGTAATTTTATCTCCTTAGAAATTAATGGATAAAGTTTATGAGCAATAGTTGCATGAATCCTTTACAGTTAAATTATGATAGAAAGTATTTATTGTTATTATTCTATTGATGCATCTGGAAATCACTAATTTATTCCTTAACTTCAAAAACTGCTTTGTTAAAATGTAAAATATAAAAATGTTCATGGCATAGGCAAAATGAATGCTCACTGCTCAACTGCAATAACCATTGCCTTTTGACTTCTTTATTTCATTTATCAATACCTAGTATTTTTCTTGGACTACGTTTAAATAAATCTAAGGTCTCAGTTTGACCTGCAAATACTTCAATGTGCTATTTTATTAGTTAAAATTGCTCAAAACATAACCAGAAAACAGAATATTACAGAACACAGCAACATTAATGTGCTAATATCATGCTATATTGAATACAATTTCATTTCCTACCAATTGCATTAGCAGCGTTTATAAAATTGGATGTTTTGTGGATTTTTCGGAGATCACATCTCTTTGCTTAACCTTTCCGTCTTCCTCTAACATTTATCTTTTGTCTACAACAAGCACAGTCAACTTGATCTTGCTTTATATAAGTCACTCTAGGGGCTGGGAAGGTCAGCAACTCACTCTCTGCCTAAGTTTTAAAAGGATGAAAACTAAGTAAATTAAAAATATCCTATTCTTTCAAGCTCAGATAGTCTAATAGGATTTTTTTTATTGTGGCAAAATATTTATACATAACCTCTGATCTACCCTTTTATTACATTTTGAATGTTTAATGTTAACTACTTCACTTTGATGTATAGTAGATCTTCAGAATTTTTCTGTCTTATATAGGTGAAATTCTGCACACATTGAATAGAAACCCCTTCTGTTCGCCATGTGTTCCTGGTCAGGACCACTGTACCATTTCTTTACATAACTTCAATTACCTTTTCACATTATACAATATTCACCTTCTGTGACTGACCTATTTAACTTAGTACAATAATACTCTGAAGTTTCATCTCTGTCTTGGCCTATGACAGTATTTTTCTCTAAGAATTGAATAAGGTATATGAATGTACCACAGCTTTCTTTTGTCCTCTGTTGGTGTGGTCTTAGTTCATTTTCAACTCTGTTTTCAATGCCACAATGAATATGGATGTGAAGAGATTACTTGAGGTTCTGTTGTGACTTCTATTCTTTAAAATACCTCAGTGGGTCATATATATAGATATTTTTATGGGAAGATAGTAGATTTATACAAGATAATTTAAAAGAATACTGTGTTTCCTAAGCCTTTATCTTTAAAAACTGGAATTTTCTAATAATTGCCTGCTTTGATCTGTTCTTGGGTAGTCTTTAGGCCTGTTAACTACTTAATAATGAATGACTTCAGTATTGAGGAACCAGGGAAATAACATTTTCAGTGAGAACTTGAAGGACACTAAAACAGCATTGAAATATATTGGTCAGGTTTATATTTACTCCTTTTCCAGAAAGTTTTCTATTTAACACATTTATATGTTTTAGCAAGATTTGTAGCACATTAAGAAAAAATCAGAAGGTCATAAATAATCTGAGTATCTTAGTCATTTAAGAAAAAAGTAATTTGTGCACTTGTGAATCATACTTTGTAAAATACTTGGTCACATAAAAAGAAAAGGAGTTTAATAGTTGTATTAAAGGTATTTATTAAATTAATCATTTAAGAGGTATTTCTTGAATACCTACTGTTTGAAACATGCTGTGGAAGCAATAATTTGCAAAGAGATTTTTTAATTTTTGTAGAAGTAGCCATAATAAAAGGTTATGTGTGTGTGTTTGTGTGTGTGTACATGTGTATGTAGACATGTGTACAAAAGGACATTTCAGTGTGTGTGAAGGCTCAAAGATTGGTGACATCAGAATCATCCTGGATTGCTCTATTCTCTTATTACTCTCAGACTCTAGCTTACAGAGACAGAATTACAGGTGACCATCATATCAGCTCTGCTTTTTTAGGTCAGATCTGGGGTAAAAACTCAGATTCTTTTACTTAGAAAACTTTTTTTTCAGGCGCTCAGGTGATTATGGTATTATTAGGGTCGCTTACTCTTTTTTCTTTTTGAATGTGTTTCTTCATGAAATGAATGACATTTTCCTTTCTGGTCATGATGTGGTGCTTAATTACAGGTCCAAAAGCAAAAAGGCCAACATATCATGAATTGAAATCTCTAAAACTATGAGCCAAAATATACTTTTTATATGTGATCGTCTCAGATATGCCTTATAGTAATTTAAAAATTATTAACGTGGAACAAACAGCATGGATAAAGAAGCACTTTACCGTTCTGGAAGTTCAGGGATCAGAGTGAATTCCAGTGTAGAGAATTCAGTCCATATGCTCTAATAGGTAAAAGGTGCACATAGAGCTACTTAAATGAATGGAGTAGTATATAACTATTTGTTAAAATAGCTCAAACTGTATCCTGACTTGTACACTTAAAAACACTTTGGGGAAACCACCTGACCCATTCTCAAAATCTGTGATTCAATTTCAAGGTAAATTGTGTGATTAAGTTGTCAAGAAGTATTACAGCCACCTTGCACAGTTCTGTTCTCTACTGTTCACTAGGTATGGAACACTAGGAAGGGAAATGAGAAGAAAAATTAGAAGACAATGCTTTTCTTAAAAAAACCAATATGAAAGAAATATAAGTGACCACACACCCTAGATGGGAACATACTTCCTATTGGCAAGATACCATTTAATCACTTACCAGTATACCCTTAGGCCAGAGAACCACTGAATACTCAACCAAGAAATATTGTATTACAATGCAAGATGAGTCATGCTGAGAACCACAAATGGTCAAAATGCAAAGCAAAAGAAACTAAGAACAGCTCAGCCCTAAACAGGACATCTCAGTCACCCCCACCCCAATCCCATATCTCAGGAAACCTTGTTGAAGAAGGTGTGATAGGAATGTAAGAACCCAAGCATGGGGAAAAGTTCTGTCAGGCAGGATCCTCTATTTCTGGGTTGCCAAACCAAGAGCATAAGGAAGCAATGTCTGCTTTCACTAGACCCTCACAATAGCTGACCTATCAGTATGTCACTATAGAAGAGGGAAGATCCCAGGAGACATGGCCCATCCAGAAAGAAGATTTGGAACTGGCACTGCAAAGAACAGGGGACCTTCTTACCTCAATGGTTGAACCTCTGGTGGGAAAGTTCATGGCCTGGGTGTCCCAGCACTTGTCAATGCAAGTGCACTGAATGGGACCCAATGAATCAACATGCAGAGGAACATGGTCGTGCAAGGGAGATTGGGAGAAAGGAAAACTTGGTCATCCCCAGAGCGAGACTAGCCCTTCAAGCTACCTTTGGGTTTGATTGAAAACATGTCTAAAAGAGGAATAAGGTGGTAGAACAATCAAGAACAAAACCTGATATCAACTTCAGGCCTCAAAGCCCCTGCACATGTGTTAACACCCAAGCAAACATGCACACATGAAAATGGACAAAATAACTTAAGAAATATGTTGGTTTAGACTCTAAAACAATTACATATGTAATTGTATTCCTCAAATTTATTTATGTAAATATTGAGATATATTTGTACTTGGGCTCCATGAAGATAATTTTTTTTTGTTTTTTCCAGTGCTGAGGATCAAACACAGGGCCTTGTGCACGCCAGGCCAGTGCTCTTTCAACTGAGCAACATCTCCAGGAGGTAATTCAAACAGGTAACTTTAAAGATTTTTTTTTAGAATATTTTTTGAAGTTCTTCCAAATTTTTATATCTAAGAAGCCTGGTCCATCCTACATATTGTCTACCACTTGCACTAAACTAATAATAACGCTTTTCTCTCATTTGATGCATCAGTTTTTTCCAAATCTCTGGCAGAGAGTTGTGTTGGTTCATGTGTACAATCGCATCATTAAGGAGGGTGAAGAAAGTGGATTGTATGTTTGAAGTCCCTTGCATGCATAGGTTGCATGCATAATAAAGCTCTATCTCAAAAAATGAAAGAGGACAAAGGGAAAAAGGAAAATAAATTATAGGCAAATTTAAAATTAGATAGAAGAAATTTTATAGACTTAGTGTTGCAATATGATGGATGTTTGATGCTCTCCTCTGAGCTGCCAAAACTTCAGTCTGTTTCTGGCAGTAAAGCAGGTGAGTGTTTTCTTCCCCAAGAATGGTGTTTCTCAAACCTGGGTGTACATTAGTTGCCCATAGCGAACTTTCACAACCCCTAGTGCTCAGATCTCAGCCCACACTTATTAACTATGAACATCTACAGGCAGAAGCAGGAAAGAAGCCTCTTAAAAGCATACCAGATTATTCTAAGACAGAATGACTGCTTAAGATTTACAGAAATGCGCACTAAATTAGTATTTTGACTAAATCACAAATGTTGATAGTTTCAACTCATGGTAGATTTTTACCTTTTTGCCTCCACATAAAGTTCAGCACCAGGTTTGCTGCATTATCATCTTAAGGTATCAGCATGGAGTAATTCAAGTTATACCTAAGGTACTCACTACTCCCACAACCTTGTATGAGCACTTGAATGGGTTTGCATGAATTTCACTGGTCTTACTTGTCTGGTCTGGATCTGTCTCTGAGCTCACTGCAGAAGTGACTGCAGTCCAGGGTCTAGCTTGTTGAAGGGATTTGTCACTTGGTCTCAATCAATTAGAAAAAGATTATCAACAGCAGCAGCTTTTATCCTCTGCAATATAATCATGGTTGCTTCCTTATCAGTGCTTCATTTACATGACATTATTTTATTTACTAACCTCTGTGACAGGTCAGTAATCCTCTAAGAATAATATGAGTGTCCCAGATAGGCTAAAAACTGTTATATTCTTGTGTCTTTATCTCATACTGCAGACATTCTGATCCTCCTTATTGAAAGGTTCCTGCTCACTTGTGGACAGCCATTGCATTTAGGGTTTCCATTAGATTTTAGTATATTTTAGTATATTATAGTATAAAATATGCTATATTTTAATATAGATATTTAATTCAAAAATGGTAACTCAGGGCTGGAGAAATGGCTCAGGGGTTAAAACTCTGCTTCGCAAACAGAAGGTCCTGAGTTTGGAGCCCAGGTCCCACATAAAAAATCACAGGTGAAAATGGCTGCAGCCTCTACTTCTGGCCCTGATATATTACCAGGGAAATCTCAGAGCAAAGCAAAAAAGAGGTAGAAGCAATCAATCCAGGATGATTCCCGAAGTCACCTTTGGTCCTCTACAGGGACCCTGTGATACAGACACACACACACACACACACACACACACACACATACACACACAAACACTAAATTTAAAAACTTTAAAAAAGAAAACTAATTCATTATCTGATGATTAATGACATTTAAAGGTTATTTCCAATTTTATGTCTATTAATAACTATATCTAATAGTCTTCAAACTTTTTATTGCCTATTAATAATATTTTAAAATATTTACACTTCCACTTTAAATATGTTATCAAAGTTGGACAAAAGGATTACAAATTTAGTTACTATTTGCATATCTGATCATTTTCAGTAAAGAATTGAACAACTAATAAAATAATGTCCAGAGATAAAAATGAGGAGTATGACTTTGTTAGAGCAAGGAAGGGAACTCAAAACCTCTGGTGGACAAGACCCAAGTTAATGAAATCCAAACTTTCCTCTGAATTTCAGGATAGTCAAACTGAGAAGAAAGAGAAAGTTATCTTCAATGAATGTATCAGATAATAAAGTATGTCAGTTTTCTAATAAGGTCACCAAAATATGAGTTGATTCTTATGTCTAAAGAAGTGTCATATTCTTCATATACAGAATCTCTCCTTAATAATAACTCACAGAAGAAAAAGAGGCCATATCCATATAGTTAATTTTTTAATACATTTTTTATTATTTCCGCTCATACAAACTTAATAGGTAGACCAGTTCTCTCCCCCCTCCTCCTCCCCCCGAACCCCCTGCTCCCCTTCCTTCCCTCCCCATCCCCCAGTGCCTCCCCCCAATCCCCAGAGAGTCCTTTGATGTGCATGCCAGACTTTTCCCCTCTCCGATGACGTACAAGGACCCAGTGGCATTTCCCTGAACCCTTTCTCGTGTTTCCCTTAAGCATAGGAACACTACTGTGGCTGTCAATCCCTTGCCTCCAAGGATCTTGGTGCCTTTAGCTGATGCTAGACTTTGTGAGGTCAATAGTGTGTTGGACATTGCGCAGGGCATGCAAAGTCGTATTATGATTGCTTCAGCCCTAACTAGTGTGGAGAATCCTGCAAATCATTGCTCCGCCCATCCTTTTGCTTTTACAATCTTACCGCCCCCTCTTCCACAAATGTCCCTGAGCTTCAGGATGGGGGGAGATTAGGCTGGCTTAGTTCTATGTGGTTGATATAGAGTCTCTGAAGTTCTGGATTGTGGTTTGTTGATTTTATTTTGCAGTTTTGCTGCTCCTGCAATGCCCTTCACTCCATCCTGCTGGGCACTGTATGTCACCCCCTGGTCAGAGACAAAAAACTGTTAAACTGGAGTCTTGTTATAATAACACATTCAAGGGTAGATGTAATAAAAGCAGGAAACCTCGGTGAGGGAGGGGTCAGTCACCCATTTGCAAAATGATCACCTTTCATCTGCCAGACTGCCATATAGTTAATTTTTTTAATGCCAACCCTGAAGAAAATCAAGAGAAAAAATTCCAAACACAACTGCACTCTAAATCAGCTCATTGCAGAGGCTGTATTTGGATAGGTCTTGCATAAAGTCATGTGTTAACAATTTGTTCTCCAAAATCGTGTCACTGAAAAGTGATGGAACCTGTAATAGGTAAGTCCTGGTTGAAACATATTGTGGGACATATGCTTGAAAGAAATATGGTCTGTGGTTCCTCTCTACTACAATGCTGTATATGCCATTCGTTCCCGTTATATGAGCTATTTGGACACAGGCCCAAAGAGAATGTATCAAGGGCTAAAACCCACTTAAACAAAACCTCTCTTTATAGGTTGATTACATAAAGAGCCTATTATTGTGATGGGAAGCTTTCTAATACACCAGATATTTAGCTGCTCAGTATTTTGATGCCATTTTTGAGTTCAGAAAACTTTATTCTAAAAGGATGATTAAATCTATTTTTTGGTTAGTTTAGACTATTTTTTCTCAGTCTATTTTTCAATAAGGATATTTTTTCAAAACACAAAAATAATCATAGCTAGATTTATGTACTTCATAGTTCATAGATATAAATGAACCCCACATATGATATAGTGGTTATATTCACATACCAGAATAAGATAATGGATATTATATGTATTACAGAAAAAACAGATTAATGCACTTTTTTTGTAAGAGTGAGGAAATAATGCAGTGAATAACTAAAGGGGGAAAGCAGCTACAAATTTCCCAAACGTGAAAAAGAAATATCAGTCAAAAGTGGTTTTGTATGGAGCACTGTGTTATTGGTAGAATGGTATTTTCTTCTTGGGAAGATTTATAATTTCTATCTTAAAGTTTATGTCCAAAGGTGGCTGCAATATTTATTACCCAAACTGGGATTTACAAGAGTACAGAAGGCTTAATTTCTATGAGAGATAAATAGAAATATGTTTATCGTGGGCAACACAGGTACAAATTATGAACAGAAAATCTGGCTTGCTTTTAATTAGCCATCTATTTTAACAAAGTTTTTTTTTCATGCTTACCACTTCTTTCTGATGTGTTTAGTTTGCAGATGGTATAATTAGAGTTTTCTTGCAAAATCTGGGACAAAAAGAATCTTCACACTTTCAACCTTTGGTATTTAGATACTCTTTCCTGAACCATTTGTATTATTTAAAGTGAATAATTTTTTAGCATGTAGCCTTTACTGCTCATTCACTGTAAGGGAACTCTACAACTTGAGCTAAAAGAAAATAAGGAGGGGACTCTTCTTTTCAAGATCAACAAATTAAAGGTAGAAAGAAATAATATATCTAGTAAAACACTATTCTAATACCCTAGCAATGACTGCTTTGGACCATAATCAATGAAAGCTAAAATTTTTCATTAGAGTTTGTTAAATGACGTGATATGTATGTAGCTGCAAATATTTCCTACAGGATATTTAAGAATTATTAGGGCAGAGTTTTGTAACATTTGAAAAATATCTTAGTAGCTTTTTAAGTCAGTGATCAATCTTTAAAAAATCATTAAAATATGAAAAATTTTATTTGAAGCCTTCTGATTTGGCTCATTAAAATCACAATGTATGTAATTTTTTAAAATTCAGAATGTGCCAAAAATAGACAAATCTAAAGTGTCAGATTACTTCTTCACATGTCATTGTCATACAAGGTAAAGAAGGACAAAAGAACCGGTCTAGAGTGAAGGTTACTATAGACACAATGTAGCTAAATACAAAGCATGATTAGCTGAAAAACTATTTTATATGAATAATAGGATTAAAACAATTTATACAATTTGTGTGTGGACTCTACATTAAATTGCAACATTCTGTTGATAGAAATTTAAATTTTGAAATTAAAGTGTGATGAAATTTATTGCTTCATGGCAAATGTATATATAAGTCCTTAATTAAATATTATGTTCTCTTACTCTCAATGGTTCACAATAATTCAAGCAACAATACTAAGAATACTGAATGAGTTTGCTTAGGGCTGTTATAACAAAGCATCTTTTACCAAGTGGTTTACTCATAGGTATGTAATTCCTCACAGGCATAGAGATGGTGAATCTGAGGTCAGGATGGAGATTAGATGCTGTGGCAAAGACTCCGTTCCTATGCTGTAGACTGTTTCCTCACAAGATCTTGGTACAGACAGAGCTCTTCTTTCAAGGACTCTGATCCCGTCATGATGCCTCTGCCCTCTTGAACTCACCTAAATCTGATGACTTCTATGTGGGCCAATCTGCAAACACCACCACTGCATGGGGCCAGCAGTCAGGCACACAAATCATCCCATAATAAATAACATAATAAAATAACATAGGCTATGTTTTACAGGTTTTCAGCATATCTAATAATATTTAATTTTTGTATGTTTAAATCTTCTCTCTTTCCTTGCTCTCTCACTCTCTTTCTGAAAAGACAAAGACAGAGAGGGAATGGGAAAGGAAAGGGGGCATACGGAAAAAAAAAGTGAGGATGATGAAAAGAATAATAAAAATGAAATGTAGGTCTATGCTAATGATCTTATGATTTTGCTGATTTTTAAAATCCTGTGACTTTTAAAATAAAATATTTAATAAAAAATCAAGTCCAGCTTGCTTTATTTAGAAAACTATCAACAAGTGGACTTCCAGTTGAAAGTCTGCATGGACAACAGAGTGACCTAAAGGCAAACAAAGGCAATTTAGTGACACCTAATTCAAAATAAATGTTAGACAGTACTGAGTATATGGCTCAGTGGTAAGCACTTACTTGACATATGCGAAGTCTAGGCTCAATCTCCAGAAATATCTAAAAGTTATTCAACTGAAAAACAGGTAGGTGCTGTATATTTTATCATTGATTTTTATTTTATTTTATTTTACTTTCCTGAAGCAAGTACTTCAGTGTAAAGTTTAGTTGTTTACTGTCTATCTTCTTCACCATACTCAAAACTGATTTGAGATCTATCCATTTGGTTTATTGTTCTGTTCACATCATGACATATGCATGTTAGTGCTTATTCATTATTGAATGAATGAATGAATGGGCATTTCTGAACTGAAGAACTCAACAAACTGGAGCAAGCTGTAGAACTAAAGAGTTATAGATATGTATGGTACTGGGGATAAAATTTAGAGCTTTGTGAATGGCAAACAATTATAATGCTGCTGTGTTTTATCTCCATCTTTCAATGTGAATCCTGCAGGAAAAAATAAAACATGAATCAGCGGTGTCTCTGGTTGAGAATATCTTGTCTCTGGATATCTGCCAATCTATTTGTATTATTATAATTCGCTCCCAGTCAGCAACCTGGTGTGTGTAATTTCAAGAATGGCCTCATGTGAAGTCTCCTAACTCATTCATCATGGTGTCCACGTACTGACCTAACTCATTCATTCCAGGGTCATTTGCCAAACACCATCAAATGTGCCTCCACTCCTTTCTTAAAGGCTAATTTGCATTTAACACTTGATACACTTACCACTCTGTATGCTCCAGTATCTGAGTGCCGAATCATTTAGTTTTTATGCCTGTAGCAATATGTATTATTATAAATGATTTTGTACATAAATTATATACAAAATAAATATAAAAGTAAATATAAAAATAAAAGTGATAAATCATCTTGCATTATTATAATAAAATAGTTGACTTGTATTATCATTCCTTATATTCATTTTAATTTCTTAAATATAGCTTAAATTCTTTGAGTATTGTAAGATTTGGAGAGCATTTATAGTCTCAATAATGCTACTTTTATATTAGGCACATGGGAGGATTGTGTAGACCTGTGACTGTTTACTTACAGCTATGAAGCTGGACTATATTTGATTGTGATCTTATGAATATTGCATTGACTCTTGCCTTGGTATGCATTTTTTGCAATTAAATAAAAAATCCGAAAAATATTTTGAAATAATATTTTCCAAGTGATTAGATCACTTATGTGGCAGTTGGAACACTATGAGTCAGAATGTCTTGTAACATATTATTAGGACTTCACAAATCAACCAACAGAAATTCAATAATTTCTAAGTAAGCAACTTATGATTAATTTTTTATGCTAGAGCCACAAATGCAGAAATGCTATGATTATATTTCTGTTTTGATAATTTCCCATATTACCCATATATATTAGTAATGCATGCCTCTTTTTAATTAATTAATTGGTTTTTTCCACTCATACAAATTGATAGGTACCCCAGTCCCCTCCCTCCTTTCACCTCTCCCTGGATCCCCTTGCTCCCCCCTCCCCCCCTCCCACCCTTTCTCCCAGCGCACCCTCACCCACTCCCTGGAGCATCCTTTAGTGTGAATGTCAAACTTCCCTCTGGGTCTTCCTCTCTGATGAGGAATAAGGACTCAGTAACATTGCCTAGAGCCCTTTCTTGTGTTCTCCTTTAGTATAGGAACACTATTGTGGCTGTTAATCCCTTGCTTCTAAGGAGCCTAGTTCCTGTGATCCATGCTAGACTTTGGGGATTCAATGCTATGCCGATCATTGCTCAGGTCATGCAAAGTCCTATTATGATTACTGCGGCCCAAACTTGTGTGGAGTATCTTGCATGATATTGCTCCTCCCCATCTTTAGGCTCTTACAATTTTACGGTCCCCTCCTCCGCAAGTTTCCCTGAGCTTTAGGATGGGGAGAGATTAGGCTGGCCTGGTTCCAGGTGGTTAATGTAGGGCCTCTGATGTTCGGAATTATGGTTTTTTTTTTTTCAGTTTTGCTGTTCCTGCACCACCCTTGGCTCCATCCTGATGGGTACTGGATGTCTCCTCCTCGCCAGAGACAAAAGACTGTTAAAATAGAGTCTTAGTATAATAGTAGATTCAAAGGTAGATGGTATAAGAGTAGGAGACCGCAGTGAAGGGATTCGGTCTTCTATTTGCAGGATGGTTACTATCTGTCTGTCTCTATGCCTTTCCTGACTGGTGAAATCAAACCCACTCAGTTGCAAGTGACCAGGAAGGATTTTGTGAGCTTAACCAGATGTCGCACTACTTACTTGCAGTACTTGATGGAGGCCCATTTTCTCTGCTGTAACATGATGCTCTCCTTATTTCTGGTGGGGCCCTCCTTCCCCTTCCCTCCTGTCTATAATCTTTGCAATTACTGTAGGTATTAGAGAGATTTATCTTTGAGTGTGTCACTAAGTGGGTTTGGTACTAGGATCCACCTATTAGGGAGTACATATGGCGCTTAATTTTCTGTGTTTGGGTTGATTCCATGACTTTGCTATTATAAACAGTACTGCTATGAACATGGTCGTGCTTGTACCATTGAGGTGAATTTTTGCTATATGAGGGATTATTCCCAGAAGTGGAATAGCAGAGTCATATTGCATTTCAATATTTAACTTTTTTAAGAATTGCCAGACTGCTCGCCAGAGTGGTTGTATAAGCCTGCATTCCCACCAGCAACTTAGGAGAGTTCCCTTCTTGGCACATCCTCTCCAGCATTTGGCGTTTTTTATATTGTGGATTTTTGGCATCCTGACTGGGGTGAGATAATATCTCAGGGAGGTTTTGATTTGCATTTCCCTGATGGCTAAGGATGTGGAGCATTTTTTAAATGTTAGACATTTAATTGTTAGACATTTCAGTTTCGTCCCTGGTAAAGTTTCTTTTGAGTTCCAAGAGCCATTTTTTTAATTGGGTCATTTGTTTCCTTGGTGTTTAGTTTTCTAAGTTCTTTGTGTACTCTGGATAATAGAGCTCTATCAGATATGTGGTTAGTGAAGATTTTTCTCCCATTCTGTGGGTTGCCTTTTTGCTTGGGTTACAATCTCTTTATCTGAGCAGAAGCTCTTTAATTTCATAAGATCCCATCTGTTTAGTGTTGGTTGTAGTGACTGTGCTATTGGATTTCTGTTTAGGAACTCTTGGCTTAGCCCAATCAGCTCGAGGGAGTTCCCTACCCGTTCAACTAAGGATTTTGTAGTTTCTGGCCTTGTATTGAGGTCCTTGATCCATTTGGAATTAATTTTTGTACATGGTGACAAGTACGGGTCCAGTTTCAATCTTCTGCATGTGGAGATCCAGTTTTGCCAGCACTATTTGTTGAAGATGCTGTTCTTTTTCCATTGGATTTTTTGGGCCCCTTTGTCAAAGATCAAATGGCGGTAGTTGTGTGGGCTTATATCTGGTTCTTCAACCCTTATCTGTTGATCTGTGTGTCTATTTTGGAGCCAGTAACAGGCTGTTTTTATAACTATGGATTTGTAGTATAGACTAAGGTTTGGTATGGTGCTATCTCCAGCAGTGTTTTTGTTACTCAGGATTGTCTTTGCTATCCTGGGTCTTTTGTGCCTCCATATGAATTTTGAGATTGTTTGGTCAATTTCTTTAAAGAATTGCTTTGGGATTTTAATTGATATAGCATTGAATTTGTATATTGCCTTTGGTAGGATGGTCATTTTTATGATAGTGATTCTGCCAATCCAGGAACATGGGAGTTCTTTCCACCTTCTGGTGTCTTCTGCAATTTCTTTCTTTAGAGTTTTAAAGTTTTCATTGTAAAGATCTTTTACCTCCTTGGTTAGGTTTATACCAAGGTATTTCATTTTTCTAGGAGCTATAGTAAATGGGATTGTTTCTTTTAGGGCTTTTTCATTTCTTTCATCCTGGTCATAGAGGAAAGCCACTTATTTTTGTACATTTATTTTGTATCCTGTCACCCTGCTGTACTTCTGTATCAGTTCCAGAAGTTTCCTGATGGAGTTTTTGGGATCACTCAGGTATAAGATCATGTCATCTGCAAATAGAGATAACCTGACTTTCTTCCTTGCTGATTTGAATCCTTTTTATCTCCTTTTCTTGTCTTATGGCTCCAGCTAAGACTTCAAGTCCAATATTGAATAGAAGTGGTAAGAGTGGACAGTCTTGTCTAGTTCCTGATCGAAGCGGGAATGCTTCAAGTTTTTTCCCATTGAGTATAATCCTTGCTGTTGGCTTGTTGTATACCACTTTTATTATATTGATAATGGTTCCTTCCATTCCAACTGTCTCTAGGGTTTTAATCATAAAAGGCTGTTGGATCTTGTCAAAAGCTTTTTCTGCATTTATCGAGAGTATCATGTGGTCTTGGATTTTGGACTGGTTTATATGGTAAATTACATTTATTGATTTGCATATGAATGCATGCCTCTTTTTTCGTAATTTGATAAATTTTCTATTGCAATATGAATGGTGACCACTGTACCGGAAAGACAATGGTCTTGTGGAGTTGCAAACTCTTAACTGGAATTCTTTGTTATGGTACTCTCTTTCCAAAGGATTTATACACTAAATTATCTTGAAATTCCAGTGGAGCTTTAAATCAGGAACAAACCTCTTTCTCTCTCTCTTTCTCTCCTTGTTCTGCTATGCCTCTCATGGGATATGCAGCTCAATACTTTCTAACAACCACTGTGTATCTCTGGGGAACAATAAGAGTTGGTGTAGTAATGCACAAATATGTTTGTGCTTGGTGCATTGCATGAAATTCAAGTTAATATCTTTTTATACATTGTTATTCAATGGTATAGAGGCAATATTATAGTTTATAAAATCCATTTTAAGGGTGATGCATAATTCATAGCACTATCATCCCATGTATTTCTTGGTAAATATTTAATTAGTTACTATGATTCCTTAAGAATCTAAGAAAATTGTCATTTTAAAAGAAGGCCTCAGTGCTTTGCATCTGAAAGATGATTTCAGAATGAAGATTGATTGTATTTTCCTTATAAGTAGCTAGAGGAATATGAAGTAGGTATAATAAGTCATTGTTTACTGTAATATTTACCAACAGTGTGATAATGCTTAGATATGTTGTCCTACACATTTCAAATAATGTCATACTACTTGAAAACATTGCCACATTTACCTGTGTATTTTAGCATTTCCCAAAATATTGTTTAGGATATGGGAGGTTCCTAAATATTTAATGGAATGAAGGCTATGAGGTCAAGATTTACTTTCAAGGCAGCACTAAGACGTCGTTTAACTTTCTCTGTTGTCTTGCCTGAGTTTCCTGAGACAATGTGGTATGTGTTAATGTAGTTGTTGCTGTAGACTAACTACAGAGAGTAATGCAATATTCAGGCAGTCTTTTACAAGATCAGAAACCTGTTAACATTATAAAATAATGTCAGACTTTCAGTACTCATTGCTTTAGATTATACAGCTGAAATAAATATCTTACATATAGTTTGTATATTACTTTGAATAAATTAATAGGAGCTGGAGAGGTGGCTCAGGGGTTAAGTCTCTGCCTTGTAGGCCGAAGGTCCCTAGTTCAGATCCTAGACCCCACGTATAGACGCTGGGTGGAAGCAGAGGCGGCCTGAGTTTGTGGTCCTGGTAGGGCAGAACCTGTGAATCCTGGGCAGAGTAAACAAGGAGGAGGTGGAGGTGGTCCATGGTGGTTCCCAAATTCGCCCATGGTTCTACACATCTACACCCACACACACACATACATAGACATGCACACACATACACACGCACAATTGAATAAATAAAAAATTAAAAAAATAATTAATAAATGTCTAACATTTCCTCAGCTTTAATTCCTACCATAGCAAATGAAAGTATGCAACATTCAGAAACAAAGCTCTCCAGGATCTTAACAATTTTCAAGAGTCGTTTTTAGTTTATTCAAATATATTTTCTGGCTTCATTTATAAAATTAGTATGTATTTGATAATTGTAGCTTCCAGAACCACATTTTCAAATTTAGTAAGATTAATTTACAGTGTTCTTCATTTTGGCATTTTGAAGTCCTGTATGATATCTTATTTGCTGACATGAGAAAGTAGAAGATTGATAGGCAGGGTTAAATCTTTTCATTTCCAAATAAGTGCTCCATGAACAATCAAAATTAGACTCAAAGCCATGTATAACATTGAAAAGTTAGTACTATATGGCCGGGGATTTTCTTCATTCTGAATTTATAGAGATATATACATGTCTTAGCTAACTGACTTTAAGTTTCATGGTGTTGCAAATTATCACTAATTGGAGACTTTTTGATATCTACATTATTTATTTTGGTGGTGTTCATTAATGTGATACAACCCAACTGCATTGTCCACTTCTCATGTGACATGATATTTAATAGCCCAAATGACTCCTGCTTATCGCAGGAAAATAAACACATTGTGTCTCAGGTAAAAGCCAAGGAAATGAACTCCATTGTTCATTGATGAACAAAGAAATTGCATCTATCTATCTATCTATCTATCTATCTATCTATCTATCTATCTGTCTGTCTGTCTGTCTGTCTGTCTGTCTGTCTATCTATCTGTCATCATTTATAGAGAGCTATTTTCACTTAGTAGATCCATTTTCTTGCATTGCTTGTTCAAGATCATGAATAGATTCTGCAGGAAGCTGTGCAGATCTGGTAAAATCTAGGTTCAAACAAGAATGCTAGTGAGGCTACTCGAGTAGTAGTTTAGGCAGTTTTACAATAGCCATGCTGGGATGTCTCTGAAGGTCTTTGATGGTCATACCCCTGCTGGTATTATACTCTGGTATTACCCTGAAGGAACACACCCTTCACCAACTTCCCCCAACCATCCGTTCATAAAAGGATGTGGAGTTTAGTTCTCCATTACAGATAATCCCTATCTTGATATCAGCACAAAATCAGTTGAGTTGGTCCCTGTGGGAGGAACGGACCAGGCAGTCCTGTATTGTCTGTGTGGGCCACATGCATGAATGCAACTTCCCCAAGCTAGAACTTGCTGCTGTGCCTGGTGCTGATGTCAAACCGCTTGGCTGAGAGGACCAACCCTGACAGGACAACACAGCAAAAACCTCACGCTGGAACTTATGTCAGGTGGGGTATATAAGCAGCCTGATACGTAGAATAGAGCAGCCTGCAAGCCTGTGAGCCTGCTGTTGCCACTCACCTGACTCCCGGAGTCTGGGTCGTTGACTTCGCGCCAGCTTATCCCCGCCCCCAAGGGTCTCCGTGGGCCCCCGAGACTGCTACAGGTCCCTGATGTGAACAGACCAAGGAGATGTAGAGGACTAAAAGCTCCAATCAGTTTTGCAGAAACATCATTGATTTGCTAATCAATGATGAAAAGCCATTTTTTTCCTAAGTGTATAAACAAACATACCTGATCCTGATAGTCCTCTTCATCACCATCTAGTCTCAGGGGATTCCATACCTGGGTCCTTCCCTTGCTCTCACGGATGCCATGCCTGGAGTCTGGCAGTTCTCTTGCCCCTCACAGATTAACGTCTGTGAGTTCCGTTCTTTCCTCATAAACTCTGAACTTGATCCTGTACACGTGTTCTGGTTCAGTCTTTCAGTGCCAAACTCAAGAACCTGGACACATAAAGAGAGCCAGGAGATAAATTTCGTATCATTTGTTCAGCACAGCAAGAGATCAAACTCTGTATCAGCAGTGACACATAAAAAAGATTGCCTTTCAACTGTCCAAATATTTTTGTGGTATATGACTACAAGTAAATATCAGTGGCTTGTCTAAGAACTTTGCTGGGAAAGACTAGAGAGAAATAGCAACTTAGGAAAGGTGCCAAGTTACACTTTACTTGGTATAAAAAGTTTGCAATCCTTTATGTTATTGTTTAGTTTAGGGATGTGGAGAAAATAAAGGAAATTGCATAATTCATATCAAGACAGTTTCATACTTTATAGTTGCATAGCATGGAAGAAAAATGTTTAAACATTGATGTAACAATTTACAGGTGCCCTGCAATCATTCTATCATGAAAAATATATATTTTCTTTATTTTCTGTTTTGTGACTCACGCATATAATTGATTCTAAACTTTGTCAATCTAAGGATAATTAGATTCTTAAAAAACAGACCTAATCTAGATCATTCCTGTTTTTTCTGATATTTGCTAATGTTTTTTTTCATTACAAGCAAGGGAACATATGCTATCTCTCTTATACTTCTTGTTTTCTTGCCTCTCAAGTTTTCAAACAGTTTGAAGTATAGGGATGAAATCAGGATATTGCTCTCTGAATTTTCTGTAAATACAGAAGTTCTGGAGTTTTGGAAGGAGGAAAAGCTAAAAAGAGAAGCAGGATAGAGCCTGGGTAGGGACAGGAGGCAAGGAGATTGAGTTGTCCACTTCATTTACATGTCTTGTAAGCACCTTCACAATGTTCATCAGCATGGATATTGTTAGGCTGGTTAGAGTTATTTACCAAATGGCACCACAAATTCAGAATCAAGATCACATACTCAAGCACATGAGCCTGTGGGGTACAATTAATGATCAAACCATCACACTAACTTAACAGCCACTTCTCCACCGTGAGAGAGGTTGTACCACTGCGTAGCGAGCAAGTGCAGTGAATTATTGTGGTCAAGAGGATGCTAAAACCTTTGTCCAGCTTGATCTGACTGTCTTTTACGTTTTATACTCCAATATTTAACTTCTTTTGCTATAGTTATTTTTTCGAAGTAATGGTTTACCCAGGAGTTGCACTTTTCTCATTATTTAAAAAATTACATTTCTTGCAATTACAAATAGGCCTTGCAAATAATCTATTTATAGCTAATTATTTTATAGGCAAATAAATTGAGCCTAAGGTTAAAAGCCAAATGAGTAATGAAAGGAGAACCCAAAATCTTGGTCTGAGCTTTTGATCAATAGCCAGTAATGCTAATTGTTTTTTGAAAGGGGAGCTTTTATCTTCAAATTTTCTGCTAATCAAGGAATAAGCAGCCCAATAAACAAAGAACACATAATCAGCTTTACTACTTAAAATACAGTTCACTATTTGGAGTACGGTGCAGCACAGGCCTCATGCACATATGGGACTCTAGCAGTCACCCTTCGCATGCGGGACACGTGCACATGCACATCTTCAAGAGTGCCATCCCTTAGATTCCCAATTCTAACCTATTTCAAAACTATCATGAGTGATTCTCATTAAGAGAAGTCCTACACTTATAATTTTACATATTCAAGCAGGTTAAAGAAATAGACAATTTTTTTCAAAAAAAGACTTTTTTTTTTGCTTCCTTTCAAAAATAAGATGGGAAGTGTTCAGGGCTGTTTCTTGGTTCCATATTGAGGGATCTGGGGAGCTGGAACTGATGCAATTTTAATAGCGAACATCATTCCCATCACTTGAGGTACTGTGAAGGTGTCTCCTCCTGCGTGGGTCTCAGCATGCTTCGGCAGGCTGCCATTCAAGAAGGAATTTTCCCTGACAGCAATGACCTAATTTCAGGGCTTTGGCAGACAAAGGCATGCAACCCACAGCCAAGGCTTCCTATTTGGCATATTAATCAGCTATACTTCCAGTGCAGCTATGGTAAATGGAAGCATGTGAAGGATTTACTTGCAGCTCTGAAATCAGACGGATAGCACACATCTCATGTATGGTGAATCTCAGATTTTCCATGCATTTCTTCTTTCCTCCATCTGCCTCTCAGCTTCCAAAGCTTCTAACATTATGTTCAGACTTGAACATGTGCTATATAAGACAGAAAGTGACTAGATTCTAGAAGATGCCAGAGTTTACTAGGTCAGAAAAGTATGTACCACTTGTCTGAGCAAGGTCCTTTTGAAGATGACCTTTATTTTCTGCTCACACTGTAATCCCAATAAGGGCTAGTCTTCAATCTGGAGCAGATGTAAAAGCACAGAACCAAATGCTCTATTGCAGTGTTCTGTTTTCTGAAGATATGCATCCTTTGTGACAGAATGAGAGGAAATATTGATTTAGCATTCAGAAACCTATTGTGTTGGAGAAAATAAAAATTTCATGTTGAAAAATGCTATAGTATCCATTATATGAAAAAAATCTTGGACTTACCTGCAGTGCTTTTCTGTTTCATTTCTTTGTAAATATTGAATATGTTTTACTTTTTGTGTTTACTGTGGATAAGAAATGAAACAGACTATTCTTTCCTGAGGAATCATTGCTGTGAAGTTATTGTCAGTTATTTTTACTTGTACTACTTGTATAGATGTTGATTTTGTTGTTTTTTGTGGTGTTGTGAGCTTTGGAGTGTGTCACTTTATTTTTTAATGTGTGTGTGTGTGTGTGTGTGTGTGTGTGTGTGTGCACGGTATGCATGTGTAAATCAAAGGACAACTTGCTAGAGTAGGCTTTTTTCCATCGTGTGACTTCTGGCTGTCAAATTCAGATAGATCACCAGGCTAGGGAGCAAGCGCCTTTACTCATTGAGCAAACATGTTAGTCTTTTGTTGGCTTTATTTTTATAAATACACTTTTTTATTTAACTGTATATATCCTCAGAAAAAAGCTCTCCAAATAGGACTGATCTTAAGAAAAAGACAACTGGTTAGTAGAAAGAAGGGAAAATATCTATCAAATAGTAGTGAAGACACTGAAAATTATCAAAAGATAAGCATAACAGAAAATATCAGATACACACAAACATAGATTCCTAAAGACTGCTAGGTATTATTCATGATTTTTGTTCTCCTATTCTCTAAGACATCCATATTTTGCCATTTTATACATAAGTACAAGTGACTTACAGATTTATTTGATTAGAGGCCTGAATTGCTCTTTCAGGACGACAGACAAATAGGTTCCCCACAATTGGAAGTCAGTAAAAGATGGTTCAAACAAACTAGACTGGAATTTCTTTCCTCCACTTTTTTTGCATTTTGATAATATTACTGCCAATTTCTATTATGTCACTGAGTCACCTTAGAGACCTTACATTTGACAGGGCAATGAATTGATGCAGTTTTTCTAACTAGCTACCTAAGACCAAAGTAGTATGTTTTGAAGGGTTAATTAAATTACAAGAAATTTTTGTAAAGTTAAATGCATTTTGCCTAGTTGTCAGCATGGGTGGAGAAATTTATATTGTTATGGGATTGATGACAGAATTCCATGCTTGCACCCTACCATTGATGACCCTTGCTTCTTTATTAATATCTATAAAACTTGCCAACTGTTGCAAATAATGTAAAACTAGATTGACTTTACGCAATAGCTATATTGTCTGCCTACTGTTTGTTAATACAACTCATTCCTGAAAGTACAGAGGGCAGTGTGAGGATTGTAAGATAATGGGATGGACTTTTTTAGATAAATCTATTGTACTGTGTTCTCTCATTTGTCATGGAAAAGATAGGCATGTGTGGTGGTGTATACCCTGATACACAGGAGGCAGAAGCAGAATTACGAATCTGAGCTCATCCAAAGTTCATAGTCGCATCCTGAATCAAAAAACCCAAGGACTAAGATGTACCTTAGTAATAAAATACTTGCCTAATGTGTGCAAGACTCTGGGGTTTGATTTCCTATGCTACAAATCAAGCAAACAGAGGGAAAGAGAGAACAGATGCCAAAAAATTCTCTGAGAAAGATGATCAGCCACTGTTTTCTGACAGTCACTGCTTAAGTCACTTGGAGGATCTTTGAAATACTGGAGTATGCATGAGAAAAGGGATATTTTTAAATTATATTTAAATAGTGCCATTATGACTATTTTTAGTTTAGAATCAAAAAAGAAAATGACTTTTTCTGCCAAAGAGAAAAGTGTAAGTCTATTTTCTTTTCCACCATGTGTCGTGAGGAAAAAATAATCATAGATGTCAAAGAGAGCACGGGCTGGAGGCAGCAGGCCAGCTATGCAGAAGAGTGAATAGGTAAAATTTATTCTCAGCGCAACAGATAAGTGAGATCTAATGTTTAACAAGCATGTTAGAGAAAGAGGGGGTTTATGACATGCACTCATAGTAAATAGTATACACTTAAATATGCAAAATGTATTAGTTCAGCAATCAGCTAGGCAGTGCAGTGAGTGAAGGTGTTTGTGGACAAGCCCAGCAACCCGGGTTCAAGGCCCAGCATTTGCATGTTGGAAGCAAAGAACAAACCTATGAGTTGTCTTCTGATCTCAATACTCATGCTACCCATGTGAGATAAGTTAATAGAAATGTAATAAAAATTTTAAACCTATTAATACATTATTTATTTGTGATTTTTAAATAGTAAAACAGCAATATCAGCATGTTTATTTCTATTTTCTCTATCAATTGTACCATAGTTCTTCTGTTGCTTGACTCTCTTTCTAAAATGAGTCAACTTGTTACTGCATTTTATTATTTTAATTTTATTGTTAACTACATTAATACTGATCAATTTTTGTCTTATTTTCTTTGAAATCACTGTTATGTTTTTCATTTCTTACGCAAATTTCAGTATATCTTCTTTTCTAACACACATCTTTTAAGCTAGAAAATTTCCTCTTCTTACATAGATAGCATCATGCACTTTATTGTAACCAAAGAACAAACTTCGTTTACTTAAAAATTTTTTGATTCTTTTTTTACTTGCCATCAACCAGTTTTATTCTGTACTTTCTTGGAAGGATGTTATGTAATGCAACATCTTTAACTATAAAGTTCGACATAGTCAATTAGGCCAAAATTTTAATTATGACAGAGATTTACATTCTTGCTGGCATATCCTTTGTCTGCTTATTTTGCCAGTTACCGAGATGGTTAATTGTCACCCTTGAGGATTCTGGCTTTATTTGGTTTTCTTCTTAACACTATTCATGTTTTAATTCAATTAGAGGTAACTTATGAATCATTTTCTGGTGGAAAAAATCATCGTTTTAATATAAGAGCTAAACAGTTATCATAAAAGCTAAAATCATGCCACTCTGCATGTTTCACTCAGAGCGAAGGTTAAAGTTGTCATCTGGCCACCAGGCTCTTTCTGTTAGGTCCCTTCACAGCTCTCAGCCAGTGCCTGCCACTCACGGAGGTGCAGCTGCAGCATCATGGATGAGTCTTACTTTGGCTTCAGGGCTCCCACCTTGCTGGAGGTATTTTCCCATTGCTAATCTGCAAACCCATCTCTCCCCTACTGCACACTATGTCTTTTACATTTCGTTTGCCTGATGGTCATTTGAGTTGAAACTGTTAAGTCACCACATGGTGCTCGATGCTCACAGCCGCAATTCCCCTAACCTTCCCTATTTTCTTATTCTCACAGTTCTTCTCACCTTCTGCTTACTGAAGTAGTAAGACATTTCCCACATCCACAAGGAACCATTGTTGGACTTGTCACTGATATCCGAGTGTTTGAAATCAGCTTTCAATAAATATTTGCCAAATGGATTAATGAGACCAACTATTTAAGGTATCGTCTCCACTTTACTATGAAAAACAGAGCAAAGGTGATATGGATGGTAGTGCTCAGGATAATGCATGTTAGATTTGTGCTGGATGACTGCAACATTTTTAAAAAATACAGAGGGACTTACAGAAAAACTGAAAGATTGTGGGAAGTAACCCCAAAGGAACATCCTATGGTAGTAATATGTAAAAAAAAAAAAAAAAAAAAAAGGCTCTTAAAGAAAAGAACAATAATGGGCAGGGAGGAAAACAAGGGAAAAAAAAAGGCTTGAGCTGATTCATTTAGAACCTCAGGGACAAAATTATACTAGGTGTAACTGGAATGTGGCACTTCCTGATAAAATGTTGGTCAGAGATGTTTTAAAGGCTCCCAAACATTATAGGCTTTTGACATTGCTCTTGGTTTCTCTCCAAAAACTGTCAGTAAGACCCTATTACTGAAATTGCAACACAAATGGATCACAGAATATGAGTAAAATATATCAACTGGAACTGGTCTGAGGAACAGTTTACACAGTTCCAAAGAGTACTATAGAAGCTTCTGGGGGGGAGAAACAATTACAAGCCCCATCAGCAGCATGACATTTGTAAGTTGCAATATAGATCACCGTGACAATAGGGGACCACCAGTGTAATAGTGGCGTGGCAAGGACAACCAACAGGTTTCTGACTGAATTCAAGACCTGCTTGTAAGAAGGGTACACGTCCCTGTTACTGTAAACTAGAACAAGAACCAAAAAAAAAAAAAAAAAAAGGGAAAGGGAAGATAGCCAATAAACTTATAGGTAGGAAGACAGTATATGAAAGTACTCTGTTGGTAGTGGTTACTATAACCATAGAGTGGGCACTTACAATGGAACCTTAGAGTCTAAAGCTGGATCAGTGGAGGGAAATGCACATATCAGTGGTGTGGTCTGAAGATAGGTAACTTGATATACCATGGAGACCTGAGCATCCACTGGAGTAGATAGGTCAGAAAGAACCTTGGGGTCCATAGAAGCACACAGGCAGAAGATGGGAGGAAGTGGGAGAGGATGATGAAAGGAAAGGAGGGGAAGGAGGAAGAAGGGAAGTTTGGATGAATACTCAATATGCTTATAAAAGTACAAAAATAAAATAAAAAATTATAAAAAATTTCACATTGTAGCTTCACTGTTTTTGATAAAAAGTTATATCTTTTCATCATAAAAACTGAGATAAAATATTAAAAATTATTGTAAGGATGCCACACTTAAATATTTTTGAATGTTATTTGAAAAATTGGTGCTCACTGAATAAAAAAAAACATTCAGGAAGATTGCCTCCATTGATGAATTATCCTAGATAAAGCTTGGTTTGTTCTTAGCATCAAAGAAATTTATCAAGTTATTTTTATAAACCAGGCATTGAACCAAGTTTTTAAAAAAATTTTATTTATTGTGTGTGTGTGTGTGTGTGTGTGTGTGTGTGTGTGTGTGCATGTGTGTGTCAGAGGGCACTGTGTGTCCCTATAGAGGACCAAGGGTGACTTCAGGAATCATCCTGGATTGTTTCTACCTCATTTTCTGCTTTGCTCTGGGATTTCCCAGGCTCTCAAGCCAGAAGTGCAGACCACTGCTGTTTCTGCCTGGTGTTTTTTTTTTTTTTTTATATACATTTTATTATTTCCACTCATACAAACTTAATAGGTAGACCAGTTCTCTCCCTCCCTCCTACCCCCGAACCTCCTGCTCCCCTCCCCTCCCTCTCCATCCCCCAGTACCTCCCCCCCAATTCCCAGAGAGTCCTTTATTGTGTATGCCTGACTCTCCTCTGGGTCCTCCTCTCCGATGACGTACCCAGTGGCATTTCCGTGAACCTTTCCTGTGTTCCCCTTAAGCATAGGAACACTACTGTGGCTGTCAATCCCTTGCCTCCAAGGATCTTGGTGCCTTTAGCAGATGCTAGACTTTGTGAGGTCAATAGTGTGTTGGACATTGCGCAGGGCATGCAATGTCCAATTATGATTGCTTCGGCCCTAACTAGTGTGGAGAATCTTGCAAATCATTGCTCCTCCCATCCTTTTGCTCTTACAATCTTACCGACCCCTCTTCGCAAATGTCCCTGAGCTTCAGGATGGGGAGAAATTAGGCTGGCCTAGTTCTATGTGGTTGATATAGAGTCTCTGAAGTTCTGGATTGTGGTTTGTTGTTTACAATAGGAAAGTCATGGAATCAACCCAAATGTCCAACAGTTGACGAGTGGATAAGGAAAATGTGGTACATCTATACAATGGAGTACTACTCAGCCATCAAAAATGATGAATTACTGGAATTTGCCAGGAAATGGATGTCATTAGAAACAATTATATTAAGTGAAGTATCCCAAACCCAGAAAATTAAGCGCCGTATGTACTCCCTAGTAGGTGGCTCCTAGTACCAAACTCACCCAGCCCACATTGAGACTCTCAAAGGTAAACCTATGTAATACAATAATTGCAAGGATTATGAACAGGAGGGATGGAGTTGGAGGGCCACACCAGAAACATGGAGAGAGGGGACCATGTTACAGCAGAGAAAACAGGCCTCCATCAAGGAATGCAAGTAAGTAATGTGACACCTGGTTAAGTTCACAGGCGATCGTTCCTGATCGTTTACAACTGAGGGATTATGATCTCACCAGAAGGGGAGGGCATATAGTCTGGCAGATAAAAAGTAATCATTTTGCAAATGGGTGATTGACCCCTCCCTCTCTGAGGTTTCCTACTTTTATTACATCTACCCTTGAATGTGCTATTATAACAAGACTCCAGTTTAACAGCTTTTTGTCTCAGACCAGGGGGTGACATACAGTGCCCAGCAGGATGGAGTGAAAGGCATTGTAGGAGCAGCAAAACTCAAAAGGAAATCAACCAACCACAATCAGCCTGGTGCTTTTATGCAGGACCTGGAATCAGAACTCAGGACCTTCTGCTTGCAAGGCAGAGTCATAACCCCTGAGCCATCTCTGGAGCCCGAGCCCAGTTTTTTGTTCACTTTTGGTTTTAACTTAGTTCTTTTATATAATGTCAACTACCCTTTCAGGACTTATTCCTTTTTTGCATACACCATTCCTACTTTATAGATGAGAAATTCTGACCTAGTGATTAAATATAATAACAATGTTTTCTAATAGCTCCACTTTTTATTTTCCAGTTTTACAATGAATGCTAGTTTTTGACCTATCAAATCTGAGTTCAGGTGATTAAGAAATCAAACTCGACACAAATGCCACTCTAACCTGATCATTCTGGCTTCTTAGACCATTTTTATTGTCTGTAAACATTACCATAATAACTGCAATTATTAGACAAAAATTTCAATGTCTTCCCAGAAGCAAAGAGGTGCTCAGTGTTAAGATCCTGCCTCTAATGCTTCATCAGTCTTTCTCTGCTCTTTGCTAAGGTCCCTGACTCCCATCAACCTTCCCATTTTCCCTAAGAGAACAAGGAAAAAAAACAACTTGGTGGAACGTGAGCAACAAATGATTGGATCCTGAGTTCTCCACATAAAGTTTAATCATTATTTATTCAGAAATAATTATACTACTGAATCTCAGACTGTGGAGAATTAAATAATTATCACAAACAAATTTCAATATTTTAATCACTTATAAGTAGCTCCCTCTATGTGATGTTTTATTTTAGCCTTTAAGCAATCATATGAGGTAGAACTTATTGTCATATTACAAATGAAAAACTAGGCTAAGGGAAAATTTATATCTGCTTAAGACTTCATTGATGTAGAGTAACTCCAAATACACTTATATTTTCCGTTTTTTTAAGACAGCATTGGTGGTAATAGTGGTGTGTATGAGTGTGAGTGCAGATGTGCTTGTTTGTACTTGGGTTCGAAATCAGAGGCAGATGTCAGATGTCTCCCTCTATTAATCACCACCTTATTTTTTTAAGACAAGATCTTAGGCTGAACCTGGAGCTCACTGATTTATCTAGGATGACTCACCAAAGAGTTCCAGCGATCCACTCATCTCACTCATCCAGCACTGGGGGTTTTCATACATGCCCAGCTTTTACATGGGTTCTGGAGCCTGAACTGAAGTCCTCGTGTTTGCATGTTAAACACTTTACTAACTAAGCCATCTTCCTTGTTCCCCAATGTTTTACCTATGCCTTATGGCTACAAGAAAAAGAGAAACTATCACTATTTGTCTGACTACAGCTGGCATAGAATAAAGACAAACATATTAAACTTTGTAATAATTTTATTTAAAGAATATAGCAGTTTGATTGAACTTTAGCAATCTTTACACCAAACAGCTCTCTCTTTGTATGTGTGGATTTTAGATCAAGGAAAGAATTACTGATTCATTTTCTTGCTTTAAAAGTTTCCTAACTGAAAAGCTGGAGATTCTCATTTTGAAAAAGTGTCCTGCGTTTTTAAAAATCTAATTATACATTTGAACTAAATGGCAAATACGTCTATTTGCTCCACTGATGAACGTTAAATTTTGGGTAGATTTTGTTTTTTGTATGGTTAGAATAGTATAGAACAGCATAGAATTTTGTACAGTATCTTTATTGATCACAATAGAATGTCAGGGAGTAATCCTTAAAAGTTAAATGCAATCCATACATTTGAGTTGTCTTGGGTTGCTATTGGAAATGTCTAGTGTAGGAATCTTAATTAACAAACATATCCCTCGGAGATTTGGGGGCAGAAATCCGAGGTCAAGTCCTGGCAGATATTTCATCTGTGAAGGCAGACCTAGAGGTCAGAGAGTTTTCTCCCCAAGCAGTCGTTTACTGCCTCCTTCGGCTCAGGCAGGGATCTCCTGAGTTTCAGATTTCATGTCTGACCCATTGGCTTTTTCATGATGTAGCTACATTCAAGTCGGACTCTGCAGGTGAACCCCCTCCCATCTCTCCTGCACAAGATGACAATAAATTCAGTAGCTCACCAAGTTGGACTTTGGTGCAATCATTACAGTGGTCTACTGATGAGTAGTTGTTGGTGTGATGCCTTCTCAGGAGAAGAATCATAGAACACAGGGAGATTTAGTCATAGGGGTTCATGGTACTTTTGTTTGTAAAGGAATAAAATCACCTCTGTAGTTGATACCTGTTGCAGTTACCCTGCATGGTTGCCGATAAAATCAGGAAAACTGCTTAAGGGAATAAAGGGCTTATTCTCTGACGATTGTCCAGTTACAGTTCTTAGACCAGGAGAGCTAACACCAACACCAAAGGGCTGAGGGAACTGGCCGCACCGTATCCATGTAATAGCTGAGAGAGGGACAATCCTTACTTGCCAGACTAGCATGTATATGCAAGGATGTCTCCTTTCTCAAACAGCTCCCTCCATTTTGTTCACCTGTCCACTCACATGGTCTGAGCCTCCCCCATCAACTAAACATTCTCCTGCAGGTTTGCTTTGGGTTTAAGTCAGCTACTAATTCTCTTCAAATGTGCCCAGAGCTCTAACCCTCAACCAGCAAGTTGACACCTGTACTTAATTATGACAACACATCTAATGTGTGAGAATGTGCTATAGAGGAAAGTGCTGGAAGAAACAGAGCACAGGTACAGAAGAAGACATGAGGTGTTCCTAGAGGAATCAATGCTGATCTCCTGAGAGGGTAGAGTTTCATCCACTTAGAGTTGAGAGTATCTTCTATCTGGTTACCATTTTTTTAATGAAGTAACTTGAAGGGGCATAGTCTAATGTTGGCAAGGGTAATATTAACATCAGAATATCTTTTAAAAATGGAAATGGTATGATAGCAATAATATGGAAGGAGAAGTGTTGAGAGATTTAAATGACATAGACTCATGGATTGGCATTTGTGGCAATGTGATATTTAAGCACACCAGGGTAAGAATTGTATATGATCTTTTTTCATTGGAGAGGTATAACAGCCATGTGGGTGAAAGGCAGGTATAATCTTACTTTCTACAATCAGTAATGGAATCAAGACTGAATGAGAAGAAAGCAAGCCTAGGAATAACTGAAGATGACCAAAAGTCAGTGGACTTGACATCCATCCGTGCTGAGCTGTGAGGATGCGCACCGCAGAAAAGCCGGGTTAAAGTGTAGCTTGTCCTTCATGGCAGGAAAGTCATGGCTGGCTGACAGAAGTTGGAGGAGGTTCCAGTCACTGCAGACATCATGGAGGCTGAGAGCTGCTACCAGCTCAAGAACAGACTCCCTAACTCAAGTTGGGTGGGGCTAACCAACCTCAAGGCCCACTCCCTACGACTGCCTTCCTCCAGCACGGCTCTACCTCCTGAAAGTGGAATGACTTTCCCAAACTAAAGGATGAAACAAATAGGACTATGGGGGAAAACTCACGTTTCAAACCATGACAAAGAGAAAATAGTATTAGTCTTCAAATATTGTTTTAAAACATGATTTAAGGAATAAATCGACTAAACTTTTGATTGATGGCTATAAACTTATAAAACATTTTTATAAAAGTTGAAAATTGCTAAACTATCAAAACTTTGAGAAGCAACAACTCTTGGCGTTTACTAAATAATTCCTAAAGAATACAAAACAGGAAAATTGAAAGAGAAGATTGATTGAGATTATTAACTTCAGGAACTAACTTACTAAACCTAGGTTGACTATATAAAAATCCCTGTGGTCGTACCATGGAAAGCTGCGCATTTTGCACTAAAGGAACTAGAAAAGGAAACACAGTACATGAAATGACTAATTTAAGTTAAGCATAAAGATATCCACTGACCTTGCACCATTCTGCCAATTTTCCTTTCACTTCCTGGGTTGCTAGAAAATATTACCCCAAAATGGATGGGCAGACTGTATGAGTAATCTGTCATGAAAATAAATTGATTTTTTTTTATTTTAAAAGTGCATCCTTTTGGTGCTTAACAGAGACAGAGAGGCTCAATAATTTATTTATAGTAAGTTCAAAAGTTCAGTCAAAGAAATTTTCTACATACCCCATGGATGACTGAAAGACAGGAAAGGAAGATAGTTCTAAAAATAATTATATAAATCCTCTTATTTGTGCATTATAAATAAATCATTTAAATAACTTCAGTGACTGAACATCTAGGGATTTTATCCAGTCACTTTAGTGTAATGAATGTTAAGTGCAACAACTGCCAAGTCCTACTGCAGCTTATTTTGGATGAACACACACACACACACACACACACACACACACACGGATTGCTCTACTACTTTATTGCTTTGTTCTGGGTTTTCCCAGACTGCACCTTCCAGGGCCAGAATTAAACGCCACTCCCATATCTGCCTAATATTTTTTACATGGGACCTAGATATTTTTTCTCTTTTTTAAATTATTATTATTTCTGCTCATACAAACTTAACAGGTACACTGGTCCCCTCCCTTCCTCAACTCCCCCCACCCCATTTCCCCCTCCCTCCCTATTCCCCAGTGCCCCCCCCCAATCCCCAGAGCATCCTTTACTGTGCATACCAAACTCTCCTCTGGGTCCTCCTCTCCGATGAGATGCAAGGACCCAGGGGCATATCCCAGAACCCTTTCCTGTGTTCCCCTTAAGCTTAGGGACCTAGATATTCTAACTCAGGTCCTTCTGCTTGCAAGGCTAAGACTTTTTTATTTTTCTGCTCACCCATCCCTGGACCTCCCTGTTCCCTCCCCCCTTTGCCCCTTCCTTTCCCTCCTCCCTCCCTTTCTCCCAGTGCCCCCTCCTCCCATCTCTGAAGCATCCTTTAATGTGTATATCAAACTTTCCTCTCGGTCCTCCTCTCTGATGAGGTGTAAAGACTCAGAGGCAATTCCTAGAACTCTTTCTTGTGTTCCCCTTAAGTATAGGAACACTATTGTGACTGTTAATCCTTTGCTTCTAAGGATCCTAGTGCCTTTAGTCCATGCTAGAATTTGAGGGGTCAATGATATGTTGGTCATTGTGCAGATCATGCAGAGTCCTATTATAATTGCTTCGGCCCTAATCTCTCTCCATCCTGAAGCTCAGGGAAATTTGTGGAAGAGGGGGGCAGTGAGAATGTAAGACCACAAGGCTGGGAGGAGTCATGATGTGCAAGGCTAAGACTTTTATACCTACTGAGTCTTCTCTCCAGCTTCCTACTCCAGTTGTTCCTTTGCTATCAATTGTGAATTGTAATTTCAAACATATATTTTTCAAAATATCCAACAAAATAGTTTTGTATGCAAAGCATTTCAACTGTTCAATGTATTCAATGCATCTTACAGCTTTATTAATGGAAATGTGGTCTTGTCAATTTGATTGTTGAACTTGAAGCCCACATTTAAAGTGCATTGTTTAGGTTCCTTGCTTTCTGTTTAGGTTCCTGCCACTTTCTTTCACTCTTCTGTCTCTGTTATGGTTTGAAATGTGAGTGTTCCCCACAGGCTCATATGTTTGAAGCTTTTAATTGTTGGGAAGGTCATGGCACCTTTAAGAGGTAGAGCCTTGCTAGAGGAAGGCAGTCACAGGAGGTCGGCCTTGAGGCAGATTCTGGGTGAGGTCTGTTCTTGCAGTTGGTATTATTCAATAATCATAGTTTAAAAAAAATAGTATAGGTCTCTGTGATGGGAACCAACAAAGTCGAAGTGGTGAATTAAACCCACAGATTCAGGAAGTCAATTTTCTGTAATTTTTGTACACGACACTATTATAGTAGGCTTAATATTATCTAAAAGGTAAAGTTTCAAAACACTATATTGATCATGTAGAGGGTATAAAATTTGTAATGAAAGGGGAGAAAGAGTTTTGCCTTTGCTTATTTTCCAGTTAAAAAGCACAGTCTGTGGTGTGTGTATTGGAAAAGTCATTTCTGGCCCTACTTAAAATGTTTAGAAAATCTTATTTTAGTCAATGATAGGAAAAAGGCATGTGGATTTTATGATGTGGCAGTAGTGTTTAGTGAAATGTTTGGCCCTATGACCTCCAGTCATTGAGATGCAATTCCCTGTAGATTTTATTTTTAGGTTCAGACTTAGGTTGGAAAAAAGAGACACTAAAAAAAATTATTTTGTAGGAGAGTAGAAACCTGAATCACTGTAGAAATGTGGGTAGTGCCCATTTGGGCAGCACAGGCAGTATGGTAAGACTAGTAAACTGGCAACACAGTCTTTCGGGTTTGGGAGGGCAGAGTATGAGGGGATTATTCGACAGGATTTTTTTAAACTTAGACCTGACTGAAAATTTATGACAAATTTGTGGCATGTCTTCATTATTTATTTCATATTCACATTTTCTTTTTTTAAATTTTTTCCTAATTTTTTTTCAATTGTGTGTGTGTGCACGCGCACATATGTATATGTGTATGTATGTGTGTGTGTGTAGAACCACGGACAAATTCAGGAACCACCATGGACACCTCTACCTCCTCCTTGTTTACTCTGCCCTACTAGGCTGCCCTACACAGGCTCTGCCCTACTAGGACCAGAAGCGCAGGCCGCTCCCGCTTCCGCCTGGTGTCTATACGTGGGGGTCTAGGATCGGAACTCAGGACCTTCTGCCTGCAAGGCAGAGGCGTAACCCCTGAGCCACCTCTCCAGCCCTGATACTCACAATTTTCTGACATTCTACATGCTTTGCCCAAGTTTTAAAACTTTACAAACTGAAGTTTCCTGATTGTATTCATAATTCACAGCTTTGATACTCTCATAGCATTCAAAGAAATTCCCCAGAGCCCAGACTCGTTAATAAGATTTGTATAATGATAGTGGATAACTTTAATTAAGTAATTACAACTCAGTTTAATAGGAAATGAACACATAAAATATCTTTTAAATGAGGTTCCGTTTTCTCATATATATTATAATTTTATTTTACCATGTCTTTAAGGATTCTCCAAACATAACTTTTTATAACAGTGTAAAATTCCATGTTTGAGCACAGCACAACCGATTTAATTATTCTCCACTGGTGGACATTCAGGTCATCTCCACTTTTAAAATGTCCTTATACACAGAATTGTGAACTTCCTTTATACACACTGTGGGTGTGTGCACCTGTGCACATGTATGTGTGTGTGCGTGGGTCGTGCATATGTATGCAGAGTGTCTTTTTTTTATTACTATTCAACTTAGTTTTTGAGAAGGTTTCTCATTGAAGGTAGAGGTCACTGATTGGCTAGCCTGACTGGCCAGGGTACTCAGTAGACCCTCCTATCTAAGTGTCCTTAGGACTGAGACTATTGACAAGTGCTGTACTCTGTTTTTACATGGGCTCTTGGGGCTGAGTTTAGCTTTCATGCTTGTGATAAGCACTTTACTAACTGAGCCATTTCTTGAGCTCATTTAATAATATTGTTCCGTACCAAATAACATTGTTTTATAAATTTAGTGTTTTTTGATTAGAAAAAGTGATCACCTTCCTTGGTTCTATGATATCAACATTTTGAAAGATCATAGGCCAGTGATATGAGACTTGTTCTCATTAATTTTTGCCTGCTTACCATGATTGTGTTCTGTCTGCATTCTGTCTGTCATGGGTGCATAGTTTCAGTTTGCTCTAGTCATGGTGACCGTCTTTAGTTGCCACTCTGGTGGCAACTCTGATGATTTCATCACTATCAAATGGCCTTTATTGTTCCTTCATGAAGGATAAGGATTTGTGGGTCTGTAGCATATTTCATTACCGATAAAACTGTATTTATTCATTCATCAAAATTTATCATGAGCTTGTGATTTACTAGGTCTCTATAATAGATAAAAAGACCATAATCCATTATCATTTTTAATTAATTTAGTTCAAAGTGTTGCATAGTCAGTGGTTCCATATTCAGTCACCTCTTGGTTTCTGTGTCCTTTTGGCTTAACTCCACAGTTCTCTGAGCATGTCTTCATTTTTTTCAGCATAAGATAGACCAGGTGATTTAGTACTTTACTTGTTCTCATGTGGAATCAATCATTTGTGCAACCAGCACAGGTTTCTTTTAGAGGATAAGAGAAACACAGGTTTCTAATAATGTTCGAAAATAGAACTCTGAGCACTGGGTATGCACAAAATGGTTCGGTCTTGCTGCTGTAGTCTCTTCGTGGACAATGTCGTGGAATGTATGCATGTTAATGTTGCAGTCTGACTCCATGATTTATCCTGAGAATTCTTACCTCCTGTATTGCATTGGCACTGTTTCTTCCTATTCTGGGCAGAGTTGCTTATAATATCAACAACTATTACTGCAAAGGTAAAGGTATGTACGTCACTTATTAATTTAGGTCATAAGTGATTTGTAATTTCTGCTGCATCCCTGAGATTACTTTCTCTGAATGAAGCCAGTTACCATATCCCATGACCACATGAACTCAATCCATTTAGAGACCTATGTGGAAAAGCACAGAGACTTATCCCTAGAGTTGGAACCAGATTTGTCTTAACCAAACTTTGAAATGACTGGATACAGCAAGCCACAATATATTTACCAAGACACCCCTGAATTTCTTCTTAGAAATAATAGCTACTTAGGGTTCAATGCAGAAATTTTGAATGCAATTCCTTATGCAGCCCTAGATAGGTAAAAGAATAACATATATGTGTTTATATCTTTATCTCTATGTTTAATACATTGTTGTAATTATGCACAGGTGTCAGCTTGATGGTTGAGGGTTTGAGCTCTGGGCACATTTGTGGATAATTAGCATTTGAGCAAGTCTGCAGGAGATTATCTAGTTGAAGGGAAAGGCCCAGCCAATTTTGGGTCGGACTAGACCCTGGACAGATGAATAAAATACAGACAGCTGTTTGAGAAAGTTAGCATTCAGTCTTAACTTGGCCGGACATGCTGGTTTGGCAAGTAAGGATTGTTGCTCAGCTGCATCATGGATATGGCTTGGCCAGTTTCCTCGGCCCTTTGTTCCCTTAAACAGTTTTATCATAATTTCATTAGCAACTATGCAGGCTAAATACAATATATGTGTTGAAAACCAAAAGCTCATTCTAATATAACAGGTTTAGCTTAATACTTATCAGTTGCTTGACTCTTTGCTTTGAAAAAATACCTAACAAAAACAACTTAAGGAAGAAAAAGTTCATGGTGGCTTATGGTTCAGGGAATGTAATCAATCATGGCAGAAAAACCATGGAAGTAGGAAGCTCCATCCTTGATCGTAGGAACTTATACTATGTCTTGCTACAACTCACAAATCAGAAAGGAGAGAATGCTAGATCTTGAAAAAGTGCAGAGATATCTCTTAGATCTTTTTCCCCTTTCGGTGACCTATTTCTTCTAACTACGTTCCAACTTCTAAAGGTTCCAGAACCTCCTAAATCTTCACCATCAACCAATTATCAAGAATGATCTTGTGGGAGACATTTCGCTTTCAAACTCTAGTAGTATCCTTCCTTTGCACATTTTTTTATTCGCTTATTCTACAGGAAACATCTTACTCATTGATCACCTTTACTTAGTATATTAGTTCTACTGCAACTTACACCATTCCTCTCTACACCTTACTTTCCATTATCATTGGTAATTGTTCCAAGGCATGTTCATTCTAGTTATATCCCCTTTTAATCTCCATATAGTTCTGGTTTGCCTAATCTACACCTCATTTGCCTTACACATTTTTCCTAGTTGGATTCCAAGTATCTTGGCTAATCCACACTATTGTCCTATTGGAATCTGAGAGTAAATGCTAATTTGAGTCTTTACTGAGTCATAATTAATAAAAATGAGTTAATACTGAATCAGGATCAGTTTTAACTCCAGGCACAGCAGGTGTCCTTTTAAGAAGTGTAGAATACATGAAGAAAAAGAAAGACAAAGCCACATGGAGACAGACACAGAGATGGGGATACAGCCACCAGCAAAAGATGGCAAGGGTCAGGAAGAGGTTGAGTGCATTCAGGGTACTGTTGACTGATGACTTTTTTATTGACCACAGGTTCCTTTTGATGCTTCTCCATCATCTATCAAGGAACATCTGTAGTCCACTAAAGAGAAGTAGGTATCAAGTAGACATTCACCCACTATCAAAAGAAGAATGATAATGTGGGGCTGGAGAGGTGGCTCAGGGGTTAAGCCTCTGCCTTGCAGACGGAAGATCCTGAGTTAGGTTGGATCCTAGACCCCATGTATAGACGCTGGGCAGAAGCGGGGGCGGCCTGCATTTCTGGTCCTGATAGGGCAGAGCCTGTGGATCCCGGGGCAGAGTAAACAAGGAGGAGGTGGAGGTGGTCCATGGTGGTTCTCGAATTCACCTGTGGTTCTATACACGCACACACACACATACATACACACACGCATGCACACGTACACACGCACAATTGAATAAATAATAAAAAAACTAAAAAAATTAAAAAAAAGAAGAATGATAATGTATATGTGTGTTCAGATCATGATGGTATAGGTGAGATAAGGGAATTGTAGTAGGAAACACTAATGATGTAGCCTGGTTGAGACTGAGTCAGGGTATTGTGAAAGGCAGTTAGACTCTGAGTACTTGTTCTTAGCTATTTCATTATGTTGTCAATGATTTCTTTCCAAAGTTACAGAACTCTTGAATTGTCAAATAAGAGAAATTTTAAGAGTCTCACCACTAGACTTAATTTTGCCAAATACTTTGTTTCCTCTGGTAAAAGAGAATTTAAAAGTAATACATTTCCACTTATTGTTCTTTTGAATGAGTTTGACTGGAGACTGAGCCAGACGTTGCTGTGAGATTCTTCATATTCTAAAAACTTCTGACTCTCTTCTCACACATTCTTCTTCCCTATTTGCAGACTCTCCACTCAAAAACAAATTTCTTGCAAGCGAATTTAGTCATCTCAATCACACTTTCCATTTGCTCATCAATTCACTGCATTGGGAATTCATGAGGTTAGTGTCCATTCTTCTTGCGACCATCTTTACCAAGAGTTCTAAAAAGTCAGATCTCTTGGGCTAATCATGTATAACCTCTCTCTAGTTTTCATTTTGTTAAAAATACGTTCTTCCTAAAGATATCTTTTTTCTTAGACTTTTATCATGCAATTTGGTTTTGTTTTTCTTCTCAATTGTGTCATCTTGTTGAATTAGAAAAGTACACATTGCTGGCTTTTGTCCTTAGCCCTGTAGCTTCAACTATCACTCATAAACTAAGGCTCCAACACTCTATAGCTCCAATGTCAGCACTTCCCTGCTCAGTCCTACACATCAAATTGTCTCATAACCACCTCTGCCTGAATATCTCATAAGACCTCCAAGTGACCTGAAATTTAATCGCCTGTCATCCTCCATGACAAAATGTGCGCAGCCACAACCCTGACCCAGACCCTCATGGTGGCTGGCATGCTGTTACAATATCTTTTCATTACTTCCAGAGAACACCTTTCCTATGAAGACACAAAAAGTAAAAAAAAAAGTGATATTAAAATTATTTTCAGATTGTGGTAGGATTTTCAGTAATTATGGTTACATTAAGGATGTAACAGTTGTTACTTACGTGTAGAACAAAAGAAAAGCAAACCTGGTTGTATGAATATAATGTTAGCAAACCTTGTTCACTGACTGGCTCTTAAGTAAGAAGAGTGACTAGTATACATAGGAAAGTGGTGATCCTTCTATTGCATGGGGGTAAGTTTTGTGGACAGTCAGAAGGTAGTTCCTTATGCATACACTTCTCTCCTTCTCTCTTTGTAGAACACATGATAGCAGGAAACAAATGCTGGTGCATGCTGAGAACTTAGATTTCTCTCTTGTATCATAGCATATGAATCTCACATTGAAAATAAGTATCCCCTAGTCATAAGGAACTGGACCATTTTGAATCTTTTATACACTTATAACTAAGACAGGACTCCAGAGAACCACACTGGGTCCAGGCATGCATAGAAAATCAAAGAAAACACTATAAACAGAGAAAAGAAGAAAATGTTCCAGACCAAGAAGTGATGATATCAAACATCAGAGGAAAAGCAGCTCCCAGAGAAAAATTATCTCAGGACTAAGTAAAATGTAGACCTTTTTTTTGAGTCATCACCAGTGAAGAATAAATGAATCATGTATTTATTAAATGGGTACATAAACTAGCAAAGGGAGCAAGTGAGGATAAATAAGAATATAAGGTATAAAGTTACTAATGGAAAGAGGAAACATTTTCAAGGAAAATAAAGTGCAACGGCAGAATTTTACAATTGGTATGAGAGATATTCAGAGAGTAACAGAATAGTGTAGGTATAGTTTTTCTGATGTGAAAAAATGAGCACTGAGAACATTGAGCCAATCTCGCCAAAAGCACCCAGGTGTACCTTATTTACAAATGATTGATTCTTTTCAAAGGAAAGCACTCAGATTCCTTCATTAAAGGAAAAACACTTCACACTATTTCCCCCCCAAGAACTATTTTAAGTCAGCAGAGATGTGTCTACAAACTTGTAGCTTAAGAATTTTCTTATCTTGTCAAGCTATGAAAGTATTTCACCTACACAATCTTTTTCAGATTTACCTTGAAAATACATGTAGACAGTGTAATTTTTTAAAAAAAGTTATGTTGAGGCAATTTCTGGAAAAGATAGTATAAAAATGGCTACCTGGATAAAGCACAAAGGGTAATGAACAGTAGGAAATCTAACCTAAGTACGGCTTTAACAATGTGACAGGAGACATCAAATCTCATTTCTGGATCACTTCACTTTACCCCTTCCTTCCTGGCCTCAGAAAGTTTCTGTGTTCCTGTAAACACTCCCTATTTTCCTTACTACCAAGAATCTCACCACTGTAAATACAGTGGAAGACTTATCTTATAAATTCTTTTTTTTATATAATACATTTTTTATTATTATTTCAGCTCATACAAACTTAATAGGTACACCAGTTCCCTCCCTCCCTCCTCCTCCACCCCAAACCCCCTGCTCCCCCTCCCCTCACCCCTCCCGTCCCATCCCCCCCGTGCCTCCCACCCCGATTCCCAGAGTCCTTTCTTGTGCATGCCTGACTCTCCTCTGGGCCCTCCTCTCTGAGGACGTACAAGGACCCAGTGGCATTTCCCTGAACCCCTTCCTGTGTTCCCCTTAAGCATAGGAACACTACTGTGGTTGTCAATCCCTTGCCTCCAAGGATCTTGGTGCCTTTAGCAGATGCTAGACTTTGTGAGGTCAATAGTGTGTGGACATTGCACCGGGCATACAATGTCCAACTATGATTGCTTCGGCCCTAACTTGTGTGGAGTATCTTGCAAATCATTACTTCTCCCATCCTTTTGCTCTTACACTCTTACCGCCCCCTCTTCCACAAATTTCCCTGAGCTTCAGGATGGGGAGAGATTAGTCTGGCCTAGTTCTAGGTGGTTGATATAGAGTCTCTGAAGTTCTGGATTGTGGTTCGTTGATTTTCTTTTGCAGTTTTGTTGCTCCTGTAATGCCCTTCACTCCATCGTGATGGGCACTGTATGTCACCCCCTGGCCAGAGACAGAAAGCTGTTAAACTGGAGTCTTATTATAAGAGCACATTCAAGGGTAGATGTAATACTTATACCCAAGAGTGGAATCACAGGGTCATATGGCGTTAAGCAATGGGAGGGGTCAATCACCCATTTGAAAATGGCTACTTTTTAATCTGCCGGACTATATGCCCTCCCCTTCTGGTGAGTTCATACCCCCTTAGTTGTAAATGATCAGGAACGAATTGTGAACTTGACTAGGTGTCACATTACTTTCTTGCAGTCCTTGATGGAGGCCTATTTTCTCTACTGTAACATGGCCACTTCTCTCCTTGTTTCTGGTGTGGCCCTCCAACCCCATACCTCCTGTTCATAATCCTTGCAATTACTGTAGGTAATACATAGATTTACCTATGAGTGTCTCAAGGTGGGCTGGGTGGGTTTGGTATTAGGAGCCACCTATTAGGGAGTACATACGGTGCTTAATTTTCTGGGTCTGGGATACTTCACTTAATATAATTGTTTCTAATGACATCCATTTCCCGGCAAATTCCAGTAATTCATCATTTTTGATGGCTGAGTAGTACTCCATTGTATAGATGTACCACCTTTTCCTTATCCACTCGTCAACTGTTGGATATTTGGGCTGATTCCATGACTTTGCTATTGTAAACAGTGCTGCTATGAACATGGTCGTGCTTGTGCTATCGAGGTGAACCTCTGGTGCTATCGAGGTGAACCTCTGCTGTATGGGGGGTTATACCCAAAAGTGGAATCGCAGGGTCATATGGCATTTCAATCTTTAATTTCTTTAAGAATCTCCAGACGGCTCACCAGAGTGGCTGTATGAGCCTGCACTCCCACCAGCAATGTAGGAGAGTTCCCCTCTCTCCACATCCTCTCCAGCATTTGTTGTTATTTGTGTTGTGGATTTTTGCCATCCTGACCGGGGTGAGATGATATCTCAGGGAAGTTTTGATTTGCATTTCCCTGATGGCTAAGGAAGTGTACCATTTTTTAAGATATTTGTTAGACATTTTAATTTCATCCCTAGTAAAGTTTCTTTTAAGTTCCAGGGCCCATTTTTTAATTGGGCCATTAGTTTCCTTGGTGTTTAGTTTTCTAAGTTCTTTGTGCACTCTGGACAGTAGAGCTCTATCAGATATGTGGTTAGTGAAGATTTTCTCCCATTCTGTGGGTTGCCTTTGAGCTTGTGTTACAATCTCTTTATCTGAACAAAAGTTCTTTAATTTCACAAGATCCCAACTGTTGAGAGTTGGTAGCAGTGACTGTGCCATTGGTTGTCTGTTTAGGAAATGTTGGCCTAGCCCAATCAGCTCGAGGGAGCTCCCTATCCTTTCAACTATGGTTTTTATAGTCTCTGGCCTTATATCAAGGTCCTTGATCCATTTGGAATTAAGTCTTGTACATGGTGACAAGTATGGGTCCAGCTTTAATCTTCTGCATGTGGAGATCCAGTTTTGCCAGCACCATTTGTTGAAGATGCTGTTCTTTTTCCATTGGATTCTTTGGGCCCCTTTGTCAAAGACCAAATGGCTGTAACTTTGTGGGTTTATATCTAGGTCTTCAATCCTTACCCATTGATCTGTGTGTCTATTTTGGAGCCAGTACCAGGCTGTCTTTACAACTATGGATTTGTAGTATAGACTTAGGTTTGGTATGGTTATACCTCCAGCTGTGTTTTTGTTACTCAGGATTGTTTTTGCTATCCTGGGTCTTTTGTGCCTCCATATGAACTTTGAGATTGTTTGGTCAACTTCTTTGAAGAATTGCTTTGGGATTTTGATTGGTATAGCATTGAATCTGTATATTGCCTTTAGTAGGATGGTCATTTTTACGATGTTGATTCTGCCAATCCAGGAACATGGGAGGTGTTTCCACCTTCTGGTGTCTTCTGCTATTTCTTTCTTTAGGGTTTTAAAGTTTTCATTGTAAAGGTCTTTTACCTCCTTGGTTAGGTTTATACCAAGGTATTTCATTTTTTTAGGGGCTATAGTGAATGGGATGGTTTCTCTCAAGGCTTTTTCACTTCTTTCATTCTGGGCATATAGGAAGGCCTCTGATTTTTGCACATTTATTTTGTATCCTGCCACCCTGCTGAACTTCTCAATTAGTTCCAGGAGCTTCCTGGTGGAGTTGTTGAGATCCCTCAGGTATAAGATCATTTCATCTGCAAATAGGGATAGTTTGACTTCTTCCTTGCCACTTTGAATCCCTCTTATGTCCCTTTCTTGTCTTATGGCTTCAGCTAAGACTTACAGTACAATATTGAATAGAAGTGGTGAGAGTGGACAACCTTGTCTAGTTCCTGATCGAAGTGGGAATGCTTCCAATTGTTCCCCATTGAGCATAATCCTTGCTGTGGGCTTGTTGTATACAGCTTTTATTATATTGATAAAGGTTCCTTCCATTCCTACTGTCTCTAGCGTTTTGATCACAAAAGGCTGTTGGATCTTGTCAAAAGCTTTTTCTGCATCTATCGAGAGTATCATGTGGTCTTGGACTTTGGACTGGTTTACATGATGAATTACATTTATTGATTTGCGTATGTTGAACCAACCTTGTGTGCTGGGGATGAAGCCTACTTGGTCCCCGTGAATGATCTTTTTAATATGTTTTTGAATCCGATTTGCTAAAACTTTGTTGAGAATCTTTGTGTCTGTGTTCATCAGAGAGATTGGCCTATAGTTTTCTTTTTTAAGTGAATCTTTATTAGGTTTGGGGATTAAAACGATATTAGCTTCATAGAAGGAATTTGGTAGTGTTCCTTCCTTTGCTATTTGATGGAACAGTTTAAGGAGTATTGGTATTATTAACTCCTTAAATGTCTGGTAGAACTCTGTGCTGAATCCATCTGGTCCAGGACTTTTTTTGGTGGGAAGATTCAAGATTACTTCCTCAATTTCCTTATATGTTATAGGACTATTTAAATAGTTCACAACTTCCTGATTCAATTTAGGTAAGTTGTGTTTACTTAGAAATTCATCCATCTCTTTTGTGTTGTCAAACTTCACAGAGTATAAGTTTTTGAAATATGATGTTACAATTCTCTGGATTTCTTGGGTATCAGTAGTGATAATTCCATGTTCATTTCTGATTTTGTTAATTTGGGTTTTCTCTCTCCTGCTTTTGGTTAATTTAGCTAGGGGGTGTATCAATCTTATTGATTTTTTCAAAGAACCAGCTTTTTGACTGGTTGATTTTTTCTATCGTTTTCTTAATCTTGATTTCAGATATTTCTCCCCTTATTTTGCTAATCTCCTCTCTTCTACTACTTTTGGGATCAGATTGCTCTAGTTCCTCTAAAGCTTTAAGCTGCATTGTTAAGTTGTTTATTTCTGATGTTTCCATTTTTTTGACGTAGGCATTAAGAGATATGAACTTACCTCTTAGAACAGCTTTCATTGTGTCCCAGAGATTTTGGTAAGTTGTATTTTCGTTATCATTCACTTCAGGAAATCTTGAATTTCCTTTTTAATTTCTTCCTGAATCCAGTTCTCATTCAGCATTATATTGTTAAGTTTCCAGGAGTTAGTGTATTTTCTCTTGTTTGATGTGTTGTGCATGTCCAGCTTTAGGCCGTGGTGGTCTGATAGGGCACAGGTTAGAATTTCAACCTTCTTGTATTCGTTTTGTGGCCCAATATGTGATCTATTTTGGAGAAAGTTCCGTGTGCTCCTGAGAAAAATGTGTATTCTTTGGTGAGTGGGTGAAAAGTTCGATAGAGATCTGTAAGGTGCATTTCTTTCAGGGTTTGATTAAGTTCCAAAGTGTCTCTGTTAAGTTTTTGACCTGTTGATCTATCCCATGTTGAGAGGGTGGTGTTGAAGTCCCCAAGAATTATCGTTTGGGGGTTGATTTCTTGCTTTAAACGCTGTAGGGTTTCCTTAATGAATGTGGAAGGGCCCGTATTGGGTGCATATATGTTCAGTATTGTGAAGTCTTCCTGGTGAATTGTACCTGTGACTAAAATGTAGTATCCATCCGTGTCTCTTATAATTTTCTTTGATTTGAAGTCCACTTTGTCTGATAACATAATGGCTACCCCTGCCTGTTTTCTCCTTCCATTAGCTTGTAGAATTGTTGACCAGCCTTTTATTTTTAGAGCGTGCCTATCTTTTGTGGTGAGATGGGTTTCCTGTAGGCAGCAGATTAATGGATTGCGATTTTTAATCCAAGTTTGTAATCTGTGTCTCTTGATCAGTGAATTAATTCCATTAACATTTAGTGTTATAATGGAGAAACTATTTTTAATTCCAGCCATTTATTATGTTTAGTAGTTTTTATAAGTATATTGCTTCGCTTTTAATGGTGTTACATTTGCCTTCTGTTCTCCTGGATATGCCTGTTTTTTTCTTCACGCTTGAGTATCATTTCTAGCATTTTTTGAAGGCCTGGTTTGGTGGACATGTATCCCTTAAAGTTGTCTTTGTGCTGGAAAGTTTTTCTTTCTCCCTCAATCATGACTGATAGTTTTGCAGGGTAAATCAGCCTGGGTTGACATTTTTGCTCATTCAATACTTGAAGTATGTCTCTCCAAGCTCTTCTTGCTTTTACTATTTTGACTGAGAAGTCATTTGTTATTTTAATAGGTTTACCTTTAAAAGTGACTTGTTTTTTCTCCCTTGAAGCTCTTTATCGTGGATGTGGAGTGTTTTAACTATTATTTGCCATGGGGTGCTTCTGTTTTGGTCGTATCTGTTTGGGGTGCGGAATGCCTCTTGTATATGGATGGGCCTCTCTTTTTTTAGATGAGGAAAGTTTTCCTTGATGACCATTTGAAAAATTTCTTCAGGGGTGGTATTTTGAGATTCTTGCTCTGGTATTCCATGAATATGCATGTTAGGCTTCTTCAGGGTGTCCCATATCTCTTGGATATTTCTCTCAAGTATCTTTTTGGCTTTAACAACCTCTTCCATTGAGCTGGTTAGTACTCCCACTTTATCTTCAAGGTCTGAAATTCTGTTTTCTGCTTCGTTAGTTTTGTTGATAAGATTCTCTGTGGCATTCTGGGTTGAAGATAACTTGTCTTGTAGCTCAGTTTTAAACTCTGCTTGAGTCTGTTTTAACTGCTCTATGCCAGTTTTTGTTTCTTGCACTGTTTTTCTCAACTCCTCCAAATGTCTGTTGTGTTCCTCTTCAAAGCGATTGATTTGATTATGTAATTCCTCCCTGATTTCCTCTTTCATAGTATTGAACATGGTAATGATCATATTTTGAAAGTCGTTATCCTGGGTGAGGCTTTCTTGGCTATTTCCGTGGGTTTGTTCTGGTTGGAGTCTAACATTATGGGATTAATTTCTTCAGTGGGAAATTTTTTTACTTGAGTGTTGCTTCTCATGGATTTGCACTTTGACTTTGGCATTGTCGTTTTAACTCTTAAGATCTTTCAATTTCACTAAACTGAATTATTTGGCCTGGGGTTCTAGAGTCGCTCGGTGAGGCCCGGCTGGACCACGCGGGCGCGTCCCGACCGGCGGTGCGGGGTGGGGTAAAAGGGGATAAATTCCTTATAATCACACCCCACACAGTTCGCGAATTCGTCCGTGGTTCTACACACACACACACACACACACACACACACACACACAGACGCGTGCACATGCACACAGTTGAATAAATAATAATAATAATAATAATAATAATAATAAAGAAATTCTGAGGACTAACTACATCAGTCATCCAATGAAACACAAACCACTCACTTTTTTCATTTATTCGAAAAGGCATGCTTGAGTAGACAAAACTTTTACCCAAGTTTCTGAGGTTATTGTATTTAAAGCCTTTGTGTACAGCTAATTTAACTATTATTTTGTGGAGTTTGCTTTACTCTTTTGAAGTATAATATAATATAATCAACATTCTTATAATTTTTAAAAAGTACAAGGTAATAGAACGGAATGGAAGGAAACAAGGGTGAAGATTTATAATGAAGCTGCAAATACCTAGCAAAGTAGCAGTAGAGTAATCAGATGCCCACGAGATGTGAAATCAGTATAACATGAAAAACACTTATGCGAATGGATTTTGTTACCTACCTAATATCAATTCCTGAAGTGTTTAGCAATAAGACTTGGGTAACATGTTGAATTGACACCTGATGCAATTCCCAAACAAGATGTATTATATAACCTTCCTCCAATTTCAATGTCAGTTGTCATTCCTAGGAAACTTACTGTTAAAGTTGGCCAAAAAAATGTTTTCATTATATGTGAAAGTGTTTGCATTCTTGGTGGGCACCACCGTGAACGAGTTTGTGTTATGTATTAATGTTACCAGGTCACTCTCTAGGAGTCTGTATGTATTCCGGGTCTTGTGTTCAGTGTCGAAAATTGAAAACACAATACCCTTAGAAGATTAAGATAGAGTTTATTAATGGAGAAAAAGAACTGAACTCACTGACTCCAGACATGGAGTACCGTGAGGGGCAAGGATGCTCCTAGAGAATTCATGGGCTCCAGGAATGGAATCTATGAGGACCAAGGAGTTGGAAAAGAACATACCGAACACTTGTAGTGCCATGAGGGGCAGGCGCCAAAGATGGCTGCCAGGGTCAGGTATATTTATATATTTAGACAAAGGGGGGGGGAGACTTTTACTCATTGGTTAATCCATATTGGGGCCTAACTCAGTTGATTTTGTGCCAGACCTTGATGTAGGGCTTATCCATAATGGAGAATTAATCTCCATATCCTTTCATAAGCAAAGGTTTGGGGGAAGTTTCTTCAGGTTGATTCCAGTAGTGGGGGATGGCTTTCCAAGACCTTCAGAGTCTGTCCCAGCATGGTTGCTCTAAAACTGCTTAATTAAAGTGAGATGTCCCAAATACGTCATTCAGTATTGCTGTATAATAAAGAATATTTCATCCTTTATTTTATGTGCTGTGTCACTCATTGAAATGTATCTAGTAACTTTAGCATCTTTGTATTAATTAAGTCATTCTTTCCCAAATCACCGGGGTAATCAAAACAAGAAAAGTAGAAAGCAAAACTAAAAAAAAAAAGGAACAACAAAATGCTCCACAACAGATTTCCAAAATTCCCCTAGGGGGCGGTACCACCTTTGTTGAATTGAGAGGTTATTACACCAGGCAGAACTAATTGTAAATTACTTTTGAATATATTTGTGCACGAATGCGATTTTATCATTTCTGGAAAGTGATCTGAAAGGTACCCAAAAAGAAAAAAGTATGAAGAATCCACCTGAATTATTTGCTTCAATTCTTATAATTACTGTGTTTAAACTAACTTTCATTTTTTATTTTTTATTTTTTTCAGGGAAGTGGCAAAGCAGACTCTCAGGCTTGCAGGCTCCTTTATTGTAACTATCGGGCTGCTTATATACCCGACCCAACATCCCATAAGTCCCAGCGGGAGCTTTTGCTGTGTTGTTCTGTCTGGGTTAGTCCTCTCAGCCAGGCTGTTTGACGTCAGTACCAAACACAGCAGCAGGTTCTAACCTCATTCTTGCTTTAAAGTATAATAAAGACTCCGTGTAAGAGATAACTTTTTTTTTAAACTTCCCTAAGACGTTTTTAACAAGATTTCATAAGCTGGTAGGACAGAATTTATTTTAGTGTTCCTATTGGATACATTGTTTTGCTTATGCATGGGACATCTTTATTTCACCGGATTTAATCAGTATTGTTATGCATGTATATTTCAAGTGATATTTACAAAGAGAATAACTTTTGATGACCCAAGTTTCTCAAGTTTTATTCAGACCAGTTACAAAAATGACAATTTTGGGGTTAAATTAAATAATATGGAATATAGGGGCTGGAGAGGTGTCTCAGGGGTTAAGCCTCTGCCTTGCAGGCAGAAGGTCCTGAGTTTGGATCCTAGACCCCACGTATAGATGCCAGGCAGAAGCAGGAGCGGCCTGCATTTCTGGTCCTGTGAATCCCGGGGCAGAGTAAACAAGGAGGAAGTGGAGGTGTCCATGGTGGTTCCTGAATTTGCCTGTGGTTACACACACACACACACACACACACACACATACGAGCGCACGCACACACACATACAAAATTGAATAAATAAATAAATAATATGGAAGTAAAAGCTTGAAAGAAGTAAGTGATCTGAATGGAATAAAATTAACTGAAGACATTTTCATGTGGAATATTTTAAAATTAAATCAAAAAAGTATAGAATATGTTTAATACCATTTGAAGAAAATTCCAGGCAAGACTGAAAGAATACACTGAGAAAGGTCACATAAATCCTAAGAAGGAGCAGTACAGAAGTGACTGAGGTATAAAGAACCAGTGTAATCCAGTTATTCCTCCTTTCACAAGGTTAGCTTCTCCTTTGCTTTCATACTCTCTAGTTGTTTTAATTGATCATCAAAAATTCAGGATCTGAATCCCAACAAGTGGCTTTGGTGAAAGTTGACTGCTTTACAGAGCTCCTTGGTCCTATATTGCTGCCTAGCTTGTGACTTTATAGCAACTTTTGAACACACCCATTCTTCTAGAAATTCTTCAGTAGTTCATATCATAGGCTTATTCTCATGCCATTGCAAAACACTGCTCTAGACTCCAGCAAAGCTTTCTTTGTTTTCAGAAAAAATATATTCCAATTTATAGTTTTCGACAAATAGTATACTTAAATATCTCACTTCTGAAGTTCTTACTGTGTGTTTTAGGAAGCCAAAATCTGAGCATTTTTCAAATTTATATTTTTATGTTTTGTTATTCATTGTATATACTTATATGAGTTGTTCCTGAGTAAAATGATTAAATCCACATATGTGTTTGAGTAGAGCTCAATACACATCAAGTACATGCAAGGGTGTGCATCATATATGATATACATATGAACTACAGTTTTGTATGCATAGATATCTAGTAAGAATTAAATTTTGTAAAAAGTGACTAAGTATATTTACATAGAAAAACAAGCTACTACTGTAATTGTAAACTTTCTTTTTAATAAATTATTTTCTTGTTTGACATAATATAAACCAAAGAAATATAAAGGAAACTTGTAATTCCCAATTTCAAATCACTTATGGCAACTCTGAAAAAGATTTCTTTTTTTTTTAAATGTGTTATTATTTTATTATTTATTCAATTGTGCGTGTGTATGTATGTGTGTGTGTAGAACCACGGACGAGTTCCGGAACCCCCATGGACGCCTCCACCTCCTCCTTGTTTACTCTGCCCGGGGATTCACAGACTCCGCCCTACCAGGACCAGAAACGCAGGCCACCCCCGCTTCCGCCCGGTGTCTATATATGGGGTCTACGAATCGAACTCGGGACCTTCCGCCTGCAAGGCAAAGGCTTAATCCCTGAGCCACCTCTCCAGCCCCTGAAAAAGATTTCTATGGATCTATGGGGAAGAGTAACATTATTCACTGTTGCTGAGAGAATAAACTGGTGTAGTTACTAGGGAAATCAGCGTGCAGGTTTTCCAGCAAGGTAAAAATACCAGTACCATATGATCCAGGCATCCCCCTCCTGATCACATACCTAAAGGACTCTATCCTACTTAGAGATATCTGTACAACCATGCTCATTACTGCTCTCTACACAATAGCAAAGGAAAGGAAGCAGTCTAGATGTTCATCAACTGATGAATAGATAATAAAAAAGATGGTACATACTAATATGGAATTTTGTTCAGCCGAAAAGATAGATAAAATTATGAAATTTGGGAAAATAGTTAGAAACAGAAAATAAGTGTGGCATCACAGCTCAGAAAAATAAATGCATGGTCTCTCTTAGGCAAATCCTAGCTTCTGGTTTCTACATATGTGCTTTTATGTTGAATGAAGTGTGGGTAGAGTAGAGGTAATTAGAAAGAGGCTCATAAGCAGGGTTGGGGTGGGAAAATTTTGAGAAAGGAGTGTGGAGAGGGTAGTAGATCATGTCGTAGCAACATGGAAGTAAAATACTGGTGGGCAAGTGTACAAATGAGGGTGGGGGGCAGGGGCAGCTGGAAGGAAACCAACCAAAGTTAAACAGGTATGAAATGCCATGAGTAGTCCTGTTACTTTGTGTTCCAGGTGAAGGTGCTAATGTTAAAAAGAAAAATACTTCTAACCTGCAAAGAAAATTCGAAACACTGTACAGAAATATTTTGAATTTAAGATAACCTTGCTAATTCAGGAGCAAAATTATTTGTCTGAATTCTCATAGCAGGTTTAGAGGTCTTCTCTTTGTGTGGACCACTGGCTTTTTCCTTTTCTTGTCACCCTGGCTATTCATGATTGCAGCCGTAACCCTGTTATTGACCATACAGTTGTGTTAAGAGCACTGTGATTTTAAAATGATGCATGTGGGGGTCATGTTTTGGCCATTGTCAGTTTTTGTAATAATTATAGTGATTGTTAGCTAGTGAAGCAATTTTGGCAGATTCCCACCAGAAAGCTATAACTTACCCTCAAGTTTATTTTTATTAAGCTATTGGGCTTTTGCTGTTCTGCTTATAATGAGAGTTAATTCCAGCTTTAAAAAATGTAAACATTGTAATTCCACAAATATTGTAATGTATTTCAAAATTCATTTAAAATCAATAAACTGTGTGTGTCATGACTGTAAGAAACCAGAGATTAATCCACATATTTTCTGATGTTAATTAATATAAAAGGTGTATAATAGAATGTTTTTTCTTGAGCTAGATTCAAAATTTATAAAACTATGAACAATCTTATCTTTTTTGTCTAAAAACACACAGAAAAACGAAGCAATTACATATGATCCAGCTTTTTGGCACATAGTTAACAGAGGTAAAAACCTTAGTGATACAACTGCAGCTGGGTGCCTATTGCAGCTGACGCATGGTAATCGCAAGGACCTGAGGTAGAAGGAAAGAGTAGACAAAGCACAGAGGCCTTATAGGATGCTCACACAGTTCTGCTTGATACTACAGTGAAGGATGAACTTTCAAACCTATGGAATCCAAAGCACTAACAGTGAATCCAGCATCAGCTAAGGATTTCAAATGATTATGATGTGTTGGTGCAGGATCATTAGTTGTAACAAATGCATCACCCTTTAACAGGATCTGATAATAGGGGATCCTACATGTGCATAGAGGTAAAGGTAATATTTCCAGAGCACCCCTATACTTTTAATCTTTCTATGAGCATAAAACTGCTGTAAAATATCTTTCAATAAAATAAAAAATTAATAGCTCATGGCCAACAAAATTGTCCTTCAGACTATAACTATTAATGTGAATAAATAATTGCAAATAAATATAAGACATTGCACTGAGAAATTTTGCTATTGATTACATTTAAGGACAAAAGCAGTAAATTTAGCAGGAAGATATTTAAGAGTCCAATTTTAAAATGTATTATGGTATAATTACCAAAATATCTAAAATGGCCTATGTATGACAATATTGTTTAATAGTATTTATTTATTTTTTAGTTACTCATTTATTTTTATTGATATTTGAGTTCTTTACAAATTTAAAAGAAAATGCCATGACAAACATCCTTGGACTCACCTCTGTTTTTGCATGTACTTTGTGCACATATGTGTATGGAAGTCAGAGGCCAACTTCAGATGCTTTCTTTAACCACATAACCCAAAACCAATACCAGTTGCAATTTCTCTTTTATCTTTCCACTCTATTATCAGGGTATCTCACTGAACATGGAGCTCATTTGTTTGGTTAGGTGGGCTAGTCAAAGAGCCCCAGGAATCTTCCTGTCTGCTCCCCCCTTCCACTGGATTATAGCTGCTACATCCAGTTTTTACATGGTACTGAGGATCCAAACTCAGTTCTTCGCTCTTGGCACAGTGGGTACTTCACCAACTGAGCCATTTCCTTGATTCCTTACGTCCAACTTTGTTCATTATTAGCATACAGAATATAATATAACCCAGAATATTCTGAACTTGAGTCATCAATTCATAATACATAAGATAATACATAATTCATAAGACCTTATTTCTTTTGCCTATTTGAGAATCTAACTCATTGCTAACATTAGAAGCAACCAATTCTAGTTCTCATTCTTTCATTTTTATAAAATTTAGATCCTAACATTAATTTTCATTTGTAGTAACATCCATTCTCAATTCATTACCTCTGGATTTCTACTGTAGCCATTATGTTTGGTCACTACTGTATCACTTGGAATCTGAAAATGAGGCACAGATTTAAATGTTTCAGATCTGTGATTTACCTGTTTCTTTCACATCTCCATAGAATGTCATAAAGTATCCAATTTTCTGATTCTCTGAGTTATCAGAACTTTGTTGAGATGTGCATTTCTCAGTATGCACTTTGATCTATTTGTTTTGGTCTGACTTTTAGCTCTTGTTTATAATCTATCCATGTCTTTTGAATTTAGTTGTCTATCTCCTAGTTGTATGAGCCCTGGTCATCAACTAATGCTTCAGTGGGTTCTCACACTGTGGGTTCTTGTATACACATTGTTCTAGCAAGTGCTGTGGACTCTTTTGTGACCTTGAGAGAAAGGCACAGATGCGATCATTCCAAGCACTGTCTCTTATATAATATTTAATATAACCTAATATGATTAATGATGAATAAAAATATACTGCTTAGAAATCATCATCCAGAGGTTGGGGATGTGGTAGATCACTTGTACATAATGTATAAGGCCTTGGTTTCATCTCTATCACAATCAAACACTCCACTCCAAGAACTAAGTCAACAAAAGGCACTTTTTCTTGCAAAAATACATAATCTTTGAGAGAGAAGAACTTGAAATAAATCAGAATACATCTTCATGTCAATCTTTCTTTTCATACACTTCAAGTTTTTTTTAATGCCTTTTTCCTCCTGGACCTCAGAAAGAACACCTGGGTATTCTGGGAGAAATTTATATTTTTCCAAATCAATTTCTGGAAAAAATGTGTCACTTTCAAATTCCTGCATGATCCTCGTCACAAACAGTTTAAAATGGCCTGGCCGATTCATGGCTTCCTTATAAACAGAACTGCCCCGACTACCCAAACCGTGTCGACTTTAGCTGCAAGTTCTGGCTGCTCAATAAGTTCCAAAGCATCATCCAGACTTTTAGCAAGAATGTGCTCCTTGGGGAGGTTCCTTAAGTTCTCTACTGAGAACGATATTAGTTCTGTCCTTTAACGGTCGATTCTTCTCAGGAATGGAGAACCAGGTCTTCCTGCCCATAATCACCAGATTCTGTTTACCTTTGACTGAAGAGGTTGTAGTCATTTTCTGGAAATACTTGAATTCGTTCCTGAGTGGAGGCCAGGCAGACCCCCATTTTTGCCGATGTCAACGTTTTGGGACATGGTGACGATGCAATTCAGCGGACAAACCATGACAACAGCAGCAATCACTGACTAGCTGGCTGGCACTTAATAGTTTATTACATGTATTCTATAAGTGGTCAAAAATAAGGGGACGTGAGATGACACCAGCATCCTGAATATAGAAACCTTACAGGGAGTTGTCTTGATTCACAAAATTATGTGATAATAATAAAAAAAATTCTCTCATTGCAAGTACATTGCAATTTGAAAAGTTGTTTTAAAAGAAGATGAGGATAAAAAAGTGTTTATTTGATGCTGCCAAGAATCAGTCATTTGTCTTATTGCTAGCATTTATAATAAAATGTTTTCCATTTCATTTAACTTATCTGTGCAGGCACATGTGTATGCATTGCATATATATATATAAGTATTTATGTAATCAACAACATATAAATATATATATATATACATACACAGCAATCTGTATATCAGATGGGTTGCTAACTTCTCTGACACGTTCTCTTTGTGTGCACAGTGGTGTTAACGTAAGCTAAACAGAGGAGGTTGTTTTGATGTGTTCACAAGCAAGCACAAAGGTCCAAGGTCCAAGCTGTCAGAAATGCATGAATACCTATGTTCACATGAGAGCATTCAAGCCACTGCTTCTTAACTCATTTGTAGTCAGTGGTATTCTATTTCTTCAATGAAACCTGCTGGATTTCATTATGTGCAGTTAGCCTGTGTGCAAATGCATAGACACTTACACATTATCAAGGGACAGTTGATTATTTTTAAGTTTCGGAAATATTTATGTTTACTTGTAAATGGTAAGCAATAGGACTGGATACTATGATCCAAGCAGCTGGGAATCCCAGGAAGAGGCAAGTGGCAAAATTTGGCAAAGAAAGTTAGAGGCTTTAGAGGAACATAGGAATGTCTTGGATCTTAGGTCAAGAACATGTTTAAGTTTTAGAAGTCTGTTAAGCCTACTTCTAGGAAAATCAGTCAGTCACAAAAATTCTGTGTAGTTCAGCTTTAAATTTTTTTCTAGTAATGTTCTCAAAGAATCATCAATGAACTGACAATGGAGGGACACATGATCTAGATTTTTAGACCACTGCCATTGTAACAATGACTACTATAATGCTAATAGTATATATACATTATATATATATAATATTATATGAAAGAGACATCTGATTTCTAGTAGAAATGATTATATACCAATTGATTGTGAATATCATGAAAAAACCTGAAATAATTTTTAAAGCACAATAATTTTTACCTCTAGGCAGTTCTGATTTCATGTTAATAATCATGTTTACCAGAATGAACCAATTCCTATTTAGATTTCTATTTTACAACCTCTAAATTCATTGTAATATTAGGTAAATGCCTGTTCCTTCTGAATATATGAATGTGGTTCAGTGAATTCATCCCACTGTTGTGGAGACATAAAATGAACGGTTTTTCCAGGTATAGAAAAGGAAAGATGTTTAAAGTGATGTTACACTAGGCATTTGGTCTGGCGTTTGGTAAGTCTTCATGAAATGACCATTAAGTTCAATGGCATAAAAGCTTGAACAGAGTGGTGTTAAATTTCTTCACATATATTTCTTCAAGTATAAGTTTTCTGCATCATGTGTACCACTATGTGTAAATCATCATATATACTGTAAATTTTTTTTCATTGATGTAAGAAATTGAATGGGGAGACATGTCAGAATAATTTATCAGTCCCAATGCTTCTATTTATTTACTTTTTTGGGATGTGTGTGTGTGTGTGTGTGTGTGTGTGTGTGTGTGTGTGTCTATAAGAGGCACTGCGTGTCCCTGTGGAGGCCCAAGGGTGGCTTTGGGAATGACCCTGGATTGCTTCTACCTTTTTGTTTTGGTCTGAGATTTTCTAGGCTCCGCTCACCAGGGCTGGAAGTGCAGGCCACCACTGTTTCTGTCTGGTGTTTTTTATAAGGAACCTGCCTGGGATTCGAATTTAGGAACTCCTGCTTTCAAGGGAGAGCCCAAACTCCTGAGCAATCGCTTCAGCTCCATAATGCTTCTTAAATGCTTAAAATTATGTTTTCTAACCTTAAAAAATATCTTTGGAGATAAAATAGACTAACAAAACTGTGGACATTTGCCAAAAGTAGTTTGCTTTTATATAGTCAGAATTGGTTGTTATCTAGGAAATGACAGACATATCATAAGCACCTCAAACATGAAGGATCTTATGCAGATATATGTATTCGTTTCTCTGGGAAAATGGCCAAGAATGCAGTGGCTGAATAAGTGGCAGTGTGTTTACATTTAAAGTGCTGCGCTGTTTTCCAAGGTAACCATACCACTTTACATGCCCATCAGCAAAGCATAAGAGATTCTGCTTCTCTGCCTCAGATAAGGGATAATGCACACACTCAAAAAACAAAACAAAACAAAACCCTTCCGGAACATAAATGTATGGGAAACATCCTTTATTCTATGAGGTTAGCAATCTTTCACACTCAATATTGCACACCAGCAAGAAAACTAGTTTAGTGGAATTTAAGGAAAAGAGAGAAGAAAAAAAGAGATCTGGTTTATAGTAGCTGCCTAATTGCTAGTTGTAGATACTCTTGACATGGCTGATTTCCAAATACTCACAAGCGTGTGCACACACACACACAAAGTCACACAGAAACACCAGATGTCTAACTTTGTGAATTTAATTGGTAAAGAAATGGAATGGTAGTATCGCGTTTACTAGCAAAATATCATATTCAAATGCAAAGACATTAAAAAGTTGAACAAAACATTTTCTGTTAGAAAAAGGCAAATTTTACAATCCTCTGCTCTTTTGTTTGCTCTTAAAAGTTACAGAATGTCACCCAAATCCTGATGCAAACTTTTATAAGATGACAACATGAAAACGTTTTAGAACTGTAAATTTTTTCTTTGATGAGCTGGATGGGATTTGTGAAATCATTAGTTTTGTGCTTTATAACATGGAAATTTAGATTATAAATTATTAAAAGATTACACACTACATTTTAAAAAAACCGGTAGCAGAAAGTAAATATCTTCCTTTCGCAGAACCCGTCATTTTCCTATTTCTTTAACAGGTTATTTCCAGGACAGTAGCTCAGTGAAAGTTAGCATTAATTACTGAGGAATTCACTAAATGTAAATAACGAACAGCATTTCTTACTATCTTGTGAAGTATATTTTATCTAGCGTATTTTCTGAAAAAGATCAGGACCATTCAGACTAGTAATATCTCTGTTTTTCACACTTTGTTTGGTTTAAAGTCATTTATGAAATGATTTAATTTTTTAAATAGAAATCATAAAAGTAGCCCATGGTATTATTTTACAGGTAAAACCAGCTCAGCAATGAATATAGAATGATCAAAATGATATGTTGGAGCCCAGAATGGTCATTGAGCAGAAAACATTATTTATTGCATATGAAATAATGCAACTTATTACAAAATATTGCTAAGTAGTCAGGACACTCAATGCAGAAACAAGTATGGATTTCCTATTTGCAGTGTCTTAAAAATGTTTTAGGTGTGGAAGAAGCTTTATTGATGAATTTTAATGTCATTATAAGAAGTGTTTGGAGCAGAAACAGACAACACAGTCAATCGTGTGTAGAAAGACTGGGACCAGTTAAATAGATTCATTGTGTGGCCCTTTGCTTTAAATACTCTATTCGCTATAACAATGTAAATGCTCCTATTGATTATGCAACAAGGAACAAGGATAGATAATTTTGATGCACTAACAGTAACTGTTAAAACCTCAAGGTTTGTGAGCCCAACACTATTTCTGGCTTCTTTTGAGAATGAATCCAGTCTCAGGTTATTATCACTGCCCCATTTCCCCTGAGTTACTGATCCTGAGTGTCAATATACCTAGTTGCTGTTTTATTTTCCAGACCACAAAATTATTTTCAGTTTCAAATGAACATTGAAACTGAGTAAGCTAAATACAGATATATTAACATTAGTTGAGATCATCGAGTATTTAAAAGTGTAAGGAATTGATAAAGGGCTAGTTCTAACCTTTATTCAGTGATTATAGATAACTATATTTCTGTCTTGATGTGAATGTCCTAACTCTTGAGTTTTTAAACTTTTCAATTTGCTTTCATTCACCTGCATTTTGTGGTTTATATTATTTTTGTTACCTAAAAGTAACATCTATTTGGGTTGATGGATTCAAAATTATTGCTCATACTTTCTGAAATATTATCTTCTATCTATCTATCTATCTATCTATCTATCTATCTATCTATCTATCTATCTATCTATCTATCTATTTTCCCCAATCATACAAGTTCAATAGGTACCCTGGTCCATTCCCTCCCTTCACCCATCTGCAGTCCCTGTTGAACCCTCCTTCCCTTTTCCCCTTCCTTTCACCCCCATCCTTCCCTTCTCCCAGTCCTTCCCCCTTACCCCCTCCAATCCCCTGGAGCATCCTTTTGTGTGAATACTAAACCTTCCTGAGTCCTTCACTCTAGTGAGGTGTAAGGACTCAGTGGCATATCTCAGATCTTTTTCTTGGGCTCCCAGTTAGTATGGGAACACTATTATGACTGTTAATCCCTTGCCTCTAAGGATCCAACTACCTGTGATCCATGCTAGACTTTGGGGGGTCATTGACATGTCAGTCATTATGCAGGTCATGACAAGTCCAATTATGGCTATTGCGGCCCTAACTTGTCTGGAGTATCATGAATATCATTGGTCTTCCCCATCTTTAGGTTCTTAGAATCTTGCCACCCCCTCTTCCGCAAGTTTCCCTGAGCTTCAGAATGGGGAGAGATTTGGATGCTCTGGTTCCAAGGTGATTAATGTAGGGTCTTTGGTGTTCTGAATTATGGTTTGTTGTTGTTTTCAGTTTTTCTGTTCCTGCACCATCCTTGGATCCATCCTGATTGGTATTGGAGGCCACCTCCTAACCAAGGTTAAAGGCTGTTTAAATGAAGATTTTACTATAAGAGGAGATTCAAAGGTAGATGGAATAGTAGTAGGAGACCACAGTAAGAGGGGGGGTCAGTGTCCCATTTGCAGGGTGATTACCATCTATCTGCCACTCCCTATACCCTCTCTGGTGAGATCAAACCTCCTCAGTCACAAGTGACCAGGAAGGAAAGCGAGAGTGAGCTTCATCAAATGTCTAGCTACTTACTTGCAATACTTGATGGTGGTCTATTTTTTCTACTGAAGCATGATCCCCTCTCTCTTTATTTCTGGGGGGCTTTCCTTCCCCTTCCCTCATGTTTATAATCTTTGCAATTTCTGTAGGTATTACAGAGATTTATCTTTGAATATGTCATTAAGTGGGTTTGGTACCAGGATGCACCTATTTTGGAGTACATACGGCGTTTAATTTTCTGTGTCTGGGATACTTCACTCAATGAAATTTTTTTCTAATTCCATCCATTTCTTGGCAAATTTCATTAATTCATCTTTTTTTGATGGCTGAGTAGTATTCCATTGCATATATGTACCACATTTTCATCATCCACTTGTCAACTGTTGGGCATTTGGGTTGATTCCATGACTTTGCTATTGTAAACAGTGCTGCTGTGAACATGGTTGTGCTTCTGGGTAATAGAGCTCTATCGGATATGTGGTTAGTAAAGATTTTTTCCCATTCCGTGGGTTGTCTTTTTGCTGAGTTCACAATCTCTTTATCTGAACAGAAGTTCTTTAATATTATGAGATCCCATTTGTCGAGTGTTGGTTCTAGTGATTGTGCTATTGGATTTCTGTTTAGGAACTGTTGGCCTAGCCCAATCAGCTTGAGGGAATTCCCTATCCTTTCACCTAGGGTTTTTATAGTCTCTGGCCTAATATTGAGGTCCTTGATCCATTTGGTATTAATTTTTTGTGCATGGTGACAAGTATGGGGCCAGTTTTAATCTTGTGCATATGGACATCCAGCTTTGCCAGCACCATGTTGTTCATTTTCCATTGAATTTTTTGGGCCCCTTTGTCAAAGATCAAATGGCTGTAGTTGTGTGAGCTTATATCTGGGTCTTCAGCCCTTATCCATTAATCTATGTGTCTATTTTGGAGCCAGTACCAGGCTGTTTTTATTACTATGGATTCGTAGTATAGATTAAGGTTTGATATGCTGATATCCCCAGCAGTATTTTTGTTACTTAGGATTGTTTTTGCTCTCCTGGGTCTTTTGTGCTTCCATATGAATTTTGAGATTGTTTGGTCAATTTCTTTAAAGAATTGCTTTGGGATTTTGATTGGTATAGCATTGAATCTGTATATTGCTTTCAGTATGATGGTCATTTTTATGATGTTGATTCTGCTGATCCGGAGTGTAGGTCTTTCCGCCTTCTGGTGTCTTCTGTAATGTCTTTCCTTAGAGTTTTAAAATTTTCATTGTAAAGGTCTCTTACTTCCTTGGTTAGGTTTATACCATGGTATTTCAGTTTTTCAGGGGCTGTAGTAAATGGGATTGTTTCACTTCATTTGTCCTTGGTGTATAGGAAGGCCACTGAGTTTTGTACATTTATTTTGTAACCTGCCACCTTACTCAACTTCTATATTCCAGGAGTTTCCTGGTGGAGTTTTTAGGATCACTCAGGTATATGATCATGTCATTTATAAATAGAGATAACTTGACTTCTTCCTTGCTGATTTGAATCCCTTTTATTTCCCTTTCTTGTCTTATGGCTCCAGCTAAGACTTCAAGTACAATATTGAATAGAAGTGGTAAGAGTGGAGAGCCTTGTCTAGTTCCTGATTGAAGCAAGAATGCTTCAAGTTTTTCCCTATTGAGTATAATCCTTGCTGTTGGCTTGTTGTATACAGCTTTTATTATGTTGACAAAGGTTCCTTCCATTCCAACTGTCTCTAGGTTTTGATAATAAAAGGATGTCAAAAGCTTTTTGTGCATCTATCAAGAGTATTATGTGGTCTTGGAGTTTGGATTGGTTTATATGATGGATTACATTTATTTGCCTATGTTGAATCAAACTTTTGTGCCTAGGATAAAGCCTCCTTGATCACAGTGAATGATCTTTTTGATATGTTTTTGAATTCAATTTACTAAGATTTTGTTGAGAATCTTTTTATCTGTGTTCATCAGAGATTGGCCTATAGTTTTTTTTAAGTGTATCTTTGCTAGATTTTGGGATTAGTATGATATTAGCTTCATAAAAAGAATTTGGAAGTGTTCTTTCCTTTGCAATTTGATGGAACAATTTAAGGAGTATTGGTATTAGTTGTTCCTTAAATGTCTGCTAGAATTCTGTGTTGAATCCATCTGGTCCAGGACATATTTTGGTGGGAAGATTTGAGATTACTTCATCGATTTCCTCATATGTTATAGGACTATTTAAATAATTCAAACTTCCTGAATCAATTTAGGTATGTTATGCTTACTTAGGAATTCATTCATTTCTTGTGTGTTATCAAATTTCACAGAGTATAAATTTTAGAAATATGACCTTATAATTCTCTGAATTTCTTGGGTATCAGTTGTGATAACCTCATTTTCATTTCTAACTTTCTTAATTTGGGTTTTCTCTCTTGATTTTGGTTAATTTAGCTAGGAGTATATCAATATTATTGATTTTTTCAAAGAACCAGCTTTTTGACTGGTTGATTTTCTCTATCGTTTTCCTAATCTTGATTTCAGGTATTTCTCCCCTTATTTTGCTAATCTCCTCTCTTCTACTACTTTTGGGATCAGATTGCTCTAGTTCCTCTAAAGCTTTAAGCTGCATTGTGAAGTTATTTATTTGTGATGTTTCTATTTTTTTGATATAGACATTAAGAGCTATAACTTACCTCTTAGGACAGCTTTCATTGTGTCCCAGAGATTTTGATATGTTGTGTTTTCATTATCATTCGCTTCTATGAAATCTTGAATTTCCTTTATGATTTCTTCCTGAACTCAATTCTTCTTCAGCATAATGGTGTTTCGTTTCCAAGAGTTAGTGTATTTTCTACTGTGTTGTGTTGGGGATGTCAAGCTTTAGACCATGGTGGACTGATAGGGTACAGGCTATAATTTCAACTTTCTTGTATATATGGAGATTCGTTTTGTGGCCCAATATGTAGTCTATTTTGAACAAAGTTCCATGGCTGCTGAGGAAAAGTTTAGTCCTTGGTGCATGGATGAAAAGCCGATAGAGATTTGTAAGGTCCATTTCAGTAAGGTTTTGATTAAGTTCGAATGTGTCTCTGTTAAGTTTTTGACCTGTTGATCTATCTCACATTGAGAGGGCAGTTTTGAAATCCCAAGTATTATTGTTTTGGAATTGATTTCTTGCTTTAGTCATTGCATTTTCTTAAAGAATGTGGAAGAGCCCATATTAGGTGCCTATATGTTCAGTATTGTGAAGTCTTCCTGATGAATTTTACCTGTGAGTAAAATGTAATATCCTTCTGTATCTCTTATGATTTTTTTTGGTTTGAAGTCCACTTTGTCTGATAGTGTAATAGCTACCCCTGCCTGTTTCCTGGTTCCACTAGCTTGCAGAATTTTTGAACAGCCTTTTGCTTTTAGAATATGCCTATCTTTTGTGGTGAGATGTATTTCCTGAAGGCAGCAGATGGATAGGATGTGATTTCTAATCCACGTTTGTAATCTGTGTCTTTTGATTGGTGAGTTAATTCCATTGACATTTAGTGTTATAATGGAGAACTTACTTTTAATTCCTGACACTTTTTGTGTTTAATAGCTTTCATAAGTGTATTATTTAGCTTGGAGGTGTTTGTGGTATTATACTTCCCTTCTGTCCTCCTGGACATGCTGGTCTTTTCTTCAAGCTTTACTATCTTTTATAACATTTTTGAAGGCCTGCTTTGGTAGTCATGTAAGCCTTCAAGTTGTCTTTATGGTGGAAAATTTTTCTTTTATCCTTGATCATGACTGATAGTTTTGCTGGGTATGTCAGCCTGGGTTGACATTTGTGCTCATTCAATACTTGAAGTACATCTTTCCAAGGGACTTATTTCTCTTGAAGCTCTCAGCACATTTTCTTTGTCTTGCATGTGTAGTGTTTTGACTATTATTTGCCATGGTGAGTTTCTATTTTGGTCATATCTGCTTGGGGTACCAAAATGCCTCTTATATTTGGATGGGCCTCTCTTTCTTTAGATGTGAAAAGTTTTCCTTTATGATAATTTGAAAATTTTCCTTAGGCGTAGTATTTTGGGATTCTTGCTCTGGTATTATATGAATTCTTCAAGGTGTTCCTGAACTCTTGAATATTTCTCTCAAGTATCTTTTTGGCTTTAACACCTCTTCCATTGAACTAGTTAGTTTTTCCACTTTGTCTTCAAGATCTGATATTCTATTTTATGGTTCATTAGTTTTGTTGATAAGACTTTCTGTTGAGTTCTGGGTTGAAGATATCTTGTCTTTTAGTTCAATTTTAATTTGTTTTAATTTGTTTTAATGTTTTAACTTCTCAATGCTTATTTTTGTTCCTTCACCTGCTTTTCTCATCTCCTCCAAGTATCTGTTGTGTTCCTGTTCAAAGTGGTTGATGCAGTTATTTAATTCCTCCTGGATTTCGTCTTTCATAGTATTGTTCATAGTATAGATTAAGCTTTGAAAATCATTATCTTGGGTATGGCTTTCTTGGCTATTTTCTGTGAGTTTGTTCTGGTTGAAATCTATGATTGTGAGGTTAGTTCTTTTGGTAGGAGATTTGCTGTCTTGGCTTTTGTTTCTCATGGATTTGCACTGTGACCTGGGCATTTTTGTTTTATCTCTTATGACCTTCTTTTTGTTTCTGTGTATTTTTGACTGAACTGAATTAGAGAGTATTACTACGTTTGAGCAGTCATTACCCTTGGAGTTGGGTACGCTTGTCTAGTATTGGTCTAGTATTCCTAGATGAGACTATTAGACTGCTAATACATCAATTAACTCAGGTTAAGTAGACAGTGAGTGAAGATTAGTATGGTAGTGCACTTTTTTGGCTTACTTCCTTGGCGATATGTGAGAGTAAGAATGGTATAGTCTCTGAAGTTGTATGGGTTTTTGGTTGGCTGTATGGAAATAGTAAACTATGGTAGCTAATAATTGAGAGAAACAAATGGTAAAAAGGGTTTACTTATTTTTGAGTTGGATGTGAAGATTCTCTCTCATATGATGGGATGATTTTAGAGGGCTTCCTATGTATGGTGTTTTTCCCCTAGAGCTTTGTTTGGGTTTTCTCTGGACTCCGTTAAATTCTGAGGAGGAAGAAGTCTGCCCTGGTCCAGGTCTGGGGCAGAAGGTCAGAGTGTCTAGTGGGGCACGCAGATCACCTGGGACCTGGGATGTGGCCTAGGGGCCTTCCCCAGTGCCAGATCAGACTGACTGCTGGTGAGGCACACAGGGGACCTGGGGTCTCAGGTGTGATCTAGGGACCTTACCTGAGAAGCAGGGATTCTACCCTGATCCAGATCCCAGGCAAAAAGGTGAAATTTTATCTTCTTTAAGCATCAAAGAGACATTCACCTTCTTACTTAGTTTCCCTACTTATATGTTGAAGAACCATGGAGACATTATTTTTCTATCATGTATATAGTATTTAGTACTTCACACATCATTATTAATTTTAGAGATTTTTGATTGTTAAAGCTAATAAGTACAAAGCCGTTTATACCTTCTTTAGTTTCCTGCTCAAACATACACCTTCCACGATATTTCATGCCTTTCATGCTTTGGGGCAGTAGCTCCATCCCTACTTGACCAGGGAAAATGTGACAATGTGCGTGTGTGTGTGTGTGTGTGTGTGTGTGTGTGTGTTGCCAGTTCTCTACACCATAGTTATATCTGCACTATATTGTCTTTTATTCTCTTGTATGTGATGATCAATTTCATCTGTCTTCAGAATTTCTTCTAGTGTTTTTTGGAGGCCTGGTTTGGTAGATAAGAAGGACTTTATTTTTGCTGGGAAATATTTTTCTTTCTCTTCAAGCATGACTGACAGTTCAGCTGGAACCTGGGTTGACATTTGTGAACTTTCATGACTTGAAGAATTCCTCTCCAAACTCTTCCGGATTTTACCATTTCCATTGAGAAACAACTATATTCGAACTGCGTTCCTTTAAATGTAACTTGGTTTCTCTCTCTTGCAGCTCTTAGAATGATCTCTTTGTGGGTTGAAGACCCAGATATAAGCCCACACAACTACAGTCATTTAATCTTTGATGAAGGGGCCAAAAAAATCCAATGGAAAAAGAACAGCATCTTCAATAAATGGTGCTGGCAAAACTGGATCTCTACATGCAGAAGATTAAAACTGGACCCGTACTTGTCACCATGTACAAGAATCAATTCCAAATGGATCAAGGACCTCAATATAAAAACCATAATTGAAAGGGTAGGGAACTCCTTTGAGCTGATTGGGCTAGGCCAACAGTTCCTAAACGGACATTCAATAGCACAGTCACTACAACCAACACTCAACAGATGGGATCTTGTGAAATTGAAGAGCTTCTCTTCAGATAAAGATATTGTAACTGGAGCACAAAGGCAACTCACAGAATGGGAGAAAATATTCACTAACCACATATCTGATAGAGCTCTATTATCCAGAGTGCACAAAGAACTTACAAAACTAAACATCAAGGAAACAAATGGGCCAATTAAAAAATGGGCCTTGGAACTTAAAAGAAACTTTACCAAGGAATGAAATTAAAATGTCTAACAAATATCTTAACAAATGCTCCACATCCTTAGCCATCAGGGAAATGTAAATCAAAACTTCCCTGAGATATCATCTCACCCCTGTCAGGATGGCAAAGATCCACAATGCAAACAACACCAAGTGCTGGAGAGGATGGGGAGAGAAGGGAACTCTCCTACATTGTTGGTGGGAATGCAGGCTCATACAACCTCTGGTGAGCCATCTGGAGATTCTTAAAGAAATTAAAGTTTGAAATGCCATATGACCCTGCTATACCACTTTTGGGAATAACCCCCCCCCCATACAGCAAAAATTCACCTCAGTAGCACAAGCACGACCATGTTCATAGCAGCACTGTTTACAATAGCAAAGTCATGGAATCAACCCAAATGTCCAACAGTTGACAAGTGGATAAGGAAAATGTGGTACATTTATACAATGGAATACTACTCAGCCATCAAAAATGATGAATTAATGGAATTTGCTGGGAAATGATGGAATTAGAAACAATTATATTGAGTGACGTATACCAGACATAGAAAATTAAGCTCTGTATGTACTCCCTAATAGGTGGATCTTAGTACCAAACCCACTTAGAAACACTCAAAGACAAATCTCTGTAATAACTACAGTAATTGTAAAGATTATAAACAGGAGGGATGAGAAAGGAGGGTTCTACCAGAAACAAGGAGAGAGGGGACCATGTTACAGCAGAGAAAATTGGCCACCATCAAGGACTGCAAGTAAGTAATGAGACATCTGGTTAAGTTCACAGACTTTCCTTTCTGATCATATGCAACTGATGGGGTATGATCTCACCAGAAGGGGTAGGGCATGTAGGCTGCCACATAGAAAGTAACCATTTTGCAAATGGGTGATTGACCCCTCCCTCACTGCGGTCTCCTACTTTTATTCCATCTACCTTTGAATATACTCTTTTTTATATTTTTTAATTTTTTTTCAATTGTGTGTGTGTGTGTGTGTGTGTGTGTGTGTGTGTGTCTAGAACCATGGACGAATTCGGGAACCACCATGGACGCCTCCACCTCCTCCTTGTTTACTCTGCTCAGGGATTCACAGGCTCCACCCTACCAGGACCAGAAACACAGGCTGACCCCTCTTCTGCCCGGCATCTATACGTGGGGTCTAGGGTTCGAACTCAGGACCTTCTGCCTGTAAGGCAGAGGCTTAACCCCTGAGCCACCTCTCCAGCCCCTGAATATACTCTTATAACAAGACTCTAATTTAACAGGCTTTTATCTCTGGCCAGGGGATGAATTCCAATACCCATCAGGGTGGAACCAAGGCATTGCAGGAGCAGCAAAACCAAAAAAAAAAAAAAAACCAACAAACCATAATTCAGAACATCAGAGACTCTATATCAACCACATGCAACTGGGCCAGCCTAAACTCTCCCCATCAGGGAAATTTGCGCAAGAGGGGGACGTAACATTGTAAGAGCACAAGGATGGGGAGAGTAATGATATACAAGATACTTCACACAAGTTAAGGCCGAAGCAATCAAAATAGGACTTTGCATGACCTATTCTATGTCTAACAAATTATTGACCCCACAAAGTCTAACATGGACTAAAGGCACTAGGATCCTTGGAGGGAAGGGACTGACAGTCACAGTAGTGTTCCTAAGCTTAAGGGAAACACAGGTAAGGGTTCTGGGATATACTTCTGGGTCCTTGCACCTCATCGGAGAGGAGGACCCAGAGGAGAGTTTGGCATGCACAGTAAAGGATGCTCTGGGGATTGGGGGGGCACTGGGGGATAGGGAGGGAGAGGAGAGAGGTGGGGGGAGCGGGGGGTTGGGGGGAGATGGAGGGAGGAAGGGGGCCAGTGTACCTGTTGAGTTTGTATGAGTGGAAATACTACTACTACTACTACTACTACTACTACTACTACTACTAATGATATCTTTGCCTTGTATCTGAGATGTTACTATTATTTGCCTTGTTGTGCTCCTATTCCAGTCATATCAGGATGGTGTGTGATATGCATCTTGTACTTGGATGGGGTATTCTTTCCTTAGGCGTGGGAAACTTTCATTTATAATTCACTGAAAGATCTGATCTGGGTTTTTTCTTTGAGTTTCTTATTCTGGGATTCCATAAATATGTAAGTTTAGCATTTTCATGGTATCCAGTAATTCTTGAATACTATGTTCATTTTTTTCAAAATTTTCATCTTCCTCAACTGAATAATCCTGTTCTGTCAACTTTTCTTACAAATTTGGTAACTATCTTCTGCTTGATCTATTCTCTGTGTGATACTATCTGTTGGATTTTCAATTTTAATTAGTTTTGCTTTGAATTCCAGGCTGAATTTCAGTTTTGCCTTTTTTCACCTGTCATAAACTTGTTCTTGTGTATTTCCTTTTTCATCTCAGTATTATTTTTCTGTTAATACTCATTTCTGCCTACTCATTTCTTCTCTGAGTTCTTCATGTTTCTTTTGTTATTCTTCACACTCCTTTTGCAGATTTTCATGAAGCTTGTTATCATGCCAATAACATGGTTCTGGAAGACATTATCCTAGTATTACTTTTCTATTATCCATAGGTTGTTTCTATTGGAATCTATAGTATGGGTATTTGTGGTTTTTTTCTTTTGTACGGGACATGTTTTCCTGATACTTAGTGAATTTTGAAGTTTTATGATGTGACTTGAGCATTTTTCTGAAAGTCTGTGTCTGCTTTATATTGTCCTTATTTTTTGCTCTCCTGAGTCACATGAGGATGTCTGACTTTGACTGCTTTAGATAAGCTTCTATAGATTTTGATGGAATCTACTAGTTGTGTGAAGCCCCTGGATTCATATACTTTTTACCTGGTGTGGGGATCTCTTCCTGGAGGTCAACCTGACAGACTTTTAAACAACTGTTCTAAAACATGCTTAGTGACAATGGGGTTTTTATTGTTCTAAGCCTTTTAAATTTTGTGTAGGGAGCAATGTCTAAAAATAAAATAATTTATTTGTGCTGCACGTGTTTTCAAAGTGCTGTGCAAGATCCCTAATATCTTTATACCTCACTGAATTTTAATAGCTGATATATGAGCATCCTTTTCCTAAAAATATGGAAAAAGAAAAAGGGATGGAAAAATAATGGAAAGAGGGAAGGAAGGAAGGAAGGAAGGAAGGAAGGAAGGAAGGAAGGAAGGAAGGAAGGAAGGAAGTTAGGAAGGAAGGAAGGAAGGAAGGAAGGAAGGAAGGAGGCAGCTGTGGGAGAAGTTTCCTGAGTATGGTAGCAGCAGGAAAGTAGCATTCTGTTTATTTTCTATAAGTGTGCTGATGTCTGTTTGATAAAACATAAATCTATGATGAATGCAGTCCTAGAAATTTATAATTTATCAAGTAAAAACAATCGGTTAATTTCACTCCAAAAATAGAGAGAATATACAAACTCTAAAATAAAAAACTGTATTAACCTGAACTACATACATATATCCTTTATATGTGATGAAGAAAAAAAGCATTTCCATGTTATAGGTACTATGATACACTACATTTTTGCATATGTTTTTGAGGAGTGCATGCTTGTTCACATGTGTAAGGGCATAAGTGTCTGGATAAAGGTGAACATGCACATTATGTGTGTTGCATTTGGAAGCCCAAAGTTGATGTACAGCATCTTCTTCACTTTCCATTTTTATGTTAAGGCGAAGTCTAAGGTGGTGTCTAGCAACTGAGCTCAGCACCAATCTGCTAGGTTTAGTTCTCTTGCCCTGGCAATTCCATCTTTGCTTCCTAAGTGCTGGGATTGCAGGCAGCTACCATGCCTTTCAAGCTTCTCCACAGCTTCTGGGGATCTGAATTCTGGTCTTGAGTTGTAAGGCAAGTCCATTGAGCCATTCCCAAAGCTTCTATTTTGTAACTGTAATCTATGAATTCATATAAATATTCATTGGTACTATACTACATGCATAACACTGCACACTCTTTTTATTTGTTCATATAAACGTTTTATTTTCAGTTCATTTTGTTTAATTGTTTTATTTTAAAAATTTGTAATATTTTTAAAAATAACAATACTATTTGCACCTAAAATTTGGGATCAGTTCTGTATTTCTTTGAAATATGAAGTGTGTACTTCTGAAAAATTCAGAAAAAAAAGACTTGGAGGTAGGTATTATTAAAGATAACCTAACAGTATTTCTATTGTTTATGTTATGTTGTAGATTATACATCTATACACTCACATTTATCATATCCATAAGGAATAAAGAAAGAGAGACACCTTGTTTAAGTTTAAAAATTATTAGCTATCCACCACCACTTAATGTTACCTTTCATGTTTTTTAACTGCTGCAAGAGTTCAAAATTAAGAATCAGAAATTCACTCTTAGGATCCTCCTACATGAGAGAATATGCAATATCTATCTTCCTGTGTTCCACTACTGGTAACTAAAGCATTTCTTTTAGTTGGAACTACATTAGGAAATCTTTTGCTTACGTTGGGTGATAATATATCTTTCATCATTAATATATGATTTTTACACTCACAGAGATGATATCTATCTTGTTAAAATATAATAGCTCCTTCAAGTATTTAAAGTGATTTATGTTACCTCTCTGTCCAATTATTTTGCTGAATATTAAACAGATATGACTTTCAGATACTTTATCAACTCTAATCAACTTCACTCTTAAGTTCTTACCATCAAAAAGAAACAAGAAAAATAATTCAGATAGTCCTTATCTGATAGTTTCTTGGCCCATTGTGACACCAGAGGTTTGACTACAGAGATAATTCAATGATATCAGTATTAGGTTTTTTCTTCCATATGGGAAGTATGATATAAGAAAAGCCATGATGAAGAATGATGCCACATTTGAGGACAGGGAGATGATTCAGCAGAGCATCTGCAGCACAAGCATGAAGACCTAAATTCATATCCCTAGCAGCCATATGAGAGCCGTGTGTGTGTAAGGAGGTGGTAGGTGGCAGAGACAGGCTCATTGACCAGTCGGTCTAGCTGAACTAATGCACATCAGGTTCAATGAGAGACCATGAATCAAAATAAATAAATAAATAAATAAATAAATAAATAAATAAATAAATAATACATAAATACATAAATGATAAATAAATAGATAGATAAGGTGGAGAGTGATAAAGAAAAACTCTAGACATTGACTTCTGGTATCCATGTGCACACATAACATTTCCTCAATAAGACCGCCAAGACACAGAGTAGAAGTCCAACATTAAACAAGTGGAACTATGTAAAATTAAAAAGCTTTTGTTCAGCAAAAGAGACTTTTATTTTTTATTCAATTGTGTGTGTATGCGTGTGTGCACGTGTGTGTATGTATGTGTGTGTGTGTGTGTGTGTGTAACCATGGACGAATTCGAGAACTTCCATGGACCCCCTCCACCTCCCCCTTGTTTACTCTGCCCCGGAATCCCCCTCCCACTTCGGCCTGGAGTCTATACGTAAGGTCTAGTATCCGAACTCGGGATCTTCTGCCTGCGAGGCAGAGGCTTAACTGGTGAGCCACCTCTCCAATCCCAAAAGAGACTCTTAATGGGGCAAATATTCAACCTAAGAATGGGAAAGCATCTTTATTAACCATACATCTGATGGAGGACAAAGAATTTCAAAAATTAAATACCAATGAAGTAAACAATCCCATTAAAAAATGGGCCATGGAACTGAAAATAAACTTCCCACAAAATGAATTTCAAATGTCTTACAAACACCTTAAAAAGTTCTCCCTAGTCATTAGGGAAATGAAAATTAAAACCACCTTGAGATACCATCTTACTTCAGTCAGATTGGCTAAGATCCAAAACACAGCCAACAGCAAATGCTGGCATGGATTTGGGGAGTGAGGACCTTCATACATTGCTGGTGGGATTGTAAATTCATACAACCTCTTTGGAAATCAATTTGGAGGTACCTAAAAAGTTAAAAATTGAAAATTCCATAAGACCCATCTATACAACTTCTGGGAATAGTCCCAAAGAATACCACATCTAGCAGCAGAAACCTGAGTACAATTATGTTCTTAGCAGCCCTTTTGCAACTGCAAAGAAATGGACCCAACCTAAATGTCAACAATTGTTGAGTGGTTAATAAAACTGTGGTGCATGTATACAATGAAATATTATTCAGCTTTCAAGAAAGATGGAGTAATGTAATTTGTCAGTAAGTGGATGGAACTGGAAGAAATCATACTGAATGAAATATCAGATGCCCAAAGAAAGATATTGCATGTGCTCTCTTACAAATGGATCTTAGCATTAAACCCTCTTACAACACCCTTTAATTCAAAGGAACAAAGTCAGAAGAGGTGGAAGAAGATCCCAAAAGAGCAAAAACAAAATATCATGAGTAAACAGACAAAAATAAAAGGTTTTTATATAAGAAAAATCTAAAAGGAGAGAGAAAAATATGAACAGGACATAGTAGAAAAATGGGGTTAGCCTTCAGGTAACCAACCACCTGCTTATTAGCCCCTAACCCCTGCCCCCACCTTGACAGGATGCACATACCTAGCACTGTAAACTAGTCTAAACAACAGAAGCCTGGGTGAAAACTGACAGTAGACAGGATCCCATGTCTCAATACTAACCAGAAACACCCCTCATTTTATCTTTAGATAAGAAAATCTCAACACACAAAACAAGAGGCAGTCTAGTGTACCACAAGAACAGTGAAGTAGACAACAGCAACCAATCAGCAGCCAGAATCAGGCCAATCAAATCACTTCCCTCCTAAGGCCTAGGGAATCTTATGGAAGAGGCACAATAAAAGATGGGGCAGTCCACTGCTGGCCAAGAAATTCCACTCAAGGCAGGGCTTCTGCTCCAGGAATCCTCTGCATTGAGACTTACCTTCACCAGACCTGAACTATGACTAACATCAACATTCCCCCACAGACTAGTGAGCATCTCAGGAGAATCAATACTTGCAATGATAACCTTAGGGGCTAGAGCTAGATAGGTGAAGAGGTGTGCCCTTTTCAGCAGATCTTCCAAAGAAGGGCCATTTGGTGTGGCCGAGGACTCAGTTCCCACTAGAGCAGATAATCCAAAGGGAACCCTAAGGTCCACAGAAGCACACAGACAGGAGGTTGGGAGGGAGTAGGAAGGATTTGTGAAGGGGAGGAGGGTGGAAGAGAAAGGGGAGAGAGAGTGAAAGGGGCAGGACAACTACTCTATATTTGCAAAGCTAGAAAAAGATAGAAAAGAAAAAAAGTCTCTTAGATCTAGCTTTTTTATTATAACGTTTCTATCAATAGTTGCTTTTGTTATTTATGTAGTATAAATACCTCATAATGTAATCTTATAATGATTCCATAGGTATAATTAATTATATTTACAACATAAAATTTTGTTTTAATTCCATTTAGTTTCCAGCAAAGTAACTTATATGGCCACTTGACTGAATATTTGATGATTCCTAACCCTAGTTTATGCAATAAATATGACATCTGAGCAACCTGTTTCATTAAAGTTACTGCTGATGAGATTCCTCTGAATGCTGAGCTTACTGGCTTGTAACATACCATTTTTTTTCTTTGTTGTGTGTAGGGGTTGAGAACACTGCAATTAGCAGTGTTGCTTTCTATCTTTTCTTTTTCCATTCTCTATACTGATCCATCTTCTGCACATCTTCGAAGTTTACATAAATTTGAAAACCAAATGAAGTTTTAATTAGAGTAAACTAATTTCATTCTTAATTGAAAAATTTAAAATTTTTCAAAGAATTTTGATATTTTTGGACGTTATCCTTGGGTTCATAATTGCTGTGACTCTTACCAGCTGATGTACTGTGTAAGGTATGAATAATGAGTTGACAGGCACTTGCTTTTTCAGGTTTATGTACTGCAAGTCAATGGGCCCCTTGTACTTAATAGTTACTGAGAAACTGATTGTGCGCATTTGAAAGTTCAGGACATTGGAAGAAGGGAAAGGGTTTTCTATATTTCCAAAATGCAGCATTCTTAATAAAAATCTAAAGAGACACAAGCCAGCACAGTGTTTTAGGGATTATCTTATCTTCCCCATAATTTTATTGATAAAGAAATTAAAGACAGTCCAAAGGGATTGAAATTATCATTAATCTTCTCCAGAGAAGCATTTTAGTCAGGAACTGGGTTCCAACGTGTTAAAAACAATCTTTCCACTACCATTTCTTTTGTCGTCATGAGCTATCTTTTTCAGGATATAGGGAAAAAATTCAGAATTTGTGGAGTGAAATGGATACTCAGTCATGTCATGTCAACATTTATTTATGGCCTGACAGTTACGATGGACAAAAAAAAATCTGGATGTTTTTATGAGCAGTGCTTGCAAAGGATTCCACAAGAGATGGTATGTCTCACTTGTCAGGCTGGAAAGAGAGACAGTACAATCTATATCCATGACAATTTGCTTGGGCGTACTGTCCATTTAACCACACTGCACATTCATCATTTTATTTCTACCTGCCTGCCGTCGTTGTCTAACTTCAGAGTAGAAAGGATTCTGTTTTTATTCATTTTTTTTGCATTTCATGGTTTCTAGAGATTTTATTTATTCTAATAGATCCCATTTGCTTTAAACTAGTGAAATGTGCTTTGTGTCTGACAATTTTGTCATTGTTGCTATTGTTGTTGCTTGGTAAAAGCTGTGTGAAATTATTCAGCCACGGGGAATTTGGCGTGTGTTTCCATAAGAACAGTTCTATAGATGAGCATAAAATCGTTTGGATGATGATAAAATTGCACCTGCTTCATCATGCACCAAAGCCAAATCCTTCCTTGTGTTAAACATCAATAAACTTTTGTTGACTAGATTTAACACAGTTACAAAGACTCAAAATATTCATTTAAAATTTTTGAGCTGGTGTTTAATGTGTCCATGACTGGCATGTTATCATTTTGAAGGTTCAGCTTCTAATCTGAATAACACATGATCTTGTGTGTGTAAGTGAGGAAGTACAAGGAAATAATGTTTTGTTAGTCCCCTTTCTCTTCAGGGTAAGCATGTAATTGCTCAGGGCAGGTGTGGTCATCTGTGTATAAGGTTTCCACGGTGATAAGAAAAAGAAGAGGCATAATTTCGACAGGGTGAGGAAAGTCAGAGGAATCAAAAGAAAGGAGTTCAAAATGAAAATTGAGTGGAATGGGCACCGAGAAATTATATTTCAACTACATTTTTGTAAAAGAAACTGTCCTTTGATGAATGGGTAACTGAATTTAAAACAAGAGATTTTCTGAATAGGAGAGTCATATAAAATGGACATTTCCTCCAAGTAGTCAAAAGTTTCCTGAAGATTTTCTAATAATTGATTACCTATTCATAGGTATATGTGTCAACATTATCCATGATGACACTGAGTTCTTACTAGCACTAACTAGTTTTAATGTAAAATTATCATCTTCTTTCTTACATCAGACAAATCTGGAATGTCCCATACTCTTCATCTGCCAAAGGTATCTAACACTATCCGTAGTCATGACATGACAAACAAAGCAATAGACAGCTTGGTTTCCTCTTGGAATTCCAAACAAGAGAATCATTTGTGAATTGAAAACAATAGCTAAGAAAAATTTCTCACATGTTTTCACTTGTAGTTTCCTCCTTAAAATGCATTGCAGGTGGTCATCCTGAACAAATGACTAAATTACAGTAGCCTGCATGCTTAATGAGTTTTTATGTAAATGATTCACAATTCCATTAGAATAAAAACTTGCATCGATCTTTCCAGACTTTGGCGAATTACAGCAACTTGGAAAATGAACCCTTCTCCATTTTATTATGCCCTTATTTACCTAGACTTAACCCTAGTGAGTACTTTCATATAGGCCTGGGCACATGTTTTGGAGTGAATATTATCTGATACCAATTTCTATACATCTGACATTCAGTGCAAATTCCATAGTCTTAACTTGTTAAACAATCAGTTTCATTTTGGGTTTAATCGTTTGGAAATTCATTTCTCTGAGTCATATTTAGTCCTTAGCATTTTGGACGCATCACTTGTTCAAATGTGCAACTGCTCTACTTCCTGGTACTTTGCGTCTATTCAGCTATCACTCAGCTATCATAATTTTTGAAGCTCTTTGGAATATATTTGTTATATATGTTCACATTTTTCTCTGGTTAAGTATTTCATCAGTCAGGATATGACTCACTAAATTTCTGTTTTTGATGCAGTGTAATTTAACTTATCACTCTGGGCTTTTCTAGTTCTATCAATATTCTCTTGTTATATCATTTACATTCATATTTCTCTGCCATTTTGCCAAAGGAAAAATCATATTTTCCTGAATTATTGTTAGAATTTTAGCAATGTCACTTTAAACTAATATCTCCTAGATAGAAATTTATCTTTGTTAATAAAAACGATGAAGTCTTTTTTACTTGATTTCTTCTGAAGAAAAAGATAATAGTGAAAGAGAAGCAACTGCTTATCTATTCATGTTTTTTTAGTCAAAATTCAACTTGATGGATAAGATTTATATAGAGATCATTCAATCCATGTACAGCTGTTAATTTTCAATAACAACATCAAAAACAAGCAGTATTTTTAAACTGTCTGCTAAATTTAGGATGAGTGATGTTCTGAATCTGAGAAGGAATCTATAATGTCTAAGATATAAGCTACCAATGCCGACAGAAGTTTTTCTTATATCCTTGCTGATTTCTGCCCATATTTAAATAATCAAGTCTTTTTGCCTTAATCTTTTTTTTACATTTTTTATTATTATTTCTGCTCATACAAACATAATAGGTACACCGGTTCCCTCCTTCCCTCCTCCTCCCCCCGACCCCCCTGCTCCCCCTCTCCTTACCCCTCCCCTCCCCATCCCCCAGTGCCTCCCCCCCAATCCCTGGAGAATCCTTTAATGTTTTTTGCCTTAATCTTATATAATTAATTGGGAAAATGTGCAAAGCTTTAATTTGTGCAAGGTTACATTTGCAAGTATATGTTTACCATACTTCAAATCATAGACACTTTATTTTTATGATCTACACAGCTTAAAATGGTCTAAATTACAATTTATTGCCTTGAATCAATTAAAAACACATTATTTTCAAGAGAGAAACTTTGAAATAATAACTTGAAGGTATCAAATATTTTCTTTTGCATGTGGTGTGATATGAAAAACATTAACGATACTTTGAAAATAATGTTGAACCTAGAATGGCATTTTCAGTGAGTCTCTACTTAAGCAAATATTAACTATGCAACCTATATGGTTCAAATATTAACTGTCCCTAGCAGGCGGCTGTGTTGAAGCCACGATCCTCAGCTGGTGACTATCTTTGGAGAGATGGTGGACATTTGTGAAGGTGTTGCCAAGGTCAGGGAAGTAGGTCAATGCATGAATGCTTTCAGGTTATACCTGGTTCCTGGGCTCTTCCTCTTCTTGCTTATTTGCTGTCATGATATTAATCATTTGTTCAACCATGCCTTTCCCCTTATCACACTTCTCAAACTCTGATAATAAAACAAACTCACTACTTCCTCTTAGCCTTCCCCTCAGGTATTTTGGTCAGAGTCATAAAAAGATAATCAACAGTATAATTAACTTTTCAAGACCATGGTTTTTCATTAATAAAAAAGAATAACTCCCCTTTTTAAAGCAATGAAATTTTGAATAGCATGCAAGATCATAAAAAAATAAAACTCCACAAGATTATTGCATTTCTTCTATCAACCTTTTCAAATGATCTCACACTCAAGTATGAGAGGCAGTGTATCTTTCCTGTGGTGTTAGCGTAACCCAATTTTATCACTTCTGAGTTTTTTAGTCCCTTTGAAAGTGGGGATTCATTACTCACTTACATTTGTAAGACAGTCATTGAGAATTGCCCTGATATATCCTGTATCCTCACAAACTGTCCCTGCTCCTACCCAGTACTCTTAGATTTATTTTAAACTGGGCATTCACCTTTCTACCTGGCTCTTCTCACTTCTCACACTAAATATTTTAGACTAAACACACATGGAATTATAGGGTTGGACTTAGAGAGATGGTATTCCTTGCAGATTACTTGAGCATCTTCTCATAAGTTGCCTTTGCTGCTATTTGGAGACAAGTTTTTCACAGTGACAGACTATCATATGCGAAATATTGGGGATCTCTAAACAGTGATCTAGATTTTTAATTCTCTTTGTTTTCTGTGCTTCTTTTTTTTTCTCCTCTTGCTCATCTTTAGTGACTTTAATAACTCATCGGGGTATCTGCAAAGAGGAAAACAATTTATGAATTTAAGATCAGGTTATGAGGCTCCAATCAGTACTGCCTGTACTAATACTTTTTAGCAACTTCTATAATGCAAACACCAAAAAATGTGACAATTTCAAGGACACTGAAGTAAGACAATTGAAAATCAGTGATGTTTACCAGGAACTGTCACATACATTTTCACTGTGAAAAAAAAAAGAAGGGCAAGAACTATCTACAATTACAAAAACAATAATAACATTATTTCTTACAGACATAGATTACATAAAAACTCTTTCTGAACATTACCCAAATTATTTGTATCGAAGTATTTAGGCATGTGTTAGGCCAGCTTTCCTAACCTTTTCAAACAAGATCTTATATTGTATAAACTACTCTGGTTAAAGCAGAGGTAGAGGTGAACAGTACCATCTCCATTCCCCACCTCAGAGACCTCTGGGAAATGCCAAGGCTGTGTGACATTTAGAAAGTCTCTGCCCTACAGCAGCAGTCTTTTGCAAAACCTTCAAATTCTAAAAACTAACATGTATTTTCTGTTGGTAGGAAAATATAAACCATAAAACAAAATAATTTTGATACTCAGAACCTAAGTTTTAGTACAAGATATGTGTTAGTTGATATGATCTTCAAAGTGTGATTCTTCAAAAGCAAAGGATGAATTTTTTTTTTCTATATGTGTGCTGGACACTGATCTAGGTCTGAAAATCTGTCTAACTTTCTAGATGATCCAAACATAAAGACACAGAAGACTTCCACTAAGGAGCTTAATTATTCTGATAGATTCAAGGAAAGCTACAATAAAAAAATTAAGAAACAACATCCTTATTGCTGATTTAATCAGAATTTCCCTACTGTTGATAGCTGCAATTATTTTGTTCTTGACTGAGAAAGCTACTTCAAGAAAAATCTTTAGCTATGATGATTCTCCTGTCTCTGAAGGTTGTGGCTTTACAAAGCCTGTGTTTTACAAAATATTCAAGATAGCAAAGTTCCCAAGAGATAGCATCCTTGGATGATGTGCCAAAATTTCTTACTATTTCTCCTGTGTATTTTAAAGTGCTTCATCTCTGACATGGCTCTATGTTAAATTCATGTTTGTTCTAAAAAATAATGTTTGTATCAGTTTTTATTGGCAAGAAAGATCAGTTTTTAAAAAAGACATCTTGTGAATTGCTGCTTAAATTTCAGCTTAATGTTTGTCTTTAGAGATTCAGTAGTAGCATCAGTATCTGAAATCCAGGTTTCTCTTTCTCTTTTGTCTCAATTTATATTCATTCAGCAATAGCACTTGGGTATTCAACTGTTCACTCTTTCTACACAAATTAACCATTAACCATAGAATTTTATTGTTTGTTTTCTTAGCATATTAATGAACATTTGCCATGAGATCACTCAATAAATAGGTAATGGGGTAAGGTGAGTTCGACAAATGCTAAAATCCGACAGGTTGATAAATCTCTCTGCAGCTGGCCGTTTTCTATGGCAAGGTATTTAGGTTCAGTCGCACTGTCATTCATCCGTGCTATAGCAATCTGCATGTATTAAATGATCCTTATCATTTCCTATAATTAGGGTGTTACCACATAGTAGAGGAGATTACTGAGGTATCTAGCATATGGGCTAATTGATGCCTTATTGTGAAGTTCTACCCACACAATGAAGAATAGAAAGATGGGAGTTGAATATCACATATTGAATTCGGCATTCTTTTTCTGTATTGTAAGTTTTAGTTCATTTTTGTTCTTTCCTTGACACATGTGCCCAATCTGAATATTGTTTTGAACCAAACTAAATGAGTGTCCACAGGCATGGATAACAGTTAATTTGCAACATTGTTCAAAGAGTAAAAATACCTCAATATTTCTAGAGTATTAGCTACAAATATAAAAAGTCGACACATTCTTGGCCTATTAAAATTGTCACAATTCTTGAAAAGACATTTTATACATTGTGAAGGAAATATTATTAGAATTGCATTAATATAAATATTAAAGAAAATTAATCATATCCCAAGTCATGTGCTGATGTGATATATACATTTCACATAAGAAATCTCTCTCTCTCCTTTCCTAGTTATCTCTCCATGAATTGATTAAACTAGGCTTCTTGTGTATTAATACAGCGAGGATGCACTGACAACTGACTACAGACATTGATTGATTAGTAAAATATAATTTCTGGTTCATCTCTGTGAATCAGACTCCAAATCATTTTACCAGGAAAGCAGTAGGAAAAGGAAATCAAAGTGTGCCTTGCTGGAAACTTCAGGTATGCATTTGCACGACCCCTTGTTTTGTGAAAACACATCAGAATTCAGCAAGGAGACAATATTTTTATCTGGGATGAACATATGTTATAAACAAGTACATTATTTTCACTTCTCATCTATGTGTATTGTCATTGCTTGAAATTTAAGTTGTCCTCCACAAGCCCATATGATTGAATTTTCAATTGTTTGGGAAAGTCATGGCACCTTTTGGAGGTAAAGCTTTGCTGGAGGAAAACATGTGACAGAGGATGGGTCTTGAGGTTGCTCATCCCTGCCCAGCTTCAGTTATTTATTCTGCTCTTGCGTTTGCCATATTGGAGCTCTCAGTTTCTGTGAGGGAAGTGATTTATACCACCTCAGCTTCTGCCAGCCAGCCATGCCTTTCCTGTCATAATAGATTGTATCTTCCCCTCTCCCTCCCCAAACTGTAAGTTGAATAAATTTCCCTTTCTTTCTTAGTTGCTTGACTTTGAGTGGAGTCTCACAGCAAAATAGTAACTGGTATATGTATGTATGTCAATGTGCTTGTATCCATAAATATACATATAGTGGTCATTTGGCATTAGTGTGGGGTTTTCTTCAAGATCTACATAGATACTAAAATCTAAAAATGTTCAAATATGTCTCATAAAATTATGTAACATTTGTGTAAGTCTATAAACAACCTATTGCATATTTTAAATATCTCCAAATTATTTATATTACCTCATACAGTATAAATGCTACATAATTATCATAAATTATTATTTAGTGAATGTTTGTAACATAAATATTCTGTACATATTTAGTAGTGATATCATTTCAAAGATATTTTGAACAGTAATTTTTTAATCTATGTGGAAATAGTGAATAAGAAGACCAAGCGAGTACAGCATGTATATATTCAGATAGTAAACACATATATTTATGTCTAATGCAATATTTCAAATGTAGTAAATATACAAATACATATTATGTCATAAAATATGGTAATGATTAAGATGAAATGACTAATGCTCACTAAAGCTATTTTAACAAGTAAAGCAGAGTGGCTTATTACAGAACATAAAATCATCTTAAAGAGTTACTGTTTATTTTCTTCTAAATGTTTTCTTAAATAATACAGCTAGCATTTCAATGGAAAGAAAAAGACAGTTATTCTTTTCAAGGGCATTACTCTCTGAGCAAAGAGCATTTTAATATGCAATATGGTGACATAGTATCTTTTAAGGAATCTACAAAGCAAGGCTTTATAAATTACATCCTTAGTGATTTGATGAATATGTTCATTGCAACTAGAAATCTAACTCTTATATAAGAGAAAATTTTAAAAAATGAGTAATAATATTTTTTAAGGTAGGAACTTGGCTCAAGGTCTTGCTTGCTTTTGCTTTTGCATAAAACGTGTCTAGGTGAGCCTGCCATGGGGGATTCCTGAGCTACTTAGGCTTGGGGGCTTTGAGCAGGAGCTCTGCCTTTAGTTCTGAGGTTTCTGGACTCTCCCTTCCTCTGTCCCAGCTTGAGCAACCTCACCAGCAGTCCAGAATTCCTTCTGAAAACATCCTCTGTCCTCTGTCATTTTCCAGCGTGTATGCAGGAAATTGAAACCACCAGGAGCAAGGACTGAAAAGCTAAACTTTCCTATCTTTGGGAAAGAACACTTATAAATCCCCAAACCACTGCCTCTGCATCATTAATCTTCAATTACTTTTTTTAAATGAAAGAAGTGAAAGAATGAGAGGATGAAAGAAGTGAAAAAGCCCTCAGAGAAACAATCCCATTTACTATAGCCCCTAAAAAAATAAAATACCTTGTTATAAACCTAACCAAGGAAGTAAGAGACCTTTACAATGAAAACTTTAAAACCCTAAAGAAAGAAATTGCAGAAGACACCAGAAGGTGGAAAGACCTCCCATGTTCCTGGATTGGCAGAATCAACATCGTAAAAATGACCATCCTACCAAAGGCAATATACAAATTCAACACTATACCAATTAAAATCCCAAAGCAATTCTTCAAAATTCATATGGAGGCACAAAAGACCCAGGATATCAAAAACAATCCTAAATACCAAAACACTGCTGGAGGTATCACCATACCAAACCTTAGTCTATACTACAAATCCATAGTTATAAAAACAGCCTGGTACTGGCTTCAAAATAGACACACAGATCAATGGATAAGGGTTGAAGACCCAGATATAAGCCCACAAAATTACAGCCATTTGGTCTTTGACAAAGGGGCCCAAAAATCCAATGGAAAAAGAACAGTATCAGGATGGCAAAAATCCACAATACAAACAACAACAAATGCTGGAGAGGATGTGGAGAGAGGGGAACTCTGCTACATTGCTGGTGGGAATGCAGGCTCATACGGCCAGTCTGGGAAGCCATGTGGAGATCCTTAAAGAAATTAAAGATTGAAATGCCATATGACCCTGCTATTCCACTTTTGGGAATAACCCCCATACAGCAAAAATTCACCTCAATTACCCAAGCACGACCATGTTCATAGCAGCACTGTTTACAATAGCAAAGTCATGGAATCAACCCAAATGTCCAACAGTTGACGAGTGGATAAGGAAAGTGTGGTACATCTATACAATGGAGTACTACTCAGCCATCAAAAATGATGAATTAATGGAATTTGCCAGGAAATGGATGTAATTAGAAACAATTATATTGAGTGAAGTATCCCAGACCCAGAAAATTAAGTGCTGTATGTACTCCCTAATAGGTGGATCCTAGTACTAAACCCACTTAAAGACACTTAAAGATAATTCTCTGTAATACCTACAGTAATTGCAAAGATTATGAACAGGAGGGATGGGGAAGGAGGGCCACACTAGAATGAGGAGACAGGGGACCATGCTACAGCAGAGAAAATAGTCCTCCATCAAGGACTGCAAGGAAGTAATGAAAATCTGGTTAAGTTCACAGACTATCCTTCCTGATCATTTACAACTGATGGGGTATGATCTCACCAGAAGGGGAAGGCATATAGTCTGGTAGATAGAAAGTAACCATTTTGCAAATGGGTGATTGATCCCTCCCTCACCGCGGTTTCCTACTTTTATTACATCTATCTTTGAATATACTCTTATAACAAGACTCTAGTTTAACAGGTTTTTATCTCTGGCCAGGGGGTGACATCCAATACCCATCAGGATGAAGTGAAGGGCATTGCAGGAGCATCAAAACTGAAAAAAAATTAACAAACCATAATCTAGAACATCAGAGACTCTATATCAACCACTTGGAACTAGGCCAGTCTAATCTCTCCCCGTCCTGAAGCTCAGGGAAATTTGTGGAAGAGGGGGCGGTAAGATTGTAAGAGCACAAGGATGGGAGGAGTAATGATATGCAAGATACTCCACACAAGTTAGGGCCGAAGCAATCATAATTAGACTTTGCATGCCCTGCGCAATGTCCAACACATTACTGACCCCACAAAGTCTAGCATTTGCTAAAGGCACTAGGATCCTTGGAGGCAAGGGATTGACAGCCACAGTAGTGTACCTATGCTTAATGGGAACACAGGAAAGGGTTCTGGGAAATGCCATTGGGTCTTTGTACTTCATTGGAGAGGAGGACCCAGAGGAGAGTTTGGCATGCACATTAAAGAATGCTCCGGGGAGGGGAGGGGGAGCCACTAGGGGATGGGAAAGGAGGAGGGATGGGAGATGGGAAGGGAGAGGAGTGCGGGGTTGGAGGGAGGGAGGGGACCGGTGTACCTTTAAGTTTGTATGAGTGGAAATAAAAAAAAATTAAACAAAAAATTTTCTTCATTTTGTTTTTCATCTGGAACATTTCAATAAGTCTCTTATATTTGGTTTGATATTATCAAACCTTATCAAATTTTTTTTAAATAACAGAAAAATGTTTCCTTTTAACCTCATCTACCCACAGAGACTGCCATCTATTTTCGTCTGCAGTCACAATACTCTTTATAAATTGGTAGTGCTTCTAAACAGGTTTTTTATTACTATTATTTATTATTTATTCAATTGTGCATGTATGCGTGCATGTGCGTGTGTGTATGTATGTGTGTATGTATGTGTGTGTGTGTGTGTTTGTGTGTGTGTAGAGCCACAAGCGAATTCGGGAACCACCATGGACGCCTCCACCTTCTTGTTTACTCTGTCCCTGGATTCACAGGCTCTGCCCCACCATGACCAGAAACGCAGGCTGCCCCCGCTTCCTCCTGGTGTCTATACGTGGGGTCTAGGATCCGAACTCAGGACCTTCTGCCTGGAAGGCAGAGGCTTAACCCCTGAGCCAGCTCTCCAGCCCCCCTAAACAGATTTAATGGCCTCTAGCATCCCTGTTTATAAGGAATTCTAGCCAGAGTAAAAAATGGTAAATAAATATAAAATTTTCAACTAATAAAATGATTTCTCATATGTAAAAAGTTTCTATGAAATGTATGTCATTAATTGGCATGTTTTCTTATGACAGTAAGGATAGTTATTTTACATAGATAAGGTTGAAAATATTAGCTATTGTTAAGTGAACAGATATTATATATATCAAATGATATATATAGTTCATGATCCACATTATCTTTAACTTATAGAAAAGTAAAATGAACTGAGAAACATTCCCAAATTAATCTAGAGCATTATGATGGTTTCCATTAAGATGGAAGCCAAATGTGTCTGATTCTAAGGCCAAAGTTATATACAGCATCAAAGGTTTGATAATATCAAAGTCTGTAATTAACAAATAAAGAAAAAAAAAGGAGGAAAGGTTTCCGTTCTGTCAATGTTTGGTCTTTCTAAAACTGAAATGCAATGCAAAGCAAGCAAGGTATCAACATCTACATGTCTTGCTAAGTGAAATAAGTTTTTCATTATTATATCATCAGGAGTGTAATTAAGCAGAGACAAACAACAGTGAATGCACTGTAACTGATCCAGGGTGGTGCGGAGCCCCAGCATGAGGACAAGGAGAGAGGACCAATTGCTGTCCCTTTTAAAGTTGTCTGTAATTATTTATAGGAGGAAGATAGGTGGCCTAAAATAGCGATGGGAGCTTGAACAACATGAGACTTTTGGGAATGCAGGAGGTGGTCAGCCATGGAAAATCAGATCAGGCAAAAGTGAGGTGCCTGGACTTCCCAACCATGATGGACTTTCTCTAAGCTGTTTCTGTTGTGGTATTTTTATTACAACATCAGGAAAATAAGCTAAAGCAGGAAGCATCAAGTTATTCAAATTAGGCTTTGGATCATTCCTTGATGTTCAGCTCTCTCAGTCTTTTGGGTAACTAATGGACTTTCATTGATGTGGAAGTCAGGGCAGCAGGTGCTTGAAGCAACTGGTCATGTCTGTATGGTCAGTGAGAGGGAGAGAAGACAAGGAATCCAATTGCTTGCCATAGGTAAAAGCTCTATTTGAGAATAAAATCTGCAAAGGCGTTCCTATGGCAACTGGTCAAAGAACCAGAGTCGCTCCTGTGTCTCCCAGACTAGGTTAGTTTAAGGGCAGGAGGCAGGGGGAGAATGGAGCTGAGGAACTTAAAACATTCTCTGTTCTGGAACTTCCAACAGATGTTGCTGCGAGGTTGTTAGGAAGATACGGTGAGGGAAAGTGAAGGAATGTTACTGGATCAACAGAAACTTTTGGTGGTATGCTCCAGTATCGGGCTGATGATGTTGCTAAGAGGTTGTCAGATCTGTAAGAAGAGGAATGCTTGATTAGTACAGACAGGTATCTCCTGATGGTCAGCCCCCTTATGGGTGATATGGCAAGAAGGTCAAAATGTAGGAAAACAAGTTATCTAAGTTTTTAAGTCAAGTCATGGGAGGGGTACTTGTAGGAAGCAGAGATGAATGTAGTTTGCTGTTTCTTCTTATTCAGCCCAAGATCCGAGCATAATCTTCCTTTTCCTTTCCTTTATCCATTTTTTATGCATGAGACAAAAGCCAGAACATGCTTTCTGCAACATTTCTGTCTTTCTTGTTATTCTCTCTGAACCCCAATGTGACTGTCTTAGGGTTTCTCTACAACCTCACTCCCATCAAAGCCTATAGCACTCCTTGGTGACTTATGTCTGATTTAAAAGGCAAGAAAGTTTTTCCTCTTCTGAGCAGTCACTAATATTTACAGCTTTACTCCCCACTTGTTTTATTTCTTTATTAGTATAATTTGAGCTTTTTAAATTATATTAACAATATATTTATATGGTTTACCATCTACTACCTACTTCTATCCCATCTCATCCCACCCTACATATTCTCTCCCCAACCAGTTTCCCTCCTTCTTCCAAAATTGTCTCTGAGCTTCCTTTTAAATACACTTCTAAATTCCTTTATTAATGGCATTAGAAACTCCCCCCCAAAGAACTCTAATTTTACCCACAGTGAGTGAGTCTTTCTACTACAATTAACTTAATCAAGCTACTCCAGCAGAGACATGCTTAGAAGCCTGACTTCCCAGTGATTCTAGGTCTCCTCATGTTAACAGTTGTGTTTGACCATCATACCTCCTATTTGTATTCCCAGTATTTAGATGGTATCTGATGCATTCTAACATAGTCAAGGTGAATAACAATGCAATGTGTTGACAGAAAAGAAATATAAAGTAAATGGCAATAATTTGAAAGATGCCAAATCCAACTTTGTCTCCTATTTCTATATCTTGCCTGTGATGGCCTTAGTTGTGTCCATATGAAACTCCAAATGTCAGTGGCATTAACAACAGAAAGAACCTAAGAGTCACACTTATTGGAGTGTATGGAGCAACTTGCAGCAAATGTTCCTGAAGTAGTCACTGCTTGTAGAATGTCATCCCTGAGGTTTTCTGAAGAGAGGATTCTAGAATATAGTGCTTGCTCAGCTAATAGATGGTGAGAATCAATAAAGTAACCACAGAGGTTAGCCATTGTAGACAAATCATCATCTTGGACATTTTTCATTCTACTATGCTACCATTTTCTACTTGGATGTTTTAAATGTGAGATGTATGGTCTGGATGCCATAATGTCTTTCCTCCAAATTTCATATATTGAAATCTCAACTCTAAAAGTGGGACCTTTTGGGAGCTACTGATGTCATGATATCAATCTCTCATGAATAGATAAATGTTCTTACAAAATAGGGCCAAACTAACCCATTTTTACCACGTGAAGAGAGTAAGTTGGTAGTTTGCAACTTGGAGAAGACACACTCCAGAGCCATGCTGAAACCTTGTCTTGGATCCCCCAGTTGCACTTGTGTTGCAGTCGTCTGAACGGACTAGGATAGCATAAATAGGATTCAGAAACAAATAGTAGAATACAATAATATTCTTGGCTAAGGCTCAAAACCAGAGGGAGGCACTTTATTTATCTAATTTTCAGAGCAGTTTCTTTTTATCTGAATGAAAGAGATTAACTTCATCTTAGTGTTTAATTATTTTATTGGTAAAACTTATGCATTTCCTACTTTAGTTATCTACTTGGATCAAGGACTGCTTCACATTCTCTACATCACAGTGCTTTGCTTGCCCTTCCTCCAACATAACCACAGTTCCATCTCCATAAAATGTGCAAATGCCATCTTTCTTGTTCCTCAGTTACCTGAATGCACTTTTAATTCTCCCTCCTCTAGGTACCTGAAATGTGTGATGTCATCCAGTAGAGATATGATGATTAGTTGATATGATTGCTTAGACTTTGCATGAAATATGCCATTTTACCCTCATGTTTGTTGAAAAATTAACAATTTGGCCATTTGACCAATTCCTATTAAAAATAAAAAAAAAGTAATCATCTCACATTGTCAATTTTATCCCTTACTTTGTAGGATCTTAGAAAAGTATATGATAAAAATTACCATTTTTATGTCAAAAGAGCTTCTTTTTTATCAATAGTAGCCTTGCTTTATTTTAAGGTTAGAATCAGGGTTAGAGAGATGACTGAGTGGTTTAATTTCTGCCTTGCTAGCAGAAGGTCCTGAGTTTGAATCCTGGATCTCACGCAAAAACAGGCTGTGGCCTGTACTTCCCAACCTGAAAGGTGGACCTGGGAAACTTCAGAGCAAAGCAAAGAGCAAGTAGCTGCAATCCAGGGCAATTCCAGAAGTCACCCTTGGGCTTCCATAGGCACACACAGTGCCCACTGATACACACAAAGATACAAACAGACCAACACACACATGCACACAGGCGTGTGAAAACACACACACACACACACAATTAGAATCAAATTGCTAAGTCACTGTGAGGAGATGGACATAATACAAAGAAGATCAACAACAGCAAAAACCCACGACAAAGGAATTAACTCAAGTATACAAAACTGCAATAAATCCCATGTATAAAACAAAAACTAGGATGGGAGTCCACGCACAATTAACAATGTAGCTAATCACAGAGGACTTCTGCAACAAGTGTGAAGTGGAACAAGTGGAACAATAACAGCTTACTCACTTACTCATTAGGAAATTTGGGGCAAAACTGAGAAAAACAGTAAAAGTCTCATAAGCCTGGTGATAGGATTAAATGAGCTAATATACAAAAAGTACTTGGAGCTATGTCTGGTAAACGGTGATACTCAAAGACGATTAGCCACAGTCACAAGTGCCCTCTAAGAAAGCAAGTCATTTAGCACAAACATCAGTTTTTTAAAATAAAGAACAGCTTTTATTCATGCGTATGTAGGAATATGAATTATAAAAGTTGAAGAACATCAAACATGAGGTAGTAAAATAAAAGCCCCTCCAAGCTATAGCAAAGTCTGTCAATTTCAGACTGAATGTGTGTGACAAGTTCAGTGTAAATCACTAGATGGCAGTGTAAAATCCCCAGTAATGTCTATATAGGTTAATCTCATTCAATCAATAAGATATACTGTACTCATCAATAATAAATACTCATATAAATAAATAATTCAGATAAATAACTCAAATAAAACTCAAAGAATCTATGCATAATTATGAGGTATTCTATCATTAATAAATCTAGGTGATTATGATAAGTCCATTAAGAAAGGAAGAAGAAATGCTGCATATCTAAATGTATACCATGTATATGATTATTTGTAGTGCTAAATATGCATATATTAAAGCTAGAGAATCTAAATATTATAAAAATAATTTTACTTTATTTTTATTATTTAATGGTTTCCTGTATTGAAATTATGAAGTTGCACTAGTCATATGTAAAACAGGATTTCAAAAAAAATTTTTGTGTAGTGTTTGAAATGTGAGGTGGAGCAAGTGCTGTTGGATGGTCTCCATGACAATAATAATAGCAAGCCTCATACCTTGTCATTAGAAATTATTTGAAATCTATTGAACATATACCTATAAACGTAACCAAGTGAAGGAATGAAATACCTAATTCCCAACATGAACAGAACACAATAGAGTTGGAAGATACTCAAGCTTTGAAGACTATATATGGTATAATCAAATACACTTTGTGCAAATGTTGGGAGAAATCATTTGAAAAGTTTTGTACAAATTTCACCTTTAGTTGCCAAAGTGAAGTGGAAAGAGAGGAAAGGCTCCTCAGGTTTCGCAGCCCAACTCTTCCTTGAGTTTCTAAGTGATTATGGGGAGAAAATAGAACTGTAAAATATGTAAAGGACCATTACCTCTCTCCTTTCCCATTGAAGGATAACCAGCATCAGTCACTTACCTACTAGATGCCCTTTGGCTTTGTTTGTCTCTTATGTAGACTCAGCCTTGTGCTTCAGGGAGAAAAGACTGTAGAGACATCACACTTCTGCACATTATGCCAGATACACAATATGAACTAGACTCATTATTATTGGTGTTGAGCATCATTGACAGAAATAGTATTTGCTAAATTTCTCCACTGTAATGTTATCCCACCTTTTATATAGGGTACTGGTTGAAAGGAAGCAACTATGCACCATAGCATGAAAAAACTGGAATTCTTCTACACGAGAGATTTACCTATTCTCATTAATTCGTATCAGTTTGGATTCATAGGTGTTTTATATTTTAAGTTATAGTCTGTTATTGTAATTAAATTATTATTAATCAAATTGTTATTAGGAATTATTTCATGGGCTATTACTCCATAGGAAGGAGAAATCCTCAGAACATCTATATTAACTCTCCCACACCAACCCTTGGTCAGGAAACACATAGAGAAGGAGCAGGAAGAATGTAAGAGTCCAAGGGTATGGTGGGGGACTGCTGTGACACACTGTCTTCTGATGTGGCATGGAGATTGCACTTATGAATTCCCAGCAGTTGTATAATACCTGTATAATACCTGTACAAGATCAAGCCAGTCCATACTCCAGCATGGGTGGGAGGAGCTTATAAGGTCTGGCTCCAGCTAAGAAGTTTAGGGCTGCTGACTACTGCAAGAGAAAGAGTAATATTTCTTCAGTGGTGTGGCCACTGGTGGTTGCCTGTGCTTCAGTGTTTGGCCTCCACCCAAGCACATGTGGTAAGCACTAACTGGACTCAGTGGGCTATTAAAAGAAGAGGACATGTTAGGTGGACAGGGAATATTTGGGAGGGATTCTGGGAGAGTGAGGTGTGAGGGTGAAGAATGTACGATAAAGACCTATTGTGTGATATAACTGCATGGAATTGTCAAGAAATAAATAAAAATTATTATTTATATTATGTTTAAGTACAGAAGGCCTAAGGACTCATCACAACTAAGAGAGACCAAAGTAGCCATGGTTAGTCAATGTTCTGTGTTTTCCTAGATGAAACTTTGGAACAGAAAAATGATACTATGTGAAAAATCCAAGGAATCTCAGCAACAGAGTGGTACCAGTTACTTTAAGTTCTCAACTTGACACTGGGGATGTAGACACACCTATGTGAAATTGTTTACTTAAGGCAGGCACTTGGACAAAAAGCTTAAAGAAATTGTCTTAATTGCTTTAACTGAAATAGCAAGACTAGCCCTTTGTGCATGGGACCATTCCTTGAGTATATAGATAAGATTAAAAGCATTCCTTACTGGACAGACTGGGCAGCTAAGAAACAAGTATGCAAAACCGATGCTTGTCTCTTTGTTCTTAGCTTAGATTATGATGTGGCCAGTTCCCTCAGCTCCTGATTTTAACTCTCCTTCCATGATGAACTGCAATCTGACATTATGAGCATGAGTAAAACCATTGTTACCCTAAATTGTTTGGGTTGGGTATTTTTATTACAGCAATCTGAATCTTGGTTAATTGTGACAAATACTGGCTACAGGATACAGAGGGATTCTTTGAGACAACTTTATAAATCTGAATCCATTCTAAAATAGACTGGAAAGAAACTACAATACCTTCTTCACCTTCCATTCAGCAGAATTTTGAAGGCCGTATGGGTTTGATTTGAGGAGTACTACTGCTTGCCACAAATATATAGACAGCATCCTATTCTCACCAGAACTCTTTGTGATTATTATCTCAGTAACAGTGATCTGAAACTGCAAGCAGTCATCAGACAAGTTAAATTAGGAGTATGGTGTAGGAATAAACTCTCAAAAGGCCTAAAGTCACTTGGCTAGGGTGGGGGTGCTTTTTAGGCGTGAAAATCAAATGTAGAGTCATCTTGCATGTCTCTGCTTATCTGTGCTTTGATCTGAACTTAGTGTCTAGTCCAAAATTTACAGAGAGCTTCTTAAATATTTCCTGAAAGAAGCCCAGCCCATGAAGGAATATTATCTCTTCAGGAAATGATGACTGCATAGCCAGGCACAAATTGCATTGACCTCTTTGAGAGCCATGTCACATCCTGTAGAGATAGTCAATTAGGTTGCCCAGATCACCCTAATGTTTTTAAGCACTGAAGATTAACAAGATTTTGTTTTTCAGACTCACTAAATGTCTGTTTTCTGATTTGTGTCACCACACATTGCTCTTTATTTCTTGATCCATTTATTTCTAGATTTGTAGTTTTCCATTCTTGCATTCACATTTCTCTTCAATGCAATCCTTAGTTTGTATCCAGGAGAAATAAATAATTTATTGCTTCTAAGATGCTGACCATCTAAAGTTAAACTATGAGCTTTGCTGTCTGATGCATCAGCCATACTTAATACACAATCTAAAGGTTGTCTCTAAAATATGTATTTGATGGTAAAAGTGATGGTAGTATAAATATTAAAATGATAAAAATAAGCTGGGGAGATGGCTCAGGGGTTAAAATCTTTGCTGCACTAGAAATATCCCATGTAAAAATATTGGGTGGATGTGATGGCAGCCTGAAATTGAGACTTTGGAAGGCAGAGTCTGAGAAAACCAAGAACAAAGTAAAAGGAGGTAGAGCAATCCAGAGCGATTTCTGAAGTCATGCTTGGGTATCCACAGGCACATACTCAAGTATCCTCAGGTATCCACATAATATACACACAAACACACATCTATTTACCTAACTGATACATTCACAAGGCCAGAAAGAAAACATATTAGCAACTCCTTGTTCAGAAAATGCAATGTTCATACATTCACTAATATAAACTTGATAGTTTTGCTTTTTTGTATAGTCTTGCTTGGTAATAAAAAAAGAAAAAATCATTGCACGTGCACACACACACACACACACACACACACACACACACTTAGAAAATAGCTGTGAGATTCTGAAAAGCTTACAAAAATAACCACATAGCTGGGCTGATACTCTTCTCTCTAGTTAATGATACACAAGGTATAAAACAAAACCAGTGCATCTAGGGAAAATTCCTGGATGGTAAATATTGTTATGCTTATCTCTTCTTCTTGAAATGCTTTGTACACTGCCCTGTTTGGAGACGCTTTAGAGATCTGCTTTGTCTTGCGTGAAATAGCAGAAGAACTCTAACCACACCAAGTGTATACGGCATGTCAGATCTTAATTCCCCAAACCCACAGACTGTCTACAGAAAAACATGAATCTGAGCTGCCACAGACATGTTTGAACTTCTGTTTAAATTCCTCACTAATTTGATGCTTCTAAGTTTAACACACTAGTCACATTGCTGGCAGAAAGAGAACCGGGTGGAAAATTAAAGAATTTTAGGCTTCTGCTCATCCCTACATTACCATTTGGTTGAAAAGCTGGGGGCCAGCTATAGACTGCTTCTCAGCTTCATTTCTTGACTCAAGTGGAACAGTGCGGGGCAATGCCAATTTTTAGGTTTGTTTGTAGTTTATCTTTTTAAAATGAAAATTGTGCAGATTATCACATTTAAGACTATCTGATGGCTTTCTGTCATTAGTGCTGTGTTAATGAGGAAAGAGCATGTTCAAATGCATCTCGGAGTTCCAGAATGTGGTTCTAGAGAGGAGATGGAAATATGGTAATTGCCCACATCTTAGGAAGCAAGACTATGGGCTGGAGAGACGGCTCAGGCTTACGACTCTGTTTTAGAAGCAAAAGATCCAGAGGACATACAGTGCCCTCTGACACACACACACACACACACACACACACACACACACACACACACACACAAAACATAAATAAATAAATAATAAAAGAAACAAGATCACATGAAATCAACATAGTGAACTGCTTCCACGTTGCCTGGACCACACACTGGATGGGACCTTGTCGACCTTCATTTTGCAAGAGGGAGGAATAATATTTCATTGTTATGATAGAATGCTCTGACCCAAGCAACTTCAGCAAGATGAGGTTTATTTCTTTTGGCTTGCAGTTACAGACAAAACAGACTCCATATGTCAGAGGACATGTGATACCAGGCAGAGAAGGCATGGAAACAGAAACAGGAGGACAGATGTTATACTGCAGCCATACTCAGGAAGAAGAGACAGATGGAGGGAGGAAGGAGGGAGGGGTACCTGCATTCATCTCTCCCTGCTTTCTAACCGCAGACTGCAAAGGAACCCCCCTCACACAGACACTGGCTCTGCCATGTCTTCCCTGCCTGAAGTTTCACTTTTCAGGTATTTAGTCACAACAGTGGGTCTAAAACAAGGTCTCATAACAGCAAATTCATTATAATATGCTGGAATTAAATTTGGATGATATGCAACTCTATAAATGAGCAGAGTATCTTTTAATCTATCAGAGCAAAGGAGGAACAATTCATAATCGCAGATTCTGAACAGAATAAGGACTCGGAGTCTTGTATAGGAGAATCAAGCAAGTAGCACACTATTAATGTGAATTGCAATGTTTTCTAAGCATAAAAATGTACTTCAAAACTTCCTGTTCTTGTTTCCTAAGCTAGTCTGATCTGTTGACTTGAAATGCCCATTTGTAAATGGCATATTCAAAATTAGAAGTGAAAGTGCATTAGTCCAAATACCAGATCAAAAGGCAAGGAATTCTATTATTACTGGTATTTATCCTCAAAGCTGTACTGATTTTTGCCATTTTTAAATTCTATTGATTCTACCTTTGTAGAACTTTATCTACAAATAATAAATTCCTACTCCATTTTTATATATTTCAAAATATTCTTATGATGAGTGCAGCAGGTTGCCGAATAATATATAACCAAGACATTGCTCTTCTAGGTTAGAGAAAAATAAACTATCTTTTCGCCCTGAGGTTTATCTCATATGAAAACAGGATGATATTAAGTGCTGGAAAATTTTATTATCAACTGTTATAACTTTGATACTTGTTAAATATTCTGACATATTGTACTGTTTCATATACAACTGGTGTCAAATACAATGAGGACACATTAGGGTTTTTTTTGGCTACAGGTTTCTCATCCTTTCAGTATGTCATAAAATTCTCTGTAGAAGAGTGGAACGTGACTTGTTTGGAATAAAAGTAATGGACCTTCAATTGGCATTTACCATTGTAGCTTACTAAGACAAAAATCATTTACTCTCTAAAATACTGTCTTGTTACTAAAGTGAAATTATTTGAATTTTATGCACACTAGGATCCCTTTCAATTCTGTGCTTCTAAGTAGTATGGATTACAAACTAGTTTATTCCTTGTGAAGATTGCTAATATGTCAGATAAAGTGAAAAACTTAGTACAGAGCCTAAAACACAAGTGAGAAGAAGGGTATTTGACTGTAATGTTACAATCATTCAAATGATGAAGCAAACTACCACAAACATGAGAAGAAAGATTTAGGATTTCTTCTCTATTTCTACAGAAATGAAGCACCATTGTAACTTTACATAGACACTAGTGAATCTGAAGACCACTTTTTTATATTATAGTCATTCTGACAATATATATTAAGTCTTCCAGTCCATGAACATATGATTTCCCCCTATTTATATATGTCTTCAAATTTTTTTCAGCAATATCTTATAGATTCCCTTGTGCAAATGTTTAACTTCTTTGATTTAGTTTATTTCTAATTTTTTATTTTATCTGGTACTAGTGCAAATGGAGTTTGTTCCCTCATTTCTTCTATACCATGTAAAATGCAACTACTTTTTGTATGTTGACTTTGTCTTCTTGGTTTTCCCTATGAAGAACATTACTTAGGAGGAAAACCAGTAAAATTTGAGGTCTTTATCTTCAAGGAAATATTTGAGCATTTTTTTGTTACCCAACAGGAAATTTTTTATAGCTCTCTTAGTTCAGAGAACATCAAAAACATCAAACATACGGTGTCAAAGTTCAAAGAAACGTAGATAAAAGAAAGAAGAATATTTTCTAACTCCAGTGGTCACAGAGTGTCAATGAAAAGGAGAATAGAATATATCCACAAAATATTAGTCACATTTGCCTTTGACATAATAATGCTTTAATAGAGATAGATGTATAGAAGTTCAAAATTGCTTTCTTATAATCTTTTATTAAAAATTTAAATATGAAAATATTTGGTCTTGTTTGATGCTTAATTATTTAACTTTATCACAAAAAATTTAATCTGGAAAAGAACATTAAAGACATTTTCTCTCCTGCACTGAACTTTTTTCTGTATCAGTTTGGAGGAATCTTTCTGAGACTTCCTGAACTGGGCTTTGAGGATCTAAGATGTCATAGGTACATACCCATTACTCTGAATACATAATTCCCTTATTATGCTCCTTTGAAAAATATCCCCAAAAGAATTTATCACTGACATAGTTATTGACTACATTTTATCATTTCACCATGAAACTTTACAGATGACATTAGTGATTGCTAAGTCAATCATTCTATTCTGGCTCCATTCCAATGATTCTACCAAATAACCAATGGTAGAAATAAACATTTTCATTCTCAGGACTGAGACAAAGCATGATACCTGTCATGGGAACTAGGACATTCTTGTTATCAAGTTAACAAATTATCACAAATAATTCCATATACCCAAAGCAGCTCTGTGAATAGTGCGAAATTAATCATTTGGGAAATTAAGTAAAGGAAGAAGTGTTTAGGGACCAAGTCTCTGCTGTATGTGTCCAAAGCATCACAGAATGATTCCTGGATATTGTAACCCTGGTGTGCTACAAGGAATAATTCCTTGAAATAGTATCAACTTAAATCCCAGTTATACATGGAGAGCTCTGGGTAGAAGTGTGGACATGGAGCAAGAGTGTGTGTGACTAGCATGAAATATTATTTTATTATAGAAAGTTAATGTCGCTCACACATTTTAGTTGTCTTAATTATAGTCTGCAGCTGCTATGCAAGACTAAAAATAATGCAACTGTCACCATCAAAATGATTTTTTAAGGAATGTCTGTACAAATGGCTTGGTGGTGAATGCCTTACAAACAAGAAATTTGAAAGTTCCCAATTTAAAGTGGATAACTCCATGTGATCATGCAGCTGGTAAAATTTGCAAAGATCATAACTCTTTTTTAGACAAGAAGATATGCTTTAAAGAACCAATTCTTTCATAAGCATTTGTGAACTTCTATGTTAGGTACACATTCAGTGATTATTTATTATGTATTTGTTAAAATTTTCTTGGTCCTTCAAAAGATTTCTCTCCCTCAGGTTCTTGAAATGCATAATTGCATTCTTCATTTTTGTCCTCCAAAATGATGTATGTATTTAAAAATAAGTAACAACCAGAGGAAAAAAGTAAAGGAAAATATAAATTAGCATCTCAAGAATTTTCATCTTAATCATCACTCCATAAGCACAGCCTTGGGTAGTTGTCACATGAAGTAGAGACTTCTTCACACTCTTTTGGTGAAGACTGCAGTACTAATTGCTATTCTCATAAAATAAAGCTATAATAATTTTTTTATAATTAGGTTAACTTACTCCATTTCTTAGCCTTAAAATATAGGAATAGATTTATATTTGCAATTAAAGTAATTGCTAGTTAATGAAAATTCTAGAAACCAGAGAGACTTTCTTTGAAATGAATGATGACAGAAAGTTTCAGTTTTTACATGATGATATTTTCATATCTATCAGGTCTTTTGGTCTTGTAGCTTATGCCACAATATTCATATGGTACTTGTCAAAAATCCTGATGAGCAAAAAAACAGAATAATGGGAGCTATCTTGGGTAATATTTTAGGAAATTGCTGTTTTGTCACCAACTGGAGTCTAAAACAAAGAGACTTAAATATATGAAAGTATTCTTTTAAGAGAAAGAAGTAACCTGCCTTTTAAACATTTTTTTAAGGGAACAAGGGGTTTCTTTTCTTTTTTTTTTTTTTTGAGTTTTTTTATTTAATACATTTTTTATTATTATTTCAGCTCATACAAACTTAATAGGTACACCAGTTCCCTCCCTCCCTCCTCCTCCCCCTGAACCCCCTGCTCCCCCTCCCCTTACTCCTCCCTCCCCACCCCCCAATGCCTCCCGCCCCAATTCCCAGAGAGTCCTTTCTTGTGCATGCCTGACTCTCCTCTGGGTCCTCCTTTCCGATGACGTACAAGGACCCAGTGGCATTTCCCTGAACTCTCCCGTGTTCCCCTTAAGCATAGGAACACTGCTGTGGCTGCCAATCCCTTGCCTCCAAGGATCTTGGTGCCTTTAGCAGATGCTAGACTTTGTGAGGTCATTAGTGTGTTGGACATTGCGCAGAGCATGTAATGTCCAATTATGATTGCTTCGGCCCTAATTTGTGTGGAGTATCTTGCAAATCATTGCTCCTCCCATCCTTTTGCTCTTACACTCTTACCGCCCCCTCTTCCGCAAATGTCCCTGAGCTTCAGGATGGGGAGAGATTAGTCTGGCCTAGTTCTAGGTGGTTGATATAGAGTCTCTGAAGTTCTGGATTGTGGTTTGTTGATTTTCTTTTGCAGTTTTGCTGCTCCTGCAATGCCCTGCACTCCATCCTGCTGGGCACTGTATGTCACGCCCTGGCCAGAGACAAAAAGCTCTTAAACTGGAGTCTTATTATAAGAGCTCATTCAAGGATAGATGTAATAAAAGTACGAAACCTCAGTGAAGGAGGGGTCAATCACCCATTTGCAAAATGGTTACTTTTTATCTGCCAGACTATATGTCCTCTCCTTCTGTTGAGATCATACCCCCTTATTTGTAAATGATCAGGAACGAACGTCTGTGAACTTAACCAGGTGTCGCATTGCTTACTTGCAGTCCTTGATGGAGGCCAATTTTCTCTACTGTAACATGGTCTTTTAAACATTTTTGAAATGTTATTCTTGTTTTCATAAAACATTTCTTTAGAATAGCTGATGGGGGACACTTCTCAGTCTATAAGAGTATTTGATTCTGCAATAAGAGTACCTTTGTACATCGTTCCTTGGGAAGGATACACACACACACACACCCACACACACACACACAAGTACACATACGCACAGCTTATGGCTTGTTTGCTCTGTTAACCTTCAATTCAATCTTGATGTTATCCACAAGATGAGGTTTGAGAGAAATGTAAGACTCAGTGGTCTTCCTTTATATTTTGCGAACTTTTCCCCTGCTACAGGGAGGAGATGACAAACAGAAAAGAATCATAAATCTCAGGGACGAGACTGACTACAGGGTGAAACTAACTTTGCAGTGATTAACTGCCTTTGCTTCACTTTCTCATATAAGCTTCTGGCTAGAGACGAGATGGGGACGGATTTTTTTTTTTGTTTAGGATGCTAATCCTTTATCCTTTTCAGATTACTGGGCCTCTGAATGAAACGCACCTTAGGTATTTCATTCCTGGGTTCTGTCTGTGAGTTAGGTGGCATGGACCTAGTTACATAAGCGACATAACACAGATAAGGAACGAAAGTAGAATTCCCTCTTATCCTGTCATCTAGCCTGTTGGTGGAACAAGGCAGCCATTAACTCTGTCCACCAGAGAAACAGCTTCTTCTAGATTTTTCCAGATACATGGTTACAGATCTGTCATGAGACAGCGGAAGAGGACAGGACAATTTTGAGATAGTAAAAATAAATGTCTCTATAGGACTCAGCCTGGTGCGCAAAGACCACTATTCCTCTCCAGCTGGCACTAGAGGAGAGAGCTATTTTTAGTTTCAGATTTACTTTGAAGACCATGTATAAATTAAACCCCCCCAGTTACTTAGGAATAGTCCTAAATGCAGCCTGCTTTTACAATGCAAATGAGAAAAGGGTCTTTGTTAAACTGGTTTAAGAGATTGAATCCTTAAAACCAGGAGCATGGGTTTGAAGAGTTGTCCTGAGATTGATTGGAAATGTATAATTTTTAAGGGCAGTCTACATCCGTCACTCCAGAAAGCCAAGCAGTGTGCAGGATGAGAAGCTTGGAGATTTGTTTTATGAATCATTCTGCTGGCTCACAGAACTTCTGTTTGCAGAAAACTTTCCCCTGTATGGGTTACAGGCCCAACTTAGCCATCAGCAGGCTCCCTCCTCTCACATCTTGAATCTCAGGCATCTGAAGCAAATTTCATTGGTTCCAAGCTAACTTTCATGGCCAGCCGTCCAGGCCAGAGGTTACTGGAAACTCATCTCTCTATGCATTAAGAAGGCAGCTATCTTTTTGTTTTCCTAAGAACTGAGGTCAAATCCAGTCACAGAAGCTTCAACTCTGGAAATTCCACATACTAAACATTGCAAAACTATGGTGGACTCTAAATTTGGGTTATTTGATCACCTTAAGATTTTTCTTGTATCCAATTCTTGGTCACAAAATTAAAATAAATGAAAAATTAGATTTTTTTCCTGAAATTTTTCCGGTGAAAAATCCTAGTTCTAATTATGTTTAACACTTTAAATTGAGGAGAATTTTTCATATCTTTGTTGCTTGCTTTGTATCACAGTACTTTCAGTGGTAGATTTTTACAAGATGACATTTTAGATAAAGTTTTAATTGAGACAATTTGTGAGACTTGTAAGCTATTTAATATTTCATTTTTTCTTAGTGATTAATAATGATTTTTATAGCTATATACAAAATTCCCAACAATGATCTACTTGCTACATTGATTCATCTGAATATTCCCTAATTAGTGTTATAAAAATCAAAATAGTACTAATTCAAGCCTATGCCTATTTCACTACTGTTTTCACACTGTTAGCTATTGTTCTTTACACCTGGTCTTACTTTCATTGCTATTATTCTTTATTCCTTATTTTAGTTTTGTTGCTGTAATGCAAACCAGACCCAAACAATTTAGGGCAACAAATATTTTTTGCAGTTCCAAATTACAGTTCATTGTGGCAGAAGAGTTAGCAGCAGAATGGAGGGAACTGGCCACACTATGCTCAAACTCAAGAGAAAGCAAGAATCAGCATTTCACATTGTCTTTTCAGCTTTCCAGCTTGACCTAAATACCTGAGTGTCTCTCTCTATTGCATCTCTCTAAATATCATCTTGATCCCACCCATCATGTGCTGGCCACATCAAAAATGCAATTGCAAAGATGTCTTGCAGGCTTTCCAGCTACCTCAAAAGTGTCAAATCAAAGGCTAAAACTAACTCTTGTTCAAAAGAGCAAGAGTGAAATTTTTAGGGCAATCTTGTCATTATTTTTAAGAAAATAAATTATATTACACATTAAGTGCATATTCAATTTACAAAGTAAATTGGAGACATATTGCATTATTATTCACTTACAAAAGCAACATTTCTGTTACTTTATGTAGTTCTCCTTAAACTAAGAGCTTTTAAAATGTACTTATAATAGATTATTGTTTCTGTATATGAAAATATTTTTCTGAATAAGTCTCATATCCTGAGAGTTCATGGACATACAAGTCACACAATATGGTGAGATATTCTCTTGCATTTTCTGTGTCAAGTATCCTGTCATCTGTGGGTAATAAGAATTACCAATTTTTTTCCTTCTAATCACTTTGGGCTCCAGTGCTTTCTTTGATTTTTTAGTCAATTTCCTGTCGGAATTGCCATTATATTACTGAATAGAGATGGCACACATTGCCCAGTCCTAAACAGGACATCTGAGCCACTTGCCCACCTCAAGACTCAGGGAATATCAAGGAAGAGGGTGCAGTAAAATTGTAAGAACCTGATAGGCAGAAGGAATGTAGCCACCTGTTATCTTCTAGACATGACAGTACTTCTGCATCTATGAATTTATCATAGCTGTGTATATATTGCCACAGGAGCTGCACAGGGTTTGTCCTTTCAACATATCACCATGAAAGGGCAAAAAACTCAAGAGGCCGCACACCTTCTTGAGAGACGGATGAGGGTTAATCCTGGTGGAGGAGACGATGCTTTTCCTCAATGGTACACCTCCGGCAGGTGCTCAGGCACATGCGATCATAGGCAACGCAGCTGAAACTCAATGGGTCACTCACGTAGAAAGACAAAAAAATCAGGAGGGAGTCTAGCAGGGAAAAAGAAGGGGTGTAAGGGGAAGAGAGAAGGGGATGAGATTGGAGATTAAAGTGCGAAAATATTACAAATTCACTACATTTATACATAAACACCAAAATAGAAAATTTTTATATGTGTGTGTGTGTGTGTGTGTGTGTGTGTGTGTGTGTGTGTACCCTAGAATCCAAAACCGAGAGAATCTGGATAATGTTCTTTTTGTTGAGAAAATATGTCTAGTACATTTAAATATTTAAAGTATAGGCATTTGGTAGAAATTCCTTATGAGGTTAAGGAAACTGTTTTCAATATCCTAGATTAGAAATTATGTTCAGTTTTTCTTGAGTCTACTTTAATGGTTTCATTTATTGTTTATGTATTTCCATTTTGAAGCAACTATTTTTTGATGTTTGATTTGTTTTCTTTTTTGTTTGTTCATCTTCGTTTATTGTCAATACAGGGTCTTTGCTATGAAGTTATGTCTGGCATTGAACTCTTCCTTCTTCTTCCTCAGTTTCCTTAGTTCTGGGATTATACACATGTGCCTCTGGGACAAGCAATGATATCTGCATTTGTATTAAATAATATAACATTTTCTCTCATTCTTGACTAATGTTGGAAGATTATTACTTTCTTTGACTTTTTAAAGAAATATTTTCTTACTTTTTATTTATTTAGGTCTGCTTATATTAATATTCAGCCCAATTTCTTTAGGCTTTCATTGTAAATACTTTTTTTAATAAATTAGAACTTATTTTTTTAATAGTTCTTTTTAAATTTTTTTATTAATACATTTTTTATTATTATTTCAGCTCATACAAACTTAATAGGTACACCAGTTCCCTCCCTCCCTCCTCCTCCCCCCGTACCCCCTGCTCTCCTTCCCAAACCCCCTCCCTCCCCATCCCCCAGTGCCTCCTGCCCCAATTCCCAGAGAGTCCTTTCTTGTGCATGCCTGATTTTCCTCTGGGCCCTCCTCTCCGATGACGTACAAGGACCCAGTGGCCTTTCCCTGAACCCTTTCCCGTGGTCCCCTTAGGTATAGGAACACTGCTGTGGCTGCCAATCCTTTACCTCCAAGGATCTTGGTGCCTTTAGCAGATGCTAGACTTTGTGAGGTCAACAGTGTGTTGGACAATGCGCAGGGCATGCAAAGCCCAATTACTGATTGCTTCAGCCTCAACTAGTATGGAGTATCTTACATATCATTGCTCCTCCCATCCTTTTGCTCTTACACTCTTACCTGCCCCCTCTTCGGCAAATTTCCCTGAGCTTCAAGATGGGGAGAGACTAAGTCTGGCTTAGTTCTAGGTGGTTGATATAGACTCTCTGAGGTTCTGGATTGTGGTTTGTTGATTTTCTTTTGCAGTTTTGCTGCTCCTGCAATGCCCTTCACTCCATCCTGGTGGGCATTGTATGTTACCCCCTGGCCAGAGACAAAAAGCTGTTAAACTAGAGTCTTGTGATGAAAGCATATTCAAAGGTAGATGTAATAAAAGTGGGAAACCACAGTGAGGGAGGGGTCTATCACCCATTTGCAAAATGGTTACTTTTTATCTGCCAGACTATATGGCCTCCTCTTCTGGTGAGATCATACCCCCTCAGTAGTAAATGATCAGGAACAAAAGTCTGTGAAATTAATCAGATGTCTCATTGCTTATTTGGGTCCTTGATGGAGGCCTATTTTCTCTGCTGTAACATGGTCCCTTCTCTCCTTGTTTCTGGTGTGGCCTCCTACCCCATCCTTCCTGTTCATAATCCTGGCAATTACTGTCTCTAGTTGGGCTGGGTGGGTTTGGTACTAGGAGCCACCTATTACGGAGTACATATGGTGCTTAATTTTCTGGGTCTGGGATACTTCACTTAATATAATTGTTTCTAATGACATCCATTTCCAGGCAAATTCCAGTAATTCATCATTTTTGATGGCTGAGTAGTACTCCATTGTATAGATGTACCACAGTGTCCTTATCCACTCGTCAACTGTTGGACATTTGGGCTGAATCCATGACTTTGCTATTGTAAACAGTGCTGCTATGAACATGGTTGTTCTTGTGCTATCAAGGTGAACCTCTGCTGTGTGGGGGGTTATTCCCAAAAGTGGAATAGCAGGGTCATATGGCATTTCAATCTTTAATTTTTTAAGAATCTCCAGACGGCTCATCAGAGTGGCTGTATGAGCCTGCATTCCCACCAGCAATGTAGGAGAGTTCCGCTCTCTCCACATCCTCTCCAACATTTGTTGTTGTTTGTATTGTGGATTTTGGCCATCCTGACTGGGGTGAGATGATATCTCAGGGGAAGTTTTGATTTGCATTTCCCTGATGGCTAAGGAAGTGGAGCATTTTTTAAGATATTTGTTAGACATTTTAATTTCATTCCTAGTAAACTTTCTTTTAAGTTCCAGGGCCCATTTCTTAATTGGGCCATTGGTTTCCTTGGTGTTTAGTTTTCTAAGTTCTTTGTGCGCTCTGGACAGCAGAGTTCTATCAGATGTGTGGTTAGTGAAGATTTTCTCCCATTCTGTGGGTTGCCTTTGAGCTCACGTTACAATCTCTTTATCTGAACAGAAGCTCTTTAATTTCACAAGATCCCAACTGTTGAGAGTTGGTAGCAGTGACTATGCCATTGGATGTCTGTTTAGGAAATGTTGGCTTAGCCCAATCAGCTCGAGGGAGTTCCCTATCCTTTCAACTATGGTTTTTATAGTCTCTGGCCTGATATCAAGGTCCTTGATCCATTTGGAATTAAGTCTTGAACATGGTGACAAGTACGGGTCCAGCTTTAATCTTCTGCATGTGGAGATCCAGTTTTGCCAGCACCATTTGTTGAACATGCTATTCTTTTTCCATTGGATTCGTTGGGCACCTTTGTGAAAGACCAAATGGCTGTAACTTTGTGGGCTTATATCTGGGTCTTCAATCCTTACCCATTGATCTGTCTGTCTATTTTGGAGCCAGTACCAGGCTGTCTTTATAACTATGGATTTGTAGTATAGACAGGTTTGGTATGGCAATACCTCCAGCAGTGTTTTTGTTACTCAGGATTGTTTTTGCTATCCTGGGTCTTTTGTGCCTCCATATGAACTTTGAGATTGTTTGGTCAACTTCTTTGAAGAATTGCTTTGGGATTTTGATTGGTATAGCATTGAATCTGTACATTGCCTTTGGTAGGATGGTCATTTTTACGATGTTGATTCTGCCAATCCAGGAACAAGGGAGGTCTTTCCATCTTCTGGTGTCTTCTGCTATTTCTTTCTTTAGTGTTTTAAAGTTTTCATTGTAAAGGTCTTTTACCTCCTTGGTTAGATTTATACCAAGGTATTTCATTTTTTTAGGGGCTATAGTGAATGGGATTGTTTCTCTCAAGGCTTTTTCACTTCTTTCATTCTGGGCATATAGGAAGGCCTCTGATTTTTGCACATTTATTTTGTATCCTGCCACCCTGCTGAACTTCTCAATTAGTTCCAGGAGCTTCCTGGTGGAGTTTTTGGGATCACTCCGTATAGGATCAAGTCATCTGCAAATAGGGATAGTTTGACTTCTTCCTTGCTGATTTGAATCCCTCTTATGTTCCTTTCTTGTCTTATGGCTTCATCTAAGACTTCAAGTACAAATTGAATAGAAGTGGTGAGAGTGGACAGCCTTGTCTAGTTCCTGATCGAAGTGGGAATGCTTCCAATTGTTCCCCATTGAGCATAATCCTTGCTGTGGGCTTGTTGTATACAGCTTTTATTATATTGATAAAGGTTCCTTCCATTCCTACTGTCTCTAGCGTTTTGATGATAAAAGGTGTTGGATCTTGTCAACAGCTTTTTCTGCATCTATCGAGAGTATCATGTGGTCTTGGACTTTGGACTGGTTTACATGATGAAATTACATTTATTTATTTGCGTATGTTGAACCAACCTTGTGTGCCGGGGATGAAGCCTACTTGGTCACTGTGAATGATCTTTTTAATACGTTTTTGAATGCGATTTGCTAAGACTTTGTTGAGAATCTTTGCGTCTGTGTTCATCAGAGAGATCAGCCTATAGTTTTCTTTTTTAAGTGAATCTTTATTAGGTTTGGGGATTAAAACGATATTAGCTTCATAGAAGGAATTTGGTAGTGTTCCTTCCTTTGCTATTTGATGGAACAGTTTAAGGAGTATTGGTGGTATTAGCTCCTTAAATGTCTGGTAGAACTCTGTGCTGAATCCATCTGGTCCAGGACATTTTTTGGTGGGAAGATTCAAGATTACTTCCTCAATTTCCTTATATGTTATAGGACTATTTAAATAATTCACAACTTCCTGATTCAATTTAGGTAGGTTGTGTTTACTTAGAAATTCTTCCATCTCTTTTGTGTTGTCAAACTTCACAGAGTATATGTTTTAGAAATATGATGTTATAATTCTCTGGATTTCTTGGGTATCAGTAGTGATAATTCCATGTTCATTTCTGATTTTGTTAATTTGGGTTTTCTCTCTCCTGCTTGTGGTTAATTTAGCTAGGGGTGTATCAATCTTATTGATTTTTTCAAAGAACCAGCTTTTTGACTGGTTGATTTTTTTCTATCGTTTTCTTAATCTCGATTTCAGATATTTCTCCCTTTATTTTGCTAATCTCTCTTCTACTACTTTTGGGATCAGATTGCTCTAGTTTCTCTAAAGCTTTAAGCTGCACTGTTAAGTTGTTTATTTCTGATGTTTCCATTTTTTTGATGTAGGCATTAAGAGCTATGAACTTACCTCTTAGAACAGCTTTCATTGTGTCCCAAAGATTTTGGTAAGTTGTATTTTCATTATCATTCACTTTCAGGAAATCTTGAATTTCCTTTTTAATTTCTTCCTGAATCCAGTTCTCATTCAGCATCATAGTGTTAAGTTTCCAGGAGTTAGTGTATTTTCTCTTGTTTGATGTGTTGTGCATGTCCAGCTTTAGGCCGTGGTGGTCTGATAGGACACAGGTTAGAATTTCAACTTTCTTGTATATGTGTAGATTTGTTTTGTGGCCCAATATGTGATCTATTTTGGAGAAAGTTCCGTGTGCTGCTGAGAAAAATGTGTATTCTTTGGTGCGTGGGTGAAAAGTTCGATAGAGATCTGTAAGGTCCATTTCTTCCAGGGTTTGATTAAGTTCCAAAGTGTCTCTGTTAAGCTTTTGACCTGTTGATCTATCCCATGTTGAGAGGGCGGTGTTGAAGTCCCCAAGAATTATCGTTTGGGGGTTGATTTCTTGCTTTAGACGCTGTAGGGTTTCCTTAATGAATGTGGAGGGGCCCGTATTGGGTGCATATATATTCAGTATTGTGAAGTCTTCCTGGAGAATTGTACCTGTGACTAAAATGTAGTATCCATCCGTGTCTCTTATAATTTTCTTTGTTTTGAAGTCCACTTTGTCTGATAGCATAATGGCTACCCCTGCCTGTTTTCTGCTTCCATTTGCTTGTATAATTGTTGACCAGCCTTTTATTTTTAGAGCGTGCCTATCTTTTGTGGCGAGATGGGTTTCCTGCAGGCAGTAGATTGATGGATTGTGATTTTTAATCCAAGTTTGTAATCTGTGTCTCTTGATCGGTGAATTAAGTCCATTAACATTTAGTGTTATAATGGAGAAACTATTGTTAATTCCAGACATTTATTATGTTTAGTAGCTTTTATAAGTATATTGCTTCGCTTTTAATGGTGTTATATTTGCCTTCTGTTCTCCTGGATATGCCTGTTTTTTTCTTCATGCGTGAGTATCATTTCTAGCATTTTTTGAAGGCCTGGTTTGGTGGACATGTATCCCTTCAAGTTGACTTTGTGCTGGAAAATTTTTCTTTCTCCCTCAATCATGACTGATAGTTTTGCAGGGTAAATCAGCCTGGGTTGACATTTTTGCTCATTCAATACTTGAAGTATGTCTGTCCAAGCTCTTCTTGCTTTTACTGTTTCGACTGAAAGTCATTTGTTATTTTAATAGGTTTACCTTTAAAAGTGACTTGTTTTTTCTCCCTTGAAGCTCTCAGCACCAGTTCTTTATCTTGAATGTGGAGTGTTTTAACTATTATTTGCCATGACGTGCTTCTGTTTTGGTTGTATCTGTTTGGGATGCGGAATGCCTCTTGTATATGGATGGGCCTCTCTTTTTTTATATGAGGAAAGTTTTCCTTGATGATCATTTGTAAAATTTCCTCAGGGGTGGTATTTTGAGATTCTTGCTCTGGTATTCCATGAATACACATGTTAGGCTTCTTCAGGGTGTCCCATATCTCTTGGATATTTCTCTCAAGTATCTTTTTGGCTTTAACAACCTCTTCCATTGAGCTGGTTAATACTCCCACTTTATCTTCAAGGTCTTAAAGTCTGTTTTCTGCTTCCTTAGTTCTGTTGATAAGACTCTCTGTAGAGTTCTGGTTTGAAGATAACTTGTCTTGTAGCTCAGTTTTAAACTCTGCTTGAGTCTGTTTTAACTGCTCTATGCCAGTTTTTGTGTCTTGCACTGTTTTTCTCAACTCCTCCAAATGTCTGTTGTGTTCCTCTTCAAAGCGATTGATTTGATTATGTAATTCCTCCCGGATTTCCTCTTTCATAGTATTGAACATGGTAATGATCATATTTTGAAAGTCGTTATCCTGGGTCAGGTTTTCTTGGCCTTTTTCTGCAGGTTTGTTCTGGTTGGAGTCTAACATTATGGGATTAATTTCTTCAGTGGGAAATTTGTTTACTTGAGTGTTGCTTCTCATGGATTTGCACTTTGACTTTGGCATTGTCGTTTTAACTCTTAAGATCTTTCAATTTCACTAAACTGAATTATTTGGCCTGGGGTTCTGGGGGTGGGCAGGGACAGAGCTTACCTACCTAGGTCGCGGGTGAGGCCCGGCTGGACCGTGCGAGTGTCCCGACCAGCTGAGCAGGGTGGGGAATGGGTCATTGTAAATACTTTCATTGTAGCATTTATTTGAAATTTTTATAACATATATCATGGCTTATTTTTTGCTGCACAAGTTATTTTAAAAGTCTTTTTCTCTGTTTTACTATAGCTTCTACTTAGATTGCACTATGTTCTAAGAACACCAAAACATCAAAAATACATGGGTTCATGGTTTAGCACTTGAATTAATATTTTTACCAATGTCCTATTTATGAGTAATAGAACATGTATTTGTTCCCTTACATGCCCAGCTCATTTTGCCTTGTACTGAAAGGGTTCACCTCATTTGGAGCAGGTGCAGTCATGGGCAAATGATTGGCAGGAGTTCTCTTTTCACAGCATTGATGACACTGTGGTGCACTTTGCAATTTGATTTATCATTTGCCAGGTTAACGATGTGTTTGTTACTCTTCATTTGTTGACGTGGGCCTAGAAAACTGCTGTGGGCTGGAATGCGAATCTTGTTCATTTGGCAAGCAACTGCTTCCCATCTCGTCTCTATACAGTCAGGCTTTGCTAGGGCGTCCTTACTGATGGAGGAAAGCTGTTCTTGCCAGAAGACACTGTAAAGGTTTCTCACTAAGCCAAAATTTCAGTTTTGAGTTCTTCACCACAGAAGAGGGCAAAAGGAAGGTGTCCTCGCCACTTGTGAGAAAACAGGGTTGCTGTTCATAGTGGAAAGAGGAAGCCATGCATCAGGAGCTCAGAGGGCTCCAGTGCTTCTGCTTCCAATCATGATCATGAAGTGACTGCAGTGTGACATTTGTGCAGCTTGCATTTATTACTAATTCTAATGCTTGTCAAGTGCAATGGAAACCCAGAATGAAGAGAAGAAAAGGAAATGACACACACCAGTTTGCCAGTGTAGTTCTTTTATTTGAAAAAATAACAACTCTATTTCAGAGGCACTGATAACTGGATTAAAATTAATGCTGGGTCTGACATTTTGGATGGGATTCTTCTTTTTAACATTTATTATCTTTATTATTAACTATTCTTGTGTTTAGGGTGCGTGTGTACATGTGGCCATGACACATATGTGATAGTGGATAAGTTTGTAGAATCCCCTCTTTTCACTTTTATGTAATTCTAAGGATTAAACTTAGGTTATTAGGTTTGTGTGGCAAGAACCTTTGCCTGCTGAGCTATCTTGTGAGCCTCTGCGTGAGATAATTTTAAGTTATTTACCAAAATATTCAGTTTCCAGTCATCCACTGTAATATTTGGTAAATAGCATTCTGAAATTGCCTGAATTCTATTACTATAAAACTTTTCTTTATCCTCTTAATATTCTTTATCCTATTTGTTCTTGAAATGTCTTATCCTCTGCTTCTGCAAGAGAGCAAGTTAGACATAGAGTCTTGGTTGTATACAGGAGCTTTCATTAAGTTTAATGAAGTTGAATTTCATATCCTCATAGAGGCATGCATCTTTGTCCACACTCAGTGAATGTGGATTGACTGACTGTCAGCTTTGACTTTAGGTTCCTCTTTTGTTTTTCTAAACCAGCAAATGTTCTGTCTTTGATTTGATTCAATATGTTTGTTTTTCTGCAGAAGGAGAAAAGCAACAATGAGACATCATGTTGTTGCTACTAAATTCACAAAAATGAAAAGCCTGGTATTGCCAGGTGTTCCTATAGGGACTGTTAATCTACAATGAATGTAGCCTGAACAAAGGTACAAAGGAAAAAAAATGCAGAATACAGCTCATGAATGCTAATGGTGGTAATGTGCCCAGGGAACGTTATTGACAGATAAGATTAACCTGACGCTTGGCATCTTAAATAAAAAAAATTATGTATTTTATATAATCATATTGGTTTGCTTCAAATGAAAGTTGGACAGCTAGGGTTCAGTATTTGATGCTTATGTAAATCACTGAATATTTTCTGCAGGTAGATAATTGCTTCAGTTCCAGAATTCTACTGATTCAGGTAGTTGCTATAAAATTGTCCTTCATTGCTGATGAAGGAGTATGCAGCCCGGTTGAGAGAAGCAACAAGTCCTAATACTTAATTACTGAGTTCAGATGTGGAATGCTGGTTTCTTCCACTGCTTTGATCTTTTGAGAAGTGTATCTCATTGCTGGGAATCTAGAGGTACTTAGTGAACTAGTGTATTGTGCATGAATAATGTATATGAAACACCTAGATCAATGCTTGGGATATTCATCTGTTAGCATTGGTCATTATCAAGGTTATTTTTTGATCACAGATTAAAATGAAATAAACTACAACAATCCAGTTGTTTACATCAGTATGATGGCATAAATCTGTAATCCCAGCACTCAAGAGATAATCTGAGAGGGGAAGATTTCCAAAGCTCTAGTCTAGCCTGACATACAATCATGCAAGACACTACTTTAGAAATAAATAAAAGCAATTGACCTGCTGACTTAGAGAAAAACATTTGGAATTTTTATATAGTTTTTATTTAAATTGTGCCATATCAATTAACTGTACTTACAACATCCTCTGAAATGCTCATTTAACTACATCTGGCTAAAACCTTTAAATTCTTCTCCATTTCATTGATGAATAAATTTTGTATATCGCGTATATGTTCTTGGTTGTAGGTGCGTGGACCTTTTAATTTTCATTGGATTTCCATTCCATAACTAGCATATTAATGAAATTATTCCTAACCACTTTAGGACAAAAGAGACTTCAATCAGCTTTTGTATTTATTTGGCTCATGACTTAACAACGGATTCAGACCGTGCTAAGCCTAGCATGGTGCAGCCTGCACACTGTTTCACAGATCCCCCTATTATTTCCTTTCTGATCAGATGTGCTATTGGGAGAGAGAAATGAACATGGTTTTCTCAGAGGATTGGTTTTGTTTTACTTTCTGAACATTCATAAGCATCATCTTGATTAAAATCTAACACTGTTAGAACTAGAAATCAGTTAAGGCAGAAAATTCTTGAATAGTTTATTAAAGTCATTGCATTTGCCTTATGTGTTTTTAGGACATAGAAAGTTTTACAGAGTAATTTGATTCCGAAGGCACAAATTCTATTCTGAGACCTTAAAATTACTTAGGCATTTATTATATCTTTGTTCAAATAAAACACCATTTCATGAGGGTTTAGGAAATGTCAGCCAAATAGCCAAAGGGGCTCTTTATTAAGAAGCTTGTTCTTGTGAAAGGAAAAGCACATGTGGTTTGTATGGGACTAGGAAAGGAAATACAACCAAAGGCTTGGAAAAATGTTACTTCCTGTCAAAATTATCTTTAGCTCATAATGATGTCTTTAATCGAGCTTGTATTAAACTTCCAGTGTGACAGTGGGCTACTTCTCCCCTTCTCCTTTCAGACATACACACGATTCTTGCCAATTCCTCAGACGCTTGGTGAAGAACGCTGCAACGATAAGAAGAGAAATGAGCCCTAGATATACTGCTGTGGCAAAGGAATTATAATTGTGAACCAACTGTCAGATTAGAGAAACACCAGCTGCTCTGCATTTTCAGTCTTGAAGAATCTGAGATTATAATCTGAGACTAGATTTTTTTTCAGGATTAAACTTCACCTCAGGGATCTCATAGGTCTAAAACCACCACCAATGTTATAGGATATATGTGCTGATATTACACTGAATTTTACACTTGAAAGCATGTTGGCTGTGAAAATTCCTTCCAATGAAATTTAATCTGGTGCTTTCTTAATTATGTCATGTTATTCTCTGCAAAAGAGAGCTACTCTGTAACAGACTTGCACTTGATGCCATAGTTTGTGTCACTATACTAAGAAGGCTGTGGATCTTAAATTCCATCCATGGAACCACATGGCAGAAAGAGAGCTGGCCTTTGATTTCTGCACATGCACCAAAGCACATGTACGCACGCATGCATGTGCACACACACACACACATACACACATATATGTATACACATATATGCATACACACAATCACATAAAAAAGTAAAAATTAAAATAAAAAATGTGTTGATGACACTCTTCACAAGGATATCCTTGAATCACTCCATCAGTCTCAAGGTCACTTTGTGAGAAAGGTACCAGTAATGCAGAAGCAATGTGAAACCCTTGTTTTCATTGTTGTTTTGCTTTGCTTTGAGACAAAGACTTACTGTGTAGTCTGGGCTGGCCTCTACTTCTGCTCTTTCTCCTGATCTTCCTTAGTGCAGTGACTACAACACTGTGAAACTAAGCATACGTCTTTTACTTTTTCCATGACATTTTCACTCCCAACATCCCTGTTCGTACCCCCTCCCCATCTCTCTTTTGAAACAACTAACTCTGATAAGCTAACCTGAGATAATCAAGAGGGCAATGGGGTAAATTTCACTGTGTGAATGTGTCTGTGTTATCCACTGAACCATCTGCTGACCTTCATCAATGTAAACTACAAGAAGTAAGGTACAGAATTAGAGTGACTCTGGTGAGAGGAACACACACACACACACACACACACACACACACACACACACACACTCACACACACACAAACACATACTTGCATGAACAAAATCTAGAATGACTAAATGAGTAACTTTCAGTTTTCACAATGAGATACAGCTTGGTCTAAACCATGAAAGATTCATTTTAGGGATCTCATATGTCTAAAAACATCATTAAGAAAATCAGAGTAAAATATGTTAAGACCACAGAGTTTTACACTTGGAAGGATGCTAGTGTGGATATTTGGGAGGAAAAATATTTAGTTACAAAAATAAAGGAAAATAAATGTCTCAGCTGAAGGTGTGTGAGGATAGGGAGGGCAGCTCTGGGAATCTGGTCTCTTTGGATCCTAAGTTTTTATAAAAGGAACAGGTGGAAAGCAGGTGGTGGGGCACCTCAGCTGTGACCAGATGGTGAGGGGCTTCACGCCATGCTAAAGACTTGTATTGCAGGCTGCTGTGTTAAGCACAGGATTAGATGGTCAGAGTTGTGTTTTGCAAGATGAACTAGGCAAGGTCCTCAGGCTTGAGTGGAATGAGTAGATCTTAGAAGCAGTGTGAGCAGAATCATCCTACAAAAATGAGAAATTTCATAAGCACCAGAAACGACGAGGAGAAAGTTGGAAAAGTACTTTATTACATGACATCGTATCTTTGAAATATATGAATGTCACAGTGTGTTATGCTGCTATCTCAAAACATCTCAGCCTTAGCAAATTACAGACAAGAACAAATTACTCGCCATTTTGGAAGCTGGGAAATGACATTCAAGGTGTCAGCCTCCTGTTTCTAGAAAGGTCTTCTTATTGCTTCATCACAAGACCAGTTCCTGCCAACCCTTTTGTGAAGTTGCTGATCATATTCTAAAGAATTCTTCCCCTTGGCTTAATTACCTCCTGAAGACCTGAGCTTTTAACACTATCACATTTGTGTATTGGTTTCAATGTGTGGATTTTGAAGGACACTAAGATAATAATTTTTAACCAAGAAGTGAAATATTGATTGCTGTACAAAAGGATAGATCTTTTAAAAAAGTCTTTAAAAACTTTAAAAATTACCATGTATCACATATCTTTTAATAAAACAATGGAAGTTACCAGATTTTGTTTACATTTAGTTATTGAAAACAGACGTCACACATGGAGGCATTGCAAAAGCCTATTGCAAAATCTGCTTATTTGCAGTTAATACTATTTCTGTCATCAAAATTCTTGGAGCTCGATTTCTGTGTTTAAAATGGGTCATCCAGACAGGATATTTCTTACATTACAGCTGCTGTGACTGAGGTGAGTTCATTACTTTTAGATGTATTGATCATATTTGGTGCCAAAGGCATCAATACTCTGTGTCCTTAATGTTATCGCATAAAGATAATGATCTTATTTTCTACAGCTTTGACTAGTATTCTACTGAAGTCTCTTTTTTCCCAAGTAAATTGCAATTAAAATAGCCAAATGTGATTGAGTGATTGCTATGCAATGCACACTTCAATAGCTGGTTGACTGACAGATATTAATTATGGAAACTCTCAGAATGATTCCATAGCAATTCCAGTTACCATTTTTTATTTTACTAGGGGGAAGCTGATGTTTAGCTGATGTTTTCCAAAGAAACTCAGCCAATAAGAGTGAGAATATATCGCACTGTCCTTCATTTCTTTTTCAACATATCTAGAACTGGGTTGAGTAATCTGACATCAAGAAATTTTATGCTCAAAGGTTCATAGGAAATAAAACTATTCTAAAAATTTACAGCTATGGTTCCTTGTATGTGATCTTAAGGAAAATGGAGTTGTGGAATGTCAAATTGGAGAGTCTCAGTTTTAAGATTTTTAGTACGTAAGAAAACTGAGAGCTGGGTATGGTACACTTTGCTGTAATGCTAGCATCACGGAGGCATAGTCGGGAGGATCAGGCTACTCTGGGTACATAGTGAATTCCAGGTGAGCCAGGGCTATAGACTGACACCCTGTCAGATATGCACATGTACATACATGCACACACACAAACATTCACATAAATGCCTTATTTTATTACACAAGTGTGCTCACTTTCATGCTTCTATTCCTGTGCTTTTTGTAACAATTAAAGCATGTAATGCTCTCCGTGAAGCGCCTCATGCAGAGTCCTTCCCACCCTTCTCACTGTTTGCTTCTTCAGTCCACCAGAAAAGCATTCCAAGACTGTTTCTACTTGCATGCTTGTGATTGACCGGAATGTGTTTGTAAAAGGCACGTCTCAGAAATCCTGCTCGTGGAAAATAAGATCACGCTTGTAAAATGCTCCTAAGCCATGGATAAAAAGAGAGATTATAGTATTATTGGTTTTACTATTCAGAATATTTTATTTCTGGCTGAAGTCAAAGTTTAAATACTAAAAAATATACCAGGGAATTACATAATTTTCCCAAGGAAAACCAAAAACAATCAAGCCTGATTTCAGACACCTCTGTATTCTGTTATGCAACATTTCTGATAATATCTTGCATGTCTCATGGCACATACATAGACAAGAAGTGATTTCTAGGATTGAATTAAGAAAGGGAAGGAACTTTAAGTAGAAAGAATAGCAGTTGTAATTGTTTAGATGTAAAATTCAGGTTACAGTTCTTCAAACTGAAAGTAGACCTGTATTGGGGCTAGACCAGAGGCTTTCTAAAACTGAGACTGAAACATAAAGAAGGTAGCAGATAACCAATGATCTGATATTTGATATTATAATTCTGTTTTTCTTTTAGGAAACAACATTTTAAATAATTTTGATAGCTTTCCAAGACCACTCAGGATGTCATGCAGAAAACAGATGGGATGAATGGGATCAAGTTCTTTCTCCTGATACAACGCCATTTACTAATATATAAAAAATCAACTCCACTGTGATATGCTTTACATAAATAAAGAAAAATTATCAATTTCAAATGTATGTTTAACTATGCCTAGAATAACGTATACACCACTATGATCAAGATATGGAAAACATCATCACTTCAAAATCTCTCCCCTGACAATTTACTGTCAGTCTCTTCCTTCTTCTCCAGCCTTCACTGTTCCTTGTTAGTTTCAGCAGAAACCCCCAGAAGTAATCTTTGGTTAAACCTACAAGGAATTGTTTAGTTAAATTACATCTTTGGCTAAGTCTGTAGGAGATTATCTCGTTTGCATTATTTATGTAAAAAGACCCAGTCCGCAGTGGGTAAGAGCATTACATGGGCAGGTGGCATAAGATAAGGAGGACTGGTTAGCATGTTGGAAGACTGGCAAGCCAGAAAGTAACATCCGTCCTTGACTCTCCTGCTCAGTTCTTGACGTTGACACAGTGTGTCCAGTTCCCGCATGTGCCTGCCCTTTCCTGAGTTGTCAGTAGGAACCTCTCCAGCTGATCACCTGACGTTTCACCCTCTAGGAAGTGTGGTCCACTTGGAGGCTTGCTAAAGAAAAAGAAATGGTCTATGTTCTCTCCCCTCAGAAGACATCTCCCTCTCCCTGTGTTTCTTCACTCCTCTTTCTGTCTCTTTCTCCTCTTATCCCTCTGTCAGCAAGATGCAAGCAAAAGTAGAAATTTCCAACGTGATTCGCAAACTATTTGCTCTTTGAAATTTTTGTTTCACTCTGTCCCCTCTCTCTCATTCTCTCATGTGCTTTTGTCTAAACTGTTAAAGTTTAAAGATGCTTTTTCTAACATTTAAGACTTTTTCGATGTTTTCTGAGAATGCTAATTTCTTCTAATTTATTCACCATGTGGTCATTTGTCAATCACCGAACATGCCTACCACTAAGTTTCCCAGCATGTATCTACTGAGTCTCTGATACTTGGTTTTCTGTTTTTTTAAAATGCAAATATTTTCATCTGTTTTCCATCTTAATTCATTATTTTTGGAGAAAATGGACTCATACTCCTAGACACATTTCAGTATGTGTATAAGTATTCACGTGTATTTACAATTTTATTCTCTTGTATAAATATCTAAGAGTAGCATGTCTGGGCACTATGGTGAAAGTATATTTAGCTATAAATAACTGAAAACTATTTTCCAGAGGAATTGTGTCATTTTTCAGTCCTATCAATAATAATAAGGTCCTATCAATAATTTCAGTCCTATCAATAATAAGGGAACTCCAATTGCTACACACCCAGCAAACAATGAATATTGTTAGCCTTTCTGGTTTTCACATATGGATATGCACTGATATCTTGTTCGTGTTTCAGTTTTTATTTCTCCACTGTTTAAAGAAGTATTTTCTACATTTGAGGAAAATGGAGAGGAAGAGAGAGTGAGAGAAATCCACAACACACAGGTGGAGGTTAGAGACAACTTTCAGAACTCAGTTCTCTCTTCCAATATGTATTTGTAGGGATCAAACTCAGGTCAATAGTTTTGTAAGTAGGTACCTTACCAGTTTCCCTGTATTTCTTAATGAATTAATTACTGGAATTCTGATTATTGAGTTGATTGTTTAATTATAAAACAAAATATTGGACAATGTATAAATAAGCTTTACATATTTAAGAATTTGTTGCAACAATTTTGACAGTTGTCATTAGTAATTGATAGAAAACAACACATGAATCAACATATTATTTAAATCTAACTAAATTGCATATGACACATTATTTTCAGTCCACAGATTACATCAATCAAGTTAAGCTCTGATATAGTTCAATAAATTTATAAGATCAAGAACGTATGAAGTGTATTGTCACCATAACAGAAGCAAATTAGCAATCAACTAAAATAAGATACAGTGGAAATTGTACCCTGTGTCTAGAAATTAAAAGTCAAATTTCTAAATAATTTACCAATTAACTTTTGACATCCTTTTGTCTCAACAAAGGATAAGTGATTAAAAGCTCATCCAACTGTTTTGTAGCATTTTTGGAAGGATGAAAAAACTTAGCAGCAATAAGGCTGCTGCAATGAGGATCTGAGGTTGCTGTATAAAATACAGGGTTCTCTGGAAATAGGTTCTCTGAAGTCTTGCTAACCAGGAAACCCTCCTGGGGCTGAAGAAGGACAAAATATGTCAAAATGAAAACACAATGGTGACATTTGCTTCCAATTCTAGTTTTATCATACAGGTCTGCCTTCCAAACTGTGATTTATGGCTGGTTGAAATCCTACAGTCAGAATCCCAATCTCCCTGGATTCTTCACATATGTTTGAAAACAAAGCTTCATGGCTGAGGGAACTGGGTCATGCTGTTTCTGAATGTGTAGTCATTTCACTTTCTTTGATCTTGTTATAGTTATAGATGGTTGTCACTTTGACAATTAAAGAGTGGAGGTCTGGAAGTGAAGAATTAGTTGAGATGAGCCCAGAGCAAGTCTTCAGGAAAATGACAAATGGATAGGGACGAACCAGCCTATGATGGGTGGGTCTAGTCCCTTTGGGTAGGTGAATAAGACCGAAGGAGCTGATTAAGGAAGTTGCCATCTTTCGGTGTGCTGCTCTGGCAAGTAAGGACTGTTCTTTTAGCAGTCCTGTGGTTGTGTGGATATGGTGTGGTCTGTTCCCTTGGCCTACGGTATTAATCCTGCCAAAATGGATTAAGACTGCAGCTGGACACTTGTAAGCATGAATAAAACTTTTTGTTCCCTTAAGCCATTTGATTGTGAGTTTATCTTCAGCAATGTACAGTAATGTTACAGACCTCTATTTCTGCTTCTTTTGTCTATCAATCAGTTTTCTACTTGATAATTTCTCTCATTGTCATGGTCAGCTATCTTTTTTTGACTTCTTTATATCCTGTCTGGTAAATCTTAATATTGTATAAAACCATTAATGATATTTCACTCCTTCTCTGTTTAACTTAATTCTCAAGAAATAGATACTGATTCTTTACTATTCTAAAATAAGGAGTTGCCTACAAATCCACATTAAAGTCCTATCTAATATATCAATGTTTAGGTAGGATTTTCTTTGGTTCAAATAGTATAGGAGATTACTAATACATTTATAAGAGGATTTACTGTAGAGAACTCCATTAATTGACGCTGACTGAGTATATAGACATTAGTGTGTACTTCAGTTGAAAGGGGGCAGAAACAAATGAATAAAAACAACCAAATATTCAATAAGAAAGAATCAGTATTATTTTTCCTGAAATTCTCCTATATTGCAAAACAGAGTCAATAATCCCTGACTATCATTAAGAGCTCTTTTCATTTGCCCTAATGTTGCTGTTCTGTTTCCGTTTCCATCATTGTATATTGTGGTAGAGTTGTGGAGTTATATAAAATTTAACTTTTTTTAGCTGATTCACAGCATTCAGTACATTGTTTTCAGTGATCGAGCTATGTAATATAATCCACATAGCTATATTCTGAATCAAGTACTGTTATGACCATCACTGTTTTAGACATTGACCTAATATTGAGTCTATGAAATCAGATAAACTAGATTTTGTGTCTCTTCAATATCATAAATGTCTAATGCTGGTAAGTTAATTAATTTGTCACAACTCCAACATGCTTATCAGAAAAATTGTTTGATTGGCAAACAGGTCATTTTTAAGGGCAAAATCTAGGAAGTTCTTGAAAGATTATCTGGGTAAATTCTATTAATTTAGAAAGTAAGAGAAGAAGGTCATCCCATGTATACCTTTTGGAATATATAAAAAGAATAAGTAATCATATTCTTTCTTGCAAAGAAAATCTAGTGAGTTTACACATCACATGTTTGTAAAGGCAAGAACAATAATGCAGCAGTAGATAAGAAAATCCAGTGATTTACACATCACATGTTTGTAAAGGCAAGAACAATAATGCAGCAGTAGATGTATGATGAATATTACATGGACGCATGGAGATTGTGTGATATTTAGATGTAAATGTCTGTGCCATAAATGTAAAAAGTGATCAATGCCATAGTTACATTAATTCCACTGATTTTCACTCTATCATGTTGAAAATGTAAAACTTACTCCTAAACTATGAAATTTTGGTAAATATATAGCTAATAAAGTTGAAATTAGCTGCAAAGTAGATATTTATTGATGTTTTGCATACTTTTTTATATATACAAAATCTTGACACCGACTGGATTTATTATTTTTCAGGACAGACAATGCCTTATTTTATTCTGCCTAAGAAGGTAAATATCATTAGATATAAAAATAAACAGAACTAAAGTGTGAGAAAAAAATAAAACAAAATAATGGGAAAAAATGTGAAGAAGCACCGTAATATGCATTAAAGCTTTAGAATGATGATGTCTAATTACTAAATTATAAGAAATTATGGAATATGGTTTTTGATATTCAAATTAAATTGGCCTACTATTGTTATTGTTATTTGATCTAGGAATTTCATATTATACAAGGAAAGTTCATCTTACTGTGAAAAATAATGGAGTTCAAGCCCTGACTGCTACTTGTATGTATGGTCTTATTAGTTCCTTCTCTTAGTATTTAGGCAAATCACCTGGCAAAGCAAACTAAAAAAATGAAAGTTTTATTTTTGGTCACAGTTTGAAACTGTGAGTGTGTGTGGTGGGGAAGGCATGGTGGTAGGAGCGTAAAGAAACTGGTCATTATTTTTTAAAAATTTATTTATTTTCTTGGATAGTTATATACATAGAGACATGAATTTATGCCATTTTTATCCCTCACTACTGTCATCAACCCCCTGTCTTTTTGTGCTACAAACCTTCTTCCTCTCAACAACTTTCCCTTCTACTTTTTTGTCTTTTTTTCTGTGAGTGGTCCACCGGGTTTCATCTGGGTTGCATGATTGTCATGTGCCTAAGCTCTTGCTGGAACAGAGATGATGTATCATTGAGAAAATCCTTGTGGGCCACATCCTTTCTCCTTTGACTCAGTTTGGGTGATGCTCTCCCTATATGGAGTGGTGGGCTTCTCTCCTCAGTTAAACCTTATTCACAGTCTAGATATGTTTCCATGGTGACTCTAAATTCAGTTATGTTGATGGTAATGATTAATCATCACAACTATCAAAGTTGTCAGAAAATCATTTTCCTAAATGTTAAAACAGGACAGTCCTTTGGATATTACATATCAAGCAGGACTTAGGAACTGTAGGCACCATTTCAAGCTTCTCTCCATCAGTATTGGACACACTTGGTAGTGTTGCAGTTCACCGGCATGACTGCTGATAAATGACCATCAAACGGCTTAAGAGAACAAGGGTTTATTCTCTCTTATGATTCCTGGTTACAGTTCTCAGTCCAGCTTGATGGGAGAACATGCACCAACACCAGGGCCAAGGGAACTGGCCACACCATCACCACATAACAGCTGAGAGATGGACAATCCTTACTTGCTAGACCAGCATGTCTGGCCATGTCAACGGAAGGATGCCCCCTCTCTCAACCAGCTCTCTGTGATTTATGAAGGGCCGAATCCCACCCATCATGGGCTGGGCCTTCCCCAGCAACTAGACAATCTCCTGCAGATTTGCTGTGGGCTTAACTCAACCACTACTTCTCTACAAATGTGCCCAGAGCTCAAACCCTCAACCATCAAGTTGACACCTGTGCCTAACTATGACAGGTAGCATACCTAAATCTATGCTGCTTCCCCCATGAAATACTAAGGAGCTATTAATACTATTATTGTCTATCCATTATAGGATTGAGCAGAAAGGGTTCAAGTTTCTTCAATTCTTGATGGTGTAAAAATGCAGCATAGACTTGAGAAATAAAAGTGCTATTATTATAAGTAATTATGTTAGAAAATGCTCTCACAGCAAAATCATTACGGTGCAGTAGGTCACTAATTTCTTTTCCAATGCCTGTTCTCTTTCTGAAGAGAAAAAACATATGCATTCGGATAGGAAATATCCATATCAGAAAATGTGTCATGCAGGAAAAGTAAATTAACAGACTTCCTCATGAATATTTAAAATACTCTGTATGAAAGCATACTTTCATTTGTGCTAATTTCTGTTATTTTAAAAGTCATCTGTAGTACTGGCTCATGGAGGGTGAATCTTAAAGAATTTATTTTTCTGTATTGCATAATCATATTTGCTAATGAGTACCAAGAAAAAATCATTTCGCCACATCAGCATTAATAAGAAAAAGAATCTTACTTTCAACTCATAGTTGCTCACCCTAACTTTTAAATTAGACTTTCGCTTCCAGATCTAAGAAAATAAGCAAACTTCACAGACTCAATAGAGAGAGGGCATGAGAAAGATCGTGTGTGTGTGTGTGTGTGTGTGTGTGTGTGTGTGTGACAGACAGAGAGAGAGAGAGAAAGGAGATAGAATTTTTCTTATTTTCCTACTTCTTCTAATAGCCAATGGCATTATAAAGCCAAGTTTCCAGTGACTAAACAGAAAGGGAAAGAAATCATTGCTGCATCAAACAATCTCATTGTGCTGATTCTCTTGGGCCCTGATATATCTCTACTGTATGAGAATGAAATATCTGATGTGAATGTGGGATTTCCATTTAGGAGCACAGCACTAGCTGTCTTCTTAAATTTCTGTGCCACTTATTCTAGTTCTGAGCTTCGTTAGCTTTCAGTTCACCCAAAAGGCAGCAAGGACTACACAGGGCTGCATTTCCAGCAAGGTCTCCCAGGTAATGAAGTGTACAAAGTATGCTAAAAAGAAAGCAGCTATGTTAACTCCTTGAAGCAGGTGCAAAAATAGTCTAGAAAAATCACTTCTGAATGGAATGAATTAATGTTAGGATGTAAGAGTTTCAGAAGTTCGCAGCATCATTGGGGAAGTACTACTCAATTAGCTGTTCTGTTTCCAATTCTGAGATTATTATCCATCAGGTCTGCTTCCATGAACCTAAGAACCAGAAGATTCACTATCTCCCCAAAAGATGTTTATCTAAAGAATGACTCACATCAGAATCATATCCTGTATTAGCCTCAAACTGCACAAACCAGTAGAAGATAAAAAGATGACAAATATATAATCACTGTGAAAGCTATGTAATACTTGTATATTTGACACAGTTTCAAGGTCTTTTATATCTACATTAGGCCAGAAAAACAGATTTTTAAATGGACTTTAAAAATTAGATCTTTAAAAAAGATAAACAAAATTTCACCCTGATGTGATATAAAATATTTGAACTGAAGCATTCCTCTGAAAATAATTTCTTTCTTTCCTTACTTCCTAGTGTGTAAATATCAGAGAGCTTTATTGGTAATATAGCATAAACATATTAAAACACAGAGAAAAGGGTCTCTAAGAGTTACCAAAAGATCATGTGACTATCATAGGCACACCTTATACCTGTTGTAGCAAGTGCCTGGGAGACATAATGCAGAGCAAACTATAGAATTCAAATTACAGGCTAGTGATGGCATAATTTGTACTGGCATATTTCTCCCATTTTCTGTCTTAATGCTACATGACAAAATGTCCTGGATGCAGTTTCCTAAGTGGATGACCATTTGCTGTCATGTGTGTAGCTTAGCTGGCCTGGTTTTCTTCACTGTTGGACGTGGGGCAACTAATGCTGAGTCAGACTAGGAACAGTCTAAGTTTGAATTGTGTATCTCCTTATAAGCACCAGTTCTATTGGAATTTCTTATTTTTTTAACTAATGACAGAGATTGGATAAGATGTACTTTCTTTCTTTTTCTTTTCTTTCTCTCTTTCTTTCTCTCTCATGCTTTCTTTGTCTCTTTATTTCTCTCTCTTTCTATTTTTTCTTTCTTTCTTTGTCTTTTTCTTTCTCTTTGTCTTTTCTCTCTCTCTCTCTCCTCTCTCTCTCTCTTTCTTACTCTCTTTCTTGGAAAGGTCTCTGTGTAGCCCCTGTGGGGAACTCACTAGGCGGTCCAGACTAACTTTGAACTTGTAGAGACTGATCTTCCCGCATTAATGGCACCTTCAAAGTTTAGGGTTTTCAGTCATTGGCCACTGGGCCTGGTCCCGAGATACTTGACAGACAGCCGAGGCTCAGAAATCTAGCCCTGGAACTCACACACACTGTCGACACTGCTCATAAAGAGGAAAAAATATCCTCCCACAGAGAAGAAGATAGGGAACTGCTACATGCTGAACAGTGAGGGAGTCTACAGGCTGTAAACAGCAAGCCAACTTTCTCATTTTACAGACATAAAAATTGGAGGGGAGTGTGTGTGTAAGGAATTCATGCTACTTTTAAAACTTGAATAAAACAATATGCTCTTACAGTTTACAGTGGTGAAATATTCTTATATAATTACATATATTGCATGTTATAGTCATTTTTTTGCTCAAAGAAATGGGCACATTTTTATCAAATAATTTAATGAACAGTCATTTCCTAAATGTTCATTGTAGGTAGGAAGTATAACATATTTTGAGGCTTTTTCTTCAAATTAATAGCTCTCTCTCCTCTGTACCCAGTAGGGAAACAGACATACACATATTCATATGTGAATATGAAATTTCCAAATTAAAGGCGAACTCTTCAGGTTGTTTACACATTGCTGATAAGTACACAGTCAAACAACATTAAAGTGTTTTTTTTTTCTTGCTCATGATTCTTAGTTATAACTAATCAGGAGCCGAGAGAAGCAGCGACATCATAGTCACTCGTCCGTCTCTGAGTTGACCAAGGTATGCCAAAGTGCTGATCCACTTCCTTCCATCGCGTCCACTGCCCAGCAAAATGGCACGAAGCCTCTGCCTTTAATTGTCACACTGACATTTGAATCTAACTATCACAGTGAGCAAGTCTTGACTGAATTTGAAGCTACAGGTATCTGTGTGTGTGTATGTGTGTGTGTGTGTGTGTGTGTGTGTGTGTGTGTGTGTGTGTGTGTGAATTTGATGGACAAAATGGAAGTTACTAACTGGTCACCTCATAAAACTTATCATTTTGTTAACTAGAGTGCAAAATGTGAACATGTAATCAAACAAAACAGACCTACTAGAGCCAAGAATCTGCCTTCTTTCTTCTGTAAGAAGGCGTGATGATTAGATTCATGTGTCGACTTGCCAGTAGCAAGTTGTTGAGTGAACAGATGTGAACAATCAATGGTTGGAGTGGTCCCTTGAACAAATCTGCAGGTGCTTGTTTAATTGATAGGGAACAACCAGCTCCTAGTGAGTGGAGTTTTCCAATGCGGACCATATAAAAGGAAGTGCAAGGAGGAGGGACTTGCTCTTCCCTCATCCTTTGTCAATTTGTTAAGTCCACTGCCCCAGCGTCATTGCTTCTTTGTAGCTGCTGCTGCTACTGCCTTTGTCCTTGGCAATGTCAGAGCTTAGCCTTTTCTGCCTCCTGCTGGGTCTCACTGCTGGAACCTGGTGTTGTAGGCCTGATATCTCAGCCCGTTGTCTTCCACCTGGTTACCATCCACCCCCAACACCAGAGCCCAGACCCTTCAATCCTTAGCATAAATGAGACTGGAGACGTTCTCAGAATCTTTTGGCTTTGTGAGACATTCAGTTCAAGAACAAAGCAGCTATGGACAGCTACTTTGAAGGAGTCTGTTTTCACTGTGAGTTGATTTAATAAAGTTATGTACATTCTATTGATTCTGTTCTTCCAGAGACTCCCGACTAATACAGAAACAGGGGAAACAAAATTAATTGAGCATTTATACGGCTTTCAAATTCTTCCTCTCAAAAAGCAGGAGATGCTGACAAGACGGTTTAATCATATGCTATACAAAATAAGATCATTTTCCTTCTTGACATAAACCTGATAAATAAGAATAAGAAGGAATTGCTGCAACAGAAAAAAATATAGCTGCGAATGGTGATATGTAGTCTGCAGACCTCACCTCATATCACTCTGGGATTATCAGTGTTCATTTGCTGAGCTGCAGTAGCTTTCAACTCTTGGAATTACCCAAGGCTTAACTTGTAAAACAAATATCCAGAATGTCCAACACATTCCTTCTCAAGTACAATGCAGAAAGAGACAGGCAGTTTACATACCCTTTTGGTTGAGATATGGTACCTTATTAAAGAAGGCACACTGGGAATTGAGGCTTTATTGAAAAAGGCAAATATACTCTTTGTTGGCAGTAATGATGATATCCTTTTTAAGAGTTTCTATTGTGTTTCTTTCCCATTCATGCTTTGATTTTTCAAGACTTACACTGCAATACCATGGGGTTTAAATATCAAATGTATTTTCTTGCTTTGACTTCCTGGTGAATTATTGGGTAAACAGACACACTTCGATTGAAAATATATCTTCTCCTTACAGGCACAGCATCAGTGTAATTCCAGAGCTGGCTTCTGAGGCCTTGAGACTAGAGGACTTTATAGGAAGAATGTACATTGAATGTTTTTCTTTTTCCTTTCCTGTACATTGTAATCATGGATATCTGTTTCCATAAGTTTAGCCCAATATGGTTAATAAGCAAATAATTGAATGGTCCATGGCAAGGTTTTGTATGTAGGATTAGGTATCATGTAAGTTGGCCGAGGTTTGCTGTTATTTTGCACAGAATGTTATTCTTCCCCACTTTATTTTATTTTAAAGAGAGAGGAGAGAGAGAAGGGGCACGCAGGGACACATGTGCTATGTGAAGACCGGAAAATAACTTTCAGAAGTTGCTTCTCTTCTTCCACCATGCAGGCTCTTGGGATTTAATCAAGTCAGTAGGTTTGCACGCAGGTGCCTTTACCCATTGAGCCATCTTGCTGGTCACTGAATCACCTTTAAGTCTGGAAACTCTTATGTCACGTGGAAGGATCGCTGTGGCCTTTTACTGTTGTTCTCTCATCCGTCTCCTCATTGGCTATCATCCAAGTTCTCTGCAAAACACATAGTGGCTTTACTTACAACCAGCTGACATCATTGGCCAAAAAAATGCATTCTCCAGTTCTTGCCTTTGTCAGCCAGTTTCACTGGATCTATAGCTACATCCTACAGCCAGCTCTCCAGCTGGTCCTTGCTATTAATGAGAACGTGCAGCACAAACTCACATAGAGTCTTTTTACTCATCTCTTTTGTAGACACTTCAGGAGATCATTGGAGTTTGAGCAACTAAAATTAAGAGAAATGGTCATTTTTTTATGCAAGAATGACAACTATTTGGTAAAAAAAAAAAAAAAAAACTTTTAAAAAAGAGTCCAGTCTGCTTAAAATATCCCAATATGGGGCAAAGATATTATTTTTTGAAGTTATTCTCCTAGAAAAGAGTTCCAAATATTCTAAAACATCTGGTACATCCTAAGCCTTCCTAAGTCAAATTACTATTAGAAATCTTTGAGACAGGATTCTTTTTTTAATTAATTAATTTATTTATTAATTATTCAATTGTGTGAGTGTGTGTGTGTGTGTGTGTGCATGCGTGTGTGTATGTATGTGTGTGTGTGTAGAACCGCGGACGAATTCGGGAACCACCATGGACGCCTCCACCTCCTCCTTGTTTACTCTGCCCCGGGATTCACAGGCTCCGCCCTACCAGGACCAGAAACACAGGCTGCCCCCACTTCCGCCCGGCGTCTATACATGGGGTCTAGGATTCGAACTCAGGATCTTCTGCCTGCAAGGCAGAGGCTTAACCCCTGAGCCACCTCTCCAGCCCCGAGGCAGGATTCTTGAGCAGCAGAAAGTTTCAAAGCAGTAAAAAGTTTTAGGAAATGGTTGAAGGATGTAATAAAGTGGTAATAATTACTGAATTGATAATTTCCTTCTTTGTAGCCTCACTACTATTAGTCATAAAGCAAAAAAGACTTAATAGAAACAGCATTAAGTATATAAATGTGTCTCTATGTGGCGTCTCTCATTCTGTTGTTAAAGGAATCAGAGTGGACTCCTTCCAATGTTTGTCTGTCCTCCGTTCACTTCATGGGGTTGTTTCTACCAAAGTCATCTGGATGATCCCTGTTGATGGATGTATCATCTGGATGACCCCTGTTGATGGATGTATCATCTGGATGATCCCTGTTGATGGATGTATCATCTGGATGATCCCTGTTGATGGATGTATCATCTGGATGACCCCTGTTGATGGATGTATCATGCTTGCTGAATATCTTCCCACCCTCTTCTAGGACTGTTGACACTTTCAACAGTGGTGAACTTTATTATCTTAACTTATACTCAATTTCCTTTACAGTGAGATCATTCCTGATTAGACCAGCACTAGACATCTGAGTTTAGTATTCCTAAGCTAGTTTTACACATGATAAAGCTTAGCGACACCCATGTACAGTAGCTCTAAGGGAAAATGTGTCATATCACTTAATGTCCTTAAGTGGCAGACAGATTGAGTTTAATAATAATGAAATAATTGGGCTGAAGAGTTGGCTCAAGGGTTAAGATTTTGCCTTGCAAGCAGAAGGTCCTGAATTCGGATCTCAGATCCCACATAAAAATGGCCAGACAGAAAGGATTGAGGCCTTCACTTTCTGTCCCAGTGGGTGGAGCCTGGGAAATCCCAGTGAAGCCAAAAAGAGGTAGAAACAATTCAGGATGATTCCTGAAGTTACTCTTGGCCTTCTACAGGGACATACAGTGCCCTCTGATACACACACACACACACACACACACACACACACACACAGATAAAGTAAAAAAAGAAAGAAAAAGAGACACTGATATTAAAAGGAAAACAATAAACATCCCTTTATCGTTGATGTTAAAGCACTTTTATTATTATTAATAATGATGGGATGTTTTATTATAATATTGCAAATAATTGTTTATTAAACACATTCTTGTGTGTGTATGTGTGTGTGAGAGAGAGAGATAGTGAGTCTGGCATATTGTATGTGTTTGTGTGCAAGGGTGCATACCTATGTACATATCTGTCAAAAAGTACAACTCATTAGTAAAGAAAAGTGCAAAAAATATGAAATTGAGTTTGATATCATTAGGGTTATTCTGACATAGAATTTCTCATAACGGTGATTTTCACCATTACATTTAAGGTAACAGTTTCCTGTGACAAAACAAACAAACAAACAAACAAAAACCACTGGGTTGCATCTCCATAGGCTGTCAGATTTATGTATGTTTTCTAATACAGCAGTTGATTCCAATTCTTCTTTTGATTATAAACTCTGATAATGTATCTAACAAATACTGCATCTAGTTTACTATGACCAGACTGTCTTCAGATCAGATCCTATGCCCTTTCTTCTGTATTCTTGAGCTAATGATGACATGACTGAATGAGGAAATTAATTTAATAAGTACCTTTCTGACAATAGGTGGAAAACACAATTTTGTACATTATTGGCATGTAATACTATTTTAATATACAGGATATAATTTGATATATTTTAAAAATGACAGACTAATTGTAAGAATTATAAGTGGTATAGAGAGCATAATTTTTTTCTAATTTTTAATAATTTTATTTTTCTTTTACCTCTCCCTTTGGTTCCCATTTCTTTCCACCCTCTTTTTCCACTGATAACCCATCATCTCCCCTGTCACATTACATCTTATTTTCAAGACTTTCCACTTGTGTTGTCCACCGTGCTTCACCTAGTTTGTCTTTGAAGTCATATACCTGACATGATGCTCTAGGAAGTATCATAGATCAGTGGATACACCATTTTGGATAGTATCTTCGTTTTATTCTCTATTATACCTCATAAGGCTCTTAGGGAGATGTGGAGCTTCTTGAGATCTTCCCCTTTTCCTGGTTGCTAGGCGTTGATAGAACAGTTCCCATGTGTTCTTGTCATATCCAGGAGAGAGTGTCTGGCCCACCATTCTCCCACTTCAAGCTCTTATCCTGTTACTACCCCCTCTTCTGTGATGTTCCCTGAGCCTTAGTATGGCGGTAGATGTGACTTAGATGTCTTGGTAAGGATTAAGCCGTCCACAGTTACTTATTTTCTGTAATTTGGTCAGTTACGTTTTTCCTTAGTAAACACCTTCTACTGCAAAAAGAGGCTCCAAAGAGGAGTGCTGAGTACCTCTTCAATCTAGGGGTATAATAATGGGTGTTTAAAAAGCAGTTTGATATAGTGTATTCATAACTAAATTTTCATAGGTTGCTCTTCCCTTGGGATCTACATCCTTCCCTTTCATAGGTTCTTATCCTAGCTTACAGGAATGTGGTCCCTTTTGATAAGTAGGCCTTAAATCTGACCAGAAAGCTGTTGTTTGCCTCCTTGATATTCATTGCATTATAACATGCATGGTCACCTCTTGCTCTGGTGATTATTATTCTAACTCCTGATTTCACAAAATAAGACTTTTGATTGCTTTTCTCCCTCGGAGGCTTCCATAGTACTTTCTGGTACTTTGTAAATACACAAGAAGCAAGCTTCCCGTACATCTGAATACTTTCTAGTCACTGAATATACATCAAATCAAGTGCTAGAACAACCTGGTAAAATGCATGCTATTATTTCTCCTTTGCAGATGAGGAAAGTGAGACAAATCAGTATTTGTCAATAGTCATAAAATGACTAATAACAAAATAAAGACTCGAGTATGTTTTGTCAGATACTGATTCTCTAGGTGAGGTGCTATTGGCTTATAGTCACAGTAAAGAATGTTAGACAGATCTAATAAGCCAAAGAAATTTTTTAAATTAAAAATTGCCTAAATGTCAGACTTGAAATTTTCCATCTTACCAGGGAAGGCAATTTAAATGAGCATCTCTGCCCTAGCATGACTGAAGGCATCCCTGGGTCTCTATGCCAAGGCCAGATTGAGAGTCGGGTAGCAGAAGCAGATGAAACTGGAATAAAATAGAAACCATTTCACTGGTAACAGAGAACTTTCAGAAGAGATTTTGAAAGGGTTATTTTATCACCATCTGTGAGAAATTCAGTTTCTATGACAAAAAATGATTTTAAATAATTTACAGAGAAAATTTTGCTCTAAACTGTAAAAAACATATTTTTAAGAGAAGAATGTAGAAGCTTGTAGAAGACAATTTTTTTTTTTTGCTATGAAGTAATCTTGATGTCTCTAGAAAAGCCCAATGTGAAAATAGGAGAGTAGTATATTCTTACCTAACTTGTGGTTCCAGAGATGTTTATGTCTTAAAATTTTATGTTGGATTGGAGAGATGGCTCAGGGGGTTAAGACACTGCCTCGCAAGCAGGTCCTGATTCTGGATCCCAGTTCCCTCATAGAAACTCCAGGCAGCCTTTGCTTCTGGCCCTGAGGGGCAGAGCCTGGGAAATCTCAGAGTGAAGCAAAAAGGAGGTAGAAACATTCTAGGATGATCCCCAAAGTCACTTTAGTCTTCCAAAGGCACACAGAGTGCTTTCTCTGTCTCTCCCTCTCCCTTCTCTCTCTCTCTCTCTCTCTCATACATAATAAATAAATAAATAAATAAAGTTTTCTAAAAAGTGTTTATGTTACTATAAAATTCTTTGTAGCCATATGCCATTCCCCTTAGCTCATCAGTGTTCGTCTCTATGAAGCCAATGCTCCTTCCTTTTAAAAGATGCTAAATCACAAGTCGTTTGGCACTTCCTATTTCTTGCCTTTAGCTGAAAAGGTTAACTGGATGCTTCCTCAGCTGCATATTAGAAATAGTTTTGAGAGCAGCAATTCCACACAAGTAAAAAGTTCAGCTGTGACCTTCTACTCAGCAGATTGCTAGTCCCTGGAAAGGTTTTCTTTGGTAAACTACTCTAAACTGCAGAGTCATTTCGATTCATTTTACATTGCAAAATGCTCATGAGGAAAAAATTATATTCACATCACCGTGACTGGAGCTTTCTCTGAGAATTTCAGGGAAAAGCTGCATCATCCAGGGTTTCACTGGATGCACAGAGGAGAAAACATGGAGACAGTAAGATCAAGTACTTCAGCCTCCACATGAGCAAATGGTCCACATCTAGACCCCAGAAGTCTTCTAGAGACTACTGCAGCAATCTTCTCTTTCTGCTTACTCTCATTTTCCTGTCTTCTCACGAGTGTTTCCTCAGCCCCCGTATGGAGGAATCTCAAGGACTCAGAACCTAGAGTGGCATCTTGTGCTACCTCCAGCAACCTGGAACACTCAACCTCCTTGCTAAGACATCTTTCAAATGTTCCTTCCTTGAACCCTACCTCAGTTCCTGAGTTCCCACTTTTAGGCATGGATACATAGGGCATAAAACAAATGTATAACTGATTGTGTGTGAGCTTTTATTCTGCTGGTTTTGCAAGAAAAGAAACGGTGTTTGCAATAATTTGTAAATATGTGTAAGGGAAATCTGAGGACGGGTAGCCAAATCCATGATTGGGGAATTAGAGAAGAGGCCCTAAAGGCAATGATCTCATGTCGAGAATGAAAGAGTGGACAGGATGGCCCAGAGTGAGCACCCAGGCATATCCCAGCAATAGAGGGCCCAGGTAAGAGGTTTCACTTGTAGTATGAATGCACTCCCCTGACTCCCTCTACTCAGCAAGTTCTGCCCAGGCTGCCTTCTGCCCGACAGAGAGCGTGACAACTGGAAAGCCAGCCAGGATGTGAGAAGGAACAAATTAGAGCAAAGTGGATGGAATTTCACAGAAAATGTGTACCCTATGGACAGAAACCTGGAGCCATAACTTCATGCTGCTATGCATAAAAATGTAAGTTCTGCAGTGCTGGGGAAAGAGATTATGTGATAAAGTGTATGCCCAGTGTGTAAGAGTCTCTGGATTCAATTCCAGTGCTGCACAAAACCAAGGGTGGTGCTGCATAGCTGTAATTCCAGGAATTAAAAGCTAGGGGCAGATCAGAAGTTCATGGTCATCCTTGGAAATACAGCAGATGTGAGGCCATCAAATGTTTAGACATTGTATAAGAATTTTTCATTTTTATGTATTAAATGCAAATGTGCAAAAATATAAATACAAGGTTATATAGTAATAATTACACACAATATATAACTGCACTATAATTATGCACAATATGTATGTCATATTACATATGACATAAAAGTATAATATGCTTAACAGTTTCACTGAGAAATGACGCACATATAAAATGTTTGCTTAATACATAAAATACAATGCATTTTACAAAAATAGATATCCATGAAATCATTATTATAGTCAAGACTATAATCTGTTACCCCTACATGCTTCTTCATGTTTCTTGTTATAATTATTTCTCTCAGTCTTCATCAATTCTCAAGCAAACACAAATGTATTTTCATCATTGCATATTATCTTGCATTTTCTGAAATAGTAAATAAACAAAATTACATTCACTTTCTTTTTTTGTGGATTATTTCAGACACAATAATTATAACTCATTCATATTGTGTTATGAATCAGCACACTATTTCTTTTCATTTCTGTGAGGTGTTCCAAAGAAAGGATATTCAACAATTTGTTTATCCATTAACCTATAAATATGCATTTGGATTATTTAACTTCTTAAATATGATAAATAAGCCATTTAAATATTCCTATATAAGTCTTTGTGTAAGTACATGGGAAGAGGTGTCTCAGCCATATAGAATGTATGTATTGCTTTTGTGGTAGGACTGCAAATGTTTCTTAAAGTTGTCATGCCCTTGGGAGTGTATAATCCTTTTAGTTTTAGTTGTCGTATTAGTTACATAATATTATTTTACTGAATATCTTATATGTAATTTCTTATAATCTCAGGTACTTTTCATATTTTTATATTTAGTTGATTATAAACAATTGGTTATTTATGTTACAGTTTTCAATGTTTTTTCAATATTTCAATAATTTTTAACTTGATGTGTGTGAAGGCCTTGCATCCCTAGGTTTAATCATTTGATCAAATATGAAAAAAATCTCCCAGACATTGCTTCTTCAAAACTTTTCTCTGCTTCACTCTCCTTTGATTCTTTTTCTCATTTGAAGAGCTAATAATGCATATAATTGACCACTGCAAGCTGTCCCACAACTCTGTGATGCTCTGTCTGGTCTTTTTGATAATTTTATTTTGTGGTTCATTTTGAATGATAGTTACTGTTGTATCTTTTTGTTTGCTAGTTTTTTCTGTGATGAATATTTTGTCGTTAGTCTTACCAAGATGAATTCATCTCAGATGAATTAATCTCAGTTGTTGGAGTTTTCATCTCTACAAGTTCTACTTGGATCTTTTCAATAAGTTACATGTCTATCCTTAATAGTGTCTCCCTTAGTTTCTTGAACATTTAGACCTCTGTCAAAATGATCTCCCTGTCCTAGTTTGACAATTTTAACATAGTTCTGGTCCTATTTCAGCTGATGGATTTCTCCTCTCACCAAGAAAGACATTTTCTTACCTTTTTGCATACTTAATACAACTTTCTTGTTTGCTGAAACTTGAAGATTTGTTGGACTTAGTACATATTCACTTCTGTAAATATTCTTTAATTTTTGGGGTAGGATTAAATTAGTCCTGCTCTTGTTTCTACCATTTTCTAGGGTGCTCCAAGCAAAGTTTAGTCAAGGCTGAATTTTTCTGCATCGTTGAGAAGCATTGCCTTGATGGTTGTACCTGGAGCTGTTGACTGACACTTTCTGGGATGGTGGTTGAAACAAGCTTTGTATCCAATCATGTCAGTTCCAATTACCACTTCCTCTGCTTCTGCAGGTAGATCTTTAAGCTACCTTAGGGAATTTGCTTAAAGGCATATGTGATAGGTACCAACCAAACTACCAAAGGAAGAAGTCACCAGCAACTCTGCAGACTTCTCTGTGCCCCCCCCACTCCCCTGTTCTTGCTGTGGTCTTCCCAGACAGCCTGTGTTATTTCACCTCAAGGAATTTCAGAATTACTCTGTTGATATCCCTTCTGCGCTGAAGTCTAAAAGCACATTTTAGGCATTAAACAAGGGTTATCTTTGTTTTTTATTTTTTTGCATGTATGATGCATACGTGTGTGCATGCTTGTTCCAGAAGGTACTTAAATATGTGTCTGTGGAGTCCCCAGGGTGACTTGTAGAGTCACCTTCGATTGATCTTTCTTATTTTCTTGCTCTGGGATTTCTCAGGTTGGCTTTCCTGGGCTGGAAGTGAAAGTCACTGCCATTATGTGGAACCTGAACCCAGGTTCCATTTGACTCCTGACCATCTCCCCATATCTCATCTCTGTTTTTTTAAAGTATTATTTTCTATGTTTTCTTCCTCTTTTTTGTTTCGCTATGTTTTATTATTTATTCCTCTACTTTGGTTTAAAACACTCATTGTTTTGAACAGAGAATGACTTGATGGGCATCAAAAAACACCCAGCCCATGATGTGGACAACGTTGAGCCCCAGGAGAGAGAATACTTAGGAAGTTGCTGCTTTCCTCAGAAGGAAATGCAGAAAACTTAGTGCTTTATGCAGTTTTCATGCTCTACTAGTTATTGCCCCAAAATAGTAATGATGGAAGTGAAAAGAAGAAAGGATTGAGAGAGAGAGAGAGAGAGAGAGAGAGAGAGAGAGAGAGAGAAGTGCTCCTATGCTTAAGGGGAACAAGAGAAAGGGCTTATGAAAATGCCACTGGGTCCTTATATGTCATCCGAGAGGAGGACCCAGTGGAGAGTCAGGCATACACAATAAAGGATTCTCTGGGAATTGGGGGGGAGGCACTGGGGGATGGGGAGGAAGAGGAGGGGGAGGAGGGGGTTCGGGGAGAAGAGAGTGGAGGGACGGAACTGGTAAAAAATTTTAAAATGTATAATTACATTTTTAATAAAAAAAAGGCTGAAATGAAAAAGAAAAAAAAAAGAAAGAGCCAGGGTTGGGAATGTAATTCAGTGGTAGAGCACTGTTTGTGGTGCAGAGTTCTGAGTTCAATACTAAGCAATATCAAAACAAAGAGGCAGGAAATTTAACTTCTAAGTTAACATTTAGTTCCACTTAACTCCCAAGCCCATTTCTAGTATATGGCTTACAAAATTTCAGAGTTTGCCATTGTTTTCCAAATGTATATGGAGATATTCTTCTTTGTGTTTCAGTATATTTCTTCTACCCTCTATTTGTTCATATATATCTCAAAAGCATCTCTCACCATACAAATTTACAAAATAGTACAAGAGAGAAGATTTGAATATATGTATGGAAAATGAGATTTTCATTTTCCAATGATTAGATAAGGACTGGAAAAGTGGCTCATAAAATATGTGCCTGGGGTGGGTGAGGATGTTGTGTGTGACACAGTGTGAGGAAGAAGAATAGGAAGAATTACACTTCTGGAAGGAATGGGAGAGTCAAAATCTCCTCTTGCAGAAAGTGTAAGGAACTACACATGTAAAACTGCTCTATAGCATAGAGTTCCACTGACTTATTACTGATTGGTATGTTAATCAGCTGTTCTGCCACTTGTACCATGCTGATTCAGAGGGTGTAGTAAATATTAACAACTTAGAGGGAAATAGGGCTAGGGAGAAAGCACCTTGCCCCCTTGAATTCCAATCACAGCTGGAATTCACTAGAACCTTTTGAGTTATTTTCCACGTATTCAGTTTGGCTCACATCAGTACCTGCCTTTCTCTCTTAATAACAGTGTCTTTCTTCTGTCCAAAATACCCATTCACTTGCCTGACTTTTTTACCTTCATTACTATGAAAAAATAGCTCACAAGAAGAGGTAAAAATGACGGATTATACAGTTACTCTAAACAGTTTACTACAGCAATATTGAAGAACACACCATTCAAAATAAAAATTTGCATTTTTAAAAGCACAAACTAGGAGAACATAACCAGATAGTTGTCTATGATTTATATATATACATTTGACATTGTATAGAAGAGATTCTGAGTTCTATATCTCTTGATTTATATCCTCTTTCTACTGTAATGACGGTTTCTTACATGAATTCCTATGCAAATGTTGATTGGCTGACAGACACTAATGGAGTGACTTAAAAGAAGTTCTTTAAATGTCTAACCCCAAATTTCTTACTATAAATTTACTTTTTTGACTATTTTAATCCATTATACTTGACATGCATAATATATGCAACAGTACTTTAAAACACAGAATACTGGTTTTAGGATCTCAAAAGAGCATTTCAGAACAAAGAATCAAATAGTCATTCACTTGCTTCTATCTTAATACCCTTTCCTGGTACTCAGACCTTTTTAAGTTCATTGAGTCTATCCTGAATAGAGTAGAAGGATCTGAAACTTGGACACATCACAGGGCTAAGAGGCTGCAGCCTACTAGGCTAATCTTTGTTCAAAAACAATGTGTATTGATCTTATTTGGCGCATGGAGAAAACCGAAGTTGTATACGATGCTTTGCTCGTTGATAGTCATGGCATTTTCATGGCTCATAGAACCTTCGGGTGAAACTCTTGGGCTTAATCATATTCACTTTGTCCAGAAACCTCCTGACACTGCTAACTAAGGCTTGCCTAGGCCCAGATCCTAATTTATGTATAGAATGCATTAGATCTCACTGCACGAAAGCATTGAACTAATAAGCAATGTCAATGTTTAAGAACTCAAAAGCATTGTGAGGAGCTGCTTATGCATTTTGCCTCCAAAAACGAACACTTGAAATATATGATAATAAAAGAGGAAAATGTAGATGCAGTTTTAAATATAATGTTGGGTTAATCCTTCTTGCTGTGCAAACTCTAAGCCCTAAACACATCAGTAAACAATCTTCTTCACATGTCTGCAAGTAAACGTACATGTTTCTTCTACCTACAGTCTCGATGGACTGGGCAGGACAGCAGCTAGCAGAAGCATCTTCTGATGGCAGTAAGAAACTAACATACTTATGAGAGAAGTTTCCTAAAATGAGATATGCGTGTCTATAGCTATATAATTCAGTATGTCTTACTTAGCCCCATTCAGCTTTGAGATGTAAAATAGGATTAGTAGAGTCTGTGTCTTCATCATATGGTGGGGGTTAAGATGACATTAGTCATTGCATATATTCAGAATAGAACCAACAGCATGATAAATGTATAGTTGAATTAGCATAAATACAATGTGATAAAGGGTTTTTTTTTTGGACAAAGTCTCATTGTGCAGACCAGACTGGCTTGGAATGCATAATAATTTTGCCTCAGCCTGAGAGCTGTAAGTATGTACTACCACATTCAGCGAGAATTTGTACTATTGTTTCTAATTTTATTTACTTGATACTAGAGATTAAACTTAGAATCTTTCATATATCATGGACGGTCACTACATTTGAGCTATGTGCCCAGTTGGACCTTGGCTATATCACTAGGTGTTGATCTGTTTGTCTCAGGAGCATTTTTTACATATTTTTCTCATTTGCTGGCAGCCCACAGGTTGTTTTCTTTTCCAGGAAGTGCATCAAGCAGAAATAACACATGCGAATATGGTTCCAGCATAGCGCATGGATGAAAAGGTTTGTATGCACTCAGAGAAAACAGAGCATCTCCTGGTGACACTTTCCTATATGCATGTGATATGCTTTGATCCTGTCCGTTCTCCCATCACCTTCCTTACTCTTCTTCCTCCCTTTGAGCACTTTCCTCCTAACAGTTTTAAATATAATTTAATTTTGACTTGAAATATAATTTGTTGCCAGCTACACTGCCTCAGAATCTGGGATGGAAAATGAGATAATAAAACCTAAGAAATGATTATAAAGTGTATGTTTTTCATCTATTTAGAAGTATCTTGTTAAACCCAACATGCCCAAAAGACCTAGGGGAAAAAATGAATTTTTTTTTATCTTAGGTTCTCTAAATAGTATTTTTAAATACTATTTAGTCCAGCATTGGACTGGAGAGATGGCTCAGGGTTAAGCCTCTGCCTCAAAAGCAGAAAGTCATGACACAGCAGTGGTGGTGGCCTGTATTTCTGGTTCTGGAAGGCAAAGCCTGGGAAATTCTAGAACAAAGCAAATAAAAGGTAGAAGCAATCCAAGGTGATTCCTTAAGTCACCCTTGGGCCTCCACAGGCACACACAGTGCCCTCTGATACACATACGCACACACACACACACACACACACACACACACACACACACACACACGCACACACACATACACACACGCACAATTAGAAGTCTGGGAATGACTAAGAAATTATTTGAATCAGTCAGATTTCTAGAATTCTGCATGAGTTACACCTTATTACAATGCTTTGTTTTATAGAATTGCAATCAGATATTATTTGTACCAAAATCAGTACAAAGGAATGAAGTTTAAATTACTTTTCACGTTTTCATTATCCAGTTCTTTAAATGACAAAAATCATAAATATACATTATCAAGAATTATTTTTAGTTGTATACTTGTTGACATGTATTTGAAAACTCAAATCACAGTTATGTAATATCGAAAATTATTTTTTAGCCTTTTTAATTAAGTCTCACTTCAAATTGGTAGAAACAAAGATTTGAAAACTTCTTGACTTGGAAAATAATTTGTTGCCAGCTACACTGTCTCAGTATTTGGGATGGAAAACAAGACAATAGAACCTAAGAAATGATTATAAAGTGTATGTTGTTCATCTGTTTAGAAGTATCTTGTTAAACCCAACATGCCCAAAAAACCTAGGGAAAAAATGAAGATGTTATTTTATTTTACTCTTTCCAACAATATAGTTTTGTATCAAACATTATTATATTTTCATATGCTTTCCATATTCTTTGTTTCATGCATTAAGGACACTTTTTAACTACTGGCTTCCTTTTTCTTACTAGTATCAAAGTTTGATGGTAGTCATTCTGATAGGCCAAGATGGAACCTCAAAGAAGCTTTGATTTCCATTCTTCACATGGCTAGTGAACTGAACATCTTCATTTGAATGTTTCTATCAGAATCTTTATGCTAATTCAACTAGTTTCTCTTTGAGTCAATTTTTTGAGTTTTAAAAATATATCCTGAGCATTAATCTCCTGTCACGTATACAACTGAAGAATTTGATATCCTATTCTGCAGGCTGTCTTGTCACTATGTTAATTGTTTCCTTTGATGTAGGGAAGCACTTTAATTTCATGCAACCATGTTCATCAATTTTTGCTACTAATTCATGAAATATTTGGAGTTTTATTCAAAAAGTCATTGTTTCTTTTCTAGTCCAAAAGCATTTTCCCTATATTTTCCCCTAGTAGTTTCAGTACTTGAAGTATTTAGCCTATTTTGACTTGACTTTCTACAGAGTGAGCATCTTTGTTGAGAATCAGATAGATAAAGATATATGCACCTGTTTTTCTGGGTTTCCTATTCTATCCTTTTGCTATTCTTTACTAAAATAAGTTGGTGTGCATTTTTCTTGTAGATCAATTTAGGGGTCATTTCATGCTCAATCAATAGCTTCAAAGATTTTTATTGGAACATATTTAGATGAGTAGGTGAATGAGGTTATTGTCTCAATTTCACACTGTTTTTCCTATATCAAATTATAACACTGATACATTTATCCATTATTCACATTTATGAGCTTCCTGGCTGTAGTCATTCATATTTATTTCTTGGGTTATTCTTTGCAATATTGTAACTATTGCTGATATAATAACTGAGATATTGTAATGGGAAGAGATCACATAATAATTATTTTTTGATTATTATCATTTTATGAATAGTCTTGCAGAAAAGGAACTTTAACATGAACATCAATCAAGTAATACTTTTTAATCACATTGGTGAATTGCATCTTGATTTAATAATTTAGCTACTTTAACATTGTCTTCTAACTTTTAAAATCATCTACTACAGACTTAGCATGTTTTTAGTTTGACAGAACTTTGCATTTTCACCTTTTATTATTAGTGTAGTGAAACAGTTTGAATTGCAGATATCTAAATGTGCTGTCTAAACAGAATGTAAACATCAGAATTAATTCACGTTTGAGTTTTTGTTGTCTCAGGGACATATTCATTTCCATCCTACTTAGGTATTTAGAATTGTATGAAAAAAATTCTGAAAAAGGTTTTGTTAGAAATATCCAAGCTATACACAGAGAAAGAATGATAAGAAAGAGGAAGAAGAGAGAGAACAAGAGGGAGAGAACGAGAATTAGAATTTATGGTTCTGTTCTCTTTTAAAGATTTTTTTCTTTAATCACAATAAAATGCATGTCATAGTCATAAATTTTGATGTACCTTACAAAGAGAAAGTCAGGTTTACAATCTCTTATTAGAATAAATGTATGTATTTGATCTAGATCTAATAAAGCATATGGATGATTTACGTGATTGTCATACAGAGATACAAAAGACAGAATTTTACATTAATTTTCACACAAAGGAATGTGTTGCCTTAAATTATTTTTAGCTCAAAGATAGATGGAATCAGTCATTGTTCAAAGGCATTGTCAATCCTTCTCTGAAGTCAAGCACAATAATGGAACAAGAAGTATAACCTATTACTAGTGCCATTAGCAATCACCTTTTTCAGTGACTTGAAAATTGATGGTCAAAATAGAAGAATGACTCCTTTAACTTGCTCACATTCATCTTGAAAGTCAGAGGAATAAATGGACTATTTTCAAAGGTTGGGAAGAGGCAATTTGTCTTTGCTTTCTCTGTATGAATTATCTCTGAGCATAGGCCTTCGTACATAGAATAAACACCTAGGCAAAGAGAACAAGGATAAAAGGGGAAGAAAATAAATGTAAGATAGGAGAAGTAAGAAAAGATAAGTTTTTAAGGGCAAGATAATAATGTATTAAAGTTAAAATTTTCCATAGGAAAACTTTTTGATAAGACAAATTCAGTGGAAAAATAAAATATGGACTAAAATAAGCAAGTACCAAAGGAACAAATTCAGTTACAGTTAAAGAAGAAAGGGGAGAGGCATCTGTGAAACTATCTCACACACAAAAACACATTGTTACCACTATTTAAGATACGAAAATCACTGACATGTCTGGATTATAACTTACAGGTAAGATGATATCTGTGAGTTCATTCTGTTCAAGCATTCAAATTCATAAATAAATGTGTGGTAATAAATGTTTTTTTATTGAAGCATATTAATTAATAAATATGGGAGTGAGGAAATGAACTTTATTATTTCAGTAATATTTGTTTGTAATCTTTCTGTAAACAAAAAAACTACTTCAAAGAATAAAAATAAGACATATTCTAGAACTCAGATAGAAATTCTAAACAGGATTTCCATTGCAGGGTTAGTGCATTTACACATTTATTTCTTCATGCCTTTTATTTGTATTTTTTATTTGGTAAGTGATATTTTAGGTTATTTCTCATATTTCCATAAAGAGAGTTTTCCAGGTTGCTGAAACTCTCAGCTCCAAGAAAAATTTTGGACTCCAGTGTTGACAGTGTGTTGAGGACACAGGAAGACTCACAGCCTTTCCTGCATCTCTGTACACTGAGGTAATCATCAGTCACAAACATAGCAGATGCATATGAAAGGTCTTTACCTATGCTCTCCTAGCACTAAATAATCCCCCATGCTGTGTATATTTATATTCTTATCAAAATTCTGGATGAAACCTGAGGAGATAGCAAAGTGCTTAGTCATTAGGCCATGAGGACAGAGATTCTAGGCATCCAAGTAAGTGGTGGCACATGGCTGTAGTCCCAATGTTGGAGAGGCAGAAACAGAATGATCTGTTGCAATTACTGACAAGCCAGTCTAATGTAACCAGGAGCCCAGGAGCAGAACAGTAAGAGACTCTGTCTCAAAAAATAAGATGGAGAATGATGGACGCCCAACCTCACTGACTCTCTGGCTTCCCCATGGATTAATGCAAGTGTATATTTGCACCTGCATGCACAGGTGTGCACACAAATACCAGGACATGTACTCTTATAGGAACACAAATTGTGCATGAAATTTTATGTACAAATATTCTATTAATTTTTGAGCAACAAAAGAGTAATGGAAAATCCCCAGTGACAGGCCTCTTTTATTTTTTGAATAACATGTAAAACTGAAGTTCTGTCATGATGTCATATCATGAAATACCTCTACCCCACATTTTGGAAAAATCCCTATTCTTAACTCATATCCATTCATCCTATTTGCTTCATTTATTTTCAGTCATTGTTAGGAGAGTTGGAAGAATTGGCAGTAATAAGTCAAGGGGTGTCATGAGTATAACTTTGAAGTATACATTGGTGTTTCTTACCAAGAGGATTCGAGCTGGTTTGGGACGGGTTCTTCAGCTAAGATCCCAGGTATTCAGTGATTCTGTCTGCTTAGAAACCAGATAATTCTATCACTTTCACGTGGCTTAGATAAACAAGGTCACTTTGTTGTAATTTACAGAGGATTCTGATTTTCTTTTGAGTTCACACAAGTTCAGAACAAGAAGCTCTCAGGATTGCACTCCCTCAATACCAGGTTTTTTTCTCTGTATGGTGTTTGAGCCACCTTCCCTTGGAGAAGTAGAGTTTGACAGATGGCTTATCCAAAAAATAATTAGCAGATTTTGCTAAATGACACTGCCTTTATGACTGGGTAAACTGGATTTGTCTTAGAATCCAGCCATGATACAAAAGTATCATTTATCATTCTTTCAAAAAACCTGCTTATTTTATTTTTTGTGTGACCATCCAAGTGTATTCTATCTATTACCACATTAGTGACTTAAAGATTTCTATTCTCCCCTTTAAAATTATCATTATAAGTATTTATAGCTTTAGCTAAACTCAGTATTATTTAATTTCACACAGTAAGAGTTTATAATGATTTGATTTCTATCTAATTGGTTTTCACTGGGTTTTAGAGCCAGACAATCTACAATTCTCTGGTTGGTACTTACAATGTTCACAAACTAGAAAATTAGGGTTATATGTTTTTGTCTTCTGAGTTTTGATATGTAGTATCAACACTATGGATTACTCTACAAGTTGCCAAATATTTGAAATGAAGAGTTTAGATCGGTTGTGGTGAATAAATGAAATATGCTAATATATGCATGACAATTTGTCAACTGGAAATGAAAGCACAGCTAGGTGAGACCTAGGGCATTAAGAATTTGACTCACATAATTCCTTGTCCTGTCTCCATAGTCTCCAGAATGCACAAAAGTTTCCATTTTTGTCTTTCTTCAGTTATTTATTGTTGATTCAGCAGGCAAAGTTAGTAAGCTAGAATGACAATGTATTATGCGTTGCTCAAGTATGTCAAGGCCTATGATTATGATTTCTCCTGGAAGCTCCTTATGAGTAAAGAATATTCCTGTGAATATTTATATATATATATATATATATGTATATAATTTGTTAACAATTTGGCTTTCATCTGCTGAAATATGAAATGGGTAAGACTACCCCTAAATACTGAAAGAAGGAAGTCATTAAGGTCTCCAAAGCAATGACTGAGGTATAGTCACTCTGATCTTAATTTTTATTAGATTAATTCTGTTGCAGTTGCTCTGTGTTGTTGCTGATAAATGTATAACCAAACTGTTGCAGTCTCGGGGTCCCATGGAGACCCTTGGGGGCAGGGATAAGCTGGCGCGAAGTCAATGACACAGACTCCGGGACAGCAGGCTCACAGGCTTGCAGGCAGGCTCAGTTTATTACAAGTATGGGGCAGCCTATATATCCCACCCAACATCCCATAAGTCTCAGCATGAGGTTTTAGCTGTGTTGCTCCTGTCTGCATTGGTCCTCTCAGCCAAGCGGTTTGATGTCAGCACCAGGCACAGCGTCAGTTGCATTGCGCATGCAGCCCACACAGACAATACAGGTCTGTCTGGTCTGTTCCTCCTACATATCCATCCTTTTTATTTATTTTGACAGACAGCAGGAGCCAGAGTTCTTTGCTCTGACCTTGTTGACCCCGCCTCAGAGGGTCCAGCATAATGGACTGCTGCCTGCCTTAGGTCGGAGACCACCTTCATGTGGACTTCTTACCCATCATTGGCTGCCAGCCCTCGATGGACTTCACCTCTGGAAGGCATGTCAGGATAGGTGGATAGTAGATTAGACCAAGGCCTCACCAATCTCTGCAATCCAAGCTTGAACCAAGTCTCTAGGGAGGCCATGGGTTGGATGTTCAAGGGCCATAAGCACCTGCAGCATGGTCTTGTTGATGGAGCACTGCTGAGAGATGTGCTGAAGGAAACACGTAAGCAATATGATTAATAAAAGAACAATTCCTCTTATGATAGCGTAAATTACAATCCAAGAGGGATAAACAGGCTTTTAGAGTTGTTCCAGATTCTGGTTACAAACTCAGTAATCTATAAACAGGGGAACTACATGCATATGTTCTAAGTCAAATGAGTAATTCAAAGTCAATGAGTAATTAAGGAAAGCCTGAGACCAAGGCCCCTTGATGTACTGAGAAAGTTGTTCATGAGCCTTGGAAATGTTGGAGACCCGATAGACAAGAAAAAGGACAAAAACTAACTTTTCAGTACATCACACCCAGGAGGATAAATGTATGGCACTTCTGTGAACCAATATTGTAACTGTCAATTTAAGCTGGGAATGACTTGAAAACATTAAAGCCACATGAGCAAAAACTAGTAAATCAAAATGTTAAAGATGACAGAGACCACACCTTTTCTGTTTGGAAAAGAACTAGAAATACTCATTAATAATGACAATTCATTCAAAGCTTTTCCCATTTCATTTGTACCCATTGTAATGTCTTAAATTATTCTTTAATTACACTACTAGTTATAACAGTCTAAGTTTTAAGGTCTGTACAATCTCTACTATACTATTTTATATGTGGCAATAACAATTTTATAAAAAAGCTATTTATAAATCATAGAATAAACCCAAAAAACAAAAATTCTACATATTTCAAACTTGCAAGAAATAAATTATATCATGATATATGAATTAGTATTATATCAGTGTTAACTAACATCTATGGTAGATTTTTCCACCAACATAATTAAGCAGTGCACAACAGGGCTCAAGCTACAGTTAATCACATTTGCTTTTTCTTGAAAACACAAATTTATTCACTATAAACAATTAAAAAGCAGTTTTCTTCCTCCATAACAGACATTAAAACTAAGTTCTTTTAAAAGTATCAACTACTTGTAAGACTTTTTAAGACATTATACATATATATAATTATGAAAAACATCTAGCAAGGAAAACACTCTTATCCATAGTCCAGTTCCCACGTATTCTCTGGGGGGGGATTCAAAGTGCTAAAACCACAACTTTATTCCCAAATTTTTCCAGGCCAGCAATAACCTTGAGGCCTCTAGTCTCTAGGAGAGATTTTAAGAACATATCTGGGGTGCCTTACAGTATGTGTGTGGGGGGGGTTGCCCATTTTTTAAAGAACAGAGACAAGACTAAAGAGGAACAGACGAGACAAGGAATGTATCGGACCCAAATATCTTGTGCTTGGTGGGGGACTCCCGTGGTTCTTAGGTCAGGGCCAAATATCTTGTGCTTGGTGAGGGACTTCCGTGGTTCTTAGGTCAGGGCCGTATGCCCACACGGTGTCTCCAAAGGAGGAGGGTCGATCAGGAGGCCACTCCTGGGTTCCGTCTCCTGGGGGGGTCAACCCTTATGTGGAGACACCAGGCAAACCAGAACCAAAATGTGTACCTCTCTATCCATGGACAGAGCAGGCTCACAGGCTTGGAGGCTGGCTCGTTTATTATAAGTATGGGGCAGCCTATATACCCCACCCAACATCCCATAAGTCCCAGCGTGAGGTTTTTGCTGTGTTGTCCTGTCTAGGTTGGTCCTCTCAGCTAGGCGGTTTGACGTCAACACCAGGCACTGTGGCAGGTTCTAGCTTGGGGAAGTTGTATTTGCGCATGTGGTCCACACAGACAATACAGGCCTGTGCTTAAGGGAGCAAGGGGTTTTATTTTCTCTTTCGATTCCTGGTTAAAGTTTCTTGTTCAACTTGGCAAGAAAGCTCACATCAACACCAGGGGCCAAGGGAACTGGCCTAATATCCACAGGACTACAGAGAGGAACAATCCTCACTTGGCAGACAAGGAAGTCTGGCCAAATATACTAAAAGATACCATCTTCCCTAACCAGCTCTTTTTATCTAATTCACCTGCCCAGGGACTAACCCCACCTACTATGGGTTGGGCCTTCTCCATTGACTAGACAATCTCCTCAAGGCTTTCTTGAGGCTTCACTCAACCACTGAAGCTTTACAAATGTGCCAGCAGCTTGAACTCTCACTCATCAAGTTGACTTCCAGATCTTTGTACTGATTTGCATGGAAGAATCTATCTATTACTTGATTATAGATAAATTACTTAGACTCCTTTAAAAAATATTCTCTTAATAAATAAATCTAATAATTTACACTTGCAGAGATGTTTACATTCAAATATATCACTTGTGAAGTATACAGAATATCTTCTTAGATGTGTAGTAAGTATATAATAAGTTTATCAGTTTTTTACTCTCCAAGAGGAAAATATAGGGGAGTAATATCAAAAAATCTGTGTTCGATGGCCAAAAATATAACTAAGAGGATGATGTGGGGGTGATGGGAGAGGAGAAAAACACTAAAAACTCCATTGTAATATTTTGAAAAAAAAGATGCCTTAAAGTAACTATTTTAGCTAATGGCTTAATAAAGTTAACTTGCATTCTAAAGTTGCATCCTCTGATTAATTTTTTACTGTAAAAAGAATAGAAACATTTAGACTGCCCTCTAGTAAGTGTGGTAGAGGAGCTTTTTAAAAATATTTCTGACAGTTTATTAAGGTTTATTTTTCTAGCTTTATAATACATTACTACTGATATCTTATAAATAGTATGTTTTTATTTTAAGATTTGGGGAAAATTTGCCTGATTTGTTTTTCATTTGTACACACACACACACACACACACACACACACACACACACACACTCACACAGATACAGACATACATAGACTGTAAGTTTTTTTGAACAATGTTGAAGATGAAACACGATTTGAGCTACAGAAACTTAACAGGAGCTTTGTTGTCACTATCTCTGTGACGTGAGGGCAGAGGGTCTGCAGAGTGTGTGATTTCAGTTCCTACACTTCATATACCCCATATCAAGATGACTAAAGCTCAATTACTTATGAAAACCACTGTAGATCTTGTAAACGCATTCCACTAAGTTCATATTTAATGTGTCCCTAAATAAACTCCTGTTTCTATGACTACTACTCTAGCAGTATCCAATAAAAGCAGAAGCATGATGACAAGGAAAGCTGAGACAATTTTAGATAATTATATTTAAAACATCTTACCTGGATAAACTTTGTAATACATCTGATGAGAGAAACACATTGCTGGCATTCTCCCCTATCCCCCATTTTAAAGTTTCATAGTGCCAACCCAGTAACGGCCTTTGAAATGTTTCTTGCCATTTCTTTCACCCACTATCCTGACAGCTTCAAACATTCACAGATTAAATTAGTTATCATCTGATGTGGATTGAGAAAGGCTAGAAAGTGAATGAGGCATGATGTTGGGCTTCTCTGTGACGGGGATTCCGGAGAAGCTTGGCACCCAGGTCAGAGAATTTCGCAGTTGGGGAAGACTTGACCTGACTATAAGCAACCATCATCATTTATTCTCAAAGTCACTTTTGTACAGTTCTTTACTGGAATTTCAATTGTGACAACATTGTAGCTCTACCAATAATGCAATAGCGTGGCCACGCTCAGTAAATACCCAAGACTTTACTGTTGCATGAAATGCTCTGAGATCGATTTTTGTTTTCTATCCAACATCTTTCTAAGCTCAGTTCAAACTTTGTATTCCAAAATACACATATATCTCTATACATACTATTAGCTTAACTTCAACAGTCTCTGCCCTTGCAGTTAGCCTGCACGTTTGCTAATAAAATCATAATAAAGCAGCTTAAGGGAACAAGAGGTTTATTCTCTCTTATGACAGTCCAGTTGTGTTTCCTTGTCCAGCTTGGCAGTAGATCCCATAACAACACTAGGAATTAAAGGAAATGGCCACACTATGTCCATATAATGGCTGACAGAGAAACTAGTCTTACTGAAATCTGAGGGAATGAAAATTAAAATGTGATGTTCAGGATACAGATGAAATAAGGATAGGGCAGTGTTCAGAGAGGGGAGAAATGTCATTAAGTAAGAAGTATTCAAACCCTCTCTTGAAAGATACTCTCCATGAGGTAAGGTGAAGAGATCATGCATTTCAGGAGAGAGAGATTTAATAGCCCGTGACTAAAGATCACAAGCTTCTCTGCAAGAATGAGTAGAAAATTAAACTAATGAAGGAATGCCTGATGGAATAAATGAGAATTAAACATCCATACACTCCTGACGTGCATGATCGGTCTCAGGAAAATCAAGAAGACTTAAATAGTTGAGCAAAAGGATTTCTTGGCCATTGAAAAAGAAATACGATCTTTTATTTCACAGAGAACACACTAGAATTCTAAATGATTAACGTAGCTTCTAGAAGCAAGAACTTTTTGGAAAAAAGCAAATAAATGTAGTATGTGACATTTTGTGTTCTTAACCCACTTTATGAAGAGCAAAATATTGTGTGAAAATCGTTGTAGAAAATAGGTATTAATATGGAGAGATTAGAAACTGGGAAATGTTGGTCATACTACAATTTTTGAGTTATTTCTTTATTAATTACTGAATCAGATGCAAATAAAGCAGAAAAATAAAATGCTTTAAGTCTAATAGCTAAGTGAAAGAAGTACTAAAATAAAAGAGTTCTATTTCTTTTTTGAAAAAAAATTCTGGTAAAGGCATAAACTATACATAAACATTAAGAGAATATACTTTTGATGCAAAAATACTACCTTTAAAAAAAGCATGGATATTCTATCATGTAAGATAGGTTCACCAAATGTCAAGGATGGCAAAAGATGTACTTTGAGGGTTTGTGAGAGGGTAATGTTAGATTCTGCCAGGAGAAGCCTCCGAGAGCAAGAAGATCTATCTACATGTAGACCTATGTAGTCCTATGAATATAAAGTTATGAAAAGAACATTATATGAAACATTTCTTTCATTGACATCAAAGGTCATCAGATCTATATGTGCAATTGGGAAACAGTTCATAGCTACCATTTCTCTATGTTTCAGTCCTTCCTTTCTCATTACACTATTTCCTGCTTCCCTGAATGTGTACAGGGGCACACACACAACCTTTACTTTTCAGTGTTCTGCGTTCTCACTTTGTTTTCTTTGCAGCATTTCTTTTGCAACTATTGTGATTTTAACTCTATTATGTCTATTTATTTATCAATCTATTCCTGTGATATTTGAAGGTGTCTAAACACCCCTGAAATCTATACGCTTAAACTTTCATGTTCATCTATGCCAGTTAAATGTATAAGAAAGAAGTCAAAATTTGCAAAGCTTTCCTTAGGCTTTACGCTTCTTTTTAATGTAACTTTCATTCAAATACATTGTTTTCATTTATAAGGAAGAATAAAAGTAAAAATTAAAGATGAGTAAATAGAAACATAGCATACAATTCAATATAAAACATATATTAAGTCCTTATTAATTAGGCACTACTGCATTTTGAGCACACTGAAAAAAGTTTTATTCGCTTCAGTTAACAATCATAACAATTTTCTCAGATAGGAACTATTATTTACACATGAGATATTAAATAATCCACTACACATGGATTGTGCATATCAGACACACCTTGATATTTCTGATTTCAAAGTTGCTGCTTTCAATTACAAAGGTGTCCTACCTTCTGATTATTGCCTTTTCAAGCTCTGTTCACCCTAAATTCAAAATAATCAAGGAAATTTTAAAATAAATTTGTTTATGTGAATTATGTAATTATACTAATATCTATGGTTTATGTATTTTTATAAAAGGTAATATTTAGTTTTTAAATTAGAACCATTTTTAAATTTATGATTTCTATTTTGACTGTGACCTAAAAGTACAGAAAACATTATGTAGAGAAGGATATTGGCTAATTATTCCTTACAGGGGACATTGGCTAAATAAAACAGGGAAAGAAGAAAAAAAGTGTTGGGGACATAGATCAGACACTAGACACTGCTTTCCTCAAAATAATTAACTTTTCACATGAGCTTATGAAAAACTAACTGCAAGACAAAACCCTACCTTCTACACTTTCATTTGACTTATTTCTTTTAGTTTGACCACTTACCTAGCTCTACAATTAGGCATATTAAACACCCCAGGAGCCACAATAGAAAAACTAGTGGTATCTATCTGATATATGTTCCCTTACAGCTGAAGGTAAAAGATAATAGTAGCTGCAGTGTCCCTTTTGGACCCCCATTGTCTTAAACCCATAAGGACAAACCATCACCACCTCAATTGAGGTCAGTTATCCATAATGGCAAATCATGCCCTGGCGACTGTCTCCTGAGAACCAGCTTTCCCCCAAGAAATAAACCCTTTTCTGACAACCTAGTAGTAAATTGAGCAAAGTATTAACCAGATACTTGGTTGATGACTGTGTTAGGCAGACTTTAAATCTAAAGTTCAAGCAATTATCCTGACAATGGACTTCAAATCCCATCACCCCTTTATCTGTTCTTTGCAATGCAGATACATTAATTGAATTTTCTTTGTTTTTCATCATTATATATCTTCTTAATTGACACATTGAAAAGAGCCAAGCCTAGTCTGTTGGGTATCCTGAAGCCTACTTTTGCTCTAGAACTCTAGTTAAAGAAGAACAAAGAAGTGAAGAGAGACCACAGGAAAAACAAATGGAAAGACAACAAAGAGACTGAAGAAAAGGAAAGCAAAGAAGAGAGGAAATGATCAGATGGAAAAGAATAAACGGAAGACCAGTGAGCTAATTAAAGGACTGTGTACAAATAGCAAAATAGCATAAAAGGAAGGTAAGTGTGAAACAAAACTTCAAGAAAAAAAATCAAACTCAGAATCACAACTAGAATCTGTAGCACATGATGTAAGTAGGTATGTGGTGGTATATTTGTTGAAAATGTAATTGATGACAAATAGAAAGATGTGGGAAGGAGAGTAAGGATAAATAAAATCATTAGAACATTCTTCCTTTGTTGTTTTCTTTTTTTTTTAATTTTTTTATTATTATTTATTCAATTGTGTGTGTGTGTGTATGTATGTGCGCGCATGTGTGTATGTGTGTGTGTAGAACCACGGACGAATCGGGAACCACCATGGACGCCTCCACCTCCTTCTGCCCCGGGATTCACAGGCTCCGCCCTACCAGGACCAGAAGCGCAGGCCGCCCCCGCTTCCGCCTGGCGTCTATACGTGGGATCTGGGATCTGAACTCAGGACCTTCTGCCTGCAAGGCAGAGGCTTAACCCCTGAGCCACCTCTCCAGCCCTGTTTTCTAATTTTTATAGAACTTGTAAAAATCTATTCTAACCCATGGTCACATACTTTCCATTACCCCATCTCTGTCTTTACTCATGATGAGTCCTGATGTCTGAGACCTGACTCTGTAGACTGTTTCGAGAAGGAAGTTGTGTCTTCTCTATCCTTGGTGTGGTTTCCAGTTATTGCTTCAACGTGTGAGCTGGTTTCTTATGTCTGCTTTACTTTCCCTCATATAGTATGCTTTAGTGTTTACTACAAGTCTGGTTCTCAAGAAAGGAAGAAAAGTCACATCGTGGTTCATTTTAAGCAGTGAGCAATTCAGACTGAATAAGCCAGAATTTATAAGTAGAAGATAAGCTTTAGGAAAAATGACTGAAGTTCCTGTTACATATACAGGCAAAATCACTCCAGAGAATAGCAAAAGACCCCAGAGAGAGCATTTGAAATAATAGACTCCAAAGGTTAATTTATGCAGAAAGGCTGGAAAATGCATTTTGTAATGTCAGTTTCTATTATGTCATAAACCAAGCAATAGCTTAATATGGCTCACCAAATAAAAGTTTTTGAATGACTTCTTAATCATTCTAAAAATCTCTCAATAGTTATGTTTCTATTATGAGGTTAGTATCAGTTTTTTACTTTTAAGTCTTTCCAACTACATCCATATCAAATCATCCTGTAAGAAACACAAAATGGTCCTTTGACCCTGTGTAACACATGGAGATCCTAAGAACATTGTGAACTTCACCAGAGAAAGAGAGAGAGAGAGAAAGAGAGAGAGAGAGAGAGCAAAATCCCTGACCTTACATTTGAAAGATGTTGCTGCTGATGAGAGTAATTATCCAGCAATCTGATCAAGAATATTGAATAAATATAGGATATTTTATGGCTTACAAACAAAAGACATTTGGACTGGGAAGATGACTCATGTGGATAAGATAAGCCTTATGACTTGTATTTAGACCCCTGGTCCCTATGTAAACACTTTAGATACAATGGTGTAACTCTCTTTTAATTGCTGTGCACTTGCAGAAAAAGGGAAGTAGAGATCTAAGAATATCAATAATCTCCAAGTCAGCCAACCTGGTCTGCACAGCAGCAGTGGAGAGACCCAGTCTCATGCAAGGTGGAAAGGGGAGGAGCAACACCTGAAGACTCTCCTCTCACTGTGTCACCCATGGTGGCAGGTCTGCTGTGGTACTCATGCTCTCGCTCTCTCTCTCTCCCTCCCTCCCCCCTTTCTCTCTCTCTCTCTCTCACACACACACATTTACACATTGTAGCAGATAGGTTCTTTGTGCTTCTGTGAGACACAATTAACTTAAATAACTTAAAGGGAGAAAAATTAAGATATATTCAGTTTACTGCTCTAGAGGGGAGCTACAGTCTGTTATGGCAAAAAAGGCGTGGCAAGCTGGCAGAAGCCGAGGTGTCCCTAAGTCACCTACGTCATGAAGGCTGACAACTCCAACTGCCAACTGCAAGAGCAGATCTCTCCCAGAGGGGCTTAACAACCTCAAGTTCCATCCTCTGTGACTGCCTTTGTCCAGCAAGTGACTGTGCTATCGGATGTCCATTTAGAAACTGTTGGCCTAGCCCAATCAGCTCGAGGGAGTTCCCTACCCTTTCAACTAGGGTTTTTATAGTCTCTTTCCCTCTATTTTCAAGAGGTTTTTATATACAAAAATAAAATAACAAATTATAATAGTAAAATATAAAGTCACAAGAGAGGTCTATAAGTGTAGTGAATATTTTTGCACTGTTCTGCTTTGTAAACTTAGCTTACTATGTGATTGTGTAGGTACTAATACCTTACACAAGTCTTTCCAAAATGATGATCCAAACCCAGAAAGGTTTGACAGCTTACAGAGGCTTCCATGTTCAAACTTGGGGTTCGTTATTTCCATTAGAAGAAACTTGAAGGACATAGATCCTCATTATATGCTTACGAAGTTAATGAATAATTGAATACCTGGGCACAAAGTATATTTACACTTTTTGCATATGCATTTAGGTGTCGCTGTGTACATGTGGTATAGGTAGGTGTGGGGGTATAAAAGAGAACGCTGTATGTGTCTTTGGAAGCCCAAGAGTGACTTTGGGAATCACTCTTGATTGCTCTGCCTCCTCATTGCTTTACTCTGGGTTTTCCCAGACTCCAGAAGTACAGACTGCTGCCATTTCTGCCTGGCATTTTTACATGGGATCCAGGATCCAAATTCAGGTTGTTTTGCATGTGAGGTTTAACTCTTGAATCATCTCTCCAGCCCACACCTACATTCCTGAGAAACCACTGCTTTAAAAGTTATTACCCTCAGAATAGGGAGATGATTCAGTGGTTAAAACGCTTGTCTTGCAAGCAAAGGGACCTGAGTTCTGGTGCTGAGTTCCAGTCCTCAGATCCACATAAATATGCTAAGCAAGTGTGACAACCAGTTACAATTCTGGAAGGCATAGGCTGGGAATCCCTAGAGCAACCACACAACCTGGCTAGCCAGACTAGCTCTAATGGTAGGCTCTGAGTTTAATTAGAGACACAGACTTACAAAAATGAGGTAGAAGAGCAATGGAGGATGATTTCTGGTATCATCTTTGGGCCTCCAAATGCACACACACTTTCGTACTCATTCACATGCACTCATACGCATGTTCCCCATACATACACACATGAAAGAAAAGAAAGAGTGGCCTCATAAACTGTAACCCATGCTCCTTTGAGAATATTCATAAATATATTTCCACTGAAATAAAAAGCAAACAATTTTCTTAGTTGACGTCTCAGCTGGTAATATGCTAGTTTCTATACAAGCTACTTTTCCAACCATAACACTATAATTCTAAATATCCTTCTTTCTCAAATATGCAATCAATTCTTGCTTCTAAGAGATGCAAAATAATGTCCAAGATCAACCTGAGGAAGAAAGAAGTAACAAAAAATGGAGTATTAAAATGTTGTTTGTCATAAAAATGCATTTGTTATGAATTGGCAGTGTTTTATCTTTTGGTAAAAAAAAAATTTCTGACCATGTATACTGGTGTCAGATTTTCCAGGGAAGAAAGATCTCACAAATATTCTACTTTAGCCGAAAAATAAAGAAGACCTAAGAGACGGACAATTTTTATCCAGAATGTACACTACTTTCTTGTCTTAGTGGTGTTCCAGCAAAGACCCACAAGGAGATATGGTGAGAATTTCCAGTCAACAGTCTTTATTCTATTTGAAACCACTATTCTGGGAGCTGGACAGATGTTTCAGGGGTTAAGCCTCTGTCTCACAATCAGAAGGTCCTGAGTTCAGATCTTGGATCCCATGTAAAACCACTAAGAGGAAATATCAGCAGCTTGCACTTCTGGCCCTGGAAGGTGCAGACTAGGAAGCTCCAGAGTAAAGCAAAGAAAAAGTAGCACAATTCAGGGTGATTTACAAAGTCACTCTGGGGCCTCCAGAGACACACACATGCCCTTTGATACGTACAGACACGGACACACACACACACACACACACACACACACACACACACACAACGTTATTCCGTATTACACTGTGAAGACTAAAATATACTTCTGTATACTGTATTCAAAGCCTCAAATGATCGTGTCAGAGAGAAATTTATGAAGAACTGTTGCAAATTAATTTCTCTTACCTCAAGAATGTGTGAACAGAATAAATGAGAAAATAACAGGAAGGAAAAGAAATCCTCAAACTGCAACTTCCACATGATGATAAAGATTTCACTAATTTGAAACACAATCTGTTAGGAAAAAAATTTTAAGTGCTTTTTTTTTTAATTCTTAAGATGCTTCCTTCAGCAATTCATTTTTATCAAAAGTTTTGAAATCATACATTTCCCAGTTCCTGAATAATTTCTACTAGTAATGTGGGACACAGATTAATTTTTGAAAACTTGGTATCTGTGTTGTCTAATTTGAGGGTTCAAGCTTGCTTGAGCTATATAGGGATGAGGAGAGAGAAAGGGTAGTTATGGACTTATTATTCAGTTTCATCTTCAGCAACCCTCATATCTTTTAAAATGTTCCAAAAGTACTGGTGCTAATGCACTACTGTCCCCTAATGTCTTTCTGTAACTGATCTGTTAGTGGTGTGCATACTGAAGTAATCCCGTAAAAGTTTTCCCTAAGGAATTCTAATGTACAACTTGTTTTGGAAATCACAGATACAAAGACAATAGGAAGAAAGATGTAAGGAATAGCCAGTAGTTAAAAGTGTTTAAGGAAATCCAGAATAAAAATAAACCACAATCTTTGCTTAAAGTGTTCATGCTATGGGTAAGATTGCAAGTAGAGCTACACTAGCAGCAGTGTCTCCAAATCTTGTTTAAATGATCAATTTTTATTTCATTCCCTTTGTTAGCCACTAGATAATCTATTATCTGCAAATGACTATCCTACAGCTGTAAGATACCCAATAATAAATGAGATATGATTTCTATTTTCAAACTGCACACAAACAGGTAGAGTGTTTGTTGAATCAACTCAAGTAACAATTTGCAAATAAGGCAGACCTGATGAAGAAACTGCAAGCCATATGAATTACAAATAAATTCTAGTAACAACATCAAAAAACATATCGGACAAACTCATTGTTCTATATTCTAGAGTAGAGAACTAGATAAACATGAGCAAGGAGGAGGCTGTCCTGTGTATTCTATCTTTTCTCTAAGTGAGTAGATGGAATGTTAGATGTAAAACAACTAAAGAAGTTAAAGTCCTAATTTGGTAACTGTGTCTGGTAGTGGCTAAAATGCATACTTGTAGCTAGACACCATGTCATATCAGAAATTAAGCCATCAGACCACCTTTCAATGGACCATCCATGTTCCAGGTGAAGAAAAGTTCGTATCTTGGTCACAGAGCATGAACAATGGGGTTTGATTGAATAGAGATGATGTCTAAGGGGAGAACATTACAAAAGGGAGGACGACACAAGAAACTTCCTAAAACTAGAACATAAGACCCAACTGCTATTACCCTCACTTCATGTTAGCTCACTTCAGCTTCTATCTGGAACATAACATTTTGTTTAGCAAAATAAACATGTGCTACATGTATCTCTGTTTCTTGACTGAAGTTATTTTCTTGCAGAAGATCGAACCTGACTGCAAAACTTGCCCTTGGCACACAGAAATCTATAGATGTGTGAAAGAATTGGTCTAAGAGAGCAGAAAAATGAATCTCTTGGCAACTGAGCTAGAGCTGCATATTATTTTCCAGATCTGAGAGGGGTTTTATTCTCCAGTGTTGAATTTGAGATTTGAAATAGTTAAATATCTGAACATTGTACTCGAGGCTGACCCATAAAGGTGGTTCCCATGTAATGACAATTAGATACTTTATGTTATTTTATTATATTTTCTTGAATTCAATGAAGTTTTTACACTACAAAGTATCCTTTTTTAGAGTTTATTTTTATTCTTTTAGAGCTATATCCATGAATCCAGTTAGTTGTTGATATTTTCACACCTTAATCTCCCATCCCATTCCCTTCCTTTGTCCATTATGCTCTTACCTATCTCTCTCACCTATCTCCCAGCTATTATGATGACATTCTATTTTTTGTTTGGTCTACTGAGTTTCATCTGGGTTGCCTTTGAGGGAAAGAGCTTGAACACTATCTGAAGCCTGAATCATGTATCAAGTTCATATACCATTTAGGAAAGTATCACCTCTCCCACCCCCCAGCACTCCCCCCCCCCCGAGTATTAACCCTTGATAATCTCTCAGGAAGGCATGGAGTTTCTTTAGATTGTTCTTCTTCTATGGTAAAATGTTGATAGTTTAAATCCTGTGTAGGTCTTTAGGCACTTTGCAGATCAATCTAAGAGCAATCAGTTTAATAAGTTGAATACAAATCCGTCAGATGATTTGTACACAGTAAAGTTATCTTCGTATTTTGGATAAAGCTCTAAAAGAATAAAAATTTTAAATTAATCTTCCAAACCCAAGATAGAATCTTAATCTTAAAAATCTTCTATATGCTCAATGAATCAGATAGCTTTTAGTTCAATTGTCAGGAACATTAGTCTCTTGCACTAATATATAGAAGAATCTTCCTAAGGACAGGGTAGAAAGAAAAACTCAATGAACCATCTTTCAAAATTTATGAGTTGAAGCACTTCGAGAGCTAGTTAGAACCTTTGGTAGTGTCTTTTCTTGGACAGATATGAGCCCAGGCACAGAATGCAGGCCTGGCCCAATTGCTATTGTCCTGATATCAATAAAAATGTGGAGATAGTTTCACCCAAGGCAATGAAGCAGAGGGAAAACAACTGACTTCTTTGAGCATTTCTATGTCTTTCTCTTTGTTTGTGAAAGACTCTATGATGCAGGATGGTTAAATGTTTTGAAGGAACACAAAGAAATGAAGAGAGGAAATGTTCCTGAACAGACATATTATGCAAGGAGTTGGAGGGACATTGCACAGTTCTTATGGACAGGATTTTAAGAGCCAGCCCCAAGGAAACTACAAGAAAAGAAGAGGAAAAGAATGGATTTGATTTGTGGATGATCACATGAAGATGGAGAAACACAGATTTATGTGTTCTGTGTTTCATTAGCAGGTAGAATGACTCTCTTCCAGCAGTAACATTGCAGGGCTATTTTTTGGCACATTTTTCTGTGAACATATGTGTTAGATAGATAGCTCCCTTCCCACAATTTTTTCTTGTTTGAATTTGATTTCAGAAAATCTAGCTTGAAAGAATCTACATGTCTGAACATCCTTAAAAATTTATCCCATGGCTGGATACTGGAATTCAAGAGAGGAACAGTTGTTCATTACTGGCTCCTTACCCGCTGCCAGTTCCTCATTCACATAGCAGAGATATGACAAGCATATGGCAGAATGTGAAGCTCAACTCCTATTATCTGAAAAACAGAAAACTGTGTTTCAAATCTATGTGATATATCTATATGGTTCAAATCTATGTGATATGTATATGTAAGCATATCTATATGGTTCAAATCTATGTGATATATATATGTAAGCATATATGTAAGATATATTCTTACGTATATATATACTCAAACCATATATACAAATTAGAGAAATGCAAGTCGTCAATATATTTTGATTATGTTTTTATGCCATATTAATTAAAAGTTGTAAACATCAACTTCTTATCTACAAAATGGCAATGATACTTCTGTGTCAGACTTGTAATAGAAGTGGAATACCATAATGCACACCAAGAACCTAACTCATTTGTTAGCTACCTTTGTACTCTCATCACTACAAGGAGATTTATTCTCTGTCATATGGATGATCAACCCTGCCGCACTCAGTTGTAGAATTTCCTATTTTATTTTATTTATTTTTCTCCTCATACAAACATAATAGGTACACCTTTCCCCTCCCACCCTCCACCCCTCCCTGGACCTCCCTGCTCCCTCCCCCCTTTAACACTTCTTTTCCCCCCTTCTTCCCTTTCTCCCAGTTCGCCCTCCCCCCATCGCTGAAGCATCCTTTAATATGTATGTCAAACTTTTCTCTGGGTTCTCATCTCTGATGAAGTGTAAGGACTCAGTGGCATTTCCTAGAACTCTTTCTTGTGTTCCCCTTAAGTATAGTAACACTATTGTGGCTGTTAATCCCTTGCTTCTAAGGATCCTAGTGCCTTTAGTCCATGCTAGAATTTGAGGGGTCAATAATATGTTGGTCATTGCGCAGATCATGCAGAGTCCCATTATAATTGCTTCGGCCCTAACTTGTGTGGAGTATCTTGCATATCCTTACTCCTCCCATCCTTGTGCTCTTACAATCTTACTGTCCCCTCTTCCACAAATTTCCCTGAGCTTCAGGATGGGGAGAGATTCGGCAGGCCTGATTCCAGGTGGTTGATATAGAGTCTCTGATGTTCTGAATTATGGTTTGTTGATTTTTTTTTCAGTTTTGCTGCTCCTGCAATGCCCTTGGCTCCATCCTGATTGGTATTGGATGTCACCCCCTGGCCAGAGATAAAAAGCTGTTAAAATAGAGTCTTACTATAATAGTAGATTCAAAGGTAGATGGAATAAGAGTAGGAGACTGCGGTGAGGGGTGGGTCAGTCTCCAATTGCAAAATGGTTACCTTCTATCTGCCAGACAGTATGCCCTCTCTTTTTGGTAAGATCATACCCTAGCAGTTGCAAGTGACCAGGAAGGACAGTCTGTGAGCTTAACCACATATCCCATTACTTACTTGCAGTTCTTGATGGAGGCCTATTATCTCTGCTGTAGCATGATCCCCTCTCTCCTTGTTTCTGGCAGGGCCCTCCTTCCCCTCCTCTCCTGTTTATAATCTTTCCAATTACTGTAGGTATTACAGAGATTTATCTTTGACTGTGTCACTAAATGGGTTTGGTACTAGGAGCCACCTATTAGGGAGTACATACGGCACTTAATTTTCTGTGTCTGGGATACTTCACTCAATATAATTTCTTCTAATTCCATTAATTTCCTGGCAAATTGCATTAATTCATCATTTTTGATGGCTAAGTAGTATTCCATTGTATAAATATACCACATTTTCCTTATCCACTTGTCAACTGTTGGGCATTTGGGTTGATTCCATGACTTTGCTATTGTAATCAGTGCTGCTATGAATGGTCATAGTTGTGCTACCGAGGTGAATTTTTGCTGTATGGGGAGTTATTCCCAAAAGTGGAATAGCTGGGTCATATGGCATTTCAATATTTAACTTCTTTAAAAATCACTAGATGGCTCGCCAGAGTGGTTGTATGAGCCTGCATTCCCACCAGCAATGTAGGAGAGTTCCTTCTCTCCACATCCTCTCCAGCATTTGGTGTTGTTTGTATCATGGATTTTTGCCATCCTGACCGGGGCGAGATGATATCTCAGGGAGGTTTTGATTTGCATTTCCCTGATGTCAAGGATGTGGAGAACTTTTTAAGATATTTGTTAGACATTTTAATTTCATCCTTGGTAAAGTTTCTTTTAAGTTCCAGGGCCCATTTTTTACTTGGGCCATTTGTTTCCTTAGTGTTTAGTTTTTTTTTTTTTATTTATTCAACTGTGCGCATGTGCATATGTATGTGTGTGTGTGTGTGTGTGTGTGTGTGTGCGTGCGTGTGTGTGTCTGTGTATGTGTATGTGTAGAACCACGGTCGAAATCGGAAACCACCATGGACCGCCTCCACCTCCTTCTGACCCGGGATTCACAGGCTCCGCCCTACCAGGACCAGAAGCACAGGCCATCCCCGCTTCCGCCTGGCTTCTATATGTGGGATCTGGAATCCGAACTCAGGACCTTCCGCCTGCAAGGCAGAGGCTAAACCCCTGAGCAACCTCTCCAGCCCCTCCTTGGTGTTTAGTTTTATAAGTTCTTTGTGTACTCTGGGTAATTGAGCTCTATCAGATATGTGGTTAGTGAAGATTTTCTCCCATTCTGTGGGTTGCCTTTGTGCTCGAGTTACAATCTCTTTATCTGAACAGAAGCTCTTTAATTTCTTTTTTTAATGTTTTTTAATGTTTTTTTAATTTTTTTATATAATACATTTTTTATTATTATTTCAGCTCATACAAACGCCAGTTCCTTCCCTCCTTCCTCCCCCCCCGAACCCCCTGCTCCCCCTCCCCTCACCCCTCCCACCCCATCCCTCCGTGCCTCCCGCCCCAATTCCCAGAGTCCTTTCTTGTGTATGCCTGACTCTCCTCTGGGCCCTCCTCTCTGATGACGTACAAGGACCCAGTGGCCTTTCCCTGAACCCTGTCCTATGTTTCCCTTAAGTATAGGAAGACTACTGTGGCTGTCAATCCCTTGCCTCCAAGGATCTTGGTGCCTTTAGCAGATGCTAGACTTTGTGAGGTCAATAGTGTGTTGGACATTGCGCCGGGCATGCAATGTCCAATTATGATTGCTTCGACCCTAACTTGTGTGGAGTATCTTGCAAATCATTTCTCCTCCCATCCTTTTGCTCTTACACTCTTACCATCCGCTCTTCTGCAAATGTCCCTGAGCTTCAGGATGGGGAGAGATTAGTCTGGCCTAGTTCTAGGTGGTTGATATAGACTCTCTGAAGTTCTGGATAGTGGTTTGTTGATTTTCTTTTGCAGTTTTGTTACTCCTGTAATGCCTTCACTCCATCGTGATGGGCACTGTATGTCACCCACTGGCCAGAGACAAAAAGCTGTTAAACTGGAGTCTTATTATAAGAGCACATTCAAGGGTAGATGTAATACTTATACCCAAAAGTGGAATCGCAGGGTCATTTGGCATTTGCCAATGGGAGGGGTCAATCACCCATTTGCAAAATGGTTACTTTTTAATCTTCCAGACTATATACCCTCCCCTTCTGGTGAGTTCATACCCCCTTAGTTGTAAATGATCAGGAATGAACGTCTGTGAACTTAACTAGGTATCACATAACTTTCTTGCAGTCCTTGATAGAGGTCTATTTTCTCTACTGTAACATGATCACTTCTCTCCTGTTTCTGGTGTGGCCCTCCAACCCCATCCCTCCTGTTCATAATCCTTGTAATTACTGTAGATAATACATAGATTTACCTATGAGTGTCTCAAGATGGGCTGGGTGGATTTGGTATTAGGAGCCACCTATTAGGGAATACATACGGCACTTAATTTTCTGGGTCTAGGATACTTCACTTAATACAATTGCTCCTAATGACATCCATTTCCCGGCAAATTCCAGTAATTCATCATTTTTGATGGCTGACGTAATACTCCATTGTATAGATGTACCACCGTTTCCTTATCCACTTGTCAACTGTTGGACATTTGGGTTGATTTCATGTCTTGGTATTGTAAACAGTGCTGCTATGAACATGGTCGTACTTGTGCTATCGAGGTGAATTTTTGCTGTATGGGGGGTTATACCCAAAAGTGGAATCGCAGGGTCATATGGCATTTCAATCTTTAATTTCTTTAAGAATCTCCACACGGCTCGCCAGAGTGGCTGTATGAGCCTGTACTCCCACCAGCAATGTAGGAGAGTTCCCCTCTCTCCACATGCTGGTCCAGCATTTGTTGTTGTTTGTATTATGGATTTTTGCCATCCTGACCGGGGTGAGATGATATCTCAGGGAAGTTTTGATTTGCATTTCCCTGATGGCTAAGGATGTGGAGCATTTTTTAAGATATTTGTTAGACATTTTAATTTCATCCCTGGTAAAATTTCTTTTAAGTTCCAGGGCCCATTTTTTAATTGGGCCATTGATTTCCTTGGTTTAGTTTTCTAAGTTCTTGTGCACTCTGGACAGTAGAGCTCTATCAGATATGTGGTTAGTGAAGATTTTCTCCCATTCTGTGCGTTGCCTTAGAGCTCGTGTTACAATCTCTTTATCTGAACAGAAGCTCTTTAATTTCACAAGATCCCAGCTGTTGAGAGTTGGTAGCAGTGACTGTGCCATTGGATGTCTGTTTAGGAAATGCTGGCCTAGCCCAATCACCTCGAGGGAGTTCCCTATCCTTTCAACTATGGTTTTCATAGTCTCTGGCCTTATATCAAGGTTCTTGATCCATTTGGAATTAAGTCTTGTACAAGGTGACAAGTACGGGTCCAGCTTTAATCTTCTGCATGTGGAGATCCAGTTTTGCCAGCACCATTTATTGAAGATGCTGTTCTTTTTCCATTGGATTCTTTGGGCACCTTTGTCAAAGACCAAATGGCTGTAACTTTGTGGGCTTATATCTAGGTCTTCAATCCTTATCCATTGATCTGTGGGTCTATTTTGGAGCCAGTACCAGGTTGTTTTTATAACTATGGATTTGCGGTATGGTAATACCTCCAGCAGTGTTTTTGTTACTCAGGATTGTCTTTGCTATCCTGGGTTTTTGTGCCTCCATATGAATTTTGAGATTATTTGGTCAACTTCTTTAAAGAATTGCTTTGGGATTTTAATTGGTATAGCATTGAATTTGTATATTGCCTTTGGTAGGATGGTCATTTTTACGAGTTGATTCTGCCAATCCAGGAACATAGGAGGTCTTTCCATCTTCTGGTGGCTTCTGCTATTTCTTTCTTTAGGGTTTTAAAGTTTTCATTGTAAAGGTCTCCTTGGTTAGGTTTACACCAAGGTATTTAATTTTTAAAGGGGCTATAGTGAATGGGATGGTTTCTCTCAAGGCTTTTTCACTTCTTTCATTCTGGGCATATAGGAAGGCCTCTGATTTTTGCACATTTATTTTGTATCCTGCCACCCTGCTGAACTTCTCAATTAGTTCTAGGAGCTTCCTGGTGGAGTTTTTGAGATCACTCAGGTATAAGATCATGTCATCTGCAAATAGGGATAACGACTTTTTCCTTGCCAAGTTGAATCCCTCTTATGTCCCTTTCTTGTCTTATGGCTTCAGCTAAGACTTCAAATACAATATTGAATAGAAGTGGTGAGAGTGGACAGCCTTGTCTAGTTCCTGATCAAAGTGGGAATGCTTCCAATTGTTCCCCATTGAGCATAATTCTTGCTGTGGGCTTGTTGTATACAACTTTTATTACATTGATAAAGGTTCCTTCCATTAGCGTTTTGATCATAAAAGGCTGTTGGATCTTGTCAACAGCTTTTTCTGCATCTATCGAGAGTATCATGTGGTCTTGGACTTTGGACTGGTTTACATGATGAATTACATTTATTGATTTGCATATGTTGAACCAACCTTGTGTCCCGGGGATGAAGCCTACTTGGTCCCCGTGAATAATCCTTTTAATATGTTTTTGAATCCGATTTGCTAAGACTTTGTTGAGAATCTTTGCATCTGTGTTCATCAGAGAAATTGGCCTACAGTTTTCTTTTTTAAGTGTATCTTTATTAGGTTTTGGGATTAAAACGATATTAGCTTCATAGAAGGAATTTGGTAGTGTTCCTTCCTTTGCTATTTGATGGAACAGTTTAAGGAGTACTGGTATTATTAACTCCTTAAATGTATGGTAGAACTCTGTGCTGAATCCATCTGGTCCAGGACTTTTTTTGGTGGGAAGATTCAAGATTACTTCCTCAATTTCCTTATATTTTATAGGACTATTTAAATAATTCACAACTTCCTGATTCAATTTAGGTAAGTTGTGTTTACTTAGAAATTCATCCATCTCTTTTGTGTTGTCAAACTTCACAGAGTATATGTTTTAGAAATATGATGTTATAATTCTCTGGATTTCTTGGGTATCAGTAGTGATAACTTCATCTTCATTTCTGATTTTGTTAATTTGGGTTTTCTCTCTCCTGCTTTTGGTTAATTTAGCTAGGGGTGTATCTATCTTATTGATTTTTTCAAAGAACCAGCTTTTTGACTGGTTGATTTTTTCTATCGTTTTCTTAATCTCGATTTCAGATATTTCTCCACTTATTTTGCTAATCTCCTCTCTTCTACTACTTTTGGGATCAGATTGCTCTAGTTCCTCTAAAGCTTTAAGCTGCATTGTTAAGTTATTTATTTCTGATGTTTCCATTTTTTTGATGTAGGCATTAAGAGCTATGAACTTACCTCTTAGAACAGCTTTCATTGTGTCCCAGAGATTTTGGTAAGTTGTATTTTTCATTATCATTCGCTTTCAGGAAATCTTGAATTTCCTTTTTAATTTCTTCCTGAATCCAGTAATCATTCAGCATCATAGTGTTAAGTTTCCAGGAGTTAGTGTATTTTCTCTTGTTTGATGTGTTGTGGATGTCCAGCTTTAGGCCGTGGTGGTCTGATAGGGCACAGGTTAGAATTTCAACTTTTTTGTATATGTGTAGATTCGTTTTGTGGCCCAATATGCGATCTATTTTGGAGAAAGTTCCGTGTGCTGCTGAGAAAAATGTATATTCTTTGGTGCGTGGGTGAAAAGTTCGATAGAGATCTGTGAGGTCCATTTCTTTCAGGGTTTGATTAAGTTCTAAAGTGTCTCTGTTAAGCTTTGACCTGTTGATCTATCCCATGTTGAGAGAGGCAGTGTTGAAGTCCCCACGAATTATCGCTTGGGGTTGATTTCTTGCTTTAGATGCTGTAGGGTTTATTTAATGAATGTGGAGGGGCCCGTATTGGGTGCATATATGTTCGGTATTGTGAAGTCTTCCTGGTGAATTGTACCTGTGACTAAAATGTAGTATCCATCCGTGTCTCTTATAATTTTCTTTGGTTTAAAGTCCACTTTGTCTGATAGCATAATGGCTACCCCTGCCTGTTTTCTGCTTCCATTAGCTTGTAGAATTGTTGACCAGCCTTTTATTTTTAGAGCGTGCCTATCTTTTGTGGTGAGATGGGTTTCCTGCAGGCAGCAGATTGATGGATTGTGATTTTTAATCCAAGTTTGTAATCTGTGTCTCTTGATCGGTGAATTAATTCCATTAACATTTAGTGTTATAATGGAGAAGCTATTTTTAATTCCAGACATTTATTATGTTTAGTGGTTTTTGTAAGTATATTGCTTCACTTTTAATAGTGTTATACTTGCCTTCTGTTCTCCTGGATATGCCTGTTTTTTTCTTCACGCTTGAGTATCATTTCTAGCAGTTTTTGAAGGCCTGGTTTGGTGGTCATGTATCCCTTCAAGTTGTCTTTGTGCTGGGAGATTTTTCTTTCTCCCTCGATCATGATGGATAGTTTTGCAGGGTAAATCAGCCTGGGTTGACATTTTTGCTCATTCAATACTTGAAGTATGTCTCTCCAAGCTCTTCTTGCTTTTACTGTTTTGACTGAGAAGTCATTTGTTATTTTAATAGGTTTACCTTTAAAAGTGACTTGTTTTTTCTCCCTTGAAGCTCTCAGCACCAGTTCTTTATCTTGAATGTGGTGTGTTTTGACTATTATTTGCCGTGGCGAGCTTCTGTTTTGATCGTATCTGTTTGGGGTGCGGAATGCCTCTTGTATATGGATGGGTCTCTCTTTTTTTATATGAGGAAAGTTTTCCTTGATGATCGTTTGAAAAATTTCCTCAGAGGTGGTATTTTGAGATTCTTGCTCTGGTATTCCATGAATACGCATGTTAGGCTTCTTCAGGGTGTCCCATATCTCTTGGATATTTCTCTCAAGTATCTTTTTGGCTTTAACAACCTCTTCCATTGAGCTGGTTAGTACTCCCACTTTATCTTCAAGGTCTGAAATTCTGTTTTCTGCTTTGTTAGTTCTGTTGATAAGACTCTCTGTGGCGTTCTGGGTTGAAGATAACTTGTCTTGTAGCTCAGTTTTAAACTCTGCTTGAGTCTGTTTTAACTGCTCTATGCCAGTTTTTGTTTCTTGCACTGTTTTTCTCAACTCCTCCAAATGTCTGTTGTGCTCCTCTTCAAAGCGATTGATTCGATTATGTAATTCCTCCCGGATTTCCTCTTTCATAGTATTGAACATGGTATATGATCATATTTTGAAAGTTGTTATCCTGGGTCAGGCTTTCTTGGCCTTTTTCCGTGGGTTTGTTCTGGTTGGAGTCTAACATTATGGGATTAATTTCTTCAGTGGGAAATTTGTTTACATGAATGTTGCTTCTCATGGATTTGCACTTTGACTTTGGCATTGTTGTTTTAACTTTTTTTTTTATTTATTCAACTGTGCGCATGTGTGTGTGTGTGGGTGCGCGTGTGTCTTGTGTGTGTGTCTGTAGAACCACGGAGGAATTCGCGAACCACCATGGACGCCCCCACCTCCTTCTGCCTTGGGATTCACAGGCACCGCCCTACCAGGACCAGAAGCGCAGACCACCCCCGCTTCCCCCTGGCGTCTATACGTGGGATCTGGGAACCGAACTCAGGACCTTCCGCCTGCAAGGCGGAGGCTTAACCCCTGAGCCACCTCTCCAGCCCTGTTTTAACTCTTAAGATCTTTCAATTTCACTAAACTGAATTATTTGGCCTGGGATTCTGGGGGTGGGCAGGGACGGAGCTTACCTAGGTCGCGGATGAGGCCCGGCTGGACTGCACGCTCGTCCCAGCCAGCCGAGGGGAAGGGAGGATGGGAGCGTCGGCGTGGAGCTATTTAACCCGAGAGGAGCTGGGGTGGGGCCCGGGCGCAGGGGGAGGTCCTCCTCGTCCCTCGCCCCGCTCGTGGAAGAGCCGGGTCCCTTTGGGCTGACCTGGGGTCCTGGTGGGCGGTGCGTGGGCGGAGACTTACCTAGGTCCCGGGGTGAGGCCCGGCTGGCCGCGTCCCGTCCTGCGGAGCGGGGTGGAGAAAGGGAGAAGCTCTTTAATTTCATAAGATCCCATCTGTTGAGAGTTGGTTGTAGTGACTGTGCTATTGGATTTCCGATTGGGAACTCTTGGCCTAGTCCAATCAGCTCCAGGGAGTTCCCACCCCTTTCAAATAAGGTTTTTATAGTCCCTGGCCTTATATTAAGGTCCTTGATCCATTTGGAATTAATTCTTGAACATGGTGACTAGTACAGGCCCGGCTTTAATCTTCTGCATGTGGAGATCCACTTTTGCCAGCACCATTTGTTGAAGATATTCTTTTTCCATTGGATTTTTTGGGCCCCTTTCTCAAAGACCAAATGGCTGTAGTTGTGTGGGCTTATATCTGGGTCTTTAATCCTTATCCATTGATCCGTGGATCTGTTTTGGAGCCAGTGCCAGGTTGTTTTTATAACTATGGATTTGTAGTATAGACTAAGGTTTGGTAGGTGATACCTCCAGCAGTGTTTTTGTTACTCAGGATTGTCTTTGCTATCCTGGGTCTTTGGTGCCTCCATATGAATGTTGAGATTGTTTGGTCAACTTTTTTAAATAATTGCTTTGGGATTTTAATTGGTATAACATTGAATCTGTATATTGCCTTTGGTAGGATGGTCATTTTTATGATATTGATTATGCCAATCCAGGAACATGGCAGGTCTTTTCACTTTCTAGTGCCTTCCGTTATTTCTTTCTTTTAGGATTTTAAATTTTTCATTATAATGGTCTCTTACTTCCTTGGTTAGGTTTATACCAAGGTATTTCATTTTTTTTATGTGCTATAGTAAATGGGATTGTTTCTCTCAGGGCTTTTGCACTTCTTTCATTCTGGGCATATAGGAAGGCCACTGATTTTTGTATGTTTATTTTGTATCCTGCCACCCTGCTGAACTTCTGTATTAGTTCCAGGAGTTTCCTGGTGTAGTTTTTGGGATCATTCAGGTATAAAATCATGTCATCAGCAAATAGAGATAACTTGACTTCTTCCTTGTCAATTTGAATCTCTTTTATCTCCCTTTCTTGTCTTATGGCTTCAGCTAAGACTTCAAGTACAATATTGAAGAGAAGTAGTGAAAGTGGACAACCTTGTCTAGTTCCTGATTGAAGCGGGAATGCTTCAAGTTTTTCCCCATTGATTATAATCCTTACTGTTGGCTTGTTGTAGACAGCTTTTATTATATTGACAAAGGTTCCTTCCATTCCTATTGTCTCTAGCGTTTTGATCATTAAAGGCTGTTGGATCTTATCAAAAGCTTTTTCTACATCTATTGAGAGTATCATGTTGTCTTGGATTTTAGACTGGTTTATATGGTGGATTACGTTTATTGATTTGCGTATGTTGAACCAACCTTGTGTGCCGGGGATAAAGCCTACTTGATCCCCATGAATGATCTTTTTGATATGTTTTTGAATCCGATTTGCTAAGACTTTGTTGAGAATCTTTGCATCTGTGTTCATCAGAGAAATTGGCCTACAGTTTTCTTTTTTAAGTGTATCTTTATTAGGTTTTGGGATTAAAACGATATTAGCTTCATAGAAGGAATTTGGTAGTGTTCCTTCCTTTGCTATTTGATGGAACAGTTTAAGGAGTACTGATGGTATTAGCTCCTTAAATATCTGGTAGAACTCTGTGCTGAATCCATCTGGTCCAGGACATTTTTTGGTGGGAAGATTCGAGATTACTTCCTCAATTTCCTTATATGTTATAGGACTATTTAAATAATTCACAACTTCCTGATCCAATTTCGGTAAGTTGTGCTTACTTAGGAATTCATCCATTTCTTTTGTGTTGTCTAATTTCACAAAGTATAGGTTTTTGAAATATGACATTATAATACTCTGAATTTCTTGGGTATCAATAGTGATAACTCCATTTTCATTTCTAATTTTGTAATTTTGGTTTTCTCTCTCTTGCCTTTGGTTAATTTAGCTAGGATTGTGTCAATCTTATTGATTTTTTCAAACAACCAGCTTTTTGTCTGTGTCATTTTCCTAATCTCAATTTCGGATATTTCTCCCCTTATTTTGCTAATCTCCTCTCTTCTTCTGCTTTTGGGATCAGATTGCTCTAGTGTCTCTAAAGCTTTAAGCTGCATTGTTAAATTATTTATTTCTGATGTTTCCATTTTTTTGATGTAGGCATTAAGAGCTATGAACTTACCTCTTAGGACAGCTTTCATTGTGTCCCAAAGATTTTGATGAGTTGTATTTTCATTATCATTCACTTTCAGGAAATCTTGAATTTCCTTTTTAATTTCTTCCTGAATCCAGTTCTCATTCAGCATCATAGTGTTAAGTTTCCAGGAGTTAGTGTATTTTCTGTTTTTTATTGTGTTGTGGATGTCAAGCTTTAGACCATGGTGGTCTGATACAGTACAGTCTAGAATTTCAACTTTCCTGTATATGTGTAGATTAATTTTGTGGCCCAATATTTCATCTATTTTGGAGAAAGTTCCATGTGCTGTTGAGAAAAGTGTGTATTCTTTGGTGTGTGGATGAAAAGTTCTATAGAGATCTGTAAGGTCCATTTCTTTAAGGGTTTAGTTGAGTTCCAAAGTGTCTCTGTTAAGCCTGTTGATCTATCCCATGTTGAGAGGGCAGTGTAGAAATCTCCAGGAATTATTGTTTGGGGGTTGATTTCTCACTTTACATGCTGTAGGGTTTGCTTAATGAATGTATTGGTTGCATATATGTTCAGTATTGTGAAGTCTTCCTGGTGAATTGGTTTGAAGTCCACTTTGTCCAATAGCATAATGGCTACCACTGCCTGTTTCCTGGTTCCATTAGTTTGCAGAGTTTTTGACCAGCCTTTTATTTTTAGGATATACCTATCTTTTGTGGTAAAATGGGTTTCCAGCAGGCAGCAGATTGATGGGTTGTGGTTTTTAATCCAATTTTTAATCTGTGTCTCTTGATTGGTGAGTTAATTCCATTGACATTTAATGTTATAATGGAGAAATTACTTTTAATTCTGGACCTTTTTTATGTTTAGTGGCTTTTGTAAGTTTATTGTTTGACATTTAGGTTTTGGTGGTATTATACTTCCCTTCTGTCCTCCTGGACATGCTGGTCTTTTCTTCAAGCTTTAATATCTTTTCTAGCATTTTTTGAAGGCCTGGTTTTGTAGACATGTAAGCCTTCAAGTTTTCTTTGTGCTGGAAAACTTTTATTTTTCCCTTGATCATGATGGATAGTTTTGCCAGGTATTTCTGTCTGGGTTGACATTTTTGCTCATTTAATACTTGAAGTACGTCTCTCCAAACTCTTCTTACTTTTATTGTTTACATTGAGAATGTCATTTGTTATTTTAATAGGTTTACCTTAAAAAGGGACTTGTTTTTTTTTTTTTTCATTTGAAGCTCTCAGCACCTTTTTTTTTGTCTTGAATGTGGAGTGTTTTGACTATTATTTGCCGTGGCGATTTTCTATTTTGGTCATATCTGTTTGGGGTGCGGAATGCCTCTTGTATTTGGATGGGCCTCTCATTCTTTAGTTGAGGGAAGTTTTCATTTATGATAATTTCAACAATTTCCTCAGGTGTGGTATTTTGGGATTCTTGTTCTGGTATTCCATGAATGGGCATGTTAGGCTTCTTCAGGGTATCCTATATCTCTCGAATATTCCTCTCAAGTATCTTTTTGGTTTTAAGAACCTCTTATTGAGTTAGTTAATTCTCCCACTTTGTCTTCAAGATCTGAAATTCTATTTTCTGCTTCCTTAGTTCTGCTGATAAGACTCTCTGTTGAGTTTTGGGTTGAAGATAACTTATCTTTTAGTTCAATTTTAAACTCTGCCTGAGACTTTTAACTGCTTTATGGCTGTTTTTGTTTCTTGAACGGTTTTTCTCAACTCCTCCAAGTGTCTGTTGTGTTCCTGTTCAAAGTGGTTGATTTGGTTGTTTAACTCCTCACAGATTCCTTTTTCATAGTAGTAATCATGGTAATGATCATACTTTGAAAGTTGTTATCATGGGTCTGGCTTTTTTGGCTATTATCTGTGAATTTGTTCTGGTTGGAATCCATCATTATGTGGTTAATTCTTTTGGTGGGAGATTTGTCTTCTTAGGTTTTGTTTCTCATGGATCTGCACTTTGACTTGGGCATTGTTGTTTTGTCTCTTAAGACCTTTCAGTTTCTGTGGGTTTTTGACTGAACTGATTTAGTTGGTATTTCTACTCTTGGGCAGTTATTACTAGTGCTTGCCTTGTAGTTGGGTTCATTTGCTGTTGTTAGTATTATTTCCTAATAATACTATAAGGCTGTTAGTACATCAGTTAAGTCAGGTTAAGTAGACAGGGGTGAATATTAGTATTTTAGTGCACTTTTATGATTTATTATCTTGGTGATATGTGAGCGTGAGTGGTATAATCCCTGGAGTTATATATATATTTTTTGATGGCTGTATGAAAAAGATAATCTACAATGATTAATACTAAAAAGGAGCAGTATGTTAAAAAAAAAAGTTTTACTTATCTTTGGGCTGAATATGAAGAATCCCATGTGATAAGATGATTTTTGAGGACTTTAGATGTATGGCCTTTGTCCCTTAGAGCTTTGCTTGGGTTTTCTTTGGTTTCTGTTGAATTCTAAGTAGCAGTGTATTCTCCGTGGACCACCAGTGAGGGTCCCCAGTGGGTTGGAGGGGCAGAGAGGCTGATGGTGAGGGCAGAACTCTTCACTGGGTCCTGGGACTTGGCTTAGTGGCCCACCCAGGCTCCAGGGATGGAGTACCATGAGCAAGTCCTGTCCCATTGGGAGGGGGCGGGGGTAGGTGGGCAGAGGAAAAAAGCGGCTGAGGCCCCGGGAGTGGGCCAGGCAAACCTGAGGCAGCCTGGGTGTTGCCCGGGCTGGCTGGTGGGAGGAGCTGGGTCAAGGTGTGACTTGATGGCTGGGTAACTCACCTGGGATAGAGGACAACTGACAGTGAGTCCCATCTTGGTGGGGCGAGCAGGCAGGTAGGAGGAACAAAGGGGAATTTCCTATTTTAAATACTGCTATTGTAACTGCAATTTTGCTGAAAACTAAGTACATCAGAGAGAAAAGGTTAATAGTGGAATTATGCTCTAAGATATTAACTTATCCTCTGCCTTTTTTTGAGTTTGACAAAATTTACTATTATTTTAGTAAAGACATTCATTTATCTTTTCTCATCTTGAGCATAGGTTACTATTTCATTCAAGTCAAGTAATGAATATGTAGAAGAAATGCACTATTATATCAAACAGTAAATGCATAGAATAGACTATTTAATGTATCTTGATATAATTAAGCCATGTAAGAACTAATAGTGCTATGTTCAAAGTAAGTGAACAAAGTATTAGAAATATCCACTGATTGCTTCTTGAAAGTTTATAGCTATTACAGGAGTTTGGTGAGTAATGACCACCAATTAAATTCTCTGAACTAAACTCTAAATTGAAAATTGTAGTTTTCAAGGAATTTATATAATTTATTTTTTCTGTGACTGTGCTCTTGAAGATGTGTTTGTCACATTTAAAAAGTCCATAATCAAACCACAATACAAATACCTTACAGTACATGAATCCAATAGAGTATATGTAAGGAGAGATTCATAAGATATATTTGAGGGTAACTTTTCTCTCTTTCTATTTCACTCATGAAAATGTGTTTTTTATGTCATTGGTCAGAGTGCATGTACTTAAAATAAGACAAAATAATTGTACTAATTACAAATTTTGCAGTGAGTTCAATTCAAATTAGATCTAGCAAATTAGTAACTTGAGCATTCCAAATAAGTCATAGAAAGTGCCCCTATACTTTTCATCTTTATAGATTCCAATAATTATTTATTTATTCATTCTATATTTATTATATATGATTTCTGTATAAATTTAGACCTTTAAAGGCAACTGAACATTTAAATAGTAATGTATATTTAGATTTTCTGTGTAGTTGCTTTAATTTTGAAAAAAGTTTTCCTTATGATACGCCTCAAGTTATGATGGAAATGTGCCCAAGAAGTAGGAACAGCAACAACAAAAAAGACAAGCATATTCAAAACACAGATTCACCTCATTATCACTTGTGTTCCTTGAAAGTTAGTGGCAATAATAATATCAAATAAAGAGAAATGGGTTATTCCGTTTGCTTGGTACTTCACATGCAGTAGCCTAAGGTCAGTATTAAGGCTATCCTATCCAAGAGCTCAGAACAGTGATGTGTGCTTTCACTAGACCTCCACAATTGCTGGCCCATCAATGTTTTGCCAGGTGAAGAGATGGCTCAAGGTTAAGACTCTGCCTCATGAGCAGAAGGTCCTGAGTTCAGATCCCAGGTCTCACATTAAAGGCTTGCTCTTTGGACCTTGGTGGGTGGAGCCTGGGAAATGCCTGCACAAAGCAAATAGGAGGTAGAAACAACCCAGGATGGTCTTCCATAAGGATATACAGTGCCCTCACACACACACACACACACACACCACCACCACCACCACCACCACCACCACCACCACCACACCACACCACACCAGCGCAAAAAGTAAACAAAGTTTTTTTTTTTAAAAAGGAAAATAAAAAGAAACATTTTATCATAGAAGATGGATAATCCCATGAAATACACAGCATCCTGAGAGACTGTTTGTGATTGGTGCTAGACGGGAGAGAAAATGAGTTCTTTACTGAAGGATTTGCCCACTTGTGGGCCAGTCGTGCTCTCGTGAGTGTCTGGGCAGTTCCAATGGAGGCATCCTGGATGGCGCCCAGTGGGTCGCACATGCAGAGAGAGCATGGCTACAGAGAAGAATGCATGGGCGGATGAAAATAAATAAATTCATTGTTAGTATAATAAAAAGGACATCCAAGAAGAGATACTAGAACAACAGAAGGTACAAAGGCACACACATCATGGTAACCCAGGAAGCTGTGATTTGGTATTAAAAATCCAAATAGGATTAATAATAAACCAAAGTCTCTTGGGGTAAAAGAACTCATTCATATCATTTCAATGCAGTTGAGTTCTTTTATGTAAGGTGCTGGCAGTGTCATATTAGGTTGATGCAAAAGGAAATAATATTTGTGCCATGAATTTAAAATTTTTTAACAGGGCTCAACATATCTTTATTAATCCAGTTAGGAATTATTACAACTAACATATTTTTCCAGCAAGAAATTAATTTTTACTCTTGCAGCAAAAAAATTTATTTTGAAAGAACTGTTAAGAGCCAAGCATCTGTATTCACTGCCAACAATGCCGTATCTGTCACCTAATGACCTAAAGCAAGAAAACATAAAAAGATACTTTTAATATTATCTAACTTATTTTCAACCATCAGTAACATTTTCTTCTCAATACCCTTTCTGTCTAAGAGACAGTAGGAGAATAATGCTTGCAGTTTTGAGTAAACAATAAATTTGTGTGCAAAAAAGTGTGGTTCTTAAAAAGATATCAGTTCAGATTTCTTTGCTATTTTTAAATTTCGAATACTTATGCGGAATTACAAGGGAAGCAGATGTCTTGAAATCTGAATATAAATATAAGTTTACCTATGTACATAATCTCAAATTCCTATCTATCAATATACCATTCAATCTTTAAAAACTAGTGAAACAATTAAAAAGCAGTTCCAGCGATAATCTTCTACCACTGACAATTCTTTGAAAATAGGAAACTTCTTTTGATTCCATAAACATTGTCTACTCTCATTTCAGATAAGATTTGGTACCTTCAGGGTTGTGAGGCTCAGTTTCAAAGCTCATCATTTAATTGTTTTCACCATGGACAGATTCGAGATGAGCTCTTCATTCCCACTATTTCTTATCAAGACACAAATTTTCCTTTATTAAAAGAATTTGCTCCTGTTGAGCCTCTGGTAACCCTTCCAATATTCTTTGTCCTCATCCTTTCCTCAAAAGGCATTTCTTCTGCTTCACTATCTTTGTCTTTTAGAAAAGCTGTGATTAACAAAAGGGTTTTTCGAAACCAAAGACAGATCATTTTCCTTTGGCTTACTTGATCCAAGTATAATGAACATGGTGATGTCTTCTAACCCTTTATTCCCCGATCCCACCCCTCCCATTTCTCATACAAACTTTTGAATTCCTTGCAAGTGTCCTTCTACTTTCAAGTCTTTTTGTATGCATGACCCACTGAGTTTCGTCTGGGTCTGAGCGCTTGTCAGAGCATCAGTCAAATGTCAGTGGGTGTACCATTGAGGGAAGTAACTCCTCTCCTCCCATCCAAAATTAACCTTCATCGGTCTCTGAGGAAGATGTGGAGCATCTTGAGATCTTTCTCCTTCCATGATGAATCTTTGATTAGCCAAACTTTGTGCAGGTGTTATGGAAATATACATAACTGCAGTGGGTTCATGGATGCCCCACTCTCATCATGTCCTAAAATGTGTAGAATGGAAGTCTACAACAGGTTATCCTCTTGTCATTGGTAGGACTCAAAAATTAACTATAGTTTGTCTTCTCCCCTTTAACCTTCAATCTCTTTGCTAATTGTAATGCCATTCTCAATCCTGGAGAGGCAGTGAACAGGCATGCTTTCAGGGCCTACCATAGTTCCCACTGTGCAATTATTTTTTCTCATGCAAAAGTTAGTGGTTTGCAACTTGGTTACCAAATAGAAAGTATGCACTTAATAAATGTAATTTTCTTCTGATCAGCACATAATTTCTTAAGTATACATCCACATTATTTTACATTAAATACAATTTTCATGTATTTGAAAATTATTCCAACTCCAAGGAAGAGCTATATCGTTTGCTTTTTAAGGATAAAAATAAAGTATTTACAGCTGATAGCATTTTAAGAGTTAATATTAACGAGATTAAATAATAGCATGAGAAGTCATGCAGGATTGACATGCACAGTGTTGGAAACAAAGCTCATTGAATTGACTCTACTTGAATGTTGTCATGGTTGAATATCAGTTGTCCCTCATAGGCTCATGTGTTTGCATTTTTAGCTGCTGATGATGATCTGGAAGATCATGACACCTTTAGTAAGTGGAGCCTAGCTGAAGGAAGGCACATGTTAAGGAATAGGCCTGGAGATTGCTTAGCCCCACCCTATTTCCTCTATAGTCTTCTCTAGCCTTCTGCAGCTTGCTATAACAGCCTCCATCATGTCTGAAATGACCTAAGCTTCCTCCAACTTCTCTCACTTTTCTTGTCTTTCATATCATAATGGTCTGTATCTCCCCTCTGGAACCATAAACTAAATAGCATTTTCTCCCCTTATGTTAACTTGAGTATAAGTGTTGTCCCATAGGAACAGAAAGAGTAACTCTGACAAATGTATGTAAGTTCCACATACTTGATTAGGAAAACAGAAAGGAAAGTTTGAAGGTCTCACTTTGCTGAAGCAGGAAAGTATAATCACTGGAGGGAAAGGACTGAAAGAAATGCTACAAAGTAGCCTGAGAAGTTGAGGATCTTTAAAATAGTTTAAAATGAAAGAAGTATTACATCCTTCTAATAGAAAAATCAAGAATTTAGTCAAGATTTGCTACATAAATTTTTAAAGCTCTCATGCAAGAGGTTTTGAAAAACAGAAAGGGAGGGAAGTATTTTAACTCTAATCAATGGGAGAAGTCCCTCAAATATGGGAATATCTAGGTGTCAGCTTTTTCAACAATGTTAAGCATTGTTACAGCATTCAGTTTATTTAAGGCATTGGTTTCCTGAATAGCATTTAAATGTCACTTTTGATTCTATTCAGCTGACTCACTTTCTGCATCTATTTTCTTGACTTTACCTAAAAACCTGTCTAAAATAAATTTCTCAATATGTATACATTTTTTGTTTATATTCTGAAATAAAAGCTACTCACTTTATTTAAGTGAATTCTCTATGTGCATTGTATACGTAAATTATTTACTTGGATAAGGGGTGAGCTCAATTTTGCCTCTAGTATTAACTGTTGCAACATTCAATAATGAAGTCCCCATTTGCCACACCTTGTACCATTTCCATTTAGTGCACAATGTTTTTATCTGCTGATGATTATATACAATATATTACAAGGAAGCTAAATATACTTCTTAATAATGACTTTGTCTCACAGGATTCAACAGGCTTAATTTTATATTTGAATGGGACATAATATTCATTTCTTTCTAAGAATCACTTAATAAAGAGTTAGCTTAGTTATAGCTTAGCTTAACTTCTCATTACACAAATAGATGTGGTAAGTTAAGGAGATTGCTTAATGGATAAAGTTCGTGTCATACAAGCATGAGGGCCTGAGTTTGCACCCATGTAAAAAACTAGGCATATAGGCACATTTCTATATCCAAATGCTAGGGGAGAAGAGAAGAGACAGGAGCACTGGAGCTCATTGGACAGGCAATCTAGCAAAAATAATAAATTGTGAATTTGATGACAGATCTAGTGTCAAATCTAAAGTGAAGAGTAACTGACAAGGACACCCAAAATCGATCTCTGACTTTGACACAAACACACAGACACACAGACAGACACATACACACCACAGAGCCACCTGAAAAACACATATGAAGAAGAGAGAGAGAAAGACAAAGAGAGAGATAAACATACAGACACCAGACAAGTAAGAAACAAGCAAGGAATGATTACAATTGGACCATGTGACAGTTAATCCTGGATGTCAACTTGACACACCTGGCGTTAACTAAGATCAGCTGAGACCACCTGAAGAGTTTATCTGGATAATAAAAAGATCAGCCATAGATTGGAACCTCCCTAGATCTCTCTAGATCTCATTGGGACCTCCCAGTAGTGGACCAGATAAAAGGATCCAAGAAATAGAAGATTGGGAAGAAGAAGAAAAACTCTCCAGGAATCTTCCAGCCTTTAGTCATCACTTACTAGCCTACTGAATGTCTGCCGTGACTTAGCCTGCTTCCAGCTTTAGCCACAAGACATGTCACCTCCGCTGTGAAAGACTGTATCTCCCCTCTGGAACCCTAAGTTGAATAAATTTCCTTTTCTCCCTTAAGTTATTTGACTATGGGTGTTCTCTCAGGGCAATAGTCAATACTAACTGTTACAGACTAAAATTTGGGGAATATCATTGCAAATTCAAATTGATTGATAGTTGGAAAGGTAAATATATAGTAATATTGTTTTATCATCTGTATGGCATCAATATGTGCTTTTTTAAACTAAAATAATAATTTTTATCTACTTTGCCTTATAGCCAAAGTTTCTTTCTAGTAGTATATGAGATGAAAAATTTAATAATAAATCTGGTACAAGATCTGTTTAGTGTTCATTGACTTATTTTTATGAAATTTTCATTCATATTTATGAGATTCTGACCAAAATGTTGCACAGCATATTAATTTTTCTTGTCAAGTGTACAAATGCCAAGAGTTTGTTTTTATTAATAAGTCTTCTGATGTATGAGCACACAAAAATGCTTTTCATGTTTAATCTGCATCTGTAGAAAACAATTCATATTCTTCCACTTTCTCTCCTAGAAGGAAGTAAACTCAGGTCAAATGATGTATTATACTTCTTTTCAACTAGAGCCAGATTTTTGTCTTAAATATATTTTCTACATTGTGCCATTTATGGTTAAAAATATTCTAATGCTAACAGTTTTCTTTTCTTATAAAAATCAACTGCCAATTGCTTACAGCCTCCATTATTTATTCATACAAAATTCATACAGCAAAGAAGTGTTTTTTTCAACTGCAGATTTCTATTAGAGAAAAATTATAAATAAAACTCTGGAATGAAATTTTGTTTTCTTACATAAGCACTCTAATGCAGTGTATGAATAGGTAATTTTAAAAGATTATCAAATTTAGAAGCTTAAAATTGAAATTAGAAGATTAAATACAACTTCTCACACAGTTTAAGGAACTTTTAATAATACCTCTGACAAAGAATCATTTCTTTTTTTTTTTTTTTGATTTTGCAATGTTAGACACTTTATTTTTTTTTTATTAAAAATTTAATTATACATTTTAAAAATTTTTTACCAGTTCCCTCCCTCCCCCCTCTTCCCCCTCCCCTTCCCCCAGTGCCTCCCCCCCAATTCCCAGATAGTCCTTTATTGTGTGTGCCTAACTCTCCACTGTGTCCTCCTCTCCGATGACATATAAGGACCCAGTGGCATTTCCATAAGCCCTTTCTCTTGTTCCCCTTAAGCATAAGATCACTACTATGGCTGTCAATCCCTTGCCTCCAGGGGTCTCGGTGCCCTTATCAGATGCTAGACTTTATGAGGGCAACAGTGCGCTGGACATTGCGCAGGGCATGCAAAGTTCCATTATGATTGCTTTGGCCCCAACTATTGTTGAGAATCTTGCAAATCGTTGCTCCTCCCATCCTTTTGCTCTTACAATCTTACCGCCCCCTCTTCCGCAAATGTCCCTGAGCTCCAGGATGGGGAGAGATTAGGCTGTCCTAGTTCTATGTGATTGATATAGATGTCTATTATGGTTTCTTACCAGAATCCATAAGACATATATATATATATATATATATATACATATGCATATATATGTGTGTGTGTGTGTAGAGAGAGAGAGTTCATCTTATGCATTCCAGTATTTCACTGATACATTACTATGTGCATTGAAACTTGTATTTTTGAGGAATCCACGTTGAACAAACAGAAGGAGGTATAAACAGGACTAAATCCCTGCACTGTCTTCAGGAACATGTACCCAGAATCTGGAAAGACTGAATGTAGCATGCCTGGAGAACACAGACTCATGACTCAGGCAACATGGGGGCATATTCCTTGCAACAGTTCAGAGATTACCTGAATTATATACTTAGACTTACAAATAAGTCTGCTATTTTCCCTAGAAACTGAGTTCAGTTGATCAGGCAGTATAAAAGTGTAAAGACTATCATTCTCAAAAATAAATTAGGTATTGTCAAATTCTCAAGATGTATCTGAGTATGGTTCTTCACCAAGTCTATCTTTTTGTCTAAGGCTGGGAAATATCCTGTAAAGTCCCTGCCTACCATCTAGACTATTAATTTAACTTAGTTTCACATTGACATTATTTATATGATATGATTTTTAAATTCCAACAGAGTGTCTTTACTTGGTTCACCTAGAAAATTTCCTTGCTTCTATGGATGTGTGCATAAACCATTTACTACCCAGAGCAAAAAGGAAACAGAGAGATAAAAGTACAAAAGAAAAGGAAAAAGTTAAGGCAGGCCTGTTTACAGATGTATGATTCTATACTTGAGAGAGTCACATAGTTCTACCAAGAACCTTCTTCAATTAATTAATCATTACAGTAAAGTGGCAGACTACAAGATCAACATACAAAAATCAGTAGCCTTTCTATAAACCAAACAAATCGAGACAGAAATGAGAGAATCAAATTTTATTTTTCATTCATTATGGTTTCAAAAAATACATTGGAATAAACTTAACTAGGGAAGTGAGAGATCTGTACAATGAAAACTATAAAACACTAATTAGAGATATCGAAGAGGCTATTAAAAAGTGAAAAGATCTACCATCCTCATGGATAGGCATGAGGATTAATATTGAGAAAATAACCATCCTAGTAAAAGCAATATGCAGATTCATTGTAATGCCAATCAAAATCCCAATGAAATTATTCACAGAAGTGGAAAAAATATCAAAATTCATATGGAGGGATAAAAGGCCCCAAATGACCAAAACAATCTTTTTTTAAACATTTTTTATTATCTCCACTCATACAAACTTAATAGGTACACCGGTTCCCTCCCTCCCTCCTCCTCCCCTGACCACTCTGCTCACCCTCCCCTCAACCCCATCCCCAGTACCTCCCCTCCCCCAATCCCCAGAGAATCCTTTAATGTGCATGCCAAACTCTCCTCTGGGGCCTCCTCTCCGATGATGTACAAGGACTCAGCGGCATTTCCCTGAACCCTTTCCTTTGTACCCCTTAAGCATAGGAACACTATTTCTGCTGTCAATCCCTTCCCTCCAAGGATCTTGGTGCTTTTAGCAAATGTTAGACTTTGTGGGGTCAATAATGTGTTGGACATTGCGCAGGGCATGCAAAGTCCAATTATGATTGCTTCGGCCCTAACTTGGATGGAGTATCTTGCATATCATTGCTCCTCCCATCCTTTTGCTCTTACAATCTTACCGCCCCTTCTTCTGCAAATATCCCTTAGCTTCAGGATGGGGAGAGATTAGTCTGGCCTAGTTCTAGGTGGTTGATATAGACTCTCTGAAGTTCTGGATTGTGGTTTGTTGATTTTCTTTTGCAGTTTTGTTGCTCCTGCAATGCCCTTCACTTCATCCTGCTAGGCACTGTTTGTCACCCCTTGCAGTCCTTGATGGAGGCCTATTTTCTCTACTGTAACATGGTCATTTCTCTCCTTCTTTCTAGTGTGGCCCTCCAACCCCATCCCTCCTGTTCATAATCCTTGCAATTACTGTAGGTATTACATAGATTTACCTATGAGTGTCTCAAGGTGGGCTGGTGGGTTTGGTACTAGGAGCCACCTATTAGGGAGTACATACGGCACTTAATTTTCTGGGTCTGGGATACTTCACTCAATATAATTGTTTCTAATGACATCCATTTCCTGGCAAATTCCAGTAATTTATCATTTTTGATGGCTGAGTAGTACTCCATTGTATAGATGTACCACAGTTTCCTTATCCACGAATCAACTGTTGGACATTTGGGTTGATTCCATGACTTTGCTATTGTAAACAGTGCTGCTATGAACATGGTTGAGCTTGTGCTATCGAGGTGAACCTCTGCTGTATGGGGGATTATTCCCAAAAGTGGAATCGCAGGGTCATATGGCATTTCAATCTTTAATTTCTATAAGAATCTCCAGACGGCTCGCCAGAGTGGCTATATGGGCCTGCATTCCAACCAGCAATGTAGAAGAGTTCCCCTCTCTCCACATCCTCTCCAGCATTTGGTGTTATTTGTATTGTGGATTTTTGCCATCCTGACCGGAGTGAGATGATATCTCAGGGAAGTTTTGATTTACATTTTCCTGATGGCTAAGGAAGTGGAGCATTTTTTAAGATATTTGTTAGACATTTTAATTTAATCCTTGGTAAAGTTTCTTTTAAGTTCCAGGGCCCATTTTTTAATTGGGCCATCAGTTTCCTTGGTGTTTAGTTTCCTAAGGTCTTTGTGCACTCTGGACAGTAGAGCTCTATCAGATATGTAGTTAGTGAGGATTTTCTCCCATTCTCTGGGTTGTCTTTGAGCTCTTATTACGATCTCCTTATCTGAACAGAAGCTCTTTAATTTCACAAGATCCCAACTGTTGACAGTTGGTAGCAGTGACTGAGCCATTGGATGTCTGTTGAGGAACTGTTCACCTAGCTCAATCAGCTCGAGGGAATTCCCTACCCTTTCAACTATGGTTTTTATACTCTGGCCTTAAATCAAGGTCCTTGATCCATTTGGAATTAAGTCTTGTACAAGGTGACAAGTATGGGTCCAGTTTTAATCTTCTGCATGTGGAGATCCAGTTTTGCCAGCACCATTTGTGGAATATGCTGTTCTTTTTCCACTGAATTTTTTGGGTCCATTTGTCAAAGACCAAATGGCTGTAATTTTGTGCGCTTATATCTGGGTCTTCAACCCTTATCCAATGATCTGTGTGTCTATTTTGGAGCCAGTACCAGGCTGTTTTCACAACTATGGATTTGTAGTATAGACTAAGGTTTGGTATGGTAATACCTCCAGCTGTGTTTTTGTTACTCAGGATTGTTTTTGCTATCCTGGGTCTTTTGTGCCTCCATATGAACTTTGAGATTGTTTGGTCAACTTCTTTAAAGAATTGCTTTGGGATTTTAACTGGTATAGCATTGAATTTGTTTATTGCCTTTGGTAGGATGGTCATTTGTACGATGTTGATTCTGCCAATCCAGGAACATGGGAGGTCTTTCCACCTTCTGGTGTCTTCTGCTATTTCTTTCTTTAAGGTTTTAAAGTTTTCATTGTAAAGGTCTTTTACCTCCTTTGTTAGGTTTATATCAAGGTATTTCATTTTTTTAGGGGCTATAGTAAATGGGATGGTTTCTCTCAGGGCTTTTTCACTTCTTTCATTCTGGGCATATAGGAAGGCCACTGATTTTTGTACATTTATTTTGTATCCTGCCACCCTGCTGAACTTCTCAATTAGTTCCAGGAGCTTCCTGGTGGAGTTTTTGGGATCACTCAGGTGTAAGATCATGTCATCTGCAAATAGGGAAAGCTTGACTTCTTCCTTGCCAATTCGAATCCTTTTATGTCCCTTTCTTGTCTTATGGCTTCAGCTAAGACTTCAAGTACAATATTGAATAGAAGTGGTGAGAGAGGACAGCCTTATCTAGTTCCTGATTGAAGTGGGAATGCTTCCAATTGTTCCCCATTGAGCATAATCCTTGCTGTGGGCTTGTTGTATACAGCTTTTATTATATTGATAAAGGTTCCTTCCATTCCTACTGTCTCTAGCGTTTTGATCATAAAAGGCTGTTGGATCTTGTCAAAAGCTTTTTCTACATCTATCAAGAGTATCATGTGGTCTTGGACTTTGGACTGGTTTATATTATGAATTACATTTATTGTTTTGTGTATGTTGAACCATCCTTGTGTGCCTGGCATAAAGCCTACTTGGTCCCCGTGAATGATCTTTTTAATGTGTTTTTGAATCCGATTTGCTAAGACTTTGTTGAGAATCTTTGCATCTGTGTTCATCAGAGAGGTTGACCTATAGTTTACTTTTTTAAGTGAATCTTTATTAGGTTTTGGGATTAAAACGATATCAGCTTCATAGAAGGAATTTGGTAATGTTCCTTCCTTTGCTATTTGATGGAACAGTTTAAGGAGTATTGGTGGTATTAGCTCCTTAAATGTCTGGTAGAACTCTGTGCTGAATCCATCTGGTCCAGGACATTTTTTGGTGGGAAGATTCGAGATTACTTCCTCAATTTCCTTTTATGTTATAGGACTATTTAATTCACAACTTCCTGATTCAATTTAGGTAAGTTGTGTTTACTTAGAAATTCATCCATCTCTTTTGTGTTGTCAAATTTCACAGAGTATAAGTTTTTGAAATATGATGTTATAATTCCTGGATTTCTTGGGTATCAGTAGTGATAACTCCATGTTCATTTTTAATTTTGTTAATTTGGGTTTTCTCTTCCTTGCTTTTGGTTAATTTAGCTAGGGGTGTATCAATCTTATTGATTTTTTCAGAGAACCTGCTTTTTGACTGGTTGATTTTCTCTATCGTTTTCCTAATCTTGATTTCAGGTATATCTCCCCCTTATTTTGCTAATCTCCTTCCTTCTACTGCTTTTGGGATCAGATTGCTCTAGTTTTTCTAAAGCTTTAATTTGCATTGTTAAGTTGTTTATTTCTGATGTTTCCATTTTTTTGATATAGGCATTAAGAGCTATGAACTTACCTCTTAGGAGAGCTTTCATTGTGTCCCAGAGATTTTGGTAAGTTGTATTTTCATTATCATTCACTTCAGGAAATCTTGAATTTCCTTTTTAATTTCTTTCTGAATCCAGTTCTCATTCAGCATCATAGTTTTAATTTTCCAGGAGTTAGTGTATTTTCTGTCTTTTGTTGTGTTTGAATGTCCAGCTTTAGGCCGTGGTGGTCTCATAGGGCACAGGCTAGAATTTCAACTTTCCTATATGTGGGGAGATTCATTTTTTGGCCTAATATGTGATCTATTTTGGACAATGTTCCATGTGCTGCTGAGAAAAATGTGTATTCTTTGGTACATGGATGAAAAGTTCGATAGAGATTAAGTTTCAAAGTGTCCCTGTTAAGCTTTTGACCTGTTGATCTATCCCATGTTGAGAGGGCGCTGTTGAATTCCTCAAGAATTATCGTTTGGGGGTTGATTTCTCACATTAGACGCTGTAGGATTTTTCTTAATGAATGTGGAGGTGCCCGTATTGGGTGCATATATGTTCAGTATTGTGAAGTCTTCCTGGTGAATTGTTCCTTTGACTAAAATGTAGTATCCATCTATGTCTCTTATGATTTTTTTGGGTTTGAAGTCTACTTTTTTTGACAGCATAATGCCTACCCCTGCCTGTTTCCTGGTTCCATTAGCTTGCAGAATTTTGGACCAGCCTTTCATTTTTAGGATGTGCCTATCTTTTGTGGTGAGATGAGTTTCCTGCAGGCAGGCAGATTGATGGGTTGTAATTTTTAATCTAAGTTTGTAATTTGTAATCTGTTTCTCTTGATCGGTGAGTTAAGCCCATTAACATTTAATGTTATAATGGAGAAATTATTTTTAATTCTGGACATTTTTTATGTTTAGTGGATTTTGTAAGCTAATTGTTTTATATTTATATTTTTGTGGTATTATATTTCCCTTCTGTCCTCCTGGATACACTTGTTCTTTTCTTCAAGTATGAGTATCATTTCTAGCATTTTTTGAAGGCCTGGTTTGGTAGACATGGATCCCTTCAAGTTTTCTTTGTGCTGGAAAACTTTTCTTTCTCCCTCGATCATGACAGATAGTTTTGCTCGGTATATCAGTCTGGGTTGGCATTTTTTGCTCATTTTAATACTTGAAGTACGTCTCTCCAAGCTCTTCTTGCTTTTACTGTTTCCATTGAGAAGTCATTTGTTATTTTAATAGGTTTGCCTTTAAAAGTGACTTGCTTTTTTTCTCTTGAAGCTCTCAGCACCTTTTCTTTGTCTTGAATGTGGAGTGTTTTGACTATTATTTGATGTGGCGATTTTCTATTTTGGTCATATCTGTTTGGGGTATGGAATGCCTCTTGTATTTGGATGGGCCTCTCATTCCTCAGTTGAGGGAAGTTTTCATTTATGATAATTTGAAAAATTTCCTCAGGTGTGGTATTTTGAGATTCTTGCTCTAATATTCCATGAATGTGCATGTTAGGCTTCTTCAGGGTGTCCCATATCTCTTGAATTTTTCTCTCAAGTATCTTTTTGGCTTTAAAAATCTCTTCCATTGAGCTGGTAAATTCTCCCACCTTGTCTTTAAGATCTGAAATTCTATTTTCTGCTTCGTTAGTTCTGCTGATAAGACTCTCTGTTGAGCTTTAGGTTGAAGATAGCTTGTCTTTTAGTTAAATTTTAAACTCTGCCTGAGACTGTTTTAACTGCTTTATGCCTATTTTTGTTTCTTGAACTGTTTTTCTCAACTCCTCCAATGCCTGTTGTGTTCCTGTTCAAAGTGGTTGATTCGGTTGTTTAACTCCTCTTGGATTTCCTCTTTCATAATATTAAACATGGTAATGATCATACTTTGAAAGTTGTTGTCTTGGGTCTGGCTTTTTTGGCTGTTTTCTGTGAATTTGTTCTGGTTGGAATCCATCATTAAGGGGTTAATTCTTTCAGTGGGAGATTTGTCTTCTTGGGTTTTGTTTCTCATGGATCTGCACTTTGACTTGGGCATTGTTGTGTTGTCTTCTAGGGCTTTTCAGTTTCTGTGTGTTTTTGACTGATTTTGTTGGTATTACTACACTTGGGCAGTTATTACTAGTGCTTGCCTTGGGGTTGGGTATGTTTGTCTTTTGTTATTATTATTTCCTAGTTGCGGCTGTTAGGCTGTTAGTACATCAGTTAAGTCAGGTTAAGTAGACAAGGAGTGAATATTAGTATGGTAGTGCACTTTTATGATGTAGTATATTGGTGATATGTAAGGGTGAGTGGTATGATCCCTGGAGTTGTATATGTTTTTGGGGTGGCTTTATGGAAAAGTTAGTCTATAGTGATTAATATTAGAAAGGAACAGTAAGGTGAAAAAAAGGGAGGTTTATTTACCCTTGGGCTGGATGTGAAGAATGTCTCCCATGTGATAGGATGATTGTAGAGGTTTACAGATGTATGGCCTTTGACCCTTAGAACTTTGCTTGAGTTTTCTTTGGACTCTATTGAATTCTGAGTAGCAGTGTGTCTTCTGTAGACCACGTGCATGGATCCCCGGTGGGCCAGAGAGGCAGAGGCGCTGATGTTTTTGGCAGAATTCTTCACCCGGGACCTGGGACTTGGCTCAGTGTCCCACCCAAGCTCCAGGGATGGAGGAAAGTGAGCAAGTCCTGTCCAGTTGGGCGGACAGGCAGGCGGGAGGGAGAAAGGGGCCCAGGGCGTGACCCAGGCCAAAACCGGAGGCAGCCTGGGTGCCACCGGGTCGCGGGGCGACCTGGGTGGGGCCGGGGGGACTCACCTGGGAGTTCTGGCGGAGTGGGGAGTGGGGAGTGGGAGGCGCGGTCAGTGGGGCGGACAAAGGCGGTGCGGGAGCACCAAAACAATCTTGAGCAACAAAAACACTTATATTTCAAGGTATACTACAGAGACATATTAATAGAAACATCATTGTACTGGCACAAAAACAGATACATTGATCAGTGGGTTAGAACAGAGGACCAAGATATAAATTTACTCACCAATAATCATTTGATTGTTGACAACTGTGCTGAAGAAACGCACTAGGCAAAGGATAGCAACTCCAAGAAGTACTATAGGGAAAATTGAGAATCTATCTGTGAAAGATTAAAAGTTGTCCATTACTTCTCATCTTGCACAAAAATTAACTCCAAGTGGATCGGGACCTCAGCAGGAGAAGAAAGTGTCAGGAATATACTTGCGTTAATAGGCTGGGGTAAAGATTTTCTGAACAAGGCCCCAGTTGCCCAGGAAGTAAGAGCAGTAATCAGCAAGTGGAATTTCATGAAATTAAAAAGTCTCTCTTCTGCAAAATAAACTGTTAATTGTGCAAAATGGCAACCCACAGAATGGGAGAAAAATCTTTTCTAACTACAAATTTGATAAAGAATTAATTTCCAGAGCATATAAAGAACTCAAATTAGACAACACCAAAACAACCTAATTGAAAAAAAAAAAATCAGCCTTGGAAGTGAAAAGGGACTCCTCAAAAAAGAAATTCGAATGTTAAACAAATATCTTGGAAATTGTTTAGTTTCCTCGTCATCAGAGAAACACAAATTAAAACTACCCTGCACTACCATCTTATCCCAATTAAATTTTCTAAGATCAAAAACACAAATAAGAAAGCATGTTAGCAAGGATATGGTTATGCTAGTGGGCATGTAAACTGGTATAGCCACTTTGGAAATCCATGTGAGGTTTCCTCAGAAAGTTATAAATGGAGCTACCAAATGAACTATCTATAGCACTACTAGGGCTATTCACAATGTTCTCTGTATCTTACTATAAAGATACTTGTTTTGTGTTCATTATATGTTTTATTACAAGAGAATAGAATCAACCAACATGTCTATCAACAAAGGAATTGGTAATGAAACTATGGTACATATACACAGTGGAATATTCTTCTTCTATCAAGGAAGATAAGAGTGAAGAATTTTCTGGTAAAAAGGATGGAACTAGAAATACAATATTAAATACAGAAAGACATATGCCACATGTTCTCACTTATATGTAGATCCTAGCATTAAACTCTAGTCTGGAGCATTTGGCTTGGAATTGTGATGTGATTCTGGAACGTGCTGTACATGGTAAGTTTACTTATGTGCCTGAGATGCTTGGTTTATCTGGCATTCTGTGGTGTGATTCAAAGGTATGGTTGGGCATGTTCATGCGATTGTAGCAGAGATGGCCAAGGATTTCAGGAGAATGATATTGCACATGGTTAGATGATGAGGGTTGCCCACTGTGTTGGAGGATTTATGTGGTTCTGTAGATTTATTTGGGTTTTTGGATGGTGTGGGGCCCCTTTGTATTTCTATCTTTGTGTGATGTTGCATTTTTATTTATGGCTTGGGAACTTTGTTTCCTAACCAATGTTACAAAATCTACTATTCTAAGTTTTTCTTTGAAGAAAAAGTTTTTTTAAAAAAATTGAAAAATAACAAATATAAATGTTGAATGTTAATATTTTAATTTGGAATTCTGTCTAGGCCTAAGACGATCACAAATTTGTTTGTTTTGCTTTTAGCAAAGTCATTCTATAATTTGATTCATTTAGGTAATGAAACTTTAACTATAGATTATCCACCTTGCATTAAATTACTGAAGAGATGAATTTACAAGTATCTCATTTATATATTTGTCCTACTTCCTCTGTGTGTGTGTGTGTGTGTGTGTGTGTGTGTGCATGCACATATACAGTCACACCTACACATATAAACTATAAAATAATGCTATTCTCAGGGAGCTTTATTTTTGTATATACAATGACTTTCACAAAATTTCTCACTTAAATTTTCATGAGCACCAATCAGACTGACAGAAAGGGCATCGCTGCTGGCACCATTCCAAGTGATTTGGTGATTTGGTGAAGCTGCTTCTCCTGCTCTCTCCTTATAGACCAAGGCATGTGACAAGACAGACAACCTTACAACACAAGGACGGATTCCTATCATAGAGTTACACTTAGAAAGAGTCTATGATATAGAAATCACTTAGTTTGTTCACACTGTAGGTACATAGTCTTTCTTTTTAAATGTAATTATATTTAACTCATAATTATTATTATTGGTGCTGTGACAGAAATCAGGGTCTTGCTCATGCTAGGCAAGCACTCTACAATTGAATTATACACTAAGAAATACATTAAACTTTTAAAAGTCATGTAATTTAAAGAACATTTTGAAACCCCCATTGAAGTTAGAGGGGAAAATATGCTGATAGTTGATTTAAGAAGCTTTAATTATGGTAAGTATTTATGATACAGTATGTTATCTCATTCCTAAGAAAGAAATTTTGTTTTAAAACAGAATTTGAGTTTGCTTATAGTCATCAAAAACATTAATGAAAGAAAAATTAGCAAAAGTCAGGAAAGCATGTTATACAAGTTGAGGGACAGGTGCTTATACTATCAAATCAGACTGAGCAGACCTGGTATGCTAAGCTCCATGGCAACAGACTCAATATTCAATCTAATTAAAGAGTGGGAATGACTAAAGTTAGCAAGAAAATGCTGATATTATTTCCACAGAATAAAATTTATCTCTTAAATTTTTAAAAAAGTTCTAGGCCACCAGATTTTTTAAAAATGACTTTTTCCCCTGACAATATCTAAAGAAATGAATAAAAAGCTAGACTAACAAAAACGCAGGAGAAATAATTACATGCAGGTGGAACCTCAGTGGCTAGGGCTAGACAGGTTAAGACGAGTACCCCTATCATTGGGTCTACTGAAGGAAGGACTCCATAATCTGCCACAGAGATCTGAGCTCATACTAATACAAATAACCAGAACTGAATGCTGGAGCCCATGTAAGCAGACAGGCAAGAGTATGGAAGAGAGAAGGATGGATTGGTGAAGGGAGGGGAGGCTGAGAGAGTAAGAGAGAAGGAGGGAAGGAAGAAGGAGGGTAGCAGGGAAACCACTCATTATGTTTGTAAAACTGGAAAAATTAAAAAAAAACAATTAAAAAAAAGGAAAAATAGTTACAAAACCAGAAGAAAAAATTCACTATCCATAAACAAACAAGGGAAGGTCACGTGTACTGTAAACACTAATCCCAACTCTTTTGTATCGAAGTGATGCTGGGGAGTCAGTTAAGTTCTAAAAGTTCTCACTGATTCCACCAGTATAGTTTTGTTGTTGTTATTTTAGTTTTTAACTTGAAATGAAGGAACATGAAATAGAGGTAACACAAAAGCAGGCAATGACTTCTCTTTGAGTAATTATATTCAAACTCACAGGCTGAAGGAGGTCAACACATCAGCAGGAAAGAAGGCTTGGCATGTTTCAGTGCTTCAGAAACAGTTTGGTGACATAGTAGTGAAGGCTGAAGAGAGACAAGAGCACAAAGCAGAAGTGCAGAACTATAGAAGCATTGCAATAGATAAAGAAAGGTTACCTGGAAATGAGACTAGGGTCTCTGGCTTGAAATGATGTACTTGAGACCAATCCAGATGCTGTGGTACATCAAGATAGTGACAATCCAGTAGATTTTTCTTCTTCAATTAAAAAGAAATCAATTTCAATTCAGCTTTATTTGTAGATACAATGTTTCTCTACATCTTATTTTTTCTTTAAAAAACAGAAAGAAGGACATTCACTACACTGTTGTGGAGATGATAAAGCATTTTCAAAGAGTACTGAAAAAAGTCAACACATAAATTTATACCTATATATCAAAAATCACATGGATGAGCTTAAGATAGCTAGATGTGTAAAGAAATCCCAGCATGCTGCCTGCTGAGAATTTGACCCTCACTCTGAAAAAAAAAAAAAAAAGAATAGCAGAAAATGATTAGCAGAAACTCAGAACAGTTTTCACGCAAGCAGAAAAACTCTGCCATTTCAATGTTGAATTCCTTGTACAAACTATGGAAATCTTACCTTCTCTGGACCCATAAAAACTTTTATCTTACCCTCTAGCATAACAGACACACACTCTAGAAGTGTTATGCGTGTAGAATATTGCATCCTGTACTGTTATGACTTGACTCTGAAATATCCACCAAAGTCATTTCTGTTGAAGGCCTGGTCTGAAAATACAATAATATTCAGATACAGGGCTTAGGGGAAGTGATTACATCTGATTTCATCTACAGATTAACCCATCATAGGATTAGAATTGAATTCAATATTTGGAGGTGATAGAAACTCCAGGAATTAGAGCCTATTTGAAGAAAGTAGATCACTAGGAACACACTCTGAAGAGTGTGTCTTGCACTCGGCCCACGGATGGCACTCTCTAGCCTCCATGGATCAAGCAGTTTTGCTCTACCACGTGTTTTCCATTAGGCTGTCCTGCCTCTCTATGGTCCAGAAACAAAGTGATCATGAACTGAAAATCTGGCACTATTGTGTTAAAATATGCCTTTCCTCCTATAAGTTGCTTCTCTCTGATATTTTTGTCACTGCAATGAAAATGTGGATAGCACAAAAACCATATGTATCATGGGGCCTCTGGGGACTGAAGTCAGGTTGCCAAGTTTGTGAGCAGGAATCTTACCTCCTGAGGTACCTCATGGCCCCAACCGTGTATATTATTGATATCATCTGTTTTCAATTTATAGAAGCTATTATGACTGTTTATGTACAATAGCATTTCCATGTATTTCTCAAGTTTTTCCGCCAAAGTTTGAAGTGCTTGTATTATTATTAATTATTATTAACATCAATGCACAAATTAGAGATCAGCAAAATGATATGGAAACCTGTTTTCAGACATAGGTTTTGCTAGTTATTTGTAGGTGTAAACTTGGCCAGTTGAATCCTAAGATTTTGGACACGTATGTGAGGAAATGAAAGTTAAGGCAAGTCTGCGGGAGAGTATCTAATTGATGTGGGAAGACCCAACCATGGTGGGTAGGACCATACCCTGGGAAGGGGGGGAAGATGGAGGGAGCTGGTCAGTAGTTCTACATGCTTTGGCATGTCGGCATGTAGGCTTTCTGGCAAGCAAAAAAAAAAAAAAATGTATGAATTTGTGTGAATACATTGTGACCAGTTCCTGAAATTGAAATGAACTCTCCTGCCAAGCTAGACTATGGACTGTAATCAGAATCGCAGAATCATAAGCCAGAATGGACCCTTATTTCTTTAAGCTACTTGGTCATGTGTTTATGAGCAACATGAGGACAAACTGCAAGACAAGTTAAGAAAGAAAATTCCAGGGTGGGGGAGGTATCCACATTCCTTGACATACAATTTATCCACTGAGGTCAAATTGTTTTCCATAATCATCTCAAGGGATTGCTTCAGAGCTCCAAGATTGTTTGCTTTGTTAGGGTAGCACTGTCAAATTGTACACCTGTCCTTGTACCTGAGAGTCTTTACCCTGCTCTTCTATTTAAGCCTAGTATGCAGCAGAGTAGCAGTGAAAAATATCTCTCCTCGAGAAAATATTCATGAGTAATGACTCAGAGAGGGCAAGCACCCCCTCCCACGCTTTCTGGACTCAACATTTCTTAGCTTTGACTTTGGATTACTGATCTTTTTGTGTATTACTAATAAATTTAGTTCCTTTACATTTGCATAAACGTGTGTGTGTGTGTGTGTCTGTGTATGTGTGTAATGTTTTACAGTTGCTTTCTTCCACTGTATAAACCTGTCTTTTCCCTAAAAATATCTTATCTATATTCATGGGATTTCTATTGTTGTATTTAGTTATCCTAGATTCATTGATTTATAAATTATTCAAATGATCTCGAATCTGGTTGTTTCATTGGAGGGCTCACAACCGAATACTATGCCATGCCCTCTCCTGAAATCTGTTAACTGTCAATAATTAAGTAGTAATGTATAGCCCCAATAACCCTTCAACACACATTGTTGTCTGGAATAGAAAATTGATCAATACTCTGGATTTTATGTTTTAAAATAGAGAACATTTTTCTTCTCATGGAAATCTTTTACCCTGCCAAGTAACTGGAACTAGTCTTAAGATTAGTTTTTAGATGCTGCATGAGAGGCAGACCAGGAGAATGATGTGAGATGTGTACTATAATCTTTCTGGTTTTCTAGATTGCAGCTCTCTGGAAGTGATTTCCTAAACCAAGGAAAATAACTCCTTTCCTTTTCTTCAAACAATTATTCTCTGAGAAATTAGTTTACCCCAAGTTTCAGTTTCCTGACAAGTATTATGCTATTGTTAAACATGAATACAAAAATAAAGTCAAATTAATTGCCTAATAAATTATGGAAATGATTACTATGATATAGATATATTGCAACGTTTTGATTTTTACCAAAGTTACCAAATTTTCTTTGAATAACATTTAGTATATCATGAAGCATGGAATGATTATCACTATAAAATTGGTGGGGGCCTGTTAAAACCCATGTAGTAGCAAATCACAGTAAGTGGAAATGGAATTTTTAAACTATTAGAAGAAACAGAACAGGCAAAAAATGTTTTGCAGTTGCTTATTGTGCTGGGCAATTTATGAGCTGAATAGTAATGTGTTTGCTTGGTAATGGAGCCCTGCAAGAAAAATTTATACCACACCTTGAAAATAAACTAAATGATCTTGAACAAAACACAGCAGCTCTTAGTCATGACCTGTAACTGCAAAAGCCAGAGGGAGACATTTGCAAAGACCTTCCAGTGTGGGAAAACTCCTTGGGATGCCATTCTTCTTCATTAGCTCAAGGAACTAAAAGAAGGTCTTTTACATATTACTCTCAGGTGTTTGATAACATTTTGTTGGCTGCAGAACCTAATCACATAGAAACTTTTATCTTCTAGGTGAGACCATTACCCTTCACAAATGGGTAGCTTGAGAGCAGTAATTCAACATTTAATTGTGCTTTCTATATTTCTCCCAAGAGATAACTCTATGCAAATCTGAATAGCATTGTTTTTCAAGTTTCAGTATACCTCAATTATCAGAATACTGTTCCCAAATGGCTTTCCCCCCCCCCTTATTATTAGTCAACAGCATGAGCATAGACCTCTAGGATGTAATGCTCTGGTACTTAGTGCCACGAGGTAGCACAGCCTTAACGGAGCACCGTCCCCATTCCCCCCCCTCGAGATTTAAACAGCTCTCTGAAAGCAGCAATGAACACAAACATAAAACATGTGTAGCTTGTTAGTTAAATATGATTTTGGTACAATCACAGGAGTAGATTGCAAAATGATAATTCCTCACTCCTTCCTGTTCCTTTTCCATGAATCTCTGTAGAACCTTCTTGGACTTGGGCCAATGTAGAAAGGAAAATCATTTGCACAATTGTTTAACTCTTACTCCTCTGCAATTTATGAGAAGAATGTGCCAAAATGACTGGAAAATTACATGTGTAGAAAAAAAGATAAGCTATCCTAGTGAAAGCCATTCAAAATCACTTTAAATACTACTAACCCATACATATCAATGAGCATAGCCAAGACAAAAAAATAAAAAGCCCTCAGTTAATCTACAGATTTGTGACACAACTAAATGCTTTTTGTTTCAAAACACTAATCTAGCATTTCTAAGGTCTACTAACATGAAAATCAATTCCTAAAAACTGAATTAAGTGACAAATGGAAGTTTGCTTCTTATCTTTTCTATCTTCAAAAATAAATTATTTTATATAAATATATTATTTTATACATTTTATTTATATAATAAACTATTTTATTGATAACTTTGCACTTTGAGTATCGTCCAACCTATTAGTCTCTGCTCAATGGCTTTTCTAGCCCTAAGTTGCAAAGTCTTAAGACATTTGCACATTTTTCTAACAAAACAACCTAAAAGACACAGAAGTCCACAGGCTCAAGTTTGTCAACATCACTCTCACTTCCCATGTGCCGAATTGTTTTAGTTTCATATTGCTGCTGCTGTAATGCATACATGACTCAAAAAATTATGACAAGGAGATTTTTATTCCAACTTGTGATTTCAGGTAAAAGTCTATTATGTCAGGGGGCCTAGGAAAGTGGCCACACCATAACCACAGGAATAACTGAGAAGCAAGGAACAAAGCATGCCTTCTAGCTGCCGGTCTGCCAAATTCCAACCAATTCTCTCTAGCTTATTCACCTGCCCAGGGAATGGTCTGCTTATTATGGACCGGGTCTTCCCATATCAAACATACATTTAGATAATTTCCAGCATTTAGGCTAGAAGTCTGCTTTAATTGATCATGCATCAGGTTCAGTTCTAAGTTGTCAAGTTAACACCTTAAATTCCCACTGCTAAATTCCATTGAGTAAATGCTAAATGCATAAGGTTGAAACTTCACTAGAAAAAAATACCTCAGTTTTATGGAAGTAGCAATATTGCCTCATTCTTTACATGAAAATCACAATTTACAGTTTCTCACAAAACTTTAAATTCCTAACTTAAAAACTTGAATACAAATCCATAACTATACCAAAAATTGGGTTTCTTATCAATTGATAACAATAACCAAGATCCATCCAGATCCACTACTACACACTGAGCAGTTCCATATGGTTCCATGTGAGTTACAGCAGGTAGCCATACTGGAAAAATATCCATGGAAAATTTATGCTCTACTATTACTATGCTGGGTAACCATGTCTGTGATATGGTCTATGCATATAGGCCATATTTAAGCCCCAAATATATTAAGAGGTGATCTAATAATGAACTAGAGACATGCAAATAAAAGCAATAAAATGTCAAATTGGTAGAAGTTAAAAATTTTGAGTGTTGTACTATAATATTATGTGAAGTAGTACATGGTCTAGCTGGGAAAATTAAGTTGGGCAATTTACATGGAAGCATAGTTTTCCCTTTTCATTATTACATAGTCGCTTAATAAAACCACAAGCACATAACAGTGAAAGACAGAGTAAAAAGACCCTAAAATCTTGATAAGCTCCAAAAGCTTCTGCTTAAAAATCAATAGTACTTTTCAAGTCACTTTTGAAGAAATAAATGAATAAGTTACCTTTTTCTGGGTCATGTCATTCCTGAAATTCATCTTTGTTGCTGAGTTATAGAAATATTGAATCAAATAAATAAGATATTGGATTCAGAAATGGTGCTATAGTTCCAAAAACATTCAATGAAACTGAGGACAGTCCAGCACAAAACAATAAATCCCCTTGGAAAAAAGTACCTGTTAGGTCAACAACTGACACCTCTCCTCCTGTGGCTTGTGTGAGGTAATATACTTCCTGGAAAAGGAAAGATAAACAAGTATTGGAACTTAAGAATTGGAAGCAAGCTCAGTAAGACCACACTGTCCTTGAACCCATCTCCATATCCATCTCATGTGTGTGAATGAGAGGGCACACCTGTACTTAAAATTATATGAGATATAGTCTGCACATGAACAGATAGTCTGAAGTTACAAAGCTACCTATTGTCAATCAAGGTTGGTATCCATCTACTCACCACCCATGGAGGTCAGCTCTACCCTCTTCCTAAACTCAAAAGAAGAACCACTCCCATGCTATAAAAAAAAAAAGAACTCAGAGCTCTTGAATCACGTGCTAGCTCATCCATGACTTGTTTTCATTCTCATTTTTAATAAATCTACATTTTTACTGATATTTAGTCTATGTCTTATGCATTTCATTATTTGAGATACAGGAACATGTATATGGCATCATATGAGACCCCAAGATTTGTTCTGGTGATAAGATGACAACAAAGAAGAATGTATATGCATGTAGATGGATAGATAATTAGTATACAGACGTATGGATAGATAGACAAATGGATGATGACAGACAGACAGACAGACAGATGACAAATATTTCTCCTAATTTTTCTGTTTTCTGGCAAAAATGAACATGCCTATAAAGCTTCAGCTAATGAATCATTTACTTGCAGACAGATCATATTTCCTTCTTTAGCAAGTAATTATTGCTGGAAATTGTATAACATTCAGAAATAATTCTGTGATTTCAAATACATATAACAAAATCAATGTGTTTACATGAAAGTTATGGCTACACAGCTGCCTAATTTAGCAATTCAGTAAATACTCTGAAGATCAGTTACTCAAGGATATATGTTCATATGTATAGTACAAGGAATTTTTTGCCATTTTTATGGTGAGTGAGTGTGTGTGTTTGTGTGTGTGTGTGTGTGTGTGTGTGTGTGTGTAAAAGAGCAGCGTTACCTGGAGGGTGACTTTGGGAATCACCCTGCGTTGCTCTAGCTCCTTATTGCTTTGCTCTAGGGTTTCCCAGGCTCCACCTTCCAGGGCGGAAAGTGCAGACTTCTGTACTTTTACACTTCACCCAGAATTTTCACCTGGGATCTGAGGTCCAAACTCAGGTCCTTTAGATTTTGAGACAAAGCTTAAAGACCTGACCTATCTTCCCAGCTCTGGGGTTCATTTTTAGCAGAGTCTTCATTTTATTTATTTGTCTGTGTAGAAGTCCCTCATAATTTTAAAGCCATTTACCATTACTGTTTGAGTATTTTTGACTTTGTTATTGTACATAGCATCATTTTCTTCTCTATTTTTCTTTAGATCCTATTATTTGAAGTTATATAGTAATGTGCTACACATAGTCTTGGTTATTATTTAATAACCTGGGCTAGAAAATAAATCTTCAAATCATAATGTAAATCTTCATTACTGAGAAATTTTATTGCGTCATTTTTAAAAAAATATTTATTGATTATTTATTACACTGATGCAATTAATTTTAGTCATTTTCCCTCCTTTCTGGTCTTACATTCAGCTGAAAAATTCCCTTTTTAGTTTCATAGCTTCTTTTTATGTGTAACCACTGACTTTAATTAGCATTTCTTTCTTAAGTGTAGATGGGCAGATATTTAATGCATCAAGAGCAACTTATCAGTGGCTATACTACAGAAAGAAAGGAACCACTCTCTCGACAGCTCCTAACTACAAATATCTCTTTTTAGAGAAATAAACAACCTGACCCATGAAGATACCTCCACATGATCTGCTGAACTGCTGGTCAGGGAGGGACCAAAGGCATCCAAAACATTATAAGCTTTTGACATTGTTCCTGTTTGCCTACTATAACCTGATGATAAGGCCTAATGTTGATAATATCACATTATTTGATCACAGGATGTGGAGAAATCAAGCTGGAACTGACCTGGAAGCTTTCTTCATGCTGGCTATAGTTCACATCATACCAGAAAGTGTATGCAGCTGTTGGGAGGGAAAGTCATCAATAGTCTTACTCACTTGTGAATTCTAATAGCCACAGTAAAAACCACCCTGGCAAAAGGCACCCATTTGTGCAATAGTGGCAAGAATGTTGAGGAGCTAGCCAACAGCTTCGGATTAGATGATGGCCTGCACTTCAGAAGAGAACCCAAACATGGTAAAGTAAACCTAGTTAGGAAACAGTTCTTTATGCACTAGAGAAAGCAAACTATCATTGTTTGGTTATATGGGCATGACATCAAACTCCTTTTATTTATTTATTTTTTATTATTTATTCAGTTGTGCGTGTGTGCCTGTGTGCACGTGTGTGTATGTGTGTGTGTGTGTGTAGAACCACGGATGAATTCCGGAACCATCATGGACCGCCTCCACCTCCTCCTTGTTTACTCTGCCCCGGGATTCACAGGCTCCACCCACCAGGACCAGAAACACAGGCCGCCCCCACTTCCACCTGGCGTCTATACGTGGGGTCTAGGATCCGAACTCAGGACCTTCCGCCTGCATGGCAGAGGCTTAACCCCTGAGCCATCTCTCCAGCCCCTAACTCCTTTTAAATTCTTATCTTTGTTCCTTTAGATCAGCCTCACTCTTCAACCAAATAGTTTACTTCTATAAAGAAAAAGCGGATCAAAACTTTTTTGCCAAGTGCCGAAAATAAACGATTGTGAGAGTTTGACCCTAAACAGAACAGGACTTCTATATTGCCCTTGAAGCTCCTTCCTTAAAGGAAAAAACTCAGAATAGGAGCAGAAAGAATGCAGTAGTCAGAGAGAGGAAATAGAACCAAGAGATGACTTCTGGAAATGAAGGCAGGACATTATGTCCATGAAATCACTGCATCTAAGTCTGCCTGCAGCAGGTCTGTGCGAGATTAGTCCTATCACTATTTCATCCTGGAAGTTGGAATGCATCCTCAAGCACTGTCCCTCCTTGAGTCACTATTGTTGGTTAATGCTGGCTATAGGAAGAGAAACAAACCATTTTCTTCTGTGATGCACCAGCAAGTGCTCAAAAACATGTAGTATAAGCAAGTTTTATTAAAGCCAGTGGGTGAGACACATACAAAAATATAAAGGTTAAATGGATACTGCTTGGGAATAAGAAGAATTTCAGTGGTAGAAGGGGAATGGAATTGAGTTAATATGTGCTGAAAATAATTTTAATTCATTGTATATGTGTATGCCAACCTCAAAGATTTTCATAAGTCATTTTACAATGATTTTCTGTTGGCATTAAATACCATTTCATAGCAGGGAATATGTAACTGGTACTGTAAATTTAGCCAATACCAATGGAAGGGGAGACCACAGAGCATAGGTGTGAACAAACTTCTTAGTGTTATATATAAATCTAGGCTGTCTACCCAAGAGTTCAAAATGCAACAGTGTCTACTTCCACTAGATCTCACTATAGGAGGATTTCAAGATATAAGGCCACCTTGAGAAACTATTTGTAAATGACAGTCAAGAGGAGAAGAGAGAGGACACTTCTCAACTCTATGGTCTGCAAACTGATGAGTCTTTAATACCTCAGCAGGTGCCCAGACACTTGCCAACGCAGATGGCCTAGATGGACCTTAGGGACTACACATGCAGGAGAACTTGGGACAGGGAAGGAGAATGGGAAAGTGGTGGGGCTGGTTAGCAGAGGTTGAAAATACATAAATTCATTGTATTTATATACAAAAGCTTCAAAGAATAAAAAAGTCATTGAAAAAAAACTTGTTTAACCTTTGATACTAGTTTTTAATGAAAAATTGCAATCAATGAGTTAATACAAATTATGGCAAAACATTTCCAAAATGCTTATGCTACATTAATAAAAAAAAAACAGTTTCTACAACAAAAGAAAGTTAATCATTCCTTCCAACACATAGAGCATGCTGTTCTGCTCCAGAGCACTGTAAGATAGAATAAGAATAGAGATCAGAATGAAAATGTTTGGGAAGTAGTTACCAGGAAATTTTGTAAGAAATGGGGTGAAATATAATGGAAAAGATTCTTATGAGAATCACAAAAGCTGTTTTCAAATATTTGAAGCTTCTTTCAATGACCAGAATAATAACACATTGTCTGAAACTCAGGGAACAAGGACAGAAAATATAAAAGAAAAAAGGAAAGATTACTTCATTTCACCATTCCAGATGATACTCAGACTAAGAGATTAGAGCGACCTGAGTTCTTCCTCTGCCTGCACAAGTCTTTCTGCCCACCTACACTGCCAGAAGCTGCTTCCACCCAGAGTGAGCTCAATGAGGACAAAGATCGAAGAGATTAGACTTTTTCCATGTGAATAAACAGCTATTAGGAAATGGCACACTTCAGGTTAACAAAGACGTGCTCGCCTTTTATAGGACCTTGCCTATAAAACTACAGTCTGAAGACAAAAGGTGGTAACATTAGTAGAAAACATTGGCTAAACACAAAGTACGTGCAACACAGGATTCCGAATGCCCTACCTGAGCTGTGCATGTGCTAAGCATTGTTTTCTATTCTGTAGATTAAGAAATGAATATTGGGAAATGTTACAAAAAAGAAAGGTGATTGCTGGTTGCAAAGCTAGTAAGTAATAAATGAGAATTTCATTTCATTTCAGGGATTGTGATTTTCATGTCCATATTCTTTCTTTCTCGACTTTGTTTTATGTTGGCACTGAGAGAAGAAAACACAGAATATGCTACTAGCATAGGCAGAAAAAAGAATGTCAGTTTTGGGATCTAGAGAATAGGTTCTTAATTTGTTCTCTTATGATGACTTTAAAGTTCAAGAAAATGACCTCGAGACTCTTTCATCTATTATTTCTTCCAGGAGCAGTGCATAGAATCTATGTATAAAGCACCATTCATTAGCATACTTTTACATTTAGCTAGAAAGTAGATTTCTCAGACAGTTAGATATCTCCATTACTCCACATTTCTTCCCTCTGCATATCTCCCATAATAAGCTGTGCTATCCTTGAGTGTTCAATGTGATCTAGAACCTGAGTCATTCAAATTATGAGGACAAAGATTGAAGAGATTAGACTCTTTCCATGTGAATAAACAGCTATTAGGAAATGGCACACTTCAGGTTAACAAAGACGTGCTCGCTAAATGTAGAGGAATAGGACCTTGCCTATAAAACTACAGTCTGAAGTCAAAAGGTGGTAACATTAGTAGAAAACATTGGCTAAACACAAAGTACGTGCAACACACGATTCTGAATGCCCTACCTGATCTGTGCATGTGCTAAGCATTGTTTTCTATTCTGTAGATTAAGAAATGAATATTGGGAAACAGGCTTCTAAATAGAAACATCAATTATACTCAAATTTCTCAACTGTCTAGCTTGACTTTCCCCCCTGATAATTAGAATACCTCTCTATTAAATTATACAAAAATAGCAAAATTTCCTACAGTCCTTTTCTCAACAGGAAGAAAACATAACAAATTCCTAACACTAAGATTAGAAAAATATCACAAGGAAAGGAGAATTTCAAAAATTTAAAAAATTATCCTTTTTGTCATTTTTGCTAACTTATATAGTGATTTCTCTTGAAAAAATTGCATCTTTAAGAAGGACAAATAGCTGAAATTAATTTTTATGAAAGTAGTCACTAAATGATTTATATTCTATACTCTCATTATCTAACCCTATCTTTATTTGTTTTGGTGGTTCTGATGAAATAGTTTTCCATTTCAACTATTTGACCAGTAGCCCTTGACAACAGAGCTGTGAATGGTAGTCTCACACAACTTCCATATTCTGTGTGTGTTTCAGATTCATTTCAATGCAGCTTGTTCTTTGTATAGAAGAGATTTGTGGTAAAGTATATTCGGGCTCAGGATATATTCAAGTCTGCTGATTCAGCTTCTCTTCCTCCAGTCTACTGCTGTAAACATTGGAATTTAGGCTATTCCTTAAACACTATAGACACTTCACGGGACCTGCACTGTTTGTAGACACTAGAAAGTCCAGAGCTCAGAGGCTGGACTATATTTTTCTGTACTTGTGGGACCTTGTTCCCAGACCAACCCAAATCGCTCCCATACTAAGGCTGGTCAGCCTTGCTTTGGGAGAGCTAAGACTGGTCAGAGGGCACAGTCTTCCTATTGGATTGCTGGATTCTCCCGCCTCTTCGGATGCTATTTTTATTGTTCACTTGTAGTGATGTGTGTGTGTGTGTGTGTGTGTGTGTGTGTGTGTGTGTGTGTGAATTTGATGGTTTCAGGTTGAGCCTCGAGCATGTCTTTGAAGAAGTTATGGCTAAGGCAAACTCTAATCCAACTTGCAAGGAATTCTTCAATGAGAGAGGGGGAGAGACATCACAGGGCAAATAGGACCTTTTTTTTTTGCCAGATGGGTAAATTGGAGGGAGCTGGTTAAGTAAGTGGGGCATAGTTGACTAGACTTGCTCTCTGGCAAGGGAACATTTTCCTTCTCTCTTCAGTCCTGTGGATATAGTTGGCCAGTTCCCTCCGCCCCTGGTGTTGGTGTGAACTTTTCTATTAAATCGGAATATGAACTGTAACATGATAATTATAAGACAAAAAAAATTTAAAAAAACCTTTTTATTGCTTAAAAAAGAGGTGTTAGAAATAAAAAAATAGATAATAAAAGTGAAAAACATAACTAAGGTAAAAATTATTAAAAAAACCTTTCAGACAAAAAAATACATTATTTGGGGTGAAAAACTATTGAAACTAAGTATTTTTGAAACTACCTTGGCTAGGCAAGATAGATGCATGTATGTCAGAGAATGAACTCTTGCTTATGTAGAATATCTTGAGATTAAGAAAGTGGAGAAAGTGGGTATTAAAAAAAAGAAAGGGTGGATTGGTCATGCCACAGACAAGGAATGGAAAAGTTTATTGATTACCTAGTTATATGACAGTCACCAGACTAGTGCTCTTGGAAAGGAGAAGCTGGTCTGAACGTGAAGTGAAACTTTTTATCCCTAAGGATGTGAGCAGGGAGAAGGAGAGTGTGAGGTGACCTACGCCTGAGTGCCAAGAATCTCTGTCTTGAACATGGGAGATGGGGATCCTATCATTGGGCTATTTTTATGTTCTTACTTTAAAAAATGTTCTGAGGGCCGCACGCAGGGCCCCAGACCAACCAAGCACATTGCTAGTGGGCGCGGACGGCGGGGCCCGTCGCGGTGGAGGCCTCGTTCCGGCCGAGTTCTGCGATTTAGCCCCCACGTTCTCGCTTGGCCCGGTCGCCCTGCTGATAGACCCCGGCAGTAGCACCTAGGAGCATCTTCCGATCCGTGCGGCGGGAAGCAGAGAGGACCCAAACATCCCGAGAGAGGAGTGAATGTCATCACTTTTCTAGAACTCATTCGATTACTTGGCAGCGTAGTAGATATCTTGAAAAATTCCCAGAGTGGAAACGCTCTGACTGCATATGCCATGTTTAAGATTGCAACACCTGCCCGCTACACTCTGACCTTGGATGAACATCTTTTACTGTAAAGTATTTACGCAATGGTGGCTACATGTCAACCCCACCATCTGTCAAGGAATATTTGCAGGACAGAATGGAAGAAACCAAGGAGCTCATCACAGAGAAAATGGAAGAGACAAAGGATAGAATCACTGAAAAATTACAAGAAACCAAAGAAAAAGTTTCTTTTAAGAAAAAAGTGGAGTAGGTGTGCCTTATATAACAAGTTACAGAAAATTCCTGAACTTTAACCCTCTGTAGACTTTGGGCAAAAAACATGTTTCTGATTATTATTATTTTTTGTTACTTGCCTCTGAGGGTTAAAGAAGATACCTTTTTAACATTAAATATTGTAGGAAAATCAGTGTTTTTTTAAAAGCAAGAAATGAACTCAGCATAAGAATTTCATATTAGTCACAGCAATAAGAGCCACGAAGATTTCCTATATTAAAATATAGTGTTACATGGAATTTTTTTCTCCTAAAGCCTTTACATTGGGCATATCATCTCTCAGAACCTAAGACTACAACTTGCTTCCTGAGTGGGTATCTTTTACTTAGTTCATTTGAGTTTTGTCACCATTCAGTTTCATATTCAGAGTATATTTATCTAGTTTCAGCAAATGAGATGCTTATGTATGCTATGAAAGTCTCTGAAAATTTGAGAAGCTGTGTTATTATTTGGCATCAGGAATCATAAAAATGCTTTTGCCAGTAGATTGTCATCCTGGTTGTTAAGGAAAACTACAGCTTAAAGGAGAACCCTGTAATATGTTGAGCCTGGAATACTAATAATAACAGTCAACAAAATAATGTATGTCAACTTAATAAAATGTGCAATATTTATGGGTTTTTTAAAACTATGATAAACCCATATTTTATTTACAGCAGACCTTATATTTCTGTGAGTCTTGAAGAAAACAAAGCAGCTCTATTTGATGTGCATGCCCATACTTGTGCAAGATGTGTTGATGGTATGAAGGAATTATAGCTGAGATTTAACCTTTGTAAAATTGGTAGAACAATTAATAATTGAAACAAAAATAAATTAGGGTAGTAGATTTGGTCTATTGAAGAATAACAGCAAACCTAACCTCTTAAAGTACCTCATCATTACTGATATATCTTTTGTGTAAAACAAGAGTGCTATTTAGATTTCACCAAAGGAAAAGAATACTTGTATTCAGATTATCTTTGTCCCTGTAATGGAAATAATAAAACCATGCCAGCAAAAAAAAAAATTCTGATATTTGAGGATTCAGCCAAGAATCAGATATCTACTGCTGATATTTCAAGATCAAGGGAACACAGCTGGGGAAGTCTCACATCAGGGTTTCTAAAATGCAAGCAAATAAAGCCACAAACTACTTTTGAGAATACTTACAGAAAAGGCATAGATAACACAAACTCATGAGCCTCCATTATTTCCACTATTAGATCTGGGCAGTCATGGCAGTAGGATTGGCATAGCAAGATCTCAGTTTCCATTAAGACCAATGTTTGGAGAAACAGGGGTGGGTTGTTGCCTATGCAAAGATAGTTTCATAATACAGAATTTTTGGCTGTCAGGCCCAAGAGGCAGCTAAGGAGTAGTTATATGTGGCCAGATGAAGGTAGGAATTCTAGAAGATTCTAAATATAAAGGTACAGGAAAGAACAGATGATCAAAGAAGACTACTGTGAGTAGTGAGCAGAACAATAGTTATAATATAAATAATGGTAAACTGAACTTATGACTGGATTGCTAAACGACTTACCTATTATTCTACAATATGTTGTTGGACTTTGAATGGAGAAAATGCCAAAGACTCTTCACCAACCATTACCGATAGCTTATTAGATGACCTGCATGTTTCCAGTAAACAGAGAGACTTGATTCCTTAGAATAGTCTGGGATGATCTAGATCAATACAATGGTTAATAAATTCATCTTCACTTTTCAGAAACTACATAGATATATCTGTCAACCAATGATTAAGTGAGAGCACATTTCAAGTTCATTGCTGTGCCCCAGAAGTTTACTAGAAGAGGCAGCTCATTCTGTGTGTTCGAAAGTAGCCACTGAAGGCATCACTCTTAAAGAAAGACAAATAAGGGAAGAATCTAGAGAATTGTCACTTCTTATAACAAGACTTTAGAACATAGGATGAATGGAATGAAAGTGAGGCTGTATCCTGAGTAAGACATTACTTGGCTTTAAAAATAATAAAGGGATTCTTTGAAGTTATAAACAGTATGGATGACTTTGGAAATTTAGAAGTTTTTTATCTTTTTTTATTAATATGAAATGTTTTTGTTACTACTGTATTTTTAGTATTTCTCTATTTTATTTATTTTCTTAAGAGACATATAAGGGAGGGGGACATAAAGAGATTGAGAGGAGAGCAAGGGGGCAATATCAACATGTGTGTCATGCCATGGTATGTAGGTAGAGGTCATAGGACAAATTCCTGAAGTCTTTTCTCTCCTTCCCCATATGGACCTCCATGTGTGTCATACACAGAGAGGATAAAGTTTTATTTATCAATAGAAAACAGTGGCAACAGGCACAGGTCCAAAAGATAAGAAAAACACCAATTCTAAGGCATTTATAACTAAGAATGTATTATTTTTTTTCTTTCCAAGTATGTACATATGGAGGGAAGCATGTATGTATGTTGTTTGCATGTGGGTATGTGGTTGCAACGCAGGAGTGAACTTTTTAAATGTGCATGTGTGTGGAGACTCAAGTGTGATATAGCAAGTCATCCTTGATCATCATTATTTTGGGGAACCTGGATTCCTAATTAAACCTACAGTATGCCATTAAGGCTAACAGTGTGGTAAGTGAACTTACTCTAGGGTTCCCCAGGTTTTGCCCTTTTCTAGAATTACAAACAGGCTACCACATCCAATGAGAATTTTTACATGGAATCTGGGAATCCAAACACAGGTCCTTTTGCTTTCTAGGCAAGCACTTTAACCATTGAGCCATCTCCCTAGGCCAGAATGCATGATTCATGAAGCAATTTTTTTCACTCCTGGAGATTTTTCTCATGGTAATAGTGTCTGTGACAGAATGTTCAGAATAGATTCAAGAGAAAGTTTATAAATCCATAACTAACCAGTCAACATTGTTGTGGTAGGAGACTAAATATGTGACGAAGCAAATAATAAATAGTTTATCATAGTTCCATTTTCTCCACCTGATTTTCTTTCTTACTCTTTCCCCAACCAATAACTTCTAAGATATTGCTCTGTTTTATACATATTTGCCTATGGTGAAACACATCTCCCCTCCAAATCTCATTTAATTTCTCTGAGAAATATTTCTTAACTTTACAATTGATAAAATCACCATAAAGTAAGATGGCACATGGCTTGGAGGTGAGTGTGGGTAGTAAGAGATATATTATAAATCATGGTAACAATGTTACTTACCAATAATTTAATTGAAAAGATTAACTGATAATTTACTGTCATAAATTTTATATAAGTGTATATAATACAGAATCCATAAAATATCTGTGCTCCCCATATGAGATCATAAATGGCAAAGCATTCCAAATGAGATCATCTATGAGAAAGCATAGTATATATAAGCATTAATTTATCTTGGTGTTTTATGTTTTATCCTGTAGAGAAATGCCTGCTGTTCCTGTCATTCTATCTACTATAGATTCCTGATCCTGACTATGATGTACATGGAGTTTGATCAAGGGTTTCAAGTGGCAAATGGTTCACAGGAAAAAAAAAAGATGAAACCAAGCTGTAATGTTTACAGACTGATGAGGATAATAAAAAATGTTCCCAATCAACTCCTTGGAGCTTGCCATCTTTGCCCCTGGCAAGCATGCAAACATTTAAAAAGTATCTAATGAGAGCAAGTAATTGCACACACTCTGCACACTGTTCAATTGTTCTCTGATGTACCCTGGATGTGCTGACACCAGCTCTCTCTCATCCATGCCCCTTCAGGCCAGGAACCTCACACGGCCCCCTCAAGAGGAAGCGCACTGTGCTTTCAATTTGGTAAATGTGAACAAAGACTGTAATCTTGGAAGAAGTATAAAGTATCCCTCCAGTGGTAAATCCATGGCACTGGAAAGAAAATCCTGACCCCAAACAAGCTTTCGGTTGTTTCTTCTTTATGAAAATCAGATCAGCCATGAAAAAAATTTTAGGGCAGAACGCTGACAAATCAGAATATTTTAGGTCATCTAACTTCCTCCTGAACCTATCTTTCTCTAACCCAGAGCATTTATGCGTTGAATTCTATATTTTCTTAAATTTCATTTTTAAGTATCATTTCATTCATTAGATTGAGTCAGTGGATTAAATATAGCAAAATGACTCATTAAAATCTCAGCATCAGAGTAAGGCAGAGTACTGACCATCTTATTTAATGCATCTAGGCAAATCTGTGAGATAAAGCTACTCTATATCCTGTTTTGCATTTGAGGAACTAAGTCTCCAGCACATTATGCTACTTGCCCAAAATTACCACCAATAAGCTACTGAGTGATAGGTCGATCTTTTTTGTTTTGAATCTCAAGTTTGAGGCAAAATTGGCCTTATACTCAACAGTGTTCTGACTCAGCCTTTGGGATGCAGGGATTATAAGAGTTTACCATCATACCTGATTATGAGTTAAGTCTTGTGTTAAAGTTTCTAGGACTTTTCCTATGCATTTAGACAATTTGCCCCTACAGGTTGGGTCTATGGAAGCATCGAGGGATGGTCCGAGAGAGCTGGAGAGGAACATGAATGTCTTCCAAAGTTAAGGATGTCAGGAGAAAGGGCATGAGATGTCAGGGTGATCAAGAAAAACTGTAAATTATAATTAAAAATTGAAACATATATGCTGAAAACCACAAAGGAAACAGAAATATTAGACTTTTTTGGAAGATTTCTGCTTCTGTGGGAAAAAAAAAAAAGTTGCTGACAAAAGCAACTTAAAGGAGAAAACAGTTTGTCATGGTTCACGGATCCAAAAGGAAGTCATGGCTTCAGGTAGTTGGTCACATCACAATGACAGTCAAGAAGTTAAAAATGGTACATGTATGTGCCCAGCTTAGGCTCTCCATTTTATACAGTCCAGGATTCCATCCCAGGGAATGGCCCCATCCATAGTGGATGAGTCCTCCTACCTTGTTGCAGTTGCTCTGCAGGATTGCTAATGAATTTATGACCGACAGACTTAAAGTAACAAGGGATTTTATTTTGGCTTATGAATGTCCAGTTACAGTTCCTTGTTTAGCTTGGAAGAAGAACCTACACCGACAACAAGGGCCGAGGAAACTGGCTACAACATATCCCCAAGACTGCTGAGAGAAGGATGATCCTCACTTGCTAGACCAGAAGCAGAGAAACTCAACCAGTTCCTTCCATCATATTTACCTGTCCAGGGGCTAATCCCACCCACCAAGGACTGAGTATTCCACATCAATTAAGCAAGCTTCTGCAGGTTTGCTCATGGTTTAATTCAACTAATAATTTCTCACAACCGTGCCCAGAGTCAGAGTTTTCAGTTGACAAATTGACATTGATAACTAACTATAACACATCTCAACCCAATCAAAATAATCCCCAACAAGCATGTTAAGAGGCCTGTCATGGTTTGAAATGTGTCCCCCACAGTCTCATGTGTTTGGCAAGGTCATGGCACCTTGAGAGATGGAGCCTTGCTGGAGGAAGGCAGTCACCAGGGGTGGGCCTTGAGGTGGATCAGTCCCACCCTACCTCCAGGAGAAGTCTGCCTTTGCTGCAAGTAGTCTTGCAGTTCTCCGCTTCCAAGATGTCTGCAGTGATTTAGCCTCCTCCAGCTTTGACCAGCCATGCTGCCTCAGCTATGAGAGACGGTATCTCCCCTCTGGAACCGTAAGCTGAATAAATCTCCCTTTCTCCCTTAAGTTGATTGACTTTGAGTGCTCTCTCACAGTAATAGTTAAGAGTTACCATTACAAGGCCTCTTCTCAGGTAATTCCAGATTTCATCATATTGACAATTTAGATTAATCATTGCAATCACTGTCAGATTTTTGTTGGATGAACTAGAATGGGCACTTGGAATAGGAAGAAAGAAAAGTGGTAAAAATCAGATTAGAAGCAGTGGTGTGAGATGGAGAGCAGGAAAGGCATAAAGGGAGGAGTGCTGTAGAGAGCACAAAGTATTACAAGTATAAGGAAGACATGAAAATCTGTGTGTGTATGTATGTGTGTCTATGTGTGTTGTATATGTGTGTACTTTTGCGTGTGTGTAGTGTATGTGGTGTATACCTATGACACAGTAGAGCCTTGCGAATGGTCAATGATTTAAAAGCTGTTGTGGGTATCTAACAATAACTCAGGGTAACTCTAAGATGCCTGTTTTGCCTACAGGGTATTATTACTGTCTGGAATATTATATGGTCCTTTAGAACCTTATAAAAGAGATGAGAGAAATGAGATGTAATATCTTGCCATTAAGACTAAGAAAAGAGGCCTCTAGATACAGTGGGAAAATCAGTTTGCCTAGAAGAGACACATTGGAATAATATTTAGAATATGGTATAATTAGCAATGCTGTGACATTAGAGTGAGCACAGTCGTCAGGAACATGGTTCCACAAGCAGACCTTCAGGATTGAATCAAAATTCCCTGTGTTCTTTCACATGACTGTGAAAGTTTCAGGAATGTACAGATTTGCTTTAAAAATGAACTATAATTACAATATTGCAGGGAGAAATAAGAATAGATGTCATTAAAGCTGTTTAATCATGTGTATAGAACATCCTTATCTTTTAGGAAAATGGCAATGTGTGTGTGTGTGTTCATATACATATGGAAGGATCTTAAGCAGCACCAAGAAGAATTTAAAAGATATGATTAAAAAAAAAGCTCATTCAACAAATGGTGCTGGCAAAACTAGATCTCCACATGCAGAAGATTAAATCTGGACCTATACTTGTCACCATGTACAAGACTTAATTCCAAATGGGTCAAGGACCTTGATATAAGGCCAGAGACTATAAAAACCATAGTTGAAAGGATAGGGAACTCCCTCGAGCTGATTGGGCTAGCCCAACACTTCCTAAACAGACATCCAATGGCACAGTCGCTGCTACCAACTCTCAACAGTTGGGATCTTGTGAAATTAAAGAGCTTCTGTTCAGACAAAGAGATTGTAACACGAGCTCAAAAGCAACCCACAGAATGGGAGAAAATCTTCACTAACCACACATCTGATAGAGCTCTACTGTCCAGAGTGCACAAAGAACTTAGAAAACTAAATACCAAGGAAAACAATGGCCCAATTAAAAAATGGGCCCTGGAACTTAAAAGAGATTTTACCAGGGATGAAATTAAAATGTCTAATAAATATCTTAAAAAATGCTCCACTTCCTTAGCCATAAGGGAAATGCAAATCAAAACTTCCCTGAGATATCATCTCACCCCGGTCAGGATGGCAAAAAACCACATTACAAACAACAACAAATGCTGGAGAGGATGTGGAGAGAGGGGAACTCTCCTACATTGCTGGTGGGAGTGCAGGCTCATACAGCCACTCTGGCTAGCCGTGTGGAGATTCTTAAAGAAATTAAAGATTGAAATGCCATATGACCCTGCGATTCCACTTTTGGGTATAACCTCCCATACAGCAGAGGTTCACCTCGATAGCACAAGCACGACCATGTTCATAGCAGCACTGTTTACAATAGCAAAGACATGGAATCAACCCAAACGTCCAACAGTTGATGAGTGGATAAGGAAAAGGTGGTACATCTATACAATGGAGTACTACTCAGCCATCAAAAATGATGAATTACTGGAATTTGCCGGGAAATGGATGTCATTAGTAACAATTATATTAAGTTAAGTATCCCAGACCCAGAAAATTAAGCGCCATATGTACTCCCTAATAGGTGGCTCCTAATACCAAACCCACCCAGCCCATCTTGAGACACTCATAGGTAAATCTATGTATTACCTACAGTAATTGCAAGGATTATGAACAGGAGGGGTGGGGTGGAGGGCCACACCAGAAACAAGGAGAGAAGTGACCATGTTACAGTAGAGAAAATAGGCCTCCATCAAGGACTGCAAGAAAGTAATGTGACACCTAGTTAAGTTCACAGACATTCGTTCCTATTATTTACAACTAAGGGGGTATGAACTCACCAGAAGGGGAGGGCATATAGTCCGGCAGATTAAAAAGTAACCATTTTGCAAATGGGTGATTGACCCCTCCCATTGCCAAATGCCATATGACCCTGTGATTCCACTTTTGGGTATAAGTATTACATCTACCCTTGAATGTGCTCTTATGATAAGACTCCAGTTTAACAGCTTTCTGTCTCTGGCCAGAGGGTGACATACAGTGCCCATCACGATAGAGTTCAGGACATTGCAGGAGCAATAAAACTGCAAAAGAAAATCAACAAACCACTATCCAGAACTTCAGAGACTCTATATTAACCACCTAGAACTAGGCCAGACTAATCTCTCCCCATCCTGAAGCTCAGGGACATTTGCAGAAGAGGGGGCGGTAAGAGTGTAAGTGCAAAAGGATGGGAGGAGCAATGATTTGCAAGATACTCCACACAAGTTAGGGCCGAAGCAATCATAATTGGACATTGCATGCCCGGCGCAATGTCCAACACACTATTGACCTCACAAAGTCTAGCATCTGCTAAAGGCACCAAGATCCTTGGAGGCAAAGGATTGGCAGCCACAGTAGTGTTCCTATGCTTAAGGGGAACACAGGAAAGGGTTCTGGGAAATGCCACTAGGTCCTTGTACGTCATCGGAGAGGAGGGCCCAGAGGAGAGTCAGGCATGCACAAGAAAGGACTCTGGGATTTGGGGTGGGAGGCACAGGGGGATGGGGCGGAAGGGGTGAGGGGAGGGGGAGCAAGGGGGTTCGGGGGGAGGAGGAGGGAGGGAGGGAACTGGTGTACCTATTAAGTTTGTTTGAGCTGAAATAATAATAAAAATGTATTATAAAAAAGAGCTCATTAAATATTTTAATTCAAAACATAGATCTTTTAAAGAAACGTTTGCCAGTCCTTTTAAAACTATCTTTATTTATCTGTTTAATACATGGAAAAAGAGAAGGCAAGCACATGCCTGTCAGGAGTCATGGGTGGAGGTAGAACACAACTTTCTCAAGTCAGCTTCTCCTTCACCATGTGGACCTCCTGGGGATTAAACTCAAGTCACCAGATTTAGAAACAGGCCCTGATCCACTGAGCTATCTCACTGTTCTTCACATTAATCAGGGTATTCAACCAATTTTGTCTACTTTTGCTTATTTTATTTTGTTTTGCTTTGTTTCTTGAAATAATGTAGCACACTATCACCCAGACAGACTTACAACTTACTGTGTAGATCTGATTGGCCTTGAATACATATAACAATCCTCCTGCGTAAGCCTTGTGTGTTGGGATTGCAGGTAGAAATGTGCACACCCAGGCTAATCTTGTTTCTTTTAGGCAGTAAAGGTGAAATACAGAAAGTTCAAGGGCTCCACACAGGTCTAAGTCAATCAAGCCAGAGAGCAGTGGAGCAGTTTCCAACTGAATAAGATTAATATTTCACATGATACTAGATAATTGTCCATTTAAAGAAAAATGAAGGATTGGGGCAGGAGCTCAGTGATAGGGTGCTAGTCTTTTACCCTAAGGACTACTGGTTTTAATCCTATTAGGGTTGCCAAGTTGAAAAAAAAAGATCTGACAAATTTCCTTAAATAAAAATCATGGGAAAAAACTTTATAGCTACTTGCACCTCGTTTTTAATCATTCATTTAGTAAAAATAATGTATGTTGATTTGCTTTCAGAATGTAAGCTCTCTGAAACAGGATGTGTAGCTTTTCCAAAATCAACTCCTCTCCATACCAAACAGTGCACAGTAGGACAACAAACATGTAATAACCAGCATTTATTTGTCTGCCTGAAGAGAATGAAGAGGTACCATCTGGTGAAAAATCACACGCTGGCAAACTTCAGTCTTTCTATATCCTGTCTCTGCAGTCTTAATTTCCCATGAGATATTCTTTCAAATTGTCATTGTGGCTAAGAAACAGATAGAAGGTATACCAAGGTCAAAATCTAAACACATGGGAAGAAGCAACCGACAATTGTTCTCTTTCATAATTGCCACCCTCCATGCCCAACACCTACTGAAACATTCCATTAGTTCATAGTAAATCATATTAGAAGGTCTATAGGATATAGAATAAAACTCCAGAATTCATACCACAGTAAAGCTAGAAGCCTAAACACATATGCAAATAGCTGTGTCTTCGCATGATATGCGAAGAAAGCCTGCCTTCTTCAGGATTCAAGCACAGCTTCTAAATGAAGGCCAAGTATGAAGCAATGCTATTTGCAAATGCTGTTTTAGAGTTCAGCATTAAACTGATTTTTTTTCTCTTTCATGTTTTTCTCCATTTCATGTGTCACCAATGAGGCTAAATCTCATTTTTTCTCTCATTGAATTTATGTAGTTCTTTCTAAGTTAGAAAAATGAATGATGGATATACTTGAATTTTGATGGGTCAGATGTGATACCATGTTTCTTAATCAACAAGAATCTGTGTCTTACTATTTGGACAGAAAAATGAAGCAATGCAGGAAAATCGTTTTCAAGAAATTCTAACAGGAGATCTTATGAAATGACCTCTTAACAAAATGTATTTTTAGATATTTCAAACAATAAAAAAAACTGTGAGACTATAAGAATGGCAACTCCTGCTTTATTTGCTTGAAGTACCATTGGTCATCCTTCATCCTGAGGAAATGCCTATCTTTCATGGTGAGGTATTTCTTGGCAGCAGTAGATTAAAGTGTGATTTTTAATCTATGTTGCAGGTCTGTACTTCTTGACTGCAGAGTTCAGTCCATTGGTGTTTAAACTTTTTATTGAAAAATGTTTACTGATTTCTGTCATTTTGAAAAATTTGCAGAACAATAAGTTATTGTCCTTGTCTTATTTTTTTCTTTGTGTGACTATCCTCTTCCTCAGTCTCAAATATTCTTTCTGGTAGTCCTGGTTTTGTAGTCATGTAGACCTTTGACCTTTTTTAATGGAAAGTTATTCTTTACCCTTCAGTTGTGACTGGCAGTTTTGCAGGAATCCAAATAAGATATAACTCAGGGAGTTGAGATTGATCAGGTGGGCAAAGTACTTGCCATATAAAATGAGACTCCCGGCACTCATATGAAAAATCTGGTCTGGGTGCATGCCTCTATAACCTTGGCTGTATAATCAAGGCTGTAGAGACAATAGGATCCCCAAGAGCTAGCCAACCAGGTAATGTAGTCAATCAGCAAGGTTCAGTGAGAGATTCTGTTTCAAAAAAATATGGAGATCTACAGAGGAAGATGTCTAACTTCTGGCATCCACAAATGCAGTCATGGGCATACGCACCCACACTCACTCATACACCATACATATTGCACACACATACACACACATATACATTCACGGTATGTGCAAATGAAAAATAAGAAGTGTATAAATTTTAAGACACTTGTTTGAAAATAAAACATTTATCTTTAAAAGTATGCTACTGACATTAATTTCGTTGAGACAAAGAGGCCAAAATTTACATAGATTACTTTATCTCACAAATTACCCTGGACTTGAATGTAGATGTGTACGTTACAAAAAAGATATTGCTTATAAATTTCATTTCTTTGCTAAGCAAAGGTAAGTTTACAAATGTAGGACAAATGTCACTGGAGAAGTCTGGAAAGATCTTTTCAACCGGATTACAAATAATAACACAAGAACCCATCTGCCTGTATTTTGTAGTGAAGAATGCTGTGATTATTTGATGAGTAGGAGGCAAAGTTTGGTGGGAAGAAAGATGGAATACAGCCAGGGAAGCTGGCTGCCTCCAGCTCAATCTGAAAATGTCAAATTAAATGTGTTCTCTTCCTGAAAAATACATCCATGTGATGATGACTGATGCAAGCATATCCTTCAATGCTGAACCAAATGTGTTCCAGGACTGGAATCAGTCTATGAGGACCAGTCCTCAAGGGAGTTACAAGGTCCAGTCTCTAGTCTTTGAAGAAACCATTTGGCCATTAAATCTTTCTTTTCTTTGTGCTACATTCAATTTAATCACAGGATTACTATATTTGAAGTAGTTGTGGCTTTGGATTGGAAATAATATGAATTCTGGTTATCACCTTTATGTGGCAAACTAGGTTACTGCTGCTTCCCTCAGGCAAACACATCTGTGATTTGAGCTAATCAGGCCCTGCTTGTCACTACTATTTCACACACAAGGTTAAAGTAGCGTGCTTGGCAACAAAACCACAATCTTAAAGAAAAACAATATCCTTCTGAATTATCAGATGGATTGTTTTCATGCATGTCAATTAAGAATTTTTCATCCGAATAAGCATTTCAATCAAAGAATAGATATGGACACATGGATATATTGCTCATAAGGATCCATTAATTCTAGATTTGTATTTTATGAAACTGTAAATGATTTTATTTTAAAGTGAGAAGGCAAATTCTTTTGTGTTAGTAGCTGAAGCCAGAAATAAATATTTCCCTATAAGAAATTGCCATTTGAACAAATATTAATGTGAATCCTAAATCACTAGCATTATAAAATATTTAGTAAAGAAAATCATTTAATGTACATAGGTCAGAAAGCTAATTGGCTTGTTTTTTTAATTAAAATAAGCAGTAATTGGGGAAAGAATGTGATAATAAAAGCAAATCATCTATGAAAAAGCTCTAGAGCATTTCATCAAAACATTTTCCTTAAAATTGGCATTAGTAAGTGTTTAAAATTTTATCTTCCAAAATTATCACATATTTCTTCAATAACTGAACCACTATCTCCTTAGTTACATGCTTATTCCACTTATAATGAGAATTATACAACAGTAAGCAATTAGCATAAAATATTTAGTAGCAGCATAGCAGCATATTTATCTTTAAGGGAATAAATGAAGAGCATTTGATTTGGTGTCTTTTCTGACAAATAAAAATGTGTTCCTCACAGTCCTATAGCAAAATGTAGTCCAGTAAACATAAATACCAACCAAACAATATATCATTGTTTTCTTGTGAAAATTGGTCATGCCTAGTAATATATGTCATTAAATGCAATTAAATCATTGGGTAAATCATTATTGCATTTTAATGAGTGAGCTAAATGCCTGGGATTATGAACTCTTCTAAAGCAGTAATTATCTGAGAAAAATTAATTCTGGCATTTGGTAATTAGTAGTTGAAAAGTTGTAAATTTTACTGACAGGATACTTTGTCTGAAATGTTTTATGGAATCCCAAGTACTAGAGTTACAGATTACATTGTGTATGAAAAATTTTTTATGCAACCTGAGACTATTTTAGGTTAAGAAATTGTTTTTGAAGATTTAAAAGGCATTTCTTTTCCAGGCTGTAATAACACCAATTATATTAACAATGGCTATGGTTTTGAAGGTAAATATTCCTGATCATGACAAATTATTTAGATAACTAACTCATAATGTATATTATATGCAAGATGAAACATAAGATTCTCCTGGGAGAGGACCCACCTGCAAGGTCATTCTCCCCCTCTTTTCTCTGATTAGTGGCAAGAGGAAAATGAGTTCCTTTCCACATGGAACGTTACTAACAGTAGACTGAGAGTACTTACAAAAAATAGAGAGAGAAGAGAGGAGAGGAGAGGAAGAGAGGAGGAGAGAAAGAGAAGAAGAGACGCAGAAGGAGGAAAGGGAAAAGGAGTGAAAAAAGAGCTAAAGAGAGGGCAAATAAGATTTGGGAGGGAAAAGAGGGCGAAACTCCTCCCCTGATATTTGCTATATGATCTTGAAAGTAACATTTTGCATATTAATAACTTTAGCCATGGTCTTTCTGTCAGAGCAAGTCCATAATTGCAACCACACTCTGATTTTTTTTGGGGGGGAGTCATCACTCAATATCTCCAACACTATAATGTCAAGTCATTAGGTAAAATTTTTAAACATGTCTAAAACAGATGTCAATTTCGCCCGTGGTTCTACACACACATACACATAATTGATTTTTTTCATAGAATGCCATGAATGTCATAGAATGACAAGGAAACCCTTATGAAAATTTCTAGATAAAAGAAAACTAGAAGGTGAACATAAGAGACCATGTCTGTAATCCCAGGACTTGGAGAGCTGAGGTAAGGCATGCAGGAGTTCAATTCTACCTTGAAGTGCTAGAAAGTTTTATACCAATATGGAATTTATGAGACCCCCCGTATCAAAATGTAAAAGAAGAAATGAGGAGGGGTTGAAGAAAAGGGAGTAAAAGGAATTGGAGAGTGAAGGAGGGAGGGAGAGGGAGAAGGAAAGAAAGAAAAGGAGAGAGAGAGAGAGAGAGAGAGAGAGAAAGAGAGGAGAGAGAAACAAAGAAACAAAGAAGAATGAGAATGGAAGCTACATTTTTGATGTCAAAATTATTATTATTACTATGTAGCTTGTGATATATGCCAGAGAAAGTAAGAAACCTGTGGGAAATTTATAGCTTGTATGTATTCAGATTTTGAGGCAGCCAGCTTTAATAGAAAAATGACTTGCATGGCACAGACATAGAAGCAGGTATGCAGGGGCTGAAGAGGTAGCTCAGGGGTTAAGCCTCAGCCTTGCAGGCAGAAGGTCTTGAGTTCGGATCCTAGACCCCACGTATACACGCCAGGCGGAAGTGGGGGCGGCCTGCGTTTCTGGTCCTCGTAGGGCAGAGCCTGTGAATCCAGGGGCAGAGTAAACAAGGAGGAGGTGGAGGCGTCCATGGTGGTTCCCAAATTCGTCCGTGGTTCTACACACACATACACGCATACACGCACACACACATACACATGCACAATTGAATAAATAAAAAAAAGAAGCAGGTATGCAAGCAAGCACTAATTATCTATATCTTACTAGTTCATTAACAATCAGCTACTATCACTAGCTGAAAATCACAATTATCTTCAAATGATTGTTTGCAAACACAAACAATAAATGTTCTTAGAAATAGCTTTCAATCAATAATTATTTTTACTTAAGATAATTATTATCAATAGTTTACTGGAATTATATGTCTTGGTGTAAAACCTTTAAATGCACTAGGATTTTAAGAGAATTTGAGTTCACCAGGTGTGAAAATATCAGCCTAAATAGAGAACTCAAAATCAAATACCAAATACCCCCAAAAAGCAATAACAAAAAAGTCTCTCAAAATGTTTGGAATGGAAGCTTCTATTTTTTATTTATGTATATTTAAATACATTTCATTCTCAGGGCCAAAGAAAATAAGCCATTTGACTACGAGCAACAAATCATAGGCCTTGGCATGGGAACACAGGAGACAGTTTGGCAGCACAGTCATTTGCTTTCCTTAGACATAATCCTGCTGCTGCCCTGAGATTAGGCTGCACTTTTTCCTTTTTGATATTCTTCTCTGAACTCCACTGTCCAGTGGGGAGGAAGGGATAGCAGAGATCAAGAAATCTTGGTATGAGATAACATTTCTCTATGTATGTTCCAGAGCATATTTACTGATACTACCTTTCTGGTGATAATAGAATCTATGACTTTCTATTTGAATATCTAAAATAGTTATGACATCTTGCCTGTGGAAACCTGAAAGTATACATCTTAATGTTTCCTTAGCAGCCAAGCATTCACTGAATGTCTTACATTGAACCTGAAATTGTGCGAATCAGTGGAATAGGTAGAAACACAAATAGTTGCCATTTAAACACAATGCTTTTGGATTTGATTACATGATTATTTTCTCTCAATATTTCAGGATCCATGAAGGATATAGAGTTAATTTAAGCCTTACGCCAATAACAATTTCAGGTAGATGGGTGAAGCCTACCTCTCCATGTATCTATGGAGATAAGCAGGGAAGACCCACACTGATTGCTGCAAGATCATTCAAGGGATAGAGATGGAGTGGAATACACAAAGAAAGCTCTGGGCATGGTGGTTTGCTCATGCGTATAAGCCCAGTCATGCTCAAGAGGTTGTGTAGGATGTCAGCCACAATTTGAAGTCATCTTGGGCCATAGGGTGAGGTTCAGAACTGCTTTGGGTACAGAATAAAACACTATCTCAAAATCCCCACAGCAAAATAAGAATAAGCAAATAAAAACACAGATGGAGAAAGCTTCTGAAATTCTCCTGCCTCTATGTCTCTCAAGAAGAAAAGAGCAACCTTGTCTGACTTGGGAGATGGCTCAGTGGTTAAAGTCTTTGAGTCACAAGAAAAAGGACTTGAGTTTGAATCCCCAGATTCCCAACATAAAAAGTACTGGGAATGGTGGAGCTTTGGAAGCCCCAGAGCAAAGCAATAAATAGATAGAGCAATCTAGGATAGTTCCTGATATCGCCCTTGATCCTCCACAGGGACACACAGGTGTCCTCTTTACACATATTTACACATGCATGTATATACACACGTGTATGCACACACACACACACACACACACACACACACACACACACACATATTATCCTTGGACGTCCCCTGGCACATACACTGAAGTATTGACACGTACACACATAAATACCACACACACATCCTGGAGTCTCAACAGGCATATACACTTAAGTGTCCTCGTGTACACACAAATACACACACACACACACACACACACACACAACCCTGTCATACATACTCCTGTTGCTAAAACATTCTGCCCAAGATTCCAAGGTTCAACCCCCATGGACTAAACACTCTGAAACTGAGTCAAAATAAATCTTTCCTCTTGGAAGTTGTTTATGACAGTTTTTTTTTATTTATTCAATTGTGCGTGTGTGCACATGTGTGTATGTATGTGAGTGTGTGTGTATGTGTGTGTGTAGAACCACAGGCGAATTAGGGAACCACCATGCACCGCTTCCACCTCCTTGTTTACCCTGCCCCGGGATTCACAGGCTCCGCCCTACCAGGACCAGAAGCGCAGGCCGCCCCCGCTTCTGCCTGGCATCTATACGTGGGATCTGGGATCCGAACTCAGGACCTTCCGCCTGCAAGGCAGAGGCTTAACCCCTGAGCCACCTCTCCAGCCCCCTATGACAGGTTTTTGGTCACAGCAACCAAAGCTAACTCAAACATTTACTAATTGATGTGAATGAGATAAGACCACCTTCAGAAAAAAGAAAATTTAATTGAACTATTCTGATATCAGATATAGACAGACGAATTGAAATGTCATTCTCATCAAAAAATAAGGAAAATGAAACAATTTTTTAAAAGAAATCGCCATGAGGAAAATATCATTGCTGAAAAACAAGAGAGAATTTGAGAGCAGCAAATGGTTTGTTTTGGATGAAATACTGTTCATGTGAAAAGCAAAATTAGAAACCAATTTTTAGAACTTTTTGAATTCTACCATAAAATGCTATAATGGTACTTACTTTTCTATGTAGCCCTGGTTGGCTTTTCAACTGCCATTCTCCTACCTTAGACTTTTGACTGTAGAATTACAGGCATACACCATGACATGTTAATATTGATACATATTAACAAAAGAGAAGTTTTTTTTTTAAAAAAAAGCTTTGAGTAGAACAGACATGGTCAAGATTGTGCTTCAAACTGTTATAATTCCTCCAGAACCCACTAGCACATGTAGCTATTAAAGCTTAGACTTAAAATATTTCTTTTTTTATTGTTTAGAAATAACAGTACTTTATTTGGCTTTTTTCTAAAATATTTCTGTTGCAGTCCCCCTGCATGGTTGCTGATAAATGACCATCACACAGCTTAAGGGAACAAGGAGTTTACTTTCTTACGATAGTCCAGTTACAGTTCATAGTCCAGCTTGACAGGAGCGCACGCACCAACACCAGGGCCGAGGGAACTGGCCACTATAACGGCTGAGAGATGGAAAATCCTTACTTGCCAGACCAGCATGTCTGGCCAAGTGAACAGAAGGATGCCAACTCTCTCAACCAGCTCTCTGTGATTTATCCATGGCCTAATCCCACCCACCATGGGCTGGGTCTTCCCCAGCAGCCAAGACAATCTCCTTCAGGTTTACTCTGGGCTTAACTCAACCATCAACTCTCTACACCTGTGCCCAGAGCTCAAACCCTCAAATGTCAAGTTGACACCTGTGCTTAACTATGACAATTTCTATATTTATTATTTGTGTGCATGTGTGTGTAGTTGTGTGTATGTGTATGAGGTATGTGTGCTTATAAGTAAAAGCAAGTATATGCCACAGTATACACATATGTGAAAGTCAGACAACAATGATATGAATTCAGTTTTCTCTATCCATCTTTATCTGGATTTCAGAGATTGAGGTCAGGTTATTAAATCTGTGTGCGAAGTGCTTTTATCCTCTGAGCTACCTCTTTGCCCTTTAAGTTTAAATTTAAACTGCAATTAAAAACAGCTCTATGGTTTTGTAAGGCCCCTGTACAATGCTCAATAATACTGAAAAACTAGTAACTTACATTGGAAAGGAGAGACAAAGGAAATTTTGTTATAATAAAAAAAAATTCTGCTGGGCAGAACCATTTTTAAAGGTCAGGCCATTGTGTATTACGAAGGAGGAAACCAAATAGAGTGTTGATGTTCTGCCCAGGATAGGAGTCCTGAGCAGAGAAGATGATTTAGTTTATAAAATGCAAACTTATCCCTTGCATTCTTCAGAGTTGTCTGCAGATATCCAGGATAACGATCTTTCATTGCATGTTCTAAAATATCAAGGAGAACTAAGATTGTTATTCTTCAAGAGAAATTTTCTTTAGCAATCATGAGAAAAGAAAGAAAATGATGTGACTCACCAGATTACGACTGCCTAGACATCCTGACTTCCATGTGAAAATGGGGAAACTCCAGCAGATGGGTTGCCTGAGATTCATCTCAGGAGGGGATTTCGGGTGTCAACCATCTGCCTTCCAATTTGTATACATGGATGGTCTAGATTTATCAGTTGCTCTCTACCAGTCTCTCTATACTCAGAAAATTAGTTAAGAATTTCTACTTCTGGTGTTCTTTTATACTGAACATAAATTTTTCTGATTTTACAAATAGGGAAACTGAAGCTAAAATGAGGTAACTTGGCCACAATCACAGAACCACTTTCAAATCTATTTCCAGAAGTATTGTTATAAATTCCCTTTCTATACTGTGACTCTTTCAGAATAATCTAAAAATGTAGACTTTATTTTTTTTTCGCGTATAGGTGGTGTCATGGCTTGAATGTAATTTGTCCCCCATAGGCTTATATGTTTGAATCTTTATTTGATGTTGGTGTTACACTTCCATGTGAAAATGGGGAAACTCCAGCAGATGGGTTGCCTGAGATTCATCTCAGGAGGGGTTGTGGCAACTTTAGAAGGTGGGGCCTTGTTGAAGTAAGGAATATCACAGGGGGTGGGTTTGATGTTGGTTAGCCCCTCCATGCTTTGGCTAGCATTCTGCTTTTGCAGTTTGCAGCTAAGTCTCTCTGACTCCATGAAGAATGTGACTTAAACCACCTCCAACTTCTGCTGCCAGCCATGCCTTTCTCATCATAATAGACTGTATCTGACTTCTGGAACTCTAAGTCACATGAATCTCCCTTTCTTCTCTTAAGTTGACTGAGTCCGAGTGGTATCTTACAACAGCAGAAAGAGTAACTGTTACAGTTGGTCCTCAGTTTCTGATGAAGTTATATCCTGACAGAACCGACTCTACTAAGCATCACAGCTTAGCCCAATGAAAAAAACTATTGTTAGTCTACAGTTGGGCTAACAAAGTATTGAGGTACATAAGGGTTTTCATAGCTATGGCAGAAACATAAAAATACCAATAAGAAAATCCAAACCATACTGAATTGGCTCCCACAGGCTCATGTGTTTGGAAAAGTCATGGCACCTTTAGGAGATGGAGCCTTACTGGAAGATGGCAGCCACAAGGATGGGTCTTGCTTGAGTGAGTCAGTTGGCTCAGTTTTCATGATACTTGCAGTGATCTAGCCTGCCTCCAACTTCTGCCAGCCAGCCATGTTTGTTCCACCACAATGGACTTTATCTCCCCTCTGGAACTGTAGGCTGAATAATTTCCCTTTCTCTGATTAAGTTGCTTGATGTTGGGTATTGTGTCATACCAACAGATAAAAGTAACTAGTATAGAAATTAGTACCAGAGAAGTGTGGTGTTGCTGTGTAAGAGTGATAATCCAGTACCAGAAAGTGAAGTGTGAAGCTGAAGGAATTTGGTAACAAATAGAGAAGTGATAGTCTATGATATGGCTTATAAAACTGGAATTATTTGTTGGAGAAACATGGAGAGCTTTGAGACTTTATGCTGGAAAAGCCTTTGTATTTTGGAGACAGGACCAAAATGGCTATTCTAGTGAGAGCCTGAAGAGTGTAATGCTGTGAGAAACACAGGCAATGAAAACCCAGACTGTATGGTCTAGAGGGGAGTAGAGACTATTGGGAACCTGATAAGGAGCAAATGGAGTGATGCATTGGCAGAGTATTTGATTAAGTTTTCCCTGATCCTGAAAGCTTGCCTCAAGTTAAATTCAAATGTTTGATGGAAGATCTTTCAAGCCAGTGTAGTCTTGATAATGTGGCATGACTACCTTTTAGAGATCTTGTTCATAGTTACAAAAAGGACAAGGAATCAGGCAGAAAGAAGCAAAAGCCATGAGGTTCGATGAGGAAAAAAAATGCAGTGGCAAACTTAAAGAGTTGAGCCAGAAAGCAAAGTATCCACTGTTGATAAAAAGATTAGCTCCCTTATGAATCAAAGCCTGCTCTCAATTTGGATAATAGAAGTTGCCCTATGCTGAGGGAAAGATTCTCAGTGAAGGATCCCACCCATAAGAATGCAAATAATTTTGGAAGGAAAGAGCTAAAGGACAGTGCTCAAAGGGAATTGACTGTTCCTCCAAAGCAAAGGCCCAGGAGAGATTTTGCATATAGTCAGTACCCAGAAGCTGAACCACCTGTTAGTCAAGGGGTCTAATCTCCAACTCAAGGCAGAACTTGACAATATCATAGTCCTAGTTTCAGAGGCATCAAAGATGCATGAGGGAGGAGGCTGTGGCTCCTTTCTCCAAGATTTCAGAGAATGGTGGAAGGCATTATGTGGCGAAAGCCTGCAGTTTAGAGACCCAAGAAGAACAATTTGTGCTGTACAGTTAAAGCCTGATTTGCCATTGAGAAGTGAAGATGTTAAATATGCAAAGCTTGGGGCATCTGCCAAGGAAAACTATGCTTTGTGGGAAGAGCTAGTCCAGGAGGATGATGTGTTACAGGGACAGTTGCTTTGGAGGAGGAAGCCAAAGTCCTTTGGAATTGAGATGATTTCAACAAGAAGCTCATTTCCTGGATTTGAACCTACAGGATTTGTAGCTTTTATCTGCTGGTTCTCAGTCTTGTTATGGACCAGTCTTTCCTGGGTATGTACCCACTCCTTCCTTTTGGAATGGGAATGTCTATTCAGTGGTCATTGTATGTTTAAAGTATGTAACTTGTGCTTGATTTTACAGGAGGTTTTGTACCTTAAACCTTTGGATTGTGTTGAACTGATGTAGCCTCTCTGAGTACTTTTAAAGTTGGACTGAGTATGGCTTGAACATAATGAGATAGCAATGCAATATCACAGTTTGAAATGTAAGTTGTTCCCTACGGGCTTATATGTTGGGAAAGGCATGGTATCTTTAGAAACCTTTCTGGAAGAAGGCAGTCACAGAGAGTGGGCCTTGAGGTTGGTTAACTCTACCCTGCTTGATTGAGTGGGTCTGCTTTTGAGCTAGCTGCAGCAGCTCTTAGTCTCCATGATGTTTGCAATGGCTTATCCTTCCTCCAGCTTCTGCCAGCCAGCCATGCCTTTTCTACCATAATGTACCTCCCCTCTGGAACTGTAGGCTGAATAAATCTCCTTTTCTCCCAGTAAGGTTCTTGACTTTGGTTTTTTCAGATAAGCGTAACCTGCACAACTACTAAGGATCATAGCTTAGCCTAATGAAAATCCTAGTGTTAGTCTACAGTTGGGCTAATAAAATATTGAGGTACAGGAGAGTTTTCATAGGCATGACGGAAACATAAAAACACCAGTGAGAAAATCCAAAGCACATTGGCAGCAAAGCACACTATAGTTTCTCAGTCGCTATCCTCATGAGTAATAACATGACTAATAAGGAGCTGCAGCCTGCAGCAGCCCAGTGTCCTGAGAGAGAATCAATCTATATACTTCACCAGGCCAAGACAATATTAAAATTCACACTGCAAAGTATGGCTTTTACACAGCAGTTATTACTTTCACCTCACTGTCAAGACAAAAACCTCAAAAGTTGAGCGACTGTCATACTTTGCCCACATATTGTGATAAATTCATGACGAAACTGTTTTAAGAAGGAATGAGGGATTGTATTCTGGCTTATGATTGTCAGGTTACAGTTGGAAGGAAAGCTCATCCAAACATCAGTGGTCAAGGGAACTGGCCACACCGTATCCTCAGGATGGCTGAGAGAAAGGCAATCCTTGCAGATAGCATTCTGGTCAAGCATACTTGAGAATGTGCATTCCCTGAATGAGGTCCCTCCCTCTTATTCATCTGCCCAGGGAAAAGTCCCACCCACCATGAGCTGGGCCTTCTCCATCAATTAAGCAATCTCTTGCCAGCTTCCTCAAGGCTTAACAAAACTATTACTTCTTCACAACTGTGCCCAGAGCCAAGCCTTCAGTTGTCAACTTGACACTTGTATCTATCACAGCCACTTTAGCAAAGAACCATTTCCTTCATGATTTGAGACTTGTGTTATGTCTTTTTTATAATTTAACTTATTGCCCAAATTTTCATACTTTCTTAAATGTTTACACATATTTTTATGAGTACTTGCTTTTGATTAGAAGTATCACAACTTAACTTTCATCAACTTTCAGAGGGGACCCTAGGACAGAAACACTTGCTATTTTTCCCACTACTGATTTTTAACTGGTTATTATTATTTGTAATAATATTTGTAATTATAAAATTGTAAAATGGGGCATTGTGATGACTTTATATGAGCATACAATCTGTAATTATCAATTCATAATAGTTAGAACTTCTATCAAACATTTACTTTCACTCTGCTTTGGGAACATTTGCACTCTTCCAGTCATTTGAAAAATATAATAAACTGTTGTAGATTTTGATTATCCTTTGAAAATTACTAATAGTTTTTCTCAGGTAACTACTTTTTGGCCTGTTACACAACCTACCTCTGAATCTGTCTACTTGTCCATTTCTAGTGACCACTATTATGCTCCTGATTTTCATTAGGTCAACTTTCATTAGGGCAACAGTTTCCTATATTAACAAAAAGAAGTGGGATTTGAATCTGACTTATTTCACTTAATATTGTGTCCTCCAGTTCCAGTAATGTAGATGAAATGACCAGCACTGCATTCCTTTCTAAGATTAAACAATACCCCAATACCTATATATATATTTTTTAATCCATGTGTCCACTAGTGGCCATTGCAGATATGTTCATATCCTGGCTCTAATGAATAGTGTTGCAGTAAATGTAGAATATGCATTGCATATTTTCTTTAATATAACAGTTTCATTTCCTTTCAGTAGTGGGATTGCTAAATTTATAGTTATTCTAATTTTATAAGAAGAACTGCCATGTTATTTTGCGTGTTAATGTCATTTATATGCCACAATAGTTCCATTTTTTAGTTACTAATATTTCTTCTTGTTGTAGCCTTTTGTGTTTTTTTTTATTCGTTCTTTTATTTTTGAACTAGGCTCATGAATAAATATAGTCCCCCAACTGTCCTCAGACTCTTTGTATAATCCAGGTTGATACTCCTGTCACAAACTTCCAATCATTTGGGATATCAAGCATGTGCCACCACACTTTTTTTTCTTATGACAGCATTCTTACCCAGTATTTCATTCTATCTTTGATTTGCATTTTTGATATTAGTGTCTCAATCCTGATTTTCTCAGAGTTCCCATAGCACGCTGTAGTAGACCTCTTGTTTTCAGACTAGACATTGTCTACTGGGCTGCATGCATTTTCATATCAGGGTCCAAATTACTTTTGTCTTTATGTCTCCATTACCTATATCACTTTTGTCCAGTAGGAGAATAGATGATCAATTTATCATTGATACATGAGTAAGGAGGCAATTTGGAAACCTTTTACCTATCTGTCTACTCTTACTAATTTTACTTCTGACCGTTATACACACTTAGGTTTGCTAGGATACAGAGGAAATCTCAGGCCCATTATTTTTTTTCCCTAATACTTCAGAAAGCAACTCAAAATTGTGCAACGCAAGAGAAAACTTTGCAAAATTCCCATTTTTTTCATCCCCAGGATACCTGGTTTCCTTTACTATTTCAATACATTTAGGTGACTCTTTTTCCCTTGTGAAAAGGTCAGTCTACCAAATTTCAGCAATGTGATCCCAAGAGCTTCCATATGAGCCCTGGGTTTGTCTTAGAACCTAACTCCTTTTGTCACAGGTGAGGAGACTGGCTGCTCTTTCATACTGTGGGGCTCTATACCTCTTATCTTCCAGGATAGGCAGGGAAGAGTCAGACATGTGCCATTTCTATTTGTATTTCTAGAGAGAACTCAGACATTTCAGAACATTGAATCCAATGGCTTGCAATTTAAAAATATATTCTCTGTGATGCTAAAACGTAAACCAAACCAAAACAAATAAAACATAGGCAAATATCATTTTCTGAAGTACTTATATAAAATAATGTAACATTACTTCACTGACACCACTAACCTAGAAAAGGGTTGATGACGTTACAGATTTCCTTGTGATCCAGATTCAAAGAGACAATGCTGGCCTTTGTTCCAGGAACTGCCATCTCACCACGGGTCACCCCGCTTTCCTCTCTCCAACACAATCATATTCCTGGTGACATTTCAGTAATTAAATTCAAAACCGTGAGACTCCAGGACTCCCAAAGCTCTGTTCAACTTCATGTCTATTTCCTACTGTTGTTCATGTTATGATAAGGAAATTTAGTGCAGACATTTTTTTTCTTTTTGTGTGACAGGGCTTTTTGTCAATGTTATAGAACATTTGTTCTAAAGCTATATTCTTCATAATCCCATGAGGTGACCTAAAATGGCTCATGTCATAAGGAATCAGGTGTTAATAAATGAGCAATTTTTAAAGACATGCTTTATTTAAAACAAAATCTACCCACCCGAAGCAGTCAAATTTACATCACTGCCTTACAGCTACCATTTTGAGCCTGTAAGAGTGCGGTATTTGTGCTGCTACATAGTTCTTAGATACAAAAAAAGCTCTAAACTCCAGGTTGCTTAACATCTATGCTAAAAGACCTTAATGTGAGCCGTGGCATTGTTCTTTCTTTTCCTAAAATGAGGTAAAACCTTTTTTTTTTTAAAGAAGCAGCATGAGTTTGTAAAGTAAATATATTTAGAATGATTTAATGTTTGCTTGATAAATATTCACAGCCAATTATTGTTTAATCTTTAGAAAAGGTTTTATACAAAAATCAATGACACAAAACAAAAAGTATTCCTTGAGAATAAAAGAATACTTAAATAGCCATAAATATGTGATTACTTCTGCAACTCAGTGACAGAGCAAATGCCCATCATGTATCGGTTCTGGGTTCAATTCCAATACCACAAAAATAACTATGACTTGCTACCCTGTTCCTAGGCAGTAACCACTGGATGTTCTTGTGCTCAACCAACATAAATGTTTAAGTATACAAAAGAGTATTGTTAAACACAGGTCACCATTCTGCAGAGAAAAATGGGAATTGTCATCCTTAGAACAATTTCATGTACTGGCCTCCTACCAATGATATTTCTCCACTATTAGTAAACTTATTTTTATGTAATGAGAGCATTGGTTTGCTTATATTTTATAACAGGTTTATCTTGATGTGTTTCCCAGGCCAAACAGGAACTTTTGTGCTCAAGATAGTTGCTTGCCTCTGCCTCACAAGTGGCTGAGTTCCATTCTTAATTTGTCTTTAGTAGTCTTCATATTTCTTTTCTACAGTATAAGGATCACTTTTATTCCCACCACCAGGGCACTTTTGTTCTCCTTGTATCCTTTCCTCATCAATACTTTTACCTCTCATCTTCTAGATAACAGCCAACCTAAGTATAAGATGATATGTGCTTTGTATTTTAAATGTTTACCAGACATATAATGTGCAGATGTATAAGATGAAATGTACTGTGTATTTTAATCCTTTTTCAGATGTACAATGTGCAAATCTCATTTTTCTCTACTGTTTTTTTGCTTCTTTCTGTGGCTGCAACCAATCATGTTATTTGTCACCATCAAACTTATTTTTGCTTTAGTTATTGGTGTTTTGGTTGCCATAAAAACAAGTGGGAGAAATCTTTTGCCAACACAAAGATCACAGAGTTTGCTTTTTGTGTTTCCTTCTAGGTCTTGTACAACTTCTGCTCCTACATAGAAATTTTTCTTTTTGAGCTGACATCTCATGTGTTGTTAACAGAGGGGGAACCTATTTCATTCTTTTTTATGTGGATGTCCAGGTTTCCCAATCCTGTTGACTGAGGAAACTTCTTCCTATTTATCATCCTGACACAAGTTCACTCATCAGTTGGACTGACTAGATGTCAGTGTCTATTCTGGTTTCTTGGGCACAAATGTTCAGAGATTTCAATAACTGACCTTGGAAGAGATCTTCAGCTATTTGTAAACAAAGAGAAATTTTAAATTTGTGTGTGTGTGAGAGAGAGAGAGAGAGAGAGAGGAGAGAGGGAGAGAGAGAGAGAGAATCAGAGAACATTGTGTGTCCCTATGGACAACCAAAGGTGATTTTGGGAATCATTCTGGATTGCTTCTACCTCCTTTTTGCTTCATTCTGGAATTTCCCAGGCTCTGCTCATCAAGTTGGAAGCGCAGGCCACCACCACTTCTGCCTGGCATTTTTTTTTTTATGAAGGACCTGGGATTTGAACTTAGGACCTTCTGCTTCCAGACAGTGTCTTAACTCTTGAGCTCTCTCTCCAACTCACCCCCCCACACACACACCTGGATTTTTTTTATGTGGACAGCAGCAGCCTGCACTTCCATAGGGACACACAGTATGTTCTGATACACAAACACACACACACACACACACACATACACACATACAAATAGAAAAAATTATAAATGCCTCAACTCCCACTGGATATTCACAGAAGACTGCATACTATACCCAGTGACTAAGGCAGTTTTCATTGCACTGGAAGAATGATTTATTATCCATTTACATGTCTTGAGTATTTACTTTTTTGTAAATTTAATATATTTTCTGTGTGTGTGTGCATCCACTCACACACACTCACACATGTGCATGTTCAAGTATGGGTAAACGTGTATGCAGGGCATGTTGGGAATAGGGGACAACCTTGGTGTCATGGTCAGGAGTGGTATGCACCTTCTTTGAGACAGGGTCATTTATTGTCCTGTAGTTCACAAATTAGTAAAAACTCACCAATGAGCTCCAGGGATCCTCCTATCTCTGTTTCCACAGTGCCAGAATTATAAGCGGGCACTACCAAGCCCAACTTTTTCATATAGGTTTTGGGGATGATCTCAGGACCTTGTGCTTACTAGGCAAGACTTCCTTGGCTGAACCATTCTCCTAGGTCAAATTCTGATTTGGACTCTTTCTGAAAGGAATCCACAGGACTCAAACTCAGTGCCATGTGCCTGCTACATACATTCTCTACCACTGATATACATTCTTAATACCTTAATTCTAAACTTTGCACTGAAATAAAATACACATACATCAAAGTGGACAATCATTAACACCCAGTAACTTTTACCAACTGACCCCATGCAAACAATCGTAGTTAAGTCAGTGGCTCAAAGCACTACAAACTTCATTCATATGTCCTCACAAAGGAAAGCTTTCCTGACATAGCTAGCACAGTTTTTATATTTCTAATTGTATAGCTAAGTATAAATGATTTCAATCTGGGCCTATTTTATGTCCTATTTGATATAAATATGTATATTTGCTATCATTTGATGCATTTTTGAGGGGTTGGTAAAATTGAACTTCATGTTTGTTAAGTTTCCTTTGTGTTGCTGTGCATGACTGTGAATCTTTATTCTCACTCCCCTGTGGTGTTTACTTTGTTGAAATCCCACAGTATGGAAGCAGAATATGTAATATTTGTGATATTTGAACTATTTGGCCTATAGCTATCAATAATTTTGCACAATTAAACTGCTATTGCTCTATTTAACCATCAATAGACATCCTAGTTTTCAATTATTGGGCTTTACAAATATGTTCTTATGAGCACTTACCATGTTTTTTAATGAATATACTTAGGATGTTGAATCAGCTCATGAAAGAATCAATCTAAGGATTTCACAATACAAAGAATAGAGTATCTGTAGCCCTTAATTATCTTGGCAGACATCTGCTGATGATCATTTGTTTCCAAGGAGCATATCATGTACTGCGGAATCTATAATGTGTTGGACAGTCCTAATTTCAGATAAACTTTTAGTTTACAAAGAAATCAGCTATGGAAACATAAACTGCAATACACTGTAAAATGTGTCATAGTCTGATGATAAGACTATCTTCCAGAATTCATCCAGCAAAGATTAAAAGTCCCAAAGAGTTCACTTATAAATAAGAAATTACCTGTAGTCCCAAAACCTGGGCACAATCCACCAAGATAAAAGGAAGGAAAAGGGACAACATTGGTGATTACTGGCTCTATTGAAAAAGTATGAAACATTTCCCTAAGAGATACATGAACAAAAGAGAAAAAAGTCACATCAGAAATTCTGTGTAGCAGTGTGTGTATGTGTGTGTGTGTGTATGTGTGTGTGTGTGTATATGCATGTGTGCATGTGTGCATGTTGTGTGTAAATGAGAAGAATCGTGCTGGCAAAAATTCTGTAAAATACCTTCTTTTTTTTAAGAATTTATTTATTCAGTATAAGACTTGAGTACATAAAAGTAACAGGCAGAGACTATCATCTTTGATCAAAATTTGTCTTCTTACCACATCGTACTTTTGTATGTAATGAGATTGTAAATACAATCTGATTAAATTATTTCCCATGTGCAAATACTTTCTGAAAATTAAGTTATCAGTTGATGTGAGAATGTATGCAAAAGCAGAACTTGCGGAGTGTAGTGGTACCAGAAAGCAATTTAAGTGTATACATTATTACCATTACTGAATCTAGAAAGATGACTCAAGGTTAAAGTCTTTGCTTCGCAAGAAGAAGGACCTGAGTCCCACATTTAAATGCCAGGCAGAGTGGCAACAGCCTGCAATTTCCATGTTCTGGAAGGTGGAGCCTGGGAAACCCCAGAGCAAAGCAATAAGGAGGTTGAGCAATCCAGGACGGTTCTGATATCACCCTCGAGATTCTACAGGGACACATACTCAAGCATCCTCTTCTACACACATCCTTACAAATGTACATTTTCACACTGACACCTGAAAAAAACGCCCATTATTTTTGTCGTCAGTGTATTTCTACAACCCATCCTGTGATGGGACTGCTGGAGTCATGTTGATGAGTTTCTTCCATGCAAAACAAACAACTGGATGGCAGCTACCTTTATAATATTGGGGAAAAATTCGGCTTTTCTCATAAATTAAAATTTGTAAAATCTTTGGGCATTTAAGATGCATCATGAGAAGTTGTCTCTATTTTGCAAATAAGAAAACTGAAATCCTAACATGACATTGGCTCACACAATGTGTCATAAGCTTCACAGATAGGATGGAAGAATGTCTAGTTACAAACATATGTGTTTTGCACAGACCGTTTCTTCTAATTTTCTCTTTTAGCTATGTTCCTGGTTCCTGAGAACCAAGTGGAATATCAAAACTATTGCTAATCTTAATGGATCGACTCCTATTTCAGGACTTCAATCCTCTCATAAAGAGAAGTAATCCAATGCCGACTGCATAAATCCATATTCAGCAGGTGCTGAGTGCTGTAAATAGTATTAATATTTTACATTCTCTAATCTTGGAATTGAATGAATCTACTCACATATCATTTCTTTTGTACTTGAGCTCTGGGGTGATTTTATTACAGAAAGTACTATTCGAAGGATCTAATAAACTGTCAGTTATCTGCAGGGGAACATTTTGCTGATACAGTAATATCTGGACTTGTAGTAGTAGGTTATGAAGACGAAGAAACCCACAAACACTTGCAAACTAAGTGGAAATATTCCTAAATTCTTCTTTCCTCTATTGTTTATTTACTAATTTTCATGGTCCCAAAGTTTACTTACTTGCTCTTTTTCTAAAATTAATCAAAAATTCCCTGGCCTATATTGATATAGTCTTCGTTACATATTCTATAATGAATTCTAATTACAGTCTTGTCACTGTTTTTTTTAATTATTTTAATTGTGTGTGTGTGTGTGTGTGTGTGTGTGTGTGCATTCCTGTGGAGGCCCATGGGTGATTTCAGGAATCAGCCTGATTGCTCTGCCTCCTCTTTGCTCTGGAGTTTCTTCGGCTCTGCCTTACAAGTTTGGAAGTACAGGCCCCTACCATTTCCTTCTGGTATTTTTATGTGGGATTTAGGATCTGAACACAGGACTTTGTGCTTGTGAGGCAGAGGCTTAACCTTTGTGCCAGGCCCCTTCTCACTGTTTTTAATGCACTGTTTCTTATGCATATTAACTTACTACATGTTCCCAAACTCTCCGGTATCACCTTGTTCACTAATATATAAGAAAAACGAACTTAACATTGTAAAACACAAAATGAACTTTATAAATTCAAGGTATTGTAATTACCTAAAGCACTTTCTTTTACTACTCAGTTTTCTTTCTCTCTAACCTATATGCAATGATCATTTCTGAGGTTGTGGAAACCTATAGTGGTTGTAGTGGTTTACATATGCTATTATAGGAGATAGTTTTACATAGAATTTTAGAAGGCAAAGATAATAAAATGCATTAAATACTCTTGCCTCTGAGTTTTCAGGATTTTGCTAGAACCATGATATTAGGCCCATTTCTATTTCTTTTATTCTACTTTCCTTCACTAGTTCTCTGAAAACATTCTTTCATTTGACATGGGAAAGCTTAATCATCTTTTTATCTCAGTTATCTCCCAGTTTGGCTGAGCTTTGAGTGCTTCTTTTCTCTTTTTTTTATGAGTGAATGCAAGCAGAGCTGTAAAATAATCCCACTGATCCAAGCCCTTGTAAAATCTCTGTCCATAAGTGTAGCTGAGACAAATGACTTGCAAAGATAATACAAAGAAGAACATGGAATATCACTCTCCTGACAGTGGTGTATATAATAAAGGCAAAAGGGAGTTTGTAGATTTAATCGAGATCTCCGAACAGTGATGTCTAGGCTCATCAAGAAAGAAATTATCCTGACTGTGCCAGGTGAATCCTTCAACAGAGGTCACAGACCTAGAGGTCAAATCCTTGCTCCCTTTTGGGCACAAGAAAGCAAGCCACTATGAATGAATCTTGATAAGAGTCTTATATGAACATGAAAGCAAGTCTTGAACTTTAAATGGGATGCCAACCTAGATAGCACTTTCACTGTGCCTTCCAATATCAAGAAGAACTCACAGAAGTTTGGCTCATGCTCCTGACCCACAGAGCGTGAGAGACACACTTCACGCTGCTGAGTGGCAGTGGCTGCTTTACCCAGCAGTGGAAATCAGTGTCTACTTTCTAATTCTATGGTCTTCTTAAAGTAGCACTTCTCTGTTTTACTTATTTCGTACATTAGCATGTATTAATAATCAAAAATAGTTGGGTCCATCCTGGGAACATGACCTTTGAACTTGCCTTTCCCTTCCCCATTGGTTCTCTAAGCAAGTGCTATAATTTTAAACACAACAATTCTAAAACGCACATGGAAGCGCAAAAGACACCAAACAACCAGAAAAATCCTGATGTTAAAAAGCAGGGTTAGGGGCTGGAGAGGTGGCTCAGGGGTTAAGCCTCTGCCTTGCAGGCAGAAGGTCCTGAGTTCGGGTCCTAGACCCCACGTGTAGACGCCACGAGGAAGCGGGGGCGACCTGCGCTTCTGGTCCTGGTAGGGCAGAGCCTGTGAATCCCGGGGCAGAGTAAACAAGGAGGAAGTGGAGGCGTCCATGGTGGTTCCCGAATTCGTCCGTGGTTCTACACACACACACACACACACACACACACAATTGAATAAATAATAATAAAAAGAAGCAGGGTTAAAGCAGAACGTAATAAAGTGACATGTAAGTAAAACAAGGACAATTACTATGTTAAGAAGATAAAACATATAAAATTTAACTCACAGAACCTGATGTTTGGATAACTGATGATGCTAATGAGATCTGCATTTAGAAATATCAGAAACCACTCTTAATTTTGAACATGTCCCAGGATAGGCATATTTAAACGTTAATCTCAAAGAACAATATGCTATCATTTTGTTATATATGTTACCATATGTCCCATTAAATTTTTATGTAGCATAATTTTCATGAATATATGAAATAATTTTCAGGAATCTTAGGATCTGAAAACAAATGAAATTTATGACAAAGAAAAATCCTGAGATATTCTCTCCCCTGGAATATCTCATTGGAAATCACTGATTGTGTGGAGGGGTAATTACCTCTTTGCCCCTTCTTTCACTGCCCTGAAAATATTGGTTTCCAATTTTATTGGTTTTCTTATCATAGTTTTACAGACTACTCTAGTTAGCTAATGACCTTGCTTAAATTTTAAAAATATAATTGGTCTTCGGAGTTCACCGAGAGCCATGCAATTATCAATGAAACATCTAGTTCTTTGTTACTTTCTAAGTACCTCATTGCCCTGTCCCACTTTCTCTAATTAGATATTATGGAAGATGAAAATGTCTCCAAGATAGAGCATGCTCAAAGTGTCTTTAACAAGGGATTTTTGAAATATCTGACCTGTTAGAAACAGATATTTCAAATGGTGGCAGTCAAGTTCATCCAATTTCCAAAGACTCTGATGTCATTAGAATTCAGTACCATAGTCTTCAGAAGAAACACAGGAAATATTACACATAAAGCACAAAGAAATTATTTCTGCTTACTTAAAATTTTTATTTTCCTTTAGAATATGAGCATCCTTATTAGGAGTGTTATCATCAAAAAGATTCATAAATAGCATGCTCCAACTTCCCCTTTAATCTGATGGGTCTTTTTATATAGTTTTACATATATCTTGTTAGGTACTATAAATTTACTCCTCAGTTTACTTTTTTTCAAATTAGCTGCATATTGTCTATCTGTCCCTACTAAATTTTACAAAGGCAAAGATTTTATTTTTTGTCGTATTCTTTCATTCTCTGCATAATGCAGAGAAAGAGAAAGTATCACATAGGAATTTTCATTTTTTGTTAAATGAGTGAATTAGCTGATAAAATCATTTTTCTAGCATCATTTTGAATTCAAATATATCTATAAAAGATGAAAATGTTCAAAACTTCTGTATTGAATCTTGTCAAGAAGTATGAGAAAGTACTTTCAAAGGATAAAAGTAATGCTTAAATTTATATGTAGAAAAAAGGTATTACTCCACAGGAGTTTCTGACTATTGACATGTAATTCAGTTATGGGTTTGAATTTATGTTGAAACCTACCTGGAGATCCGCTGATCACAGGCCAAATTTAGAAAATATAGTTAGAGTGTGTTAAATGTATAAGATTGAAAACAGATAGGGACAGAGTCTCCATGACCTACATCAGGAGCAAGACTCTAGTATCATCTTCACTGAGATTTACCTGCAAATATTTTGCATTTTTAATAGTTTCTTCTAACTTTATAACACTTAAGACAAACTTGCAGTCAAAATAGAATCCATTTTCAAGGATATTTTTATGTTGGAAAAATGCATTTGATCCATCAACATCTAACTTTTAGTGAAGTTATGATGTAGGTAACTTTTCAAGATAAATCTCTTTAATATCATGCTCTTCTGGGCAATTATGTTCCCCTATGAAGGGAAAAATACGTGTTTTGAGGTCAAAGGAAAGGGAGGCCATAAAGGAGAGAGTGAACAGTGAACAGCCCAGATAACTAGGACTCAGTGAGTTTCCTGTGTTAGCGCATTTGTCCTATACCACACTGAAGTCTCTACTTCTATGGCTGTCCATGTACAAAGAAATGGAAACACTAGTGTATTTGCAATAGACAGCATCTTAAATCTAAGCTCAGCTTCTACCAGCTATATTACACATGCAAATGGAGTCTTAGATTCTCTGAGCTTTAGTCTTTATCTTTTGCCAAACTTTTAAACTAGCACTGATGAGAAGGAATTTGTGGAAAAACTCCACAATGGAAACAATTCTCAGCCTGGTCACAGAATGTTGTCCCTGATCACCACTCAAGGACTTTATTCTGCAAGACTTCTCTCTCCAACCTAGACTATCCTTCTTCTGCTATGTGTTATTGCATATGTGAGACAGCCTCCTCTGTCTCTTCTTGTACGCACACACACAGTCCTGATTCTAGTCTTTCAAATAGCACTCTGTTTTGCCTATATCTTTGTGAATAAAATGATTCCTATTGACTGGGAAGATGACTCAACAATTGAAGTGTTTGCCAAATAAGCAGAACAGAAGTTGGGATCCCCGAATTCCACACAAAAAAGCTAGGTGGGTTTAACACCTTCTTGTATTTCCAATCCCCGGAAGTGGGCCCTGGGAATCCTCAGAGTAAGATGTCAAGCCAGACTAGCCTTATGGGTGTCAATTAGAGGCAACTTCAAAAGAGAGGTGAAAGTAGAACCCAGGATGATTGTTGATATTACCCTCCAATTTCATATGCAGGAACCACACACATGTGTACTCACACATGAAAGAACACACACACACACACACACACACACACACATTCATGCATATGAAAATAGGGGAAAACAGTTCAGTGTTTTAAGTTTTTTCCTGTCCTTACCTTGGTATTCAGTGACATTCTTTCTTTAGAAAGAATTTTATTATTATTTTTATTATTGCTGATGCTACCCCTCTTCATTGAAAACACCATTGCCATTGTGAAGTCATCTCACTTGACCGTTTATCAGCAGTTAATACAAGGGAGTCAGCTCTCTTTGCCTTGAAGTCTTTCTCGGCTCTAGAGACAACATTCTCCTCTCTGAGCTTCCTCCTTCCTGAACAGCCTCCTGTTTCTTCGTTGTTTCTCTTCATCTTTCCACAGTCACTGAGCCTACCACCTTTTCTAACTGTGCTTTTTCCTTAGATGTGCTCTTCATTACAAGGACAGCAAACACTAAGCACCCTTAAAGTACCTCTCCGTCGATGAACTTCCTGATAAGCTCATAACTCATAGTCTCAAAGTCCCACATAGTTTCTCCTTAGCATACACCATGCTATGGCAGTATATCCTTTCTCACATGAAGTCATATTCTTCCACATACCCTGCTCTTCCATCCATGTCCTTCTCAATGCTTCGATTTACTTAGTTTCAAAACACCTGTTGCAGACTAGGAAGATAACTTTGTAGGTGAAGCCCTTGCCTTGCAGGTGTGTGAGGACTGGAGGTCAAATCCCCAGATTCTATATAAATGGGAGGGGAGAGGCAGAAATATGCAGTTCTCAGACAGCAGCAGCAGTGATGAGATCCAGTCTCAAACAACATGCCAACGTTATTGGCATGCACATGTCTGCTCTCATACATCACACACGCACATAGATTCAGATACTGTTCTCCACACATAAGCCGCCAACAACCCAAATGTGCTCCTCTAATTAAAAGCACACCACCCTTACTTTACCTCCTCCTCCGTTTACTGCATTTCTTACTCCCTGGCTGCTCAGCTTCCACTTTGCTGTCCTACACCCTGTTTCCCCATTAAAGCAGAGCAAACCCTCAGGCAAAAGTCTGAATGTGACATTTCTTGGCATAAATCCTTCATTGTTTCTCATCTCACTCCAGGGGAAAAACCAAAATTCTTGCAATGGCCTGTTCAGCCTCACACGATGCAGCTTTCCATTTCTTCCCTTATTTCCTCTGCTATGTCACTCTTCAGGAATCTTCAGGCACACTCGTGCCTGAGGGTCTTTGCACTTGTTCTCCCCTCCCCCTAAAAGACTGCTCTTTGTTGCTTTGGAGTTTTTGTTCATATTGTCTTCAGCGGGCTCTTCCCTTGATTGCCTATTCAAATCTAGCTGCTTTATTTTCTTGACAGTGCATCAATTCTAAACATGCAATGAAAGTGTGTGTGCACAATCACATACCTGTGTGTGTGTGAAGATGTGCTTGCCCATTCATGCAAGTGAGGAGTCTGAAGTCAGTGATGGGCATCTTCATCTGTTGCTCCCATCTTTCAAGCACTAGATTCATAGAGATGTGTCACCAGCTTTTACATGCATGCTGGGATCAGAACTCAGATGCCCATGCATGTGCAACAGCACTTTATTCAATGAGACATCGCCTCTGCTCACAATTGATATTTTTAATTATCTTCTATGCCTGAGAATTTAATCCAATATTTGTGACTCTTCCATTTGCTAAAGTGTCATTGATATCCAAGATAGTGTCTAGCACATATTTAATAAATACTTTAAAATGAATATTAGTTGTTAATAAGTCAAGATCATACACTCCAACACAACTTAGTGTTGCTTATAAATTGAACAAGAGAGGTAGAAATCTTTATGCAATATGGCAGATATATACTAAATATCACAAATTATGTTACCATAAAAAATATGCTCTAGAAAACTTTATATCATGTGTGATTAGCGAATACGGGAATGCTTTGCATTCATTCATCATAAAAAAATGAATAATAAAGAAGAGAAGAAAAAAGAAAGTGTGTGCATGTGTGTGAGAGATATAAAATGGGGCAGACAACACTCAAAGAATACCCAAGATTTCTGTATGTTCCATATTCTCATGCATACACTTGTGTGTACATCTGCACAAAGACATGCATCTTCACACACTTGAAAATTCATATACACACAAATAAATATAAAAGAAAATGGGAGAAGTAACATTACACGGACCCTCGTGTATTGGACAATTCTCTATCACTGTAACAATTATCTGAAGCTGAATAACGTGGAGAAAAAAGATAGCTCAAAGTTCTGTAGCATGAAATGCCAACAGCCTTGCATTTCCCCTGTCAGGGGCTCTTGGCTGCTCCCCCTCATGTCAGATGTGAGAAGGACAGGTCACTTTAGAAGTGAGAAGCATAGAGCCTCAGAGAAGCAGAAAGACTCAAATAAGCAGGTTTGTTCTTTTTACAATAATCTCACAAGCAGCGGTCCCATGAGAACTATCTGAATTCCTTTCACTATCACATTCTAGCCCTCTATTAGGTGCCACTTCTTAAAAGTCTTTCATATTAGGTCCCATTTTACAAACTCTCCCTCATCTTTAGACCCAATATACAATTTCCACCATGTCAACCATCTTTTGATAAAACACACTCAAAAGATAGCATTCTGAAAAAATCAAAGGCCTCAGAAATTAAGGAAAATACAATTAAGAAAAATACCACTATGATTTCAAATTTGTAAACCAAGCTTATGCCAAAAATAGAATGAGAGAAGAGTAAGCTATCATTAATTACATATTGTTGCATATTAAAATAATTGATAATCTTAAAGAACATATTGTACTTATTTAAAATATAAACAATGTACAAATCCATTCTCTTCTAAAAGTTCCATTACATTTTTTTCTCAAATACAAGGACTCACATTCTTCCATTAGGCAGTTTAGTAGCAAAATGTGCAGCTCAAATTTCTTAAGGAAAAATATGGATATTATCCTTTTATAATTTGGAAAACAGAATTCAGGAAGAAAAGACATTGACATTCATTGACAGATGAATCAAATGTACCTTAATTTATGCCTCTTAGTAGAGATCCACCGATCTATTTATTAATTCTTTGTTAATGCTTTTTCCAGTTAATATAAACAGAACACAAAGAACAACTGTAATTCAAACTTATCTGGTTCTCGTTTGTTAGCTGATATAAAATCTCAGTACCTCAATTTGATCCCTTTAAAACATGTATATCTTTCTCAACTTACGAAGTGGAGGTAAGATTCTGAGTTCTTCAGTGTGTATCTGAGATGACTTCTTGGAATTTTGATGACTCTTAGTCAATACGGTCCCTAGACTCAAAACACCACTGGTTTTAGACTTTACTAATGCCAGAAACAGTAAATAATTTTCCTGATGTTTCTGTTGAGATTCTTACATAAATTTAGGGGGTTTTTAAACTTAAATAGCACCTGTTGTAGTTTGCCTGCATGTTTGCTGATAAATGACCATCAAATGGCTTAAGGGAACAAGAGATTTATTTTCTCTTATAATTACTGATTACAGTTCTCAGTCCAGCTTGATGGGAGAGCATGCACCAATATCAGGGCTGAGGGAACTGGCCACACAATCTCTACATAATGGATGAGAGAGGGACAATCCTTATTTACCAGAGAAGCATGTCTGGCTCTCTCTCTCTCTCTCTCTCTCTCTCTCTCTCTCTCTCTCTCTCTCTCTCTCTCTGTATTTTATTCCAGGGCCTAATCCCACCCACCATGGACTGGGCCTTTTCCATCAGCTAGACAATCTCCAGCAGATTCGCTCTGGGCTTAATTCAACTACTAATTCTCCACAAATATGCCCAGAGCTCAAACCCTCAACTGTCAAGTTGACACCTGTGCCTAACCATGACAGCACCCAATGTCTAGCTGGCTATCCACATCCAAATATGATAAGAGTGTAACCCAGAGGATTAGTAGAGACCAATGTGCACTGCAAAATGAAGCTTATTTGTTCCCTTCCTATTACTTGTTCTTGCTTTCCTGGCAGAGGGGCTACCTGGCAACTGCAGAAGTACAGTCGAGGACAGAAGCGTTAGTACATATTGCAGGAAAGAAGGAAGAAATAGAAGAAAATGAAAATCACTGTAAAGCACAACCACAGTTTTTATAAGGAATAAAGCAGATGCTACATTTATCATAGATATCTAACATATTTTAGCATGTAATTTTGTTAAACTTCTAATATGCATGTACCATATTTCCTTCTTCATGGGGCAGAGGTGGAATTTATAATAGAGATATTTTAAAATAGGCTTCAGCACAAAAATGAGAGACACTCAGAAGAAAGTAAAACACACATGAAAGTTTGCAGGTTTCTCATAGAAGAGCCACCTATTTGCTTACTGAGTGAACATTTGTTTACAGAAGGAACTTATCCCTAGGAAGTAGAGCAATTACTTTAAATCCTTTGGTGCAATTAATTAACAGCAACTTAAAGTCTCTTGGAGCAAGCGCTTATATCAATAATGAGCAATTCCCAATAAACCATGCTAATTTTAAAATCTCTCTTTTCTGTGATACTATCCCATAAACTCTTTAAAACAAAAGCTTTGGACTTCTTTCCAGTTCTCCCTGTTTCCCACTACCATCTTCTATCTCACAGACATCTAAATGTAAAGAGAGGTTTTAGAAGCTTTCTGAACATATTTGGATGAATAAAGCATTTTTCCTCAAGAGTGTTCATAATTTGCTCTGGGTCCCCGAGAATGACCTTCATACAAAAACATATTTTAAAACAGTCCAATATCAACATAGTTGAAGCAAAATTTTTTCAGTTACTTGATCTGATGGTCAAGACAGTAATGCTTCCGGCCTTTGAATAGCAAAGATAGTCTGAAATCATCTACTGAAAACCACCATTGTTAAATTTATTTTTCGTCATTGTTAAATTTAAAGCAAAGTAGACCATTTTGATGTTTGTTTACTTTCACAAAGGTTGAAAATGACATGGCAGAATTGGGATGCAGGCTAAGCAACAGCTTCAAGTTTGGCCACGGCTGGCATCCTGCTGACACTAACTGTCCTGAGAACACTTTGATGATTTGGAATAGAACCTGCCAAGGGACACACGTGCAAATGCATGCCGTGAATGATTTGCGCATAACAGCTTCATCATTTTTTTTGTGTTATCGATTCATTAAAAGTATATCAGTAGGATTTTGTTCTCATTTTCATGGAGTCTCACGAAAACGACTTTTCAGTAATTGCTATTCAGCTTCAGTAGCCCAATGGATTTAGTCGTATGCTGGAAAAACTCAAGCAGCGAAAGGAAAGGGCAAGTGCTCATGGGTCTCAAGAAGCACACTTGTATCTTGGCCAAATTAGGTTTTGCAAAATACTGAAAGAAAATCAATTGAGCTTGTTTAAGTTTTATTGCTGTTTAGTTGGGCTAGAATTTTGCCAGTATTTAATAGACTATTACTAAGGGAAACAATTTGAAACAGTTTTGTATAGACTGATTTTCCCTATAGAACTTTGAATTGTTTCTATGTTATACATAAAGCCCTTTGCCATAAATACTGAAAAAATAACGACCAGTCTTTAAACCTTGCTTCTTGTATGTATTGTCAGATTTCTCCAGAAAAATGAACACATACATACACACATCTTATACATGCACAAACAGGGTATTTGTTTGTGTGTGTGTGTGTGTGTGTGTGTGTGTGTGTGTGTGTGTGTGTGTTTGTGGTGTATTTAAAGTATGAGATAATCTCCAGGGTTTAAGAAAACTTTTTCGCGATGTTCCATTTCACATAACTAGAGGCACTTAACTTTATTTCTAATGAAATTTACTAGGTATGATTCAGGTCAAGAGAAGGCAACACATTCCCTCCCAGGAGGTCACTAGGCAGAAAAAGCCTGCATAGAAGAGATTTGAAAAGAGGATACTGAGTCTTTTTATTCTGAGATGGTGTTAGTCCATTAAATCAAGGAAATAACTCAATCCTTGGCTTCTTTGCACAAAGTGACAGTCATGTGGAACTCAAGAATAAAATTGTGAACTTTACTTAATTATCTAGAAATTGTCCAGTATCTACAGAGATGTGTCCACTTTGCCTGGGTGTCCTATTAGATGCTGTTAGACACGATGGCTAGAAATGTAGCAGGAGACAGAGAGAGAAGACAGTAAAGAATGAGAGTTTAACTTTAATAAGGAGTTATAAGGAGTTAGCAAAAGCCAGGTAACAATCTTCCATCTCTTCAAATGTCCCAATGTATTCATGTTTCCAGTATGATGAGAATGAGTGGGGTTGATGGCTTTTGACATTTAGAGAGAGAGGTGATGTGTGATTATGGCACTGCCTTCAGTGACTATCAGTGAATCTGGCTGCCTAACTGTGGCTTCAGGTGATATTTTCTTTCCTCTTGAAGAAGAAACATCTCCCCCAGGTTCTATTCTACATAGTATGAGATAGAAAAGCCAATAGAAATCTAGAATTAATGCCATGGGGAAACTTCTTCATTGTATATCTTATCAGCCACACATCAGCACAGAAATATTTTGACAGTTAGGGATAGTTGCTCTCACTGCCTTATTGTGTGAATCAATCACTAGTACATTTATTCACTATCACTTTTCTGTCATTCAGTTATATTTCATCTTAATTGATTTTATTAGATAACATTAGAGTTTCACTGGTAAAAATTTCAAAATCTTTTTACACCCAAGACTAGCGTTTAACATGTTTTCTGCCAGATATCAAGTTATTACAAATACACACTCAAATTTTCTGCCATGGTCTTTAACATCAGAGACAATGGATTTCCATCATTCTGAGTGCAGCAATATTTCAAATTAAACCACAGAAATACAAAGCAAAATTTAAAGTTTTGATAAATTTTCATGTCTTATATTTGAATTTGCTTTCAACATCAAATCTGCATAACCCAAGAGAAGTCATGTGACTTTCATGAATTTCAGTTGTGTTGTTTGGTAAAGAATTTTAATATTTAATTCTTAGAAATATTTAATATTTCCTGTCAGCTCCAGGTAATAAGTCTTGGATGCTAGGCTTCTTTGAAAACGCACTCATGTTAAAGACAAATTGTCTTTTAAGTATTTCAAATGAATGGTACACTTGTTCCACAAGTGGCTTTTAACATATTCTGACTCACTATTCTTCCAAATATCCAAGTGTTTTAACAACTAAACAAACCAGAAAACTTGTTAGCAAACTTGTAAGTAATAGACAATGCATTAACTAATAGTCAGAAATAGAGATAGGTCATAGCAAGGCTTCTGTGGCTTTCTCCATCCAAATGACTGGCCATACCAACCTGTCAAAATGGGAAAGGAGATTCCCATTATCTTCTCAGCCTAATGAACTTTTGTAACTGTCATTTAAGATGTAAATATCTTGCCCAACTTAAAGCTAAATCAGCACTGAGTAAACTGTTGGATAAGTATTCGAGTTGCATGTGTTAAAGATGAGTATTGGCTCCAGCTCTGCTGAAGCTAATCATCTGTGGTAAAATAGGATGACTGGTAACTAGCCAATCAAAAGGGGCTTGAACCAGAGGACAAAACCTAGATTTCAATGCAGGACCTTAGAAAATAAATCGTTCAGATTTCAATCCATACAATAGATATATGGATAATTATACATAGACATACTTGCAATTACTTCATTGACCAATAAAAATAATTATTAGATGTAATTCATTAATAGATTGGTGTTTCTTTTTAACTTTGTCATGTGAATTTTTATTAAGAAAATTGTATATAAGTTATCAAGAATACCAAAAGAACCTTCTTTTGTCAAACTGAAGAATGAAGGTTTTTTGTTTTTTTTTTTTTTTTTGCTGTTGCTTCTCTTGGAACACACTTTATTACCCAGTACATTTCACATTTGTCAGTATTCAGAAATAGAAGGGTATCTTTCATGATATAGAAATATTCCTTTCATAAAAGAACCTTCCAAATACATTTTTATTTGTTATAATTTTTTTGCTTCTTACTCTAGCCAAAGTTCAGTATCTGAAATACTAAAGCAATTCCCTAGAAAAAAAAATTGGTATTTTGAAGCTTTTCTTCAGTCCCTAGATACTTATTCTGGACATTTTGAAAGAAATCTAGAAATACATAACATATCTAACTATTAGTTAAGTATTTTTACAAGCAAATGTCATGTTACAAGACTATGTCATGTTAACAAAGAATTGCTTTTATTGACCGACTCACTTTTCACTCATGTGCATATGAAAATCATGTACACTGCTGGGTCTCTTCATTAAAATTATCAAGGACTTTGTCTGGCTGAAGTTTCATCAAGATTGAAAGTTGTGCAAAGTTATTGAATACTTGAAATGTTGTTACTTCAACTTGAAATGTTGTAAATGCACAATATACACCAGATATTGATGAGTTAATTGAAAACATAAATGTATATTTATTATTGTATTGACTACATATTGAAATTATTAAATTTGTCATGCTTTTCTCTTTTTCTTAAATGTACCTACTAGAAATTTGAAAATTTCATACAAGGTTGACCTATATGTCACATGTGCATTGTTTGTTCATGTCATTTCCATGAACTTCTAAACAGGAGGAATATAGATAGATATAGAAACTATAAGAAATTGTGCACCAACTGTCAGAAATTTCCATTTGGAAACACTCTTCATTTCCACTTGCATTGTGTCTGGTCAAAGATTCTTGTAAGGTTATAAGTAATTTCATGGAGTTGGAAATGCATAAAATATAGATCTGCTGTTTCTAGAAAGGAAGTATTTTTGAACATGACTAAAATACATAGCTTCATAGCTATCATGCTTATAAACACAATATGGGCATACAACCTTGTGGATATATTAATAGAAATATTTAAAATTCCATTTAATTGACTCAGTGCTCACAATAGTATTTTTATACTTGTTTTCCGGCTTCAACTCATATGTAACCAGTTGTTCCAGTTATTACGCATGTTGCCAATAAATTCGCAGCCAAACAACTTAAGGGAACATGGGCTTTACTTTCTCTTATAATTGTCCGGTTACAGTTCTTAGTCCAGATCAGCAGTGTCCACGATATTGCAAATAACAGGTTTTAAATCTTTTTTCATGTCAGAAAAGTATTAAAATGTGCTTGTTTTCTTTGTTCATTCATCTGTGATAAGCACTGAAGCTTATTGTGCATCTAAACTGCTATGAATAACAAAGCGATTGATTTAAATTCATTTGAATAAATGCTTAGGAGCAGGATTACTTAATCATATGGTAGTTTTTTTATTTCTGAAGAATCACTATATCTTATGGTGTGTATGAATGTGTACATGTATGTTCACATATGTAGAGATGTACATGGGAGACTAGTGTGGTTGTGGTGAATCTTTTTCTATACTTTTCTACCTTTATAAAGAGGGCAGGATCTCTCAAATGAACCCTGAGCTCACAGATTTCACTAGCCTAGCTAGCCAGCTTGATCATAGGATCTCGTCTCTGTCTATGCAATACTCAGAATACAGGAAGCCAGTTATGTCATCTGGAATTTAGGTGATTGTGGGGATCTGAACTCATGTGCACATACTTGCACAAGTGAGTATTTTATCCACTAACCTTCATTTCATTTCTCCATAAAATTCTAATGAGTGTTGAGACAATTAATTGCAATTTTGATTTGCAATTCTCTAAATTCTAGTAAGGTAAGCATTTTTTGTGTACTTTTCTTTTTGAAAACTATCTGTTATGGACCAGAGAGATGTCTCAAGGGTTAAGACTCTGCTTTCCAAGCAGAAAGTCCTGAGTTCGAATCCCAGGTCCCAACCTGTTGTGGCATGTACTTGCAGCCCTGATGATGAAATCTGAGAAATCCCAAAGCCAAACAAAAAGGAAATAGAAGCAATCCAGGATGATTCCTGAAGTCACCCTTAGTCTTCCTCAGAAACACACAGTACCCTCTGATACACACACACACACACACACACACACACACACACACACACACACACACGATAGATAGATGATAGACAGGTAGGTAGGTAGACAGATAGATAGATACATGGATACATAGATACATAGATAGATAACATATTTTTAAAAAGAAAACTGTTCAAGTACTTAGACAAAATTAAAATGAGATTATTTGCTTTCAACCTACTATTGAATTGCTTATTTCCAGTATGTCTTGGATATTAACACCCAATGTGTTTTAATCACATTTCTTATGTTTCTCAGTGTCACAGCAACACTCCACTTCGTGGAATCAATTTCTGTTGCAGTCATTCTTTTGTTGTGAGACAATAATCAAAACCAAGCAGAAAGGGAGTAAAGGTTGTTTGTTTGGCTTACGGATCCAGAAGGAATGTGGTTCATTTTGCTGCAAGATGGATGGCAGCAGGCATTGCTGAGGGCAGAAGCGGGAAGCTTGTTCAAGTCATCACAGCTTTCAGCAAGCAGAGAGAGCAAGCACTGAGGAAGCGCGGCTGGGCTATCAAACCTCAAGCCCCACTCACTGTGCTTGCTGTCTCAAGCAAGCCTATACCTCATAAAGGTGCAGCAGTCTTCTTAAACACTAACTCTAAGAGGACAACTTCCATGCAAACCATAAGGTCACTAGAAAAATGAGTGTGTTCCTGGAAAAATAGGTACTTATGTCAGTGAAGATCAACCTTTATTATTCATAAAGTACCAATAGAGAAATTTTTAAAAATACAGAATTCCATACATTTTAAATCAAGGAAAATTAAACTTAAATATGTATTATTTGAAAATTTCCTAAAGGTGTGTTGAGATACTCCTAACCAACACACTTCAGCCATGACAGGGCTGTTGCACCCCGAAGGTCACTGCCATAACAACTTCTATCAACAGGTTTACACAATGTCCAAGTTACCAACATTTCCCCAAGGAGTAATTAGATTCTTAGAAGAAACAGCTGCTCTCAAAGAGTGTCTCAGGGACAGTTCTAGACAAGGGAAGAATAACTTCCCCACTTACGACTTCACCCACTGAGGAGATACACAATTTTCAACAGAAATCTGACTCCCAGGCGCCCCAAAGGGAGTCCTGTGATACACAAAAGCAAAAGAACAGGGGAGACAAGGTGGAGCAGAACAGGATAGATGAAGGAAGGTGAGGGTGGGGGAAGGGTGTGTGGATAGGAGGGTGGGAAAAGAAGGAACTGAGATGGGAGAGTTCAGGGCAAAGACATAAAGTCAATGTGTTTGTAAATAATTAATTAATTATTACGTGGTAGGAATCACATTTTTTGCCATCTGACCATTGTGATAATTTTTTGCCATCTAAGCATTGGGATAATTTTTAGCAATAAAATTAAATATTTCTCTTTTTTTAACTTTTTTTATTATTATTTCCGCTCATACAAACTTAATAGGTACACTGGTTCCCTCCCTCCCTCCTCCTCCCCCCAAACCCCTGCTTCCCCTCCTCTCACTCCTCCCTCCCCCTCCCCCAATGCCTCCTGCCCCAATTCCGAGAGAGTCCTTCAATGTGCATCCCTGACTCTCTTCTGGGCCCTCCTCTCCCATGACGTACAAGGACCCAGTGGCATTTCTCTGAACCCTTTCCCATGTTCCCCTTAAGCATAGAAACACTACTGTGGCTGTCAATCCCTTGCCTCCAAGGATCTTGGTGCCTTTAGCAGATGCTAGACTTTGTGAGGTCAATAGTGTGTTGGACATTGAACAGGGCATGCAAAGTCCAATTATGATTGCTTCGGCCCTAACTTGTGTGGAGTATCTTGCAAATCATTGCTCCTCCCATCCTTTTGCTCTTACACTCTTACCGCCCCCTCTTCAGCAAATTTCCCTGAGCTTCAGGGTGGGGAGAGATTAGTCTGGCCTAGTTCTAGGTGGTTGATATAGAGTATCTGAAGTTCTGGATTGTGGTTTGTTGATTTTCTTTTGCAGTTTTGCTGCTCCTGCAATGCCCTTCACTCCATCGTGATGGGCACTGTATGTCACCCCCTGGTCAGAGACAAAAAGCTGTTAAACTGGAGTCTTATTATAAGAGCACATTCAAGGGTAGATGTAATAAAAGTAGGAAACCTCATTGAGGGAGGGGTCAATCACCCATTTGCAAAATGGTTATTTTTTATCTGACAGACTATATGCCCTCCCCTTCTGGTGAGATCATACCCCAGCAGTTGTAAATGATCAGGAACGAACGTCTGTGAACTTAACCAGGTGTCACATTACTTACTTGCAGTCCTTGATGGAGGCCTATTTTCTCTATTGTAACATGGTCACTTCTCTCCTTGCTTCTGGTGTGGCCCTCCAAACACATCCCTCCTGTTCATAATCATTGCAATTACTGTAGGTAATACATAGATTTACCTATGAGTGTCTCTAGGTGGGCTGGGTGGGTTTGGTACTTGGAACCACCTATTAGGAAGTACATACGATGCTTAATTTTCTGGGTTTGGGATACTTCACTTAATATAATTGTTTCTAATGACATCCATTTCCCGGCAAATTCCAGTAATTCATCATTTTTGATGGCTGAGTAGTACTCCATTGTATAGATGTACCACAGTTTCCTTATCCATTCGTCAACTGTTGGACATTTGGGTTGATTCCATGACTTTGCTATTATAAACAGTGCTGCTATGAACATGGTCGTGCTTGTGCTATCAAGGTGAACCTCTGCTGTATGGGGGGTTATTCCGAAAAGTGGCATTGCAGGGTCATGAGGCATTTCAATCTTTAATTTCTTTAAGAATCTCCAGACGGCTCGCCAGAGTGCCTGTATGAGCCTGCATTCCCACCAGCAATGTAGGAGAGTTCCCCTCTTTCCACATCCTCTCCAGCATTTGTTGTTGTTTGTATTATGGATTTTTGCCATCCTGACCGGGGTGAGATGATATCTCAGGGAAGTTTTGATTTGCATTTCCCTGATGGCTAAGGGAGTGGGGCATTTTTAAGATATTTGTTAGACATTTTAATTTCATCCCTGGTAAAATTTCTTTTAAGTTCCAGGGCCCATTTTTTAATTGGGCCATTGTTTTCCTTGGTGTTTAGTTTTCTAAGTTCTTTCTGCACTCTGGACAGTAGAGCTCTATCAGATATGTGATTAGTGAAGATTTTCTCCCATTCTGTGAGTTGCCTTTGAGCTCGTGTTACAATCTCCTTATCTGAACAGAAGCTCTTTAATTTCACAAGATCCCAACTGTTGAGAGTTGGTAGCGGTGACTGTGCTATTGGATGTCTGTTTAGGAAATATTGGCCTAGCCCAATCAGCTCGAGGGAGTTCCCTATCCTTTCAACTATGGTTTTTATAGTCTCTGGCCTTATATCAAGGTCCTAGATCCATTTGGAATTAAGTCTTGTACATGGTGACAAGTACGGGTCCAGCTTTAATCTTCTGCATGTGGAGATCCAGTTTTGCCAGCACCATTTGTTGAAGATGCTGTTCTTTTTCCATTGGATTCTTTGGGCCCCTTTGTCAAAGACCAAATGGCTGTATTTTTGTGGGCTTATATCTGGATCTTCAATCCTTATCCATTGATCTGTGTGTCTATTTTGGAGCCAGTACCAGGCTGTTTTTACAACTATGGATTTGTAGTATAGACTAAGGTTCGGTATGGTGATACCTCCAGCAGTGTTTTTGTTACTCAAGATTGTCTTTGCTATCCTGGGTCTTTTGTGCCTCCATATGAATTTTGAGATTGTTTGGTCAACTTCTTTGAAGAATTGCTTTGGGATTTTAATTGGGATAGTATTGAATTTGTATACTGCCTTTGGTAGGATGGTCATTTTTACGATGTTGATTCTGCCAATCCAGGAACATGGGAGGTCTTTCCACCTTCTGGTGTCTTCTGCTATTTCTTTCTTTAGGGTTTTAAAGTTTTCATTGTAAAGGTCTTTTACCTACTTGGTTAGGTTTATACCAAGGTATTTCATTTTTTTAAGGGCTATAGTAAATGGGATTGTTTCTCTCAAGGCTTTTTCACTTCTTTCATTCTGGGCATATAGGAAAGCCTCTGATTTTTGCACATTTATTTTGTATCCTGCCACCCTGCTGAACTTCTCAATTAGTTCCAGGAGCTTCCTGGTGGAGTTTTTGGGATCACTCAGGTATAAGATCATGTTCTCTGCAAATAGGCATAGCTTGACTTCTTCCTTGCCAATTTGAATCCCTCTTATGTCCCTTTCTTGTCTTATGGCTTCAGCTAAGACTTCAAATACAATACTGAATAGAAGTGGTGAGAGTGGACAGCCTTGTCTAGTTCCTGATCGAAGTGGGAATGCTTCCAATTGTTCCCCATTGAGCCTAATCCTTGCTGTGGGCTTGTTGTATACAGCTTTTATTATATTGATAAAGGTTCCTTCCATTCCTATTGTCTCTAGCGTTTTGGTCATAAAAGGCTGTTGGATCTTGTCAACAGCTTTTTCTGCATCTATCGAGAGTATCATGTGGTCTTGGACTTTGGACTGGTTTACATGATGAATTACATTTATTGATTTGCATATGTTGAACCAACCTTGTGTGCCGGGGATGAAGCCTACTTGGTCCCCGTGAATGATCTTTTTAATATGTTTTTGAATCCGATTTGCTAAGACTTTGTTGAGAATCTTTGCGTCTGTGTTCATCAGAGAGTTTGGCCTATAGTTTTCTTTTTCAAGTGAATCTTTATTAGGTTTTCCGATTAAAACAATATTAGCTTCATAGAAGGAATTTGGTAGTGTTCCTTCCTTTGCTATTTGATGGAACAGTTTAAGGAGTATTGGTATTATTAACTCCTTAAATGTCTGGTAGAACTCTGTGCTGAATCCATCTGGTCCAGGACATTTTTTGGTGGGAGATTCGAGATTACTTCCTCAATTTCCTTATATGTTATAGGACTATTTCAATAATTCACAACTTCCTGATTCAATTTAGGTAAGTTGTGTTTACTTAGAAATTCATCCATCTCTTTTGTTTTGTCAAACTTCACAGAGTATAAGTTTTTGAAATAGGATGTTATAATTCTCTGGATTTCTTGGGTATCAGTAGTGATTACTCCATGTTCATTTCTAATTTTGTTAATTTGGGTTTTCTCTCTCCTGCTTTTGGTTAATTTAGCTAGGGGTGTATCAATCTTATTGATTTTTTCAAAGAACCAGCTTTTTGACTGGTTGATTTTTTCTATCGTTTTCTTAATCTCGATTTCAGATATTTCTCCCCTTATTTTGCTAATCTCCTCTCTTCTACTGCTTTTGGGATCAGATTGCTCTAGTTCCTCTAAAGCTTTAAGCTGCATTGTTAAGTTGTTTATTTCTGATGTTTCCATTTTTTGATGTAGGCATTAAGAGCTATTAAGTTACCTCTTAGAACAGCTTTCATTGTGTCCCAGAGATTTTGGTAAGTTGTATTTTTCATTATCATTTGCTTTCAGGAAATCTTGAATTTCCTTTTTAATTTCTTCCTGAATCCAGTTCTCATTCAGCATCATATTGTTAAGTTTCCAGGAGTTAGTGTATTTTCTCTTGTTTGATGTGTTGTGGATGTCCAGCTTTAGGCCATGGTGGTCTGATAGGGCACAGGTTAGAATTTCAACTTTTTTGTATATGTGTAGATTCGTTTTGTGGCCCAATATGTGATCTATTTTGGAGAAAGTTCCGTGTGCTGCTGAGAAAAATGTGTATTCTTTGGTGCATGGATGAAAAGTTCGATAGAGATCTGTAAGGTCCATTTCTTCCAGGGTTTGATTAAGTTCCAAAGTGTCTCTGTTAAGCTTTTGACCTGTTGATCTATCCCATGTTGAGAAGGCGGTGTTGAAGTCCCCAAGAATTATTGTTTGGGGGTTGATTTCTTGCTTTAGATGCTGTAGGGTTTTCTTAATGAATGTGGAGGGGCCCGTACTGGGTGCATATATGTTTAGTATTGTGAAGTCTTCCTGGTGAATTGTACCTGTGACTAAAATGTAGTATCCATCCGTGTCTCTTATAATTTTCTTTGGTTTGAAGTCCACATTGTCTGATATCATAATGGCTACCCCTGCCTGTTTTCTGCTTCCATTAGTTTGTAGAATTGTTGACCAGCCTTTTATTTTTAGGGCATGCCTATCTTTTTTGGTGAGATGGGTTTCCTGCAGGCAGCAGACTGATGGATTGTGATTTTTAATCCAAATTTGTAATCTGTGTCTCTTGATCAGTGAGTTAATTCCATTAACATTTAGTGTTATAATGGAGAAACTATTTTTAATTGCAGACATTTATTATGTTTAGTAGTCTTTATAAGTATATTGCTTCGCTTTTAATGGTGTTATACTTGCCTTCTGTTCTCCTGGATATGCCTGTTTTTTCTTCAAGCTTGAGCATCATTTCTAGCATTTTTTGAATGCCTGGTTTGGTGGACATGTATCCCTTCAAGTTATCTTTGTACTAGAAGATTTTTCTTTCTCCCTCGATCATGACAGATAGTTTTGCAGGGTGAGTCAGCCTGGGTTGACATTTTTGCTCATTCAATACTTGAAGTATGTCTCTCCGAGCTCTTCTTGCTTTTACTGTTTTGACTGAGAAGTCATTTGTTATTTTAATAGGTTTACCTTTAAAAGTGAGTTGTTTTTTCTCCCTTGAAGCTCTCAGCACTAGTTCTTTATCTTGAATATGGTGTGTATTAACTATTATTTGCCATGGCGAGCTTCTGTTTTGGTCATACCTGTTTGGGATGCGGAATGCCTCTAGTATAGGTATGGGCTTCTCTTTTTTTAGATGAGGAAACTTTCCCTTATGATCATTTGAAAAATTTCCTCAGGGGTGGTATTTTGAGATTCTTGCTCTGGTATTCCATGAATACGCATGTTAGGCTTCTTCAGGGTGTCCCATATCTCCTGGATATTTCTCTCAAGTATCTTTTTGGCTTTAACAACCTCTTCCATTGAGCTGGTTAATACTCCCACTTTATCTTCAAGGTCTGAAATTCCGTTTTCTGCTTCATTAGTTCTGCTGATAAGACTCTCTGTGGAGTTCTGGGTTGAAGATAACTTGTCTTTTAGCTCAGTTTTAAACTCTGCTTGAGTCTGTTTTAACTGCTTTATGCCAGTTTTTGTTTCTTGCACTGTTTTTCTCAACTCCTCCAAGTGTCTGTTGTGTTCCTCTTCAAAGCTATTGATTTGATTATTTAATTCCTCCTGGATTTCCTCTTTCATAGTATTGAACATGGTAATGATCATATTTTAAAAGTCTTTATCCTGGGTCAGGCTTTCATGGCCATTTTCTGTGGGTTTGTTCTGGTTGGAGTCTAACATTATGGGATTTTCCTTCAGTGGGAGATTTGTTTACTTGAGTGTCGTTTCTCATGGATTTGCACTTTGACTTTGGCATTGTCGTTTTAACTCTTAAGATCTTTCAATTTCTGTGTGTTTTTCATCAAACTGAATTATTTGATCTGGGGTTCTGGGGGTGGGCAGGGACGGAGCTTACCTAGGTCTTGGTGAGGCGGTGGAGTGGGGGAAGGGAGGATGGGGCTTCGGCAGGGAGCGCTATTTAACCTGGGCGAAGCTGGGGCGGGGCCCGGGTGCAGAGGGGGTGTACTCCTCCCATGCCCTGCCTGGCTCTGGCTGGATGGCGGGAGGAGTTGGGTCCCTTGGGCTGCCTGGGGTTATGGGGGTGGGCGGGGTGGAGCTTACCTAGGTCGTGGTGAGGCCTGGCTGGACCGTGAGAGTCCCTGGCGGCAGAGTGGGGGAAAGGAGCAAATTAAATATTTCTAACTACACTGATTCTCTCAAACCATGGTTTCCAAGCAAATAATTTATAAAATAAATTTATAAAACAAAATAATTTATAAAATAAATGTCAGCATTAATATATCCTTTAACCATCACCAAGGGTTTCAGAAGATAGAATTTTCTTCCTTTCCCTAAGTACATGTTCTCCTCAATCCTTTATCAAATGATAAAAATTGTCGTATCTAAACTCAAAATTTTTTTCTACCCCAAATTTTAAGTTAATTAACAATATATTTTAAGGTGAATTATCATGAAAATATCATGGTATACTTAGGGTCTATTTTTATTTATTTATTAATATTCAAAATCCCTTTTTTACTATTTTTATCATTTAGTCATCATAAAAATTTATATTCATTAATATGCATTTACTTTTAATTGCTTCTTAAGTTTAATAATAATTTGTTTGTGACAATAAAATTCCACAAAGATCAAATATATCAAGAAAGTGAAATGATTATTTAAACATTTATATTGGACTAAATCTTCAATTTCCTTGAGACAATTACTTTATGGGTGTTTGGTTCCTTGGCTAAAAAGACCTGAATAAAGATAAAGTAATTGGACTGATTTTGCTTTCTTTGACTTTAATGGTTTTGAAATACAGAGTTTTGAACTTAAGTATTTGCTTATATTTAATTAACTGTTACTAGAGAATATTATACCAAAAATTCAGAAATGCCTAAGACTCAGACTTAGCTATTAACCCATAATTTCAATATTACATTAAAATTGTTGAGTGTGGAGGAATGATACCTATTAGATTTGAAAAAACTCAGGAAAATCACAATTCCTCAGAAAATTCCTCAGAAATTCCCTTTGTATAAAATAAGAAAAATAAAGCTTTACAGAAATGATCTGTAATTATCTGGGGGGAAATTATCTTGGAAAGAATATTCAGGAGTGTGTTTCTCAGACTCTAAGATTTTCTATTTTTAGCAAGCATCAATTATACAAAAGGAATTTCATTATGTCACTTCCATAAGTGCATCAAATTTACACTGATCATTTTCATAATCTTTTTTAGCTCACATCTCATCTTCCCAAATCAATGGATAGGCTCATTTCATAACTTTGGTATTGTGAATGACACAGTAATAAGCGTAAGTATGATGTCTCTCTAGAAAGCTAATATTCAGTATATATCCAGAAAAAGTGTCACTGGATCAAACAAGTTCTATATGTAATTTTTATTCTATATATTTGAATTTTTATTCATGAGATATAATGATAGTAGATGCCATGAGCTATCAATATAGCTAATAGATGCAGCAAAGATCTATAGAGCCTTTTATCACCCTCACTGCTGTTTGCCATACAGACTGATGAGGTTTCATTTCTCCTTCTTTTTCTGAGCTCATGAGTAAGATTTGTTGATTGCAATCTTCTTTCACTTATATTTTATTTTCAAGGTTTATCAATAGGATTGTTTGTTTTGCTTTATTGTTGTTATCTCTTAGGATTTTCAATGTAATCACCATGTTGAGGAAATTCTCTTCTAGATCAATTTATCTGAGTGCTTGATCCTAAAGCATGCTGGGTTCTGTCAACTGTCCCTTCTGTATAAGTTGATAGGACTGTGTGTTTTGTCACTGTGTTCTTGGTATGATATATAATACATTGACTTTCATGTGTTGATCTATCTGATCATAAACTGTCATGTCCTATATGTAATTTTTTGAGGTGGTTCCACACTCATGTCCATATGGCTGGACACATTCTCACTAGCAACACAAAGTGTTCCATTACTCACACATCCTCAGCAGTATTTATTGTTTTTTGCTTACTCGATTAAAGTCAATCCAACACGGATGAGATGGAATATAAATGTAATTTTGATTTGCATTTCCTTGAAGGTTAAAGATGGAGAACATTTTTTCATTTAGTCATTGACAATTTGCATTTCTTCATTTGAAAAATTCAGTTTATTCTTATTATATTCTTGGAAGTTATTTTTTAACCTTTAAATCATATGGTATTTGTTTTTCTTAGATTATTTAGTAACACGCAATGGCTGTCTTATTAATAACTGTTTTTTAATGAATGTTTTATGGATTGAAAGTGTTTAATTTTCTTAAAAATGGTGTGGAGATAATAAATATATTAAATAATATGATCTGCAAGATTTATTGTAGAAACAGAAGTCAATATATATTGTGAAGTCTTAACCTTTGCAGAGTAGGTACAGATTTATAGTGTAGTCTTTGGATGGCTGGACATCCCTTGTATGCTTCAAGGGAACTGTAGGGATCAAAACTGTTTTCAATTAATGTCAAAACATCACTTGCCCTTTGCATCACCTTTCATATGTGTTATTTGAATTTCCTAGAAGTTCCATATCATGCTATTACCACAGATGGAATGGAAAAGGATAGATGAGGATACAACTATCTTCTGCTGAATTGTACTTTATAATATTCACAAATGTGTAATGTAATGCTATTTTTTCAGTTTCTTTAAAAGGCATAAAATACACAAGCTTATTTCAAAATTAAGTAAAAAAATTTTTACTGAAAATGAAGATTACATTGTTTTATTTAGGTTTTAGCGAAATTTTGTGATGGTATATGTATAACATAAGTTATTTTTTTTATTTCCACTCATACAAACTTAACAGGTACACTGGTTTCCTCCTCCCTCCAACCCCCTATCCCCCTGTTCCCCCATCCCCTTCCCCTTCCCTCCCCATCCCCCAGTGCCTTCCCCTCCCATCTCCGGAGCATCCTTTAATGTGCATGCCAAACTCTCCTCTGGGTCCTCCTCTCCGATGAGGTGCAAGGACCCAGTGGCATTTCCCAGAACCCTATCCTGTGTTCCCGTTAAGGATAAGAACACTACTGTGACTGTCAATCCCTTGCCTCCAAGGATCCTAGTGCCTCTAGTGAGGTCAGTAGTGTGTTGAACATTGAACAGGTCATGTAAAGTCCAAATATGATTGCTTCGGACCTAACTTCTGTGGAGTATCTTGCATATCATTGCTCTTCTCATCCTTTTGCTCTTACACTCTTACCGCCCCCTCTTCCGCAAATTTCCCTGAGCTTCAGGATGGGGAGAGATTAGGCTGGCCTAGTTCCAGGTGATTGATATAGAGTCTCTGATGTTCTGGATTATGGTTTGTTGATTTTTTTTTCATCCCAGGCCAAAGAAAATATATTAAAAAATGTTGGACTTTTTTTTTCAGTTTTGCTGCTCCTGCAATGCCGTTGGCTCCACCCTGATGGGTATTGGATGTCGCCCCCTGGCTAGAGATAAAAACCTGTTAAATTAGAGTCTTGTTATAAAAGTATATTCAAAGGTAGATGTAATAAAAGTAGGAAACCGCGGGGAGGGAGGGGTCAATCACCCATCTGCGAAATGGTTACTTTCTATACGCCCTCCCCTTCTGGTGAGATCATACCCCATCAGTTGTAAATGATCAGGAAGGAAAGTCTGTGAACTTAACCAGATGTCTCATTACTTACTTGCAGTCCTTAATGGTGGCCTATTTTCTCTGCTATAACATGGTCCCCTCTCTCTTTGTTACTGGTGTGGCCCTCCTACCCCATCCCTCCTGTTCATAATCTTAGCAATTACTGTAGTTATTACAGAGATTTATCTTTGAGTGTCTCTAAGTGGGTTTGATGAGTGGATAAGGAAAATGTGGTACATCTATACAATGGAGTACTACTCAGCCATCAAAAATGATGAATTAATTGAATTTGCCCAGAAATGGATGGAATTAGAAACAATTATATTGAGTGAAGTATCCCAAACACAGAAAATTAAGCGCTGTAAGTAAAAATGTTTTAATTTGTTTTAGTTTGAGTGCTTAAATACTATTTAGAGATACATATTAGGCACATAAAACATAAAACAGCTAGTAAATGAACTGAGAGGAGAAAACAAGTTCAATTATGTAGGAAGAAGGCACCTTACTACTCTACTTTCAACAATAGGAAGATTATCTAGTTAAAAAATTAGTTAAGGGGTCTAGCAAGATGCTTGGTGGGCAGAGCCTCGGAAATCCCAGAACTAAGCCAGAAGGAGGTAGAAGCAATCCAAGATGATTCCTGAAGCCACTCTTGCTCCTTCGAAAGGACACACAGTGCACTCTGACACACACACACACACACACACACACACACACACACACACACAAATAAAACAATTAATCAAAAACAAAAGAACTCAGTAAGGGAACATATACATGCATAATTGAATAAATAAAAAAAGAAACCACTATGAACAATTATTGATCCACAAATTGGATAGTATATTAAAAAATCTGGACAAATTCCTAGATGCATTTAGCCCATCAGGATTGAATCATGAAAAAACTGAAAACTTGAACAAATCAGTAATGAAATTGTTTGCATTAAGGAATGTCAGTCTAAGACTAGACTGAAGTAATGTCAAACGATTTTTCCAACTAGAATGGTGCAAAATTAGGAGAAAGATGAAATTTTGGAAAGTTCACAAATACATGAAAATTAAATAGTATTCTCCAGAGCAACCACTAGTAAATAAAAATTAAATATTAATATTAATGAAAATAAAAATATAACTTTCTGAGACTTATGGGTTCCTGTAAAAACAAGTTCTAAGAGAAAGAAACATTGATAGCATAAATGTCCCCCTTAAAAATAAATGTCATAGGATGAGGGGTGGATCAAAGATTAAAGCCTTTGCATTGAAAGCAAAAGGACTTGAATTTGGATCTCCACATCCCAGGTCAAAGAAAATATATTAAAAAATGTTGGACATTAATGGAGCCAGAGTCTGGGAAACCCTAGAGCAGAATGGTAAGGAGGTAGAGCACTCATGATGATTCTTGTCACCCTTGGGCATCCAGAGACACATATACTCAGGTGCCCTCCTGTACACACACACACACAAACACACACACATACCTGTACACATGCACACATATGTAATAAATAAAAAAATAAAAAAGAATATCTTGAATAAAAATGCAGTTTGACACCCTACATGATGAAGCCACTAAGGACAAAATTACCAAAATGTAGCAAGAAAACAAAAGTTCAAGTAGAAAGAAATGAAATTCATTTTAGAAGAAATCAGTGAGATGGTTTTTAATTTGTTGCTTATTTTTATGACAGCAAGTTCATAAATCCTTAGCTTATTAATTACAAAAAAGATGGAGAAGAATCAAATAAATACATCAGAAAACAAAAAGGCTATAATATAATAGTATAATAGATTATTTCACAGAACTACAAAGAATTATAAGAACTTGAGAAACCACTATGAACAATTATTAACCCACAAATTGGATAGTATATTAAAAAAATCTGGACAAATTCTTAGATCCATTTAGCCCATCAAGACTGAATCATGAAAAACAGAAAACTTGAACAAATCAGTAATGAAATTGTTCACATCAAGGGAATGTCCAGGATGAAATCATTTTCTCATTTTCACCAAACATTTAAAGAACTAATACTTTAAAAAGGAAAATTGGAAAATACTTTAAAAAGGAGATAATTTCAGAATACCCTAACACAAACCCTACACTACCCTAATATCAATCCCTAAGAAGGACACAGTAGTAAAAGAAAATCACAAGCCAATGTCCTTACTAGTGAACAAAGGTATAAAATCCTCAACATAATGTTAGTGAACTAAATCCTTCTGTACATTAAAAAGATGACTCACCATGATCAAGTGAGGATGATTCAGCTTCCATAAATCAATGAATGGGATAACACACACCAACAAAGTGAAGGTTAGAAAAGATGTTGCCTATAGTTACAGAAAATGAGTTCAATAAAGCTAAAAAGCTTTTGTGATTAAAAAAAGTGACAAATTTAATTCTTGATATTATTTTCAAAATTGTATTTTTTTTAAAAAAATCTTTATTTACATGCATGTATCTGTGTGTGTGTGTGTGTGTGTGTGTGTGTGTGTGTGTGTGTGTGTGTATCAGAGGACACTGTGTGTCCCTATGGAGGTCCAAGAGTGACTTTAGGAATCATCCTGGATTGCTTCTAGCTCCTTTTTGTTTTGCTCTGGGATTTCCCAGGCTCTACCCACTAGAGCCTGAAGTGCAGGTCGCCACCATTTACCTACCCTTAGTATTTTTTTACATAGGACCTAGGATCCAAACTCAGGACTTTTTGCTTGTGAGGCAGTCTTAATTCTTACTGGGTCATCTCTCCAGCATTCCCAACATTGTCTTACCATCAAGATCAACAGACAGCCTTGTGAAAAGTATTGGTCTAACCTTTATCCTCATTTATAGTTTTGTTTTTCAAACTTGAGAAACATATTTACTTCTTTATTTCATTTGCATTTGCAGAAAATATGAGGTGCATTTCAGTCTTTTAAAGAAGGGAATTTTTCATGTTGTGACCACACGAATGGACCTTGAGAGATTGTTCTAAGGCAAATAGACTGTCACAGAAGAGAAATACTACACGGTTCCACTTACATATGGTACCTAAAAGGTACATAAATTCATAAAATCAAAAGCAATTTGATAGTTTACCGAAGCTGAGAGGTTCAAAGAAATGGAGAGTTAGTACGCCATAGTCATGAATTTTTACTTGAATAAAATTTATGGGAACTAGAGATCTGCTTTACATTTTATTTATAATCAACAATACTATATTATAAACTTCAAAACAGGGTGGATTGTCATGCTGTGCTCTTAATATAAAGGATTTTTCTTAAAGACAGCTACTTTTAAAATACTGTTTGGGGACAAAGGACAAGGCTGAGTGGATAAAACGCTTATCTGTCAAGAGGAGAACCAAAGTTAAGATCCCCAGACTCATGTAGAAGCTATAGCATTGTAGCTACCAATAATCTTAGCAATTGGGAAGCAAAGACAAGGGATACCCAGGGAAAACAGGCTAGCTGAAATAACTGATAAAGAGTTCTATATTCAAGTGAGGAACCCTGTTGAAATAAATAAAATTAAAATAATTTGAAGAAGACGTCTATAAACTTTGGGTCCTCATACACACATTCATGAAAGAGGATGTACACACTCACGTACACACACACACACACAAATGATTGAAAGAATGTATGAATAAACACACACACAAATGAATGAAAAAATGCATAAACAAATTGATGAATATATATAGCTTTCCAGTGAGGAAAGCTAACTTACACCTGAGTTGTGTTCCAGTTTCTAAGCTGTATCTTTCAGCCTTATCTGTTTTTTCACATTCACATTCGGAGTTGCACTGCTGAACTTTTGTGGTTTGCCATGTTCTTTCAGATCATGTCATGGAGAAAAATATTTCTAATTATCTGCAATAATGGAAAGCATCTACTTTAAAATCAAAGATATTGTTTAAAATGAAACTGGCTTTTGAACTCTCACAGACACATATCTCCCATTGTATAATTAAGGAGATGAAATACTACTTTCAAGTTAAGTTTCTTTTTTATCGTAATATTCAATTATTTCTGAAGATTATGCCAAATGTAAATCTTGATAAAGCAAATGATAGTATTTCAACACAAATTATCAGTGTTTTCCTCTTGGACTTTGATGATGCAATTTTAATTGTAGTTTGTGTTTTCTGAGCCAATTTTTTTAAACAAACACAAAAGTTTTCACTGTTTGATGTCCTGCCCAAAGAATATGCCTGAGTTGCATTCATTAAAATATTTGACATGGGTCGGTGTTGTTATCATGGTCCCAAGTGCCCGAGTTTCATGTTTCTCTGTGGGTCTTTTCTGTTGTTGTTCATGAGTGTGCCAAAACAAACAACTATTACTAGATAAATTTATGTAAACCAGTTTTTTGTAAGAGAAAAGTAACAACATATTTCCTAGAAAATTGATCATATGTGTCGCAAAGTCTAAATAACACAACTAAATTTAACCAAAGTGCATTGCTTTCTGAATGCTTCCAAAGTGGAACATTGTGCTTTTGATGGCACATTCAGAGCATCATTAAGACTCAGAAAGGTCAAAGGAGAAAGCTCACCCATTTCTAATATACAACATAGTCAAAATGCAGAGGCAGCCACATCCATCATCTGTTTCTACCAAGGCATTCATATAATGCCAAGTTGTCTCTTAGTGGGAAGTTGATGTGTCTAAATGGTTACATTTATTCTGCCAAATGTCTGCATAGCTTTTACTACTGGAAAGATTTTCTTTTAATAATTTTTTTCATAAACTAATTTCTCAACTAAGGGTGATAGAAGAGTCAGATTTTTTTTCCACAAAATAAAATTTCCATCCCCACAGATTTCCACTTTCCTGAAAGCTAAACATTCGTTGTAAGACCTCTGCTCTAACACACTTAAAAAATTTCACAAGGTGAGAGAGAACACAATGATTTCTGCCCCCTGGAATGCTTCCCACTGATGATTGACATCAGATTTTGACAAAGAACACATTCAGAATGCAGACAAAGTTAAAACTCAGTTTTCCCAGAAGAGTCAAAGTTAACTGAAATTCAGTTTTTTAAGACACAATCCAATCATTTCTTTCTGCTGATAATAAGAGTATTTTCATGAGACTATGATCATTTCTGTGGAGAAACCAGAAGGATGTTTCTTGTTTCAGCTCAGCCTTTCATTTATACCTTTCCTAACATATGATATATATGTTTATTATACATATGTATAGCAAACATATGCATACATTCAGAGAAGGCTATATAATTTTAAAAATCCTACAACTTAGTTTACATTCCATGTTTATATTTCATTCATTTCAGTTCTTCAATATCTAACAAATTACAAGTAATTTGTACATGCAATGTTATAATTGATTGCTATTCATTTAATATTCTTAATATCTTAAGTACTACTATAATCTAGGCTTCGGTTTAAATGATAAGAATCTGTATTAACATCCTATTAAATCTTGGTGCCAAAAGCTCATTAGTGAAATGAGGTTATCTTTGACACATGAACAGGAACAAGTATATTCCACATAGAAATACCCACAAACACATGAACACATATACATACAAATTAATTATTGGATTATGCAAATAGAATTATCTATTTGCTTCCATTTTGCTATATGCAGCTGTAACTCTTTCCTCTTTCCATATTCAGCCTTCAACAAAACATCTTCACAAAGTTTGTATAACTTTGGGGGAAATGTCATGAATTATTTTCAGTCTAGAAATCATCACTCATTATGTTCTTCACAGGGAACTAATCTAATGTCACTTACAAACTATATCTATGGACTAGCAATGTCAGATTCAGCTCTGAGTGCATGTTACAGTTTCTGAGTTCTACTTTACAGCCCTGACACCAGGGAAAAAAATGAGAAATCTGAATTTTTAACTGATGAACTAGGTTATCTTTACACATGGTGAAGTCTAAGAATTAATTCTTAATTGAGACAAGGAGCTGATGAAAGTAAACCTAAACCGAGAAAATTATGACAAGCAATTAGACAAAAAAGTATGATTAATGACATGTCTAATAACATGAATTATTTTTAGGCAAAATAGAAGTAAACATTGCAAACACCATTGAAAAATTCATAAGAAAAATTGATAATGATGATATACACATGTACACTTACATATGGATATTATGTATATACACAGTGTATACATATGTATAATCTCATATGTGTATGTGGTACACATGATTTTATATTTATATGCCTATGTCCAAGTAAAAGTTATAGAGGATGTCAGATTCATTTATTTGAGATGTTTCCCAACTATTTTTGTGAAAAGTCTGCAGCCTAGAAAAGTTTCAAGGAAGCACAAGTAGCAATATCAAAGCCAGAATCACAGATTTGTGAACTATACACCCTTACCTACTTGGTCACTAAAGAGAATAAGGAAACATCTCAAATCTCACATGTGTGGTTTTATGGAAGATTTGTATAGTTGTGAAAACAATAGACTATAGTTCAACATGCCAAGTGTTTATGGCACGTGAATTCACTAGTGTAAATTGGCTGAAGAAGTGGAAAGCAAAATAATTGCAGATCTCTTACAGTTGAGTATCCAGTAATGTGCTTCAGGACTGTATTGCCATAGCTTCTGCACAGGGCTAACAGCCTGAAGTGTCCGTAAAGCTGAAATGCACCTATGTTCCACACTAATGGCTTGCTTTTGCATTCAGCTTTTTAAGTTATGCATACAAAGCAATCGGACACTCTAATTGAAATCCAGAAATCTTTAAATGATATCTAACCAATGTCTTTTGCAGCAGCTAAAAAGGAAAGTTCAAAGTATGGAATGTTACAAAGACCTTTGTAGAATACTGAAGGATCACTTCAGGGAAAAAAAAAAAAAGCTACAGTGAAAATAAGAAAGCCCCATGGAACGTTCAGGTTTACACACAATCCTATATTTTACAGTTGTTTATTGGCAATTGCCAGTGTCATTGGAATGTGCCAGTGTTCCCTGACCCCTCCTTGCCACAGCCATTTTGTAGCCTACCTGCAACATTGAGTTTAAGAGCTATTTAGAGTTCTTCCTTATCATCCTGTCCTGGTTAGTCACTGGATCCTCTATATAAAAATAATTTAAGACACAAGATGGTATGAACTAGTAAATGTTTATTTTTCTGAAATACTGGCACAAGAATTCTTCCTGAGAGAAGATATATTTCCAGTTAAGAAAATTGGATGTTTGCTTGGCAAGAGAAAATAAGATGACAAGAATTGGTATCATTAAGGAACAGGAAAAAAAAAGCAAACATGAGCTGAAATTGAGGCAGTAGATACTGTAGACAAAAGAGAGAAGTAATGGAATATACAGAGTTTGTGGAAAGCTGAACACTGATAGAAATAATCCAGAGTGTATAATAATCCAAGACTGAATGTCTAATAATCTGTCAAGGTGTAATATAAGTTCTTTTCTTCTTTTCTAGAGTGAGACCTATTCTACACACATACATGCACATGTGCACATACACACACAAACATGCACACAAACATGCACACAAACATGCACACAAACACACACATGTCTGGCATGAAGATGGAAAAATGTCCAATTAATGATCAGAAATTGAAAAGAGATGGTAATGTAAGAAAGGAATACAGAGCCAGAGAGAGTTGACAGGGTGGGAATTCACAGAAATTTAGAGGAAAACGTTAAACCTCCCACTGGATGAAGAATGGAGCTTTGACTCAATCTCAAACAGATCTTGCTGGGTAGAACGACCCAATTTGGTCTAGTAACCTTACATGTAGTTATCATTTAATGTAATCACATATGTTCAACTAATTTGAGTTTCCAGTTTCAGTGTTCTTGTCTTTTAATTATTCATCGTTTTCTGTATGGTGTATTTTTTCAAACTGTTAGCTGCCACAGATTCATAAACTTTGTATAAAAGGGTATTCTCCAATATGTTGGATATGAATGAGGTGTTTTATTGTTAAACAAGTTAACTTATTCTTTTGAGGACCTTTTAAATATTGAGCCTTCAAGTTCTTATAGATGCTGCTTATTGAAAATAGCTTTGTCTCTCTGCCTTTCACATTTCTAGAGTGTCTGTTACTTAATATTTTATATTTTCTATGTAATGAAAGTATCAGTCTTTTTAAATAACTTCTACAAGCTACCTTTCCCTATAATACTATTAGTCGAGCTTTCTAAAATTAGCTTAATCTCCCTACAAGCACTTCAGCCCTTAGTATATTCTAAACAAGTTAAGTTTATTCCAGCTTTATGAGTTAAAAATCTGTGGCCAAACTCATTTTGTTTTTAATGTTAGAAGTGTAATTATTTTCCTGTGAGGATTCCAAATGTTTAGAATAATTATACTTGGCATCTAGAATTTTGTTGGAGAATTTATGAAAAAAATACTGTTTGGCATAACTTATGAGAAAAAAAATCAAACAACAAATGAGTGGCTAAGGCACAGAAAGAGACATTTGCTTTGGAATTCTGTTTGTAATTGAAGCATAATTTATGTGCCTTGGGAAATCACCTTTAACTATCTTTTTTTCTTTATCTACAAGAGAGTATGTTCTGTTGATCTTACATAAATTGAATTATACACAAATAAAGCAGTAAAATATGTTCATGTTATGCTTTTATAACCAACTATCCGGTGAGGCAAGTCTATTAGTATCAATTATTCTTCATAGCCGCAACCAAATCTCTGACAAGAAGCCACATAAGGAGGAGAAATTTATTTCTGGATAATGGTTGGTTCAGCAAATACAGCCCATCAAGGCAAGGAAAGCCTGTCAGCCAGAATGAACAAAACCGAGGTGACCCAGGCATGCTCATTTTCAAGGGCCAGAAAGCTGAGAAAGAAGACTCTCCCGGGTATTTGCCTTTCTCCCATTCCCCTTCTGCTCAGTACAGGTCCCCAACCCTTGGGACAGTACAACCATCCAGGTCAGGACGAAACTTCCTTCTTCAGTCAGTCTTATCTGGAAATGCTCTCCTGAATACATCCAGAGATGCTAGCAGCCCCTAAGTGATTCCAAGGCCCATGAAATTGACAAGAACATTCATCATAGCAGGAAAATTATTTTTGCTCTTTTGTGTGAATGTGGCACAGAGGCAGGATTAGAGCAGTTCTGCTGGGACAGGTCTCTCAAGGTCTTTGAAGGTCTTTTAGGAATTCTGGAAGGCCATCCCGCATTACTGGAATCTCCCTGTAGGAACACCCCTGCTGGGAACTAACTCTAATCCTCTCAGATAAGATGGCCAACTTCCCTGTGGAAAGATTATGGAGAGGAGCTCTCCCTATCAAACAAACAACTTGATCTTTAACTCAGGTGGGCCCCAGAGCAAATGGGTTGGGCCCCAATGGGAGCTAACCAATGAGAAAAAGCCATTTCCCGGGCTTGCCTAGGTGTATAAATATGCCTGATCCTGCCAGTTATCTTTGGTGCCCTATCCCCTCCTGGCACTTGGAGTGCCATGAGTTCTTTCTAGCTCCTTGCCTCTCTTGGATTCCATGAGTTCTCCAGGGCCCTAACTCAGGGTGCCACGAGTCTGTTTCTAGCTCCATGAGTTCTCCACGGCGCCTTAGCCCCTCATGGCACTCCACCTTTGGAATCCACGAGTTCCAGCCTTTCTCTCCTCTAATAAACTCTACCTTAATCCCTGCATGTGTTCTGGTTTCAATCTTCAACTCTGAACACAAGAACGCTGCAACATTGGGACAGTGGTTCCTGTAACATTTGGCCCCTGAACAAGGACCCTGTAGCATTTGGCAGACAAGCTTTTAGATGTCCTATGAGGTGCCACATGTCTGCCGTATGAGTGTCCGTATGAGTGTGGGCTTCACCTAGAGGCTTCTGAGGAGCAAAGTATAGAAAAAGTGAAAGATGGCACTATGGAGAATAGTTCACAAAGAGACAGTGCTGTCGGCTCGCATGTTTTTCCTTCTTCACCTAGACCATGCTGGAAACTGCCCTGCACAGAGCTTCATGTGGCAGGGAATTGATACTTGGAGTCAGCAGGCCACGAGGTACTTAAACCTGTCAACAGCTATGTAAGTAGCTTGGAGTGGACCTCCCCTGTGGAACCCTGATGTGACAAAATCACGGTCTATACTTCCATTTCAGTCTGTGAGACATTCTGAACTAGAGATCTCCAGCTAAGCTGTATTTGTATTCCTGACTCACAGCAAATGGATACTAAGTGCTCTTTTTTGTTCTGTGCTGTTATACATTGGGGTGATTTGTTATGCAAACTGCTAACATAAGGAGGAAACTGAATCCTAGAATGGCTATTTGATTTGCAAAATATACTGCAAGTAGCCTGCAGGAAATTGCCTAATGATGGAGAAGACTCAGTCCATGCTGGGTAGGATTGGTCCCTGGGCAAGTGAATAAGATGGAGGGAACTGGTTAAGGAAGTTGGCATCCTTCTGTATACTTGGCCAGACATGTTGGTCTAGCAAGTGAAGATGGTTCCTCTCAGCAGTCCTGTAGGTTTGATGTGGCCAGTTCCCTCTGCTCTTGGTATTGGTTTGGGCTCTCCCACCAAGCTGGACAACGAACTGCAATTAGACAATTGTAAGCAAAAATAAAACCCTATGTTCCATTAAAAAATGTACTGCAAGTAAAGAAAGAAAAAAAATCTCAGTTTTCTGACCACTTTGCCAGAGAGGTACTCCTGGAAAAGGTTATCTTGAATATTGACTTGAGAAAGTAAGTCATATGAGCACCTGGAGCATAGATGTCCACATAGAAAAGGCAAAGGCAAATGTCCTATGGTAAGAACATTAGGTAGCAGGAAGGCCAAAGTAGACACAGTAGAAGCAACCAGAGAACTTGTAGAAGAAATCAAAGTCCTAGGCAAGACAAGATTGTACACGGTTTGCTTGGCATGGCGAGGACTTAGCATTTTGTTTTAACTCAGGTAACCCTGAGGTGTTTTAAAGAAGGTAATGGCATGATTTCAAAGGACATGCTGTGGAATGATTTACGTGACATCCTATGGGCTGATTTGTGTGAAAGGAATGAAAAAGAAGCAGACTGAAGGTCTCACAAAAGAACTTCCTGGGTGCTGACTTAGGAGGCTTGAGCTAGAGAGTTCAGAGTGGAGAGCATTGTTTGCTCTGAAGTTTGCCCTTAGTAAAGACTGGAGATTCCTTCTTCGCTCTGTTGATCAACCTCGGATCTGTATGTTCCTAAATCTTCCAAAAAAACACTTGTACAGTGAGAATAATTCAGTCTGCAGAACAGGAATTTGACCCTCCCCCCCCAAAAAAGGGGACATGCTATTTTTGTTCTCTATGATTTGTGAAATGTTATGTAATGATAGGAAGTAGAACAGCCTTGGCTTCAAAAGTTTTTAATTCCCTAGTAGTAATTAAAAGTTATTCCCATTTAGAGTAAGGGTATCTTCATTTACAAACTGTTAGGTCATTAGGCTGCTATTTGATAAATAAATGTATATTATTAGTTCTCTTCCTCATTTTAAAATGCAGAATGCCATTCTTTACTTGAGCATAGTTAATTTACTATTTCAAGCCAGTGCCTGAATTTCTGGAAAATAAAATTAATGGGCTCTTGGCATCCCTCTCTGAATTACCCAAGTCCATAATGGTCCTTCTCATCTGTCATCTTAATTTGCAGTGTGCCTCTCAGATGTATTAAAACAACACATTATTCTTCATCCCCATTGACACTAAGCAAAATACTAGGGGGTAGTTATAAATTAATTCTTTATATGAAAATTCCCAAACTGGAAACAATGATTTAAACCAAACTTAGATGTACACACCCCTGACAATCATCTCCTTCAGATTAAAAATGACATATTTATTTACAGAGTAATTTAGATAGTAATTTAGATAGTTTAATAACATCATTTTATATATGAGCAACCAGTGACAACTGCGTAAGTTTTTGAAATGATTATCTTCTGTTTTCTGACAAATGACTATAAACTGGAAGTAATAAAAATTCATTACTATATAGCATTATACTTGTTTTAGTCTTTTTTTAACTTTATTTGTTCATTTAGAGTGTGCACGCGTGTGTGTGTGTGTGTGTGTGTGTGTGTGTAAGAGTGTGTGTATCAAGAGGGCATATGTGTCCATGTGGAGGAACAAGGGTGACTTTGGGAATCATCCTGGATTGCCTCTACCTCCTTCTTGCTTGGCTCAGGCATTTCCCAGGCTCTGCCCACCAGGACTGGAAGTACAAGCTAACCCCATTTCTGCCTGATGTTTTGACGTGGGACCTGTGATCTGAACTCAGGACCTTCTACTTGCAAGCCAGAGTCTTAACCCCTGAGCCATCTCTCCAGCTCTTGCTTTAGTCTTATTCTAAGAGAAGAGTAGTTTTTGTTTTAAATCAGAATTTCAGGACATCACTGAGATTAAACTAAACTTATACCAGCTGGATACTTTATCTTTCTGTGACTCAAGAGTAGAGAAATAGTTGAATGAGTAGTTTGAACTTTTTTTTTTTTTTACTTCTCATGTAATCGGGCACATTTCAGCCTGAGGAATAACTCAAATCATGATTGAAAAGAAACTGAATCTGGATTCCAAAATATTAGTGCAACATAAAGCAGATTCAGACTGAAACAAGGCTAAACATGAGGAAAAGTAAATGATGAAAAATGAAGTCCGAAGAAAAAAATAAGTTAGAGGGTAGTCTAAATAATTGGTCAGAACTATTAGTTTACATCTTTGATCAATGATTTGCAGACAGGGACAGAGAGAGTGGCAGATCTAAGTGACTGGAGGCCCACAGAGACTGCAAAGGTAAGACTCAAACCTTACATGTGACAGCACGGGTCCCTTTGGTAACTTTCCTTCCTTGACAGCTGCAAATAACATGGGAGAACAAGCTGCTTTCTTGCAGTCTTAGTAATGATGACATCTCCAGGTGCTGAATAGCTCCCTTCCCTCCTCTCTTAAGTGTCCTATTTTGATCACCTTAGTTGCAGCACAGTGTAAGAAGCAAGAGAACCTTCTTTCTTTGTGGTATAATCTTCTTACATATTTTTATTTTTTTAATAAAATACCTATTGAAATTCCCAAAGAGAGGAAGATCTGCTAGGTCATTATAACTCTGAAGGAAAAAGAGGGATTTCCTTATAGTGAAGAATGTCAAGAATGAGCCGTCACATCCTCAATAGTTCAAGCAGAAAGTGACAGAGAAATATGATTCTCAAGTATTCACAACACCAAAAACCAACAGACTATGACAATAAAGTTAGGAAAATTGATGCCAAGAAGTATTGGTATGCCTAGTGCCTAAAAGGATTTAATGGAATATTCGGATTAAAGAAAATAGCATGTAATAAGCAAATCCTCAACTAAGGCAAATAAGATATAGTTATATTCGAATGTGTCTCTTTATTATGTAAAACATGTTCTCTACTCAAGGGTTGGTAATGTCAAAATCACAGCTGTCACTTAGAAAAATCCCCAAAGGGAGAATCCTCTAGCTTTGAAAGTAGATAGGGAAATAAAGGAATAAAGCGATCATGAGAACTTTATTGGTATCACTTCACCTCACCCCTTTGACTTCACTCTGAGACAATTGCATGCTCTAAAAGATGCTATGACTGTTCTTGGCAAAGTTGTCAGAGGCTTTCTTTTGGGGACCCAGGCAACAGAGGCAGGAGGGATCTCTTGATCACTTAAATACTGCAGTTGACATGGCTCAGCTGTTGTTAGAAAACAGCAGCTGAGTAATAGGGATGATTTGCACAGAGTGGGATACAGTTCTGAACACATTAAGAGAATATCCAGTCCTAAAATCAATGTTTTCAAGAATAATCTGTGGAATTATTTTTGTAAACCTCATGAGTATTTGACATCTAATCTTGCCTCATCTTCAAACCTACTCCTTGTCAGAGTGGTTTAGCATATTCTTTAAAGTACCATTTTTTGCTCCCTGTTTCTTGACTCACTGTGAGTTGGGTTGACATCAATCACTCAATGAACATTTTGAAACTATCTCAATAGTCATCATGACCTCTGGTAACATATTAGCAGGTTTTTTTAGAAGTTTACTATTCATATTGTTTTTGATTGATATATCATAAATGTTTACATTTGTAGGGTACTATATAATGGTCCAATATGTGCATACAATCTGAAAATGATGAAGTTAAGCTATTAGAATACTATCATACCTCATTTACTTATCACTTCTCATTGTAAAATACTTGAAGATTACTTCATTATTTTGAAATGTACAGTGATTACTATTAATTAGTCATCTTGCTACACAATTGATCTCCAAACTTTTTCTCCAGTCCATATGAAACTGTGTACACTCTGTGAAACATCTTCCTATTTCTACCTCTTCACCAACCCCCAGCCTCCGTGAAATGCCACCAGATATTCTGTTTCTGAATTTGAAGTATTTAAACTTCACATGTATGTGAGATCAGGTGATATTTGTAACTCTGTGACTGGCTTACTTCATTAAGCACATGTCCACCCCATTCACCCCTGTCCTTGTAACAGGATGACACCTGCCTTCCCCCCCAAAAAAAATCTTAAGGCCAACTAGTACTCTACTGTGTGTAAATACTAAATTTTCCTGGTCCTTCACACACTGATACATACACGTGTTGATTACTCATCCTGATTATTGTGAATACTGTTACGATGAACATAAGAAGGTAAATATTCTTCCTATATGTCAATTCAATTTTGGTACTTGAAGATTTGTATAAGAAGTGGAATTATAGGTAGAAGATTTCACAATACTGAACATATATGCACCCACTACGGGCCCCTCCACATTCATTAAGAAAACCCTACAGCGTCTAAAGCAAGAAATCAATCCCCAAACTATAATTCTTGGGGACTTCAACACCACCCTCTCAACATGGGATATATAACAGGTCAAAAGCTTAACAGAGACACTTTGGAACTTAATCAAACTCTTAAAGAAATGGACCTTACAGATCTCTATCAAACTTTTCACCCACGCACCAAAGAATACACATTTTTCTCAGCAGCACACAGAATGTTCTCCAAAATAGATCAAATATTGGGCCACAAAATGAATCTACACATACAAAAAAGTTGAAATTCTAACCTGTGCCCTATCAGACCACCATGGCCTAAAGCTGGATATCCACAACACAACAGAAGACAGAAAATACACTAACTCCTGGAAACTTAACAATATGATGCTGAATGAGAACTGGATTCAGGAAGAAATAAAAAAGGAAATTCAAGATTTCCTGAAAGTGAATGATAATGAAAATACAACTTACCAAAATCTCTGGGACATAATGAAAGCTGTTCTAAGATGTAAGTTAATAGCTCTTAATGCCTACATCAAAAAATGGAAACATCAGAAATAAATAACTTAACAATACAGCTTAAAGCTTTAGAGAAACTAGAGCAATCTGATCCCAAAAGTAGTAGAAGAGAGGAGATTGGCAAAATAAGGGGAGAAATATCTGAAATCGAGATTAGGAAAATGATAGAGAAAATCAACCAGTCAAAAAGCTGGTTCTCTGAAAAAATCAATAAGATTAATACACCCCTAGCTAAATTAACCAAAAGCAAGAGAGAGAAAACCCAAATTAACAAAATTAGAAATGAACATGGAGTTATCACTACTGATACCCAAGAAATCCAGAGAATTATAACATCATATTTCAAAAACTTATACTCTGTGAAGTTTGAAAACACAAAAGAGATGGATGAATTTCTAAATAAACACAACTTACCTAAATTGAATCAGGAAGTTGTGAATTATTTAAATAGTCCTATAACATATGAGGAAATTGAGGAAGTAATCTTGAACCTTCCCACCAAAAAATGTCCTGGACCAGATGGATTCAGCAAACAAATAACACCAATACTCCTTAAACTGTTCCATCAAATAGCAAAGGAAGGAACACTACCAAATTCCTTCTATGAAGCTAATATCGTTTTAATCCCAAAACCTAATAAAGATTCACTTAAAAAAGAAAACTATAGGCCAATGTCTCTGATAAACACAGATGCAAAGATTCTTAACAAAGTCTTAGCAAATCAGATTAAAAAACATATCAAAAAGATCATTCACGGGGACCAAGTAGGCTTCATCCCCGGCACACAAGGTTGGTTCAACATATGCAAATCAATAAATGTAATTCATCATATAAACCAGTCCAAAGTCCAAAACCACATGCTACTCTCGATAGATACAGAAAAAGCTTTTGACAAGATCCAACAGCCTTCCAACTAAAAAATGGGCCCTGGAACTTCAAAGAAACTTTACCAGGGATGAAATTAAAATGTCTAACAATTATCTTTAAAAATGCTACACTTCCTTAGCCATCAGGGAAATGCAAATCAAAACTTCCCTGAGATATCATCTCACCCCGGTCAGGATGGCAAAAATCCACAATACAAACAACGACAAATGCTGGAGAGGATGTGGAGAGAGGGGAACTCTCCTACATTGTTGGTGGGAATGCAGGCTCATACAGCCACTCTGGCGAGCCGTCTGGAGATTCTTAAAGAAATTAAAGATTGAAATGCCATATGACCCTGCTATCCCACTTTTGGGAATAACCCCCATGCAGCAGAGGTTCGCCTCGATAGCACAAACTCGACCATATTCATAGCAGCACTGTTTACAATAGCAAAGTCATGGAATCAACCTAAATGTCCAACAGTTGACGAGTGGATAAGGAAAAGGTGGTACATCTATACAATGGAGTACTACTCAGCCATCAAAAATGATGAATTACTGGAATTTGCTGGGAAATGGATGTCATTAGAAACAATTATATTAAGTGAAGTATCCCAAACTCAGAAAATTAAGCGCCATATGTACTCCCTAATAGGTGGCTCCTAGTACCAAACTCACCCAGCCCACATTGAGACACTCAAAAGTAAACCTATGTAACACAGTAATTGCAAGGATTATGAACAAGAGAGATGGGGTAGGAGGGCCACACCAGAAACAAGGAGAGAGGGAGAGGGGACCATGTTACAGCAGAGAAAATAGGCCTCCATCAAGGTCTGCAAGTAAATAATGAGAAACCTGGTTAAGTTCACAGACGTTCTTTCCTGATCTCACCAGAAGGGGAGGGCATATAGTCTAGCAGATAAAAAGTAATCATTTTGCAAATGGGTGATGGACCCCTCCCTCACTGAGGTTTCCTACTCTTATTACATCTACCCTTGAATGTGCTATTACAACAAGACTCCAGTTTAACAGCTTTTTGTCTCTGGCCAGGGGGTGACATACAGTGCCTAGCAGGATGGAGTGAAGGGCATTGCAGGAGCAGCAAAACTGCAAAAGAAAATCAACAAACCACAATCCAGAACTTCAGAGACTCTATATCAATCACATAGAACTACGGCAGCCTAATCTCTCCCCATCCTGGAGCTCAGGGACATTTGCGGAAGAGGGGGCGGTAAGATTGTAAGAGCAAAAGGATGGGAGGAGCAACGATTTGCAAGATTCTCAACAATAGTTGGGGCCAAAGCAATCATAATGGGACTTTGCATGCCCTGCGCAATGTCCAGCGCACTGTTGCCCTCATAAAGTCTAGCACCTGTTAAGGGCACCGAGACCCCTGGAGGAAAGGGATTGACAGCCATAGTAGTGATCTTATGCTTAAGGGGAACAAGAGAAAGGGCTTATGGAAATGCCACTGGGTCCTTATATGTCATCGGAGAGGAGGACCCAGTGGAGAGTTAGGCGTACACAATAAAGGACTCTCTGGGAATTGGGGGGGAGGTACTGGGGGATGAGGAGGGGGACGAGGGGGTTCGGGGGGAGGAGGGGGGAGGGAGGGAACTGGTAAAAAAATTTTAAAATGTATAATTAAATTTTTAATAAAAAAAAGATCCAACAGCCTTTTATGATCAAAACACTTGAGACAGTAGGAATGGAAGGAACTTTTATCAATATAATAAAAGCTGTATACAACAAGCCCACAGCAAGGATTATGCTCAATGGGGAACAATTGGAAGCATTCCCACTTCGATCAGGAACTAGACAAGGCTGTCCACTCTCACCACTTCTATTCAATATTGTACTTGAAGTCTTAGCTGAAGCCATAAGACAAGGGACATAAGAGGGATTCAAATCGGCAAGGAAGAAGTCAAGCTATCCCTATTTGCAGATGACATGATCTTATACCTGAATGATCCCAAAAACTCCACCAGGAAGCTCCTGGAACTAATTGAGAAGTTCATCAGGGTGGCAGGATACAAAATAAATGTGCAAAAATCAGAGGCCTTCCTATATGCCCAGAATGAAAGAAGTGAAAAAGCCTTGAGAGAAACAATCCCATTCACTATAGCCCCTAAAAAAATAAATACCTTGATATAAACCTAACTAAGGAAGTAAGAAACTGTTATGAAAACCTCAAAACTCTAAAGAAAGAAATTGCAGAAGATACCAGAAGGTGGAAATACCTCCCATGTTCCTGGATTGGCAGAATCAACATCATAAAAATGACCATCCTACCAAAGGCAATATACAAATTCAATGCTATACCAATCAAAATCCCAAAGCAATTCTTCAAAGAGGTTGACCAAACAATCTCAAAATTCATATGGAGGCACAAAAGACCCAGGATAGCAAAGACAATCCTGAGTAACAAAAACACTGCTGGAGGTATCACCATACCAAACCTTAGTCTATACTACAAATCCATAGTTATAAAAACAGCCTGGTACTGGCTCCAAAATAGACACACAGATCAATGGATAAGGGTTGAAGACCCAGATATAAGCACTCAAAATTACAGCCATTTAGTCTTTGACAAAGGGGCCCAAAAAATCCAATGCAAAAAGAACAGTATCTTCAAAAAATGGTGCTGGCAAAACTGGATCTCCACATGCAGAAGATTAAAACTGGACCCGTACTTGTCACCATGTACAAGACTTAATTCCAAATAGATCAACGACCTTGATATAAGGCCAGAGACTATAAAGACCCTAGTTGAAAGGGTAGGGAATTCCCTCGAGCTGATTGGGCTAGGCCAACAGTTCTTAAAGAGACATCCAATGGCACAGTCACTGCTACCAACTCTCAACAGTTGGGATCTTGTGAAATTAAAGAGCTTCTGTTCAGATAAAGAGATTGTAACATGAACTCAAAGGCAACCCACAGAATGGGAGAAAATCTTCACTAACCACATATCTGATAAAGCTCTATTATCCAGAGTGCACAAAGAACTTAGAAAACTAAACTCCAAGGAAAACAATGGCCCAATTAAAAAATGGGCCCTGGAACTTAAAAGAAACTTTACCAGAGATGAAATTAAAATGTCTAACAAATATCTTAAAAAATGCTCCACTTCCTTAGCCATCAGGAAAATGCAAATCAAAACTTCCCTGAGATATCATCTCACCCTGGTCAGGATGGCAAAAATCCATAGTACAAACAACAACAAATGCCGGAGAGGATGTGTGGAAATAGGGGAACTCTCTGACATTGCTGGTGGGAATGCAGGCTCATACAACCACTCTGGTGAGCCATCTGGAGATTCTTAAAGAAATTAAAGATTGAAATTCCATATGACCCTGCTATTCCACCTTTGGGAATACAGCAAAAATTCACCTTGACAGCACAAGCATGACCATGTTCCTAGCAGCACTGTTTACAATAGCAAAGTCATGGAATCAACCCAAATGTCCAACAGTTGACGAGTGGATAAGGAAACTGTGGTTCATCTGTACATCAATAATGATGAATTATTGGAATTTGCCGGGAAATGGATGTTATTAGAAACAATTATATTAAGTGAAGTAACCCAGACCCAGAAAATTAAGAGCCGTATGTATTCCCTAATAGGTGGCTCCTAGTACCAAATCCACCCAGCCCACCTAGAGACACTCAAAGATAAATCTCTGTAATACCCACAGTGATTGCAAGGATTATGAACAGGAAGGATAAGGTAGGAGGGCCACACCAGAAACAAGGAGAGAGGAGACCATGTTACAGCAGAGAACATAGGCCACCATCAAGGACAGCAAGTAAGTAATGAGACATCTGGTTAAGTTCACAAACTTTCCTTCCTGATCATTTACAACTGAGGGGGTATGATCTCACCAGAAGGGGAAGGCATATAGTCTGGCAGATAGAAAGTAACCATTTTGCAAATGGGTGATTGACCCCTCCCTCACTGCGGTTTCCTACTTTTAGTACATCTACCTTTGAATATACTCTTATAACAAGACTCTAGTTTAACAGCTTTTTATCTCTGGCCAGGGGTGACATACAATACCCATCAGGATGAAGCGAAAGGCATTGCAGGAATAGCAAAACTGCAAAAGAAAATCAACAAACCACAATCCAGAACTTCAGAGACTCTATATCAACCACCTAGAACTAGGCCAGCCTAATCTCTCCCCATCCTGAAGCTCAGGGACATTTACAGAAGAGGGGGCGGTAAGAGTGTAAGAGCAAAAGGATGGGAGGAGCAATGATATGCAAGATACTCCACATAAGTTAGTGCCAAAGCAATCATAATTGGACTTTACATGTCCTGCGCAATGTCCCACACACTATTGACCCCACAAAGTTTAGCATTTGCTAAAGGCATCAAGATCCTTGGAGGCAAGGAATTGACAGCCACAGTAGTGTTCCTATGCTTAAGGGAAACACAGGAAAGGGTTCAGGGAAATGCCACTGGGTCCTGTATATCATCGGAGAGAAGGGCCCAGAGGAGAGTCTGGCATGCACATTAAAGGATTCTCCGGGGTTTGGGGGGGGGAGGCACTGGGGGATGGGGAAGGAGGAATGAGGGGAAGTGGCGCAGGGGGGTCGGGGTAGGAAGAGGGAGGGAGGGAACCGGTGTACCTATTAAGTTTGTATAAGCAGAAATAATGATAAAAAATGTTAAAAAAAAAGAAGTGGGATTATAATATCACATGACTATTCTACTGAAAAATTTTAATGACTTCCATGTTTCCTACAATGACTATATCATTAATTTCCCCAGTTACACACAAAAGTTCCTTCTATCTCATCCTTGCTAATGTTCCTCAGTTTGTATTTTGATAATAAGCATTCTGACAGGTACGAGGTGTAATCTCTTTGTGGTCTTTAACTTGCATTTCTCTAATGTTCAGTAATACAAACCTTACATATTCAATATCTAGTCCTTTGTTTCCACTCGGTGTTAATGAAATAACCATCATGGGGGTCTCTATTAATCACCTCACTGCTGTCTCTTATCTTCTCCTTTTAAATTATCCATTAATGACTTTCCAAGCCTTCATCAAGCAATTTTCATCTTCTACACACTGAAGCAGTTCACAGTACAGGAGCTTCTACCATCTCAGTGCTGACACCTTTACAGAAGTCATCAGTACCTCCTACCTCAGTGAGCTCACAGTCTCTGCATGAGAGTCCCTGCTTCCATTCCTGCATTGGCAGGTGACTCTTAATGGAGCAGTGAAGCAGAGCTTTCAAAAGTAAAACTGTTGGCGCGTGGTCCAGCCAGGGCCTCACCCCGCGCCCTAGGTGAGTCCCCCGTTAGGGCCCCGCCCACCAGGACCCCAGGTCAGCCCACAGAGACCGGGCCCCGACTCCCACCATCCAGCCAGAGCCGCGCAGGGGCCGAGGGACGAGGAGGACCTCCCCCTGCGCCCGGGCCCCGCCCCAGCTGCCCTCGGGTTAAATAGCTCCACGCTGACGCTCCCATCCTTTACACCCCACCCCTCTCCGCCAGTCGGGACGCGGGCACATGGTCCAGCCCGGCATGACCCCGCGCCCTAGGTAAGTCTCTGCCCGCATCCGCCCACCAGGACCCCAGGCCAAATAATTCAGTTTAGTGAAATTGAGAGATCTTAAGAGTTAAAATGACAATACCAAAGTCAAAGTGCAAATCCACGAGAAGCAACACTCAAGTAAACAAATTTCTCACTGGAGAAATTAATCCCATAATGTTAGACTCCAACAAAAACAAACCCGCGGAAAAAGGCCAAGAAAGCCTCACCCAGGATAAAGTCTTTCAAAATATGATCATTACCATGTTCAATACTATGAAAGAGGAAATCCTGGAGGAATTAAATAATCGAATCAATTGCTTTGAAGAAGAACACAACAGACATCTGGAGGAGCTGAGGAAAAAAGTGCAAGAAACAAAAAGTGGCATAGAGCAGTTAAAACAAACTCAAGCAGAGTTTAAAACTGAGCTAAAAGACAAGTTATCTTCAACCCAGAATGCCACAGAGAGTCTTATCAATAGAACTAATGAAGCAGAAAACAGAATTTCAGACCTTGAAGATAAAGTGGGAGTACTAACCAGCTCAATGGAAGAGGTTGTTAAAGCCAAAAAGATACTTGGGAGAAATATCCAAGAGATATGGGACACCCTGAAGAAGCCTAACATGCGTATTCATGGAATACCAGAGCAAGAATCTCAAAATACCACCCCTGAGGAAATTTTTCAAATGATCATCAAGGAAAACTTTCCTCATCTAAAAAAAGAGAGGGCCATCCATATACAAGAGGCATTCCGCACCCCAAACAGATACGACCAAAATAGAAGCACGCCACAGCAAATAATAGTTAAAACACTCCACTTTCAAGATAAAGAACTGGTGCTGAGAGCTTCAAGGGAGAAAAAACAAGTCACTTTTAAAGGTAAACCTATTAAAATAACAAATGACTTCTCAGTCGAAACAGTAAAAGCAAGAAGAGCTTGGAGAGACATACTTCAAGTATTGAATGAGCAAAAAATGTCAACCCAGGCTGATTTACCCTGCAAAACTATCTGTCATGATCGAGGGAGAAAGAAAAATTATCCAGCACAAAGACAACTTTAAGGGATACATGTCCACCAAACCAGACCTTCAAAAAATGCTAGAAATGATACTCAAGCGTGAAGAAAAAAACAGGCATATCCAGGAAAACAGAAGGCAAATATAAAACCATTAAAAGCAAAGCAATATACTTATAAAAGCTACTAAACATAATAAATGTCTGTTAATGGGCTTAATTCACCGATCAAGAGACACAGATTACGAACTTGGATTAAAAATCACAATCCATCAATCTGCTGCCTGCAGGAAACCCATCTCACCACAAAAGATAGGCACGCTCTAAAAATAAAAGGCTGGACAACAATTCTACAAGCAAATGGAAGCAGAAAACAGGCAGGGGTAGCCATTATGCTATCAGACAAAGTGGATTTCAAACCAAAGAAAATTATAAGAGACACGGATGGATAATACATTTTAGTCACAGGTACAATTCACCAGGAAGACTTCACAATACTGAACATATATGCACCCAATACGGGCCCCTCCACATTCATTAAGAAAACCCTACAGCGTCTAAAGCAAGAAATCAACCCCCAAATGATAATTCTTGGGGACTTCAACACCGCCCTCTCAACATGGGATAGATCAACAGGTCAAAAGCTTAACAGAGACACTTTGGAACTTAATCAAACCCTGAAAGAAATGGACCTTACAGATCTCTATCGAACTTTTCACCCACACACCAAAGAATACACATTCTTCTCAGCAGCACATGGAACTTTCTCCAAAATAATCACAATATTGGGCCACAAAATGAATCTACACATATATAAGAAAGTTGAAATTCTAACCCTGTGCCCTATCAGACCGCCACGGCCTAAAGCTGGACATCCACAACACATCAAACAAGAGAAAATACACTAACTCCTGGAAACTTAACACTATGATGCTGAATGAGAACTGGATTCAGGAAGAAATTAAAAAGGAAATTCAAGATTTCCTGATAGTGAATGATAACGAAAATACAATTTACCAAAATCTCTGGGACACAATGAAAGCTGTTCTAAGAGGTAAGTTCATAGCTCTTAATGCCTACATCAAAAAAATGGAAACATCAGAAATAAACAACTTAACAATGCAGCTTAAAGCTTTAGAGAAACTAGAGCAATCTGATCCCAAAAGTAGTAGAAGAGAGGAGATTAGCAAAATAAGGGGAGAAATATCTGAAATCGAGATTAAGAAAACGATAGAAAAAATCAACCAGACAAAAAGCTGGTTCTTTGAAAAAATCAACAAGATTGATACACCCCTAGCTAAACTAACCAAAAGCAAGAGAGAGAAAACCCAAATTAACAAAATTAGAAATGAACATGGAGATATCACTACTGATACCCAAGAAATCCAGAGAATTATAACATCATATTTCAAAAACTTATACTCTGTGAAGTTTGACAACACAAAAGAGATGGATGAATTTCTAAGTAAACACAACTTACCTAAATTGAATCAGGAAGTTGTGAATTATTTAAATAGTCCTATAACATATGAGGAAATTGAGGAAGAAATCTTGAAACTTTCCACCAAATATGACCTGGACCAGATGGATTCAGCACAGAGTTCTACCAGACATTTAAGGAGTTAATAACACCAATACTCCTTAAACTGTTCCATCAAATAGCAAAGGAAGGAACACTACCAAATTCCTTCTATGAAGCTAATATCGTTTTAATCCCAAAACCTAATAAAGATTCACTTAAAAAAGAAAACTATAGGCCGATCTCCCTGATGAACACAGACGCAAAGATTCTCAACAAAGTCTTAGCAAATCGAATTGAAAAACATATTAAAAAGATCATTCATGGGGACCAAGTAGGCTTCATCCCCGGCACACAAGGTTGGTTCAACATATGCAAATCAATAAATGTAATTCATCATGTAAACCAGTCCAAAGTCCAAGACCACATGATACTCTCGATAGATGCAGAAAAAGCTTTTGACAAGATCCAACAGCCTTTTATGATCAAAACGCTAGAGACAGAATGGAAGGAACCTTTATCAATATAATAAAAGCTGTATACAACAAGCCCACAGCAAGGATTATGCTCAATGGGGAACAATTGGAAGCATTCCCACTTCGATCAGGAACTAGATAAGGCTGTCCACTCTCACCACTTCTATTCAATATTGTATTTGAAGTCTTAGCCAAAGCCATAAGACAAGAAAGGGACATAAGAGGGATTCAAATTGGCAAGGAAGAAGTCAAGCTATCCCTATTTGCAGAGAACATGATCTTATACCTGAGTGATCCCAAAAACTCCATCAGGTAGCTCCTGGAACTAATTGAGAAGTTCAGCAGGGTGGCAGGATACAAAATAAATGTGCAAAAATCAGAGGCCTTCCTATATGCCCAGAATGAAAGAAGTGAAAAAACCTTGAGAGAAACAATCCCATTTACTATAGCCCCTAAAAAAAATGAAATACCTTGGTATAAACCTGACTAAGGAGGTAAAAACCTTTACAATGAAAACTTTAAAACCCTAAAGAAAGAAATAGCAGAAGACACCAGAAGGTCGAAAGACCTCCCATGTTTCTGGATTGGCAGAATCAACATCGTAAAAATGACCATCCTACCAAAGGCAATATACAGATTCAATGCTATACCAATCAAAATCCCAAAGCAATTCTTCAAAGAAGTTGACCAAACAATCTCAAAGTTCATATGGAGGCACAAAAGACCCAGGATAGCAAAAACAATCCTGAGTAACAAAAACACAGCTGGAGGTATTGCCATACCAAACCTTAGTCTATACTACAAATCCATAGTTATAAAGACAGCCTGGTACTGGCTCCAAAATAGACACACAGATCAATGGATAAGGATTGAAGACCCAGATATAAGCCCACAAAATTACAGCCATTTGGTCTTTGACAAAGGGGCCCAAAGAACCCAATGGAAAAAGAACAGCATCTTCAACAAATGGTGCTGGCAAAACTGGATCTCCACATGCAGAAGATTAAAGCTGGACCCGTACTTGTCACCATGTACAAGACTTAATTCCAAATGGATCAAGGACCTTGATATCAGGCCAGAGACTATAAAAACCATAGTTGAAAGGATAGGGAACTCCCTCGAGCTGATTGGGCTAGGCCAACACTTCCTAAACAGACATCCAATGGCACAGTCACTGCTACCAACTCTCAACAGTTGGGATCTTGTGAAATTAAAGAGCTTCTGTTCAGATAAAGAGATTATAACACGAGCTCAAAGGCAATGGGAGAAAATCTTCGCTAACCACACATCTGATAGAATTCTGCTGTCCAGAGTACACAAAGAACTTAGAAATCTAAACACCAAGGAAACCAATGGCCCAATTAAAAAATGGGCCCTGGAACTTAAAAGAAACTTTAGCAGGGATGAAATTAAAATGTCTAACAAATATCTGAAAAAATGCTCCACTTCCTTAGCCATCAGGGAAATGCAAATCAAAACCTCCCTGAGATATCATCTCACCCCGGTCAGGATGGCAAAAATCCACAATTCAAACAACAACAAATGTTGGAGAGGATGTGGAGAGAGGGGAACTCTCCCACATTGCTGGTGGGAATGCAGGCTCATACAGCCACTCTGGCGAGCTGTCTGGAGATTCTTAAAAAATTAAAGATTGAAATGCCATATGACCCTGCTATTCCACTTTTGGGAATAACCCCCCATACAGCAGAGGTTCACCTCGATAGCACAAGCATGACCATGTTCATAGCAGCACTGTTCACAATAGCAAAGTCATGGCATCAGCCCAAATGTCCAACAGTTGACGAGTGGATAAGGAAAGTGTGGTACATCTATACAATGGAGTACTACTCAGCCATCAAAAATGATGAATTACTGGAATTTGCCGGGAAATGGATGTCATTAGAAACAATTATATTAAGTGAAGTATCCCAGACCCAGAAAATTAAGCGCCGTATGTACTCCCTAATAGGTGGCTCCTAGTACCAAACCCACCCAGCCCACCTAGAGACAGTAATTCCAAGGATTATGAACAGGAGGGATGGGGTAGGAGGGCCACACCAGAAACAAGGAGAGAAGGGACCATGTTACAGCAGGGAAAATAGGCCTCCACCAAGGACCCAAATAAGTAATGAGACATCTGATTAAGTTCACAGACTTTTGTTCCTGATCATTTACTACTGAGGGGGTGTGATCTCACCAGAAGAGGAGGGCATATAGTCTGGCAGATAGAAAGTAACCATTTTGCAAATGGGTGATAGACCCCTCCCTTAGTATGGTTTCCCACTTTTATTACATCTACCTTTGTATGTGCTTTTATCACAAGACTCTAACAGCTTTTTGTCTCTCGCCAGGGGGTAACATACAATGCCCACCAGGATGGAGTGAAGGGCATTGCAGGAGCAGGAAAACTGCAAAAGAAAATCAACAAACCACAATCCAGAACTTCAGAGACTCTATATCAACCACCTAGAACTAGGCCAGCTTAGTCTCTCCCCATCTTGAAGCTCAGGGAAATTTGCGGAAGAGGGGGCGGTAAGAGTGTAAGAGCAAAAGGATGGGAGGAGCAATGATATATAAGATACTCTATACAAGTAAGGGCTGAAGCAATCATAATTGGACTTTGCATGCCCTGCGCATTGTCCAACCCACTGTGGACCTCACAAAGTCTAGCATCTGCTAAAGGCATCAAGAGCCTTGGAGGTAAAGGATTGGCAGCCACAGCAGTGTTCCTATACCTAAGGGGAACATGGGAAACAGTTCAGGGAAAGGCCACTGGGTCCTTGTACGTCATTGGAGAGGAGGGCCCAGAGGAAAATCAGACATGCACAAGAAAGGACTCTCTGGGAATTGGGGCGGGAGGCACTGGGGGATGGGGAGGGAGAGGAGTGGGGAGGGGGTGCAGGGGGTACGGGGGGAGGAGGAGGAAGAGAGGGAACTGGTGTACCTAATAAGTTTATATGAGCTGAAATAAAAAAAAATAGAAGTAAAAAAAAAAAAAAAGAAATGCACACATACAAAAAAAAAAAGTAACTCATATGGAGCACAAAAAAGAAAAAAAAAAAGTAAAACTCTTGACAATCCTCCACTCAGAACTGCCCAAGGGCCAGACATCACAACTTGGTTAAAACACAGACTTTCTAATTGTGGATAATTTTTAGATCTTAATTTCTATTGTCCTCTTCCATCTCTCCATTAGGTAAGTTAAAAAACCACTGTTCCTTAAAAATGCAATATATTTTCCAATATAGTGTTATTTACTAATACACGGCTGATTTTTTTTCTTAGCAAAATTGTCTACCAACCAATTGCCAGCTGAACATTTACCCCTCCAGATTTTCATCATAATTTCTTTATATGTACCATTTCTTCTGTCTACTTTTGGGCAAACTTAACATTGTATCCTGAAGAACAGCACCACCAGTTTTCCTTTAGAATGAAGCATCATGGAATATCACGAGAACATTTTCTTTTGAAGTAAGGTAACTAAAGAAGTGATTATCTTGATCAAAGCCTCGAGGAGCACAGGGTTGTTTTTAAGTATTTTATTTATTTATTTCACTGTGTGTGTGTGTGTGTGTGTGTGTGTGTGTGTGTGTGTGTGTGTGTGTGTGTATGTGTGTGTGTCCCTGGGGGTGGGGGGCAAGGGTGATTTTGGAATCATCCTGGATTGCTTCTACCTCCTTCTTGCTTGGCTCTGGGATTTCCCAGACTCCACCCACTAGGAATGGAACTACAGGCTAACCCCATTTCCGCCTGACATTTTTACATAGGGCCTGGGATCTGAACTCAGGACCTTCTGCTTGTAAGGCATAGTTTTAACCTCTGAGCCATCTCTGTAGCAGGTGGAGCACAGTTTTAAAAGACAAATTCCATCAGTAAAGACTGGCTAGATGAGCTTACTGAGATGCAGCAGATATAAACCTCAAGTTTCTATTTGGGATCTTAATGCTTTTGCCCTTGAGTTCATTAAAGCTTGAGGCTAATGGTTTGTATTTGAGGCAAAACATCCTTGCTCTACAAGAGGACCGTACTCTAGACAGCTCACACCACATTCCTCAACATCTCATCACCAGCATGTCTTCTGAATGAGTAAGGCTGAAACCAAATGTCAGTCTTGGTTTTCCTTTCCATCCCTCTGCAACCCTGTACTTCACCAACCCCATTTTGCCCTCCAAAATACCCAGCACTTCGCATATCCATCTCACAATTTTAACTTGAATTTTCACTTGATTCCAAGCATTTGGTTGTCTCTGGTGGTATAAAATATAAAGCAATGGCTTGACCCATGCTTTCATTACCACAGTTCCCATAAACTCCCTGGGAGGAAAAAAATGCTTTTTCAGTCTAAATATTTATCACCTGTAACAAATTCCAGGCGTCCCCTTAGGTTCCATCAGAACTTCTTTCTCCATTCTCTGTTTCCCAGTTTCTTAGCCAACTACTCCATTTTAATTTCCCTATAAGATCTGAGTAAATGACATTGACTGCTAGGTTTCTTAATGTTCCTTTGCCCATATTTTTCAACTTTTTTATCTGCCAAAATACTTTCCACATCAAATGCAAGAGCCAAATTAAATTCTGATTGATCTAAGGAAACAAAATAGGAGCTCCAACATTAAAAAGAATCTGAAGTAGTAAAAAAGAAGAAGAAGAAGAAAAATAAAAGAAAGAAAAGAGACTGTGTATACAGCATTAGGGGAGGGGCAAAAATGAGAATTGACAGGTGTTGTCCATGAAGGCTTATAATTTACTGGGTGGGTATACATCAATGAACTGTATAATAAATTTTTGTCTCAAAGAAAGCTGTAAAAACTAGAGATTCCACTCACTTAGGAGAAACCCCCAAACTTTTTTTGGAAGCATCGTACAGGGAGTGAACAAGATTTTAATAGGCACAGATAACAAAGGACCCAGTTTGAAAGGGTAGAATGAAAGGCACGTGAGAAGAATCTTGCATGATGGCCACTGTAGCAGTAGATTGGGGGGAACAAATGGGCTTTGAGAAAAGTCTCACTGGATTAACAATGACACAGACAGTCAAATCCTCCTCTGGTTTATGTATGAACACTTCACAATATGAAGACAAAAAAATAAATGATATAATTTGGCTATGAAGTGTTTTCCAAAAGTTTGTGTGTTCAGAACCTTAGTCCTTAGTGTGGTTGTGCTGAGGTAGTAAAACCTTCAAGAGGTTGAGTCTTTACTTCAGAAAGGAGTAATGTAGTTCTTGGAGTCCCCAATTAGTTCTCTCTGAGAAAGTTGTTGGAAAAAAGAGTAAATGTAGCCTCCAAATCTGTACTGCCCCCCTTTTCAACATCAATTCATTCTTTCTCGAGTGTGTATCTCTCTTGATTATATCCACATGATGTAATATGGCCAGAAAGCTCTAAAGACCCAAGGGGAAACCTGACCTTGGACTTTCTGTCCCTAACCTGATCATGAGTTCAACAGTCCTTTTCACTTCTCTCTTGTTTTCCTTATTTGCTAGGCCAGTGTATGTTTTTTTTTAGGGTGGAGTTATTATGAATTAAATCTATCACATCATGCATATGATTACACACTCTGAACTGAGTTATTTCCCCAATGCCTTTTCTTCATAGAGTCTCAGCTTTAGGCTTTGCATTATAATAGCAGAAAGTGGACATGACAGAAAATTGATATGAACAAAGGTAGAAGGCATTCTGTAAGAATAGGCTTACTGGAGATGGAGACATGGCTCAGGGGTTAAGCCTCTGTGTCTTAAACAGATGGGCCAGAGTTTGGATCTCAGATCCAACATAAAAAGCCAGACAGAAATGATGGCAGCCTGCACTCTGATATGGCCTTTTCTCAACTATTTGCACGCACAATGGTCCTGTTTTGAAATAAGTTCCTATTCTCTTGTCTGAGGGTTAAAATATGAATTCTGAGCACTCTCAAGTCAACCAACAGCAGGAAGTATTGGAGTGGAGTTTCCAGTGCCCTCAGCACTAGAACACAACTGAGCATGAAGTGTCTGCAAGACTGTGACTTCTGTATCTTAACATAAATAATATTAGAATTAATAATCATAAGATACTTGACTTAAGCATTGTAGCAGTTAGCTTGTATGTTTGCTGATAAAATCATGACAAAATAGCTTAAAGAAACAAAGGGTTTATTCTTTCTTACTGTAGTTTGGTTACAGTTCCTTATCCTGCTAGGCAAGATAGCCCACACCAACACCAAGGGCAAAAGGAAGTGACCACATCACATCCACATGTGACGCGGGACCTCACAATTTGCTAGGCCAGTGTATCTGGCCAAGTATACAGAAGGATGTCAACTTTCTCAACTACTTCTCTCCATCTGCCCAAAAACTAGTCCCGTTGACCACAGGCTGCACTTTCCCAATCAACTAGCAGTCTCGACTACTAATTCTCTACAAATGTGCCCAGAGCTCAAACACTCAACTGTCAAATTGACACCTATATAGAACTATGACAAACATGATTAAAATATTTTTGGACATAGGTCTAAGTGGGTCAAAGCATATGGACCCTGGCAGGAATGCCTGGCACTGTGGTAGGACTTACTCCTATCATATACACACACCCACTGTTTCTCTATTTCCCCATTCCCCTCTTCTCCTTTTCACTTTTTTTATTTAATACATTTTTTATTATTATTTCAGCTCATACAAACTTAATAGGTACACCAATTCCCTCCCTCCCTCCTCCTCCCCCTGACCCCCTGCTCCCCCTCCCCTCACTCCTCCCTCCCCATCCCCCCGTGCCTCCCGCCCCAATTCCCAGAGTCCTTTCTTGTGCATGCCTGACTCTCCTCTGGGCCCTCCTCTCCGATGACGTACAAGGACCCAGTGGCATTTCCCTGAACCCTTTCCTGTGTTCCTGTTAAGCATAGGAACACTACTGTGGCTATCAATCCCTTGCCTCCCAGGATCCTAGTGCCTTTAGCAAATGCTAGACTTTGTGAGGTCAATAGTGTGTTGGACATTGTGCCGGGCATGCAATGTCCAATTATGATTGCTTCGGCCCTAACTTGTGTGGAGTATCTTGCAAATCATTGCTCCTCCCATCCTTTTGCTCTTACACTCTTACCGCCCCCTCTTCTGCAAATGTCCCTGAGCTTCAGGATGGGGAGAGATTAGGTTGGCCTAGTTCTAGGTGGTTGATATAGAGTCTCTGAAGTTCTGGATTGTGGTTTGTTGATTTTCTTTTGCAGTTTTGTTGCTCCTGCAATGCCCTTTACTTATCTTAACTGTAAATGTCCTGAATTCCTGTGCTCTTATCTGTCTCATGACACAAGATGTAGCCTATTCAGGATGGGAAAGCATCTAAAGTTTCATATATATCATATTGCTCCCAAATCCACCAGGCATCCTTCACCCCAAAGACAATCCTTTACATCTGCACTGTGGGCATGTGGCACAAACACAAATTGCTTAAGGAGTCTTTTGTCCTACAATTCTTTTCTTCTCATGATTAAACCCACAGTGTATTCCAATGCACTAGAAAGTAAAGGTTATTTTTTGTTGCTTTATTTTCTTTCATTCAGAAGCAAAATTGATTCTGCTTCACGAATTTCTAACCACTGACTTGAGAGGACACTTGTCCTCTCAGCACAATTCACGGTTACCTGTACACTTCAACTGTCCTCATTTTTATAACTTTTTATGACAATTCTTACACTGCAAATATGTGTCCTTTTTCCTTGAAATTGCACTAGATGCTCTAGTTCAGTGCAGGATTATTTGACAAAGCAGTGTTTTGCCACGTTTCCATTTAAACATCATGTTCCTTCTCTTTACACATTCCTACATGTAGGTCATTGCATCAGAAACTAATCAGTCTCATTAAAAAATAATAAACATTTTTTCATTTGATAATTATTTCATTTCCACCAGATCCTTGGAAATGTTCTTGGCCCTGAAGATACATAGAAAATCAAAGCAAGACTGAAGTTTAAGCATCCAGAGCTGTTGCTTGTCCTTGTACTGCACGCTGCATAAAGGCTCCCATCAGAACACAAATTACACATGGAGATAAACAGTGAAACATAACTACATGGCAAATGCCTCTTTAATTTTATTATGTAACTGTATCCATTCCTGAATATTATTAAGAATATAGTACTAATGGCTAGGCAGAGTTATCTGGCACTGTATAGAATAGTAAAGAGAATACAAATAATATCATTACCTGCCCAAGGTTAAAATCTAATGAAGAAGGCTTAATATGAAATATTCAGTTAAATCCGCTTAAAATTTAATTTTAAAATACATGGTATAGAGGAAGGAGAATCCATGGACTCACTACAGCTTCTAATAATCAATTTCTTTAGCGCCTAAGGGAACTAAGAAGTTTCCCAGCAAAAGCGATGTTGAACAACAATAAAGTGGATTATTTTTTAAATGTCAAGCGTCATTATTTGACAACATAAAGTGGATATATTTTCCTGCACTGAAAGATGGGGAGAGAAGAAGGCAATCTTTCTGTGCCTAACACATACTGAATGTCTTGAATTCCTGTGCTTTTATTTTTCTCAAGATGCAAGTAAGTCCCTTAGGATTTTTGCTCCATTTTCATGTGCATGTGTGGGTGATATGCATATACACATTTGCAAGTGGATGGCACATATATGTGTAGGGGTGCACCTGAGCGCACATGTGTGTGCAGGTCTGAGGATACTATCTTAAGTCCTCCTTGATCACTCTTCCAGTTTACACTTTTGAGGCTTGTTTTCTACACCAAGATCTCACTGAGAGAACAAGTCTAGATAGTCAGTTTTCTCTGGATTCAACCTCCGCTGGCTGGAATTACAGGTGGGCAAACACATCGTCCAGGCATTTTACATCGGTTTACTCTTTCGGTTTGCTTGGCAAGAGCCTTTACTACTGATCCATCTCCCCAGCCCTGATTCTGAGATTTGAATTTCTTTTTGCCTCATATTTCTTAAACTTGGAGCTAAAGAAACTAGTAACCTACAAATATCAATAGGTACATATCAAAACAAAGGTCTAACTGAAATCCAACCTTGGTAGAAAATGGATGAGGAAAGGGAAAGTAGAAAAACTAAACTCTTTAGATAAGGATCATTCTTTTGTAACCTAAATAATAGCAACAGCAAAATTATGGCCATGCCCTAGTCATGAGAAACTTGACTCACACTCCATAAGGCTTTAAATCTTTTTTTTTTGTCTCTAACAGTTCAATTTTTTTTTATTTTTCCGCTCATACAAATGTAATAGGTACCCCTGTCCCCTCCCTCTCTCCACCCATCCCTGAACCTGCTCCCTAACCCCTTTTCCTTCTTTTCCCCCTCCCTCCTTTTCTCTGAGTGCTCCCTCCCCCCATCCCTGGAGCATCCTTTAATGTGTATATCAAACTTTCGTCTGGGCCTCCTCTCTGATGAGGTGTAAGGACTCAGTGGCATTTCCTAGAACTCTTTCTTGTGTTCCCCTTAAGTATAGGAACACTATTGTGGCTGTTAATCCCTTACTTCTAAGGATCCTAGTACCTTTAGTCCATGCTAGACTTTGAGGGGGTCAATGATAAGTTGGTCATTGCGCAGATCATGCAGAGTCCTATTACAATTGCTTCAGCCCTAACTTGTGTGGAGTATCTTGCATATCATGACTCCTCCCACCCTTGTGCTCTTACAATCTTACTGCCCCCTATTCTGCAAATTTCCCTGAACTTCAGATGGGGAGAGATTAGGCAGGCCTCATTCCAGGTGGTTGATATAGAGTCTCTGATGTTCTGAATTATGGTTTGTTGATTTTTTTTTTCAGTTTTGCTGCTCCTGCAATGCCCTTGGCTCCATCCTGATTGGTATTGGATGTCGCCCCCTGGCCAGAGATAAAAAGCTGTTAAAATAGAGTCTTATTATAACAATAGATTCAAAGGTAGATGGAATAAGAGTAGGAGACCACGGTGGGGGGGGGGGTCAGGCTCCCATTTGCAAAATGATTACCTTCTATATGCATAAGACTTTAATTCTAAAACACTGATCAGGGTAGCATCTGAAACTAACAACTGGAAGATAGAATTTACCCCCTATTAGACACACACACATACACACACACACACACACACACACACACACACAGCTCCTATAGAGAACAGTTTTGTCAAGACTGCCACTATTCCCTTCAATAGAAACATCCTTCTCTAGAGTCGCACCTCCCTTTCAGGGTAGTCTTGAGAAAAGAGTCTGAACATAGTACACAGAGCACAAATTATAGCATTTGTTTGTTCGAGAAAAGACCCATGTCCTTGCTCCATTCACATGTCAAGCACGATGCACGAGGAACCTGGACTCTTCTTCTACTTGGAAATAATGAAGCTGCACCTCCCACTCTTTTCTATTTCTAGAGCGATCTCACAAGAGATTAAGATTTAAGTAAGATTTGGAATCCAAGAATGTAAAGAGTAACATTTAGGTCCCATTGGAAGATCTGTAGGCATGAGAAAAATATTCCAAGAAGCATAAAAGCAATTGTGGGCTGGGGAGATGGATCCGTGGTTAAAGCCTTTACCTTGCAGGAAAGTTCAGATTCCCAGATCCCAAGCAGAAAAATGGCCTGGTGTAGGTGACCACTTCCTGTAGTTTCAGCCATTCAGTATCATTAAACATTTCTTTCCTTCCTTTCTCTTTTTCTCTCTCTTTCTCTCTCTCTCTTTTTCTTTCTTTCTCTTTTTCTCTCTCTTTCTCTCTCTCTCTTTCTCTTTCTTTCTCTGTCTCTCTCCTTTCTCTTCTTTCTCTTTCTTTCTTTCTCTTCTTTCTTTCTCTGTCTTTCTCTTCCTTCTCTTCTTTCTCTTTCTTTCTTTCCTTTCTTTCCTTTCTTTCTCTTTCTCTTTCTTCTTCTTTCTTTCTTTTCTTTCTTTCTTTCTTTCTTCTTTTTTCTTTCTTTCTTTCTTTCTTTCTTTCTTTCTTTCTTTCTTTTCTTTCCCTAGCATGTCTTACCACCCAGTAAGTTGTATTTCTGGGCTTTTATCCCAGAGAAATTAAGATTTATGTTCATGCAAAAACATGTACATGAATGTTTATAACAGTTTTATTCATAACCGTCCCAAAACAGGAAATATCCAGATGCCCTTCAGCGGGTGAGTAAGTAAACAAGCTACTGTGCAACTACAGAGAGTACCAAATCAGTGATGCACACAACAGTCTGGAAGAATTTCCAAACAAGTAGGAGAGTGGAGAAAAAAGGCAACTCTGTTGCTTACATGTTTCATTATTCCACTCATACAACATCCTTGAAATGACAAGTTACGCATACGGAAAACAGATAATGATTACCGATAGTCAACCAGGATGGGAATGCAGGAGGGAAGTGATATGGCCATTGAAGGATAAATTGAAGATCTTAGTGAGGATTCTTTTATGACTGGAAAACTGGATAATGAAAACATAGTGCTCATGTACATATTTTTTTTTGTGTGTGTGTGTGTGTGTGTTTGTATTTTCTGTGAGTGAGTACAAGTCTGTATGTAGAGGTACAAAGACACCATTCGGGTGTTAATTCTTGCCTTATTTGCGACAAGATTTCTTCTTCTCTATTGCAAAAAGCTTCTAAGTAATGTTGGGTCTCTGCCTCCCATGTCCTTTGAGCACACAGGGCTTTCAAATGCTGTTGCCACTGAGTCCAACTTTTTAGTGGGTTGTGAGGATTGGAACTCTGGTCTTCAGACTTATGTGGCAAGTGCTTTATGCAGCAAGCCGTCTCCGCATGCCTATGCATAATGCTTCTTCAAACCACGTGTGCAACTAAATGACTCTGGATAGACAGGAATTATTTACGAAATGTGAGATAATCTAGGAAAAGGTCCTGAAGAAAAAAATATATAGTAAAACACAAAATATTAGTGTGGCTGAAGGTCTGAAAGCAAGGAATAAATATCTAGGTCAAAGGTACAGGTAGAATACAAACATGTGGAATTTGAAGCATGAAGTAAATATGGACAAGTGGGGCTGATGCAGAGCCCCAAGGTCATCTCAATAGCTCTTATCTGAAAGCATTAATGAGCCATCACAGTGTGTGAAGCTGAAAAGAGGTTTGCTTAGAACTGCATTTAGAAATTGCCGACTGCACTGTGGAAAATGAGTGAAAGCTGCTCTCTGTCCCCAGGATGCTGCTTGCAGTTCAATTATACTGCTCTGGCTGAAGGGATTCTTCTCTGTTCTCCATGAGAGGCTGCCCGCAGAATACATGATTGATTACTCAGTTGCCTTGAGCTAAGTTCGCCTCTGATGTGTTTATGGGAAAATTCCCATGGAGTTAAGAAGGCAAAAACATCTTAAAATTGGCTTGATGTGTCGACTGTTTTAATTCATCAACCAGGTAGGCATGATCAAAAGTAGCTAGAGAAATCTTTCTGACCTCTACAAAAAAAGAAAAGAAAGTCTTGTTTTAGCTTCTAAAAAACACTCATTTCAAGAGACACTATAAATATTGATAGTGATAGGTTTCTCCATAGTGTTTGTTCAAGATTTAATACGTCTAGATACGGTAAAAGAATTATTTGTGGAAACAAATAGAATGCAAAAAATAATGCTATCACAAAATTTATTTGACTCCAGTAGGTCACAGTTTTCTTAAATAAGTCTATTAGTCTTACTGAAAATTTTACTTCATGATCCAACACTTCGCTTATCTTGTGACTACCCTTTGCCTGAAGATGTAACCCATCCCTCTCATTTTAAATTATGTATTGTCAAAAGGAAGAACCAATGTTCTTTATATTTTCTATGTCTGTAAAAAGATCAGTCTAAATTTTTCCTTATGAATTTAAATAAATTTTCTCTTTATTTTAGCATCATAAAAAAATTTCTAAATGGAAAATGAACAATTCTACTATTGGATGGTCTCTTATGAAACATCATTCTTTTTCATGTGTATTATATTTCCCTTAGCCATTGTAATGATGTAATGGGACATTCTGATTAGGCTATTAGTTGACTGAAACTTATAAAAGCTCCAAACCAAGCAGTAAGATCAGAATGGATCTACACTCATTCCAAGTATCTAGTCATGAACCACTTCAGATCAATTAACATTTGACATGCTACTCCAAACTGAAATACACTGTAAATATAACTTGCATTGTAGATTTTGAAAACTATAAATTCTGCTGTTAATATTTTCTATTTTTATTTAATGTTGCATTAAAAATGTTCTGATGTGTGGGTTAAATTAAATATATTATCAAAATTAATGTGACTGGTTTCTTTTCTCCTTATTTATAATTACAAATAATGCTACTATGCAAACAAGTCCTTAATTTTGTCAGTTGCATCTCTTGTATGTGCTGTTCTTGCTTTTCTTTCTTTCTATTCTGTTAATTCATCTTTCTCCTGGGGAGTGATCACACTTTTCTCAGCTCATCTTGATGGCAACTTCCCATCCACATCCTCCTGTTCTCCTCAGACAAAATGGTGTTTCTGAGGCTGAAATCTAATCAAACTGCAGTATGCAGCTGCCTTTAGGGTGCATGTGGCCTCCTCACATGACCTCTTTGGTCTCAACTCTCCCACTCTCAGTATTCAGGCTCCCTCTTGCCTTGTTCCATTTGCACACTCAAAAATGCAAACCTCTTACTGAAACATTTATAATTTTTTACAATTTTACCCATAAATATGCCATATTTCCACCATTACCAGCATGCAAACTCTAACCTTTTCAGGCAACTTGACAACCCAGTCAGCATTGATTATTTTAAAAAGTTCTACATTATATTTAATATTCAACTTATACCCCAAACTTTCAAAGATTCACCTTCTTTAAAATTTCCATAGTTTTTATATGTTCTGTAATATGAGTTATATATTCTGCCTGAAAGAAAATTACGTGTATATGACCTTGGAATACTGTTACCTGTATATTTGGAAGAGAGGCTTTTATGTTTCTGTACATAGTAAGATTAATTAAATGCTTATTAATTTATTAAAATAAAGATAACTAAAGCAGTTGGTTATGATTCTGAAGAAGAGATTCTGCTGGGTTATTAAACAACCCTAAATAAGTGAAAAATGTTCAACAGATGGCAATAAACATCTGCTCTCCATTCTTGCTAAGGACCAAACATGAAGTAATTTAATGAAATGAGATGGGTGAGAAAGTTAAAGTATTAAAAACTTTGCTATCCAGAATGTTGTACACTAGAGTACTCCAAAAAATCATTATTCTCACAACCTCACAATATAAATATTCATTTTAAGTAAATGCAAAGTAGAAGAGAATTATGTAAATAATATGGAAGGAGCATATTGCTGGTGAGATATTTACAGACAGAATTTGAAATAAAAAGTCCATCTTGGTCACTGGTTCATAAAATTTTCTCTTTGTGATTTTAAAGTGTCAATCAGTGCTTGTTTATCTCCTTCTTCCAAAAAAAAAAGGAAGAAAGCTAAGGAAATCTGAAGTCATCCAAAGAAACCAGAATTTTTTCATTAATATGTCAGCCTATAAATAAATCAGAGCCAAGATATCACTGCTCTAAATTTCTAATTAAACTTTGCAAGAAATTGAATATTCTGTATGTGGCTAATATGCAGTGACTTAAGATGCTTCTAAGCACATCTGGAGACTCACAGAGAAAACCATATGACAAGACAGGCAGAGATTACAGTTACTCAATGACAAGCCAAGGAATACTGAGTTGCCAATAGCAACCAGAAGCCATGAAACAAAACATTAATGAGTTCTGTCTCAGAGCCTCCAGAAGGAATCAGCCCTACATATATTTTGATTTTGGACATGTGACTGTCCGAACTGGAAGCACATGGAAATTGTCAACTTCTTCTAGCTTGGTGTATAAGACATCAGCTGGAAGTATCTGTCGAATCAGAGGCTTCCTGAATACTCAACAACAGCTTGAGTAACACTTGCTATAGACAGAAATAAACATTAAATATTTGCTCCATGGGCTATCACTTGAAACACACATGAGCAAATTTTGAGAGAAGGAAAACTTGAAACAAACAAAATAATAATGTGAAAGTCAAAGACTTTTGAACTTAGTTTTACAAAGTATCACCTTAAGAAACTTTTGCTGAAACTACAAAAGAAAATCAACGAACCATAATCCAGAACTTCAGAGACCCTATATCAACCACCTAGAACTAGGCCAACCTAATCTCTCCCCATCCTGAAGCTCAGGGACATTTGCGGAAGAGGGGGCGGTAAGAGTGTAAGAGCAAAAGGATGGGAGGAGCAATGATATGCAAGATATTCCGCACAAGTTAGGACCGAAGCAATCACAGTTGGACTTTGCATGCCCTGCGCAATGTCCCACACACTATTGACCCTACAAAGTCTAGCATTTGCTAAAGGCACCAAGATCCTTGGAAGCAAGGGATTGACAGCCATAGTAGTGTTCCTATGCTTAAGGGAAACACAGGAAAGGGTTCAGGGAAATGCCACTGGGTCCTTGTATGTCATGGGAGAGGAGGGCCCAGAGGAGAGTCTGGCATGCATATTAAAGGATCCTCCGGGGTTTGGGGGGGAGGCACTGGGAGATGGGGAAGTGAGAGGAGGGGGAGCAGGGGGGTCGGGGGGAGGAGGAGGGAGGGAGGGAACCGGTGTACCTATTACGTTTGTATGACCGGAAATAATAATAAAAAATGTTTAAAAAAAAAAGAGACACTTTTGCTGCCTTTTCTAACTATATCCCTGGAAGCAGCCATCTGAAATCCCTTCTGCTTTTAATTTGCAAAGACACTTCATGAGAATTAGATGTCATCTTCAAAGCCAAGCTGGAAGAGGATATGTTCAAATGTTCTGAGCAAAAGAGAAGCACCCTATACACCGTGGTATTAAAAACCAAGCTGTTATCTTTATAAATAATTTGCATTCACTTGTGTGTGTGTGTGTGTGTGTGTGTGTGTGTGTGTGTGTGTGTGTGTGTGTGGAGAGAGAGAGAGAGAGAGAGAGAGAGAGAGAGAGGTATCAGAGGATAGTTTACAGAAGACAGTTTCTTCCTTCTGCCATGTGATTTCTGGGAATCCAGCTCAGGTTGTTACACTTGCATAGCAAGCATTTTATGCACTAAATCATTTTCTGGCCCCAGGTTGTTAACTTTTGATCACACATTTTTAGCTAATGGAAAAAACAATTATGAGTCAAATGGAAGAACTGAAATAAGAAGCTTTCGGTGACCTCTCACTTCCTATTTAGGATGTTGCTGCATTTATTACACCAAACATGTTAGATCTGCTGATTTAAAGCACATTTTAATGAGGATTTAAAACAAAAATGCATCATGTTTTCTCTTTTCTGTCATTATCAAAAGAAAGAATTGTCAGGAGCTTTGTGATGCATTGAATTATCACTTCCGCTCACCATTCCACTTTCCTTTTTAAGCCACATGTGGCTTGTCTCTGTCTTTCAGTAGTCTCTGCATTCTTTTCTGATCTTGATCTTCTAATATCTTCAGATTTATGGGGATAATGGGAATGATACTGTATAGAAGCCAGTAGAGCTATTGTCAGCTCACAGCTTTCATGAAGTATTAGCAACAGGAATGCTGTCATGTGTTTCAAAATGCATCAGTAATGGAACACATGCATGGCAGTCCTCCCATAAGATTAGTGTCTAGTGACATTAGAGCCATCATAATTTTTATGTCATGCAACTATTATAAGAATGCATTCTTATTATTATATGGCATTAATATACATGAATATGCATTTCTGAGTCCTTTATGTATTGAGGATCCTTGTTCTAACAGAATAGAGATTTATTAGTATTGATTTATAATCTATACAAAGCAGAAAAACTTAAATAAAATCACAGAAGATATACCTGAATTCCTTCATCCACAAAAAAATCTAAAAAATTGTTTCTAAGACTCTGAAACCAGAAAAAAATATTGCTTAAATAATGCCATGAAATTTGAAGTTGTGCATTGAGTTTATGGAAGCAATATTTATGATCATATTTTTTCAACCATTTAAAATTGACCTTCAAGCACCCAGATATCATAGCTAATAAGCAGCACTTAGCATATAGTGGGGTAAGTAGAAGTCATGGCAATAGGCAAGCAGCATGGATTAATTATAAGAGGACAAGTCATATGATATTTACAGTAGAGATAGTCCCACTACAATGATCACATTATACGTTGAAATAACACATAAACTTTCAGAAAGCAAGGATCGACTGGCTCCTTCTGCATTAAAACATGATGTTTAAGATCTATGAGATGACTCAGTTGGTAAAGGCACTTGGACACAAACAAGGTCACCTGAGTCCAAACTCCAGGAGAGCTCACATGATCAAAGGAGAGTTGTCCTCTAATCTCCAAATCTCAATCTCTCTCTCTCTCTCTCTCTCTCTCTCTCTCCAGAGCTTCTTTACTCAATAAATTGCCCATTGATAAGTCATCCGCACCCCACCAATTAAAGTACTTGGGCATGTGCCAGTACAGTCATCCCAGATGAAGCCCAGTAAATCACTCATGCTAAACACAAAGTAGGAGAGAGACTGACTGGAAAGAAAAAGGCATGAATTGGGACAGGTGGTGGGGTGAGAATGGATAGTAAAGGGCAAAAACACATTAATTAGCTGTACTTAAGTATGAAAGTGATAAAGAATAAAAAAATTAAATTAAAAATATTCTAAAAACATGATGTGTATTCTTTGGTGGCAGAGGTTGAGCTATTCCATCCATTTCATACACATCCCTTTTGCATATCTTCCATCCATCCTTTTATTTTCTGGTTTTAGTAAAGAAAAGAAGACTTAGGAGTAAGCTATCACTATTTTCACTTTGTGTAATTTCTAGTTATGAATATTCACTTGGGCTTCATCTTAAAGAAACAGTCTCATCACTGATGTGGGTACCTGCTTTTCCCAGTCACCTATCACGCCTTAGCCTTGGAGAGCAGTGGAAAGACTTGAGATTTTGAAGCACTTCATCCTCTACACAGCATAGTGGGCGACATAATGCATCCTTTTTGTATGTAAACATGTTTTCTTGGATCCATGGTTCTGAGTCATTCCATGACTGTGAACTGAGTATTCAAGATTTGGCTGCTAATATACAAATATATTTTAGAGAACAATCTCTTCAATCTGGCTATCATTATTTAAGTTCAAGAAGTTTAGATTCTACTACCTAATACTTTCATTCTAGAAGTTTTTTGGATGTTGAATGATACTTTTATTGGCTTATAAAAAGACATATGCAAATGAGAATATCTTATTCAGAAAAATTTTTAAATTGTCTTAAATGAAATAAATATAATTTCTAGTACGATCTCTTTCTATAACCATCTATAAAATGCACTCTAGAAAAATTTTAGCTAAGATAAATGTGTTTGTCATTTCATAGGTTAAGACAGAGCATTAAGAGTCTCATACATCTCAATCAAAATTTGAATGGAAACCTTTCTCACAAATAGATAAATTAAAAGGTGAAATATGTATTAGACATGTGCTCTGTACAGACAGGTATCAGTAGACACTGCCCCTCCCACATGACCTGACATTCCAGATTAATTTCACCTCTTTACATAAATATGCAATTATCATTGGAAAGTACATTGATATTGGAAAGTACATTGAGAAGTAGAATGCATGTGACCTGTGAATATATTGTGATTTTCCAAATGGCTTTAGGAAAACATTTATGTTGAATGTGAGTAGATACTCTGTAGAGATGAAAAAAAAATCCAGAAATGGGAAGATATTAGAGATTATGATAGTGTTATCATAAAACATTGCATCATGTTTCTTCAGAATTTTATTCTTATTATATGTATAAATATTCTTGCAACATTCAATTCTACAATACGTATTACCTAAAAGACATCAAAAAGCAGCAAACACAGATCAGTGCATAAAGTGTCTGTACTCAAATCTGGTGACCTGAAATCTGGAATCCCACGAAATGGATAGCTTTCCTCTGTCTTCCATTCACCTGCCATGACATACATGTTTGCCATACATGTTTCTCCGTCTCATCTCTCTGTCTCTCTGTCTCTCTGTCTCTCTCTCTCTCTCTCTCTCTCTCTCTCACACACACACACACGCACACACAAACACATACACACACACACACACACAAAGGAAGGAAAATACTTATAAAAGACAACAAATACTAACCAATTTTATCCTGAGTGCACATTTAAGACATAAGGATTCTTTTGCAGTTTTACAAATGGAAACAGGCTCAGGGACATTAAGTAATGTCCCTTGCCACATTTAGCACAACTCGAGAATCTAACATCTTACTTATTGTATACTGCTCTTAAAGTGAACTATGAATCTGTAGAAGAAGCTAGAGCATGTGAGATTCCCAGGATTTTACTGCGAAACACAGACAAACCATACCCATACCATTTTTATTTGGCAAGAAATTTCACAATAAGTAGAAGTACAAAACACCTTAGAAAATGTTCTGTAACTGCTAGATGTTTGCTCAAACTTTTTCTCAAATGAGTCTTGGTTTCTTCTCCAGGATTTTTTGCATTAAATAGTCTTAAAACAATAACAAGGAAAATGACAATTTTCATTTCAGCGATGTTGCTTCATCTTAGAATAATCTGGTCTGCTTCTTTTTCTTCCATCTTTTTATTGCTTGCACCTAAAAACGAACCTGGTATACAGTACATACTTAATACTTATTTGTGAAGTGAACCAGTATGAAGAAAAGGAGAAACAATTTCACTATGAACCAAGGAATGCAGAGGGCCAGTAGTGACTTGAAAAGTCAGGGAAGTAGGTCTTCTTCTAGAGTCTGAAGAAAGAAACTGAAAATACTTTTTAAATTTATAGGATGAATCTTTTTGTGTAATATTATATTTGTGGTCCTCTTTTATAGCATCAATTAACTCCAGGTAACCAACCACCTCTTACTAAACTCTACCCCTTTCCATGACACACACCCAACACTGTGAGGCTGCCTAAACAACAGCAGACAGGGAGAAAATTGACAGTAGACAGGATCAGATGTTTCAATACTAATCACAAACACCCAAGAGTACAATTTTATCTAAACACCTCTCATTTTATATAAAAAAAAAAATCTCAACACCCAATCAAGACATAACCTAGTGCAATGGAGGAGTAGCAAAAGAGAAAACATCAACCAAACAGAATGCAGAGTACCACTGACCCTTAAACATTAATCCAGAATCAGACCAACCACATCTATTCACATCTTGGGGCTCAGGGAATCTTGCTGAAGAGGGGGTGATAAGATTGTAAGAGCCTAAAGTTAGGGAAGTCCACCATTGGCCAAGACATTTCACTCAAGGCAGGGCTGCTACATCCAGAAATTCACTGCAATAAAAAATAAAACTTGGGGGCTGGAAAGATGGCTCAGGGGTTAAGCCTCTGCCTTGCAGACAGAAGGTCCTGAGTTCGGATCTTAGACCCCACGTTATACATGCCTGGCAGAAGCAGGGGCGGCCTGCGTTTCTGGTCCTGGTAGGGCGGAGCCTGTGAATCCCCAGGGCAGAGTAAACAAGGAGGAGGTGGAGGCGGTCCATGGTGGTTCCCGAATTCGTCCGTGGTTCTACACACACACACACACACACACACACACACACACACACACAATTGAGTAAATATTAAAAATAAAATAAAATAAAACTTATCCTCTCCAGACCTACACTATTGCTGACATATCAACACCTTCTCCTCCCACCCCCCACAGAGTACAGAAGATCTCAGGAGAAATAATTGCAAACAATGGGAACCTCAGGGTTAGGTTTAGACAGGTGAAGGGAAGTGCTTCTGTAACACTTAGACAAAAGTGTCAACTTGACAGTTGAGGGTTTGAGCTCTGGGCACATTTGTGGAGAATTAATGGTTGAGTTAGGCCCAGAGCAAGCCTGCTAGAAATTGTCTAGTTGATGGGGAAGGACCAGCCCATAGTGGGTGGGATTAGGCCCTGAAATAAAAGATGGTTGAGGGAGTTGGCATCCTTGTGTATACTTGGCTAGACATACTGGTCTGGCAAGTAAGGATCATCCCTCTCTCAGCTGTTATGTGGGGATGGTGTGGTCAGTTCCTCAGCCCTGGTGTTGGAGCGTGCTTTCCCATCAAGCTGGACTATGATCTGTAACCAGTAGTTGTAAGAGACAATAAAACACTTGTTCCCTTAAGCCCTTTGATGTTGATTTGTCAGCAACCATACCGGTGAACTACAACAGCGTCTATCAGTGGGTCTAACCAAAGAAGGACCACTTGATATGCCACAGAGACCTGGTCCCCTACTGGAGCAGGGTTGCTCCAGCAACCCTGGAGCCCACTAAAAGGAGACAGAGAGGAATATGGGAGGGAGTGTAGGGATGGACTGGTGAAGAGGAAGTTAGGTTTGGAGAGGTGGGGAGAAGGAAGTGAGAGGGGATGAAGGAGGGACAGAGATGACCACTAGCCATGCTTGTAAAACTAGAAAAAGTAAATTTAAAAATTAAAAAAGAAATCAAAAGAAAATATTATCACAGACCTTCCAACACAATGTCTCAGCGACAGGAATCCTACATGAGGTGGAACAGCAGGGATAGAATAAAAGATGAGACATAATTCTCTGGAACATATTTCCACATAACAAAAGTTTTATCAAAATTTATTCATGGACATTATTTTTAGTAAATATGATTTCAGAAAAATGTGATAAAACTAAACATTTTGTGATAAATAATGAACCAACTGAAATAGAATTCTATCCTCAACTAAAACTCTATCACAGGATTTGATAGATATCACTGTCTATGTATAGTGTTTAAGATAAATAAACCAACTTGATTAGAAATTTTCAATATTACATCATTCACTTCCCTTGTAATAATATTAATATCCTTCCTAAAATACTTTTAAGAACTTCTCAGAGTTGTTTTCAGAGCTGTCTACTAAGCTCATTTACCTTAAGCAAATGATTTCAAAAAATTATAAAGTGTTTTTTTAAAAAAATAACTTCATTTTGTAGTGTCTCTCAAACACCCTATCAATGCTGCTTGATCATTATAAAACATAATCTATCCCAGGTTCTTAACCTAGACAGATCTTTCTTTATCATGTCATTAGGACATGAAATGATTTTAAAAATTAATCAGTGCACTACTTCCAGATTCATCATTGATTATTTGTACCTCAGTAACTATACAGTTCACTCCAAAGGCCCCATTTCCATCTTACTAGAATTCTTTGCATTTGCTATTAAGGAGTCACGCACACAATTTTACACTTTCAGGAGCAGGCACGGTGGTAAACAGAGAAATGTGTGATTTCATTAGATTTCTTTCAATTACTGTTTCTTAACAAACACACCATATAGCTTATATATTAAAATACTCCCAAACCCAAAACAGGAATTTAGAAATAAGGTTCAGGATAAGTTTTATTTTTGACATTGAAATAAAAATCTTTATTCTTGTAGAGTTTATATTAAACTTTTACAAGAGAAATATCATCTAAGCTTTCTGGTTTTTTTTAGGTTTTTCTTTTTTTATATACATTTTTATTATTATTTCAGCTCATACAAACACCAGTTCCTTCCCTCCTTCCTCCTCCCCCCGAAACCCCTGCTCCCCCTCCCCTCACCCGTCCCTCTCCATCCCCCAGTGCCTCCCCCCAATTCCCAGAGAGTCCTTTCTTGTGCATGCCTCACTCTCCTCTGGGCCCTCCTCTCTGATGACGTACAAGGACCCAGTGGCCCTTTCCTGTGTTCCCCTTAAGCATAGGAACACTGCTGTGGCTGCCAATTCCTTGCCTCCAAGGATCTTGGTGCCTTTAGCAGATGCTAGACTTTGTGAGGTCAATAGTGTGTTGGACATTGCGCAGGGCATGCAAAGTCCAATTATGATTGCTTCGGCCCTAACTTGTGTGGAGTATCTTGCAAATCATTGCTCTTCTCATCCTTTTGCTCTTACACTCTTACTGCCCCCTCTTCCGCAAATTTCCCTGAGCTTCAGGATGGGGAGAGATTAGTCTGGCCTAGTTCTAGGTGGTTGATATAGAGTCTCTGAAGTTCTGGATTATGGTTTGTTGATTTTCTTTTGCAGTTTTGCTGCTCCTGCAATGCCCTTCATTCCATCCTGCTGGGCACTGTATGTCACCCCCTGGCCAGAGACAAAAAGCTGTTAAACTGGAGTCTTATTATAAGACCACATTCAAGGGTAGATGTAATAAAAGTAGGAAACCTCAGTGAGGGAGGGGTCAATCACCCATTTGCAAAATGGTTACTTTTTATCTGCCAGACTATATGCCCTCCCCTTCTGGTGAGATCACACCCCCTCAGTTGTAAATGATCAGGAACAAAAGTCTGTGAACTTAACCAGGTGTCACATTACTTACTTGCAGTCCTTGATGGAGGCCTATTTTCTCTACTGTAACATGGTCACTTCTCTCCTTGTTTCTGGTGTGGCCCTCCAACCCCATCCGTCCTGTTCATAATCCTTGAAATTACTGTAGGTAATACATAGATTTACCTATGAGTCTCAAGGTGGGCTGGGTTTTAACATGGGCGATGAGCTTCATACATCTTGAAAATATGCATACACCTGTTCCTGAAATCTATAAAATAAGCATAAAGTCAAGCAGAAATAAGATTAAAGGCTATGTTTCTCTTAGGAGGTAGAATGTGTGGGCCATAATAATAAGCAAGATAGTATTGGATTGAATTACAAATTGCAGTGGCATTGACAGGAAAAAAAACTAGCAACAGGCATTACTTTTGATCAAGGAAAGTATACAAAAAGCTTACCAAAAATACATTTCTTCATTAGTGATACCTAAGGGATCTTTCTCTCACTGATCACATATTTATCTTTTACAAATAGGTTTCTAATTTTATACTGAAGCTGAAAACATCAGGTGTTTTTTTAACATTTTCAGCAAGGAAACAAGCTTCTTATTTTCTGTTATAGGTATTCTTTTTCTATGATTAGATTCTTCTAGATATAGCATACCTTTATAACATAACAATTCCTAATATTTATTCCAGGTGCTTCTCAAGTGTATAAAAATTGTGGAAAAACAAGAAACCAAAAAGGTAATTTATATTTAGAGGATAATTGTGATCTATATTTATAAAATTAATAATAGAAGCTTTGTCAAGTAAAATAAGACTGAAGAATGTCAACTTATCTAATTTTCTAAGTCACTAATGCTCATGAGCAAGGATCATCTAAACGTGTATATTCATGCGCGCCTTTATCATCTAGATCCCTGTCTTAAAACTGTAGTGTGTTAAGCTTTTCTCCCCATTTCCAGCTTCATAAGGTCATCTCCAAGTCTTGGTATGTGACATGGCATGAATATAAGCAAATTCATGATAAGCATGCATGAAAATGTTGATAAACTCATTATTTGTACAGTGAATGCATGAAAAATAAAAATCTAAGAAAAAAGAGCTAGGATTGGTGGTCTGCATATATAATCCAACACCAGGTAGGTAAAGGCAAGAGAATCAGGAGTTCAATGCCAGCTTCAGCTGCATAGGGAACTTGAGATCAACTTAGACCACGTGAGATCATATCTCAAAAATGAAACATGCACACATACATATAAACACACATCTATATATGCATACATATATAGACTGCTTACACTCTGTCAGTTAGCATAGGTGTCAACTTGGACAGTTGAGGGTTTGAGCTCTGGGCACATTTGTAGATAATTAGTGCTTGAATTAAGCCCAAAAAAACCTGTAGAAAATTGTCTAGCTGAAGGAGAAGTCCCAGCCCATAGCAGGTGGGACTAGGCCCTTGAATAAAATACATACAGCTGGTTGAGAAAGTTGGCATCCTTGTGTACACTTGGCCAGACATGCTGTTCTGTCAAGTAAGGATCGTCCTTCTCTCAGCCGCTATGTAGAGATGGTGTGGCCAATTCCCTTGGCCCTGAAGTTGGTGTGAGTTCTCCTGTCAAGCTGGACTGAGAACCATAACAAGATGACCTCGTACGAGAAAATAAAATCCTTGTTCTCTTAAGCCGTTAAATGGTTATTTATCAGCAACTATGCAGGCTAACTTCTACAGACACTATTTTGACATTTGGACAAGAGTATTGATGTCATGTCCATAGTTATGTGCAAAGTAATATCTGTTATCAAGAATCCATATATTCCTCCTGTTACAGTCAGTTTTACAATGAGATTTGACTTTCTTCAATATGTGGGCATATGCCACTTCGAAGTATGCATTGATATCTACCACATAAGTGAATATTCCAAAAGCCAACACTAAAATAATAATAAATTAGGAAGGTGATCCTATCTGAGCTTCCAATATCCATGCACTAGATATATGAACTTAACCAGATAAATCAACGTTCTGTGTTTAGAATCTGCTCTCTTTGGTGTTTAGTTTTCTAAGTTTTTTGTGCACTCTGGATAATAGAGCTCTATCAGATATATGGTTAGTGAAGATTTTCTTCCATTCTGTGGGTTGCCTTTGTGCTCGAGTTACAATATCTTTATCTGAACAGAAACTCTTTAATTTCATAAAATCCCATCCATTGAGTGTTGGTTGTAGTGACTGTGCTATCAGATTTCTGTTTAGGAACTGTTGGCCTAGTCCAATCAGCTCAAGGGTGTTCCCTAACCTTTCAACTAAGGTTTTCATAGTCTCTGGCCTCATATTGAGGTCCTTGATCCATTTGAAATTAAGTCTCATACATGGTGACAAGTACAGGTCCAGTTTTAATCTTCTGCATTTGCACATCCAGTTTTGCCAGCACCATTTGTTGAAGATGCTGTTCTTTTTCCATTGGATTTTTTGGATCCCTTTGTCAAAGATCAAATGACTGTAATTGTGTGGGCTTATATCTGGGCCTTCAACCTTTATCTATTTATCTGTGTGTCTATTTTGGAGCCAGTATCAGGTTGTTTTTATAACTATGGATTTGTAGTATAAATTGAGGTTTGGTATGGTGATAACTCCAGCAGTGTTTTTGTTACTCAGGATTGTTTTTGCTATCCTAGGTCTTTTGTGCCTCCATATGAATTTTGAGATTGTTTGGTCAACTTCTTTAAAGAATTGCTTTGGGATTTCAATTGGTATCAAATAGGCCAATTAAAAAATGGGCCTTGGCACTGGGGGATGGGGAGGGAGAGGAGTGAGGAGGGGGAGCAGGGGGTACGGGGGGGAGGAGGAGGAAGGGAGGGAACTGGTGTACCTAATAAGTTTGTATGAGCTGAAATAAAAAAAAAATGGGCCTTGGAACTTAAAAAAAACTTTACCAGGGACAAAATTGAAATGTCTAACAAATATCTTAAAAAATACTCTGCGTCCTTATTCATCAGGGAAATGCAAATCAAAACCTCCCTGAGATATCATCTCACCCCAGTCAGGATGGCAAAAATCCACAATACAAACAACACCAAATGCTGGAGAGGATGTGGAGAGAAGGGAACTCTCCTAAGATGCTGGTGGGAATGCAGGCTCATACAGCCACTCTGGCGAGCCATCTAGTGATTCTTTAAAAAGTTAAAGATTGAAATGCCATATGATCCTGCTATTCCACTTTTGGGAATAATCCCCCATACAGCAAAAATTCACCTCAGTAGCACAAGCACAACCATGCTCATAGCAGCACTGTTTATGATAGCAAAGTCATGGAATCAACCCAAATGCCCAACACTTGACAAGTAGATAAGGAAAATGTGGTATCAAAAATAATGAATTAATGAAATTTGCTGGGAAATGGATGGAACTAGAAAAAATTATATTGAGTGAAGTATCCCAGACACAGAAAATTAAGTGCCATTTGTACTCCCTAATGGGTGTATCCTAGGACCAAACTCACTTAGTGACACTCAAATATAAATCTTTGTAATACCTACAGTAATTGCAAAGATTATAGACAGGAGGGAAGGGGAAGGAGGGCACCGCCAGAAACAAGGAGAGAGGGGATCATGCTACAGCAAAGAAAATAGGCCACCATCAAGTACTGCAAGTAAGTAATGAGACATCTGGTTAAGCTTGCAAACTTTCCTTACTGGTCACTTGCAACTGATGGGTTTGGTCTCACCAGACTGGGGGGGGGAAGGTCTAGCAGATAGAAGGTAACCATCCTGGAAATGAAAGACTGACCCTCTCACTGCAGTCTCCTACTCTTATTTCATCTACCTTTGAATGTACTCTTTTTTTATTAATACATTTTTATTATTATTTCAGCTCATACAAACTTAATAGTACACCAGTTCCCTCCCTCCCTCCTCCTCCCCCCGTACCCCCTGCTCCCCCTCCCCACCCCCCTCCCTCCCCATCCCCCAGTGCCTCCCGCCCCAATTCCCAGAGAGTCCTTTCTTGTGCATGCCTGACTTTCCTCTGGGCCCTCCTCTCCGATGACGTACAAAGACCCAGTGGCCTTTCTCTGAACCCTTTCCCGTGTTCCCCTTAGGTATAGGAACACTGCTGTGGCTGCCAATCCCTTGCCTCCAAGGATCTTGGTGCCTTTAGCAGATGCTAGACTTTGTGAGGTCAATAGTGTGTTGGACAATACGCAGGGCATGTAAAGTCCAATTATGATTGCTTCAGCCTTAACTTGTATGGAGTATCTTACAAATCATTGCTCCTCCCATCCTTTTGCTCTTACACTCTTACCGCCCCCTCTTCTGCAAATTTCCCTGAGCTTCAGGATGGGGAGAGATTAGTCTGGCCTAGTTCTAGGTGGTTGATATAGAGTCTCTGAAGTTCTGGATTGTGGTTTGTTGATTGCTGCTCCTGCAATGCCCTTCACTCCATCCTGGTGGGCATTGTATGTTACCCCCTGGCCAGAGACAAAAAGCTGTTAAACTAGAGTCTTGTGATGAAAGCACATTCAAAGGTAGATGTAATAAAAGTGGATAAAAGTGGGAAACCACAGTGAGGGAGGGGTCTATCACCCATTTGCAAAATAGTTACTTTTTATCTGCCAGACTATATGCCCTCCTCTTCTGGTGAGATCATACCCCCTCAGTAGTAAATAATCAGGAACAAAAGTCTGTGAACTTAATCAGATGTCTCATTACTTATTTCAGTCCTTGATGGAGGCCTATTTTCTCTGCTGTAACATGGTCCCTTCTCTCCTTGTTTCTGGTGTGGCCCTCCTACCTCATCCCTCCTGTTCATAATCCTCGCAATTACTGTCTCTAGGTGGGCTAGGTGGGTTTGGTACTAGGAGCCACCTATTAGGGAGTACATACGGTGCTTAATTTTCTGGGTCTGGGATACTTCACTTAATATAATTGTTTCTAATGACATCCATTTCCCGGCAAATTCCAGTAATTCATCATTTTTGATGGCTGAGTAGTACTCCATTGTATAGATGTACCACAGTTTCCTTATCCACTCATCAACTGTTGGACATTTGGGTTGATTCCATGACTTTGCTATTGTAAACAGTGCTGCTATGAACATGGTCATGCATGTGCTATCGAGGTGAACCTCTGCTGTATGGGGGGTGAATGTACTCTTATAGTAAGACTCTATTTTAACAGCCCTTTTATCTTTGGCTAGGAGGTGACATCCAATACCCATCAAGATGGAGCCAAGGGTGGTGCAGGAACAGCAAAACTGGAAGAAAAAAAAACAACAGACCATAATTTAGAACATCAGAGACCTTACATTAATCACCAGGAACCAGGCCAGCCTAATTTCTCCCCATCCTAAAGCTCAGGGAAATTTGTGGAAAAGGAGGTAGTAAGATTGTAAGAGCCTAAAGATGGGGAGGAGCAACGATATGCAAGATAATCCACACAAGTTAGGGCTGATGTATCATAATAGGACTTTGCATGACCTGTGCAATTACCAACATATCATTGACTCCCCCAAAGGCTAGCATGGATCACAAGCACTAGGACCTTAGAGACAAGGGATTAACAGCCACAATAATATTCTTATACTAAAGGGGAACACAAGAAAGAGCTCTAGCAATACTCCTGAGTCCTTACACATCATCAGAGAGGAGGACCCAGAGGGAAGTTCAACATGCACACTAAAGAATGCTCCAGGGATGGGGGGGAAGGGGACACTGGGAGAAAGGGAAGGGGGGAAGGAAGGGAAAAAAGGGGGATGGAGTAAGGGGATCTAGGGAGGGCTGGAGGGAGGGAGGGGAATGGGGTACCTATCAAGTTTGTATGAGTGGAAAAAAAATAATCTGCTCTTCAAGGGTCATTATGAGATTGTACATGAAGAGTGCCCCTTATAGTTTTGATACACTAAAACCTAAAATAATGTTGTTTTCACATTGATAATTTGTTAATGTTTTATTTAATATTTTTTTATTCAAGTAGCCCTTGCTTAATCATGATTTAGGAAAAGGAAGAGGTGCAAGTTTCTGTAGGGCAAACCAGTGGGATAGGCTGGATAAATAAAGGGAAGCAAGGAGGAAGAGAATATATTACTTCTAGCAAGAATGATATATTTGTTATATTCTATTTACCTGTTGTCTATGCTCAGTCAAAAGGTGTCAATTTGACTGCACTGCTTTAGTGAGTAATTCTCAAAAGAGGATTAATCTGCCTGGTGATACGACCACAGGGACTTTCTTTTAACCTGTTCATTGTTTTTATTTAGTTTATGGTGAAGATATCTAGCAATGCTTGCAAAATCATTAAAAAAAATACCTAAAAGCAACTTTATTTTTTCTATACCATGGTCAAACAGATCTGAGATTGAAGTGTATTTTTGGTCCATAGACAGTACATTCAATGGTTGGCTAGGGCCAATTAGGCTCAAAATAGCCATATGGGAAGAAGCACAGAGAAGCTATTTCTTATGTCACTCAACTGGAAAAATGCTGTAAACTCACTTTCAAGTTAAGCCTTAACTATTGGGTTTTGCTTAGATCAAACCATGTCACAGTTAAGCACAGGTGTCAACTTGACTCTTGAGAGTTTGCGCTCTGGGCACAGTTGTAGAGAGTTGATGGTTGAGTTAAGCCCAGACCAAACCTGAAGGAGATTGTCTAGCTGATGGGGAAGACGCAGCTCATGGTGGGTGGGATTAGGCCCTGCATAAATCACAAAGAGCTGGTTGAGAGAGGGGGCATCCTTCTGTTCACTTGGCCTGACATGCTGGTTTGGCAAGTAAGGATTGTCCATCTCTCAGCCGTTATGCAGTGATGGTGTGGCCAGTTCCCTCGGCCCTGGAGTTGGTGCATGCTCTCCGGTCAAGCTGGACTAAGAACTGCAACCAAGAATCGTACGAAAATAAGCCCCTTGTTCCCTTAAGCCGTTTGATGGTCATTTATCAGCAACCATGGAGGAGAACTGCTACAAACCATATCAATTATTGAGACATGGAGAAAGTTAGATGCAAGTGTGTAAAATGTTGTTGATATCAATCATCTACTTTAAGGAAAAACCGAAGCTATCATTTAATCAATAATGTTAAACTTGTGTTTCTTTTTCAGTAGAACACTTTTATTTGAGTTCAAGGATTTTAATGGCTTGGTGTCATGGTCTGAATGTGAGTTCTTCCCACAGGTTCATGTGCTTGAATCCTTAGCAGGTGTTAATATTTGGGAAGGTTGTAGCACCCTTGAGAAACAGCTCCTTGCTAGAGAAAGTCATGTCACAAGGGGTGGGACTTGAAGCATGGAGTCTTCGCCCTGCTTCTGCTCAATTTGCTCTTATTTTCTCTGCTTCCTTGATGGCGGTAGTGACCTAAACTATCCCTGCTTCTGCCTGCAACCATGACATTCCTACCATGCTGACTGTATCTCCTCTGGAACCTTAAGTGAAATAAATCTCCCTTTCTCCCTTAGGTTGCTTGAGTCTTAGTGTTGTCTTATAGCAATAGAAAAGCTACTGCACAGCTTGGATTGTATAGTACTTATATAGAGAAGGCTTTTAGACTTCTTTAGCAATATGCATTCGTATTTCAGAATGGCAACCCTCCCGTCCCTCACAAATTGAATCAAATCACTTCTATATTGAGACTCATCACCATTATGGTAATTAAAAAGGAATAGATTTTGCTGAAAATTTCACATGTCAGGAATGGTCAATATAATAAGGCATTCTAATTTTTATGTAAATAAGAGTATTTTTAATGACAGACTTACTAATCACTTTAAAAAAAGAAATATAGGTGACAATTGGAAAACAAGTTACTTGAAATAGAGTATTAGTCAATAGAAAGTGAAAGTTGACCATTAGAATTAAGAATTAATGCATTTATATTTTGAAGTTCAATGGCTTTCAAATTCTTATTTATGAAAATCTTCAAATCCTTTTCTGAAAATTAAACTTGGTCCAGAACTTTGTTATGCAAAACAAAAACATGAAACTTACACATTACATAAGACAAACCTGGATCTTCTTTTAAGATCCTGCATCATACTTCTTCTTTCTCTCAACTGCAGTGTATATACATGGAGCACTACATGAAGATGATGGAAATTGAGACTATCTCCCCTCTACAGTCTCAGAATTCATGGTCGTGGTGTTTTAAAAATTCACTACTCGTGCTGAATTAGCTTGTCAGTTCTCTAGCCACATTTTTGTCCACTTATAAAATATAACTTGGTTTTGTATTGTTTCTGTTTAAATACCCCTTAATATACACTCTTAACAAATATTTGCATACAGTGTTCCTTAATTGAGAAAGGACAAATAGCTTCTTAACCTTGGATAATGTCACCATGTATTTCCTTGACTCTTAACCTCAGAATAATGTCGTCCACGAAACTTTGCTTTTATTTACTGCTATGTCATGGATTCTTCACACAGTGCCACTACTTCAATGTTCCTAGATTGGCCCCATATGCAGATTAGCAAATGCTATTTTACTTTTTCTAGCTGTGATACATTATTGATTTATTAGCATTTATCTCACAGCTAGCCACATTATAACTTAGGTCTGAAAAAGCCAATCTAACCAGTCTACTTTGTCAGTGTGAGGAAGTCACACCTTACTAATACTATTAGACTTGTAAGCTGTTGAGAATAGCAAAATCACCAACATAAAGCACAATAATGTGAAAGAGAAGAGCTACATTAAGCTGCAAAAAGGACTCTTGTTCACAGCAAGAGAGTAAAAAACAAGAAGGCAAAGCATTGTTTGTTTGACCTCATCTGGGAACATGTGCTTGGAGTGACTCAGATTTGTCACCATGCTGTGCATGCCACAGAATGACTATAAACTTGTAAGGACCAACTTCTGAGATGCAGGTAAATCTTAGAGAGCAGAACACTGCAACAAAGGAATTCATGAACAAATAAGGAATGAATATATTTGTAAAAAAATCAAAACTAAGGATGTTTAGTGGTTCATCCAAGTTTGCTCGTCATAGGAAATCAATGAATGGAGTCTAGACATTTTAATGCATTATATCTTAGTCTGGTAATTCTAATGGAAGTGGCTAGTGAGTACTTGTGGAGTCAATATCAGACAGAATTTTAGACTGAAAGTTAATGTAAGCTTAGTGTCTTATTTACATGGGCTCATGTGCAAATGAAAAGAGTGGGCTTTTCTTTTGCATATGTGCATGTATATGCCTTTCTATGTTTTGTGTGTGTGTATGTATATGGTGACTATGTGCACATACCAGAAATCACTTGAATGCACATGCCAATGGAGACCCAAGGATGACATTGCAATTAACCCTGGATTGCTTTAGCACCTTATTGCTTTGCTCTGTGGTTTCTCAGGATCCACTCTCCAGAGTACACGTGCAGGCCACTGCTATTTCCATCTGGAGTTTTTATGTGAGATCTGGCATCTGAACCCATGTCCTTCTGCTTGTGAGGCAGTTTTTTAATGCTTGATCCATTTCTCCATCCTGAGAGTGTTTATGGTATTTGGTTGGAAAGGAAATGCCAGATGCAAATTCCGTCTGAGGGCATAATTCTCTTAGAACTCCCTAGAAATGATCAAAAATGGTACAAACAAATAGATAGCACTTGTATTTAAACCTTGAAACTGCATAAAGTCAATTATCCTGAAACCCTGAATTGGTTCTTGGGAACCATCAGTCATTAGTATTTGAAAGAGGGAAATGGAGTTTCTGTCTTAGTTTCTTTTTCTGTGGCTGGGACAAAATATGTCTACAAAAACAACTCGAGGGAAAAATGGTTTACTTTACTTTGCAGTTAGAGATGCAGTCCATCTGGTGCTGGAGAGGTGGCTCAGGGGTTAAGCTTCTGTCTTCCAGACAGAAAGTTCTGAGTGCGGATCCTAGACCCCACGTATAGACGCCGGGTGGAAGTCGGGGGTGGCCTCCATTTCTGGTCCTGGTAGGACAGAGCCTGTGAATCCTGGAGCAGAGTAAACGAGGAGGAGGTGGAAGTGTCCATGGTGGTTCCTGAATTCGCCTGTGGTTCTATACACACACATACATACGCACACACACGTACAATTGAATAAATAAAAAAATTTTTAAAAAGATGCAGTCCATTATGGCAGGAAAGTCAAAGCCTGAAGTAACTGAAAACCTTATGTCCAGAATCAGGAAGCAGAGCAGGTTGAGTGCATGCTTATGTTCAGGTCATCAGTTTCCTGGTATATACTACCTAGAATCTCAGAGAGAGAAAGGTATCAACCAATAGTAAAAAGTCTCCTCATCTCCAGCAACACAATCAAGGCAATCCTCCACAGGCTGACAAAAGGACCAGTTTCCTAGGTGACCAAGATCTCATCAAGTTGCCAGCTGACACTAAGCATCAACATTTCTTTTCCTCCCAAGAGCCATCATGCTTCTTTCTCAGCAATTCTGATATAACAAATAATCATGTTATAAAGACTTCTGAAGGGAAACTATGGAACATGGAAAGTAACTGTTCAAAGTCTTTCAGCCATGTTACATAGCTTAGCATTTCAAAGTGCTCATTCATGAAGTCTCTGTAGTGCATCTCCAATAAAGGAGGACTAGGAACTGTGGTAGACGTGATAGAGACAGTGCAGGAGCATGACTGGGGACATCAATGAATGTAGCCCAGGTAGGAGACTTGATAAAGTGAACAGATGCATTTCCTAAGATATCTAAGAGTAAACTGAAGCAGAACTGTGCAGGAAAGTGCAAAACTAATTTTAAGAAAAATCCCAGCTTCGGGTGTTGTTCAAATTTTTACTGGTGCAATTAACCCACCACAAATTGTCATTATTCTGATTTACATCTCCTTGATGATATGAGATTAAGTGACAAATCAAGTAGTGGAGGACTGTGCCAATCAGCTAGACAGCAGAAACTAATTAGTAGAAGAAATCGAGAGGAGTAAGAGAATTGTTGAAGTATAAATAAAAGTATAATTTGGTCCGCATTTTAGGGAAATGGACAAAAAAATAAGCCTCCAAATAAAAACATCTGAAAGACTATGGTCTTTTATAAAAGAATATGTGGCTTGTTGCTATTTATTGAATAATAAATTATGGATAGGACTGGAAGAAAATAAATTTCTAGGTAATTGTCTCCACACACAGTTTACTTTATACTTCGTTCAAATTAGGCAGCCCTTGGGAGATGCTTCTAATGGAAATTTGACAGCTTCCTTTCAATATGCTGAAAATAACACATGAATTATTCTTCTAGGAAATTTTGAGGGAATGAAGGAAGAAATCTAGGGGAAAAAACAAAATTGAGGAATCCAAAATATTTCATAATTCTATGGTATAATAATAATAGCTTTCAGAACATCCATTTGGGCATATTGTCTGCAGCTGGTACTTTTATAACAGTACTTTTTGCCATGAAAGAATATTAAACCTGTTTTTTAAGTTAGGAAATGGCTTCATGCTTTAAAGTCACAGCTGTTTCAAAGAACATGTATGCTTGTTGTATTAAAAGGAAATCCTGGGGCTGGAGAGGTGGCTCAGGGGTTAAGCTTCGGCCTCTCAGGTGGAAGGTCCTGAGTTCGGATCCTAGACCCCACGTATAGACGCCCGGCGGAAGAGGGGGGGGGCTGCGTTTTTGGACCTGGTAGGGCAGAGCCTGTGAATCCCGGGGCAGAGTAAACAAGGCAGAGGTGGAGGCGGTCCATGGTGGTTCCCGAATTCATCCGTGGTTCTACACACACACACACACGCATACTCGCACAATCGAATAATTAATAAATAATAAAAAAAGAAAATCCTCTGCTAATCTGTCTCCTAACGCTTGGGTCTGGATAAAGTGTCAGTGATCACATCACAGTTTATAGTGGAGAAAAGGAATGAGAATGTTGCACTGTGTGGTCATCTTTAGCACCTTCCACTTTTTCAAAAGTTAGTTATTCTAGGCATATGTAACCTTATTTTTTCCTGACAACGAATCTAAGAGATGAACCTAACCTAAGTTACCCCCAGCTTTTTATCAGTACTTAGAGGACAGTCTGTAATGGTGTTGTATTGTTAGGGGGTGAAAGAAAGAAGGTTGGAGGTTGGTTGCCATGGTGGAGAAGTGCTAGTAAGGAAGGGAGGACCAGAGATTGGGGACCGTGCGAGAGTCATGAAGGTGTGGTAAGACTTAAAGGACTCTTTCTGATTACTTCATTTCCTCTTGAAGTGAGAGCCAATTTCACCCGCATAGTGTGAGAGAGAGGAAACCAGAGAGTGCTGACAGCAAAGACCTGAAGAAAGTAGTGTTGAAAGGGAGTCAGACCAACCTGAAGGAACCCTGGTGTCTGCGGGTTCTGTGGGGCACCTTCAAGCAGGGCTCAAGTGCATGAGCAGGTGAGTAAAACTGATGCAGCATCACATCCTTATAGACTAAAGGTGGGGGAGGCGTACTGCCTGCAAGATCACTCCAGACACAACAGGACTGCTGCATCCAGGGGCTCACTGAAATGAGACCTAGCCCCACCAGATCCACACAATGGCTGACATACCAATGTTCCCTCTGCCTCAGCAAGGATCCAGGAAGAAACAACCAACTCCAGCGGGAATCCTAGGGACAAGTGCTGGACAAGTGAAGGAGAAGATCCCCACCTGTGAGCTTACCCACTGAAGGGCCACTTACACTGCCACAGAAGCCTTGCTAGTACAGCAACACGAGGAGGTCTGTGGGCCACACGTGCAAAGAGTCATGAGGCAGGAGGGATAGAGACGGATAGGTAGAGGGAAGATAGGGTGAAAGAGGAAGAGGGGCAGAGAGGGAAAAGGCATGAACAAAAATTCATTTTGTTTATATAATAATAATAAATAGAAAAATGGCATTTGTTATTGTAATGGCTCCTCATAACTATTGCTGTGAGAGAGCACCCAAAGTCAATCAATCAATTTAAGGGAGAAATGGAGATTTATTCAGCTTATGGTTCCAGAGGAGAGATACAGTCTTTTCATGGAAGGGATGTCATGGCTGGCTGGCTTAAGCTGGCAGGCTAAGTCACTCCATTGAGAGCTACCAGACCATTGCTTCAAAAGCAGACTTTTCCTGGAGGTAGGGTGGGACTAATCCACCTGAAGGCCCACCCCTTGTGACTCCCCTTCCTTCAACGAGGCTCCACCTCTCAAAGGTGCCATGACCTTCCCAAACACATGAAATTGTGGGGGATACATTTCAAACTATGACAGTTACTAATAATATCTTGGGCAATTTTCTTACTCCCATTTAATCCAAGCTTTCTCTTTTATAAAATAAAGGGAAAATATCCTTATCTTTATAAAACTATTTTGAGATTATACCAGAAAATAGAATATATTAAGATGTCTGGTTGAGCAATCATCATCATCATAATAATAATAGTAAATAACAATAATACAGGTTTACTATTCTTGTCACCAGGATGTCTACACTTGAAGCTAAACAATATCTGACACCTTGTAGGTATCTGGAAACATCATACTATAGGAAAGTCATTTGAATAAATAATGTCATGCTTAATGATTACAAAAGTCTCACTGGAGGATGATCAGAAGTCCCATGTCTGAGTACTGAAAATGAATGTTTCCATAACTATCCTAAGGATGCAAAGAAGCAAACCATGCACTCGACCTCTACATTGTTTCCTTTTCCTCTTTTATTTCCAAAATAGCAATTGAGACGTGTTTGTCAAATATTTGAACACACGTATCTTCAAAGAGGTAGCATCAAAGAAATAGAAGAGTCTTAATAGGGTGCCAGGATGTTGTATTTACTTTCATATATTTATGATTAATTAATGTTAACATTTCCTTTTTGTAGTAGAATACCGAACATGGGCTTGGCATGTGCAAACATGAAAACTGTGTCCCTGGGGACATTCATGGGAAAGTCCTGGTATGATCCGGAGTTCCCTTTGCCACACACAATTCTTTTCAGTGCTCCTCTTTGTTTCTTTGTCCACACAGTATATAATATGGCACTTTCTACTAGAGCCAAATACATCTCCTTTATTTTTCCCTGCAAAGGAAAGAAGTGAATTTCAATGAGATAACTTTTATCATTCAATTAGTGGTTCCACTCTCTTAACTATATATTATTATCAGAAACATATCAGAGTTATACAGTTATTAGCCATCTGGAGAGTGAGACAGCAAACTAGTAAATTCCTGCATTATCTTCAGTTTAAATGTCACATAAATAAATTAAGTGTTTACTTGAGTCGCAAATTATGCCTTAAAGACAAGTAAAAGTATAAAATATGGTTAACTTCCCAGCATGTTTATATTTTGTGATCTACTATGTCATTCCCTCAGAACCAGGCTCTGCCAAATTGAAAATAGCTAAGTATATATAAAATATTTCTTTTAAAATTGGGCATTCATTATTATCATTGAAATAAGTGCATATTTATATATTCTTCTTGCTATTGGCCTCCCGAGATCCATGTGTTGCAAAAATGCCTATTGATGTTCTTTTATTTTTTTATTCAATTCTGCGTGTGTGCGTATGTGTGTGTGTGTGTGTGTGTGTGTGTGTGTGTGTGTGTGTGTAGAACCATGGGCAAATTCAAGAACTACCATGGACGGCATCTATATGTGGGATCTAGGATCCGAACTCAGGACCTTCTGCCTGCAAGGCAGAGGCTTAACCCCTGAGCCACCTCTCCAGCCCCCCATCAATGTTCTTTACCCAAGACACGTTACCTTTCTCTTCATCTCCTCACACAAACTGCAACACGGATTCTACCAGAGATGAGGGGAACTTTGCTTCTGAATCTTACTTAAAATATCAGTTATACTGTAGTTTGAACTATAGCTTCATTCAAATTCCAGTGAAGAATATTTAAACTATAATCAGTGTCTCTAACATAAGGAAAAATATCCTCAGAGACACTGAAGACCACTTTATCTTGGTCTTGGGAAATTAATATTCCTACTCCAAAGGAAGAAGAATCCCTGACATAGACTAAAGATATTGAAAGCTGTGTAATCTCTTGCCCCTTTCCTGTATTTTTCTCTTCTCTTTGCATGGGTCTATGCCTTCCACTGCAAAGCTGAAACTCATTATCAGAATCATCCTTGCCTAAAGCAAGAAAACTCATTAAATCTGCCCTTTCCAGCCTATCTCTTACACACACACACACACACACACACACACACACACACACAAACACGTACACACACACACACGCATCATGGAGTATAATCAACATAACAGAGTCACTTTATCCAAATACAGCATGATTATAATTAATACAATTATAATTAATCAGAACCGTTTTAACTGTTGGCAACCTGACAGAATTCACCTTCATCCACAGTTGCCACCTCAGTCCTCAGTCTCTTGACTAAACTTTTATCCCAACTTGAGTCCCCTGGTTAGAAGCTTTGATGAACAGCTTGGTTTTGAGGTTGGGAATGGTGCCAGTAAAGGATGTTGGTCTACCACGTGCTTCCTGAATTTGTTGTTTGGTTTGTTTTCAAACAAAATCTGACTGTGTAGCTAAAGCTGGCCTCGAACTCACAACTGTCCTCTGTCTGCTTCCAGAGTGCTGGGACTACCAGTGTTTGCTACTCCATCTGTTTCTGCCTCCTGACATCTGAGCTTCAGCTGTTGTTTTTACTCCTCCAGAGTAGAAGCAAGAGCTGACATTTCTGGAGAAATCTGAGCTTCAACCAAACCTTGCAAGAGCTTCAGTTTCCTTGGGATTCACCTTTACTGCTGACTTCCCACATGGCCCTTCTACACCTGCCACAATTGCCTTACCTTAGAAGGACCAGAGATACAGGTGCTATGCTAAGTGTTCTTCAGAGCCTGGAAGTAAACCTTCATTCTCCAAATTTTGCTTGAAATATCTCTGCCATAAATTTATCAAGTGATTCTTCTGAAATGGAGCAAATTTGAATAATAACATATGGATATAATTATAAAAATTTCTAGTGTATGAAATATTTTTAAAGCCAGATAATGTTTAATACCTGAAGGATGATTGAGAGCAAGTGTAAAGGTTTCCACCCATAATATGCAACTGTTATTATGATTATTATTAAGATTAAATGCATAGCACAATGGCTGACATATCAACAACCCCCCAAAGTCTAGCATGGATCACAGGGGAGAAGGCTGTAGGCAGTAGGATCTTAAAGGCAAGTGATTAACAGTCATAATAGAGTTCCCATACTAATAGGGAGCTCAAGAAGGGGGTCCAGGCTAAGCCACTGAGTCCTGAACTAGGTGGAGGACTCAGAGAGAGGTTTGGCTTTCACACAAAAGAATGCTCCAGCAGATGAGAGGGAGGAAGGGGGAGGCACCAGGAGATGGGAAGGGACGGAGGGGGGTGAAAGGGAAGGAGGAAGGGGGGAGAGTGCAATGGGGACAACTGGGGAGGGGAAGAGGGAGAGAGAAGATGGGGTACCTACTGAGCTTGTATGATTAGGAAAAGAACTAAAATGTGGGAAAAATAAAAAGATTAAATGCATACACTTTACTGTTATTATATTCAGCACAACCTTCTGTATACAGTCCAAAGCTGAATTTGAAAGAGGAATTTCTCTCATGCTTCTGAAGAGAAAATACCATGGGAATGTTCATTTACCAATGCTGAAAAAATTAAACCTTACTGTCTAGGGATATTGAGTAAAAAGCATGCTTTCTCTAACCATACCCTTCTGTGAAAATTATGGTCTTTGCAGTATGAATGATATTTGAGAGAAACTTTATTTTCCTGTCTACTAAAATTGAAAAATTATCAATACTAAGAGATTCTTCAAATGGATTAAGAATATAGGCTCTTATTTCATTTTTAAATAGTCATACAGAGATGATGGGATAACTTTGCCTAAAGTTTTCAAACTAAGATTTTTAAAAACGTGCACTAAATACAGTGTTTCCCCGCCACCACCACCACGTTCATTTCTGTTAGTGATTTCTCCCTCCCTCCGTGTCCCTTTATTAGCTTTTGTCATAGTACAAGCCTTTTGAGGATCTTCCTCACAGTCAAAAGGGCAGAAGGATTAATTATCTACTCTGACACCTTACTGGATCAATTTGTATTCAATAAGGAATATGCCAACAAGATGTCAGAAATATTTACAGAAAAATCTGGGCATATCTGACAGCTAGTGAGGGAAGATAATTTGGACTGATAGATTCTGCTCAAGTCTGGCAACATTTGCATACATTCGACAAAGTGTTGTGAGAGCTGAAGTTGTTTTCCTATAGCCCGTCCTATTCCCGGGACTTCTCTGCTTGTGCAAGATGAGTCATTCACCCCAGTTCTGAATTAATGGGCAGATATCAAGACCTCAAGAACCATGAATTAGTTTGCAGTTAAATCATGGCCTGGAGGCAATAAGCTTATGGGAAAAAAAATGTTAAAAGTTCATGATTCTGTGACCTCCTTCCTAAACCCAAAGCCAGTTCTTCTAGGGGCAAGAGAAAGGAAAGTTCCAACTACTTACTACAATTACCTATAGTAATCAGCATATAGAAGATAAAGCCAAAAAATGCCATAATCTGAGCATTCTGCCGGCTCCCTAAAGTTCTTCGTATGCCAACGTGTAAGGGATGGTACCATGAGGTGGCTTCTTCTGGAAGGTAATTTATTCAGGAATGCAGGTAGGACCCTCCTGAATGGAATCAGTGTTCTCATAGAAGAGACCCTGAACAGCTCACTCGCCCCTCCCTTCGTGTGAAGACACACAGAGAAGAAGCATTTTCCATGAGACGACAGAGAGTTTTAACCAGGCTGCAAATCTTCCTGTCACTGGCTTATATTCATTAGGAGTAATATTTTGCAAGTTTTATCTTGGATTTTATGTCTCTAAAAACATAGGCAATTTCTGTTATTTATGGGTTAGTTGGTCCATGGTATTTTGTTAAAATCTTTAACATCCTAAGACTGAGGATAAAATGGTGGTTGATCAGAGTACTACTTAGCACAAGTATAATATGAGTACAACCTAGCACATGAATAACATCTCCAGAATTGCAAACTGTTTTTTAAGTGATAGTAAATCCACCCCTGCATTGTCTCCATTTCATAGAATATTAGTTGTAATGAATGGCACTTGCTCTTCCTAACAAGGATTAAAATCAGAATATCACACCATCCCATAAACGGACATCCCATAAGTCTCAGACATTTCTATCTGTTGCTGCTCTTTTTTTTTTTTTTTTTGACATTAGGTTTTACCTATGCAGCACTATCTGGTCTGGCACTTGCTATGTAGCTCACACTGATTTGCATTTCTGCTTTGGCTTCCTGAGAAACCCAGAAAAATTTCAGATATTGTTAAACAAAAGGGAACAACTCTTTAACCAAAATAGACCAAATTTCTAAATACACTTACATAAATAAATAAGTGATTATAGAGAAAGCTGGAGAGTTTACACTTGATGACTCTTTTGCTATAATTAAATAAACATAAATTGTCACAAGGTTAAGTATATTGTCATTTTTAACTGCTCTTTTATGACGTTAACAATGTGAAACCTTAAAAAGCAAGAAATCATGGGAGGAAAGAATGTTCTCAGAGGGAAAATGCAACTTTTTATTTCTTCATTGGGAGCACAGGCATACTGGAAAAAGGATAGAAAAATGTCTTTATTGATCACATTTGCATGATTAAATAGAAGACATTAAGGTCAGAGGTGCCCAAGATCTGCAATATCTTTGATAATTTGTTAGTGTGAAACAAAAGAGAAATAAATTCTAGGGAAGCATTATCTAAATTATTAATTTTTACTCTTGCTTTTGCAAGAGAACTCTGCCTGAAGAATTGAAGAGACAAAGTTTATACTCTCTTCTATTTTCTTTTATGAAAAGCATATTTTCTTCTATGACATAAAATTTCAACAACTTATTCATAAGACTCTTTCTTGAACTAAAATTTTTAGAAGTGTGTATGTGTGTGTGTGTGTAAGAGAGTGAGTGTGAGAGAGAAAGAGAATGTATATGTGTGCATATTGGAAACAAAACCATCAGTTCTCCAGGTTAAACTATATGTGTATTTTTCTACTTGCCACATTGACAAAAGTACAGGAGCTCATTGGTGTCATGGTTTGAAATGTGTCCCCCACAGTCTCATGTGTTTGGGAAGGCCATAGCACCTTTAGGAAGTGGAGCCTTGCTTGAAAAGGCAGTCATTGGGGGTGGGCCTTGAGGTGGATTAGTCCTACCTATCTCCAGGAGAGGTCTTCTTTGCAGCAAGCAGTCTCGCAGTTCTCAGCATCAAGACGTCTACAGTGACTTAGCCTGTCTCCAGATTCAACCAGCCAGACATGCCACCTCTGCCATAAAAGACTCTATCTCCCCTCTGGAACCATAAGCGGAATAAATCTCTCTTTGTCTCTTAAATTGCTCGTTTGAGTGTTCTCTCATAGCAACAGAAAAGAGTACTCATTACAATTGGGAACAAATCTGACTAAAGCCTAGCACACTAAATGACAAATTATCCTTTTGGCCCTCTCTTCACAAAGTCATTTGAATCATAAAGATGCATGTCATTGTAGTTTGCTTTTAAATTTACCTTGCTGCTCACCAAGACACAGTATACAAGGAAAAAAAATAAATGCTGGGTTATAATCTAGATGAAGTCTTCTGCCTCAGGGGAAATTACATTATAATATTCATTGAAGCATTGTCCTATTTTTGGCACCATTCTATAGTCTTTGAGTGAATTTATTTATTTTGTCCTCACAATCTATTATTGTCAAATATTAAGATAAGATAAAATAAGCACAGAAAATAAAGTCTTTTGAAATCACATAATCAGAAAGTTGTAGTTGCAGAAATTGTTCCTTAATTTATGAAACATACTTTTCATTGATTCAGTCATTCATTCATCTATCCATACCTATTTATACATGTGTCTTTATATTGTAGCATAAATTTACATATGGTAACATGCACAGATATTCAGCATCCAGTTTGATAAGTTTTGAAACCATGTGCACCTGGGTAACTGTTCCAGACTCCCTTCAAGATGAAGAATATTTCCTTCACCCTGGAAACTTCCTCTGTTTCCATTTCTAATCAGGTCAAACCAGCAGAGACAACCACTCTTTTAATTTCTAACACCACAATTTACACTTATGTGTTTGTAATTTTTGTCTAATGGAATACTATAGCATATGCTATCTTATCTTTAACTTGTTTTACTTAACATTGTTATGAAATCCCATCCATATTGTAACTTATTTCTACTTATTATTGAATAGCATTTTAGTGTCTAATGATACCAAATTGGCTTATTCATCTTACTGGTGGAAATTTGAGCATTTTCAGCTTTTTCTTGTTGTAAACAATGCTTCTGTCCTTTGATAGACATATTCCCTAAACTTTGAGTGAAATTCCAAGAGGAGGGCTGTTTACTAGTGTGTGTTTAACACTATAAAAATATGCCATGTCTTTGTCCCAGTGACACTACACTCCAGTTTGTGACACCTACAAGTCCCACTTGCTTCAGATCCTTACTAATATCAAAAGCAAAGGAGACCACATTCTTATAAAGTCTTCCTTTGACAATATAAGATGAGATGATATGTGAGCATATAAGGTTAACTAAAGATATTATTATTACATAGCAGAATTATGGGACTATCTAGCACTTTACTAAGTAATATCATGACACTATTTCTCTTTTTGACATAACTTTTATCCATCTGCCAACGTTTTTCTTATCTCCATCTATTTTAAATAGTCTGGTAAAGAACAGAAAGAGAAGAAAATCGGAATCCAAGTTATGAAGGTTATTTAGCAATGATTTCAGGACTACTAATTTGAAGCTGTACAAATGTAGCATTTCTACCTCTGTTGTATTTATAAAATATTAACTCCAGATTAACTGAGACTTGAGAACTTAATTGAGTGAGTTACAGATAGCTAACCAATAAATATATATAAATATAGATATTTCTGGGAGTGAAATATGCAATTACAGTTTCCTAACTCAGAGGACTGTGAATATTGGATGCTCCATATTAGCATTTTGAGTAACAATATATTTGACATAAGAACAAAACCATGTGGATATTCAAACTCCCAGAAGTCTTTATGCCCTAGGTAATAAAAATAATTGTTCCAAATTACTGTCTCCTTTCAATGAATTAATAAAGTTTGGCTCAAGCATATACTTGTACAATTATAACATAAAAGAAATGACTAATAAATGAAGCTATTTCTACCCTGCAAAGATGATACACAGATAGAGATAAATGGTTTTCTAATTATATCAGAAAACCTTTACAGAACCTTTCTTTTCAGAGCTCCAAAGAACATAATTCAGTCTGGCAGCTAAATTTTAAAGTCAATTTGCAAAAGACGTTTAGCTACCAGTTACTAATCAGCAATGAGCTCTTGGAATCTTATTAGCATTAGTAATAATAGATTTTTCCATGTGATGGACCATATCATAGTACTTTCCTTTTCATAGAAAAGTAGTATCCTATTTATATTATTAAAAATCATGTTTTTATGTTGATACCCACTCAAAAAATAAGAATTTTTAATGAATTTTAATGCTTTTAATATTCACCTCCTGTGGTTTGATAAAACTTCCTATGGTAAAACAGGAAATAAAGGTAGCTTTCACTGCAACTTTTGATTTTCCACGTGTTCGGTGAAAAGTATATTCATGAAAATTTTTGATATTTAGTTAGTACCAAAGTTCTGATATTTAGAAAATGAGTTTTACATTTTAGTAACCAGCAGAACTTAATTAGGAAAATAGTGTTTCAGATGAAACATAAATAAGCCTGCTTGAAAATCCAAACTTGTGTTTTACAGTAAAAAATACTTGCTGTATTCTCAATTTCAGGAGGGACACTAACTGCTATCATTCACACACACAGATCTTGCTAATCGGCTTCCAAAAGTCATAGGTATTCAGTCTACCACTGCTCCCTCATAAGGAATTCCCCTTCACCATCTCTCTCAGTTCTTTTCAACTATTCCTACTCTGCCATAACTTGGCAATTGTGACATTTCTATATGAATATGAAAAGCATCTCTACAGGAGAACTGCTATCTCTACTCTTTGGGGCATATATACCTGAAAGTCTTGTTATGAGAAGTAATGGCCAGACATTAATCTGACATTTAATTACATTTCAGTGAAATCACAGCCTTACGAAATGTTGCTGCTAAAGGACTGTGTTCTGTTTTTTATTTAATTGCTGAGTAACCATTGAAAAGAGCCATTTTGAGTTTACAGTAGTATGTGCTTACTGATTCTTCTACTAAAAGCTGTTGCATATAGTTGCTTTTAGCCACAAGATCAGGAAGCGATAAAAAAAATTCTGTTGTTTTTAAATAGATTGAAGCAGATGTGCTTTTTGTTGGTTTGCCCACCTGCTTGCTTTCTAGAGATGGGGAAGGATTACTGGGGTGGAATTGCTTCAGCAATCTTTGACAAAGATCCAATGATCCTAACTCCTCTCTGTTGCAGGATGTACATACATTATGGTTCACTGTTAGCATTAATCACCTAGAGGTCTTGTATAACACCCACCCTGGAGCTTCTGATTCTGAATAATTGCCTGAGACCCAGGAATCAGCATTTTAGACCCTTGACCCTGCCCGCGGATTGTTACTAGGACTTAAAGATCATATATAAGCACACTGGTTTCATCCACAGTTCTAATCTACTTAAGTTCCAGTTTACTTATCATGTGATTTAACTGCCAGAGTTAGATGTAAGGATCAGGCTTCACACAATCATACCACTGGAATTCTTCCTGTCCTGTATTTCTGATTCACTTTCTCTAGGTCACACTTACAGTTCTCCATTTCCTTCCATATCCCAAGAAGCAGGACAGATGCTAAGTCAGGTCAGTGAAGAGACTTAGGCAAAGCAGTTTTTGTGACAAGCAAGATGTTTCAGCTGCTAATGGATGCACAGACATGTTTGTAGGCTTTGAGAAGAAATGCTGAAGATAGGAGACAAGTCAACCAACACTGCAACAAATCTAAATTTATCAGAGAGGGGTGTCAGCAAGCAAGGGCAGAGTGAGCTGCTGGGACCCTTCAAATCAGATTGGCAACCTAATAATAAAGCAGAAAATACCTCAGGAGAGGAATACATTATGTTTCCACTTCTTACTACAGTCAGTATTTGATCTCTCCAATGCCACATCTAAATATCAGATACCAATGCTATAAAACAACTAATATCTAACTAATGTAACTATTAAACCTTTTAAAAATTGATTGGTAAATTCTGAAAACTGACACTCTAGTCTGCTAGCTATTCCAGCCATTTTTTTGTTTTAAGTTTTCAAAAGACCAAGCCAATCTATTTTCCATCCAATTAACACTTCATTTGACTATGCACCTGAGACTTTTCCTTCAGAACTCTATTTCGAAACAATTAGCCCTCTACTGAATACGATAGTGTGATTATAATTGGGAGGGAGACACAAAGAGCAGTGTGATTAAGTCTTTGTGAAAAGTCCATTAAGAAAAGTGGCAGTCACAGAGAGGAGGAACTATCACTCTTAGGATAGAGGTGACCTGAGATGTTCTGACCTCTGGGATGTTTCAATACACTCAGCACATCACATGCAGCAGCAGCACACAGCAGGAATCTGATACTCGCCCTCACACTAGCATAAGGGTCCCCTAAAGTTTTGTTATTTTTGTATATTTGTCTAAACACATGTATTTGAAAACAAAGATAGCTCATCCTCTGAATGTCAGATTTACCTGGGATCATTTAAGGTATAAACACTGTAAATTTTACAAATGTCATCTGTTTCTTACACATAAAAATAAATCTAATTTTCCTTCAAAGTTTTAAAATTCTATCAATCGAAAAATTTATATATGTATGGTGGGCTTTTTTTAACAGTTTCTTAAAAAATTTTCACAATAATCCACTCCAAAGCAGTGCTTTTTCAAACTTTCATGTATGAAATTCAGAATCTGATCTAACAGGACAGGGATTCACCTTTAAACTTTGTATGTTTAAACTCTCTTTGAACCAAAAGGCATGCATATTATCATTTTAAGGACCATGATTTGTGTTTGCAAGGAACTGTTTTAAACATACCACTTAGCTAAGATGAAGAAACACGACACTTTCTATATCAAACATAATATTGAAACAGAATAGAGAACAGTTTGATGGAACAAAAACAAATGAACTCTGTGTCTCTGAAAGAGTCTAAATAGGACATCACTTAGTATCTTTAAATAACTGCAATCATTTTTGATGCTTCAGATGAAAACACTGATTGCTCTTGATATTTAAGATGAGATGTTCAATTAGTATTCATTAAGAAAATATAAAAATAATTTGACCGCTCAACCTCTTATTCCCAATCTGGAATCATTTCTGCAGCAAAACCCCTCAATTTTCACTGAGGTGTAAACATATCCCAGTTACACTCTTTTATATCCTGAAAATTCTTAGTCAGCATGCAAATATATCTTCTCTACAGAAGCAGCAGCTCATACAGTTAACTTTGATTACTGGATGACTCATGTGGAAAAAACTGCATAGTAAGAAAGATGGAAGAGAGAAATAGATCCTGAGACAAAAGTGAAAAGCATTGAAAGAGAAATCACTGGAATGAACAGAGACGTTGTAATTCAGTAACTTTGATTTATCTGTCAAGTCATATGGAGAAGCAAAGGACAAAACTGAATCCCTCCATGAAAGCTTGGTTGAGGGGCAGAGCTCAAATCAGGTTTGAAAGTGACATTAAGTATCTGAGAAGACAGTATGAAGAGAAGCACCAGCACACGGAACTTCAGCTAGGAGGATGCAGGACTTTAGTGACTGGGCGGGGCTCCCCACCTTGAGGATGTTAGGGTGGCTCTAAACTGTCCACCTCTAGTCGCGTCCACCTGGCTCAGTGTGCCAGTACATAACACCTAGAAAATCATGTCCCAAGCAAGGCCTAGATCCTTTGTGCAGGAAGGAACATTTGCTATCATCCACTTCCCTTCCTCCAGGTTGATAATCTTGTCGACTGGTTTCCCAAAAGACTTAAGTGTCTGATCCAGGATGTTTGAAACAGAGCTGGTTCTGAAACCCACGACTCTAGATGCTCAGACCCTGTTTGTGCTGCAAATCAAAAGTCCCTAAGGCATGAGATGGAGACCAAAGGATTGAAATGTGAAAAACCCGCTTACAACAACACTTCTATGCTACCATGTGTTCTCCCAACTGTGAACAGTGTGACCTGGACCTGATGTCACCCTGCTTGTCAGCAAGTACAAGACTTACTAAAGCAGCAGAAACAACTTTTAAGATAAGCTGCTGTCTTCTCCCATCATCCTCTGCTTCACCAAGCTATCAATCACATTCTCATAATAAAGATGAATAAATAGTTCACTGAATAGATCTTTTTAGTATTCAGAATGCCTTTTTTTAGCATTTTCATTTGGGGAGTTTTGTTTCAGATTTTTTTAATTTATTCATTAATTTTGAAGCAGGATCTTAATCTACAACCCAGTCTGGACTAAAACTCATGGCACTCTTCTTGCTTGGTCTCCTGAGTGCTGAGATAAAAGATCACAGCCACCATGCCCAGTTAGAGCACATTTTAATAAACATTCTTGCTATAAGCACTTTGATCAGCAACTCAAAAAAAGAAAAAGATATTGTCTGATATGCTGTAAGGCATGTTTATTGATGAGAGGCATAGTGGTTGTTTCTAGTACTTTCTATCTCCCAGAAGCAAAAGCTAGAAAACATTTGTAATAAATTACAAATGAGAAAAATCAAGGTAATTTTTTCCCAAAAAGCAGCAGCAATTTATAAAAAGCATGTCACTTCAGACATAAACTTTATACCAGCCTTATGTTTTAGTTAACCAGTGAGATAACTGAATCAGTTTCAGATATTTCTGTACTTTAATCAAGTCAGTAGTTAGTCAAAATATAGTTTGAATACCCTTCCATATAGTACTTCTTACTTTGAGTAATTATTTCATGTACTTTCCTCATCATTAAACCCTCTGACTGGTTAAATTCTATGAAGCAGAAATTTTTAATCAATATTTAAGCATCACACGGTTATCAAAGAATGTCAAAGTTCCAAAGACGTATGACTTCTTTCCTTTCCAAACTCATTTCTGAAAAATTGATATCCTTAGACATATAGTTAGTACACTAAAACAAATTGCCACTCATGAATGCAAATTTTCTTTCCTGCAAAACAGTGAAAAATTACTATTTAGATTTTTCCATGAAACAACTTAATTTTTTGGAAAGGTGAAAGAAAACAGTTTAGGAATTTAGAACCCAAGAAAAGCATAAAGTATTTGTTAGAATAACATTGAGCAACAGAAGAAAACTAATAATGGGTATCGATGGTAGTGTGGAAAAATTGAAATCTTTGTATATTGATGCTGGGAATGTAAAACTGTGTAGAAGTAATGCAAAATAAACTTTCCTTGAATAATTTCAACTACAGAATGATCACGTTTCACCACATCCCATTGCAGATTATATTTATAAAAGAATTGAAGGAAGATTCTTGAGGAAAGAGCCATATTCCATGTTTATTGAAACCTTAGTTGCCATGGTTAAGGCATGGAAACACTCTATATGTTACATGTATGATGAATAAAGAAAGACATTTCTCTATAAATTGGGGAGGGGTAGAGAAAGAATGAGCAGAGAAGCCAAATGTAAAGACCAGTGAAAAAGAAAGAACTGGGGGTGTTTGTTTTGTTTTGTTTTTACTGATGTTCTCTTAGAATGAAATATCATTTATTTAATCTTAAAAAATAAATATTGTTAATTGTGACAACATGGACCAACCTAGACCATATTAGCTCACTGAAGAAAACCAAGCACTGAAAGATTGTGTGATGCAAGCCCTGTGAGTTACTTGTAATAATGAAACTTATAGATGAAGAGTGAATAGTGGCCTCCAAGTGTTGTCTGGATCTTGTATCCAACTGCTATGGTTTCATTATACTTGGTGCATGAGTTACAGAGATTTGTTATAAAATATAGTGCCTACAGTTAACAATATAAAGTTGTGCAATTTAAAAATTATTAAGATGGTAATTCTTACCTTCCAACCACTAAGCAAATAATAAAGGACACAGGGAATCATTGTAGTGATATCATAGGTGTGTGCATTGCATTGCACAACCAATGTCATTAGGTTGTGCAGTTTTCTGTGCCGCAAAATAAACCACGAGTTTTAAAAAAGAGCCAAATGTATTAACAATCAAGTTTAATCAGAGGTTCATTTATTAAGTAGACTAAGTGTATTCTGAAGCAAAATTCAAAATGAGCAGGGTCTATGGGAAAGAGATAATTGCACATTTGTAAAAATCTAGAAACTCTAAGAAGTAGGATTGCTTATCAGTGAAAGAACCAAACATCGGGTGTGAAGTCTCAGTGCTATCACTATGTGTTGTTTCATAGAAGACTATGTTGGAAAAATTAGCAGTAAATATTTGTGGTGTGCAAAATATATTCCCCATCCTAATCTTTCCTTTGCCTGAGGATTGCTGGAGATCAATCTCAGGCTATGCTCATGTTAAGCAAGTGCTCTTCCACTGAGCTACATCTTCAGTACCACATTGTTAGACTTGTCCTTAATACCTGTGAATATATGGGAAAGGGGATTTGCATATGGGGAGATTATCTGAATCTGGACCAGTACACTTAATAGACCCTTTGTCAGACAGCAGCAGACAGGTTTGAGCCAGAGACACAGGATCAAAGAGACCGAAGAGTGAGCAAGGCTCATGAACCAAAGAATAAGACAACTTCTAGGAACTAGAAAAAGACAAGGACAGAGATGGTCCCTAAAACCACAGAAAGAATCTGTGGATGCCTTGATTTGGGCCCCAGGGAAACAGATTTCTGACTTCCGTATGGTAAGCAGTATTATTTTCAGCCATTATGTTTATGGTAATTTGTTGAGGCTTCCAGAGGAAAATGACAGACTATCTTCTAGGGATATGGGTACCATTAAATATTTGTAAATCTCTTTAAATGGTATCTAAGATGTGAAATGCAGTTCACCATCAGCTCTCATTAATAAAAATCAGATTATCCTATTCTCGACTTGAAATGGGTTGTCTTCCGTTTGCCACGTGAATGAAGTTAGTTTCTGAATTATATGTGTCTCAGCTTCTCAGAGATGCATCAACTTTTCACTTCTCTTTCTTCCTCATTTGTGTCTGTCCAGCAGGAGAAAGTTCCTAATTTCCCCCAGGAGATCAGCTGCCCTGGACCCTTCTATCTTTGAGATAGTTGTTTTCTCGGCACAGATTACTCTCCCTTACTTCATCCCAGCTATGTCCTGCCTATAGCTGACATCTATTAAGATTGCCTTTTTTCAAAGAGTCCTTTTGAAAAAGTAGAAGATCCTGTTCTTAATGATGAATATTGTCGGTCACCAGGGACATGCAAATTAAAACCATAATAGCACCTTATTACACAGACACTGGAAAGATAAAACTTTGAGGAAAAAGCTCAAAGACAAGTGTTAGATAAGATTAGAGAAGCTGAAATCCTTATTTTGCCTGTGGGATTGTGAAATGATACAACCACTTTGACAAATAGTCTGTCCATTTTCAAAATACCAAAAAAAGGTGCCATATTATCTAACAAGTCTATTGCGAATATAAACAACATAACATATATACAAAAAGCTTCATGGAAAGTATCATTCATGATAGTCAAAAGTAATAGTAACCCCCCAATATCTCTCAATTAATGAACAGATAAATAAATCTGATTTTGTCATTAAAGTTACTATTTTCAGACATTTGTATAAGGTTCCAAATGGACTAATGATTGTGAAGAGCTAGAGAAAATAGGACTATGGAAAAGGAAAACAATATCTGAAATTCTGGTGGTAGTTGTAGAACTCTGTGGCTACATCGAGATATTCTAAATTATACAGCTTAAAGAAATAATTTTCATAATGCATGAATTATACTCAATAAATTTATATTTTAAGATTTTTTAAGTGCTCCATTTTATTTCATGGTGCAACAGTTATGACCTGCAATCATGGCATAATCCAAAAGTCCAGAGCCATGTCTGATTTTTTTTATTGCTGTATAGCTTGTCCCTCTTGCAATGACAAATTCTCAGTGTTTGCTAAATATGTTGAATTCAAATAGAATGTACGAGTAGAAACAATATCGACAGTAACATTAAGAAAGAAAACCTTGGTTTATGCCTAATGATATTGATGCTATTCCTGAAAATTAGACCTATTTCTACTTCTTTTAAAATCAGGATGTGGAGTAACACGACTTCTTTAGCAAGCAAATTTCACCATGACATTCATTTCTGACCAAGGTAAAGAGAAGAATGTTCTTTGGTCCAGAGGGACATTGAGGCATCACTGTCTCCACAACACTATTAGCGACTTGGTCTTCTGACAAGATTTCCATCTTATGAAACACAGAAATGTCTGGATCTTTACGTCCAACCTGGTTCTACCTGTCAGAAATATGGAAATAAAAACTGCTATATCTTCCCTCAAGAAAGCAACCACAAACAATTAAAATCCCCAGTACCAAGTATGTTTTCTTTTACCTCCTAATGAACTGTCAATCAGAAAGGTCTCAAAGGTCCTACAAATAGTGTAGGTTTTTGCTAATGCTCTTAGTTTCTTTCTAGAAACTGACAGTAAGATCTATTGCTAAAAACACTATACATATTGACCACAACACACACACACACACACACACACACACACACACACACACACACACATTAAACAACAACAACAAAAAAAAAAAAAAACAGCTAAAACTGGTTTGGAAATTTCCTCCTTGATGGACAGCTTTTATGTACCAGAAAATACTTGCAAGCTGCTGGGAGTGAAAAAGCAATTAACAGTCTCATCAATCTGTGAAAGCTGCAAACTACAATAATAACTACCTGGGTCAATCAGTGCAATAATGGTATGAATGTTAAGGGGGCAATCACCCCTTTTCTAATTGGATTTAAGCCCTGCTTTCAGCAAGGAACACATTTTTGATACTATAAACCAGGTCAAGAACCTATAAAAGGGGATGGTATAGGCACTAGTCGGTACAAACTATTAAGATTTAGCTATAAATATTTTATAGCAAGCTGCCTTTTAAACGAGTATCATTACATACATATATTGGAAGAGCACTCAACACTCAGCCTAGAAGCTTTCTTTTGCAATGGAAGGTGGTTATTGTAGAAAAAAAATCACAACTGACAAAAGTACAGAAAATAAGTGACTGTAGATGGCTGGGCCCTAAATAGTAAATCTAAACAATGTCCCCCTCCATCCCACCACACACGCACACCTCAAGGGTCAGGGAACATCAGGGAAGAGGGAGTTGTAAGAATGTAAGAGCTAGAAACAGGGGAAGGGAGTAGCCAGACAGTGTCTTGTGGATATGATAGAGCTGTTACATCTATGAACTCACTGAATGTGTGTATGCCTCCATAAGACCTGCACAGGATTTGGCTATCACTAGATCTCAAGAGTCCTGATGGCTCCCTGAGAAACTGTTGAAGGTGAATTGTTAAATGGGGTGGGGTAGTGATCCTTTCTTCGGTGGTATATCCATTAATATATGATTCATGCTCAAGTGCATGCCATCAAAGGCAATCCAGATGAAACACAGTTGGCCACACATGCAAAAAGACATGAAAATAGGAGGGAAACTGGGAAGAAAAGAATGGTTGCAACGGGAAAAAGAGGGAAATGGGTTGGGAATTGAGATGTCATAAATTCACTCTATTCATATATACCATTCTAAAAGAATAAAAAAAGAAATCGACAGTGTTATACACAGAAACGAGATTGATACTAGCATTGCAACAATGCCCTTTGGGAGTGTGGAGGGAAACACTTTTTAAAAGAAATGCTTTGTTTTCTCAGGGAATTTCACCCACTATATAATACTCTTCATTTATTATTTAAGAAATATTATTGGAGACCTATCTTGTGCCCAGGGCTCTTCTGTTGCTAGAGGTTTGGTAAAGTAACAAAGAAAAATAATAAGAAAAAAACTGCCTCATGGGCTTACAATTGACATGATGAAAAGCAAGTTGAACACTATAGTAAATATATAGTATGTCAGGCAATGATGAAAGCTAAATAGAAAGTTATACAAAAGAAAGAATGAAGAAGATAAGGATGAAACTCTAATTAGGTGGTCCCAGAAGACTTTATGTTAAAGTAACTTTTGCCCAAAACCTAAATGAAATGTGGTCTTGAGCAGCATTAGGAGGGCAACATTCCTGGCAGAGTAAATTGCTTAGTATGATTTTCCACTAAGACAGGAAGGTGTCTTCAGGTGTAAACTCCCATATTAGCACACTTAGAAACAGTCTTTCCTTTCTATTCTGACCTGAGCATGTCCAGAGGCAGTTCCAGCTGCCACTCAAACCTGTTGAATACAGCCTCATGATTGTCATAGATACAGTTGTTAACTAGACAATTGAATGTTTGAGCTCTGGGCACGGTTGTGAAGAATTGGTAGTCGTACTGAGTCCTGGACAAGTATGCAAAAGATTTCCAGTTGATGGGGAAGTCCTAAAATCCATAGTGGGTGTGGCTTGGCCCTGGGAGGGTGACTAAGATAGAGGGAAGCAGTTGAGGAAGTTGTCATTCTTCTGTATCTTTGGCCAGTGATTCTGGTCTGAATGAGGATTGTCCCTCTCTCAGTGGTCCTGTGTACATGGTGTGGCCAGTTCTCTCAGCTCCTATTGTTTGTATGAGCTTGCTGTAGAGCTAAAGAATCAAAACCAAAAATCATCAGTAAAAAGAAAACCCCTTGTACTCCTAAGTCACGTGGTAGTGAATTCATCGACCGCATGCTGGATAACCACTACAATGATCTTAGTCTAACTATGTCCCAAAATGTATCTGCAATCTTTCTTCCTTGAAATATGACCTTAAACTAATGCTGAGTATCTATTCCTTGAAATACTCAGGAAAGTGTCAAGGTAGAGGACCAATTTTAAGAATAACGGAAAGGAATGAGTTGAGGAGAGGAAAAAGGAGAGGGGGGAAAAAGAAAACATATTAGGTGTAAATCGTGAGTGAAGTTACTGAGTTGTGTGAAACTCATTATTGATGAAGAGGAAGCCAAAAAATGAGAAGTTAGAATATCATGTAATTTGAAATAAATGAACAAGAACCATAATAAGAAAAACATTACAGAAGAGAAAAGCCTATAGCTAAAATCTTCTAATTCTACTACATCATTTTGTTTGCATTGTAACTTTTGTTTTCATTTTTATTGAGCAATCAGTTACAGTTTCAAAATTGTTAATATTTTTCCAATCACTGTTTTGTCTTTTTTATCTTCCTTTAAACAATTAAAATTGGACTTTTAGAATATCCTTTTTTATCGATGTACTGTTTTATCATTTTAATAACAAAGCAGATTACAATAAAGCCCTAATTTGCACTTTACAATTAGTTGTTACAAGACCCCGTGTATATAGTTCTGAGGGTATAACATGATCTCCAAGTCCTAAAGCCACTCAAAGCGGTTCCCAGCCCACTCCCCACAGGTATAGGGCTGCTTTCTGCATTCCAAGGGTGTATTTGAAATGGTGCTTTGCAAGATCAGCGTGAGTCATAAGTGGGTACAATTCTGAAGACCGTCTCACAACACATTTGGAGGAACTGAAAGACTGCCTTAGTCTCACAGCTGTTAGTGTCTATTAGTGCTGTTGCATGTTAAGACACTCACAGTCCATTGATTTGTTTGGGTTGAGGAAAAATAGAGAATTTGCAGATAAGATTATGAACAGATTATAACCAGTTTTCTAAGCAAAAGAAAGCATTTACTGAGCTTAACAAAGATGTAGTAGTTCTCTTCACATAGTTTTATATTTTTGTGAATTGGAATATTAAAAATACTGAGCTTAACAAAAATCTCGTAGGTCAATTTATCAAAACAGGCATTTGGCCAGTAAGAATTTCATTCTACAACAATGAAATTTTAGTGGCTAGATTGATTTAGGGAAGTTTTTGTACATGCCTACAGAAAATTTGGTTTACTTTAAAAGTTGTCAAGACAGCCCCTCCGTTGACACCCTGGCCTAAAATATTGTTTTACTTATGTAGCAAGAGGATAGTGTTAAAACGTGGAAGCTTTCAGTTTGTGGCACTGGCTGATGATCTACACAGGGAATCCTTCAAAAGCTACAATTAAGAATCCACCTAGCTGTTCAGCAATACAAGTCCAATTGAGATCTTCTGGCCCATTTGCTTGATACTCATGCTTTATACCTTGGAATTTCTTCTTGATGGCATCCTTTGAGCTCGCATAGATCATTTTGCTTTTCAGAGGTACTAATTCTGGTGCCCACAAAAAAAAAAAAAATCAACTCTTCTTTTCTAGACTCCTTGGTTTCAAAGCTTGCATCATACAAAGCATAGCGACAATCTTTCTCAGGGAGCATTCCCACCAAATGCTTGAAAGGATCAGTTATGGTGACCCCAACTCTCCAACCAAGATCTCTTTGCCTTCCTCAACAACGATGCACTTTTTGTCTGCACTGAGACAAAAAATGACAGCCTTCTTTCTTTTCTTGATTTCTTCTGGTGTGGAGCATTTCCGAACTTTCATGTCATAAAAAACGTGACATACTTCATCAGCAACTTGCACTCCTGAGGCCATCTTCGCCGCGGCCGACTGAGGGACAAGGAAAGAGGCAGAGCCTGCGGACGAGTCTGCAGAGCGTCCTCCTCCTAGAATATCCTTTAGGTAGTGAATTATGTAAGTACTAAAATAGTTCTTGAAATTATATTGCCTGCCTCATTATCAGCCCAAAATTGAAATAATTATTCAATGACTTATACTGAGAAAAGAACAATTTACATTGAATAAAAACACAAACACATCATTTTATTTTAACCTCATTTACAGAAAAGAAACTTTTGAAAATATATTAATACCAAATATATGTGACTTTAAAAGCCTATGTCTTTTTCCAGTGAATCTCTAGCCAGAGAAAGAATGTTGAACAGAATTGTCAATAAATAGTCATAAGCAAAATCTACAAGGGAATGGGCAAGGGTAAGAGGAGGGATGGAGGGAAGCAGAGATAAGTACTCAATATGTTTGTAAAACTAGAAAGATAAAATTGTAAAAAAGAAAGAGACATACAATTAGTAAAAATAAAAATTCAAGGACTGTTTCTGAATATATACTAAAAGAGCAAAGAAAAAATCTAAAATTTATCATTTTGCTTTTGGCCATCAATCATCAGCAAGATGCCAACTGTGAGTCACATGAATATGTGTTTGTATAGGGCATTATCAATAATACTCAGTGATACTAGACACCTATCAGATCCATGCCCCTTTGCCTACTGATCTGCTCATAGAGGTGGACAAAGGCTTCTAAATTCTGGACACCATTTTGTAACAGGTATCCCTAAAGCATCTGGAGATTATTAATCAAATCCCAAATACTATTTTTGTTTGAGATGGTTTGATCTTTTCCAAATTGGATAAGACTTATCTTTAATGCAGGACCTAACTCGATACTAGGTAAAAGGTATCTAAGATTAGCGCAGGACCTTAATTTGATACTTAAGTATTAAAGTTCAACATGTGGATCAAAATTCAAGGCTAAAAAAGTGAGATTCATAAACCTGCTATAGTGATTCTTTTGAACATTTGAGGACTCATCCAAATTAAAATATCTTCTAAATAAAGGATTTTAGCTTAAGGTATGGGGAACTACTACTGTGAAATTTCCAGAGTTTGTCTTTAATTTATACCTAGTAATAACATGTAAGCATATTCATTTGCTATTTCATTCAAAAAGAAAGACCTGAACAGAGGCGACTTGGTAAGCCACAGAGGCCTGAACCCTCCTCAAGAGTAGACAAGGCAGAGGCAACCCTGGGATCCACAGAAGCAGACAGGCATGAGGGTGGGGTTGAAGGAAGGATGAGAGGAAGAGACGATGGAAGAAGCAGGAATAAGTACTCAATATGCTTGTAAAAGTAGAAAAAATAAAAAAAGAGTAGACAAACCAGTTTCAACTCCAGGATCTATAGAAGAAGATAGGCAGGAGGGTGGGAAGGAGTGGGATGGATTGAGGAAGGGAAAGGAAGGGGCAAAAGTAAGAGGGGGGATAGAGGGAAGCAGAGATAAGTACTCAATATGCTTGTAAAACTAGAAAAATAAAATTGTAAAAAAGAAAGAGAAATACAATTAGTAAAAATAAAAATTCGAGGACTGTTTCTGAATATATATTGAAAGAGCAAAAATAATTCATCCAATTAGCAAAAAGCATAAGAAATTTGGTGAGGAGAAAGATTAATGAGCACCGTACATGTGAGAATGGGTAGGGACAGATGAAGACTTATTTGCAACATCAAGAACACATAGCCTATTACCCACCATTTCTATAAATACTATGAGGGAAAACCGTACAAAGAAACAACCCCAATGTTCTAACAAAACTTCAGTAAGTTTGATTTGCTACACAAAAATGGGCATTATGAATAATTCTTCTCCCCAGCAGTATCAGGAGGCTGAATTTGAGTACAATATGATGTCATGTATTTGTGATGAGGTAGCTGTTGATTCATCAGAGGAACAGTGACTAAGGCATATTAGGATCAGAAAAAAAGTGAAATGTGAATTAGAGCAAAGCTCTTGGAGCAAGAATATTAATGCTTATGCTAACAATAGGGAATGAGACGGATGTGAGTCAACCAAAGAAACTGCCAACTTCAAGATTTGACACTTGGACATAAGAAGCTGAAAAGAGCTGATTCAGAAAAAAATTCCATGTATAAGTCAGAATGACAAGCTTGTAGATTAGAGAGTGACCTCACTCTGAATACATCATCGCAGTAAGAATCTATAGAAGAGCTCTGGTTTTCTACCCAACTCTGGAAGTTTAAGAGCTTATTGATGGCTAAATTGCAGCTCTCTAGCTGATATTTGAATGAAGCTATCAATCTATGTACTTACCTGCCTGGATATGGTTGAATTATCAGTGTTCTTCTTATTAGTTTTCTACACAAATGAAACTAAATGTATAACCTTCAGAAGACACTCCTCAGGAGCATGAAGGACAAAGAATAAGAAAGGTTGCTACTGAGGTAGCTTATTACCTACTTGCCCTCGGCTACTCCTTAAATTTCTTAGCTCTATTCTGGATGGATGAAGCAATTTTCTTTCTGTTCCCCGTGAGGTTCAGAATAGCCATATGGATTTCTTGAGAAACAGAAAATAAGTAGAGGGGATTATGTTATCTTTTGTCAGGAGCACTGAACTGTGCTCTTGAGAAATTTTAGAACACTCTTCACTTAGTGAAATCAAGGTTGATGTGGATGTGCCAAACTAAGACATTATATGCAGGGCCATTGGTAATCCTTGCCTTAGGCCACAGATATTTGGGGTTTTCTTATCTCTATACCACATCCTATGCTATTTAAACTAATATGAAGACAATAAAAAAGACATGCTTTCTTTAATTCTTTGGAGGTACAAATGGGTGGACAATTTTGGAGTTTTATGTAAAAAGTCTCACCTGAAATTTTATCATCAATACTTTTATAAGACTCCCTATTATTGTTTTTATCAATGGAGCATTCAAGACAACTAAGACTTCGCAGTCTAAAAAATTTAGAACAACAGCAAAGCAAACAAAAACACTATTCTTCTAATTCCATGAGTTCCTATACTCATCCACCTCTCCCCGCCAAATTTTATTTTAATTTCAAGCCCTGAAAAAAATACTACTTTAGCTAAAGAACTTATCAATGTTCCAACCCTTTAATCTATATTTAGGTACTAAATGGGATTACATTTCATCTTCGTTCAATTATTTCATAGGACATCTTACTAACACTTTTTCCCCCACATGTGAGCTGAGGGAAATAACTGAACATGGCAGAAAATGATCTCAGACTGAACAATCTCTGTTGCAACTTCCTAGATCAGTAACTTCAATAAGAAGCTACTGTAGATATCTGTAGCCCAATGGATATGTAATAGCAACTAATAAACACAGGTAGAAGTGTGTTCCCCAAGTCACAGTTGACAAATCTGGTTTGAGATATTAATCCAATTCAAATCACTTGAATAGGATTCTATAGCTGTTAGCTCTGGAAAACTTTGAAAAATATAATATTTAGACTACCATTCCATTCACCAATCTGCTATTTTCCCCAAGCATGAAATGTCTATCCTACTTAGAGTAGGAGCTTTAATATAACTTTCTTTTTTAATGATCATTTCTCACAATATTAGTTCCAAGTGCTAGAGGTTAAAAAATAGAGATACTAGAATGAATTTCATTTTTTGTAGCATAATAGAAAATCTTATTTTCCTCAACACTGGGCTTTTTATGGAAACATATTTAGTTTTCACCTTATTTAAAGAACAAGAAATAAAAATATTGGTGAGATAAAGGAAATAAAGACATGAAGGAACTGAAGTACAGCAGGCATGGATCTTAAATATATTTACAGAGAATGAAGTGATGACTGGCATGGCTTAACATCTTTCAATCAGAGTAATATTATCCATATTGAATTGTTTCTGTACTTATTAGTTCAAAACAAAAAAGGTCCAGAATACTCATATACACTTGAAAGTGTCAGAAATAAAAGTAAAGTAGCCTTTTCCACCTACCTGGTATGCTCGAGGTCCAGGGAGGACACACTGCTCATCAGAATTCAACCGAGTCCAAAGAAAACCCAAGCAAAGCTCTAGGGGACAAAGGCCACACATCTGAAGTCCTCTAAAATCATCCTATGACATGGGAATTCATGATTCTTCACATCCAGCCCAACGATAGGTAAATGCCCCCCTTTTTACCATCCTGTTCCTCTCAATAATTAGTTACTGTAGAGTAACTTTTCCATATAACCACCCCCAAAACATATATAACTTCAGGGCCTATACTACTCGCCCTCACATATCACCAAGGTGCTAAATAGTAAAAGTGCACTACCATACTAATATTCATCCCCTGTCCACTAAACCTGACGTAATTGATGTACTAATAGTCTAATAGCCACATCTAGGAAATAACAATAACATCAGACAAGCATACCCAACTCCAAGGCTAACAATAGTAATAACTGCTCAAGAGTAGTAATATCAACTAATTCAATTTAGTCAAAAACACACAGAAACTGAAAGAAGGTCTTAAGAGATAAAACAACAATGCCCAAGTCAAAGTGCAAAACCATGAGAAACAAAACCCAAGAAAATGAATCTCCCACCAAAAGAATTAACCCCATAATGATAGGTTCCAACCAGAACAAATTCACAGAAAATAGCCAAGAAAGCCAGACTGAAGATAACAACTTTCAAAGCATGATCATTACCATGATCAATACTATGAAAAAGGAAATCTGGGAGGAGTTAAATAACGCATCAACCACTTTGAACAGGAACACAACAGACACTTGGAGGAGTTGAAAAAAACAGTTCAAGAAACAAAAATAAGCATAGAGCAGTTAAAACAGTCTCAAGCAGAGTTTAAAATTGAACTGAAAGACAAGTTATCTTCAACCCAGAAATCAACAGAGAGTCTTATTAGCAGAACTAATGAAGCAGAAAGTAGAATTTCAGATCTTGAAGACAAACTGGAAGAATTAACCAGCTCAATGAAAGAGGGTGTTAAAGCCAAAAAGATACTTGAGAGAAATATTCAAGAGTTATGGGACACCCTGAAGAAACCTAACATGCCCATTCATGGAATACCAGAACAAGAATCCCAAAATACCACACCTGAGGAAATGTTTCAAATTATCATCAAGGAAAACTTTCCTCATCTAAAGGAAAAAAGGCCTATCCAAATACAAGAGGCATTCCACACCCCAAACAGATATGACCAAAATAGAAACACGCCATGGCAAATAATAGTTAAAACACTCCACATTCAAGACAAAGAAATGGTGCTGAGAGCTTCAAGGGAAAAAAAAGTCACTTTTAAAGGTAAACCTATTAAAACAACAAATGACTTCTCAAGGGAAACAGTAAAAGCAAGAAGAGCTTGGGGAGACATACTTCAAGTATTGAATGAGCAAAAGTGTCAACCCAGGCTGATATACCCATAAAAATTATCTGTCATGATCGAGGGTGAAAGACAGCACAAAGACAACTTGAAGGCTTACATGTCTACCAAACCAGGCCTTCAAAAAATGCTAGAAAAGATACTCAAGCTTGAAGAAAAGAACAAGCATATCCAGGAGGACAGAAGGGAAATATAATAGCACAAAAACCTAAAAGCCAAATAATACACTTACAAAAGCCACTAAATATAAAAAATGTACAGAATTAAAAATATTTTCTCCATTATAACATTAATGTCAATGGAATTAACTCACCAAGCAAGAGACACAGATTAGACACTTGGATTAAAAATCACAACCCATCAATCCATTGCCTTCAGGAAACTCATCTCATGACAAAAGATAGGCACACCCTAAAAATAAAAGTCTGGTGTAAAATTCTGCAAGCTAATGAAACCAGAAAACAGAAACCAGAAATCTGACAAAGTGGACTCCTAACCAAAAAAAATCATAAGAGACACAGATGGATACACCATTTTAGTCAGAGGTACAATTTATCAGGAAGACTTCACAATAGTGAACATATGCCCCTAATACAGGCTCCTCCACTTTCATTAAGCAAACACTACAGCATCTAAAGCAAGAAATCAACCCCAAAATGATAATTCTTGGGAATTCAATACTGCACTCTCAACATGGGACAGATTAACAGGTCAAAAACTTAACAGAGACACTTTGGAACTTAACCAAACTTTTACTGAGATGGACCTTACTGATCTCTATCGAACTATTCATGCATGCACCAAAGAATACACATTTTTCTCAGCAGCACATGGAACATTCTCCAAAATAGACCACATATTGGGCCTCAAAACGAATCCCCACATATACAGAAAAGTTGAATTTCTACCCTGTACCCTATCAGACCACTATGGTCTAAAGTTTGACATCCACAACACAATAAACAACAGAAAATACATTAACTCCTGGAAACTAAACACCATGATGCTGAATGAGAATTGGATTGAGGAAGAAATTATAAAGGAAATTGAAGATTTCCTGGAAGAAAACGATAATGAAAATACAACTTAGCAAAATCTTTAGGACACAATGAAAGCTGTCCTAAGAGATAAGTTCATAGCTCTTAATGCCTACAACAAAAAAATCAAAACATCACAAAATAAATAACTTAACAATATGGCTTAAAGTTTTGGAGACACAAGAGCAATCCGATCCCAAAATCAGTAGAAGAGAAGAGATTAGCAAAATCAGGGGAGAAATATCCAAAATTGGGATAAGGAAAACGATACAGAGAATCAACCAGTCAAAAAGCTGATTCTTTGAAAAAAATCAATAAGATTGATACACCCCTAGCTAAATTAACCAAAAACAAGAGAGAGAACCCCAAATTAACAAAATTAGAAATGAAAATGAAGTTTTCACTACTGATAACCAAGAAATTCAGAGAATTATAAGGTCATATTTCAAAAACATACTCTGTGAAATTTGATAACACAAAACCACAATGTACCTAAATTGAATCAGGAAGTTTTGAATTATTTCAATAGTCGTATAATGTATGAGGAAATCAATGAAGTAATCTTGAATCTTCTCACCAAAAAATGTCCTGGACAAGATGGATTCAGCACAGAGTTCTACCAGACATTTAAGTAACAAATAACACCAATACTCCTTAAATGTTCCATCAAATAGCAAAGGAAGGAACACTACCAAATTCCTTCTATGAAGCTAATATCGTTTTAATCCCAAAACTGAATAAAGATTCACTTAAAAAAGAAAACTATAGGCCAATCTCTCTGATGAACACAGATGCAAAGATTCTCAACAAAGTCTTAGCAAATCAGATTCAAAAACATATTAAAAAGATCATTCATGGTGATCAAGTAGGCTTTATCCCAGACACACAAATTTGGTTCAACATATGCAAATCAATAAATGTAATTCACCATGTAAACCAGTCCAAAATCCAAGACCACATGATACTTTCAATAGATGCAGAAAAAGCTTTTGACAAGATCCAAGAGCCTTTTATGATTAAAACTCTAGAGACAGTCGGAATGGAAGGAACCTTTATCAATATAATAAAATTGGTATACAACAAGTCAACAGCAAGGATTATACTCAAAGGGGAAAAACTTGAAGCATTCCCACTTCGATCAGGAACTACACAAGGCTGTCCACTCTCAAAACTTCTATTCAATATTGTACTTGAAGTCTTAGCTGAGGCCATGAGACAAGAAAGGGAGATAAAAGGGGTTCAAATCGGCAAGGAAGAAGTCAAGTTATCTCTATTTGCAGATGACATTATCGTATACCTGAGTGATCCCAAAAACTCCATCAAGAATCTCCTGGAACTCATGCACAAGAAAGGACTCTCTGGGAAGGCACTAGGGGATGGGGAGGGAGGGGGGTGGGGAGGGGGAGCAGGGGGTACGGGGGGAGGAGGAGGGAGGGAGGGAACTGGTGTACATAATAAGTTTGTATGAGCTGAAATAATAATAAAAATGTATTAATAAAAAAAAGAATCTCCTGGAACTAATACAGAAGTTCAGCAGGGTGGCAGGATACAAAATAAATGTACAAAAACTAGTGGCCTTCCTCTATGCCCAGAATGAAAAGAGTGAAAAAACCCTAAGAGAAACAATCCCATTTACTATAGCCCCTAAAAAAATAGGAAATACCTTGTTTTAAACCTAACCAAGGAAGTAAGAGACCTTTGCAATGAAAACTTTTAAACCCTAACTTTTAAACAGAAGACACCAGAAGGTTGAAAGACCTTCCATGTTCCTGGATTGTTAGAATCAATATCATAAAAATGACCATTCTACCAAAGGCAACATACAGATTTAATGCTATACCAACCAAAATCCCAAAGCAATTCTTTTTTCTTTTATAATGTATTTTTTTCCTGCTCATACAAATGTAATAAGAACCCCGGTCCCCTCCCTCCCTCCATCCTTCCCTGTACCTCTTTGCTCCCTCCCTCCTTTCCTTCTCCCTTTCTCCCCTCCCTCCCTTTCTCCCAGTGCCCCTCCCCCCATCCCTGGAGTATCCTTTAATGTGTATGTCAAACTTTCCTCTGGGTCCTCCTCTCTGATGAGGTGTAAGGACTCAGTGGCATTTCCTAGAACTCTTTCTTGTATTTCCCTTAAGTATAAGAACACTATCGTGGCTGTTAATCCCTTGCTTCTAAAAATCCTAGTGCCTTTAGTCCATGCTAGACTTTGAGGAGTTGATGATATGTTGGTCATTGCGCAGATCATGCAGACTCCTATTATGACTAAGATTACACATGTGTATCCCCCCTCCCATCTCTGCTTGGTTTTATTTCCTTTTATATATTATTGAAGAATACTCAGGACAAGATCCTGAGGATAAATACTGCTGCAGACTGCAGTAGCTTAAGCATGATGTTCTTCATGTTTCCCATGTTCCCAGTGGAACATGGTTCTGTGTTGTCAGTATCAATGGCTGTGGCATAACTACCGTAGCACTGGTGATGCCACTTGTGTGCTAAGCAGAAGTAAACACTGAACCAAATAGAGTAATAGACTTGCACATAATTTTGAGATCAAACTCGGCTCTGCCACCACCAATGCTGCACTTGTATAAATATTCAAGTGAAGATTCCACTTTCTCAGACTTTATTCTGAAAATGCCAGTGGATGACTGCTTTAAATGTACATTGTTGGTGATCCCATATGTCTGCTATATATAGAACCCAGATAATGATGGGATTTACTTCCTTTAGTGACTTTGATGAAATAACCATTTCTACAAATTTACAGGTCTGGTATAGAAGTCCTTTCCATTTCTTCAACTTCCTTAGAAAATATTTTTAACTGAAAGTTATTGTTTAATAACGTTTGTAATTTTTTATTTTCATTGATTTCTGTAGAGCAATTAATAATTGGTAAGTGGATATTTATCACTAAAGAAATGCTTCTTTACTGAAAGAATGTGTGCCAAGGGTCATAATATGATGTTGAATATGATCTCCATAGCAATGTAATCCCCTAATATTTTATTAGCACAAAGATTGCTTTGTTCCATACTCACTTGCATTTTTAACTTAATAGGATACTGGTCTAAATGTTTCAACAATTATTTCACTTTTGACCCCCCTTCCAACTGTAGAATATAGGTCCATTATTAATCCTCTTGGTATCTGTGTCTTACACACACACACACACACACACACACACACACAGTTTAGAAAAATCTCAATATATGATCCTGAAACAGTTAGAAGATGTATACTACTATATATAATTGATATTTACCTCTTTACCAGTGCACAAATTTTTCAATAAGGCCTACTGTTGTATTACAAAGTCTAAGAATTTATGTCAATTACCCATACGAAGACTGAGTAAGGTCAAGATGAGTTCCTAGGAAAAGAGAACAAAAACATGAAAGAGAAAATGATCACTGTGATTCTGAGATTCTTAAGTAATGGCTAAGGAATAGAATTAAAAGAATAAAAACAAAACCTAATCCATGATGATATGGGACAATTTGCTGATAAGCTTTATAATTATTGCTAGAATTCTTAGAACATGCTTCCCATGGAGAAGCTATGATTACAATTCATCTCCTATGCAAATTTCTCAAATGTTTTAGATTGCTAAAAAGTAAAACACTCCAAAGAAATCCTTAAAACATGTATTTACTGTCTTTCTCCATATGTGTGTGCACGCACATGCACACACACACCCAGTTGAGGGATGATAACATCAGTGGAAAGGTTACCAACTACATGTTGCAGTTTGCCTGCATAGTTGCTGATAAATGACCATCAAACGGCTTAAGGGAACAAGGATTTATTCTCTCTTACGATTCCTTGTTTCAGTTCTCAGTCCATCTTGATGGAGAGCACACACCAACACCAGAGCCAAGGGAACTGGCCACACCATCACCAATAATGACAGAGAGATGGACAGTCCTTACTTGCCAGACCAGCATGTCTGGTCAAGTGAACAGAAGGATGCCAACTCCCTCAACCAGCCCTCTGTCTTTTAAGCCAGGGCCTAATCCCACCCACCATAGGCTGGGCCCTCCCCATCAGCTAGACAATCTCCTTCAGACTTGCTCTGGGCCCAATCCAACAACTAATTCTCTACAAATGCGCCCAGAGCTCAAACCTCAACCCTCAAGTTGACACCTGTGCCTAACTATGACACTGCAGTACTTTCGACTGTATAAAAATAATACAAATTAGATAATATTAAATATTCATTGCTTTTTCATTCTCATCAATTCCATCTATTCCAGATTGTTCTCTTAGAAATATCCAACACTGGAACTTAAACTTTGATGAATTTCTGAAGTTTGCAATTAATTGAAAACTATATGCTAAGATCCAATAGCTGGACTAAATCTTAATAGAAAGCATGTGATGGTTGAGCTGATTACTTCTCCTCCATCTGCTGCTTTCTCATTAGCGATTGTGATGATTAGTTCCAGTGTCAACTTGTCATTGGGATGTGACATACCTCTAAGAAATTGTTTAATTAAGAAAAAAATCTCTGAGCAAGCTGGTAGATCACCATAGTTGTATACCTGACAGGTGAAGACCTGCTCATTTTAGATAGGGCTAGTTCCTGGATAAAATGGATAAAGATAAAATACCAATTGGTACTCGTCAACTGCAAAGCAGTATTGGTCCTTACATGTCTGCTCTTTCCTTTGAATAAGATGTGACTAGTTCCCTCAGTTCCTTTTCCATCCATTGTGAGCATAACCTTAAACTGTGAATCAACAAAAGTCCCCGGTTTCCTTAAACTATTTTTGCCAGTTATTTATTAGAGCAATGAGGTCACAAAACTGAACAGGTAATTTGTATACCTTCTGAAGACCAGAGCTCTTTGTAGTTAATTTAGGATGTATTTCTTTGGTGTTCATTTTATAGATTATTTTATAATTAACAATCGTGGCAGCTGATAATAAAGGTTATTCTTGGTAACTTCCACAGAAAGTCCTAAAGAGTAATCAACGAGGTAAATTTTAAGTCCCTCAGTGAGAAGACAGAAGGTATTTTAGACATTCAAAGCATTATATTTAAAACATGATATGGTCCTATAGTTCTGCCCAATAGATAATCATTTCTGTCATAAACAATCAAAACACACTTCCTCTATGCAAACTCAAGACCAGATGGCAGAATATTGTAACCTACATCGAACTCTCTTTATAACATAACATGTGATTGAATGACGCTCAGTTGCTGGAGGAAAATTACTCAGAAACTGTATTAGTCCCTATGAAAGAATATACATGTCTATGATGATTTTGCATAGAAAAAGCCAAGAAAAATGGGGCAGGAGGCAGGCAAGGAAGAGAAAAGAGGCAAAGGGAGATGAAAAAAGGGGAAGAGGCAGGAGAAGGGTAAAATGAAGGAGGAAGGAAGGGAGGGAAGGAAGGAGAGAGAAAAGGAGGGAGGGAGAGAGGAAGGGAAGGAGGAAGGGAGGGAGGGAGGAAAAATATGATGGCAATCAATGTATCTCTTCTGGATGCTAAACTACCATGGCCTCTCTATTTTCAATATAAGCTATATTTTATTGTTTCAACATGTTCACTTTGCTCTTTAAATTATCCGAGAAAAAGCATCTGTTACTGTAATGTCTGTGCTATCATGAGATGTTTGAGAGATCAGTTGTAATTTTGACAGGGCAAATCAACAGGGAAAATAATAATGCAATGTAATATCAGACCCAAAGCAGTGGAATCTACAGGTTAGTTATTTTGATCTTGAACTAGTTGTTTAATTTCCCTAAAGGTATTTTGTTAATCATAAAATGAGACAGATAACACTATGATGCTAATCTATGAGGGACACTGTAAGAAATTATTTAATGCTTATAATGTGTAAGATGGCTGCAACATTAACTACTACTTAAAACTTTTTTTCTTCCATAGTATTTGAATTTTTTTATTAAAAATGTAATTATACATTTTAAAGTTTTTTTACCAGTTCCCTCCCTCCCCACTCCTCCCTCCGAACCGCCTCCTCCCCCTCCTCTCCCTCCCCATCCCCCAGTGCCTCCCCCCCAATTCCCAGAGAGTCCTTTATTGTGTACGTCTAACTCTCCACTGGGTCCTCCTCTCCGATGACATATAAGGACCCAGTGGCATTTCCATAAGCCCTTTCTCTTGTTCCCCTTAAGCATAGGAGCACTACTATGGCTGTCAATCCCTTGCCTCCAGGGATCTCGGTGCCCTTAACAGATGCTAGACTTTATGAGGGCAACAGTGCGCTGGACATTGCACAGGGCATGCAAAGTCCCATTATGATTGCTTTGGCCCCAACTATTGTTGAGAATCTTGCAAATCGTTGTTCCTCCCATCCTTTTGCTCTTACAATCTTACTGCTCCCTCTTCCGCAAATGTCCCTGAGCTCCAGGATGGGGAGAGATTAGGCTGGCCTAGTTCTATGTGATTGATATAGAGTCTCTGAAGTTAAAACTTTTATTATTATTAATTAAACCTTTTCCTTGTTTTAATTTCCTTATTGTTCAAAAATTTATTCAAGTAGACCACCTCTGGAAAGTTTTCCAAAAGGGCCCCTAGATCCTGCATGTCAGTTGAGACACTATCACAAAAATAGATTTGGCCAAAATATCATTTAAACAATAATTCTTATTGCTCAATTCTTGTTATACATCCCCCACCTTAAATTACAGAGAAGAATTTACATTTTCTCATTCTTATATTCATGATCATATTCAGAGTTTATGTTTTATGGTTTCCACAGATATAGAACTGAGCTATTAAGAAAGTGGACTGAGACAAAGGTTTGAGAGGAGAGCAGTAAGTATACTAATTTCATAAGGAAAATAGCATGCTGATTTAACATAAATTTTGCTTTGAACTTAGTATGAATACATTAGGAGAAAAATAATGTTTATTCAAAGTCTGAACTCATAGAAACTTCACAATTCTGTAAGCAAAGGCAATTGCACACTTTTTAATACAGTATAGGCAAATATATTCCTAAGTACTGCATATCCTGATTCTTCTAAATTCAATTTAATCCCTTATTCATTTTTGTATCCCTGTAAGTACAGAGTTCATCAGAAGAGAGAGACACAGTCACATTTACGAGATTAAAACACAATTTATTCTAATGCGTTCCATGACAGCAGGGAATGTAACTAGCAGGGATTCTAGAAAGCAAATGAAGAACTGGAAACTACCCAGGAAGCTCTTTGTCTTTCTCAGATCTACATAGGGTTCTCTGAAGGGACATGTCCTGTATTTGAAGAGCCAAGCAAAACTTTAGGATGCCCAATAAAACAAATATTCCATGAGCTGCTTGAAAAATATATTTTAGAGCAGTAAGATACAATAAAATCCCTTTGTAGATTTAATTTCAACATAGACTTCTTTGAAACTATAATATGCAAATACAATGAATTTGACTGTTTCCATTCCCTAACACCACCCCAATCCCCCTTCCCATCCCACTCAGCAGGTTTTCCTTTCCAGCTGGTCTCCCTTCCACATTCAAGTGCATGTGCTGCATTAAACCTTGTCCAGGATACATGCATTGGAGCATCTAGGCATTCGCTAGAGCTTGAACATCGACCAGTAGATCAAGCATTGACTAAAGAAGCTCCCCAAGCTATGATCTAAGGTCAGAACAGTACCTCCTGGGATCTTCTCTATTCCATGGTGAAATGGTGATGATGATCTAAGCTTTTAACATCCAAACCTAACAAAAATTTTACACAAAAGTTACCCCGACACACCATAGCTTTTCAAAGCAATATATTTCATTTAAATGAAAAGAATACTTTTCACTTCTTTTGTGATAATTAAGTGTTTTGTGCTGAATGAATTATATTGAATATATGCTGATGTCTATTTTATTGTTAGCAACACAATATAAATTTTTGTCAAGCATTCATTCAATGACAAGCATTGTTCTCAGAGGGTAAAACAATTGTATCCCCTTGGAAAGTAAACAAAGGGATTAAATGTTTACCATTACAAAAATATTTTGACAATATTCACCTTAAACTACCACATCTCTATCTCACTTAATTTTAACAAGAATGATTATACCAAATGTTTGAAGGATTTGTTTTCAAAATGCTATAATAACCTTGTATTGTAAACCATATAGTTGTATTTATTAAGCTTTTTTAAACCATATAGTTTTAATTATTAAGCTTAGATTATGGTCAACAGAAAATCATAGAGGCTTATGGTAAAGCAACAATGTTCATGATGAAACTAAATCTACGGAAAGTAACTAGCTTGTGGGCAAACATTTTACTAGGATGCTTTTTAAAATATATTTGATGTACCTTAATTACTGTAGACTAACTCCTTCACTAATTCTTAAATATTGAATTCTAGTGCTGTTCTCTGGGTTGATCAGAAACAGTTGAAAATCGGGAATCTATGTGACCAATAAATATGCTTTGTACTCTAAGGTATTATTTTGCTTTCATTACATATACTGCTAGCTAATTATCAGATTTTTCTGTCTCAAAGTTTTTTACTAGGAAAAGTCAGACAAAAATAAGAACTTAACATGAAAATTTGGTTTGTTCTTTGTTCTGCTTATCTAATGTCATGACACTCAGTGAAGTGTAACAAGCACAATTCCTTAAGCAGCAGAAGCAAGCTTATATTTACACCACTCAGTCCACAAAAGAATGTTTCATACAGTTTTTCTGTGTATACAGTCATTGGATTGCTTACTCAATTGAATTTATTAAGCATGGCTGTGTAAATAAACACATCATTGCCATTCTTAGAAAATGGTCTAGTGCTATTATTATTATCATTACTTGATGCTTCTTTATTTCTTCTTTTAATTTATTGTTCTTTCTGAAAGTTCTCTTCTTTTCTACTGCAAGAGTGAAGAAAATCCTTTCCTGCTTCTGACGACCAATGTAAACACTGCTGGAGGTATTTCATCAACTTTCAGGGCAACATTTTGATTAATATAAAGTTGCTTTGCTGTTGTAACATTTCCTATATTTGGATGTAAGTATCTTATGATATCTACATCCAGGAATTCAGTGCCTTTTTAAACTTCTATTTCTTCCTTTTCAAGCTGAATTTGTTTCAAAAGATAGGCATTAATAAGGTACATACATTACTCTCTTTTGAAAGCAACTGAATTTTGAGATTTAATAGACTTTAACAAAATTTAAAATGAACAATCATGAACTAGAAGCTAGACAAAGTGGCAAATGTGTTTGAAATTATTTTTGCATAAGTCCTCTACCTTTGTAATTAGCCATAATTCATTACTACATCAATGTTGCTATACTATAGGAGCAAACATATGAACTCCTTCTTCAAAATCAACAACTCTAACAACTAAGACTCTTTGAAATATAGAAGTATGAAAATTAAATAGGCAAAGCACATAACCTAAAATGTTCTAAGGCATGTGAGGTTTTGTTTCTTAGACTCACAAGTTAAAATGTGCAGAGATCACCTGCAGGGATGGAAAGAGGTTACATGTGCTGTTCTTCAGTAACATTCTAAGTCTCTTTGTTTTAGAATTCTTCCAAGTCCTGATATTTGCAAAAGTTAAGGTGAAGATAGATAATGGTGTGAGCCATGGTCTGAGCTCATGTGACCCGGCTTCATATGTTCCCAGCAGGTATACACCTCAAAGGAAGGATTTAATTGGGTCCAGATTGCCCCTATTCAGTCCCAGGATGTCTGTCCTAGAAAAATTTCTGATATGCTGGTGGGCTCCCATTATAGCAATACCAAAATGCTTCAATTTATCTTTGTGACAATCCTTCATTTGTTGCTAGGTAGTTGGATAAATTTATCTTCCGCATGTTTCAAAAAACCTTGAATATCAAAGAGACATCTGCACTCCATATTTCAGCAATATTCAAAACACACAGAAAATAAGAGCATGTGTCCATCACTGGATAAGTGGGAAAAGAAAATGTGATATAAACTCAATGAGATATTCTAGCATAAATAGATTATGTCATTTGTGTCATATAGTTTTTGTCTGTTATTTTTCTCATTTCTGTGATCAAATGCCTAACAAAAAGTAATCTAAATGAGAAAGGATTTATTCTTGTTTAGAGTTTAAGGGGACAGTTGTTATTGTGGCAAGGAAGTCATGGTGGTAGGAGTACAAGGTGGTTATTCAAATTGCTTCCACAGTCTGAAAGTAGATAAAGATGAATGCTGATGTATCTTGGAGAAATTGTTTCTAGTCAGTCCAGGACCACAGGTCAGGGATACTGATGCCCACATTGAGGTCTTCTCTGCTCAGTTAAATCTTCCTTAGAAACATCTTCATAGACAAATCCAGAAATGTGTTTCCATGGTGATTTAAAATCATGTCAAGTCAATAATCAAGATTAATCATCAGATGAATAGATCTAGAGGGCATTATTCTGGGTAAAGTAAGCCAGGTAATGAAGAAGACAAATACCATTTATTCTAACTCATACTTGGAAGCTAAAAATATTTTCATAGAAGTACAGAGTAAAATAATCACAGCTAGAGGGAATGAGTGATAGAAAAGAGGAGAGAATACTAAGTGTTAAAAAAGAGCAATTGTATAGCTTCAAAACCCTGAAAGCATAGTAGGGTAATTACAATCAACAACAATTATCAAAATATGCAGTAGAGAGGATTTTAAGTCTTCTCATCACAAAGAAATTACAAATGTCTGAAATGATGAATACACAACAATCCTAATTTGATCATTTTATTGTATATGTATATCAAAATGTCATACTGTACCCCTTAAATATTTACAAGTATTATGCTCCAATTACAAAAAGAGTTATGATATAAGTTCACTTCAATAGTTAGAAAAATAAATAGGCAGATGATTAGATTGATTGATAGACAGACAGATAGATAGATAGATAGATAGATAGATAGACAGACAGATAGATAGATGATAGATAGATAGATAGATAGATAGATAGATAGATAGATAGATAGACAGATAGATAAATAGATAGATAATTTTCCAGGTGAAATAATATAAAATTCACCTAAAATTACTTAATGGCTAAGGGAAATTTATTTGCTACCTTCCAGAAAAGTCCAGAGATAATATATGCACTTTAATCTTCCTTACAAAATTTCTTTACTTTCTCTTTCCCACTTACAATAGCTCATTTCTGTTGTTGTCCCATGGGTTTTACACTCAGATTGGCTTTGGGAGGGGGAGAAATATGGTTTGAAATAAACCTAGCTCTCATCATCCCTAATAAAATATAAAGATAATTTTGAACAAAGATCTGAAAGCAATGAATAAATAAATAATTAATTCCAAATGTGTAGCTTCTGATCTGAATTCCTTCAGACTGGTACAGCAAAATACCATAGACTAGATAATAAACACATGATATCTATTTCTTATGTTTATGGAGGCTGGGAAGATCAGGATCGCAGTGCGGGCAGATTCACTGTTCCAATGGGACTTTTTCCTTCTCCATAACCATCTATCTTCTTAGTAGCTCCTTACATGATGAAAGAGGCAGGGAGTTTCTTTGTATCTCCCAAAAAAGCCCATCAGGAGTGCTCTTAACTTACTATGATTTATCTTTTTATATAAAGACCCCAACTCCTAATCTCATCATCTAAGGGGTTGGGATTTCAACATATTTTGGAGAATGCAAAATTCTATCTTATCTTACCTTTCAAAAAGACTTACATCTGTGATTAAATTAGGAATGTTGAAATGGATCAAGTTTCCCTTCAGGATAGGCTAAATGAGGCTAAATCACATAGGTTCTTAAAAGAAAAACACCTTTTTCAGCTGTGGGAGGGACAGAGAACTATGAAAACACAAGGGGGAAAATGGGACCAGAGATGTGATATCTGTGGTTTGGAAGACTGAAAAAGAACAGTGTGATCCAAAAATGGAGTTCCCCAACAGGAGCGGAAGAGGGGTGGGAACAGTTTCTCCTGCGAGTCCTGGCAGTGCAGCTCTGGCGATGCTCTGAGATCAGATGGGAGTCAGATATCTGCAGAACAAGAAGAAAATACATTCAAACACTTCAGTGGTGGTGATGGGTGACAACAGCCAGTGAATGCTAATACACAAAGCTTCATGTGGACAGTTTAGACTTTCTACTGAGCATATCACAATGGCAAAGAAAATGTCTTCAACATTCAGGCATGAGTTAAGAAATGTTATGGTTTGGATACGATGTATTCTCTCCTCCTAACAATCACCCATCAAAATTTCGTTCCCAACTTGTGTTTCCCAGGATTAAAAGATGGTTGAATTTGAGAGCTTGTCCTAATCAATGAATATACCCACTGGGAAGAGAGAAAGACATTTAAAGTCAGGGCCTAGTTGGAAGATGTAGGCCAGAGAAGACATGTTTTGGGCTAACGTGCACTAGCAAGTCTGTCTGTTCCGGGGTGCCGTGAGGTGAACAGCCTGTTCATAATGCTTTGCCTGCCCACACTTCCAGAAACCTTAGCAGTATTATGCAGCAAAATAAATCTTTTTCCTTTATATATACCCAATTTGCCTCTTCGGGTATTTTCTCAGAGAAGAAAAGTCTATCTAAACCAACAAGCAATAATTCTGGAAATGAAGGTAGGAGAAGAATCAGTAAGCCTACATTTTTGAGCTGGAGAAACCCCCCAGTGCAAGTTTCATGGCTGTTCCCAGAAGGAGAAAATGGCTCCGGTGGGCAGCCTGCAACCTGTGCTGTAGTGCATTTACTTCAAAAGAATCAGAGAGCTGGCATGAGCTCAAGGCACCAGAGTTCATTCAGCTCAAAGCATTCTCAGGGAAAAAAAGGGTTTTTTTTCTTCGTTTTTGAAGAAGATATGGGTTAACTTTTCTTCCATGTCTTACAGCTTCTCTTGATCAATGTATTTTTGTGCCTGTGGAGACTGAACTTTGTCACAGGATCTGTCTGAAAGGAGGTGAATTATGTTTAATGCTTGCTCAATGCCTAGCAGAAGAAAGAATGAATTCAATATAAGAAAAATGAAGTTAGGAAATAAATATGATCAAATATTTGTAGAGGCACAATGCTTTGATTACCTAGACAGATCAATTTATGGTCATGAAATTCATCAAAAAAATCCTGCATCAACCTGTTCCAATTTATTCTGTTGTACTTAACCCACAAGAGTTTTCCAAATGTCTATATGTTAACACAGGCTTCTTTTTATCAACTTTCAAACTGTTTCCCATTTCTGACACACAATAAATTCCATAAATATTTGTTACTATTGACTTTATACTATTGTTCTGTTAACCATATAAAGGATATCAGTAGAATGTAAGGTGACTGAGTTTCTTCCAGAAAAATTCTGAGGTATGATGAATGCTATTTCCATCTGAAAATAAAAATTAATATCAACTCAATTCAGAATGCATGAATCACTCCTTAGACATGTAGGAAGTAAATTTGGCTAGAAATAATATCCAATTTAATCATCAAAATTAACACAGAAATGTGTAGTGGTAAATTCTTGCCATTTCTGCATTCTGTTCAGGGGAAAGAAGTCAGAATTCAGAAAGACACCGACATTTCAGTTGTGAAAAAGAGTACATGTCCAGGTATCTTCCAGTTCAGAACAATGTCTTTTATTCTCCATTGAACACACAATCGTTTACTTACAATATAAAAACCTGGGTTTTTTGATATAAAGATTCATGTGAGATAAAGGACAAGAATAATTACTTATTTATATAAAATATACTCATTAATTAAAATGTTTGTCATATCTCAGTGAGTTTATCTGCTCAAATCAAACATCTATAGCTTATACTGAACAAATTCAAAGGGAAAGGAATAGACCTGGGTCTTTGGCAAAACCAATTACATGGATCCTCTTTTCTTGATGACAATTCTACATGTCAAAGTTTGTGATCTTTCTCAAAAAGTTTCCATGGTTGGCTGAAGAAATCTCAAGAGTCTATCCTAATGATTCTTAGGTCTTCGTATCCATTCGGGCCACTTTCATTGGAGCTCCAGTGGTGCAATCGGTTAGCTCACGGTACTTATATGATTCTTAGGAAAATATGTGTATGAAGTTACAAATAAGTAATTGAAAAGATTTGAGACTCTATTATTTCTTTCATATTTAGTTTTTAAAAAAAAACTGTGGCAAACTCTGAATAATGCTTATGTTTCTTTTTAATCACTTCATAAGTCATTTTACCTACTGTGGTTTTCATTCTACATCAGCTGATGAATAAATATTATCTGAAAATATAGGGGCCAGGCTTAAAAAAAGTGGTGCTGGGCTGGAGAGGTGGCTCAGGGGTTAAGCCTCCGCCTTGCAGGCGGAAGGTCCTGAGTTCGGATCCCAGATCCCACGTATAGACGCCAGGCGGAAGCGGGGGCGTCCTGCGCTTCTGGTCCTGGTAGGGCGGAGCCTGTGAATCCCGGGGCAGAAGGAGGTGGAGGCGTCCATGGTGGTTCGCGAATTCGTCCGTGGTTCTACACACACACAGACACACGCACACACAGACACACGCACACACGTGTGCGCACATACACACGCACATACACATAGTTGAATAAATAATAAAAAAAAAAAAAAGTGGTGCTATGTGTCATCACAGGATGAAGAGGTGTCAGCAGGACCTAACTGGGGTACAGGGGTACACTAAACACACAGCAACACTGGGAAAGTCGCACTCAACAAAAAGCAACAAACAGCTCTCTTCTCTCAAAGGCCAATAATGTTTTTGCTGAGGAATATTTTGTCCAGTGCCTTAGCTTTAAGAATAGATGCAACTTTTCCAATTATGATTTTAAAAAGGTCATTGGCCATCTAATGTCATGCCCTGTTAGTAAGTCAAAAGATCACAGGACCTGTTGAGGAGCATATCTGGATTCAGAAGAGCTTCTTACTTTTGAAAGGCTCTCTCTCTCTCTCTCTCTCTCTCTCTCTCTCTCTCTCTCTCTCTCTCTCTCTCTCTCTCTCTCTCTCTCCCCTAGTCCATCATCCTTTCTTTCCCTTCCCTTCTTTCTCTTCCTTTCCTCCCTTCTACCTTTTCACCATGTTCCTCTCTTATTTTCCAGGACATAGGATTTTCTAAGACAGTCCAGAAATTAAAAAGAAAACTTGTAATTTGTCTATTTAATATGGCCAGCAAGCGAGATATCTCACCTAGGCAACAGGAAATTTCATGCTGAAACAAAGTCATGGTCCTCACACAGCCTGGGATGGATCAGTTCTGTGCTATTAGTTCCACACATAAATCTCCCTTTCTACTAGATTGGTCATCAAAAGTGACAAGGTGGAGGGAAGCCTCTAAGTCTCTGTGCATTTTCTCAGCCACATTACAAAGCTCAGCATTATATGCACATTTTACTGATGTAGAAGTGGTTGGGGTGCAAATAGGAGCTGATGAAATGTCAGAGCAGAGCTGACCATATACACAAAGGCTTTCAATTTCAGGGACGGTCGCAGCTGGGGCTCCCCAGGCTCCTTAAACAAAGGCTCTTCAGCTGAAATCCTTACTGAGTGAGGTTTGAACAATCACACAATCCATGGACATTACAACATCCAATCTTTCAAGTCAGTGACCAAAGATCAGTCCCAACAGTGAGGTTTCTAATTGTTACAAATACTATGCAAATGCCTGGCATTAGATCCAAACTCTATGCTTTTAAAATGAAAACCCATACCCAAAACTTTTCAGGAGATAAAAGTTAGCTCAGAAACAAAGTTTTATAAGAAGTCCATGAAGACTTTTGAAAAAACATTATTGAGATGTTTTAATCTCTTGCCAAAGAGAAAGCAGAAAAAGTTAAATTTCTGTCCAACAATCTCAAAATCAGCAAAACAAAGAAAAATAATTCAACCCCCAGAGTCAACAAAAGATCCATTTACTATCTGACTCTCTGGGTGGAGTTTGAAGCCACACTTCAGTAACAATCACTGCATTATACCCACAACATAATGCCAACCTGTTAATGTGATTTTGTTCAATCAATTTGGAATTCAAATCAGAATACATAAGAAGAGAATACTGGTTCTTTTCCAACTCACCAGTGTTAAGTCAAACCCAGTGAAAAAAACACAAATACAAATATAAACAAAATGCCTTCTTTCAAAGACAACAAAGCAGATCTGCAATGCAAGACTGAAACATAATAGATCCAAACTCTATGCACTTCAGACATTCCACCTGAGATAACACCACCTTTTCAAAGTGAAAGAAGCTGCAAACCATGTAACTTTAGGGATTTGAGTAAGCCTTGTCACTCTGCCTACAGGCTGGCAATTCCCCCGAAAAGTGTATCTATCTTCACATGCTTCTAAAAAATTTTTACATATCAAATTTGAAATATCAATGTGATCAAAACAAGCTATAAACAGTCTATAGGCAAAAACATGGGTGAGCTTTTAAAATGAAAAAAACAAACAATTGCATATCCCAGTGTACTTCACCATTACCAATACAATCAAGATTCCAATAGCTGTAATTTTTATCCCTTCCACCACTGATGGCCTTTATTTCTGAGTAATTTATTGTTACCAGTATTGTTTATCAAGAACAGTGTAATCACAGCTACTTTTCATTATATCATAAGTTCATTAGAAAACATCCTTCACACTGTACATGTATGTGTCTTCTGTAAGTCCATTCTGTGCATGCATATGTGACAGCATGCCTTTCGTCCTGGGAAAATGGATTCCTCTTAAACTTTCAAGTTCTTTCTGAGCCAAATTTTGAAGTTTGATTAAGTTCTAAATACTTGTTGTTTTGAAATATTTGATCAGGAAAAAGGAATCACAGTCAACCTAAATTTACTGAAAGTTTTTTGAACGTATTTATCAATCTTTGTTGGAGTTAGGGACACATGCCACATTGCAAATGTGCAGGTCAGATGATAGCTTGCAGGAATCAGTTCTGTCCTTCAACCAAGTAAGTTCTAAGATCAAACTGGCATTTACTCACTGAGTCATTGTGCCGGCCACAAACCAAATTTCTAAACCCATTTTCAGTATGAATATAAATGGGAGAAAGACAATTCCAATTGGCCTTTTCTCTCAAAACCCTAATAAAATAAACGTAACTAAATAGAAAATTTTAAAATATATAACAAGTACCACTTAAATTTGGTGCATATGAAAAAGTAAAGCAAACCAGTTACATGTCTATCGTATGGTAAACCAGTTAGTTCCCAATGCTCCTATGGATTTTGCAGATGTGATGTATATGAATTATCTATCTGTCTTTAAAATATCAAGACAAAATATTGAATTAAGCTTGTAGAATTCACAATGGTGGGGCTAAAAGGAAATGGAAACATCATTTAACCACCTTGTGATTGATTAAGGCATTATTAGCTGAAGAGAATGCTCACTGTGAAATTGATTAAACTATTCTTGAAAAAAATTAAAGCCTAGAATTCTGGGCATTTGAACAACAGTATCTTCTCATCTGCTTTCTACAAATCTATACAATGCAACAGAAGATTGATTTAGCATCAGGGTTTTAGGAATCAAATCAAATATGTTATAACTATGATGACAATCATTACTTTCTCTTTAAACTAATAAGATCTCTTCAGTACATTCTTTTTCTACAGATTATGTGTCTGTGATAAACTGTGAAAAGCTTAATTTAATGAAAAATATAGATGACATTAAATTATGTAAGAACTCTGTTTTCTAAGAGCAATAATAAGCGTTCTCCATGAACTATGGAAGGTGGTCTAACAAGAAGCCACTTTATCTATAATCAGAGGAACCCAGAGGAAATGTATGGCCCTTTGTGCCTGGGAACTGGTCACCCACCACTGCTGTATGCTTTTCTTTTTTCTTTTTTTCTTTTCTTTCTCCCACATTATTTTTTTCCTAATCATACAAGCTCAATAGGTACCCTGTCGTCTACCTCCTTCCTCCCCTCCCTAATCATTCTCCCTTACAATTTCCCCCCTTTCCCCCTTCCTTTCACCCCCCTCCCACACTCCCTCTCTCCCATTATCTCCCCCTTCCTCCCTCCCATTCCCTGGAGCATCTCTTTTTGTGTGAATGCCAAACCTCCCTCTGAGTTCTCAACCCTAGTGACTGTTCAGGACTCTGGTAGGGCCTGGAGCCCCTTCCTGGGTTCCCGGTTGGTATGGAAACACTAATTATAACTGTTTATTGGCTTGCCTCTAAGGATCCTACTGCCTGGAGCCTTCTCCCCTGTGATCCATGCTAGACTTTGGGGGGTTATTGACATGTCAGCCATTGTGCAGGTCAGTCAAAGTCCAATTCTAGCTACTGCAGCCCTAACTTGTGTGGAGTATCTTGCGTATTGTTGGTCCTCCCCATCTTTAGGCTCTTACAATCTTGCAGCCCCCTCTTCTGCAAGGTTCCCTGAGCTTGAAGATGGGGAGAGATTTGGCTGGTCTGGTTCCAGGTGATTAATGTAGGTCTTTGGTGTTCTTATTATGGTTTGCTGTTGTTTTCACTTTTGCTTTTCGTGCACCCCCCTTGGCTGTATCCTGATTGATATAGAAGGTCACCTCCTAACTAAAGATGAAAGACTGTTTAAATGAAGATCTTAATATAAAATGAGACTCAAAAGTAGGTGAAAGGAGTAGGACATAGCGGTGTGGGGAGGGGCAGGTCCAGTGTCCCATTTGCCAGATGGTTACCATCTATTTGCCAGTCCCCATATCCTCTCTGATTGGTAAGAACGAACTTGTTCAGTCGCAAGTGACCAGGAAGGGAAGAGTGCTACTTATATGCAATACTTGACTGTGGCCTATTTTCTCTACTGAAGCATGATCCCCTATCTCCTTTTTTTGAGGCCCTCCTTCCCTTTTCCTCCTATTCATAATCTTTTCTGATTACAGTAGGTATTATAGAGATTTACCTTTGAATAAGTCATTAAATAGGTTTGCAACTAGGATCCACTTTTTTGGGAATACATAAGATGTCTAATTTTCTGTGTCTTGGATACTTCACTCAATATAGTTTTTTCTAATTCCATCCATTTCAGCAAATTTCATTAATTCATCTTTTTGATGGCTGAGTAGTATTCCATTGTATAAATGTACCACATTTTCATTATCCATTTGTCAATTGTTGGGCATTTGGGTTGATTCCATGACTTTGCTATTGTAAATAGTGCTGCAATGAACATGGTTGTGCTCATGTCACTGTAGTGAATTTCTGCATTATGGGGGATTATTCCCAGTAGTGATATAGCAGAGTCATATGGCATTTCAATCTTTATCTTTTATAGAAATCACCATACTGATCTTCAGAATAGTTGTACAAGCCTGCATTCCCACCAGCAATATATTAGAGTTCCCTTCTTTCCATATCCTCTCTAAGTATTTGGCGTTGTTTGTATTGTGAATATTTGCCACCCTGATTGGGGTGAGATGATATCTCAGAGTACTTTTGATTTGCATTTCCTTGATGGCTAGGGATGTGGAGCATTTTTAAAGATATTTGTTAGACACTTCAATTTCATCCCTGGAAAATTTTCTTTTGAGTTTCGAGGCCCATTTTTTAATTGGGACATTAATATTCCTGGTGTTTAGAATTTTAGGTTCTTCGTGCACTCTGGATAATAGAGCTCTATCAGATATGTGGTTAGTACAGATTTTCCCCCATTCTGTGGGTTCCTTTTTGCTCAATTTACAATCTCTTTATCTGAACAGAAGCTTTTTAATTTCATAAGATCCTGACCATCTTACCAATATACAGATTCACTGCTATACCAATCAAAATCCCCAAACAATTCTTTAAAGAAATTGACCAAATAATCTCAAAATTCATATGGAAGCACAAAAGGCCCAGGATAGCAAAAACAATTCTGAGTAGCAAAAACACTGCTGGAGGTATCACCATACCAAACCTTAATCTATACTACAAATCCATAGTAATAAAGACAGCCTGGTACTGGCTCCAAAATATACATGTAGATCAATGGATAAGGGTTGAAAACCCAAATGTAAGCCACACAATTACAGCCATTTTATCTTTGACTAAGGGGCCCAAAATTCAATGGAAAAAGAACAGTACCTTCAACTGGCAAAACTGGATATCTGCATGCAGAATAAAATTGGGCCCATACTTGTCACCATTCACAAAAATTAACCCCAAATAGATCAAGGACCTTAATATTAGGCCAGAGACTATAAAAAAAACCCTACTTAAAGGGTAGGGAACTCTCTCAAGCTGATTGGGCTAGGTCAACAGTTCCTAAATAGAAATCCAATAACACAAACACTAGAACCAATACTCAACAAATGAAATTAAAGTGCTTTCTGCTTTTCTGCAAGTCAGATTATCTGTTTTCTGTTTCTGAACTTGCTAATTCTCACTGCAGAAGTTTAATTTAACACCTCCCTCTAATATGGTCTTTCCCCATCTCCACGGTTTCTAAGTTTTCTTAAGAGAACTGTTCTAATACTACAATTAAATCAGTTTCCTCTGTTAGGTATTTCCAGAGCACTTTTTATTTCAGCACTAATCATGTTTACACTAAATATATTATTGAGTAAACAATGTGGATTACATATAGATTCTGCTGTAAATTTCAATAAAGCACCTTAAGACTAATATGTATACTATTTTTTTCCCTAAGACTTAGAAAATGTGTAGCATATAAATGGCTACTTCAGTAGAGATAGTGAGGGTAGAAAGGGGATGGTCATGTACAAAAATGATTTTGCAATCTCGGGACTTAATGATTCTAGAATAGAGTCCTTTCAAGATTCAATTATTTTTATCCCAAATACAATAATCTGTCAAGAACATGTACCACTCTTCCATATATAAGCTCATATCTACGTTATACATCATTTAGTTAAATGTTGTATTGCTGATTCTATGGTCTGATCACTGTTATTGAAAATTACACTTTTTACCCTATTTTAGTCACTGTGTCTTAAATCATAGTTTTTGTTCTCCACATTTATTTTTTGCCTAAACTGTGTTTTCTGCATGCTCTTCCAGCTTAAATGTTTATTTATTTCACTGAATAGTTATTTAATACTTACTACATATTTTTCATAAACATTTTAAGAAATTGTACATGTACTGTTTCTGTGAAAAAGAAGTTTCATTTGCAAAAAAGGAGAATAAAAAAATATAAGATCTTGGTCTAGTGATATGACTCTAGGTCAGACCCTTTGCTTTGCAAACAAAAAAAACTGAATTCAGATCTCCAGATCCCATATAAAAATATTAGGCAGAAATGACTCTTTCACACACATACACACACACACACACACACCCGCAAAAAAAGATAAAAAATTTTACAATCTTCTATTCTTATTCTCATGCCAAATGATTCTTCCTCCAAAGCCAAATTATGGACTTGGAATAAATCAATTAATGTCACCAAAGTCCTATCAAAATAGGTTAATAAAGATGCTAATAATACTTAAGATTTTGAAGTAATTTTAGGATCTAATGTAATATGATTTCATTATATTATATGGACTTCAAGTTAGACATTTAAATATTTAGAAGATTGGTAACATAAGTAACAAAGCAAAGTTGTGTTTAAATAAACACTCTTCAATTTATTTTTTTAAATACTAGAACAAATTAAAAGAACTATCTTTTTACTTCTGAGAGAGTAAAGGAAAACTTGCAGAACAAAGTTTTAACATTACAGAAAGGATTTTCTCTTCTCTTGATTCATGTTAGTGGTTAGCTATAGCTAGATATATGAGAATATGTACTGTGCTGGTTAGGTAAGGGTTTCAACTTGACAATGGAAGGCTGAGTTTTGGGATTATCTGTGAGAACTAATAGGTGAGGCGAGCCCTAAGCAAGTACAGAAGATTGCCTGGTTGATTCAGAAAGACCCAGACATAGTGGGCAGAACTATTCACTGGGCACGTGGTTAAGATGGAGGAAGCTAATTCAATAAGTTGGCATTCTTTGGCATACTTTGGCAGGTTTTCACTCTGGCAAGTAAGATTTTACCCCTCTCAGCAATCCTGTTGATCTGCTGTGGCCAGTTCCCTCAGCTCCTGATATGATATGAGCTATCCTGACAAGTTGTACTAAGAACTGTAGCTGAGAATTAAAAGAAAGTAAAAACCGCTCATTCCCTTGAGCTTTTTTTCATTAATTTACCAGCAGCATATAGACAAATCTTAACAGCTGCTTAGAAGGAAAATATTCAGAGCAAACTTAATACACATTAATTGCAGAGAACACTAAAGAAAATTTCAAATTAGCAAATTTACTTATTCTGTCATCTTGGCAAACCATTAAAAAATCAGAAAAGTTCACCAAGTTCAAAGTGAGGCATTAAGATCAGGGCAGAAAAATGTCTTCAGTGGAAAAAAACTCATGTCAAGCATTTTTAACCCTCAACTAGAAAAGGTACAGACAGGAAAACCACTATAACCTTTACTAACTGGCATGCAGTATCACAAGGAGTGGAGGGGCAGGGATTCTCTGTGAAGATGTAACATTCAGAATGACAGTTATATAAAATGAAACAAGTGGTGTTATACCAATATGAGGAACATGGACTAATCTGTGCAAATAGGAAATTGTATTTTTAAGCATACTAATGGCATCTTTTGTGAGATCATTCCCACTTCTGATACAGAAGATTTCCAGTATAGGGAATATGTTTGTTTATTGGAAAATTAAGCATAAAGTTAAGCCACACAAAGTGAGGAAAAATTAAATAAGTTCTTTTAAATATCATGGTGACTTTAGAAATTGTGATATGTACAAAAAATATTCATGGCAAAATATGATTAATAGCCAATAAGTATTTACAAAAAATATTTAAATTCAATATTGATTAGATTTTAGTAATATCAAATATTAGAATTTATCCATAGAATTAGAAAATAGTCCCAAAGACATGGGAATTATAAGGAACTTTATAAAGCTAGACATAACAAAGGCAGTCTTAATTTTTTTCCCTAGGAAAAATTATGTTTCCAAAATATTTCTTTTTATGTTTAGGCTACTTAGATTTCATCAGAATCTAATCTAATAGTTTAGTGTTCACTCTGGGATGAGATAGTATTTTGTGTAGTGTACCGTTTCCTCTTTCTGCTGCATGAGACAACACTCAAACTCAATAACTTCAGGGCAGAAAGAGATTTATTTGGCTTATGGTTCCAGAGGGAGATACAGTGCGTTGTGGCAGACAAGGCATCGCTGACTGGCAGAATCAGAGGGGGTTTCAGGTCACATCCATTATGGAGGTTGAGAGAGCTGCTGCAAACTTTGAGAACTGATACTCGGAGAACAGGATGGGGCTGGCCAACCTCAGGGCCCTTTCTCTATAAACCGTCTTCCTCCAGCAAGACTCCACTTCCTAAAGTTGCCACAACCATCACAAACATTATCTAAATAGTCAACACATGAGCCTATGAGGGAAAAATCACATTCACACCATGAGAGTAGGTAACTAATAGACTCAAAGTTTTCTCAGAATTAAGACACTTAAGAATGTTGAGCAGCCGACTCCCACCATCCAGCCAGAGCTGAGCTCAGAGCCGAGGACGAGGAGGACCTCCCCCTGCACCCGGCCCCGCCCCAGCTGCCCTCGGGTTAAATAGCTCCACGCTGACGCCCTCATCCTCCCTTTACACCCCACCCCGCTCCACCAGGGTCCGGACCCACGAGGTCCAGCTGGGCCTCACCCCGCGACCTAGGTAAGTCTCCGCCCCGCGCACCACCCACCAGAACCCCAGGTCAGCCCACAGGGACGGGGCTCCGACTCCCACCTTCCAGCCGGAGCCGCGCGTGGGGCTGAGGGACGAGGAGGACCTGCCCCTGCCCCCGGACCCCGCCCCAGCTGCCCTCAGGGTTAAATAGCTCCACGCCGATGCCCCCATCCTCCCTTTACACCGCACCCCGCTCCACCAGTCAGGACGCGCGAGGTCCAGCCGGGCCTCACCCCATGACCTAGGTAAGTCTCCACCCGCGCCCACCCACCAGGACCCCAGGCCAAATAATTCAGTTTAGTGAAATTGAGAGATCTTAAGAGTTAAAATGACAATGCCAAAGTCAAAGTGCAAATCCATGAGAAGCAACATTCATGTAAACAAATTTCCCACTGAAGAAATTAATCCCATAATGTTAGACTCCAACCAGAACAAACCCACGGAAAAAAGCCAAGAAAGCCTCACCCAGGATAAAGACTTTCAAAATATGATCATTACCATGTTCAATACTATGAAAGAGGAAATCCGGGAGGAATTACAAAATCGAATCAATCACTTTGAAGAGGAACACAACAGACATCTGGAGGAGTTGAGAAAAACAGTGCAAGAAACAAAAAGAGGCATAGAACAGTTAAAACAAACTCAAGCAGAGTTTAAAACTGAGCTAAAAGATAAGTTATCTTCAACCCAAAACACCACAGAGAGTCTTATCAACAGAACTAACAAAGCAGAAAACAGGATTTCAGACCTTGAAGATAAAGTGGGAGTACTAACCAGCTCAATGGAAGAGGTTGTTAAAGCCAAAAAGATACTTGAGAGAAATATCCAAGAGATATGGGACACCCTGAAGAAGCCTAACATGCATATTCATGGAATACCAGAGCAAGAATCTGAAAATACCACCCCTGAGGAAATTTTTCAAACGATCATCAAGGAAAACTTTCCTCATCTAAAAAAAGAGAGGCCCATCCATATACAAGAGGCATTCCGCACCCCAAACAGATACGACCAAAATAGAAGCACGCCAAGACAAATAATAGTTAAAACACTCCACATTCAAGATAAAGAACTGATGCTGAGAGCTTCAAGGGAGAAAAAACAAGTCACTTTTAAAGGTAAACCTATTAAAATAACAAATGACTTCTCAGTCGAAACAGTAAAAGCAAGAAGAGCTTGGAGAGACATACTTCAAGTATTGAATGAGCAAAAATGTCAACCCAGGCTGATTTACCCTGCAAAACTATGTCATGATCGAGGGAGAAAGAAAAACTTTCCAGCACAAAGACAACTTGAAGGGATACATGTCCACCAAACCAGGCCTTCAAAAAATGCTAGAAATGATACTCAAGCGTGAAGAAAAAAACAGGCATATCCAGGAGAACAGAAGACAAATATAACACCATTAAAAGTGAAGCAATATACTTATAAAAGCTACTAAACATAATAAATGTCTGGAATTAACAATAGTTTCTCCATTATAACACTAAATATTAATGGAATTAATTCACCGATCAAGAGACACAGATTACAAACTTGGATTAAAAATCACAATCCATCAATCTCCTGCCTGCAGGAAACCCATCTCACCACAAAAGATAGGCACGCTCTAAAAATAAAAGGCTGGTCAACAATTCTACAAACAAATGGAAGCAGAAAACAGGCAGGGGTAGCCATTATGCTATCAGACAAAGTGGACTTCAAACCAAAGAAAATTATAAGAGACACGGATGGATACTACATTTTAGTCACAGGTACAATTCACCAGGAGGACTTCACAATACTGAACATATATGCACCCAATACGGGCCCTTCCACATTCATTAAGAAAACCCTACAGCGTCTAAAGCAAGAAATCAACCCCAAACGATAATTTTTGGGGACTTCAACACCGCCCTCTCTACATGGGATAGATCAACAGGTCAAAAGCTTAACAGAGACACTTTGGAACTTAATCAAACCCTGAAAGAAATGGACCTTACAGATCTCTATTGAACTTTTCACCCACGCACCAAAGAATACACATTTTTCTCAGCAGCACACGGAACTTCCTCCAAAATAGATCACATATTGGGCCACAAAATGAATCTACACATATACAAGAAAGTTGAAATTCTAACCTGTGCCCTATCAGACCACCACGGCCTAATGCTGGACATCCACAACACATCAAACAAGAGAAAATACACTAACTCCTGGAAACTTAACACTATGATGCTGAATGAGAACTAGATTCAGGAAGAAATTAAAAAGGAAATTCAAGATTTCCTGAAAGTGAATGATAATGAAAATACAACTTACCAAAATCTCTGGGACACAATGAAAGCTGTTCTAAGAGGTAAGTTCATAGCTCTTAATGCCTACATCAAAAAAATGGAAACATCAGAAATAAACAACTTAACAATGCAGCTTAAAGCTTTAGAGGAACTAGAGCAATCTGATCCCAAAAGTAGTAGAAGAGAGGAGATTAGCAAAATAAGGGGAGAAATATCTGAAATCGAGATTAAGAAAACGATAGAAAAAATCAACCAGTCAAAAAGCTGGTTCTTTGAAAAAAAATCAATGAGATTGATATACCCCTAGCTAAATTAACCAAAAGCAGGAGAGAGAAAACCCAAATTAACAAAATCAGAAATGAACATGGAATTATCACTACTGATACCCAAGAAATCCAGAGAATTATAACATCATATTTCAAAAATTTATACTCTGTGAAGTTTGACAACACAAAAGAGATGGATGAATTTCTAAGTAAACACAACTTACCAAAATTGAATCAGGAAGTTGTGAATTATTTAAATAGTCCTATAACATATGAGGAAATTGAGGAAGTAATCTCGAATCTTCCCACCAAAAAATGTCCTGGACCAGATGGATTCAGCACAGAGTTCTACCAGACATTTAAGGAGTTAATAACACCAATACTCCTTAAACTGTTCCATCAAATAGCAAAGGAAGGAACACTACCAAATTCCTTCTATGAAGCTAATATCGTTTTAATCCCAAAACCTAATAAAGATTCACTTAAAAAAGAAAACTATAGGCCGATCTCCCTGATGAACACAGACGCAAGATTCTCAACAAAGTCTTAGCAAATCAGATTCAAAAACATATTAAAAAGATCATTCACAGGGACCAAGTAGGCTTCATCCCCGGCACACAAGGTTGGTTCAACATACGCAAATCAATAAATGTAATTCATCATATAAACCAGTCCAAAGTCCAAGACCACATTATACTTTTGATAGATGCAGAAAAAGCTTTTGACAAGATCGAACAGCCTTTTATGGTCAAAACGCTAGAGACAGTAGGAATCGAAGGAACCTTTATCAATATAATAAAAGCTATATACAACAAGCCCACAGCAAGGATTATGCTCAATGGGGAACAATTAGAAGCATTCCCACTTCGATCAGGAACTAGACAAGGCTGTCCGCTCTCACCACTTCTATTCAATATTGTACTTGAAGTCTTAGCTGAAGCCATAAGACAAGAAAGGGACATAAGAGGGATTCAAATCGGCAAGGAAGAAGTCAAGCTATCCCTATTTGCAGATGACATGATCTTATACCTGAGGGATCCCAAAAACTCCACCAGGAAGCTCCTGGAACTAATTGAGAAGTTCAGCAGGGTGGCAGGATACAAAATAAATGTGCAAAAATCAGAGGCTTTCCTATATGCCCAGAATGAAAGAAGTGAAAAAGGCTTGAGAGAAACAATCCCATTTAATATAGCCCCTAAAAAAATGAAATACCTTGGTATAAACCTAACTAAGGAGGTAAAAGACCTTTACAATGAAAACTTTAAAACCCTAAAGAAATTGCAGAAGACACCAGAAGGTGGAAAGACCTCCCATGTTCCTGGATTGGCAGAATCAACATCGTAAAAATGACCATCCTACCAAAGGCAATATACAGATTCAATGCTATACCAATCAAAATCCCAAAGCAATTCTTCAAAGAAGTTGACCAAACAATCTCAAAGTTCATATGGAGGCACAAAAGACCCAGGATAGCAAAAACAATCCTGAGTAACAAAAACACAGCTGGAGGTATTGCCATACCAAACCTTAGTCTATACTACAAATCCATAGTTATAAAGACAACCTGGTACTGGCTCCAAAATAGACACACAGATCAATGGATAAGGATTGAAGACCCAGATATAAGCCCACAAAGTTACAGCCATTTGGTCTTTGACAAAGGGGCCCAAAGAATCCAATGGAAAAAGAACAGTATCTTCAACAAATGGTGCTGGCAAAACTGGATCTCCACATGCAGAAGATTAAAGCTGGACCCGTACTTATCACCATGTACAAGACTTAATTCCAAATGGATCAAGGACCTTGATATCAGGCCAGAGACTATAAAAACCATAATTGAAAGGATAGGGAACTCCCTCGAGCTGATTGGGCTAGGCCAACAGTTCCTAAACAGACATGCAATGGCACAGTCACTGCTACCAACTCTCAACAGTTGGGATCTTGTGAAATTAAAGAGCTTCTATTCAGATAAAGAGATTGTAACGCGAGCTCAAAGGCAAGCCACAGAATGGGAGAAAATCTTCACTAACCACACATCTGATAGAACTCTGCTGTCTAGAGAGCACAAAGAACTTAGAAAACTAAACACCAAGGAAACCAATGGCCCAATTAAAAAATGGGCCCTGGAACTTAAAAGAAACTTTACCAGGAATGAAATTAAAATGTCTAACAAATATCTGAAAAAATGCTCCACTTCCTTGGCCATCAAGGAAATGCAAATCAAAACTTCCCTGAGATATCATCTCACCCCGGTCAGGATGGCAAAAATCCACAATACAAACAACAACAAATGTTGGAGAGGATGTGGAGAGAGGGGAACTCTCCTACATTGCTGGTGGGAATGCAGGCTCATACAGCCACTCTGGTGAGCCGTCTGGAGATTCTTAAAGAAATTAAAGATTGAAATGCCATATGACCCTGCTATTCCACTTTTGGGAATAACCCCCCATACAGCAGAGGTTCACCTCGATAGCACAAGCACGACCATGTTCATAGCAGCACTGTTTACAATAGCAAAGTCATGGAATCAGCCCAAATGTCCAACACTTGACGAGTGGATAAGGAAAAGGTGGTACATCTATACAATGGAGTACTACTCAGCCATCAAAAATGATGAATTACTGGAATTTGCCGGGAAATGGATGTCATTAGAAACAATTATATTAAGTGAAGTATCCCAGACCCAGAAAATTAAGCGCCATATGTACTTCCTAATAGGTGGCTCCTAGTACCAAACCCACCCAGCCCACCTAGAGACAGTAATTACAAGGATTATGAACAGGAGGGATGGGGTAGGAGGGCCACACCAAAAACAAGGAGAGAGGGGACCATGTTACAGCAGGGAAAATAGACCTCCACCAAGGACCCAAATAAGTAATGAGACATCCGATTAAGTTCACAGACTTTTGTTCCTGTTCATTTACTACTGAGGGGGTATGATCTCACCAGAAGAGGAGGGAATATAGTCTGGCAGATAAAAAGTAACCATTTTGCAAATGGGTGATAGACCCCTCCCTCACTGTAGTTTCCCACTTTTATTACATCTACCTTTGTATGTGCTTTTATCACAAGACTCTAACAGCTTTTTGTCTCTCTCTGGCCAGGGGGTAACATACAATGCCCACCAGGATGGAGTGAAGGGCATTGCAGGAGCAGCAAAACTGCAAAAGAAAATCAACAAACCACAATCCAGAACTTCAGAGACTCTATATCAACCACCTAGAACTAGGCCAACTTAGTCTCTCCCCATCTTGAAGCTCAGGGAAATTTGCGGAAGAGGGGGCAGTAAGAGTGTAAGAGCAAAAGGATGGGAGGAGCAATGATATGTAAGATACTCTATACTAGTTAGGGCTGAAGCAGTCATAATTGGACTTTGCATGCCCTGCGCATTGTCCAACACACTGTTGACCTCACAAAGTCTAGCATCTGTTAAAGGCACCAAGATCCTTGGAGGCAAAGAATTGGCAGCCACAGCAGTGTTCTTATACCTAAGGGGAACACGGGAAAGGGTTCAGGGAAAGGCCACTGGGTCCTTGTAAGTCATCGGAGAGGAGGGCCCAGAGGAAAATCAGGCATGCACAAGAAAGGACTCTCTGGGAATTGGGGTGCGAGGCACTGAGGGATGGGGAGGGAGAGGGGTGGGGAGGGGGAGCAGGGGGTACGGGGGGAGGAGGAGGGAGGGAGGGAACTGGTGTACCTAATAAGTTTGTATGAGCTGAAATAAAAAAAAAAGAATACACTTTGATAAGCACCATAAAAGTATAAAATGAAACAAAAATAAACAATAATTTGTTTTTATTTAAAGTTAGAAATTCAAAAAAAAATAAAAAATGAAAAAAGAATGTTGAGCAGGTGCAGACTGTGAAACAGAAATCTCTTTGTGTGGATTCAAAGATCAAGAACACAAACAACAGGGAATGCTGGTGAGGATGTGGAGAAAAGGGAATAATCATTCATTTATGGTGAGAGTGTAAATTAGTGCAGCCACTTTGGAGATCAGTGGGGAAGTTCCTCTGAAAATTAAAAGTGCAACTACTATTTGACCCAACTGTAACACTTCTATGAATATTCCCAAAAGACTGCCTGTTTATCACAAAGACACTTGTTTATCCATGTTCCTTGCAGCTCTATTCACAATATCAAGACAATGGAATAGGCCAACATGCCCATCAACAGAGGAATGGGTAATGAAAATGTGGTATGTATACATAATAGAATACTATTCAGCCATTAAGGATGAGCTTATGGAATTTGTTTGTAAGTGGATGGCAGTAAAAACTATAGTATTGAGTGAGGTATCTCAGATACAGGAAGACAAATAACACATGTTTTCTCTTATATGTGGATGTCAGCGTTGATCTCCAAACTGAAATAATTGACTTGGAATTTCTGTAAGAGTCAGAAAATTTGAAAGGGACAAATGAGCAGGAGGGTAGTAAGGGAAGGTTAAGATGAAACCTTTGGAAAGGGAGATAGAGGATACCATGGTTTGCTGAGTGAGGGCAGAAATAATGGGAAAAATACTTAGGAGATATGAGGAGATCAGGTGCAGAAAGACTCTAAAAACCTCCATGGTTATTAATATGTCAGAAAACATTTCTTTTAAAAAACATTCTTTTTAAAAAAGAATAATAATATACAGTCCCTATTCAAAGGAACACAGAGAGGGAAAACAGAGCAAAATGCCTTGTGTTGCTCCACCTAGAATCCAGTGACAAAACTATGTTAGAAGTGAAATGTATGTGATACTTCCTGACAAGTTGTTAGTGAGAGAAGTCTCAAAAGCCATACAAATAGTATAGGCTTTTGTCATGGATAGCAATAATGCCATCCAAAAACTGACAGTAAGACCTTATTGCTGAAGATGCAACACACGTGTATCATAGGACATGGACAAAAAACACAGCTGAAACTGGTTTGGAAGATTCCTCTTGCTGGATAGCTTACATAGTAACAGTGAGTATTGTTGAAGCTACTGTAGGAGAAAAACAAACAAATATCTCTTCAACCTATTAAATCTACAAGTTGCAATAAAACTCACCTTGGCAACAGGTGACCATCAGTATAATAGTGGCATGAGTATCAAGGATGAAACCAACAGTTTTCTAATAATATTTAAGATCCCCTTGTCAGAATGGAATACGCTCCTGTTATTGTAAATATAACAAGAGCTTATGAAAGGGAAGAGCAGACTATGAATGTTTAGCTAGGAAGACAGTACACCACACTACTTTGTAAATACTTAGCACTCAACCTAGAAGCCTTTTTCTACAACAGAAGCTTTTATTACTGAAAACCTTGACTTGTCAAAATGCAGGAAAACGAGTGGATACAGACTGCTTGTCCCTAAACAAGATATGTATGCTTCATCTACCCCCACCCCAAGGCTCAGGGAACATTGTTGAAGAAGGGATGGCAGGATTGTAAGGGCTGGAACTCATGGCATAGTTATAATATACAATCTTTTGTGCAAGATATGCATATTTACCCAAGAATTATACAGGATTTGAAAGATGTTCCACACCTTTCTGAGAGTCTAATGAGGACCAACGCTAATATAGAAGAAAAAGAGGATCTTTCCCCAATGGTACCCTTCTCATCAAGGGTGCTTTCTAGACATTGAATCATGTCAGGTATATGTCATCAAAGACAGACTAGATGAAACAGAGTGGGTTACACAAGTGAAAAGATTGGACAATAGGAGGGAATCTGGCAGGGGAGATGAAGGGTTGTATGGGGAGAAGGAGGGGAAATGGGATTTTGGATTAAGAGATGAAAATATTGTAAATTTACTACATTCATGTATGCAATACTAAAAATTAAGAGAATGAAAAATAAGAGGTAAACAATTAGAAGATAGTTTTCATATTAATCACTTATATATGACTAAAATTATCTTCATGATTGTTACAATCTTACCATCTACTCTTCCACAAGGTTCCCTGAGCCTTGGGATGAAGAGAGATTTTGATGGTCTAATCAGGACTGAGCATTCCAGGGTTGCCAATACTCTGAAGTCTGGCTAGTTGTGGTTTTCTACCTCACTAATCTTTCATTGCAGCAGAGTATATCTGGTTAAATGTCCAGAGCATTTCTTATCTAAGGGTATAATAAGAAGTGTTTAGCTGGCAATTTACTATCAAGTATTTCTAGCTATCACTAAGACTTCTGCTCCTGTCTAGTGTCTGTTTACTCCCCTTTCACTATTTGTATAGATTTATAGTACAAGTTATGGGTTCCTTGACAATAAACAGGGATTAGAATCCATTCAGAAAGTAATTGGTTACCAGTATTGCACCACTGGATTCTTCTTACCAGAGTTGTAACTTGCAGTGTTTATAGCTGGGTGAGGCCTCTGATCACTTTTTTTCTTTTATTTCCCAGTCATTTGCCTTTATTTTTTTCCTCTGCATTCCCTTACTCTTACTAAGTCTTATTCCTTTTTTCCTTCCCCTTTAAGAATTTTCTTTCATAATTTCCTTATTCCTATATTTGCCTGTCTTCTTTTCTCTCCACTGTTTTGGGATCATCTTCCATCCCCTGATCTGTGTTCCTTTGTAGTTTATGAGTTTTATAGACATTCCACAAGATGTATCTATCTGTCTGCATCTGGAATACTACATTCAGTATAATTTCTTCCAACTCCATCCACTTACCATCAAATTTCACTAATTAATTTTTGGCAGTTGAATGTATTCACAATCTAAGAATTATTTTATATTTATAGATACTGCCTGGCACAGGACTGCATTTGTATATACAGTAAGCAACCCAAATCCAAAACACAAGCTCGTGAACCTTAATTCTCAGATGCAATGGTATTCAAAGGGTTATTGGGTGAAGACTCATGTAGATCTATAAGCTGGAGAAACAGGAAGTCCATTGGTGCAATTCAGTTTGAGTTTGAAGACCAGAGGACCTAAGGAGCTGATTATATGATCAGCTCCATCTGAATAATTCAGTCTTCTGTTTATGATGCTGAATTCTTCTCTTCAAAAATATATGTGACATTGTTATCCACAGTATAGCAGGATGAGACTTAAAATAAGTAATTGCTGTTATAACTAGCAAGGGAAGATGGCATCATACTGGAATATGAGAAAAGGAGAAAAGATGCACAGAGGAAAATAGTTTTCTGAAGATTAAGATAGTGATTGCAGTTAAAGCCCTCACAAACCAGGGTGAGGCTACCAGGAGCTGAAGAAAAGCAAGACCTTCTGAAGGAATCAGCACTGCCCTGCCACCACCTCAGCTGAGGACTTCAAGCCCTAGGGACCCTCAAGAAAACAAATAGTTACTGTCGAAACCAACCATTTTCTGTATTACCTTCTGTGACTGTTAAATATCTGCATTATTTTGAGTCGACTAAGGGATTCAAATATCTAATAAAACATTTCTTCACGTATTTCTGAACGTATTTCCAGATTAAGCTAGAATAGAACAGACTGAGTAATGGTTAGCCCTCCTCACCAAGGTAGATGAGTATGACAATCTATTTCAAGTCCAAATGTAAGAAAATTGTGAAAGAAAGAAAATTTGCTGTCTACTTTCATGCTGAGTCACATAATTCCTGATCTTAGTTATGAGCATTTTTTTTATCTCAGGCCCTTTGGATTATAAGGCTTATGTCAATGGTCTCCTTCTGTGCTCTACATTAGATTTTAAGACTCTAAACTCAAACTGATTGACAATACTGGAGTTTCTGTTTTTTTTTTTAACTTAGAGATAGAATATTGTATCATACAATACAGTATGCAACCCAAACCCAAGTTTCCATAATTGTGTTAGTCAATTCTTATTTAAAAAAACTTACCTCCATGACTATTATCTATTATCTATCTATCTATTTATCATCTATTTATCTGTGTGTCAGATCTGTTTCTCATAAGAACACTAATTTCTATAAAGTTAATGATGATATTTCTTTTTATCTTGATTTTAATGATTTAACCTTCTGTTAATATGTTAACCTCTTCAAATAACTATCTATTTTATTTTTTGTTTTTGTGTTTCATAATTCATTGATTTGTTATTCTAATAATTGTTTTATTATTTAGCTTTGCTCTGGATTTATTTTGCTAAACATTTTCTACTTTCTTGAAGTATAATCTTGCATACATCACTGATTCTAGAATGTTATTTTCAAATATTTCAAAAAAATAGTTCAAATGTTGCTGAACTGATAAACCTTTTGAACACATGCTCACAGAATGCTCAATACATATCTTTCCATTCTCTGGAGATCTGTTTTAACTTCAAGCTAACACTTAAAGTGACATCATATGAGGGAATGTCATGGATAGCTTTTTTCTAGCATCTGGATAATTTTCATGTACAGGATAAAATTCCTAAAAAGTCACAAATTACCTAAACTGACTTAAGATGATACATAAAATCTAAGTGCAAGGACAATAACTAGTAAACTTGAATTAGTAATTTGAGATTTTCCCAGTAACAAAAAAGCAATAAATATGGGTGTATTCACGTTTTTAAATGTGGAGGAAGAAGTTATCTCAACCCTTGCAAAATTCTTTTGGAAAATCAAGAATAGAACATTTCCAAACTCACTATATGAGTCCAATATTACTTGATATCAAAGGCAGACAAAGATGTGATAATAAAATAACAAAACAAGCAAATTAAAAAAACCTGTAGAGCAACATACCTCAAGAGAACTAGGAAAGAAAGGATAAATAAATCACAGGGAACCAAAACTTTTTCTCTGGTTTTGAAAGAACTCAACACATAAGACAAGAATGATACCCCAGATGAAAACTAGAGATGGTAGAATGGAGAGGGAAAGCTTGTCTGTAAAAGACATCTTTAGAAATGTATCAGTACATACACTGCTGCAGCATGTAATTTCTTGGCTCTGGTAATGATATTCCCTTAAGTCAGAAGATGCTGGTATGATATGTAGGTGATGCATCAGTAATGCCTGCAATATTTTCTCAACTGATGACATATTGCTTAATGCAGTTATTTTGCATGTTACCAGTAAATCCATGAAAAAATGGCTTAAGGATAATGAAGAGCTTTGCTTCTTATTTACAGTTCTTTGTTCGACTTGGCAGAAGAATACCCACCAACACCAGAAGCCAAAGGAACTGGCCACACAATATCCACCAGACCACTGAGAGAAGGACAAGCTTCACTTGCCAGACCAGCATGTCTGCTCAAGCATAAAGAAGGATGCCAACTTCCTCAATTATTTCCTTCCATATTATTCACTTGTCTAGGGAATAGTTCCACCCATCAAAGGCTGGGTTTTCACCATCAGCTAAATGATCTTTGAAGGCTTTCCCAGGGCTTAAATCAACTATCAGTTCTTTAAAAATGTGTCTGGAGTTCTATGTCTAACCACTTTAATTAAAGTGGGAAGAATTTCATAGGTGGATACAGGTGTCAACTTGACAGCTGGAGGCTTAGAGTCTCCTACAAGCTTGCCAAGCTTTGCCTCAACAACATAATTCCTCAGAGGCATACCCTCAAGTGTCCAGTTTAAATCTGAGACCAACTAGCACAGTAATCATATAGCATTTGCTAAATAAATGGCCTAAGTGCAATGAAATAGCAATTACTTAGTGATCTGCACTCAATACCACTTAGGCAATTTATGACACTCTAAAGCTAATTTTCTCATAATTTATATGGAAACAAATCTATTATTCTATTATTCTTATGAAAATATACAAAAAACAAAAATATTGGGGACTTATTTAAAGTGAGACTAGCATTTCATTCAAATAGCATGAATTCAATTGGATATAGCAAATGGTTTGCATTTAAAAATTGGAAAGTCAAATGCTCACTTTCTTCCTCTGGAAAACCGTCATTCTCACCTTTCTCCATCTAGCTACTGATTTCCTGGAGAAGGTGCTTGGCCGTCAGCTTCCTGCCATCACTCCAAGATTTACCACACCATTTTCTGTGCATATATCAAATTAAATTTTATAAATTACATATGCCTTTTATTTTAAAAGAATAAGGTACAAGTGAAAGAATATAGTTAAGAAAAAAAGAGAGAGAGAAAGACAGAAAGAACAGAAAGAGAGAGAGAGAGAAAGAAAGAAAGAAAGAAAGAAAGAAAGAAAGAAAGAAAGAAAGAAAGAAAGAAGAAAGAAAAGAAAGTAAGCGTGCTTGTTCTGATTGCCTGACCTAATACTAGGCAACAAAAATTTAATAAATGTCTATTTTGTTGCTATATGAAGTCTGAATTGAAGGCTTCAAAACTAAATCAAAGAAATGCTAAATTAAAATTTTGTTTTGATATCATAAGAATAAATATATTCCACAGTATTTTCATTTACTATACAGAAACTACAAAAGTTTTCCTAGCATTTTAATAACTAACTTCATTGGACTTACTCTTCAATAAAGCCTCTTTTTTCTTTAATGAATAGGATAAGATACTGGATAGAATCTGGAATAGAAAAGCCATCTGTCAAAAAAAGCTAATAAAAAGATGTTACTGAAATTGCTTTTGGTTTAAAACATGTCTGTGTGAAAACTTTTCAATCATATTATACTTAGAAAAACTTATTTTAAGTTATTGAGTGTTTTCATTGATAGAGGTAGGATTCAATAAAAAGATCCATGGATCAACTGCTGGAAGTTAAAAGACAAACATGAAAGAAAAACAAACTTCTTGCCTCCATTATGGTCCAACATCATATGATGACTTCTTATTGGTTTTATAAGTTTTTATGTTCACACCCTCCTCACCAAATTATTTTTAATTGTTTACAAATTAAGCTCCATATTGTGGTGTTAAGATGTCTACTCAGTACATACAAATCTTAAAGAAAAATAAAACCCTATTTCCTGAATGATTCCATCTAAATATCTTTCATAACAAGCTTTTATTACATTAGCTCAATTGGTGTTGTTGCTTACTATTACAAGTCTGTATTGACCGAGTCCATTCTCTGTTGCTATAGCAAAACATTTGCAGTTAAATATCTAGAAAGAGGTCTGCTCAGGTTGTAGTTTTGCAAGGTGAAAGTCCAGGATCAGGCTTGTCTGTCTGTCCGATCCCTGATGGGGTACATGAACCAGTGGAAAGTAGAAATGGATACAGCTGTGAGCAAAAGAGGCCAAGCACATGGCATGATCTTCTTCACAACAATACTCTCACCTCTCATGCTGCTCATCTGTGCTCCCAAGAGCTCGAAATCCCTGAGAAGCAGTAATCAATTCAAAAGAGTGGTGCCTTCAATGTCTACTCACTTTCTCTTGGATCTTCACTTCAAAACAGTCACACTGGAGTCCAACTTGTACATAAGCTTCAGCAAAATCCCCTCAAACCATGTCCAAACCAATGCAGCGCCTGTGTGATCACAGCATGGCAGTCAAGATAGAGCATTCATTTGGTTTACACCATAGCTAATAGTTTCTTGTTCTTTTTCTTCGTTAAATTAGATCTCTCCGTGAAATGCTGATCCACACAATCCTTGTTAACTCCTTTTGCAGGCTTCCTATTTTTTATCACAGAAATGTTTTTGTGCTTTCTTATCTGACTTCTCTCCAGTGAATGTTTAGAGAATGTTACCTACTTTTGTTTTTACTGTATTTAGCGGGCCCAAGTTCATGTCATTGCTTATTCGTGTTTGATCTTAGTTCTTCCTTTCCACCCACCTCTGTCTGATTTGGGGAATATCTAAGAATGAGTTTCGCTCATGTATATGGACCATTCTATAGAATTCATAGTTTCCTATGTATCAAGTGGGACACAATGCAGGTCTGTGACCAACACCTCACTCTGCAATCCAAACTTAGATGACTACTTGGGAAGTTTTTTGAAGACCTGCCACAGGTATCAGTAAGAAGATAAGAAGACAAGGATACCTTGTTTTACCCTCCCTCAAATCCCTACAATATCCACAGTGGGAGGAACAATTTGGGAGGGAAGATAGTCAGGGAAAGGTGACTTAGTTGACCTGGGGTTTATAGGGTATAAATATTCTAGGTCAAGTCTGTAAAATTTTTCTACCACTAAAATTGGTGATGTTTAATAACATCCTGCTAGTTATACTAAGTAGTATCGAAATCAACAAGAAGAAAACACATTTCCTAGACAGAAAATTGGGTTTCTGGTCATGTAGCTTTTTTGAAGACAGTCATTCAAGTACCAGCTTTTTCTACCACATTTTAAATATCACAATATCTCTAGTTCAGCTCAGTGTATCTCGCTCCTCATTAAGTGTGTGACTGGGGCTGCAATTTCTTAAAGAGGCAAGAGAACAGAATGAAATAATCCCAAATAGACATGGTTATATTTTGGGTTGGAGCTTTATAAAATATCAATTTAAAGATAGTTGAATATCAAAGTCCTCCAATCAAAATACGTAAATATTTTATTATTCTATGACTGTACTGTCATTCCACTTAAAGAAATGTCATCATATAGATTTTAAAAAGTTCATTTTTGTGGACAACAAATATTGAAATTCAGAGTGCTTTGTGTAGAATTTGCAACCTCCAGCACCATTGTTCACAGAAGATCAGATGCCAAGTGCATTGTTTTTCATTCTCGATTTTGTCCACAACCCCTTGCTGGACACCTGGAGATCTATACATTAGCTCAGAAGCAAATTTTAAAAGAGAAAAAAAGAAAACTTTCTATTCTGTCATCTATTCATATTTTATAAATATCCAGAAGTAATTTTACATCTATCTGTAACTATTAAAAATATGATTTTATTTTAATAAACAACATAGTTTATGAGTCAAGGATATAAAATAGTACTATAAGGAAAACATCTTTATAACATAGTGATTACCTACCTTAAAGGAAAATATAAACAATAAGGCCAGTTTTAAGTGGTACATAGAACCAGTAATTATGTCTTTAAGGCAATTAAAAGATTTATTGAGTCTTGGTTAAAAGTAGATTGACAATGACATTAAAGAATAAAGTGTGATTTATTTGGTGCTATTTTGTGAATGCCTCAAAGTACAAATCAACTCACAATACAATGTACTTTCAATCACAACTCAAACACAAAATAACTGGCAAAACCACATGGCAATAGTCAATACACAATGATTATATTTTCAAAAGAAAGAAAGAAATCTAATAATTAATTATGTTAAGGTGCAGTAATTATTTTGAATAAAATATTAGCACCATACCAGATAAAATGATCTGAAAACTATTGGCCTTCTCCTCCTTCTTCTTAAATAACTAAATAGAAACTTTTTTCTCAGAGCACAAATATTAATTTGCAAAATCAGTTCTATAGTAGTTAATATGTATTTATTTGCTTGCTTTTCTTTTTTGCATGTTCCCCCCCATCGGGAAATTATGAAGTAAAAATTTTCACAAGTTGTGAAAGTCCTCTCCACCTCTGCGTCCCCACTGGACGCGGTTGCTCAGCAGTGAGTGCCCACCGAGGCGAAGGTGGACATCTCCCGGCGGATGGTGCTGAAGGGCGAGACCTCGAGCTCCGTGGTGTACTCATTGTCGTTGTCGTCGCTGGTCACCGTGGACGACTTCTGCACGCACTCCTCGCAGCAACAGCAGCAGCACTCGAGAAAGGCGCGGCTGAAGGGTTTGCACAGGCAGAAGAGCAGCACGGGGGTGACGCAGGACTTGAAGAACAGCAGGAACTGGCTGATGATGTTCAGCAGGTCCATGGTCTGCTGCGAAACCCCCGTGGCCATGTAGGCAGCGACAATGTTGCAGATGTTCTCGGGGATGATGCAGAATCCGTACAGGATGGTCAGCGCCACCACGGTGCAGTTCATCTGGCTTTCCAGCTGGATCTGTCGTTTGTTGCCGCGGGCGCAGGCCTTTTCGGCTTTGCGGATCTTTCTGGCAGTCACCAAGGAGCAGGTGATGGTGAACAGCGTGGGGAGACAAAAGTAGCATCCGAAGTACCACCAGAGCCTCGCGCCGTCGTAGGTGAGAGCAAGCACGTAGATGGTGTCCGGTAAATCGGAAGAGATCTTTATGACGCACCGTTCCGCGGGGACTCGGCCGCTGAGCCCCAAATCCTCCTTGCTTAACTGGCGGAGAACAACCTCTGGAAGGGCCAAGAGCAGAGCACCGACCCAGATCACCGCCAGTTTGGCGGTGGTGGAAGAACAGTTCTCGATCATTTCGTAGTACATCTGGACGTTGGTGGCAGCTCGGAAGCGGTCTATGCACAGTGCACACAAGGTGAACGTCGTGACCCCCAGAGAAGCCACCTGTGGGGACATAATACATGGATTCTGAGAGATCATGGCTCTGAGAAATAAACACAGATGGAGGAAAAGGGAAGGGGAGAGGGAGGATAATAGCAATGGTCATTTTAGTTTTATTATTGTGAAAGTAAAAAAAAACTGTCATATTTCAGGGTAACAAAGATCAAAAGAAAGAGACGAAGATGAGGATCTGCAAAGGTCAGCAAATCTGACACTTCCTGAAAAAAGAAAGAACACTCAGCCCCTAAGAACTGCAGTCACCTACGCAAGAAGCTGAGAGAGGGTCTCCTGGACTCATACAGCCCCTGAGGAGCTTGTTGCGTGTTCAATGGTCAGAGATGCTCCTTAATGTAAGCAAAGCATTATGCTCTTATTTCCAAATGCACACACTTCTGGTAAACAAAAAAGGGAAACAGAGGTGCAAATCCATGGGAAACAAAATCCAAGTGTGTAACACCCCCACCACCACAGTGTAGCTGGTCCAGAGAGAAGCTTAGACTGGACCAGAACAGGATTTCAAGACATATTTGGGACCAGGCACACAAATGAAGAACACAACTTAGAGCCAAAGATGATACGGATGAGGGCAAGAAACTTTTATAAAATTAGAGATTCCCAAATAGTGACACATCCAGGAATGAAAAAAGAGGAAAAAATAGACAACAGAGAAAAACTGCTTGAGGGATGGGATCTTCATGGTGGGAGTCGGATGAATTGGGAGCTAAAGACTTTGGGGGCGAAGTCTAATCAAGCGCTTGACTTGTGTGACACTAGGGATAAAATCCACATCTGTATAGCTAAAAATAAATTATCCAGGGCTGGAGAGATGACTCAGGGGTTAAGACTCTGTCTATCAAACAGAAGGTCCTGAGTTCAGATCCCAGGTCCCACAAAAATATTGCTTATGGAAACCGTGGAGGCCTATATTTTGGCCCTGGCAGGCAGAGCCTGGGAAATCACAGAGCAAAGCAAGGAGGTAAAAGCAATCCAGGATGATTCCCAAAGTCGCCCTCTACAGGGACACACACACACACACACACACACACACACACACACACACACACAATAAATAAATGAAAAATATTTTAAATAGATAAATATCCAAAATGGGATCTGAACACATCACAGGTTCATGGAAGCAAGCACAGATCTTTTCTGGAAGAAATACTCCATAACCTGAGTTCAGAGAAACCTCAGAGGCAACATTCAAGAGAATATGAGTTCACACAGCATGAAAAATTATAATGTGTAAGAGACAACCATTACTGATAAGTTAGTGTTCAAAGGAAACAAATTACAGAATTGGACATCAAGCCACTACGTTATAAAATAAGCATGGTCTTCAAATACAAAGAAATATAAAGAGATGCTGAAAGAAAAAAAAACAGAATTGGAATAAATGAGATAAATAGGATGTCCACATAGCCAAATCTAATTATAGGAAAAATTTGAAACAAAAACACTTGGAAGACGAGCAGACAGAAAACACTGGATCCAAAACTCACCACTCAAGAGGTTCAGGCATCTAAGCTACTCAATAAATAAACCTAACCAGAAAAATACTCCCTGTCTTTTTCATATCAAGACTTTTTCAGAAACATAGCTACATATTTTTCATATAAAAATACTATGAAAGTATTTTATTGTCAATTTGATTGGCTATAGAAACACCTAAGAATTAGTGATGTCCACCCATGTGGGTATGTCTATGATAGTTATCATGGGGGCTCCGAAGTCATGAGTTGACAAGACAGTACATGTATGGATTCAAAATATGACTCTGACGCTGACAGGCTGCTGGAGGAAGGAGCTCACTGGAGACTTGTCTTTTGAACTGTATCTCACATGATCCATTACCATATCCCTTTCTCTGCTTTCTTTTTGCCATGAGGCGAAGAGCAGCCTTCTACCACCATGACTTACTGCCTAAGTACATGAGGCTAAACTATCATAGACTGAATATTCATAAACTGTGAGCCCAAATAAATCCTCCCCCAAACCTCAGAAGTTGTTTCTATCAAGCATTTTGGCCATAGTGACACAAATAACTGGTACATATACTATTTTTTGTCCATAAAATATTAAGAAACATGCATATTTTAATGATGCATAGAGGTATATACCCAAACTAGTACATATTTTTAATGACAGCTCTTATCAAGTATTGTACTTGATATTGGAATAGTAGACAGGCACAAGAAGCAGCTCTTGGAGGCAGTTATAGTCAGCCCCAAAGGGAGAAAATGGCCTAAAGTCAACCCTGCAATAACCTGGGAGTATAAAAGTAATTTAATAATGAATAAATGTAGTCATTATTGTACATTTAAATAAAGAGAATGAATGAAAGGAAAGTGTTAATGATGTTTCCAATAAAACATGATCTGAAAGAAAAGTAAGAGAAGTCTCTAGATGGATGGAATGCTTAGGAATTTGCCCTAGTACCTTAGTTATACACCTTTCTCCCCATGTCTGCAATTGGGAATGTTTTAAAAACATATTAATATATCATGCCTTGGCAAAGGGACAGAGAAATCAGTATAATGTTCTTATTAATTTTTAAAACTCAATGGGGTCATGATGGAGAAAAGAAAACCATCTTCCACACCATCATAATGTTGTAACATGTGTTGTTTGCTTTATTCAAGCTGTCACTATTTCCATAGCCATGGCAACCTTCTTTGTGGGTTCTGTGGAGCAAGCTTCCTTCTTCCCACACACATACACACCACATAGTGCCCCTCATTGTAGTGTAGAAATAAGGACACCGTATCAATATAGAACTTTTGAAGATCATCTGAAACTGAGGTATAAGAAAGTTTTAAACTGTATGGAAAGCAAAAGTGAAAAAAAATGTAATTAGCCAAGCTCTAAATCAGTACCAATAAAGAACTCATAGCTGGGCTCACGGCCATAATTTTTGTGCTCCAAAAGATTTCAGAAAATCTTCCATAAATACCAATATAAGAAACATTAATCTTAAACGGTCATCTGTACATTTCCCTTTTTATATTTAGCTTTCAAATTAGCAAGTCGTTCACTCTGATGGAAATTGATTTCTCATCTCTGCTTGGGATCCAAATAGTTTTAAGATTGTCATCTACAGTTTCAGTTGTCAGCTGATCAGATATCTTGTCAATATCAGGTATTGGCAATATCAGGCATAGCTACAGCAAGAGCAATGTACAAGCTTTTGCTCTTATCTAAGGTCCCCATGGGGAAATCACAATATTTCATTCTATAGATTTTTCATATTTTGAACTTAAAATTTTGGAATGTCTTTATTCATATTTCCTTAAGAATGGAAAACAGAAAGGGCCTCAGTCTCTTATCTATCGACGTGTCCTTGAGGCCCTCTCATGGTTTCAACTGAGGCAAGTTTTTTTTTTAATTTTGTTTTCAATTGTGCGTGTGTGCATGTATGTGAGTGTGTGAGTGTGTAGACCCACAGGCAATTCGGGAACCACCATGGACGCCTCCACCACCTCCTTGTTTTCTCTGTCCGGGGATTCACAGGCTCCGCCCTACCAGAACCAGAAACGCAGGCCGCCCCCGCTTCCGACTGGCATCTATATGTGGGGTCTGGGATCTTGAACTCAGGACCCTCCGCTTGCAAGGCAGAGGCGTAACCCCTGAGCCACCTCTCCAGCCCCGAGCTGAGGCAAGTTTTTATGCATGGAGTTCCACAGTTACTCTCACTCCCTGCCCTGAGTGAGTCCATGATGTGAATTTCCTTGGGTTTTAAGCTGTACATTCTTTTAAAACCATGAAAAGCATTTCTATTAAAAGGAAAAGTCAGTGATACAGAAATGCAAGAGACTCTGAGATGAGGCAGTTTGCTAGAGGGGTCAGCACATATATTTGTTGGTAGTTTTCCGTCATTACTTGCAAAGAACAAGGCATAGTGGATAAAATCTTATCTTTTCTTGCTCAATGTAAATATTTTTTTTTGTTCAGAGATTTCCCAAAATCTGGACCAGTTTTCACAGTGTTAGCAATTGCATCCCTAATTTCAAGTCTGTTCCAATTCATGAGTAGTAAGAGCAAATGCATGTGGGTGGACATCAAGCGGGCATTCTGGGTTGCCAGCTACACAGATTATAGAAGCTGTGTTCCACATCCACTCTTAGGGAGAACTGCTCCCTGCCTCGGAAAAGCAAAGCAACACTTTCCAGATTTCATTCAGTATCTTTCAGGATAACAAATGTCACGGCAAATTTTAAGTCAGATTTATACATACTCTAACCCTTCACTCAAGAATTCATTTATTGTTCTGAGGACAGCTACAAATAGCCCAAGACTTCCATATCAGGTTATACTAACTCATACACACCATATCTGTAGTTGTCTGGATAGACACTGATGGAGGGGCCTTTCTCAGTTTTCACCAGATTTCTGATACTTTATTCTGCAATTACCCTCCAACTGAAACATAGTGAACAGTTCAGACAGGCCATGAGAGTATCAGAAAATTATTGAAGAAAATAATAGTGAAGATGATGCTCTCCCAAATGCTGATGATCCTTTCAGAGCAGATGAACCAGATATGAATCTATTCATATAACTAAAATTCTTCCATGTTATGATAATATGAAAATATTCCTGTCACAAATTTAAATTTACTTATTTATGTACAGTTTATTATGAATTCTACCAAGATGAATGGTGCAATTGTATGCTATCACAAGACTATATGACAAATGTTGGTCATCTGCATTTAATGACCATATCTGATTGTTAAAATTCAATATGACTATGAAACAGGATCTTGGGAGGAATACTGTTAAATGGTGACTCAGGTGTGCATTGCTTTGAAGCTACACGCTCTGGTGGGAGGAATGAAATGTAACCTCTTTTGAATCAAATGTTGATGGACAGGATAATCATCAGTAGAAAAAGTAGAAATCATAAACACTATTGATAGACATGACTGCTCATTTTGAGAATTTCTAGATCAGAGTCAAGGTAAAAGCAGGAAATCTGGTCTAAAGTTTACTGGGGAAGATAAGTGATTAAGTATTTTCACAAGATTCACATCGATACCCAGAAATGGGAAGAGGAATAAATGTCTCCAGTATCTTTTTTTTTCTAGTAACAATGCCCTGCTGTTCTTTGTGTCCCCGAGCAACAACAATAAAACCTCTTCAGCTCTTGCCCTGTCATTGTCCAGAGCAGGGAGGCTTCGGGCAGCTGCAGCCACCTACAGTACAGTTCCCAGGCCCAAGAGGAATACAGGAACCTGAGAGAAAGCTGTACCAGCAAAGATCTATCCTAAAACTGACATAGTAAAACTGTAGACACAGTGTCAATGTGTAGGCTTAAATAATCACTCTTCTTGATCAAACTAACTGTTCATTTATCATCATGGTATCATAAAACTCCATTTTAAGTAGCAAAGAGAGTGTATATATAAAGAGATATAAATGTAGATGTATATATATCATATATATATACACATATATACATACACACACACACACACACACACACACACACACACACACACACACACACACATTTTGAGAAAAACTCACAAAGTAACCATGAAATACATTGTCATTTTGCTTCCAAGACTATGATGAATGAAGTATGGATTTTTGTCTCAAGATATCATCAAATCAAAGATATGGATTACTAATTATCCTTTACCTGCTCCTATGCACACAGGTAAATTTATGTATAGAATGTACTTCTGCTTTTGAAGATCATGTAAATAAGAATCAACTCAAGGAGTCAGTTTAAGGAGATGGGAAGGCAAAGATAATTACTAAGTAAGTGCTAGGGAAATTGCTACAGATTTCTAACTAGTTTTCCAAGTTAGCATAATGATACAAGGTTCAATTATATTGGATTGTACTCCAGAGTATGTAACTTCGGTGTTTTGTAAATAATTATCTATGTGTTACCTATTAAATTGGTATAAATTTGAAATTTGGCAGCTTGCATTGCATGCTAACAATAGATACAGTCATAAAATTTATCATAAAGGATGTATTAAGGGCTGCAAGGATGGAGGCACAAAGTCAAAAGACCTTGAAGACCACCCAGAATTAGTTCTCAATATGTTTTCTGTTGTCCCTGACATATATAATAACTCATAAAGCTGAAAAGATTTGCTTCCACATGGGAAAGTAATACCCCGGAAAAAGTGGCAGTTATTTCATACATTATTTAGTCATTACTAAGATTATTCAATGTCTGAGTAGCAACTCAATTTTCTCACATATACTAAATATGCTAATAATTTTGTAATATGTGCTGATCTGAAGACTTATGAAGTACTCAAGAATGAATCACTCATATTATAAAAGTTACTTTATATTCCATAATTATATGTTCTACAAACCCAAAGTTGACTCCAGTTTTAATCACTTAAAAAGTTTTATTACTCATTGCAGGTGAAATTAACTCAAATTAATGGCCCAGGCATTTCTGATCAAATATACTATCAGAATACGTAAGCTATCGCCTTTTCCTTGCCTTGGTTTCCTTAATAAAAAGAAGGTAGTATGTATTTCTCCCCTTTATATGGACCTTAAGAAGAACCACTACCACTGCAAAAGGGAAACAGGAGCCTGTATGATATACTGAATTTTGAAATATAATGGATGCTTGAAGAATGACTCCTAGAGTTACATCTAAATTCTGCTAGGGAAGCTAACCAGATTTATGCAAGTAATGATACTGAAATAACACTAACACCTGCCAAGAAACTTCATTGTTCTTAAAGAAGTGTCTTATGGTCACTGGCAAGACCAATCTCAGAGAAATTCAATTCAGTAGTTAGTTCTGAGAACCAGAGGCATGCTTTGACTTTCATATGTTAGATTCTTCTTGTTACACTTATGTTACCACAAGTTCCAAACTACTGCTTAGTTATGATATTGGCCAGTTTAAGCCAGCCACAATATACCAGGAGAGATTATACCAGCCAGGTTTATGACAATAAAATCCTTAGGGTAACATTCAGAGTGAAACGGTCTTCTTCCACAATAAGACAAAAAAGTGTAGTGCTCTTTCCATCACAAGTTAATTTGAGGAACAATATTTCTTAGATTCTTTTACAAATAAAACCAAACAAAAAATACACAACACAGCAGGTGCAGTATACTCACAGAAGGTGGACTTTATAGATCAATTTATAACTAGTTTTCATTGCCCTTACTGCTCAAGTTTCTAATTCAGTGAAATACTAGGCTTTACGAAACCTTCATTAACACCACATGGAAACAACGCAAATGGCACAGGAAATAATGCCAATAATTTACTAATTAAATTGCACAAAGTTAAAAAGCTGCTGTGAAACAAAGGAAAAATCATCAGAATAAAGAAACAGCCTACAGATTGGGGAAAGTATTCTTTCCTAATGGCACGTCAGACAGGGGACAAATATAGAGAATCCATAAAGAACTGCAGGGGCCAACAAGACAACTTGTGGGTCAGGCACTGTTCACAAACCTGGTGAATTAAGTCCAATCTTAGAAGCCTACATGTTAGAAGGATAGAACCAATGTCTGAAGGTTGTCCTTTGACCTCAACTCATGCACCATGTCATGTTTTTGTGTTCTCTCTCTCTCTCCCTTTCTCTCTCTCTCTCTTTCTCTCTCTCTCTCTCTCGTTCTCTCTCTTGCTCTCATGCTCACTGTCTGATTCACTTTCAAGTAAATAAAATTTTTTAAATAACTGTAAATTTCAAACTCCAACAACCAAACCATTTAACCAATAAATGAACTAATGAACTGATTAAACAATTCTTTAAAGAAATACACTTGAACACTCGAAGAAGTGTTCAACAATCTTAACCATATAGGAAAAGCAAATTAAAACTGCTTTGAGACTCCATCTATCCCAGTCAGACTGTCTATCATCAAGAAAAAAAAGTGTGAATGTGGGCAAGGATGTATGGAAAGAGAAAATGCTTTTTGACTTTTGGTGGGAATATAAACTGGTATAGCAGCTATGGAAATCAGGGTTCTGAAAAAATGAAATGAGAATTACTATACCACCCAGTTTTAGCACTCTTGTGCATTTACCCAAAGGTCTATACACCAATTCATCACAGAGGTACTTGTGCATCTGTGGTTGTTATTACACTATTCACAGTAGCCAGGAAATGGAACCAACCTACATGCCCATCTTCAGATAAATGGACAAGCACAGTAGAAATGTGTGCAGCCATAAAGTAAAAATGAAATCATAACATTTTTAGGAAAATGAATACAGGTGGAAATTATGTCAAGAGAGCTGTTTTCTCTCATATTTAAGCATATGCATATGTATTTATGTACATATATATAGATTTTGAAACTAGAAAGGGAACCAGGAGAAAGGAAAAAGGTTTTCTTTAATAACATAGGCAATAAGATGGTACAATGCATATAGCAAGAAAGCAAAGTTTAGACTAAGCGAAGAAAGGAAACCAGCCGAAGAAAGGGATGAATGAGAATAACAGGCAACAACACATATACATGAAGATGCCTTGCTAGATCATTATTCTGCGTGCTAAACTACAAAAGCTACAAAGAACAACAGGTAATTATGAAAACTATGATCTGTGGAAATCCTAAGTTATTGCCTTTTTTTTAGAAGCCTACTGAGATGTGGATTAAAGGTACAATCATGAATGTTATAAGCCATGAAACACACAATGGAGACATGAAAAGTACACTGCCTTTTTATAAAGTAATGGGTGTCCTTAATGGACACTGTACAAATCAGTGGCACTGCTGTTGGGGAGATGAATGTAGTTCTAAGCAATTTTCTTCTGTATAACCAATTCTGCATGCCTCAGTCCAAGAAAGTGACTAGAATACATTAATTTTTATAAAATAGGGCAATTTCTACCAAGGTCATGAAAACTGTACTTTAAATTCTATCTTACATAAAAATATTTAATACATCTATTTATATAGTAGTCTTTGTTTACCAGTAACCCTAAGAAACAAAGGCATTATTGTTCAAAAAACCCCATTCATTTTGTTCATGAATGGCAATCTGTTATAAGTCTTGGTTCAGGACTAACACCCACTCAGGAAGAAGCAAGATGAGCACAGGGTACTTTGCTTTGAAACTCTAAATGACATGAACTTGTATATCTTTGGCTTCTTGCGTTTTCCACAGTCTTCATTCTTACAACAGCTCAGGGCAACTTTATTGCTTTGAACACCAAAAGGAGAACACATTGAACCGAACTATTATTTATCAGATGCTGCAAATATGATCCTTTATCAAAAGGACCCCATTTCAGAGTGCATGCAGATGATCATAACTGTGTGTTTCCAACCCAAAAATTGTGCAGAGATTTGCCTCACCACTTCTTTTAAGCACACATATCTATGATCATGTGTTCACAAAGAAAGGCCTTGTTACCCTTTCAACATGAGTGATTTAAGAGATCCATGTATAACACAAATCCATTCAGTTAAGATACTCAGCTTAGTGCATCAGTATGTGAATTAACAGACCAATTGAAACAATGTATCAAAAGTATCAACCAGCAGCCCTCTTTTTCCTTAGTTTTCATTTTGTCCTGTTAAATTTAATAATAAGCCCATTGTCATTTAAAAAAATTACTTTCTGACCAGGACCAGACCTGGACCAGAGCTGACTCCCTGCACCTCAGGATGCAGCCAAGGGCGGTACAGAAAAACCAAAACTGCAAACAACAAACCATAATTCAGAGCACCAAAAATCCTACATTAATCACCTGGAACCAGACCAGCCAAATCTCTCCCCATCCTAAAGCTCAGGAACCTTGCAGAAGAGGGGGGGGCAAGATTGTAAGAGCCTAAAGATGGGGAGGATCAACGATATGCACCATTCTCCATACAAGTTAGGGCTTCAGCAGCCAGAATTGGACTTTGTCTGACTTGCACAATGACTGACATGTCAAGGACCCCCCAGTCTAGCATAGATCACAGGGGAGAAGGCTCCAGGCAGTAGGATCCTTAGAGGCAAGGGATTAAACAGTCATAATAGAGTTCCCATGCTAATGGGGCACCCAAGAAGGGCTCCTGGCTATGCCACTTAGTCCTGAATCCTCACTAGGGTGGAGGACTCAGAGGGAGGCTTGGCATTCACACAAAGGGATGCTCCGGGAGATGGGAGGGAGAAAGGGAGAGGCACTGGGAGAAGTGGAGTAAGGAAAGGGGTGAAAGGAAAGGGAGGAATGGGGAGGAGAGGAGGGAAGGAGAGGAGGGGTGTACTTATTGAACTTCTAGGATTAGGAAAAAAATAAAATGTGGGAGAAAAAAACCTTTAGACTATTTGAAAGCAGATGTATCACCCTAAAGTTGCTTTGCTTGGTCTCATAATTTTTCTTATCTAATATGCTAACCATAAATCTGACACATGTTCATTGATATAAAATGTGATACAAGATTAACATCAGTCGTCCTAAGATATAAGCAACCTACCGTTATCAGTCAATCTAAATAGTTTTTTCTGTTCGATATTTGCTCTCAGAAATTAGAAATTTATTTCAAAGTGTGCTCTCTCTTTCAAGCTGGATTTCAGCTACCTCCTCTTCACTTTGCCCTGAAGTTTCCCAGGCTCTGTCTTCCAAGACCAGAAGTACAGACCCACCACTGTTTCTGCCTGCTGTTCTGGAGCTTCTGCTTTTGAGGCAAGGGCCTTGAAACCATTGAGCCATTTCTCCAGCCCAAATCAGTGATCTTGACCTCACTAATGCTATGCACCATGCAAGCCACGGCCAAAGAAGACTTTGAAAACTATCTAAACTCACAATCAGAAATTATTGAGTCTTCATAACAAGCCTGGTACTGAGTTTACATTCAGTTTCACGTTAATTATTTGGAAAAAAAATAAATACCTACTTTGTAAATAGGAAGACCCCTATTTGAAGTTATACTCATATTTATCTTACCCATGAAATTTTAGATGAGCTCATCTTTTTTAGCACCAAGAACACCATTTTAATATGTAAGAATTAGTCTTGGCAACAATTGGTTGGGTTAATTATGAGTAAATTCTTGGAAAGTAAAGTGACAGAAGTTTTCCTGAAGGATGAGTTCAGCAGTGTAGTATTAGAGACAGATCTTCATGCCTAGACACCTGTAACATCTCTTTTCTTTCCCAGTTTACATCTCAGACTCGCCTCAATGAGCTTCCAATGGGACAAAGTTAAATCAGCTTTCAGCATATAAGAGTGCAGCACATAAAGTGGGAAACTACATCAGGGTCATGCACAAAGGACAAGGAAGAGCCTCACCCACTCAGTGCCACCAGATTCATGTGTTCAAACTCATTTGGCTTCTACAGACACATCTGCTTCCTTCTCTGTGCTGAAGAATGCTTTATTGATACACTTGGATACTTTGGAACCTCTAAAGAAGTCACATATCCGCTTTTGGTTAAACTCAAGACAGTAACAAGATCCTTGAAAAACTCTATTTCTTATGTTGCAATTCCATGATAATGTACAAAGCAATCTCCTTTAGCAGTTTTTCTTGTTATTATCTCCTAGATTAATCAAAATGCTGTGAATTTTTCTGAGATTGTCAGAAAAAGGGACTCAACTCAATGTGGTATTATTGTATTGTTAAAAATATTTCCAATTGGATGGATGTATAGAAAATAAGGACTGAGGATTAAGAAGAAAAGACATTTACTTTAGATTTTTGCACAAACTCAAACTTCTAAACCTATCTACTGTTTTGATTTATCTTGTTAATTATCATAAGATTTGCCTCTCTAGAAAGCTAATAAAATAAAAAAAAACAAGCACTGAAATATTTAACTTTTCACGGTGGAACTAGACTGTGTAAGCATTTAAATTAGTAGTAAGAATGTAATCAAAAAGATTATTACAAAGATCATATCTTTCACTTGAATTTCACCATCTCTTGTTTTAACTAATTATGATTATGACTTGACCCAACTGGGGTCATCCACTCTGAACTTCCCTAATGTTTGTTCAAACTTGCATTAGAGCTTTTATCATGTTATAGAACATCATGTCACTTTCCCATAACTTTAATGACAACAGCTTACTTATGACATCCCATCTTTGGAAACCTTTGTCTCTTATCTTCTTCCCATCTTCTGCCCACTCTGACGTAGACGTCTCACTGAAGAAAAACCCATAAATGTGTAATGAATGAATGGGTGCTGATGAGTGAATAGATATTACATGAATCACTAAATGCATGATGACATATAGATGAAAGGATCATAGCAAATGATGAATTATTCAACCATTCTTAGTCACCTATGAGGTTCTGTTGTTCTGTATGTAATCCCTAAAAGCTGAATGTCAGATAATAAATCCAGAAGGGAAGAAAAGGACAATGCTCCTGTTTAAATGCCAGTGCTGAGCTTTTGCAACAACATTTTAGTTAAGTTGTTCATTTAGCATTGAAATTTGAATATCATAGCTTTTATTTTTAAGACTCAAAGTTTAGTTAACTTCACCATATACTGTTTGAGAATAAGTTGTGAAAGAGAGAATACTTTAAGCAATTATTTTTCTTTCCTGATAGAATTATCAGCTAAATATTTTCACTTGCATGAATATGTAGAAAATAATTACAAAGTGATTAACAGAGTCATGAAACAGTTGCTTAGTGCTATTCTCACAGATTTTCTCTGAGAATGTTATTAGTAATTTTCCAATTGCTCATAAAACTGCATGTTTCCACTTAAAACTCCATCAGAATGCCTAATAGCTAATCCATTGCTAAAGCAAACTTAGCATATGCTATGACAAATGTGCTAATAATTGATTATAAGGATTCTAGGAAAATCTGTATGGAATTTCATACCTACCTGGTCATGCAATCCCTAATCTCCAATTGCCCTTTGTTTCTTACTTGCGAGTACTGATTGCAAGCTAAGGCAATGAAAGAATTGTTTGTTTCACCCAGTTTAAAACCTGTATTTCCAGAGCCATTGGAAATGTCATATCTTCTTATCAAAAAAGATTCTAGATTTATCAGAAATTGCCCCAGAAACAGAACCCTATGTATGTGTTCCATTGGTTACCCTCTATCATCACACAGGAATCTTTTAGCCCATTAAAATAAAAATATAGTTAGCCTTAGCATGACCTGAGACTTACTGGAAGTCCTTGTCCTTCCACAAAGGGGTGAGTCCTTTAAACTACAGAGCAACCAAATCATTCAACTCTTATAATTAACTTCCAGACAAAAGCAATTTTTTGGCAGTGGTTTTGAATGGCCTGATATACTGACTATGACTTGCTTCTATCCATCAACTAATGAGCCAAGAGTTATTCTGGTTGCCATAGTCACTAGTTGCTGTACTCAATGCCTGAATTATTTGACTTTAAACATTTGTTAGAACCATAGGCGACTAGTGTGGTGTGAAACTCTTCTACCATTCTCCTTTTACAATTCATACCAGGCCTCCATCACACATAGTACATACACTCTGTACATCTATTTCTTTGAATATTAACTTTTCTGAAGAATCTGTAATAAACCACTTTAAATTCTGTATCTGTGACAATCACCCCAATTCAATACAAGTTTGTCTCTCTACTTTCTCTCTTAGCCCTATTTTCCTAATGTTCATATCTTTATGAGTTTTTTTATAAAACCAAAAGATAACTTTGGGATGTAAAGGGATAAGCTATCAAAAACAAAACTCTCTAAAATATTCCTTCTCATCACATATTAATATCAGAAAACTCCTTTCCTTAAAAGAGAAAGGAAGTTGGTACTCCCTTAAAACTTTGCCAATAACTAGAGAAGTTGGATGTAACTTTCAAGTAGTCAGCAGTTCTGTTAAAAAAAAAAATAGAAAGCTTTCTATCTTTCTTATACAAGCCCAGTTCTTTTCAGAAATCCATTATGAACTTCAGATTATACTATTCCCAAACTGTAGGGCAAAATAAAGAGCTAAAATAAAAGAGAAAAAGGAAACAGAAGAGAACATGGGAAGAAAAACTTCCAAAAATTAAAATGGAGGTGGCACCAAAGCATGTTGAAGTGTTATAAAATTATTTCAGAGGAATAAAAATGCACTAATACAAAAATGTTATATATTAAGATTTCTATCCATTTCTATGACAGCAAAAGGTATATCATGCAAATGAAACTATAAACCAATATTTTGAGAAAAAAGTAAATACCTTAAAGCCTTTACTTCTCTAGGAAAAATGAAGCATAATTTTAATAATTAGAAAAAAGAAGACTACAAAAATTGGGTAAAAGAAATCTGCTTCTAAAAATAGAGAAGTGGTAAAAAATGTCTTAAGAAGAAAATTAAATTGAAAAGTGAAAAAGAAGAACAAAGCATTATTATATTCTTAAATCCAGCACTGAGGAAATGGAGGTGGGAGAAGCAGGAATTCAGGATTATCTGAAGCTACAAAGATTGTTTGGGATCAGCCTGGGCTACATTCAATCTTATCTCAAAGAACCAGGAACAAAACAAAAAATAAATTACTTTCAGAATCAGAAAAATAATGCATAGTAAAGATCATTGGTTAGAAATATTAGGTCTCATTAAACAACCCCGATTTCTGTATTCTTCCTTATATTTGAAAAGAATTCTTTCCACCTGTATTCCTTCTAGAACTTTGGACACTGATTTTATTCCCAGCTTTTTATTGTTTACACATAATGTGTAAAGGCTTCTACCAGTCTGGGGCTCTAACTCACTTCTTTCTCTCTGGATCCCCTCTCCTGTAGAATTTGTGCTTTATTTTTTTGTCTCTTTCCTGAAGTCAATTTCTTTTACATTATTCAAAAAGAAAAAACACAAACTAAAAGTGACCTTGAAGAGGCAATGAACAAATAGATACATATTCTCTTTCATCAATCCAACTACCTCCTCTACCGTTCAAAAGTAACTTCTATCCCCAGTAAATGCCAATATTTCTGAGAAACCCTGGATTCTGGTCATTAGCAGCAGCTGATTTAGTAGGCATGGGGTACTTCTGTGTCTGACCCCTGCCGGGATAACAGAGGGTCTTGTTGACTGTCTCTTGCTTTGGTGCTTCTAAGTGGGTACTGTTTTCTGTTTACTTACCCTGGAACTTTAGGCCTTGGGACAAGATTGAGCACAGAGTCAGCTGGCCCTGGTGCCAGACGGGATCAGGGGCCTTGGAATATTTACAGTTTCCCTTCTTCTGCTTCCATAAATGAAATGGACAGTCTGAATGGAGACCATCAAGGGCCAGCTGGCTAAAAACACAACTGGCAGCCAAACCCTTGGCCAGGTTCCAAGAGCTGGTGTTTAAAGAGAGGCCAATTTACAGAGCAAATTCCAACCACCACAGCAATGGCTTGGGACACAAGTTGCATCACCTTACTCGATGCCATTTTCATTTGCAAAGTTTGGGGCCTATGTTTTTCCTGAGAGACCTTTTTATATTATAGAGTAAATCCTTTAAAATCTTTCACACACACAGTAGTGGCAAATGTTTACTGTCTATTCTGTGCTGAAGTCTTATTTTTGCTTAAGTTCATGTATGCATGCAAAAAGGAGAAAACTTTTAAGAAATTGAGAAGGTAAAGCAGGGGAACAATCAATAACCAGAGAATTAAGATGAATGGCTTGGCGGGTAGTCAGACATGTAGACTAATTTGAGAGGTTGCTAACATTTCATGAGGCTAACTGGGAGATTAGTATTTTTTCTATTTTTTTAGAATAAAATATAAAGCCAACTTTGGTATTTAAGAAATATGTACTAGTTTTCCTGGGAGGGGGCGCCATCACACAGAGGTACTAAAACTTTAGTAGATAGACGCTAATGACACCCCTCCCCATCTTATTAGGTTCTGTTAAGGACAACCATGGACTGACCATTATTGTCATGAACTGGCCAATATTGTGGGAGATACCAAATCAAAAATTCACCTAATAGCATGTTGAGGAAAAGAGGCAATGCAAACAATTGAACACACCATAAAATAATTTGTTTTTCCAGGCCAGAAGCAAATGAATTTTAAGTTGAATTAACTTAGCTGCCTCTTTTTGTATAGCCACGTGTTGTGTATAAATGACTAGAGAGAGACAAGGAGAAGTCACCCAGAGAAGAAAATAAGGGTCCACCTGGTAGGTGCAGCCAGCAGCAATGCTTTGGTGCTATAACTGCAGAAACAGGTAAGATTTCTAGAAAACGTTACCTCGATATAGGGCACGATCTTGCAGGAGAAGTCCTCCAAAAGCCATTTCTTGGTCAACTCATGAAAGATGACTAGTGGAAGGCAGAAGAAGATGATGAGGAAGTCCCAGAAAGCCAAATTGGCCAGGAGAGAGTTGGAGATGCTCCTCATGTAGTAATTGTGACACACGATGCACATCACCGCCAGGTTGCCAATGATGCCTGTCCCAAAGATCACCACCGACAAACACATGACCGCGTAGGCTCCATAGGACTCCTGGGTCAGTGGGTAAAAGGGATTCTTCAGTCTCAAGCGTCGGTTGGTGCTGTTCCCCCTGCGGGGACCCCCGCTTTCATGAATCTCGTCTCCCAAGGATCCATTTTGGGGTAGCGCCCTGCCTGGGGGCGCAATAGTCCTCCATTCGTGCCCGGCCTGCCCACTGACCATCTTGGGTGGGAGCTTATGGTGGGCTCTCCTTGGCCAGTAAAAGAGATCTCTAGCTTCAGGTTCCGTTTTCACACTCTGTTCCTGCCTGCGGCGGGAAATGCCGGCGCCCCTGGGACCCGTGTCTTCCTCCCCAGAGGTCTGAAGGAAGAGTTGTAGGTCAGTGGGGTCCCTTCTCCCGGGATTACCTGAGGACTCTTGACCCCAAATACCTTTCCACCTCCAGGCGCCAGGCGGCCGGGTGGGAAGCCCCAAGGGTCGCGCTCCCGCCTCCGCCCCTCCGCCCGCACCTGTGTCACCGCCCCGACCCTCCGGGAGATCCCAGGAGGTGGCCGCTCGCTCGGCTGCCTGGAGTTTCTCCCGAGGCGCGCGGACTCGTAGAACGTCCCTCGCAGAATTTCTCGGTCCCCAGGCATCCTTGCCGTGGAGCTGGATCAGCGGGGCACAGGTCTCCCCGAGACAAGTTCCGTTCCTGGGCGCAGGGGCAAAGCCGAGAGCGGCGGGGATAGAAACCTTGAGCAGCAGAAGCAGCAGCAGCCGCGGGGTGCTCGCGAGAGGCGCGCCCCGGGCCGGCATGGCTTTGAGAGGAGCGCCCTTGGCAGCTGGGCTCAGTTAGCACCGACACCTGCTGCCTCGCCGGCCGCTGAGAGTTACACACATGTCACAGACTCACCCCCAGCCGGAGCAGCGGGGAGTTGACGATTACGAGAAAAGCGGTGTTGAAGGGGGTCCCAGACGCGCCCCTACAATCCGTTCTCCTCTGGCGTGCTGTGCATGTCTCAGTCAGATCCAACCCAGGCTCTGCGCACCTGAAGGTTCCGAGGGAACAGCTACGCCGCGTGGCTGACCTTGAAAAGTTGCGAGCAACACCTGATTGTGGGCTAATGTTGCCACTGGGCGCAGCCCGAGGAAGCCCCGCGCTTCCTCCCTGGCCTTGGGGTGGTGGCTGCCTTCTTGGTAACAGTCGCTCCGCCTGTTTACATCCTTTCCATGCTGCTTTATCCCGGGGCGAGTCCAGGGCTCCAGAGAGAAAGAAAAACAAGTCTTCCTCTCCCAGATGATGGCTGTCACAATCCCTGTGGCGGCTGGCTGGCTGGCTGGGGACCGGGTGCAAGCAGATGAAGCGCTGGTGCACGGAGGAAACTCCCGCCTCGCCTAACTCCAGTGACTTTCGAGGCTGCTGTGGTCCAGGAGAAGTCACCCTGAAACCCCACGGCCACTGTGAAAGTTGCTGCTCCTCCACCGCAAAGTTGACAAGCGGATGGCGCCCGCGGCGGGCGACGTGCCCCCGCGGGGATGGAAAGGGTGGGAAAAAGAAGAAGCGGGCGCTGCTGGCTCCCGGACTCGGCAGAGGGCTGGGGGCGCAGCCCAGGCGGGGAGCGCGGTGCCTGGAACCGCCGCGGACGCGGTGGGGTGTGTGGCCGCCAGGGGAGGGGGGCCCCCTCTCTAGCCAGCTGCTCAGCCACTGCGCGCGCCCGCGAGGCGAAGGCTCCGCTCCCCACCTCCTCCCTGTCGGCCTCCTCCTCCTGTGGGCAGAGCGGCTGATTCGTGGAGAGACGGGATCCCCTGGTGGTTTGGCCACACACGCGAAACCCACGTATGGTTCATTCAAGCTGTTTGTAGCGGCTTTCACTCTGGGGAGCTGCCAGCCAAGAGGGAACCAGGGCGGAGGCGCCGAACATGTGGGGCTGGATAGAGCCCAGGAGATGAACTCTCAGTACATTAATTCCCTCGATCATCAACCAGCCTGACCGGTTCCCCCTCACGCCCTGGGGAGGCAAGGATGAGAAGCGGATTGGGGTGGGGTGGGTTGGCAGGAGAGCTTAGAAAGGCGAGATCCATTCCCTATTCGACTCCACTGGATGGCATCTGGTGCGCATGCCCAGGTCTCAGACTCCCGGTGGGAGTAGTAAGTGACATATCCACCTCCTTAGATGGTCCCTAGAGTCCGGAGAGAGAACTCGAGCTCAGAGGTTTCATTCATAGAGAGCGAAAGTGGATACAGCATAAGAAGATACCGTTATCTTCAGCATTGACTTTGGGAAGAATCCTGTCAGAGCACAAGGAAGGCAGCTTCCTCAATGACGTATGAGGACTGCGAGCCCACAGGAGGTAGGAATTTACCTTAATGGAAGTTCCAGCATTGCTGTCCGTGCCTGAATGTACTAAATCCATAACTAAATCCTATATCTTTTAAGGCACAGCTGAGAACCTAGGACGAATTAGGCAAATGACAAAAGTGTGATAGGAGAAATAAATTGTAAAATGAAGACCCAGGCAATAGCAACAAGCTGCTCTAGAGTCATAATCGAAATATGCTGCAGATGGCTAACTGTGGTTAAAAACATTCTCAAAACCTGACACTTGAGAACATGTCTGTTTACACGCAAATGGGGCTCTGCAGATGAGATTCAGCTGAAGATCCTGATATGAAAAGAGCGTCAAGGGTGCATGTCACACGGGGAGGGGAAGGACAGCCAGGCCACCAGCCAGCTCTGAATAAGAGTTACCTCAGAAACTAGGACAAGGAAAGAAAATGTTCTGTCCAGTACTGGAGGTTTCTGACTCAAGAGCATGTTTTTGCATCTTAAGTTACTAAATTTGCAGTCACCTGTTGAAGCTGCACTTGGTAAGCTAAAGAATAAATCAGTCTGATAATGCAGATAACAAAGCCCTCTGTCAAGGAAAAAAAAGTATGCAAACCTCGCACAGTAGCACAAGAAGAATGTGTGCAGATGCCTAAGTACAACTCTGCGACAAAAGACCAAATAACTTACAAATATCTACTTACAGAAAAGCACTGACTCTTACTGAAGAGAGTACAGAAAGAATGTAAGATTCTTAAGACAGGAAGAAGGGCTGTGAAATGCCATCTTCTGGTCATGACATAGCTATTGCAATCAAGGACTCACGGCTGCCAATGCTGCATTGTCTGCAGAGGAACGAGCCCATGCACACTGAGACCTGGATGGAGGAGGGGCTCAGGGAGGCCTACATCTCACTGGTGAACACTTTGCCTCTTATAACCTCAGGCAATAGAAGAGACGCTGCGTGAAGTTGTGTGCCTGCTGGTGACTCTACCAGGCTCCAGTGGTTAGATCCAATCTTACGGTCACACAGATGGCTTTGGTTAAACTAAATGGGTGAAGAATAAAAAACAAAGGTCTTGAATCTGGGAATGGGAATAGATAGTGGGTGTCGGAGCTGATTGATGGGAGTTGGAGAAAGATAAGAAAGAGTGTGTGTGAGATTAATCAGAATATTCACACATGGGTGAAATTGTCAAAGAATTTATAAAAATTACCTTAAAAAACTTAGGTTGGATAAAATATATAAATATGAAGCAAAGTACTTAAAACTTAGAGAAGAATATTTTAGGATGGCATTATAACATCAGAATAAGAACTGTTTCATTAGTAACACTCTAAACTCACATGAATAAATAACAGTAAATATGGCTGCCTTAAGGTTTTAATTTCTGAGTAAGTTAGGCAAATATGCTATAGCCAGCCATACCAGGTTGAAAACAGGCTGTGTTTAGAATGATTAGAGACCTGGTGCTTGCCACCAAGAAAAGTCTGGATCCAGTTGGTCTTCTAAATGTAAAGCCATGGTGTGATGCAGGATTGCAGTTGTCATCAGAAATAACTTCCAAAACAAGCCTCCCAAACACTGGTTGAAAGCTGTATTGTTTCTGTATTAGTCTAGTGAATGATAAAAATGTAAATCAATCTGAATGAGTCATTGCTATTTTTCATGTCATTTTGGCTTTGTCTAGAACACCTAGAAAAAGGTGTGTAGCACATCTGCCGGAGGATATTTCCAGAGTGGTTTAACCCAGGAGGGAAGACCTAGCCGAGCTCCTGACTCAGTAAAAGTAAGAAAGTTATCTGCTGAGCACCAACATTCCTCTCTCTGCTCTCAGACAGTGGACACAGTGTGAACAGGCTCCTCACACACTGCTCTGCCATCACACCTTAACCTGCCATGATAGACCATTTGCCCTCAAAGTGCAAGTCAAAGGAAACCACCTCCCACAAGTTGTGTTTGCCATGTATTTTGTCACCGCAAGTGTTACCAACACTTGAGTGCATGTGAAACTCCAGAGGGTTCCTTCATAGGTGGCTTCCCAGAAGTCCTGCAGGTAATGGAGATGTGTGTTGATATATACTTTTGGAAGTTTTCTCTGGGACCAAGAGGTGACTGTATCACAAAGTCACCTAGGAAAACTGAGTTTCCTCCTTTTATCATTTTCCTTAAAATGAGCAACGTCCCATTGAACTCTTCATCATTTTCTTTTTGTCTTGTGGCTCAGGTAGAAACATTGATAACTGGTAACTGCAACCACACTCATCGGTGGGAGGAGGAAAGGCCAGGCAAAAATAGGACCAGGAATTTCAGCAAACATAAACACCCAATGGCAAGGCAAAGCATGGAAACGTGACCAAACAAGTCCAGACCTGCAAATTAAAACACAGATGAAATTGTGCCTGGCAAAAATTAAAATAGTACATCTGTTTCATAGGGTGGAAAAATGAGAATGCTCATATTTTGCTCCTGAAAGAAAAGTAAATTTATTAGTACCTTCAAATACTGAAGACGTGGGTTGAGGAGACAGCTCAGGGGTTAAAGCCTTTACTTTCAAGCAAAAAGACCTGAGTTCTGATCTTATGTAAAAATGCCAGGTAGACATGAAGGTAGCCTATAATTTCTGCCCTGGAAGGCAGAACCTGAGAAATAAGGTAAATAGAAATCCAGGATGACTTTCCAATGTCTCCTTTGGGTCTTCACAGGCATACACTCAAGTGTCCTTTTGTACACATGCCTGTACACATGTACACCCACCCAAATGCAATGCACACCTGCACAAAAACATTAAAAATAAAAAAGGCTGGAAGCTCATAGCTTGTGAACCCAAAATATTAGAGCAAGACTAAATCCTAGTGAAGCTCTTACATGTGACACACGAAATCTTTCCCACTGATTTTCAAAAATAAAAAAGCACTAGAAATACTGCAATTGCCAATCAGTATAGGAATAGAAATTTTAATTTTAGTGGGGCTTTTAAAAAGAACAAATTCAAAGGTAGATGTAATAAAAGTACAAAACCATGGTGAGAGAGGGGTCAATCGCCCATTTGAGAAATGGTTACTTTCTATCTGCCAGACTATACCCCCTCCCCTTCTGGTAAGATCATACCCCATCAGTTGTAAATGATCAGGAAGGAAAGTCTGTGAACTTAACCAGATGTCTCATTACTTACTTGCAGTCCTTGATGGTGGCCTATTTGCTCTGCTATAACATGGTCCCCTCTCTCCTTGTTACTGGTGTGTCCCTCCTTCCCCATCCCTCCTGTTCATAATCTTTGCAATTACTGTAGGTATTACAGAAATTTGTCTTTGAATGTCTCTAAGTGGGTTTGGTACTAGGAGCCACCTATTAGGGAACACATACGGCGCTTAATTTTCTGTGTCTGGGATACTTCACTCAGTATAATTGTTTCTAATTTCATCCACTTCCCAGTGAATTCCATTAATTCATCATTTTTGATGGCTGAATAGTACTCCATTGTATAGGTTTACCACAGTTTCCTTATCCACTTGTCAACTGTTGGACATTTGGGTTGATTCCATGACTTTGCTATTGTAAACAGTGCTGCTATGAACATGGTCGGGCTTGTGCTATCGAGGTGAATTTTTGCTGTATGTGTGGTTATTCCCAAAAGTGGAATTGCAGGGTCATATGGCATTTCAATCCTTAATTTCTTTAAGAATCTCCAGATGGCTCGCCAGAGTGGCTGTATGAGCCTGCATTCCCACCAGCAATGTAGGAGAGTTCCCCTCTCTCCATATCCTCTCCAGCATTTGTTGTTGTTTGTATTGTAGATTTTTGCCATCCTGACCGAGGCGAGATGATATCTCAGGGAAGTTTTGACTTTATTCCATCTACCTTTGAATATACTCTTATAACAAGACTCTAATTTAACAGGTTTTTGTCTCTGGCCAGGGAGTGACATACAATACCCATCAGGATGGAGCCAAGGGCATCGCAGGAGCGGCAAAACTGAAAAAAAAAAATAAATCAACAAACCATAATCCAGAACATCAGAGACTCTATATCAACCACCTGGAACTAGGCCAGCCTAATCTCTCTCCATCCTGAAGCTCAGGGAAATTTGCGGAAGGTAAAATTGTAAGAGCACAAGGATGGGAGGAGTAATGATATGCAAGATACTCCACACAAGTTAGGGCCGAAGCAATCATATTTGGACTTTGCATGCCCTGCGCAATGTCCAACACACTATTGACCTCACAAAGTCTAGCGTTTGCTAAAGTCACTTGGATCCTTGGCAGCAAGGGATCGACAGCCACAATAGTGTTCCTATGCTTAAAGGGAACACAGAAAACGGTTCTGGGAAATGCCACTGGGTCCTTGCACCTCATCGGGGAGGAGGACCCAGAGGAGAGTTTGGCATGCTCATTAAAGGATGCTCTGGGGATGGGAGGGATGGGGAGGGAAGAGATAGGGGAGGGGGCACGGGGGGGGGGTGGAGGGAGAGAAGGGACCGGTGTACCTGTTAAGTTTGTATGAGTGGAAATAAAAATAAATAAATAAATAAATAAATAAATAAATGAATGAATAAATAAATAAATAAATGGAAAAAAAAGTTAAAAAAAGAACAAATTCGACTTACATGGATCAACCAGACTAACTGCAAGAAACATGACTAAGAAGAGCACTTACCCCACTTCACCGATTGTGTACCTCTAAAGATGCACAAAAACAAGTGATGTACCATATAAAAAGTATAAAATAGGTAGATGGAAAAAAAATACCAGTTTCAGAATAATAGAGAAATGGGAATTGGTTATGAAGAATCTTCTCCTATAACTGGGGTATTTTGTTTCTTTAGAAGGAATTTAAAAACAGGGTCTGGAAAGGTGGCTCAGGGGTTAAGCCTCCGCCTTGCAGGTGGAAGGTCCTGAGTTCGGATCCCAGATCCCACGTATAGACGCCAGGCGGAAGCGGGGGCGGCCTGCGCTTCTGGTCCTGGTAGGGCGGAGCCTGTGAATCCCGGGGCAGAAGGAGGTGGAGGCGTCCATGGTGGTTCACGAATTCGTCCGTGGTTCTACACATACACAGACACACACACACACACACACACACACACACAGACACACACACGCGCACATACACACGCACATGCGCACAGTTGAATAAATAATAATAATAAAAAAATTTAAAAAAAAAGAAGGAATTTAAAAACAGGAGTTGGATTTATTGTGAAACCAGAAAATTTGGTCACACATGTGATTGCCAGAATAGATTTAGCTATACTGTCCTCGCTCTCCTATTACCTTCAAGATTCGCCTGTTCTTATAAACAAATTTCCTATTCTTTCTACTCTAGGCCATTTGAATATGTCACTAATTTCCAAATGTATCCAAATAAGAATAGAGACCTGACATGAAAACATCTTTTAATGATCTTCCTAGAAGATCTATATAATTCACACCTGGATGAGTTGGGCATCACTAAAGTGGTAGATAGCATTGTCCAATATCAACTTTCAATGTGGCATATAAAAATGCCTAGGGGCTGATGTGTTGTCTGAAGGAGGTCTGAAGGATCTGCCTAAGCAGGTCCTTCCCTACCCAAACAATGATCCCTTCCTGTTTGGATGGATGGCATGTCCCAGCTGCTTAAGTCTCATGATGATTGTGGGAAACAAAACAAAACAAATAAAAGGAGCTACAGATACTCCATTTGAGCCAGGCATAGTATCATTTACTTGAGTATTAGAAATATCACTTCTATTCTACAATAATTGCTTTCTTATACTGTTGACTAAGTAGACATGAAAGCATTACATAAAATGAAAAAGCTCAATATCATAGCTAGTTCAGTTGCTTGTAGCTTTTAGGAAAATTTAAATGCCATTAAGAATTCATGAGCCTTAAAGGAAACTATGCTTGATAATGAAAACTCTAATGTAGTAGAACTATTTTCTACAAAACTTAGAATGCATACAATGTGTAGGGACAATAAATATCTTTCAAGTATTTTGTATAAATTCTCTCCACAATTGCTACAATTTTAATAATAATAATCACAATTCATATTTTTTCTGTAGTCTGTGCTTTTGAAATATAAGAAGTCGGCTAATCATTCCTAGTCTGGATTCAAGGTTGTTTATCTGTATATAAGAGACTGATGCAAACACAAGTATTTTCTGCATCAGCATTCCACGGGATTTATAATTATATAATATTGATTTTTATACAAAGACAGCATGTAAATTATTACCTGTCTTCATTTTCTATAAATTCTATTACACTTCATTTAGTGTTTGGTATGCTGAAATAGGGCATATTACAAATGAAAAGAAACAAGTATTTAAGATTTTAAGACACATCATTAAATAGGAGAAATGTCACCCAACTGTCAGTTCACTTCCTGAATAATTTTTCCTTCCATTTTGCTTCAAAAATTAAAAATACTATAATCATAACAGAAAACTATAGCTTGTTTTCAGAAATTCATGATTTTCTGAGGTTTAGTCATCCCCTTTTATTTTTTCATTTTGTGATTTTTATTTCTATTCATGAGTTACCAATTATCACTTTAGAAGTGTCTATTGCACACTACTATTTTATTCATTATTATTTGCCACACTTAAAAGCTTAATTAGAATTAATGGGGAAAATGGTTCTCTTAGAAATAAAATACCATCATGATTATATCTAGCCTTAAAAAAAAACAAAGTTAGAGTATTTTTAAAGCTACACATTGGGGCTGGAGAGGTGGCTCAGGGGTTAAGCCTCTGCCTTGCAGGCGGAAGGTCCTGAGTTCGGATCCCAGATCCCACGTATAGACGCCAGGCAGAAGCGGGGGCGGCCTGCGCTTCTGGTCCTGGTAGGGCGGAGCCTGTGAATCCCGGGGCAGAAGGAGGTGGAGGCGTCCATGATGGTTCGCGAAGTTCGTCCGTGGTTCTACACACACACAGACACACAGACACACACACTTGCGCACACATACACATGCACATGCACACAGTTGAATAAATGATAATAAAAAAAATAAATAAAGCTACACATTAACTTGATTCAAAAAATTCACATTTTTTGAAACACCAGTAATTAAAATAATCCAGAATATAGTCTCCACTAGAGAAAATGCATCTGTCCCACATCTGTACCACCAAATGACATTGTGCTCCATAAACAAGTCTTAAAAAGAGTCATGGAAAACCTGAAATACAGAAAAGAGCAAAATTTCATATGAATTATCACAGAGGTGACAGACACTTCTGATTATTCAAAACTTTTTCTAGATGTGAGTGCTTATGAGTAGCAGCCCATCTTTTGGATGAAACTCCATGAAAAAGCATGGATAGTTTAATTCTTATTGAGCCTTGAACCAATAATCTCAGGTCTCAATATTTTTTGCCTTCAGAAACAATGCAATGCATCACTTGAACTTTAGGCTTTATAAAAATCATTGTAAATAGAAAATTTTGAGAATTTTCCAGAAGAAATGTAATATTTAAAAGAAGCACACTTTACATCTATTTCCTTCAATTTGCATCCCTGCTGTATGTTCCTTCAACAAGATCCCTTTTAAGGTTCTCTAAAATAAACCATTGCTGTTGTTCTATCTCTAACCAAGCACAACCCTTTAAGGCAGGTTTTTGTGGCATGTAGATGGTGGATAATATACAAATATAAAGACAGCAAGCCAAACCACAAAAGCAGGAATCGATCCTTGCTGTAAACACCTAATGCTGGTAAGTTTGAATTTTGACAATATGACTAAAGTGGACCTTTTGTACACAGAGCCAGTAAAAACGATCATGCATTTCTGTAAGGGAAGTAAAAGAGAGATGGTTGGCAGGGAATTGAAAAGACCAATGATTCAGCTGTCTTGGCAACCTATTAAATTGTAGCTCCAGCAAAGAAATCAATTCAATGTGCACATCTAAGCCTTGAGACTTGGCACTTTTAGCAATTATTTTCTTGATTCATAGTTGAAATATGAATGGTACTAGAATAAGGTTACCTTGTGAGGGTTAATAAAAACCCATCCACAGATGGCTCAAAAAAAGGGAAATGTTTTTGGCAACATTTCCCTAAAGTGATTGCGATGGTTTGTCAGATCTTCCACACAGAGTGTAAGGGTTAAGGACTAGAAGAGTGAGGGCAAAGATTGCTTTTGGGAAGAAGAATAATTTTATACTTATTTTCAAACCCATCGAAATATGGAAACAGAATAATTAGGACAAATCTCTCATTTAAAAATAAAATTCCTTATGAATTAATGAGTGGGTATGAATTCATAGTGAGTAACTGTCAGCAACTGAGCATAATCATCAATAATTAGAAGGACAAATTTTATACCTAAAAATCATTACCATTTTACTTTTTGTAGAACCATTAGTCAGGACAATACTTAAGGTCATTGTTTGACCTAGAGATCCGGTTTGTTGAGTATAATGCTCTTCAAAGTTATGCTAATCTTTTTGTTATTTACTTTGTTTTATTGTATTCTTTGACAGTTTTATACATATGCACAAATTTAGCAACCTGAATTTTTCAATTCCCAGATCCAGAATGGAGGAAAGAGAAAACTGACTTTGGAAAATTGTCCTTTGATCTCTAAAAGTGTGCTAAGCAACACAGTTCCCTCTGTCTCTCTCTTTCTCTATTATTGTCTCTCTTTTTCTCTGAGTGTTTATCTCTCCATCTCTCTCCCCCTCTCTCTTCCATTCTATCTTTCTAAAATAAATAAGTAAATAAATAAATAAATAAATAAATAAATAAATAAATAAATAAAAATATCTAAAAAAGTTTAAATTATGGAACTTCATTGAGGTACATTTAGGAAGAAAAACATAGTTAAATAGCTCTTGGACTGAAATGATTGTATTTTGTTAGGTACTAGAGATAATATTGGGGAAAGACTTGGTTATAATTTTGTACATATTATACACTAGAGTAATCTTGGGCTACCTCTAATCATTTCATACATATATACATATGAGTATACATATATACTCATTTGGAAATGACTAAGATAGCATTATCATCCATCCACATGAGAGTAAATTAATAAATGTCTTAATCTCTACAAATCCTACATAATGACAATTTAAATGTTTTATAGTATTTGTTAAAAAACACTTTTGTGAATTTATTCAACAGAAAAAAATCTAGAAATTATAGATTCTACCTATAGTTATAGTAGAGTTATGAGAAATGGCACTTTATTATAAATTATTATATTTTATATGTTATTACAATCATTCAAAGCATGACATGTGCCAAAAACTATCATGAAATCCTGGTCCCTCTTTAAAAGAAGAGTGGGTAGAAGTGACTTAAAAAATTTGGAGTGATGTTTCAGGTGGTGCACTGTGTATATTTAAATTTTCATGACAAATATATCATACTTAAATAAGAAACACTTAATTTTCAAGCAAATAAATTGGTTAGAATTAACCAAATTGTTGGACCTACCACCAATGGGCTGCTCACTAACACACTGAGGCCACCAGGTGCCAACTCTCCCTTGCTGCTTATTAAATTCCAAGTCTCTGTTTTCTTTCTTGTCTCCATTTATTTTTATTAGGATGTATTATGAAGTTCCAAGGCATGTATTTGAAATAACTACAATCACATTTAGTCCCTTTATTCTCCTTTGACTCTTCTTTCTGCTCTCACTGTTCCTCCTTCTCTTTGTCAACAGTCTATTTTAATGTCACTGTGTGTGTGAGAGAGAGACATCTCTCTCCTTCCCTATAAAAGACATTATAATTACGCTAATTAGCATTATATAGAAAGCAAGGAGGAGGGGCTGGAGAGATGGCTCAGCAGTTAAGACTGTGCCTCACAAGCAGAAGGTCTTGAGCTGGGAGCCCAGATCCCACTTGCAAAATGGGAAGCTGAAACAGTGGGGGATCTGCACTTAGGACCTTGGTGGGCAGAGCCTGGGAAATCCCAGAGCGAAGCAAGAAGGAGGTACAAGCAATCCAGGATGATTCCCAAAGTCATCCTTGGTCCTCTACAGGGACATACGGTACCCTCAGATACACACACACACACACACACACACACACACACACACACACACACATTAAATAAACAAAAATAAATAGATAAAATATTAAAAAGAACAAAGAAACTGAGAAAATGTGACTAAGAAATAAAAAGTAATTGCCTTTAATATTTGGTGAGTGTTTATTTTTTAAATACTTTTAAATTAGATGTGAAACAACTACAATGTAATATAATTAAAAAATTAATGCCTCCATACTTCTTTACAAGTTTCAGGGTTTTCTCTAAGGAGACTACAAATGGAAATTCAGATGCTTGGTCATGGGTTGTGAAAGAAAGACAAAGAAGCTCTTCAGCCAGCAATGACACTCATGTTCTCAACACCTCTCTGAAGATTGGTGGACAAACATTTATTTGTTTTATCCTAAAAAGTTTTTAAGGTATATGTTAATCAATCACCTTTTAAAGATTGTCTTTCAATTAAGTAACTGTTAGATGTTTTAATCAAAATACATAAGAGAATTTCTATCTAGATATCAGTATATTAGTCATTTCTAGACATCTGTCCTACCACTTCTTTGTATGAACCTCAAAACTTTTCTTTCCAAATCTTTCTATAATTTCCAATAAAGCATAGACACTCCAAACTATAACAATATGAAATAAAATACTTTTCTTAGATGTACCCAATTAATACATCTGGTATTATTATTTTGCTATCATAACTATTGCCATTTTATTAAGGATTCATTACTTGGTCAAATATATTCATTTATCTAAAGTAGAAAATAGGATTATCAAGGTAGTTTATTGTTTTAGAAATTAAAAAATATTAAGGTATGACTCTCAGAATGGTTTGTGAAGAACCAAACATGCATGTATATGCTATTTAAGGTTTTTAATTAAATTACTGATTATACTTATGCTAAAGATACTATTTGTCTGACTGCAAAAATCAAATTAAGAAATGTTATGTGAGAGAACTTGATATGTCTATTATCCTAACTACAGAAAAATATATATAGTTATATATATTATTTCTTTTGATCATTTCAAATTAAGCAGTATGAAATAGGCTATGTGAAAGGAAATTGAAACTCCATAATATAGCTTTAAAAATATCAAATAAAAATGTCCTTGAACAATAGGAAAGCAAGTGAGTTCATTTTAAATAGGCAAGAGAATCAAAATGACAAGAGATATTACTGGGATTTAGATATTACTGGGTTTTTCAGCTCTAGCTAATGTTCCCAAAATTCTCAAAATGGTTTTTGACCGAAATCTTTACATTAAAATAATATCTGGTATTTTATTTCACTGTGTGTCTTCATCAATGCATGGCTGCTAATGACAATGTTGGCTCAAGAGCCTTCTCTGCGTGAGAGGCAAAGCCGTTAGGGAGAAGAATTTTCTACAACAGTACACATGCCACAGTAGATCTGTCAGGATGAATCAGACAAGCATCCTGTTCCTGAGCATGACAAGGAAACAAATAAAAGTCAAAGAAGATGCAAGATCTTTCACTGAAGGCATTTGGCAAATTGTAAGTTGCCCTGAGGAATCAAAGGCAAGGGAAGAGGCATGCACGGAAATGTTCATTTCAATGTTCCTAACTGTACCAACTGTAGTATAAGGACAACCAGTGCAAGATTTTCACACACTGCTCATTGTCATATTTTCATTCCTTCTACAAATAATCAGATTTCTACCACTCCAAGGCTCAGAGATCAGCCTTCTATCGTGAGTTTGCAGTTTAATAGGAATGAGAAGGTAGCATGGTAATTAAACTCATATAAACAAATGCAAAATTGCAGTGGAGACAAACTTGCTGAAGGAGGGGGATGTGATATTTAAAGACCATTTTTTATCTAACCCTACAGTTGAGTAGGGCTTCCATAAACAAGCTCTAATGGGTCCCTAGATGCTGCTCAACAAGTCAGGGGTATGTGTCTCTGGGAGAAGCAATACCCATGTGCAGAGACATGGAATTCAGGAGAAAATATAATCAGCTGAAAGGCTGGAATGGGGTCACTGTGATGAATGCAGAAAGTGACAAGATGTAAAGGCATAGCTGCCTCTGAAACTCACTAGGTCATCTCTTGCTGTGGCACAAGGCTGGGATAAAGTAAGATGTGAAACTAGGTCCTGAACAGCACAGTGACCATGATGGAGTTTTGCTTCCATCCCAACAGATACATGAAAACAAAGAACACTATGAAATATGCATATACATGTGGTATGAATACATGTGCATGTATACATACATACATCTGCTGCTTTGGGAATTGTCTTGATATTTGAGTGCATGAAATTGCACTTTATGCTTCATGTAATCACCTAATTTTACCAAAAGATAATTAATTGTCCATGTTAATAGATTTGACAAAGGGTAAGAATAATTAAAGCTGAGCATAAAGTAGTTATTACAACTAGGTTCTGGAAAGCACAAATACTACATCACATATAAGAAATAGTATAGCCATACATACATGCTGACACAATCACAAGCTCTTCATACTCTTCTGTGTATTAAAATGCTGTTGAATTGCTTTTTAAAAGTAGAATTTACATTCAGAAATGAATAATAAGTTCTTTTTACATGAAAATTATGAAGAGAATGCTTAAAACTAATCAGAGGGTTAATTAAATAGTCATTCTTAAACATGTGTAGTCTTGTTTCTGATCAAAATGAATAAAATATTCTAAGCATCAATATCACTCTGATGGTAGCATGAATATTGTCTTTTGAGGGAGAATTTCAGACACAGGAAATGTAAAAGAGTTTGGATATATGCTGAACAGTGTATATTGAATAAAATACAGAATAGTATTTATTAACTGTTATAAAGTAGCCTCTCTCATAATATGCTAGTGAAGTCAACAAAGTAATATACCTAAAGACGTATGGGCAATGCCTGTCATGGGCCGGGTGGTTCCAGCATCTCCATGTTGGATTGCTGTGAGCAGCTGCTTGCAGGAAGCATCTTCACAGAGATCGAACCCCGGCCTGCTGAAGCCTGGTACTCTGCAATAGAAACACTTCTTCCCACTCCCATGTAAATACTTGAGAAGGTGCTAATTTTGTTTTGGACAGTTATTTGTACCTAATGAGGAGGTAGGCATGGAGCCAGAATCTGGCTGGTATAGTGTGTACATCTGTGTGTGCGTGTGCGTGTGCGTGTGCGTGCATGCATGCATGCATGTTTGTGTATGTGTGTGAGTCCTTTGAAAATAGCAGAGGACTCTTCCCCCCCCAACTGAAAATCTCCTCTCTTTATTCAAGCTACATCACATTCCACTTGAATTCTGGGGTTTATATAAAGCTACACCTGACTCCTAATCTCTCTGTTATTCCTGGATGTATGTAACTCTTCGTTTTTCTCTCTAAATTCCTCACCCTTGTCATCAAAGCTTTAATCTCTTCCTGTTGATCACACTACCATCCTATTATGACAACATGGAAGTTTTTGCACTAGCTTTAAAAATAAACTGAAAATCCACACAGTATAATTACTCCTCCAAATCTAAGGGGTATCGATACACACCTCCATGTCCTGAACAAAGGAAAGGGAGACCAATTAAGATAAAATAATACATCCACAAATGTCAGAATTATGCATGAGTGAAAAGATCTAGGTTGTTTCTTTTCATGACACAAATGAAAATATTATCATATTATGCACATATGACTTGCAAGCATATAAACAAAGTCTAAGATTATGGGCAGTCTGTTTATATCACTCACCTCTATGAGACATCATGAGTCAAAGAGCTGTCCAAGTAATAGCCACAAAATACCTAAATTCTAAAGGTTTCAAATTGCCTTTCAGTTTGAATTATTTCATGGTTTTAAGGCAAAGGTAGAGAATCTGATTACTATGGGTATATAGAACTCTGTGAGGCTGTTTCTAGATGAGTTTTCCATTGACACTTGTGCATATGATATGAGGGTGGTTGCCCTCCATAATGTGGGCGGGTCTCATGTAACTGGTGAAGATTGGACCAGAAGGCTAATGTCTCAGAAGCTAGTCTGCTGACTTCTGTTGCAGCATCAGCTCTTCCTTGATGGCAGTTTGTCAGCCAACCCTGAAGACAGTAAACTTGCATGACTATATAATTGTGAGCTACTTCATCAACATAAGTTTGCTTATACTCAAGTCCTATAGGTTCTCCTTTTCTGAGAAATCCCAAGTTATCATTAGCATACTCTTTTAAGGATATGTTTCAGTGTAGATAATTTAAATGGAGTGCAGTCTATCAAGTAAGGGGAAGAAAACTATGAAGTAGGGAAGTTACAGGTCATGAGTCATGTAGATATTTTCATTCATTATTCATTCATTTCTTTATTCATTCATCCATTTCTTCATTCTTCCTACACATACTGAGCACATGTTATAACCCCAGGCACTGTCCCAGGAGCTGATATTAAATGCTAAACACCTTGCTATAAGTTCCTTCTTTTATCGTTGAAAAAGTAAGCAACAACATATAACTAAAGCAAACAAGCAAACAGAAAATGATCAAGGTACTTGCAGAAATGTGGGTAGATAGAATATCTCAGACAAGGCAAACAGCAAGTATAATGGCCCTGAGGTGGAAAAAGTTTCTGTCAGAAAACAGGCAGATTGCATGGCTCTTCTGAGCCACAGTTTTCTTATTTTTAAAATAAGGATGATAAGGGCTGCAGAGATGGTTCAGGAGTTGGATCCCACAGTCCCACATAAAACATTGGGTGGAAATGGCAGCAACTTGTACTTCTGCCCCTGTAAGGTGGAGCCTGGGAAAACCTAGAGCAAAGCAACACAAAGGTAAAGCAATCCAAGATGATTCCCTTGGGCCTCTTCAGGCACATACACTTAAAGTACCCTCTTGTACACACACACACACACACACACACACACACACACACACACACACACACAAAACCTGACACATATACACAAAAAAGAAAGAAAATAAGGGTGATAAAATATTCTTAAAGAGTTGTGAGAGTTAGTGTTCATAATGCTTCGTGTGGCATGCTATACTTAAGAAGTAGTAGTATGGAGATACACTTGAAGGAAGAATAATTTAAAATATATGTGCAAGCATAGAGCAATTATTTATGGGAATACTTAAACTAAACCTTAAACCTTAAAACTTAAACCTTGAAGGATGAATCAGGAAAAACAGGCAAATATTCTTCATAGAAGAGCATGTACAAGAAAAGGGGAAAAACATAAGGCATAAATATTTTTCTTACTAGCATGAAATTACTTATCAAATATTTTCTAAATCAGGAATTCAGGTTAAGGTGCCAAGATACAATTTATAAAACTGGACATATATGTTTCAAAATATACATACCCACAAATACAGTGAACCACATATAATGAAAATTACCATCTTAATAACTTTTAGCTGTAGAATTCGATTGCATTAAGTGTATTCGTATTGTTCTATAATTAGTTTCCAGAACTTTTTCATCTCACAAAACCCTACATGTGTAAGAGATCTAATTCCTCCACATCCCCCTTCAGCAACCATGAGCATGAGGTAACATGTGAAGGTCATAGTGGGGGTAACTAAATTATCATAACGAGTGAAATTCATGTAACAATCTCTAAGATAAAAATAATTCATGTAGACTTCATTATTTGATGATGGCAATACGTTAGCTGTGAATACACTGAAATATGAAACTTTTACAAGGAAATGATGACCATTTAGATTATACTTCATAGCTTGAAGGCATCTAGCCAAACAAACATTTCCACCAAGAAGGCCCAAGCCATGATAATTTGTGCACACTTGGATTACAGGTTTTAGAGACCCCGCTGGTGCCTCTAGCCAGGTGGAAGCTATTGAAAACTAATTGCTATGCTCTTGTCCTGAAAATACCTGCAGCTGCATCTCCCACCTGCTGTTCGACAAAACGTCTAGTAGGAAGCCAAGGAGGGAAGAGAAGCAACTACTTGCAGTACTGAAGGTGACGCTTATGGTAACACTGGGCTCGATGATAACAAATACCTAATTTTATGCAAACAGCTAATTCAAACATCCACATCAGTAGAGAAATAGTTTCATTATAAATGAAATCTATGATATTAAAGGCTGTCTCAGTTTTTGACTGCTAAGCTCCTGTTCAGCTCCATGCCTGAGACTTCAGTGGACTTGAAGAACATTTTGCAATGAATGAATGAGTGAATGAATGAATAAAGAGTGAGTGAATATTGCTGTGCCCAATAAGATTCTGATAGAAAATATAACATACTCAAGCAAGGATAATTGGAGGAAGGTTTCTCTATCATTTATCACAGATCTCAGTAGAAAATACAGGTCAGGGACACAGAGTTTGTGTGGGAACTCAAGGTGCAGGAGACGAAGGAAGTGGGTTTATCAGGACTCAAGGAGAGGGAGGAGACCAGGCTGCACAGGCCTTCAGTCTTCCTTCTGTTTCTTCCCTTTATCTGGGGGAGAAGGGACATCTGCTAATGTGTGACCTAAGGGCACAAAATCTCTGTTCTGCTCTTTCTATCCTCAACAGCTTGATGGAAATGTAATTAATATACAGAATGTCACACATTTAATTGTGCATTTGGATGAGCTGAGACAATACTTTGGGTTTGAACACACACATGCACAGGCCCAAGAAGTCGCCATCACAAGCAAGGTGATAAATGCCTGTCACCTCTCCATTGATAGAATTCATAGAGTGCAGAAAATAGGGAATGTGTATCTGGACGGGCAAACACAGGAGATCTGTCAATGAGCTCTGCGCCAATCTAACCAGTTAGTAGAATGACAACACATACTTATGTACACATCACTCCTGTACTCCTCTAATGTGGATTGGTTGTTTTAAAAAATATGAATTCAATTAAAAATTTTCCAATTTCCAGAAAAAAATTAAAATTTCCAGCTCTAGCAGAAATTACCTGTGACTTTCTAGTTTTACTTTTAAATATGCTCCAGTTTATAAATAAATAAAAACATGTTCTCATGGAACACCAATATTTCTTTTTTTTAAAATTATTTATTTATTTATTTATTTCTGCTCATACAAACTTAATAGGTACCCCGGTCCCCTCCCTCCCTCCACGCCTCCCTGGATCCCCTTGCTCCCTCTCACTTTTTCCCCTTCCTTTCCCCCCTCCCTCCCTATCTCCCAGTGCTTCCTCCCCCCATCCCTGGAGCATCCTTTAATGTGTATGTCAAACTTTCCTCTGGGCCCTCCTCTCTGATGAGGTGTAAGGACTCGGTGGCATTTCCTAGAACTCTTTCTTGTGTTCCCCGTAAGTATAGGAACACTATTGTGGCTGTTAATCCCTAGCTTCTAAGGATCCTAGTGCCTTTAGTCCATGCTAGACTTTGAGGGGTCAATAATGTGCTGGTCATTGCGCAGGTCGGCCCTAACTTGTGTGAGTATCTTGCATATCCTTACTCCTCCCATCCTTGTGCTCTTACAATCTTACCTCCCCCTCTTCCGCAAATTTCCCTGAGCTTCAGGATGGGGAGAGATTAGGTTGATCTGGTTCCAGGTGGTTGATATAGAGTCTCGGAGGTTCTGAATTAGCAATATTTCTTTTATAACATTTTTATTTGTTTTTAACTCAGAAGACATGGGAACAATTTACCTATTAGGAAAATGGGAGTGAATTATTACTAGCCATTGTTCATAAATTACTTTACACTTTTATTTTTATCATTAATCATTTATCACAGATTCTATACTAAATAGAAATGTATAATATTTTAATGTATTTTCTATATTCTCACAGTGCCTTGTGTACTAGTGCATATGTATACAACCATCACAGTATACATCTGTAATCTATCATACAGATGCTACTTTCTTGGTGCAGAGACACAGCTACAGTTACATGTGCATTATATGCTCTCACTAATTTTTTTCTCTTAAACATTTTGAAAGTGTGAATACTATTGAGTTCTCTTCTTTTATGTTTGCTGGGCCCCATCCTGCATGTGTGATAACTCTATAGCCTGATGCGCATGGGAGGAGTAAATGCTGCTGCTATAGCCTTTATGTGATAGGCTCAGGATCCATGTCTTCTGTTTCCTGCCCTGTCCTCTAACATGCAAACAGCCTCTATAACTGAAGATTTCAGACATGAAACAGTTACCTATCAGGGTAGCAATAAAGTATGATTTGGTTTCTATTTTCTTATTTTTTTCTTAAAACTATACTACCCTTCCCCTGAACATTTTGTGAGTCTTCAAACCTGTAGAAAGATACCATCATTTTTATCTGATATATTAGAGATGATGTTCTATTTTTTCTGAGAACAGATCTTATGTGAATTCTCTGATTTTTTTCTTTGTAAAGTGTCACTATTGCTTTTTTATTATTTTCTGCCCATGATTTAAACTAAGAAACGTGCCCAAGCTTGCTAAACAGAACAGCATGATGCTCTACTTTTGGGATTAGTGACAGCAACTGGGATGATGTCGTCAGCATCTCAAGGCCTCTAAAATGCATAGTAATAGTATAGCAGTAGAACAAGAAAGAAAATAGTTCTTTTAAATATGACCATATTACCAGTAGCGTCAATGTGTATGTAGCTAGAGCTGGAGAATGCAATATTCATGCTTATGTTAGCTAAAACATGCTGTAGAGGTGGCTCAGGGGTTAAGCCTCTGCCTTGCGGGCGGAAGGTCCTGAGTTCAGATCCTAGACCCCATATATAGACGCCAGGCAGAAGCGGGGGACGGCCTGCGGTTCTGGTCCTGGTAGGGCGGAGCCTGTGAATCCCGGGGCAGAGTAAACAAGGAGGAGGTGGAGGCATCCATGGTGGTTCCTGAATTCGCCAGTGGTTCTACACACACACACACACACACACACACACACACACACACACACACACACACACATGCACAATTGAATAAATAATAATTAAAAAAATGCGAATGTTCCCATAATGCCAATAATACTTTTTGGCAAAGAAGAAAAATTTGGAGTGATCAGTGCAAATTAAAACATTTCCCAACCCCTTTTTAAATTAAAATTAAATTAAACAATGCAGGAGAATTCTAATTGCTGCATTTCTAAGATGCACAGGCAAAATAATTCTTCAAAAAGATAAAGACAAGAAGACCGGGCAGATGGCTTAGCATCTAAATGCTTGTGCAGTATAAGCAGTACCCAGAGTTTGGATACCGAGACCCTATGTAAAATGCCAGGTGGGCATGGGAGCACAGCTGTAATACCTGGTTTAGAAGGCGGAGAGCAGTCTCAGGAATCGCCAGAGCAAGCTGGCTAGTCAGTCTAGCACTATTGTTAAGCTCTGGTGTTGATTAAAGACCCTGTATAAAACAATAAGATGGATAAGCAGTCAAGGATGAATTCCAATATCAATCTTGGGCTCTAAGTCCATGTTCACAGTTACTTTTCTCTCACACATGTGCATACTCATGTACACATACATAATCCCCCCAATGCACATGAAATCAGAAAATAAAAATAGAGAAGAGTTAGTCCACAGCTATAAATTTCCAGTAATTTTAAATATACATATATATATATATTTTGTAAAAATATGTAGAATAAAATACCTGGAATCCAAAAGCAAAGTTCACTATATACTCTGAGTTGTAGCTTTTTCTACTGGCTACAAATTTCCCTAGGATTAAATACTTCTAACCCAGCAGTCCTTAGCATTTAGAGAGCATTGAGTTGCATGGCATGTTCTGTTGGCCCCTAAGCATACTTGAAAACACAGGGCAGAGTACTTGGATCAGCTCATTTAACTGAAACCCATTTTTGAGTAGTTCTGAGTGGACACAGTAAACTTAGTCTTCCTCCAAAACTATTCAGAATCTGAAAATTTCCACAGAATAACTGTGGAACTCTGACACTGGCAGTTCTGATGAATGAGTCTAATTGTTTTTTGAGGTCTCCTAACACGTATTTGCCAGGTTGCCTGCTGAACTTGCGCACTGATTTTTCTGACTGTGCTAGCTGGTTTACTTCTGCAAGATGAGGCCAGGATACTGTGGGGAAGAGCTCCCTCACCTGCCTTGCTGGAGGTAATACTACCACAGGCTGCTCCGAACTTACACTGGATCACCTGTGCTTTCACTTGAGCCTGAAGGAATGTTTCTGTGTTTATAATCCTTGATCAGTAAATCCAAACTTTATGTATAACCAAATGCGCTATTAAGCACCCATTATGCATTCTGATTATAAGTAAATTGTATAATGTGCACAGATTTTCTTCAGCAAAACAATAATTATTTCATACTGTCTTTTGCAGTGAATAGAAATCCACTGGGTTGTGATTTATGTGCACTTTTAGCACTGAGATCGTCAAAGAGGAAATTGTGATAGTTAATCAGCATGCAAATGGCATGTTTATGTATGATTTAAAATGAATTTTGACAGGTGAGTGAATGCCAAATATCAAAATTTAAAGCTTTAAGCTTGAAATTAAAAAAATGACACACATTACAGAAAGATCTGTCTTACACATAGAAATACTGACATGAAGACTTTAATTAATACTTGCCAGATTAATGCTTTTCACTGTCGATAACAAGTATGAAACAAGACGTAAATCCTGACTTGTACTCAGAGCCTCACCTGCCATTTCTCCTCATGGTAAGATGGTGTGTATTATCCATTTCAGTAGTGAAAGATTTTAAGTAAATCTTCAGAATTAAAATGATCATTTGGAGAATATTTTCCCTGTACAACAAATTATTGAAAATATACTACAGTTTCCATATCTCAAAAGGGAAGTTCACTTCACCTTTATCAGGAACTTTATAAGGTTCTGCACAAGGGAAAGGAATTGCTTTGAAGAGTCTTGAAATGCAAAGCTGACTGGCTGCAAATGAGAGCAAGATACTTTTCATCAGCATCATTCGCTTGTGGGTCCCTCCCATTATTCAGCTGAAAGATCCCCAAAGTGAGACGAATTGACATTTACCGACTGTTCCACCAACAGACTTTCTCCTAATTGCCTAATATTTGTGATCCTCTTTAAACTCAAGATTTCAAGAGAATTTAGGGAAACTTGACCAAAGTCTCACTATCAGGAAGCACTGGAGTTGTGTTTTTAGAAGAAAAGGGGTTCTAAAACCCCAGAGTCACTATTACTTTGCAAATTTCAGACTAAATCATTTGTTTACACATCCTCCCACACATCGTTGCCATTTCTGTGGCACACTGTGGTAATTAGTGTGAGTTTGATATGACACTGAAGTTTGAGTTACACATCTAGGACAGCACCCACAAACTCTCTCCTATTCCACGATAGTATTTGAGTTACACATCTAGGACAGCACCCACAAACTCTCTCCTATTCCACGATAGTATTTGAGTTACACATCTAGGACAGCACCCACAAACTCTCTCCTATTCCACGATAGTATTTGAACCCTCCCCCTACAAAGACAGCGCAAGAAAAAAAAAGAGTACACATGCTATTGTTTGCTATGAGAAACAATAGAAAGCATAAAAGAGTTATCTGGAAGAAGAGAAGTTTTGGGCAGGTCTAGTCAAAAGTGGTGTGCTGGCCCAGGCCTGCAGTCCTCACACTCGAGAGGCAGAGGTGGAAGAATATTCACAAGTTCAAGGTCAGTCTTGACATGAGACTTGAAAGAAAGGAAGAAGGGGATGGGGAGGAAGGAGAGGAGAGGAGAGGAGAGGAGAAGAGAGGAGAGGAGAGGAGAGGAGAAGGGAAGCGAGGGGAGGGGAGAGGAGAAGGGAAGCGAGGGGAGGGGAGAAGAGAAGGGAGGGAGGGAGGGGAGGGGAGGGGACGGGAGGGGAGGGGAGGGGAGGGGACCAGGGAGTGATAAATTTAACCAACAACAGATCTTCAGTTAGGTAATGCAGTGTAAAGCAGAGAATACCAATTTTTGTGAGAAAGTATGTCCTGCATATTACAGAACCGTAAAGGTATAGAATTAAAACAGCCAAAGAGAAGGGAGAGGATGTAAAAAAGGAAGGCAGAAGGGACAGTGATACAGAACAAACAAAAAATGTGTTCCATCTCTCCTCCAGGTAGACATTTGTATATATGGCGCTCCCCATCATTTTCATATTAACTGCTCCAAACACATAATATCTTACTTTCTCTAATATTTATAGACAAAATGGCGAGCACATTTTGGAGAACATTCAGCTGACAGAAGTTCAAAGGGGAGACTTGAAATTTATCCATTGCCATATGTTTGAGGTGAGGTAGAGAAAGAGGGAATGAAAACGTATTTATGTTAAAGAGTTGTTATGTGGCTGCTAATCAGAAATTCAATGTTGCTTATAGTGATATTTTACATAGTTGCTGAAAGAAGTAGAAAATGTTTTCTTAAGTATCCTAGGAAGTAGAAAATGTTTTAAGTTTCCTAGTTTGCTGCAGAGCCAAGTTTTCCTTGTGACTTGGAAGGTGTTGTGTTTGATAGTGTCTGACTGTTGCTTCTCTTTGAAGTTTACTACATGCTAACAGGAAAGAACAGAGGATCCCCATGGTGGTCGGGGGCTGAGATAGGCCCCCAAAGACTGGAAATTAGTCCTTCGGAGATTTGTTTAATCAGGACACACAGAGACACACCCACTGAATGCACTTCCCTTCTTTCCTCAGGATTTCCATTTCTTAGCTTTCCTGTGAGCTTATGTCCTTCTCTATTATCCGTTCCCCTCTATCAGAAACAACTGGTATCAGAACTAATTTAGTTCTCAGGTGATCCCTGTGTCTTAAGCATCATCATTATGTTGATCTCTCCTCCACTTACATTGGGAGACATTTGACTTTCTCGTCCATATCATCTGCTACTCCATTCTTCAATTGCATTTTTCTTTTTGACTAATGTCAATGATAATTGTACATTTTTTGTAATGTAGCAGAACTCAGAGTACCACTGCACATAAATAGAACAGAGCAACATTCTTCATTGAATTCTGTCTGTTTTGTTTTTGCTATATTTTTAATATCTTTATTCTTTATCTAATATTTTTTATTCTTTTATTGAAAGAATACATTTTGAACATAGCTGCCCCTTTTTTTCTCCCTCTTATTCCACCTGGACATTCCCCCTGTTTTTATGTCCTCATTTTTAAAATGAGCAATAAAGGAAAATATTTTTAGGATGTAGATAGTAGTTATGATTGAGCTCCCAGTTCCATAGAGTTATGAATCCATGATAAAGCTGAAGACCAGCACTACTGTTCATCTCCTGACTAAGTTCATGATGTGAGCACATGGAGCCCCTTCCCACAAGAGGCCAACTGCATTGTGAGCATATGCGGCGCTGGCCCAGAGAAGCTGTCCACCTTTTGAGTACATGGATCCCACTACATAAGAGACCACTCATGTCTGAGGCCTCAAGACACGGAAGTCAGGGTTTTGACAGGCAGTGTGGTATATCAGGTTACTAATCATTCCACTCTTCACAGGTCAGAACACTGAATTAGAAATAGTCTCATCTCTTCTCTGCCACCCTCTGATGCAATCACATATGCAGTCACATACGCAGTGCCTCTAGAGGCAAGAAAATTGTACGTTAATAGTGTCAGTGTGAGACTCACTTCTGCAAAGCATAGTGGTCAAATCAAGATAACTAGAATGTGCATCTGCTTATCAATCTTTCATATTTGGAAAATTTAGATGTCCTCTTTTTTCCAGTTCTTCATGGTCGTCATCCTACCATGCCGTGAAACACTGGAACACCTTCCTATCTAATTGCAGGTTTTGCACCTCCTTCTATATCACCATCCCTTTACTCTTCTGGTAGTCACTTTTATAAATCTCTTCCTTTTCAGTTTACCATATTTTCAACTCCCACAAATACGTGGGATCAAGCAGAATTTCCTGTCCTACCTTGATATAAGGCCAGAGACTATAAAAACCATAGGTGAAAGGGTAGGGAACTCCCTCGAGCTGATTGGGCTAGGCCAACAGTTCCTAAACAGACATCCAATGGCACAGTCACTGCTACCAACTCTCAACTCTCAACATTTGGGATCTGGTGAAATTAAAGAGCTTCTGTTCAGATAAAGAGGTTGTAACACGGGCTCAAAGGCAACCCACAGAATGGGAGAAAATCTTCACTAACCACATATCTGATAGAGCTCTATTATCCAGAGTACACAAAGAACTTAGAAAACTAAACACTAAGGGAAAAAATGGCCCAATTAAAAAATGGGCCCTGGAACTTAAAAGAAACTTTACTAGGGATGAAATTAAAATGTCTAACAAATATCTTAAAAAATGCTCCACTTCCTTACGCATCACGGAAATGCAAATCAAAACTTCCCTGAGATATCATCTCACCCCGGTCAGGATGGCAAAAATCCACAATACAAACAACAACAAATGCTGGAGAGGATATGGAGAGAGGGGAACTTATACAGCCACTCTGGCGAGCCATCTGGAGATTCTTAAAGAAATTAAAGATTGAAATGCCATATGACCCTGCTATTCCACTTTTGGGAATAACCTCTCATACAGCAAAAATTCACCTCGATAGCACGAGCACGACCATGTTCATAGCAGCACTGTTTACAATAGCAAAGTCATGGAATCAACCCAAATGTCTAACAGTTGATGAGTGGATAAGGAAACTGTGGTACATCTATACAACGGAGTATTACTCAGCCATCAAAAATGATGAATTAATGGAATTTGCCAGGAAATGGATGGGATTAGAAACAATTATATTGAGTGAAGTATCCCAGACACAGAAAATTAAGCGCCGTATGTACTCCCTAATAGGTGGCTCCTAGTACAAAACCCACTTAGAGACACTCAAAGATAAATCTCTGTAATAACTACAGTAATTGCTAAGATTATGAACAGAAGGGATGGGGAAGGAGGGCCACACCAGTAACGAGAGAGGAGACCATGTTACGGCAGAGAAAATAGGCCATCAAGGACTGCAAGTAAGTAATGAGACATCTGGTTAAGTTCACAGACTTTCCTTCCTGATCATTTACAACTGATGGGGTATGATCTTACCAGAAGTGGAGGGCGTATAGTTTGGCAGATAGATAGTAACCATTTCGCAGATGGGTGATGGACCCCTCCCTCACCACCGTTTCCTACTTTTATTACATCTACCTTTGAATATACTTTTATAACAAGACTCTAATTTAACAGGTTTTTATCTCTAGCCAGGGGGTGACATCCAATACCCATCAGGGTGGAGCCAAGGGCATTGCGGGAGCAGCAAAACTGAAAAAAAAAATCGACAAACCATAATCCAGAATATCAGAGACTCTATATCAATCACTGGGAACTAGACCAGCCTAATTTCTCCTGAAGCTCAGGGAAATTTGCAGAAGAGGGGGCGGTAACATTGTAAGAGCACAAGGATGGGAGGAGCAATGATATGCAAGATACTCCACACAAGTTAGGGCCGAAGCAATCATATTTGGACTTTATATGCCCTGCACAATGTCCAACACACTATTGACCTCACAAAGTCTAGCATTTGCTAAAGGCACTAGGATCCTGGGAGGCAAGGGATTGATAGCCACAGTAGTGTTCCTATGCTTAACGGGAACACAGGAAAGGGTTCTGGGAAATGCCACTGGGTCCTTGCACCTCATCAGAGAGGAGGACCCAGAGGAGAGTTTGGCATGCACATTAAAGGATGCTCCAGGGATGGGAGGGGGAGGCATTGGCGGATGAGGAGGGAAGGGGGAGGTGAAGGGGGACAGGGGGATAAGGGGCTGGAGGGAGGGGGGACTGGTGTACCTGTTAAGTTTGTATGAGTGGAAATTAAAATAAAGAAAGAAAGAAAGAATTTCCTGTCCTATGCATCATTTGTTTACCTATTATAATGTCCTCTAGTTTCATTCATTTCATTGTTTATGATAGGATTACCTCCATTTTTGGTTGAAGGATACTTTAGTGTGTAACATATTAAATGTGGTTGATCTATTCATATACAAAAAACATCTCAGTTGATTCTGATCTTTCGCTATTTATTGCAAATAGTGCTGCAGTAACCATGTGAGTGCAGGAATAATCCATTTTTTCACAAATTTCCACCATTCACATTCTCTCTTTCCTTTCTGCTACAGGATGGAGCAAGATTGTGTCATTTTACTTCATCTCCCATAAGTTTCCCTTCAGTTCTATTGTGCTCCAATTTCCAAGGAGTAGGAAGGAACATTTGAGTTTATAGAGAACATTCAAATTCATCATTTAATTTTACAATTATGGTTGTCACAGCTTTCTAATTTGTAATTAAAAAAGCTGTGTTTATCAGCTTCCTGTCATTATAATGAAGTCAGCAAAACCATTAGCTTATAAAGAAAAGGGTTCATTTTAGCTCAGGGTTCTGCAAATTCCATTGCTTTCAGCTTTTGATGAAGATAGTACATCATTACAGGAATTCGTGGTAAGAAAAAAACTACCTAGAATATGAAATAGGTGGTATGAAAGAGCAAGAGGAAAAAGACCAGTTTGTAATGACTTAAGGATCTTCTATGGGCACCATCCTAGGATCATGCCTTAAACACATGGACCTTTAATGTTATTTAATACCCAGAGTGCAGCAGGGTATTTTATATAGCCATATGACATGTAGAACTCATAATCTGTGGCTGATGAAATCAATTTTCTCTCATCATAATATCAAAGTTAACCTTGGGGCTCATATCCTGTTTCTCTAACACAGGGCTGTTTCTCTAACACAGGGCTGCTTTCTCTTTTATCACCTTTGCCTTAGCTTCCAATGATAACTCTGCAACATCAAAGACTAGATTCCTGATTTATCCTGCCTCTTTGAACTCTGTCTACTCCCACTACTTATTGAACTTTTATTATAGATCTCAGCAAATCCTAATACGTTTTCTTTCTTAGAAGCTGACTTCCTCTTGCTTCATGATGAATGCAAGAGCTTTCAGGACAGATATTCTAAAGGGTTCTTTTTATAATTGATGCAACAAAATGCTTGCAATATTGTCAAAAATGTTTTCAGATGCTTAGCTTATCTGACATGAAGTAGAGGAATATAAGTCTAAGTCTAAAGCCATAGCAAGAACACTAGGAGGTAGTGAATAAATTAGCTCTGACATTAGTTGTTTCTGAAACATACCATCACCTCGCCCCTCCCCCCCCAGCCTGGGGAGATAGAAAGAAAACACAAAACTTTGCTAATGCCTGATCGAACCATGGAGTCCACAATGTTAAAAACCTCAGAGAAAAGGTGAATGAGAAATAAATCCTCTCCCTAGAAGAGGATTTCAAAGAGACGTGTCTGCCTAGCAACTGATGCATCTCTGGAGGGTTGTAACTATTAGCAAGATTTCACATGAATGTTTAGTTCAAATTATCACTCCTCTGGTTGTGTGAATAAAGAGATTGAACAAAGATTTTAGTTAAAGTCATCTTGGCTTTAATTAAAATAATTTAATTATTTGAAAGGATAAATTTAAAAAGGATACAGAAACCTACTGTATAATAAATGAATGGTTACAAATCTGTTGTGACAGGTGAAAGAATCTGGAGTGAAAAGAGGTTATTGAGAATATGTAAGTATGGATCAGAAAGAAAGAAAGTTTCCTGAGCAATACAAGAAATTTTGGAAAATATGCTAGCTGAAGATTTTCCAGATCTAGCAGAGTATCAATATATAATCTCATAGTGCTCAATGAATTCTAAGCAGGAAAAAATATCATAATTCTCCCAAACATTATGATAAAATGTATAGGGGCACGTGAAGGCAAAGAATAGATAATTTACACAATTTCCACAACCTGCAGACATTAAAAGAAACTTCCCTTCTCCACTTTAAAGCACGTACTTTTGCATAAGAAATTCATATGATAATTGTTGCTGTAAACCCTCCATAGAAATTGATACCAATATTATCACAGACTTAAGAATCATTCCTGCTTTATGTCAGTATTGAAAACCCAAGACTTCAAATACAACAAACTTAAAAACAGGGTAGATCCTGTTTTTCTGATGTCTGAATTTCTCAAGTTCTCAGTCTTCAATTGGTTATTCATGTGCATGGTTACATACCCCTAATTTTGAACAGCTAATCTCTTATACTATTATATTTTTTCTTGAGATCCAAAAGATGATCATTCCTATGAGCCATTAGTTTTGTGAGGCACAAAAACTAAACAGGAAGGTACACCCACCCACACACACACACACCCATACCCCAACAGTATAGAATACCAGAAGGCCTGGAGTTCAAACAACAATGTCACTGAAATTCAAATAATATACCTGTGAGTCACCAAAAGTCAAAGGTGTAACTGGGAAGCAAGAGCAGCTACTGTACTTAGTAGTTTCCACATGGTACAGATCTGGCAAGCTGCAAGAGAAAGTGAGTGAAGGGAACTTTCTTCTATTGCTCCTTCTGAGCAGTGTAGTTCAGTCCCTTTAATCTGGTTTCATTGAGAGTTAATGAAATCTTCTCTTTACTTCTGTCATCAACCCACCGCCCTCTCATTCACTGAAGCCTTTATATCAGACATAGTCTTCATCTCCGCCTCCATTTCAAGACTAATATAAAATGGAAACATGCACAGATGTGATCCACCTCATCTCATTGACAGTCTTTCTCCCACACATTTCATTTCCACCCAGCTAGTCATGTTCCTTCCTCGCCACATCTTGGGCTTTATCACCATCTGACAACTTCACTCCTGCAATCTGAACTTGGATCTCCTCTTCTCTGTTAGCAAAGTCTTATTCTTCTGGCTTTCATACTTTGCTGCTTCAACTACATGCTATTATTTCTTTACAGGTACCTCAGTTGTTTGAGTCCACATCCATGAACTTCTTTCAATATCCATACCCTCACAACTGAGTTTACATCCCAATGATGCTTTCCCCACAGCGTACATTGCTACCACTCCAGTTCAAGCCACCACATCTGTTCACATAGGTTACCTCAACAATACCTTCACTGATTTTTTTTCCTGACCCCATGCTTTCAAACTCACTTGTGGATCCATTCTCTGCAAGTGCAGCCAAAAAGATGACTCTGTAACTCAATCAACCTTTCCTCCTTTGGAAACAATGGAGTCATTACTGACTCTAGAATAGACAACTATTTCCTAACTATCATGCATTATTTATGAATGGTATTGATATTCCTTACAGATCTCTTTCTTAGACTTCATGCTTTGCCTCACTTCACCTTTCAGATAAACTGAGTAACACTGGATTTCATAACTTTATCACCTCTCTTATATCTGAACTTCTGAACACCTTTCTTCCTTTTACTGGAACATTCTTTTGTGATCCATCCTCTTTCATAGCTCCCTTATTCTTAATAATTCTTCCAGTCTTCCCTTTGTGGTTGCATCTCTCGGAAACCTTTCTCTAATGCCTCAAGTGTGAATTATTTCCAGGATTCTCATTCTTCTATCACTGTGCTTAACTCATTATCTAATAATTCTCACTCTGGCTGTGTGCATCTCTTATTAGATTGAGAAATGCAAAAGCAGGGATAATGCACAGAGTTTAGAACACATTTGCTATGCAATGAAGAGTCATGAATAAAATTAATGAAAAAGAAATGAAACTTGGAATTTGCTGTAGACAAATAAAGCATATATAGCCATGAATTAATGCATTCACCAAGAAACTAGAGTACTTGTATCTGATATCATAGGTGGATAATATTGAACTTTATTCACTCTCCTGGAACATTACTAGAAACAGATCAGTATTCATAAAATTAACATTGAGGTTGTCTTTTTATAAGCACTTGTAGCCTATAAATTGTAAACTTTAAGAACTAGGCTGAGATTCTCATGTGTGAGCTCCATGCTCAATATTGTAAATTACTTTCCTGATTTCATGTCAACTTTTCTTTTGAAGAGCTTTCCTCTGCCTTTTGCTTTGATGTAATAGAATTTGGCTTTCAGAGACAGGATAAATAGGCTTATTTCAGACTCCTCATACCTTGCCTAGTGATATACCGCATGTCCCGTTGGTCTTGCTGGCATCTCAAGCAGTCTTTACGACACAGCCTTGGTTTTATAGAAATAACAGTCTATGCCACTGACTTGTCTTCTTCAAACCTCAGTGCCAACTGTGCTAAGGCCACAAATGCGTGAGTTGCCTTGAGAACATTGATATTCCCCTGCATGTCTCCTTTTCTCATAAAAATGTAAGTGTCGGATTATGATAATTGTGTCTCCATAAAGTGCCTATAAAAGACAGGCAAATGGAGGTAACATAAAAGTTAGCAAGAGGAATGTAAGAATAAAAGAAAAGAGCAAGCTGTTAAACTCTCCTAGGCTTTCATAACTGCCGACACTTTGATAACATAGTTCTTGCAGACCATTAGGGCAAATTCAGCTTCTTTCAGCTGACAAGTGTGAGTGCCTACATCTCTCTAGCTGAGATGTGTATGTGTGTGTGTGTATGTGTAGAAGAAAATATCCTTGTGGAAGTCTGGTACTTTCATAGCACAAGAGAATTGTTAAGGCCTTTCTATACCAGTAGTTTCAGACACGAGTGATGATCACAATTAAAGACTATGTGTTTTAAAGCAGAAATTTTTGCATCCCACTTCCAATATTCTGAGTTACTATATCTATTTTGTTCATTTTGTCCTTTATTTTTATTTGTTTGAGAGTTTCACTATGCATTTCCAATTGGCCCTGAACTCAGCAATCCTATTATATCAGACTCTATCAATACCAGACAGTGCTGGGATTAGAGGCTTTTGTTCAATTTTTCCTGGAAAGCTATGAACAGGTTTTACCCCAAATAGGGCACTGATGAGGAATCAAAAAAAAATCATTCTACTCAAGTCTAATGTAGTGAACCCATGAATCAATTGGAGTTACTTACAGGAGTGTAGGAGACTCAAGGTACATTGCATGTCACGACTCAGTGAAGAAGCATCTCTGGAGTTCTCTGCGGCAGCTGCGGTTCTACCCAGGAGCTATTGGCAGTTGCTTATAAAACACAGGGAGTTGTCTCCTGAGTCTTGTACATTTTGTGAGCTACCTGAATCTTGTGCACCTCCCTGTTGTGGGGGTGGGACTACCTCAATTTGAAGAAAGCAACTATTAAAGTTAAAATTTATACACAGTGAAATGCACAGATTTTTTTTATCTCCTTTTGGGTAACATGACTATTATCATTTCATTAAGTCATTTTTTTAAAACTTTTGGCTGTTACTTGTGGATTTTAAAGTAATGTTTCTATAATTACTATGTGCATCTATAAGTTATTACAGTTCATGTATAGTTAATAATTTATACACTTGAAACCCAAAATGTAGCAGGCTGTAACTATATATTTCAGATTAGTATGAATCATGGCACTCACAATAAAAGCTTGCAATATTTCCATTAAAAGATATGTCTTTTTGATTTTTTATTACATTTTTTGCCTGGTTATATAAGCTCAATAGCTTCTCCTTCTTCCTTCCCGGTTTTCCTCCATTACACTCTCCTCCACTTCCCACTCTTCCCCCCCTCACCTCTTTTCCTTCCCTCCTCCTCTCTTGGTGCTTCCTGCTTCTCCCTCCATCCTCCAGAGCATCTGTTTATGTGGGTGCTGAATTTCACTGTTGTCCTCTACACTAGTGAGAGTTCAGGACTCAGTGGTATAGCATGGGGCTACTTTGTGGGCTGCCTGCTAGTATGGGAACTCTACTATGACTGTTCAACCCCTTGCCTCTAAGGATCTTACTGCTTGAAGCCTTCTTCCCTGTCATCTGTGCTGGACTTTGTGGGATTGCTGACATGTCAGCCATTGCAGGTCAGGCAAGGTCCAATCACATTGTGACTATATCCTGGCTGCTGCAGCCCTGACTTGCATGGAGTATCTTACATATTGTTGGTCCTCCCCATCTTTAGGCTCTTACAACCTTGCTGCCCCCTCTTCCACAAAGTTCTCTGAGCTTTAGGATGGGGAGAGATTTGGCTGATCTGGTTCCAGGTGACTATCGTAGGGTCTTTGGTGCTCTGAATTATGGTTTGTTGCTGTTTTCAGTTTTGTTCTTCCTGTATTGCCCTTGGCTACATCCTGATTGGTTGTGGAGGTCATCTCCTAACCAAAGATAAAAGACTGTTTAAATGAAAATCTTAATATAAGAAGAGGCTTTAAGGTAAATGGAAGAATAGAAGTAGGGCACAGCAGTGAGAAGGGTCAGTCACCCAAGTTGGCCACCATCTATCTGCCCGGCCCTATATGCTCCCTGACTCGGGAAATCAAGCCTGTTGGGTCCCAAGTGAACAGGAAGGGAAGTGAGAGTGAGCTGCATCAGATGTCTTGCTACTTACATGCAGTAGATGACTGTGGCTAATTTCTCTATTGCAGTGTGTTCTTTTGTCTCCTTTCTTTTGAGGTCTTCTTTCCCCTTTCCTCTTGTTTATAATCCTTTGTGATTACAGTGGGTATTACAGAGATTTATGTTTGAATAAAAAGACACATCTTTTAAAGAAGCTACAAGACATAAAATCATTCTTTTATATATACCAACACTTTTGCCCAATAGTGTAATACTGAGTCTTTCCTGCTGACCTGAGCTTCTTAATTTCAAGGTTTCTTTTTTTTAAAGTGTTTGTCTGTGTGTGCGTGTGTGTGTGTGTGTGTGTCTGTGTATGTGTATGTGTGTCTGTGTATCTGTGTATATCAGAAGGTACTGTGTGTGCCTGTGGAAGACCAAGGGTAACTTCCAGAATCACCCTGAATTGAATTACTCTCTCCTTGCTTTTGTTTGGAGTTTCCCTGACTATGCCTTCTGCAACCAGAAGTGCAGGCCATCACCATTTTTGCCTGGCATTTTTATATAGGATCCAGGTTCCAAACTCAGGATCTTCTGCTTGCAAGACAAAGCCCTGAGCCATCTCTCTAGCCCAGGTCTTCTTATAATACTGAAAATCTGGACTGGGAGATGGCTGGGTAGTCAAAGCACTTGATGTACAAGCAAAAGGACTGAAGCTTGGATGCCCAGATCTCAGGTAAAATGCAGTGTGTGTGTGTGTGTGTGTGTATGTGTGTGTGTGTGTGTGTGTGTGTGTGTGTGTGTGTGTGTGTGTGTGATGGCTGTTTGTAATTCCAGCCCTGCAGAGTGTAACTTGAAGATTTCCCATTATTTAGAGTTTCAGGCTCAAATCAGTAATGTGGAAGAGCAATTCATATGCGTACACACACACACACACACACACACACACACACACACACACACAGAAATCACCCTGGCTTCCTTCTATATCCTATTTTTTTTTTTTTTTTTTTGATCTGAGTTTCCTAGGCTCTTTCAGGACCAGAAGTACAGACCACAGCCATTTCCACCTTATATTTACATGGAATTTAGGATCCAAACTGAGGACCTTCCCCTCACAAGGCAGAGGCTACCCCCCACCCGCAGCCATCTCTCTGACCCAAGAATTTGCATTCTTTTGGGCAGGAGCCTTCCAGAAGATGTTGCCCTCAGAACACAAGCATGTTCCATCATGCAAATGACAAGCAGGTTTTGACTCACTAATGGAGTGAATCTCTTTAGCTATCTCCACAGTTTTGCTGTCTACATTTTCGTTCAAATAACAAGTTTGTCATCACATTTTCCATTATCGAATCTCACAGTTTTCATCTCTTTCTGCCTGATTCCTTGTTCTTTTTCATGATAAATCTGAATAAGAATGCTAAAAAAAGTAGCCGTGATACACTGTGAAAACTACAATGTCTTGACTTCTTCTGCCACACACTTGAATTAAACTTCAGGCACACCTGAAAAAACCAAGCATCATTCTATTTGCCCCAGTCCAGTTCCCAGCAATCTCCTCCTCTGGACCAATATAAACTGCATTGTGTCATTCTCTTCCAAGCTTCATAAGAATGACCATTTAGGCCCTGTCTCTAAGATGCAAAAGCATTCCCAACCCAAAGTTCCAAATTTCTCTGTACTTCTCCCAACAAGCAGTTCCAAAGGCACACCATTCACATCACAGCAATGGACAAACTTCTCTCAGCTTTAAGCAACACTTCAATTTCTGAACTGGATTTTCTGTCTCACGGCAACATCCTACTGCTGGCACCAATTTCTGTCACAGTTACTTTTTGCTGCTGTGAAACAGCACTCAAACCCCCAATTTAAGGGATAAAGGAGGTTTATTAGGCTTACAGTCCCAGAGGGGAAATACAATCCATTATGGCGTGGCTGGCTGGCAGAAGCTGGAGATGATTCAAATTACTGTATACTTCATGTGGGCTGTGAGAGCTAGTTGCAAACAGAAAGAGCAGACTGCTAGGGGAAGCAAAGCAGGGCTAGTAAGCCTCAAGGCCCGCCCCCTGTGAGGTCACTTCCTCCAGCAATTCTGGACCTCCCAAAGGTGCCATGACCTTTCCCAACATCAACTAAGGATGCAAACATATGGCCTAGGGGGACAAATTACATGTAAACATGTCAGACTACTATTGCTGTTTTATCTTAGCAGTCCATTAAATTACTGGTTACTCCCTTTCAGTTTGTGAAGTTGTGCTTTTATAGATTGTTAAAGCTAAAATAATTTTGTACCTTTTCATATTTTAGTACAAATTCCATAAATTAAAGCTTATAATATAGTCCCTGATACAAAATATTTAAATGTCAAACCGAGGCTTTTATTTAAGCCTCTTGAATTTTAATGGTTTACATTCACATATTTATTTTCTCTAAAATGGGCAGCAGCCAAGATATTTTTTTTTACTTTTTTTATTGTAGTTTATATTTCTTTTTTTTTATTTCAGCTCATACAAACTTATTAAGTACACCAGTTCCCTCCCTTCCTCCTCCTCCCCCCGTACCCCCTGCTCTCCCTCCCCACCCTTCTCCCTCCCCATCCCCCAGTGCCTCCCGCCCCAATTCCCAGAGAGTCCTTTCTTGTGCATGTCTGATTTTCCTCTGGGCCCTCCTCTCCGATGACGTACAAGGACCCAGTGAGCAGCCAAGATATTTATAGAGCTTTTCAAGTAGTGTATTCCACTGAACTCCATGGATTCTCCATTACGTTTGACAGTCCCCAAGGAATTGAAGAAAATCTGCATCTCTTCAGTGAAGCTCTGCCATGCTTCTAATTCAACTTTAGTCTTAGATACTCAGGCAATCCTTAATTTTTTACCCTGGCTTCTCAAAACAAAAACATATCAGCTTTTGCTTGAATTCTTGCTCCTCTGCACCACTCAAACTAGGATGTTAAAGTAGGATAGATATAGTTCCTTGATGTCAAGGGCTAAACTCTGACGGTATTTATGCTCTGGTGTCTTCACTGTCCTTCCAGCTTCATAGTTGTTGCATGGTGAGTGCAATTTAACCTGCCCAATATTATTAGAATCAGAGCACACATTCATTTATTTGGTGGACTGGTAGCCTCTCCCACGAAGTAAACAGTTTTTGAGAAACTTTCATGTACTGATGTATATGTTGAGCCTGTGAACCTGTAAACACAAATTCTCCGTCTGCAGTGAAACAATACATACAGAAGCCAGTGCCATGGGGCGAAAAGTTCTGCATAAAAGATAGAAGAGAAAAAAGGTGCAGAAAGTGAGAGGGGATAAAGGTTGGGGACAGCTCAAAAAGCAGGCGTTGAGGGATACTGCCAAGGTAGCGCAGACCTGAAAGGTAAGGGAGCCATGGAGGGAGAGTGGGCAGTGTGCCAGGCTAAGGAAAACAGGTGATCTCAGTACCCTACACGAAGGCATTCCGTCGGGTTCCTGAAGCAGGACAATCAGCACGACAGCACATGTATTCAATGGATGGTGGGGCAGAGAAGCTACTAGAGCCAGACCATGGAGACCTTGTAGATCCTGTGGATCTGGAGTGGGGAGAGAAAGCATTTCTGGTGATTCCCATCATCAGAACGGGGAGTCTACTTCTCAAGGGATGGAAAATGGAAACAGTTATCTTGCTACTTTGATGTTTCAAATGTTGTCTAAACTGGAAGCATCCACCGAAAAAATTCTCAGCTCAGTGCTTCCAAGAAACTATTGAACCTATTTCTTCTTTTTTCTAAAATTTTTATTTATTTTTTCCACTCATACAAACTTGATAGGTACCCCATTTCCCTCCCTCCCTCCAATCCTCCCTGGATCCCCTTGCTCCCTGCCCCTTTTTCCCCTTCCTTTCCCTACTCCCTCCCTTTTTCCCAGTGTTCCTTCCCCCTCATTCCTGGAGCATCCTTCACTGTGCATGTCAAACTTCCTTCTGGGTCCTCCTCTCTGATGAGGTGTAAGGACTCAGTAGTATTGCCTAGAGCTCTTTTTTGTGTTCCCCTTTAGTATAGGAACACTATTGTGGCTGTTAATCCCTTGCATCTAAGGATCCTAGTGCCTGTGATCCATGCTAGACTTTGGGGGGGTCAATGCTATGTTGGTCATTACACAGGTCATGCAAAGTCCTATTATGATTACTTCAGTCCTAACTTGTGTGGAGTATCTTGCATATCATTGTTCCTCCCCATCTTTAGGCTCTTACAATCTTACCACCCCCTCTTCCACAAATTTCCCTGAGCTTTAGGATGGGGAGAGATTAGGCAGGCCTGGTTCCTGGTGATTAATGTATAATATCTGGCCTTAGTGAATAAAATCATTCAACAAGGATTATGTCTATTAGAAACTATCCCTGACTAGAAGTGAGCTACTGCTGGTCTGTTAATGTTGTCTTTCATGCCTGAAAGACATGCCACACGTTTATTTAAGAAGCCAAGAGGTGTGGATTTAAGCAACTCTGAACTATATTGCATGTCTACTGTTTCTGGAACTGCAAGCGAATACAGATCTGTAGAGTTAACAGGATGGAAAGTCCAACAACGAAACCATCCCTACTTTTTGAAAAAAACTCAAACTGCATGTCCTTGCTGACTATTCTGGCCATGGTATCATTCTCCTTAGTACTGTCATGCGTCTGTCAGATTCCAAACACCATGAGGTACTTTGTGGGCAGAAGGAAGTGGGACGGCAAGACAACTCACAAGGTTTCTGGTTTCCTACCAGAAAAGCTAACTAGACCTCATACTTTGTATAGCGGGCCATAATCATGGTTAATATCACACATCCTGTTTGGTCATTTCTTTCATCTACATTTGCTATCGTATCAACATTTTCATTTTGTTTGAGAATCAACCTCACAATGTCTTTTACATAGCAATATTAAAATATGTGCTTGTTTTTCATTTAATCCCCAGTAATGGAATAAACAAATAAGAACTAACATGGTTTGCTATATATTTTAATATATGTGTTTGCTTAAGATGGATAACAGAAATGTTGTAGGCAGTCCAAATATGCAGCTTAATTATACAAGTACTTATAAAAATCAACCAAAACCAAAACTTGATGTTTACAAAGGGGAAAACAATGAATCATTTCCTAGATTCACTCAAGGTTACTAATGAGGACAAGAAGTTTCATTCTTTCTTGTCTGTATTTAGAACAACATTTTTCTCTCAGTTAAAATATTTGCTGTATAAGCACTTGCTTCTATTTTAAATTTTCCTCTGTAGACAGGGTCTCCCCGTGGAGCCTTGAACTCACAATCCTCTTGCTTCAGCCTGAGTGTTGGGATTGGAGGTGCAGCTGTCTGCTTTCACATTTCAAATTTTAAAAGCACACAAAATAGTACGCTGTAAATTATTTCTCTTGCTCTAAGTAATCCTGCATGACTTGGCTGTGTAAGTAATCACACCAAGACCCATTTTTAAAGAGCAGAATTCATCACAAAGGAAAATGACAGTCTTCCCTTTGTCATGGCCCTTTCTCAGGTCTTTGAAAATAGTTTATGAAAACCAGCAGGATGGAATCCAGAAAGAGGTGAAGAACTTGAGTTCTTATGATGCATCTCATGCTACAAAGCTGCTGGTCTGCTTTGCGCCATCTTAAGCCATTTACCATGATAGCATTTACTTTTAAGACCTTCATCCTAGCAGCCAATGAATAACACAAATAAAGGGAAGAGAAGCCAGGCTACAATCTTCCATCAAAAGCTTTCTAGTATCTTAATTATGTATCTCTTCAAGGCATTTCAAATCTACAAATATCTCCCACATCCCTTTTATCTTTCCCAGGAGTCTTCACTTAAGTACTATATGAAAGTCTTTGAGCCAAAAGAAGCATTATCTATCATAAGAGATCAATTGAAAGGATTAAGAAAATCAATTGCAGGCAAAATGTGCAGAGATTTTGGTTTTGGACATGATGGGGAAAATTATTAAAAGTTGTGAAAGTTGTAGTCTTACCTCATGCTTTACAGACTGTCATAATTAGGTACAAGTGTCAACTTGATGATTGAAGGTTTGAGTTCTGGGCACATTTGTAGAGAGAATTAGTAGTTGAGGTAAGCCTAGCGCGAACTTGCATGCTGTTTAGGAGAGAAGGCCCAGCCCATGGTGGGTGGGACTAGTCCCTCCCCCCTCAGGTGAATAAAATGGAGGGGACTGTTTGAGAAATGGCGGCATCCTTCTGTATACTTGGCCAGACATGCTGGTTTGATAAGTAAAGACTGTCCTTCTCCCCTCTCAGCTGTTATGCTGATATGGTATGGCCAGTTCCCTTGGCCCCTGCTGTTGGTGCAAGCTCTCCTGCCAAATTGGACAAACAACTATAATTAGAAATTGTAAGAGAAAGTCCCCTTGTTTCTTTACACCCTTTAATGGTGATTTTATCAGCAACTATGTAGGTTAACTGCTACAAAATTTGATACCAAGTATGGTGTGTAGTCCTGTCTGGGAGTAGTCCCACCCACTGTGTCTTATCATATCAATTAGATAATCACCTGTAGACTTTTTAGAGAAACTTTCCTTACCAAATAATTCTTCATAGGCTCAGTTCTTGATTGTCAAGTCAATACCTCTAACTAACACACACATCGGGTATAGAAGAAAGTATTCAACTACAATCATGGGAAAAATGTTTTTAAAAAGCTCAGAAATGAACTGTAATGACAAATGAATTTGAAATGAATTTCAGCTCTTGATTGTCAAAATCGATACCTCTAACTAACTAACACATAAGGTATAGAAGAAAGTATTCAACTAAAATCATGGGAAAAATATGCTTTTTTTTAAAGTTCAGAAATGAACTGTAGGGACAAATGCATTTGAAATGAATTTCATCCTCCCAGTAAACAAAACATATTTTGTTTTTACTCATGACAATTATCACTATTTTTTAATCTAGTATTTAAACCATAGTATTGCTGCCTGCTATACAAAATTGTTGAATGTTTACAAGCATCCCTTCTTCATTTATAAGTCAAACATCTTATCTACCATGGATATTAGTTATCTGTAATAAAGTTAACTGGCCTTATGACTCTCATGTGTCTGCAATACCTTATCCAGCACACCATAAACATTTAGTTATGGCAGATTATTGAAAAGGATGAAGCAGTGGTGGAAAAATAAGTTTGTTCAGTTTCTCGAAGACACTGGCAGGGTCTCAGGGTCCCTTTGAACTTTATTTGGCATTACCTTCAAGAGAAAGGAGTCTGCATTTATACGTAATACCTCCTGATGGTAAAATGATGATAAATCAACATCAACCTTTGCATTTAAGGCAGGGAAAAGGAAGAAGGCACAAAAGGCAGATGTCTCTGTTTATGTTGCCTACAAATTTGGAACCATTTCTACTAGAACACACCATAACTTAATGCCAGAAGAATAAGACATGAAACTTCATTTTTTTAATCGATGAGAAGAACATTCTTGCTTGATGGACAATACCCCTGTACACACTGAGTTATCAAATGAAGATGAGCTTCAGTGGATTAACGAAATATTGTCACATGGTACATATTCATGCATAAATAATGAGTATGAGTGAACATAAGCCTGGCCAACCAGGTGGATGATTTTGTAAAATTCACTGCTCTATAAAACTTTTCTGAAAGGACAAGCTGAGATCCAAAATTCCTAAACTCATCTAAATTTTTTAATTTTTAATTTCTACTTTTCTTTTTTTATTCTAATTTTTTATTATTTCATTTTTTCTAGTTTTACAAGCACATTGAGTACTTATTCCTGCTTCCCTCCTTCCACTTCCTTTCCTTTCCCTTCCTCAATCCATCCCCCTCCCTCCTACCCTCCTGCCTGTCTGCTTCTATGGACCCCAGGGTTCCCTCTGGTTTGTCTATTCTTTTTTTTTTTTAATTATACATTTTTTATTAAAGGACTCTCTGGGAATTGGGGCGGGAGGCACTGGGGGATGGGGAGGGAGAGGAAGGGGAACAGGGGGTTCAGGGGGAGGAGGAGGGAGGGAGGGAACTGGTGTACCTATTAAGTTTGTATGAGGGGAAATTTCTACTTTTCTTTTGAGATAGGGTCTGGGGCATTCATATCTGACCTCGAATCAGTTACATAGCCAAGACTGGCCTTGAACACCTGATCCTCCTTGTCTCCAGCTGCCACGTGCTGGCACTGAAGGTAAGCACCAGCCTGCCCGGCTTAGCTTTCAGTGCTTGACAAATATTGGCTCTGATACACTCTGTATTTTTTACTTGTTTACTTATTAACTTTTGGTATATAGGCAAAGAAAACAAAGGAGAATCTGTTCGGATTTAATTCAGGCTACAAGATTCACCTTAATGCTTTTGGTAATTTTGCTCACAAGAGAGTGACTGTGCAGCACAATGAGAATTCTGACATTCTTCCTTAAAAGCAATGCTGGGATGTGAACGCCTAGTATAAAGTCAGTAATTCAAATTATAGGAATCTAAAACATATCTTTGTAATACAGTCAGTCAGTTTCCTTAGCATTCATGAGTTAATCTCCTTTCCCTTAAAAAATTTCAAATGAATTTATGAGGACAGAATAAATAAGTCTAAATAGACACTTGCTAAAAGTGAATGAAACTGAAAAATATTGAGTATTACAGAAAAGATGTATCATTCAGATCATTTTCTATCACATTCAAAATCACTGAAATGAAATGACATAAATCAATTAATTTTGAGTCTGGAATAACCTACTGCCAGAAATTTGAATTCTCTTCATTATGTTAAGTGTGTCAATTTCTCGTAGTATGATCTGTGTCTACTGAAGATGAAGACAAACTTGATCATTAAAATTATTGCATGCTTTGGGGGCTAGAAAATGTAGCATAAATATTTAGCTTATTCCCTTAATATTAACCTAAACTTCTATTTATAAAGTCTTAACAAAAGTTAACCTCAATAGAACAGCATGGGAAGCATGAATTCTGTTTCAATTGAAACTTGTGAAAAAATGTAGAAAACTTGTTTTATATACTATTAGCTTAAAATCAGCAATGGCACTTTATGAAATGTATATTACCCCTAGAAATTCTGTGGAATCTGAAGCTTTGCCAAAGGTAATTACAAGCTGGTATTTACACTGTTACAATGACATATTTAGTGGAATTTCTAGTATGGGTAAAATGATAGCTCAAACATAGTATTCTACTTTGTTGAACAGATTTTTAAATTGAAGGAAGTTACAAAAACTCTGAACAATTGAGACATTAATATTACATTAGGTGCAGTGAAGTTCTATTTCTATTTTGAATGCTTCTTGAATACACTTTGCTTAATTTTAAAATTATTTTTACTGTTAGGTTGATATTGATGAACTTTACTCACTGACATTATACACGTATATAAACCTTACATTAACTCTCCCATATTTCCCTCCCTCTCCCACTCTGCTAATTGAAAAGTGGAAATGCCACACCATAGTGTGCCATTATCACCATTAAGTTCCCTCCTTGGAGACCAACGCTTGAAGATTATCAAAATGGCTATGATGAAGCAAGACTAATTTTCATAAGACTGCTTGAGAAAATGGCATAAGGTGGTGTGGTGGCTCAGGCCTGTAATCTCAAGACTTGGGAGGTTGAGGCAGGAGAATTGCTGCTAGTTCCAGACCATCCTGAACTAGAGTGAAACTCTGACAATCAAACAAAACAAAACTGAAAATCACTTCAAGTTTGGCCCATAAATATATGCAGCTAGATTCTCAATGTGCTTCTTTTTCACATAACAGTAAGTATAGGAAGACCCATTTACATTCCTCTGCTAAATAAGCAGTAATATACCAATCAATATTTGGGCCAAAATGGTTATTTTTTTTTCTCCGTGTGTATGTTGCGTGTGTGTGTTACACGGCACTGTGTGCGCCTGTGGAGGCCCAAGGGTGTTCAGTTATCCTAAATTGCACTACTTCCTGTTTGCTTTGCTCTGGAGTTTCCAGGTTCCTTACAGATCCAGGAGTGCAGGCCACCACCATTTCAGCATTTATATTTATGTGGAATTAGAGATCCAAACTCAGGACATTCTGCTTGGGAGACAGAGGCTTGTTATTTTTCTAAATAGCACTTTTTGGGATGAAGAAAAAGTTTTCAAAATGTTTCAATTTTTATCATTTAAGAGTGACATAAAAGTTTAACTTCTAACAATAATATATGAAAGTGTCTTTTAATTCAATCTTTAGGGGAAAAACTCATTTTTTATGTACAAAATAGTATTAATTAATACTTGATTAATACATCGATCACTTTAATTTTCATATGAACTGCAGCTTGTAGCTACGGAAGTCGTGAATCAGTACTCCAAATGTACGAGGTTCTTCTAGACACTGGAGAATGTTAAAAGAATCAGCTGAGAAACTTTCAAACTGCACTGCACATTTCTCACCATCTCCAACTACTTCAAGGTGGAAGGTAAGAATTCAGGCAGATGAATGCTATCAACACAGATTCTCCAGAAGTTACTATGATGAAGTGATTTTATGTTATTCTTTAGTGTTTATTTTTTTCATTAATAATACTATCCACTTCTACCTAAAAATGTTCAATCCAAGAGACATGTAAGAAAAAGTCAGGCATGGTGGGAAGTGAAGGCAGCCCAGCATACTTGGTGAGTTCCAGGATAGCAACAGACCCTGTCTCCTAAAAACACATGTGGACAGAAAGAGGTGCAGAAGAAGCCCAATTCACACACACACACGCACCAGCACAATATCATAAACAACGAACAATACATCAAAGGTAGCTTTCAGGAACTATACCTAAAAATTTTTCTGAGGCAGATTTGGTATGTGTCATATGGTTCTTTTGTCATCTTAGTGTGAAAACTAATTTTGCAAGTTCAATATTGGAAATTCAGTGATTTCATATGGATGGAAAACAAACAATAAGATATTTCAAACAAATATCCCAGCAAAAAGAATTGCATTTTGATTTATATTTGTTTGATTTACATTTTGATGTAACTCAAACCACAAGGACTCACAGAATACTGGGCATTGCATTATTATCATTTACATCTCTATGGTAAGAAGAGACAGGCAGATGGAGTCATCTAAGTTCATTCCCAACTTACAACAAATGTTACTGAAAATCTTTCAGTGGCTCTCTGGGGACAACTAATGGTCAGTCAGTTTTGTTGAATGCAGTACTTGAATGGTGGGGACAGTGGGAAGTTCAAAGCTTTATTTGTATTTCCCTTTGACACGACTGAGAAACTGAAGAGATTTTTACAAAACCATTACACTGTCAACATTTTCCACCATAAAATCTGAAACTTTCTTTTCTGTCCCCTTTTCACAGTGCTCCAAAGGTTTACACCTTCTCAGTGCTTGTGCAACGTTTTGAGGTCCCTCTTCATTGGGGACTTAGTCATGCTAACCCCTAACCTAAGTGTGCATATCTTACTGGTACATGGTCCTTCTGCCTAAGGTTTGCTTTTCTGTTGTATTTATTTTTTTCATTATAGAAAGGGGATGTTAAGAAAATAGTGTCTGGATATACCAACATGCCCCCATACACTAACAAGGATCGTAGGAAAGATGATTACATGCATGGAAACCCTGGGGACTAGGGCTGGATGAGTGAAGGGAAACTCCCCTGTCAGTGGGGTAACCCCAGGAGGGGCCACTTGGTATGCCACAGAGGCCTGAACCAACGAAAGAGTGGACAAGTCGGAGGGAACCCAGGGACCCAAGGACATGAACAGGCAGGAGGGTGGGAGTAGGATGGATTGATGAAGTGAGATGGGGGGATGAGAAAACGGGGAGGGATAAGGAAGGAGCCAGGTATAAGTACTCAATATGCTTGTAACACTAGGTTAAAATTTTTTTAATTTTTATATGAAAAAAGAGAAAATAGCATCTGGAATCATGAAACTATTTACTTTTGGTCAATTGGTCCAGCAATATTCGTCCCATTTTTGTAACTGTCTTGCTTGATGTGACCTGAAATGTATAGTTATTTCCTTTTATTACTTCTGCAACAAGGCTCAGTAGCACGATGATGAAGATGATGAATTTCTGTCAACAAAGTTCAGTGACACTGAAACCCTCATGAATGATTTCTTCCCCGGGTGTCAGCACTTTACTGCTGTTTCACTGGTGGTCTTAGCTCACATCCACGATAGGCATACTTTCCAGTTTTCAAGACCTAATCCACTTAAGATCAATCAGTAGTCAGCTGTGTAAGAAGAGGTTGACTTCTGCAGCCCTGAGCTAGAATCCATGGTGACACCCTGGGATCGGACACCTTTAATGAATGGTTGTAACAGTTGGGATAGTTCGAAATTACTCTATACCAAGAAGGCCAGGGCAGGGGGGTGATGAACCCCGCAACCTGAAAGTACCCCAAGTGAGGTAACATTTATTACCGAGATCTTAGGGGAGTTGGTTTGGTGTGTTGAAAAAACAGATCAGTGTCTGATTAAGGATGAGGGAAGTGACAGAGGGAGTACCCCAGAGGCAGCATTCCACTGGGTGGTGAAAGACATGGTAGTGCACTGTGTGCGGGGTTAGAAAACACCTGGTGATGGATACCTGCTTCTCATCTGAACACATCAGCCTAGCTGCGGGGGAGTGCTGCACATAGGAAAACTGTGGTGGCCAAAAGAGAGCAGGTGGAGGCTGTTCATGTCCAGGGAAGACCAGCCACCAGGGAGTATGGCCAGCACAGCAGGAGGGCGAATTCTATCTAGATGGAGCGAGAGAGTAAGAAATGATTGTTTTTCTGACTGCGTGGGTGTGAAGAGAGAGAGTGACTAGATCTGCTGTTTGGAGTGGAGTTCATTGCAGTTCAGCACACTCGCAGTTGGCATGAGTGAAGACTGCTTGCTTCAAGCAGCATCTTCAGCATTCACGAGGTAACAAACTGGAACACGTCTGAATGACTGATTCTAAAACCACATCCTGCTTGAAATGAAGCATGGAATAGGAGCATCTATTTCACTATCTAAATTCAGAAAAGGAAACATCTTAATGACATTTGTATGTGGAGGTAAAAAGATCTTTTAAAAAACATCTTATAATAGTAATTCATTGCTGCTTGTAATTTTAAAATATGAGTAGTTCAGATTTTCATTAATCATGAAAGCAAAAAAGTGATTTTTCAAGATAGAAAATTTATTTCCTCCACTTTCTGAATCTGCTAATACCCTGAATTACATTTCTGCATCTTAAAACTGTTGATTAGATGATGCAAATCTACCTTGATATTAGATTCATGAAGGGCTTCTGTCTCCTAACCCTGTGACACAATAACTTTGATTAACACCAAGACGTCCTGTTGAACTCACATAGTTTGCTCTAACTTCTTAGCATTCCTAAGCAGGATTCTATATGGTTTGGCTCAAGCTTTTCCTGTATTTTATTTCTGCTTCTGTCCTTGAAATGCTGATCCTCCTGCCCTCACCTCCCAAGTTCTGGGATTAGAGGAATGTGTCACCTCCTTGGCCTCATTCTTGCCCTGTCTCTACAGCTATGTCCTGATTTGTCTTTTCTTGTAAACTGCATCACATCACTTTTGGATTCATTCTGAATGAGTAACAGGATAAAAATGTATGAGTCAGCCTTTATATGCCCATCATGAACACCATGTTCTTTATCTTAGCCCCAGTTTATACCATAATCATTGTACAGAAGTATTTATCAATAATCCCAAACTTTGAGGGAAAAAATGACTTATTTAGAACCTTATCTAATGAAGGATAAGCACACAGGATTGCCGCTGAAAAACTAGAATGGCATAATGCCTGTCTACTGAAAAACTCCACAGGTTCCTAATTTTGGCTTTAAAATATTATATATTGTAGTTGGAATGGTGGTAAATACCTGCATTTCCAGAACTCAGGAGGTGGAGGTAAAAAGATCACAAATTCTAGGACAGCTTGGATTGTGAGATTTCACACACAAAAAGTGTGTGGGAGAGTACATGCACACACGCGCGCGCAAATACACACACACACACACACACACACTGCAGCAGTCAAGAGACTAAGTTCTAAGACCTTGCTTTCTAAATGGAAGACAAAAATAGAATCTATGCAAAGATGAATCGAGGTCCTGGAGAGATGGCTCAGGGGTTAAGCTTCTGCCTTACAAATAGAAGGTACCGAGTTCAGGTCCCAGGTCCCATGGAAAAGCAACAGGTGGAAATGGCAGTGGCCTGTACTTACAGTCCTGGAAGGGAGAGCATAGGAAACCCCAGAGAAAAGTAAAGAGGAGACAGTGCAATCCAGGGCGATTCCCACAGTCACTCTTGGACCTCCACAGGCATACAGTGTCCTCTGATAAAAACAGAGACACAACACATTAAAAAAAAAAGATTAAAAGAAAAGCAAAGACCATTTGACTTTTGTCTGAGAAATAACATTTGAGATGCTTGTTTAGAAACTCTAACAATATTTGAGGAAATATTTTGTTAACAGAAGATAGGAAGGCTACGACTTTTTTCTTTTTACTTAAAAGTTTAATTAATCATAAAGGTTAATCACAGATAATCACCTTAAGAAATGGAAAACTTTATACATATGCATTCTATAATTTTCTAAGTTTTTCTTTATTACATTTTTTTGGCTTAATTATACAAGCTCAATAGGTTTCCTTCTTCTCTTTCCCCCTTCCCTTCCCCTCTGTTGTCCCCCCATCCACTCCCAAGGCTAAGACTTTTTAGCAGATATATTCTTTAGATTTTCAAATTACTTAAATAAGTGAAGCAAATGCTTTTTTCACAGCTGTAGATAAGTTATCAGATAGCTGACAATACAATGCCTATAAAGAGAACTCAAATTAGACAATAAAGGCATGTATAACCCTTCCCACATACCCATCCCTTTCTTCTCCTCACCTCCTCTCTCCAGGTGTGCCATTATGACCTACATTTCAAGTACTAAAAACAAAATGAGCTTTCTTAAAGATGATGCTAGCCTCAAAGTAGCAGAGAAGTCTCTGAACCCTGGCATTTCACAATTGACAGCCTGAGTGGAGCCACAGTGTAGTGTACACCATCCTTATCACTGAAATGGAAGCATAACACCCCCCAGTCCATCGAAGGCAGACCCGAACCCAAGAGATGCTTATCTCCACATAGTAAGACCATTACTTTGAAACCCTAACTAACCTCGAATGCATAAGGGCTTAAATCTCAACACTAAAGAGGAAAATAATACAGCACATTCCTGAACAACTTCCTGGCCTCCAAACGCAGATATGGTCTCCTACAAAAGCTTAGTGAGCCCTGACATGCTTCCATGGACTGCAGGGCAAACAGTCATGTTAGTCTAGGCTTTTCCTTTGCTGAAGTCCTCTCTCCTGAGGAGTCAGGATACCTACCATCCAGAGATTCTAAGGGGTCAACAGAGGGAGAGAGTTTATTTCCCCCAAAATGATATTCCAGAACTGCAGGTGACTCATTACAGCCTTCACTAGGTGGAAATTCTAATGAAAGCCTCCAGGGAGTGTCCTTGTTTACATTAACATCCGGTCACCATTACTCATCACAGCATGAAAGACACAGCATCAAGGCAGTTTTACTCTGTCATAGGTAGTTTCCCAAACTACTTGTCACCCAAAAACTTCTAGAGAATATGGTAAAATTAGGTTCCAGGGCTTCCAAATTTACTTATAGGGGGACATAAGACAAAGCTCAGATTATCGTATTAATATTTAAATCAGATTACTATGATCAACTATAACGTAATAGGAATGACATCTACGTCAGGAATCAATTCAACTTTACATACGCTATGCTGTTTAAAGCTCTAGATCATGTTTATTAAAAATAAATGTCTGGATTAAAAATATTTGAAATACAAGGTCAAACCCTCAAACCATACTAAAAATTTTTTTGTCTCCTGACAACATTTCAATGACTCAAAGAAAGGAACTGGCTGGACTGTAGTCACAATGAGCAGCATGCTTATGGTGTGACCCCCCAGAACAGAACTGTACAACCAGGTAGTGGCAGGAAAGAATCTCTGATCCACTGCCCAGGTTCTCTAGTCAGCACCCAGTGCGCCAGCGTGTGAAGATGTTTTTCTACAGGAGACACTGATACCTTCAGCTTCTGTTCGTCCACACTAGTCTTCTATATTCTCGTACAAACAACGTCCTGTGTGCAAGGCGATCAGAAAAGGTATGCATGTGTACAATGGTGCAGTGTCTTGGCGTGTAGTTTTCTTAAATAAAGCTTTGTCTTGGGTGGCTTATCAAAGAACCAGCACACAGCACATTTTTCCTTGGTACATTTTGGTGAGTAGCTATCTGCTCCTGCATTTTAAGACCTGAATTCTCTTCCTCCTACAGAGAAACACAGGTACAAGACAGTCTTGATGCTGTCTGGACTTGGGACTCTACGGAAATTGAAAATCGAGACACAGCTATAAATAAAGCCTTAAATTACAGAATCTAAAACTGATAAAAAAAGTGTATTTTACATAAGACTATTAAAAAAGATAATACACATAAGTTTCCAACATAAATCTGATCACTTTATTACCTGCCATGGAATGAAATAACTTATTAGAGAGAAAAACAAAACATCAAGATACTCTGTCTAGGTTCAAATGCTTGTATCAGAAACAAAACAAAGCAATTCTGCTACACTGACTCACAGCAAATCACTCTTTCAGTACACTGTGGCTCTCCCAAACATCTTTTAAAGTAGAACTTAGCTAACGAGGTATCTTAGTACAAAACCAAAGCAGAGCTTCTATACCCAGGACTTAGAAAAGTAGATTGCTTTAGGCAAAAATGAAATATAAAATGAAACAAAACGAAGCAAAACTAGTCACCATGATTCTATCAGCAGAAGTTGAAACTGTAGGAAGGTAATTTTCTAATCTCATACCCACCCTAACATCAACACCTTTGTAAAGGTCAAAGCAGGAAAAAAAGCTCAAACAGGGGTGGAGAATGACAAGGAAATCAGTGTTTCACACATGAAGAAGCCAGAGGAAAAGTCAATTTCAAACCAGGGTAACAGCACCGCTTCCTTGGAAAGAAGAAATGAAAGCACAGCTCTTATTTATTCAATATGTTCTTTTGTATCTCTGGCACTGAACATGCTGGACACTGAGCAACAAGATATTTTTTAACACATTCATAATACAGCATTGCAAAGATAATGAACATTTTTTATACAAAAATTCTAACTAGTTCTGAAAATATGAATGACATTTCAACAACAGCTAACTTTGTTCTTTGTTTGGTAAGAATCTCATAGAGAGAAACAATGCTTTCTAAATTACATATTTTATATACACAAAGTTGAATGGAAGTAATATTTTGTAAGTTACAATATTTTACATATACAAAGTTGAGTGGTAATATTAGATGAGATCTTCTGCTACAGTGGTGTCAAAAATTTGATAGCAAATTTGCTGCTCCGTTCCACTGCCAACATTGTATGACTTAATGAAGCACTCCAACCATGGATATGCATCTACAATCAAAAGGAAAATGACATCATGCCATTAAAACTAGGCAAAGATTGTTAATTGTGACTACTGTACAGTTTTTCTCAGCAACAGAATGTGATTAAACTAGTATAGAAAACATTTGATAACACATGAACATCTCATTCCCAATTCAATTTTCTTGCCCTTTTTCATGCTCACTGAACCTCCAAGAGCTTTCCTGACCAATTGAGAAGACAAAACAGAACCTCAACTTCAAAGTGGCTTGAGGTCTTACGTGCCGGAAGTGGCCTCCCTGCAGGAGCCAGGCAGAGTCTGAGCATGTGCCAGCTACTAACAGCATCCTGCAAGCTTTGGCTAAATCACAGTAAGCACATTTTTAATTTCTACAAAATGTTTTGTGTTTCTTCAAGCTCAAATCCAAAAGGTATTTAATACAAAGCTCACTTTTGGTAAAAGTAAAGTGAGACAGATGCTCTCCTATGAGGCTGATGGAATTGTAAATAGGTAAAGTATTTTTGAAATATAATTTGGAAGCACATTGAAAGCGACCAGGCCCAGATTTTTATTCCCAGAAAGCTATTCACAATAAATGAAATAGCCAACACAAATTAAAACTGAAAACAATATACAAATTAAACTTTGTTATAAGTGAGTTATAAACTCCCATCACTTTGGAACTCCTATACAATGCAAAGATTGACCAGGAAAGAGAAAATACCAACTAAAAACTTTAACTTAAAGCTATATTAGCAATGGCTAAATCTGCAGCAGAGAAAAGTTGTTACTGATAAGTAGAGGTTGAATCAAATTTTCTGCAAACAATTTAGAGCTGCAAGTCTCAACTTCAACAATAATCACAACCACAGAGGAGAACTCAGCAGAAGCAGGTACAATGCAGACAACTGCATCTGAAGAAGACTTGGCTGAGCAATCGAGTGTTAGTTCAGAAACAACTAAAGCTCATGGAAATACATGAAATAAAAACGAACTCGGTACTGAATGTGCTCTGACCAAAACTCTTTGTCTACAGGGCATTTCAAAATATTCTAAAACTTCCTTCATTTATAGTTTGTCTCCGCTGCTGATCATTCGCAACTTAGTAACTCATCTGGATTCATGTGTCATTTACCAATTCAAGAAAAAGAAAGGGAGATGCTTTAACCATTACTGCCTACCAATTTTTATTCCTGAAGGACAAAACATATTCATGATCGCATCCACACTCCTCTGAAGGTCATCGTCGGTTAGAATGTCTGATGCTGGGATCTGGAAAAATTTGTCCTTCAAAATGATAAATAGAAGAAATATTAATCACTTGAAAAAGTTGTAATACAAAAGTATTTCAATGTTATTTACTAAAATAATCTATAGAATTTCACTATATTAAGACTGCAGGGTTTATAAGTGGAATATTGATCTAAACCCTAAAACCAGATTTACTACTTTATTCTTAAAACAGCTTTGAGATATTCACATGGGCAGTAAGATGTTGAACTCTTCTTTGCTTTAATGATTAAAAAATAGCACTGCTGTTTTTTTGGACATGGGAAAACTCAAGTGTCGAGGATAAAAGCAGAAAACATATGGCAAGCATAGTTTTTTGTTCCTTCCCTGTAGGTCCAGGAGGAGAAGGAACTCGGCTTTGTCCACTCGCTGTGGCATCATCCACACGCAGATGTCACAGAGCAGGTGCTCAGCAAACACTGTTTTAAATGAGGAAGTGGCTGATACTGGAGGTACTGATCTTCTAACAGTGTGATCTGGGCCAAGGGACTTGGAAGTACAGCCTCAGCATGGGCTAGAGAAGGCGTGAATCAGTCACAGGAAAGTCTCATCAGGGTCTGGGTCAGTTACCAGCTTTTGGGATTTTGTGTACAGTGCTGCGCACTACTGTGGAATTCACAGTGTACAGATCCATGGGGAGAAGCTAAACTCGTGAGTTACTAAAACAAAGGGTGGCACTGGGGACATCTGAGCTTATAACTAGTGTCAGATATGACGTCGGTTTTCCTAAGGATGTCGTCACATTTCTTCCTAAGGATTTCTGCATCAGTAATTGCATTTCCTGTAATTTCACCAGACAGCAAGACGAGGACTTGAGTGTGACTATGTACCTGCCTTTTAGTCCTGAAGGGGAATTTCTGTATGGCAGGGTGTAAAATCCTCTCCTAAAACTTTGATTCTTCAAGTTTTCATTTTTTTTAAGTATAAATTATAATCAGAAGCATAAAGAGACAAGGATTATATTTATGTGTCAGGATTTAATCATACATTTTAAATTGTTTTAGAAGCAAAAATATGCATGTATAAATGTGTTAACATTTTTAATTATAATTTTCCATTATAATAAATCTTTAGCTATAGCTGTACTAATACTTACATAATCCATGAGATAAGCCTCTAATACTCCTGTTCCATCATCAAGAGTAAATGTCATAAGAAACACATACTGCAGGGGTACAACACCCAGAACTAGTGAGGGAGAAAACAGAATCCCACATGAGTTGGTCAGTCTTCATTATCAAAGCACAGTGAAAACTGTTTTATTCTAGTGTCTGTACTAAAAGTAAGACAGAAACTAATATACATGAACCTTTCTTTTCCAGTATTAACTTGTTAAACTCATGTAGCAGATTCATTTTGGACCACCTCACTGTATTTACATAAGGGCAATGTCTCATGATACAAGCCATACATTTTTTTTTGGATTGAATATTATCAAATCTCTTTGATAAAAATTGGAAACTTCTGAGAAATCATAAAAGTGATTACTAAAATGCAATTCTCTGTATGTTAATTACATTAAGCATAAAATGAAATTTCTAGAATGTTTTAAAAAGCAACATATAGTTAAATACTATTAAAGGTTCCACATTCCACTGTAAAGTTATCCCTTATTATTTTCTAACAGGTATCATTTGATTAAATGGACTAAAATGTCAGAATCTGGAATTTGATGTTGGTGAGATGAGAAGATCTATTCATGATCACTGTAATAGGTTTCATGCAAAAAAAGTTAAACTAATTCAGTGACACATATCAAAAAATACTGTAATACAAATCAGTGAGATGACAGAGACGGTTTTGTGACAGGAAATAACAATAACCTTCTGCCACAGAAGAAGGAATCCATAAAGTTTTATTGACAAGAGCACTTAGAGTCTGTATAGGCTTTAGGCTTGAACACTGCTTACACCTGAAATTGATGAGAGAAAAAAAATCAGTATTTACACACAATCTAATTCACTCAATGCTAATATTCTATTGTTCATTTTTGTATAGTTTTAGAAAGTAAATTATCAAACAAAAACAGCATTTTCTGTATTGCAATACCTGCTTCAAAAGAAAATTGTTATTATCCTTCTACACAAAAGCAGTAAGTGATACTATGTGCTTCAAATAAACAACTCTAAACTGAGAACCTTAGGTTTAAATCATTAATTGATCTGGCTATTAAATTCCTTATTTGCAAGACTACAAAACTGGAAACACATTGCAAGAGTCACAAACAATTCTAATAGCCAAAGTTTTAAAAACATGACTAATAAGAAAATATATTTCAAATAAACAATGAAAACAAAGAAGATTTCAGGCAAATTAATGTCTTTAGTAAGCATATATTCACAAATTCATTATATATATGATGACTGAGACTACAGTTATCTTTTAAGATGGGTTGAAAACTAATTACTGAAACTTCATAATGCTTAGTATAATTTGCTTTGCCTGTATATCAGTATATTTTTCCAGGAGTAATTTAATTTTATTAGACATCATTAAATGTTTCTGAGACATAGTAAGCTAATATTTTTAGGAAAACTACTTAGATAAAAATTAAAATTCGAAAGACTTAGAATATTGGGAAAATTCAAAAGATTAGAATTTTGGGAAAACAGGGGTGGCTATTTAAAATTATCATCTAATTATAAATACTTCCTCACATCCTCCAAAAATATGAATGAAAAATCATTGCCTTAACAGAGATATATTAATATCAGAAATTGGTAAGTTGATAAAGATACTTAGACATTAATGTTAGCAAATCAAAATTAGAGAATGAATTATTCCCAAACCATTAGGAAGTGAATAAAACTAAAACTGATAACATTAAAATAATGAAATCAATCCAATGGAAAGAAAAATGATTTTGAGGGTAAAACAATAAAAATGTTAAAAGCATACATTTAAACTCATCTTATTAGGCTCCAAGAGAAGATGCTAATCCCAGAATCACACAGGAGGCCTTGGTTGAGCACAGTATAAAATAAAGCAAAAGAACATCTAAAGTATGCATGTGGAAAAACTTAAATATACTTCATTCATGGGTCAAAGAAAAAGTCATAGAACTTGTGAAACATTCTGAAGTCAGTGAGAAAGAACACTCGACATCAAGATTTTGAATAATGGCGTGATTACATTCTTAGAAAGAAAATTAGAGTTAAACATTAAACTGTATTAAAAATTTTGTAAGTTAGATAAGCATTTGATTTAAGCCAAAGAAATAAAGGCCAGGAGAAAGTAAAGACAAAGAGGAGCAACGACAAAGCCTGAATATGACCATGTCAAAGCAAGGCGAAGAAAACAACACCAAGAAGAAAGCAACATCCATGCCATGAAGAACAATGTTCAACAGAGCAGCGGATTTAATATATGGAGATTTGAGAGGCATCGGAAACATTACTAGCAATTTTATGTCCATAAAATTAGAAATGAAATATTTTTCTAGACAAATTTCAGTCAAAAACTCATCATGCTTATAGAAACTAAACAATGTGAACTATTAGCACAAATTTAACTAGAAAATAAAAAGTTCAAACAAGAAAAGCTTTAAAAATCCTTATAGTTTAGAGAGTAGTTTGGCAAATGTAATTATACTAATCATCAAAAGCAGTAACACTGTAAAACAGGGAAACCACACTATTAGAAAGGCACAACATACACTAGAGGAATGGACACAGCTTACAAAAGAAATTCTGATATGGTTGCTTAAACAAGTCAAGTAGAAAACACAATTGCTCCATGGGTACTTCCTGAAGTTCATCAGCTAAACAAAATTAGTGCTGACAAGAACTTGGCAGACTGGAAATGTTATAGACTATTAACAGGATTGTGAACCATTAAAACCATTGGAAGAACAACTTAGTATTTTCCCATAGAGCAAAAACATTCATGCCTTATGATGTCTAATGGATCTAGTTAGAGACACAAACATTAGTGAACACTAAGCATTTTTTGGCAAGAATTCAGTGAGAAATTAATATTATGCCATGTCCCAGTATATCCAGATACATACAAATGAAACAAAAGTTTGGAAACAATTTTGATTGTATCATGTAAAATGCTCTCTAGTATCTATTCCTTCTATACCACCTTTAACAAAGAAAAAAATATGCTAGTCAGAGATGGGGAGATGGCTCAGTGGTCAAAGTGCTTACCCCAAAAGCAAAAGTTCAAATCTCTAGATGTGGGATAAAAATGCTGGGTTGTGTGGAAACTCACTAGTAATTCCAGCCCAAAGGAGGTGCTTAAAAATCTCCAGAGCAAGCTGGCTAGCCTGACCAGCCCTGTAAGAGAGGTCCTGGTTTAGTTGAAGCCCCAGCCTCACCACAGTAGGTGTACGAACCATCAAGAATGATTTCAGATATTGACCTCAGGATTCCTCATGCATGGTTGTACATGTGCACTCATGTTTGCATATACACATGCATCTACACAGATACAAACACACTTGCATTCACCTCTCACACACATACACAGAAAAGGAAATGTAAAAAAAAGTAAAAAAAGCTATGATGCACTGTACCGATTTATAAGAGGATACATGCAAGAAAATATACCTAGTACATATAAAAATGAAATGACATAATCATTAATTGGTGAATGAACTAATAAATTACATTATATACCAGATTCCAAAATATTTCATAGATAACTAAAGTAAACTAAATTCTACATGTACAATGTGGATTAACTTGAAAATTGCACTGAATTTGGACATACAAGCTGTAGAAATAAGAGAAATACAATATGCTGTGTTGCTTTAGAGTTCAGACACGTGACCTATAATAAGTAAAACCATCAAACACTGAGAAGAGCTGCAGAAGGGATTGGGGTTAAGGACATGCTTCCTCACTAATATTTAATTTCTTAAACACAAAAGTCTGAAAAAGTGTTCAAGATAGCATCTAGCATAAATTGTTTTTTCATTCAACAAGGACAATTGAATTCGTGTGACAGAAAGGTGGTGATTGGCAGGAGGAAGGTAACAAGCAACAAGGAGGCAGGTAGACAGGGGCAGCAACCAGTGAGGAAAGGAAAACAAGAGCAAAACAGATATGAAGATATCATTATGAAACCCACTGCCTGGCTGGTAACTGAAAACATTGGTTAATAACTGCTAGGTCTAACTAAATAATGGAAACAAAACAGTTGAGTTTCCATGTGGGTTCAAGTAGAAACTGGTAAAAAAGCAAGAGACTTAAAGCATTTTCTTCTCTAATTTCTAGCACGTAAAGAAGGCAGAGTGAGTGCTTCATCAGTGCACATCCCTCCTCCTGAGGGCTCTAGAGACCTAATGGACTCTCTTACCTTTCAAATTGCAGTGCCAGCAATCTGCAGCACACACTAGCTCAGCAATTCTAGAATCCAATTAATATACTAGCTAATATCTAAATCCTTATAAGAGAAAATAAAAATAGCCTCTCATTGACCAACGACTTTTGTGTGGTTAGTATAGACAACATATTAGAAAAACTTCGTGTAGATGCTCCTGAACTACACAGTGGGGTTACATCCTACCAAACTCATCTTAATGTAAACTCAAAAATGCATTCTAAACCTAACCTACTTAACATATAAATAGCAACACACTCGTTTACTTCACAATCTTGCAGTCAGATGAGAGCTCTTGCTTCTGATTACTGTCCAGCCTGTGAGCATATTGTACTATAGTTTTAATCTTTATAATTCAGGAGCTCCCTTTGGGCATAAACTGGTACTCCATAAGTATCAATTGAACATTGAGTACCATGATAAAATAATAAAACTGTCCCTTTATATTTCTGTCTTTGTATGTTATAAATTACTCTATAATGTTACATTTCTGCTTATAGTTTAGTAATTTTATTTCCTATACAACTTTTTTAAAGTGTACTCCTATTTTAAATCTTTTGAAACAATAAAATTTTGAAAAAAAATTGCACTTTTTTAAATTTCCCAAGTCCCAGAGTTGAGAACATACCCATAGTGACACACTTTCCCTTGTATCAAGAATGGGGCTGCAAGGTCGAGGACTTCCAGGTCTTCGTGGCCAGATTTCACAGGAATTACACTGTGAAACTTGCCTGAGAGCTTCGAGATTTCACTGATGCTTCCTCCTGTCAAACAATAAACCTGTCAGGAAGCACAGATAAAATGCAGAATCCACTGTGTAACACATACAATAAATAATATAAGAATGATAATAAAAAGGGTTATAAATTTAGATTTCTGATACATTTATTGAAGTATATCCTGATAATTAATCTTGGTTATCAATTTAACTACATCTAGGATTAACTAAAAGATCAGCAGTCAGAATACCTGAAGAGATTATCTGGATTAAGATACTATCAACACAATGATCAACTCTGAATCTGCATGGAACCTCCCAGTGGCAGACCAAATTAAAGGAGGAAGACAGACAATTCTCTGACCCTCTTGCCCTGTGCTAGCAAACTCAACTGCCCTCCTGACACCCTCAGAACCAGCTTATGTAACCCTCCGTGAGGCACATGACTTAAATTGCTTCTACCTTCTGGTGTCTGCCATGCCTTCTCCACGCAATGGACTGTTTCCCCCCTCTGGAACCGTTGACTTCTCCCTTACACTTGAGTCTATGTGATGACTCAGCAGCAGAAAGAGTAATTATGACAAATATTCATTTGCAAATTTAATGTTCATAAATGTAGGATTCTATATATTAAAAAAACTGTAAACCATGTTGAGGTTTCAGTAAAATTAAACTATGAGGTTTTTATGATATTTTCTTAAATTAAAGTCAATGGGAGGTGTTCCTGGTTGAGCACAGAACTTAAAGAAAGTGATGAAATCACATTTTATTATACATTTTGGGGGTACAACCACGTTTAGGGAGTAGTTTTCTCTGCTTTTTTATCTGCTAATATGCATTAAAATTACTACATTTTACCCATCAAAATGAGCAAGTATGACTACAGGTATCCAAAAATATGGCCAAGCTTTACTTTAACATTTCTGTGAGGATATTTTGAACCAGAATCATATTCAGGAAAGATTTAGTAAGACAACTGCCCTCCCAGAATGGGTAGGTCTCATCTACGCAGGGGAAAGCTGGCTATAGAGAAGCTACTTTCTCTGAGAAGGACAGTAGTTGTCTTTCAGTCATGGGCTGGCACGTTGTACAGAAACAGTACAGTACTGGCTGCTCTCCTAGATTAACTTCACATTGAAGATCTTGGAAACTATTAATTTCAATAATAATGAGATTTAATGTCTAAAATTAATCTCTTTACTTACGTATATATCCTACTGGCTCATTTTTTTGTGGAAAACTCTAAGGATACTCTAAGTTTTTAAAAGTTATTGTACATATTAGTAAGGCAGAAGAACAGGAAATCTCCCATGTTGTTATCAACATTATGTGCACTAGAATTACTACTATAAAGATGAAAAATTTATCTATGAATATACAGAAACCAATTAGTTTCCTGTGTATTTTAGCTTAAAGGAACTCTAGCCATGAAAATGATATTAATGTTTAAATACATACATGTTCATGTGCATATATATTTTCTAAGTAATTGTGTATTACTTTTATGAATAAAAGGGGAAGGCAAAAAATGTTATTTTAGTAAAACCTCAAAGAAAATAAGGAAACTTTAAATCTGGCATAATAAAAATTAGGGCATAACAGATTAAATGTTATGTAAGAATTGATAAAATGCAAAGGAAATAAAAACAGACACTAAGATTTCACTGCTATGAATGTGTGACATTTTCAGTTTCTCACAGAGTCTTTCTCTGATGTAGAGTCTACAGGCGACTTTCAGCCCATCTTTATGAAGCAACAGTGACATCCAGAGGCGAAGTCAGCGGCAGCTGTATAAAGCCATCTACTCTTCTGTGGTGGTTATTATTCAACTAATGATCAGCTGGGAACTGACACATGAGCAGGAATTCACCAAGAGGGAAGAAACTTAAAAATGAGCGTATAATATGACAATGTAGTTTAGATAAAGAAGGTGCAGGTATGTTTAAATCTAGTTAATAAACTTTTTGTGAGATTTAAATTAAGAGCAGTTTTACTTGTATGTATCAGTTGTACATAAGTATACATACGTTAAACAGTAATTAACTAGAAAAACAATATATAAAGCAATAGTTGGGAAAAGAAAAGTAAGTATCTTACCTTCTATTAAAATTAGACATTCATTTGAGAGAGGGAGAATACCATTGTTTTTCACAAAATGAATAACCACTTTTCTCCCCCCTTGATCTTTTGTAGTCCAAACCTTCGAATCATACAATGAAGTGTTTTGTAGTTTGGAATCTGGGATTTTAGTTGCAGCATCTTGAAAAATAATATCTAAACTGTCCTCAGATGGAACTTCTTGCCTAAAATCATTGATAGTAAAGTAAAAGAAAACAATTTAGGTGAATTTGAAAAACATTTCGATTTTATAAATTATACAATTAAAAAGTTCTTATGTGGAAACGGAATCAGCCACGTTTTATTAATTAAAGAGGCAATTCACATGTGGACTCGTCAGATTTCATTCGATAAGTGTGTGGCACTGTGTGGCTAAGTAAATCTGTGTCAGCATTACAGTAACGTAGCAACTACTGATGACTTTCATCTCTGGTTCTGTTACCAAGGTCGCTGCAATTATTTCCAGTAAGATTCTCTTGTCCCGTAGAAGCAAACCCTTACTTCACTCCACATAATCTCCCTTTCACTGAACTAGATTAAACTAATGTTAACTTCATTTACGTTAAAAAGTCTCATAGCTCTTAACAGAATGGACACGGCATGGATTAGACTCAAAAGTCTAAGTATTTGTCCTGATTCTGTCACCAACTAGCTGTGTGACTTTCAGGTGATCTCTTAAATTCTCTGAGATGTCTTTCTTATGTCTTTAGAAGATCATAAAGAACAGTTACATTTGAAAAAGCAAGAGTCTGCTGCATTTAATGAACTGAAATGTGGTTATACTTCATGAATCACATAAAATCTTTATATTTATTGTACATGTACATAAATACACACGTATATTCACATAAACAATATGGCCTGGAAAACTTTATTTTGGAAAATACTTACAATGAATGACATTTAGGACAATGAAGTTTAACAGACTGGTAAAGTCTCTTGGGCTTATATGATCTCAGCTTTGCTCGGATTCGATATTGTTGAGGGGCTTTTTGTTTCAAAATGGCGCATAATGGTGTCTTCTCTAAATACTGATGATCTGTAAGTACTGTAAAGCATTTTTACATTAAAACGGAACAAATAAGCTATGAGAATACTAAGTATGTTCAGCATTCACCCCTTTGAATCACATATATTAACGTCTAATTAACTGCTAATTTCAGGAAAGTCAAAGTTATCCTATTAGTAGATGACTACCCAAAGTCCACAAATAGAGTGCTAAAAATACAGTAGGTACATGACCCCCCCCAAAACCATAATGAATAAATGCTGAGTTACTGGAGAATAAATTCCTTGTGTATATAGTATAGATTTTTACGTGAGATCTATTTTTGACTAATTTATAAAAATAGTACAGCTATTTCACCAAAAATGTTACATGTGAAATACTGAAAAATCTTCACTGAAATGCTGATCTCTGCAACAACTGTGTTAGGCAACAGTTTAATTAGTAGCTGGAATTTGGTCAAAAGAACAAAACACTTTTCCTCAATATTATTTGTCACAAAGGCTTGTCTTATTTTGGATATTTCAAGTAGAGACATCATACGCTACAATAAAGAGTCAGAATTGAGTCATACTCTACGATAAAGAATAAGAATGATAGAGCAGAAAGGGATATTAAGGGTGATTTTATTAGCATGAGAAGAAATTTATTTTGAGGCGGAAGAGAAAGGTAGAGAGGAGGAAGAGGCTGTTGGAAGAGGTAATTAGCTTTAAGGCAGATAACTGTAGGAATAAATACCTAGGAAATAGGCAAAATGGATCTTCTCAGCTGGATGCAGAAAGAAGGCTTGGAATGGCTGGAGTACTTCATACTGGCTAATACAACATGGCCAGTGTCCCTCACTTTAATACAACAGCCTGCACTGCTTGAAAGAGTTCTACCATAGCACTTCACTGTTTAAAACAAAACAAAACAGAAACGACCTGATACACTAGGCTTATGAACTTCAAATGGCCAAGAAAATTTCGTGTGTACCTCATCTTAATCCAAGTAAATCCTGGTAAGAGTCCAAGGGCTCAGCTGAACCATCACTGTGGTGGCAACAGCCTACATGATTCAGTGCAGAATACAGCACATGTTCACTTCATGTTTTCAGAAAACCTTTTTAACTCTCCACTACTTTCACACTTAAATAAAATTTGTAAGAAGTGAATAAAGACCTGCTGTATACCCTTTAACACGATTTATCAACCATAAAATTTTAGGGACATTTACTCTAGTCTCTGAGTTAACATCTGCCTGTTTCTCATTATTCAATCTTGTGGCTGAATTATTCAAGAGCAGCTTCCAAAGATTATGTACTCTTTTCTACAAAGACTTAAATGTGCTTTCAAGAGAATAAGACATCTCACTGAGATATATCCATTTATCAGTATCAGACATTCAATACTGATTTAACACTATCATTAAATCAACAGACATTTCTTCAACTAGTTGTCCTTTTGCTTTTTTATTTTTAGGTTCAAGATCCAATCCTAAAAAATAAATGGTATCTATCTTTCATGTACTCAAACTTCTTTAATATGAAAGAGACCCTAAGTTATTTATCTTTACTTTGCTATTTCATAACTCTGATCTGAGGCAAATGGGCAAGCACAATTTCCGTGTGTCTGCTTTTTGATGCTGAGGTTCAGACTGCACACTTCTGGCGTGAAGATTCTGTATGTGCTGCTGTGCTTTTCTTACAGGGCATGGAAATGTGTGCTTCTGAGTAAGGTGGCATTCAGCACTTTCTGTACTTCAAATTTACTATCTCCCCTTGTAATTCATAAAGAATTAATTGCCAAAGTGTAAATATGCTATCTTTTATTGAGAATTTAGGACTTCAATAGTTTAGGATTCACTGATTCACAATTAAGTTACCATCACAGCTAATGGTGATGTTTTTCATGTTTCATTGTTTCTTTTATATTTATTAGTTGCCACTCTGCTTTTAAGGAAGAGTTTTTATTCAATTCCACTTTATTTCTATTCAATCCTATTATTATTTGATTTTTCATTTTATTAGCAACATAAGTTCATATATTCATGTTTACTCAGTAGGTTCTGATTCATTACCAATATTTTTACTTTGGATAATCACACTGTGATTGGATAGTAACAACAGAAGGTCTGGTATTTTCTGTTGGCTGAGAATTTTCTTGTTTTCTAGCAATATAAAACATTCCTCGTTGTCCTAACCCTGGAATGTGGAATAGCTCTGCATACCTGTGCCCTGGGTATGTTCATAACTCCTGGTATGAACTGGCTCCACACTGTAACTACTTCTATCTCTCCACCTAAAGCCATGAGTACATGTGCCTTTGCTTCCAATTAAACACAGATCTATGTTAAGCTTTATTCCACAGTTGTATCACCTTTTACTAAAATGAGAAATTTCTATTTTTAAAGCAATATGAATTACTTGTGCTTAAAAATTTTTTTTTTCTGAAAAAAATATTTTTCAATTTAGGTGAGCCAACTCAAGTGTATCTGTAAGAAACAAACTGTTACATACATAGTGCAAATTTATTCATGTCAAAGAATAAAATTTGTATCCATAAATAATAAACCTCAATGCAATGACACATCTTATGAACCATAGTGCAATTTAAATTAAAATATATATTCAGTCTAGAGATGTATCTATTATGGATTCTAATTCACACCATTATAGGATGAGACACAGGAATGAAAGCTACAAAACGAAGCGAATTTGCCCCTGGCCGAATATCTACTAATACTGCTGGGCAGGAAGGGGACTAAGTTTAAGGACTAACTTCAAAGTATTTGTTCCATGCACTGTCTAACAAATGCTAAAAGTACTTACTTGTAGCAGACAGCTGCTGACATCTTTCTATCTCATACAGTGACACTGATCCTGATCCAGAGCCTGTAAGAAGGAGGCAACCAAGAAAAAAAGTGTTAGCCAGTTGCACAGCTTCAGTTCGAGTCCAGTGAAATTTAATGTGGCACTGGGAACTACAAAACACTACTGTGAGGAACTGAAGAAAAAATCTAAATAAATTTAGAAAAATATATTATCTTCATGATTTGGAAGGTTCATTGCTCTTAAGATACCTATTTTTTCCTCAATTTATTGGTCAATTCAACAAAATAATAGCCAAAATAGCATAAGCCTAATTAAAAAAATTGACAAGCATGGCCTCTTTAATAGGTGAGGTACAGAATCTACAAAACATTGAATGAAATACTGAAAAGCAAGAACATCAGTGGATTCGTGCTACATGGAGACCATGCCTCAAAAGGGTAAAGTAGAAGAGCAACATAATCTTCTTTTCAACTTCATGAGCACATGTGTTCATGTATCCACTCATACATATGTCCGCACATACATAAGAGATGCATATAGCTGAAAATGGGGGAAAGAGGGAAGAAAGGAAATGAACTACTGGAAAATGCCAGAACAGAGAGAGTCTCAGAAACACTGAGATTCATGAGATAACACAAGGGATTCCATTTATCTGAAGTTCTGCGACAGCAAAAATTCTGAGGGACTGGTTTATTCCTTGAGTGAAAACTCAAGGAATGATGCATAGAATTTTGCCTTGAAAATAAACACAATCTTAAACAATTACCAAATACTAATTCTGCTCAACTGCAGTCCTCAGGAGTTTTACTTCTACCTATTACTTTGCAATGCACTATAAAGTAACATGGACTGAAAAATGAAAAGGGAATGGAGAGATCTATACACACGAACCAATCAGAGTACATGTCAATGGAAACACAGTGGTAGACATATGAATGTTCCGTGAACAACTCACTTTCTGTATGTCTAAAATTTATGAGTTTGAAAGTTCAACCTTGTGAAAGAGATAAAGGAGTTGACAGAATACTAAATATATGTACAGTAATAACACAAGGAGCAGAAGAAAAGCACATATTAGGAGTTAATAAAAACACAAAAATGATATCACAGCAACATTTTACAAAATGCTAATTTACAAAAATGAAGAATTTAATAATGAAAGGTATCAAAGGTATCTGTTTCTTAATTGCTTTAGCTTGTATTCTACTACATAAGGGGAGTATGGTTTTGTAAATTATTGGGCATCATACATAACACAATCATGCTTCAATATTACTAATAAGTGACAAAGAAACTCATGAAAAAGAACTGGATGGACATCTCAAACTGACAAGACACACCATAAAGGAATCTGACTTAGTCAATATCTAAAGTTCCAACATGAAATGTGAAGAATGCAGAAACCATAAAAGTCAAACAAGAATGTATATATATACAGTTTCTAATAAACTGACAGGGAAAGTTATAAAATTCAATGGAAAAATCAGAAGAAGAGTAAAAATAAGTAACTCAAGGAAAGAAAATGAAGGGTATTAAATATATGAATTTCAAATTTATAAGTAATTATGAAAATTAGGTTAAGATATTTATATCCCATCTGTGAAACTGTCAAAAATATACACACTACTAACTGCTAATAGTAGGAGAGGGTGAGGAAAGAACTTGCTATTTGGACATAAATTCCTAAGAAAGGTGATGCTGCTCTATCAAAGAATAAGCACATGTTTTCTTAAAAAAGTGATGTTTACATGTGCTCCCTCTTTGATATACAAGTATTACTATTAGAAGTTATTTCTTTTTAGAAAAGTAGAGTAATATGTGTGCTTCAAGTTTATTAAAGTACTACTGACAAGAGTAAATTACTGGTGACACCACACAGGCCTACTGAATGATGAATAACTGGGTAAGTGATGTTACATAGATATCAAGATCATTATGTAACTTTTAAGATAATGTAGTTGAGCCACATTAACTATAATAAGAAAGAAACTATTTTATTTCAGTTTTTGTAAAAATTTAAGAAACAGGTGTTATTTTTTGGTATAGGTAGGTACGTAGGTCTGCAGAAACAGTAAACTGCTGATCTTACCTTAGGGAGTAATGCTGTGAAGACACAGGGGCTCCAAGAGCAGTATTTAACTTGATGTTATGACACATGTGACTTTGTAACTTTAAGTAATAAAATAATCATTTTAAAGGGTAAAGAGAGATGAGAAAACTACAAATCACAGTAAGAGATATCAACTGAACTAAATAGGCCTCTTAATATTAATGCTTAATGCTAGGAAACAAGAGTATTTTAAGACAGAGAAAGAGGAAATAAATTAAAAAGTCCAAAAGCCTGAAATTGAACTTGCATTGCTTTGTCACCAGTTAATAGCTAAATAACTCCTGGAAAATTGTATGGCACTTGTCACTCAAAGCTTGTTTCCCTTCTGTACAGAAGAAAAAATAGTCCACCTATATGAGTACTACTGGATTTAGACAACAGTGCATGCAGGCATTATTAAGATGCCTTTGAAAAAACACAGCTTAGCTTTGCCTCTGATATCACTGGTGTCAAAATGAAAACACTCAAGGCCATAGTAGGATAAAGTTGGTGACATCTTTTATTCCTCTTAAAAATAAGCAAAATAGGTGCCTAGGAAATACTAATTTTTTTTTTTAATGAGCACAAAGCAGATGTATGTGAACATATGTGAACGACCCTAATTTAAAAATGTCATTACATATTTAAGAAAGAAACATGAATGCTTTTGCATAAAACAATTTTAAGGTGTTTCTTATATACATTGTAATATATGTGTGAATTAAAAGAGTCAGAAGGATGACAATATGAAAAAATAAGTGTAAGTAAATTTATGAGAACTTTACTGTCAATGTTAAGACTGTGCTTACTTGAAAAGGTTGGAAAGCTGTCCTCATTGTGTGCCTGAAAAACACCATCTGAATGCTGAGTGGCTGTCAAATCTGCAGCTTCTAAAGCTCTGAAATTGAAAGAATATAATTTCAAATTGCATAGCAAAATGAATACAGTAAGAAAGTTTAACTACCCATAAAATCTAGGAGTTCACTGGAATCGTTTATACAATTTAGTATATACTCTGTAGCTTTTATCGGATTTTCAGAGAGTTCCAAAGCCCCAATATTAAAAATTTAGGTCAGAAAGACACAAGTGCAACAATAAGTCCAAGAAATACCCTCTCCCCCACACACATGTTGGGCATTTAACAGGAAACATTTTGAATTAGAACAATATTACTCATTAAGGATTCAAGAAATGAAATACTGTGTTGCTACATACAGTGTACCTGAATAATAATTAGCAAGTAGAAACTCTTGAATTTTATAGACCAATGAAATGAGTTAAAACAGCTGAGAGTGAACAGTATAGTTTCTCTTTAAAGATACAGAGAGACTCACATAGCTGCACAAAGAGATCAGCTAAAATGGTCCTTTACAGTACTCTCTCTGTACATACACCCCAAGAAGAACTGAGCCTTGGCGGAGGGGTAAATCTGAGTGATATGATATGACTGTGACTGTGGGGCACAAGGGGAATTGCCAGTTTAATCTCCAGTGTTTCCAGTGAGGGAAAGGGAACAGAAATGAATTCACAGCAGGATTTAAGATACTAATTTCTAAAATTTTTGAAATGTTCTTTTGTGATACATTTAATTAGAAGCATTTTAGAAAGACACTGTCATGGTTTGAAACATGTACTGTCCCCCACAGGTTCATGTGTTTTAATCCTTAGTTGTTTGGGAAGGTCATGGCACCTTTAGGACAGTAACCTTGGGGGAGAAAGGCAATCTCAGGGGGTGGGCCTTGGGTCGATTAGCCCCACCCTACTTCCAGGAGAGGTCTGGCAGAGGGCAGTCTTGAGTAAGCACTAGTTTTAGAATTCTTGATTCACATCTTCTCTTTCTAAACTGGTTAAAATCTATTTACCACTGTTTGTTGCCAGACTTAGTACAGCAAACCGTAAAAGAACATGGTTAAAGAAAAGCAGATTTTAACTGCTGGAGAAAAACTGTAGGCTCTACGACTAACTCGCTTCTAAAACTTGCAATCACTTGGCTAATCTATCAACAAAACATGGAGATAGGGCTGCAAATGCAGCTCAGTGTGGCAAGCAAGACCCTGGGGAAAATGCTGTCTTGGAAATGAACTTGTTGACCTCCTCATTAGTATCTTCTAGGCAGCAGACAGAATGCTCACTTCTTCAGCAGGTCCACATCAGAGTTACTTTCTGGCAAGACCCGGATTCCCCGGCCATAACTGGTGCCGCCATGGAGGTGAAACTCCAGCCTTAACGTCGACGCCTGGGATTCTGAATTCACTGACTGAAGTTTGGAATGGAGGCTGTAGATTCTAAGAAAGCTTCCAACCTGCAAGGAGGTTATAAATTATTTAGAAAAGTGGGAAAAACTCAAACCATTTCTGATATGAAATTTTCACTACCAAAAGGAGAACGTGACCACCATCAACAGCTACTGTCCATCCAAAGACCCTGTGCCCTACCTCTATGGGTGAGCACCAGCTGTGTGGATTTCACAGCAAACTCAGAATGTTCGAGCATCAACTTGTGTATCCACACCCTTGTGGGGACCCACAGTTCCATTCCAGACACACTCAAATATGCAGAAAATGCTCCCTTGACATCAATAAAATATAATGAAGGAAACCACAACCTTAGTGAAATTCTATTTGATAATATTATTGAAAGAACTGTTTTCAATACATTAAATATGGTTGCTAAAATTCTTTGAGAAACTAGAAAAAATTATAAATGCAACTATATCCGAATAATTAAATCATCCTATGCAACTCAAAGGCTCATTTTTTAAATAATTTATGGCAAACATCCTGCCTTATTTATTCTTCTGAGTGTCAGGATTACAGGTATGTGTCTGCTTTTCCACATCCTACAAGTTTTAAGGAAAAAAAAACTATAATAAAGCATTTTAACTTGTATCACAATCATGTGAAGCATTTTCTGGGAACTGAAACACAGGATTAAGTCAGAGTTTTAACTTAATATGCTATAATTCGGGAACATTGTTACACTTAGTCTAAAACTATCTTTTAAGATTTTTTTCATCAATGAAAATGCTAAATGACAAAATGCAGAATGCTATTCAAAGACACTGACATTAGTGCCAGATGCAGTGGTAAATAGGCAGGTCCTAACTACGAGGGACAATTGCTTGAGCTCACAGGTTTAAACTTAGACTGGGCAGTTCCATTTCAACAACACAAAATGAAGAAACTGACACCTATCCAAGAAGATACATAGGGGAAATCACATTTATTTTTATGAACATTTACAAATAAAAGGGACTATAAACTAGGCAATTTAATCCACCTGCATAAAAACAATACTTCTGACTGCTGGATGCCTGAAAGCCACTTTTCTCTTTTCTTACAAAGTGGTGACATCATATACACTGGAAGAACTACATAAAGGGGAATGCATGCCCGCGTGCGCGCGCGCACACACACACACACACACACACACACACACACACACACATACAAGCTCACTAGAGAGAGTCAGAAAGTTAGATGAATAGCAGATCAAGCTTTCATTCTGTTTTATGTGGACTCCTTCATTTCCCCTGGTTGTTCTTTATTTCAACTGGAGTAGACAGTGGAGCAACATTAGGAGGAAAACATCCACACCTCCAACACTCTCCTTCATTTCCAATGATCTTTCTTCACAGTCTAATAATGGGTGTTCTGCAAGAGGACAGGAGGAAGTATCTAGTCTTTTCTCCTCCATCTTCCTTTACTTATCCTAATATCACACTAGAGATGAGCATACAGAGTCAGAAAAACCTAAATAACTAATTTCCCCCCCTGTAGGCTCCAAAATGAGAAATTGGAAAATGAAAGATAAATTTTCCATTTTTCTGTCATTTTTCAATGCTTATCCATGTTTGATTATATGCTAGCACAACAGATAGCTATAATATACAAAGGACTTGAAAGAAAGTTGAAGCACAGGGAAGATCTCACAGTCACAGATGAAAGCCTAGTTAAATCTATGGAACACCAGTTCAAGTCACTGTCAATGTTTCTTATGAAATGTGAAATGTTACTTCAAAAATATACACATGACAGAGAATGGCTGAGACAATTTTGAAGACCAGGAAGTAAGCGCGCAGCAAATGTATCACATATATAAGAAAAATTCCAATAAACAAAACTGCACGCTGAGTAAAAAGAGTAGGGGCCATTATGATGGCCCAGTTTGCAGTTTTTACCTTAAAAGTATCTGAAACACAAGTGTCATACATGAGCTTAAATGGTGAACAACATATGGGTGTTGATCATGCTTGTCCTTCAGGATTATGCTACAAAGTTACAGTTAAAAGCCAGCATAGAACTTATTTATCTGAACAGACTACAGTGGAAAGGTAGCAAATTGCTATTATCCCAAATTCCTTCTGGAGGCAGCATTGTTATTTTTTTAAGTTGGCTAAATATTATCATAAAACACACCTCATGCTTTACAATAATAAAAAAGTTACTTAGTTTTGTCATTAATGGAGTAAGATTCCAAAGCTAAAAGTTGAAGAACTATAATAAAAATATAATATAAAAACTATTACAAGAATCTATTGCAAATTAAAAACCTAAAAAATGTGACTTGTCATTATCATGAGAGTCACTATTTTTCTAGAAAAGAATGTTCTCTATAAAACAGCAAAAATCTAAGTATAATATTTTTATTTTCCTAAGTAGTCACACTACAGATACGGCCAAACCACAATTTTTTACAAATTATTTTATAAATAGTATCAGAATGGACACTTACGAAGTCTGATTTATCTTCTAGACAAAAGATTTAAAATGTCATTTTATGTCGGATAGTTTCTAAAAGATATCTGCAAAACAGCTTACGCTTTTTAAAAATAAAGATTTATAAAAGCATTAAAAAAACTAAAGGCAATTTTGGATTAAATGTATTAATTATAGAAGTTAATAGTAAGCTTGATAATTGCATTATCACCTTATTAAAATATATTTGCACAGCTCCTATATAACTTGCAAATTTGCAACGTACACTGCAACATAAAAATACAAATATCAAGAGCAATCTTAAAGATATGATAAAAGTTTATTTGCGTCTATATCATTTGATGATTTCCTATGAATGTGAATGTTATAGAGGTTGTCAGAAAAATAAATGTAGTTCAGGGTAATGTGAATTACATTGCACACAGAGAAAATTCTTTTCATCTGTATACTACACTGAAGAAAACTAACATTACAGTGTCTTCAGGAAATTGACATGCTATGTGTTTTCATAATTGTGCATGCTCACTTTGCCCTCTAGTGGACAAGGCAAAGGATACAAAATTATTAAAAACCTGAAACCATTCAGAGTTTAGTAACTCTCACATTAAATAGCAATACTAGCTTGTCCTTACTACAGGGAAAGGTTTTCTTATTTGGGATTTAGACAAGAGAAGTGGACAAGTGGGGAAACATGTAGGAAAGCCGCAGGGCAAGGGAAGAAAAGTGAAAGGATCTAGGGAGATAATGAATTAAGGCAACTCTAAAAAGTAAAGGCCTTCCCTCCCTTTTCTTTCACAAAAGAATCTGAGTTACCAAGTAACTTCAAACCTGTATTGATAATGATTTCAGTATATGAAGCAAAACAGTAAGTACTGCCAGCATCTTTCAGAGGAAAGATTCAAAGTCAGTCTGTGACAGTCCAGATTTGGATGGAGGTGCATGTTTGCACACTCACTTTAATAAAGGAAAAGACAGTGTAAGTCACTATATCCCTAGTCCCAGGCTTCACTCAACTTACTGACTTGAGCTTGGTGAGCTGCCATGTAGAAGACAGAAAATGAGCAAATGCAGTCCTTCCTCTGCAGGGACAAGTCTTCTAAAAAGGGAAACAACACTGAAAGGCAGATTGCAGTTTTACCATTCTGCTCTTCTATGAAGACATTGCAGGAAAGAAAATTTCCATCCAGTGTCTATTAGAATCGGAAGCATACACTGTAGTGTTTTCCACACCATGCTTGAGAGAGGCACTGTTACCATTTCATTCATAAGAGAAAATGAAGCATTCAGATCAATAGGTGTAGATGGACCAGGTATTTAAATCTACAGTGTATGCTTCCGATTCTAATAGACACTGGATTCTAATAGATACCATTACTTGCCACAGATATCTTTAAATAAGAGACAGATGATGTAGAAAAATGATTTTCTACAATTTGCAATGCTAATCAGTCGAACTATCATCGAAGTAGTATTTTTACCTAAAGAACTGTACGCAATTCCTCCAAAATAATAAATTCTAAGAGTACACATAAACATACACAACCAAATTACAAAGTACATTGGAGATGACACAACAAGCATTTAAATGAGTGAGTACAAAGTTAATAGAACAATAAAGAAAATTGAAAAATAAGTTGGAAAGTTGGAACTGGGATGGGAGCCTTTACTACCTACTTGGCCCAGAAACACTGTAAACTGCCCACAAAGTTACTGTAACTTGCCTGGAGCCAAGTGCAGTCTCTACACTCATAGCTCTCTGGACACACTTGATCTATAAGGATTTTTTTACAGGATCCTGAACTGCCACACGACAGCCAAGCAGAAACTTCCTCCTGCCTGTCTGTAATCTAGAAGGTTCATGAAGCTTCAGTAACAACAACAACAACTAAAATCAGCAGAAACCCAGAGAAGCTGCGGATGAATTTGCATCTGAGTTGCTTAGGAGCTTCTACTTAGGACCTACAAATAATTCAATATCTCTTTCTGGCAACTACTTACAGAAATTCTAAAGCAGAACATATTATCTGAACACATTTTCTGTATTAAATGTTATTATGAAATGTTGTTTCCTACCATGGCATGCAAACTTCATTGAAGGAAAATTTATTTTCCCAAACAACATATATACATATATATTAATGATTGAAATTCACAGTATGTCAAGCTGGACCAAAAGATTTTTAAAAAAATCTCTGCTACTGTAACTAACCATCAGCAGTATTCTAGGTGTTACCTAAATGGTTCAAGTGTCAATTGTTGCAAATTGTTTGCATTCTAATTTTAAATCAGTAATGTATGAAAAACCATTTCTGGAAGGTTTTTTCTCATTGTTTGTTCATTTATCTTTGAAAACAGTTTTAAACATAGAGAAAGTTCTGTTTTAATAAAAGTAGTTTTCCTCCACTAGATTGATTCTAGTAAAATTGCTATTATCTCGTTCATTTTAGTATTTCCCATAAGTCAGAGCATTCTACATAACTATAGTATTTACAATTAAAAAGTTTACACTAATACATCCTACCCTTTAACCCTCACACTTTATTCAAGCTACTTTTGTTATTTTTTGAAGGGGTCTTTACAGAAATAAGATTCTATCCAAAACCACGAAGTACACTTCTATGTCTAGTTTGTGTCTCCAGTCTGGAAGATTCCTTAGTATTTCTTCAACCTTGAATCTTTCAGGGTAGAATGTACTCTGTTAAAATTTTCGGATGTTGGTGCTGGAGAGACGGCTCAGGGGTTGTGACTCTGTCTCACAAGCAGAAGGTTCTGAGTTCGGATCCCAGGTCCCACGATAAAAAAAACAAAATAAAAAAAAATTTTTTTCGGATGTATCATGATGAAGCCTGAGACTATTCCTTTTTTTTGCAAATATAACAGAGATGTCTGGCAGATATTTCAATGTGGTTATCATTTGAATTTTCCCTAAGTGAAGTTCACATTCATTTCTGGTTGTGTTATCTCTTGGGTTTCTCCACTAATGACTTTTGTTTTTGAAATTGCCTAATGTCCTGGACATAGATGAGACTATGTTCCTCATTAAATTTTCACTGTTTGGTATACTCTTTTTATTTCTAAGCAATATTTCCTTTTTTAAAAAAAAAAGCAGTTCATTTTTTAAATATTTATTTATTGTGTGTGTGTGTGTATATCAGAGGGCACTGTGTGTCCCCGTGGACAACCAAGGGTGACTTCCGGAATCATCCTGAATTGCTTTATCTCCTTGCTTCGCCCACTAAAGTTGGAAGTGCAGGCTGAGGCTGTTTTTTGCCTGGGGTTTTTACATGAGACCTGGTGTCTGAGCTCAGGATCTCTGATAGCAAGACAGTGTCTCAATCCCTGAGCCATCTCTCCAACCCCTAAGCAGTGTTTCTTAAATGATAAAATATTTAGTATTTCACATTGATAATATATCGATTAAAAACATCCAAGAAAAAACATTTTAATAAAAAAGAACTCACGATATCTTTTAATAATTTTCAGAATGCATTTTATAACTTAAAACTACATAAAAATAAGTGGGAAGTTAACTTTTAAATACCACATATCATTGTCCACATACTTATGTAAACAAAAATCTCAAAAATAAAAATATAAAGTAACAAGTATTTCTGTAATTCTACATCACCTGCAGGGAATTTGCGACTTGAACGTGGTTGTCATAGACTACAATGTCTACTACCAGGTCCTGTAGCCGATGCATGAAATTCAAATCTCCTTCAAGAACAAGGTCTTGTATTAAGACTCTCCAGGAGGGGAATGGTGTCCTGGAGCCGTCCCATACCTGTCATCAGAGGGAAAGGTTTATCTTTAGGAAAGACATTAATACAGAAGTTCTACTTTGCAGTAATGATAGTTAGAATGAACAAAAGGATTTGAACATATTTAACATTTTCAATGACACATATTACTCTGTGATTATGAAATGACTAAACTTGATCTACAGGTGATGTGAAGAACATGGAAGGATCTATATGTCAAATCAAATATTAGCTACTGTTAGCTTTATTTTTCTTTCTTCTGTTCCTATAAATGATCTCTTTTTCTTTTTTAAGAAAATGGCTTTATAAGCTCCTTTTCTCTTTTTAATGTCTTCATATTACTTTAGGAAGTGTACACACACAAATTTGAGTAATTTTTACTAGTGATATTACTAAGTTAATAACTAAAATATCTTATCTCTAGATTTCCTTTTTTCCAGCACAAAGGCAGAAAATAACATCTGATGGTTTTTTATGAAAATTCTCATTTATAAGGACATAATCCTTTTATCATTCTTAGCTTAGAAAATCCTTTCTAATAACTTTTAAAATAACTGAACTTTGTAAGTCTTTTATTTACCAATTTTATCTTTTTCTATTCAGAAGTTATGAACTGTGTGCAATGATTCTTCAATGCCCATGGTTTACCATTAAGAGGTATTTTAACATATGGCTAGGTGTTGTCTGATAGGGCCAAACATCTATGTATTGTATTTTGGCAAGTACAATCAAAATTTAAAATGTGCACATACTTTGAATTATTATTTTACAACTTAACCTTCCAGGTCTTCAAAGATTGTAAGTCAAGTACTTAAACATTAATCTACACAATGGAAATTATAATAAACCTTACCATATACACATATGATAAAATATAATATAGTTTAATAATGTCCTCTCAATGTCGGTATCTACAAGGAATGTGCTAACAGGAGCTCATGAGAAATTAGGGTCTGTTAAAATGCAAATGAGTAACATACGGTCAAACTGGAATAAGACAGGCCCCAAATTCAATATGGCTATGTTCTCGTAAGAAAAGTATGAGAAAGGTTAGAGGAACACAGCTGTCAGGAAACAATGTCAAGGAGCCAACATCCATGAGAAACTAGGAAAAAGGAAAGACAGCTTCTTCTCTATGGCCTCTGAAGGCAGTGACATGACACTGGTAACATTATGATTTCACACATCTGGCCTGTGAGAGTATTTTGCTGCTTTAGAACATGATCTCATAGGGCTTGGACATACCTATGAAATCAAAACTGGCAGCTTTAGGTAAAAATGTGAAATAAATTATACAACAAAATGAAAAAAGGAATCCAGATTAGTACACAGTGTCCTGAGCACCCACATGAGACCAGACACTGGTACTTGAACCCAAAATGCTCAAGCTCTTTACAGCAGTGGCACAATCTCCCGCATACTTTAAACTCTTTTCTAGCTTACGTGCAATACCTAATAAAACAGAAGTGCTACATTGGTAGTTATTATGCTGCATTATTTTGGGAATAATGATAAGAAAGAAAATAGATGCTCAACACAAATGCAAATTTTTTTATAAAAATATTGCCCATCTGCTCTTGATTGACTCAGTGGATAGAAAACCTATGAATGTACAATCTGCAGACATAGAAGACCAACTTTACTATGCTGCCATGTTATCTAAAATACATGAGAAAAGTATGTATCTCCACATGTAGTAAAGTGTTTGGAAAATATGTAAGAAACTAGTTTCAATAGTTATTCATTTCTTTATGGGAGAGACTGAGAAGGCAGGAGTAAGGGAAATACTTGTCATTAAATTTTTGGGAAAAGTTGGAAAATTACCTTTTCAAACATGAACCATCTCATTAAAATACTTCTTTCCAGCCTTCTCTAGCTAGTTGTTTCAATCTTTGGATGTGAGCAATGTTTAAATCAGGTACATATGATCATACTAATTTTCTCTGGAAGGAAGTATGGAGAAATACAAGAGTGGAAATGCACATATAAGGCTCATGAAGAAGAGAAGGTCAAATTTCAACAGTGTGTATAGAGGGCAGCAGAACGCTGAAAGCTCTGCCTGAGGAGATAGGTGGCACTCATGCATGATTCCAAAAATGGAAGAAAGTACCTTCAGAAGAAATGATGCTCCATCCACTTTTGCTTTGCCCAGGAGCTGACAAGTCAGGTCAAAGTACTGCATCGGCTGAACATCACACAGTGGCACCAATGTTGACGAAGGTGAGATGTGTGTTGATGCCCAAACCCGTAAGGCATCTACCATTCTATGGTCCTCAGCAGTGAAGTTAAAACACCTGCTTGAAGTACGAGGCACAACAGGAGCCCCCAATGTTCCTTCAAATGTCAAGGAGGCAAATCCAGCACTGTTGATACCCTGAGGCTCATTTTTATATACCTGGATCTAAAAAAGTAGAATGAGGTAGAACAGAAACAAAATAACTTGCTGATGCAAAACCTAGAAATCAAAGAAAAGCAAAGCAATGAATTCTTCTGGTGTACGTGTCAGAATAAGTCTTTAATATTTTCCATTTAAATACCTTAGGGAATAATAAAAGTAACTGTTATTCTATCAAGATACATAGTATCACATAAATGTGTAAACATGTAAGAGATTTTCTACCTTTTAAAAAGCTAGGTAACAGTCTAAGTTGCCTGCCTTCACTTTGTCAGGGTGATGAGAAAGCAGCAGTGCTCTGTGGCAACAACAGACTCACTCATCCCTGACTAGCTGGATTCCAGCTTGTCCACTGTTAGCCTTTTACTGTGTTGCCTGTTCAACCTCAATCTGTATCACAGAGCAATTCCTCTGATCCTTCTAGAAACCTCTGCTGCTTATGCACAGCACAGCTTTCAGCAAAGTTTTTCTGGGTAACGACCCATCCCCGAGTCTAGCAGACCCTTGGATTATGCTCTTCTGTACAGTTTTTCCTAACTGCTACCTTATCTTGATGATTCAAATTATTTTACCTACACTGAACTTTGATTTTCAGCCCCTCACTGTACTGGAACTATATACTTAAGGAGAGAGAAACCAGCTTGGGCAATACAGCAAAACCTGTCTCAAAAAATTACGCCAATTAAAAACAAGTCGTGAGAGTGTTCATGCCTACCCTTCACAAATTCACATGGAAAACGCTATAGCATCAAATACATCTGGAAAGGGGATGACGACATGGAATCAGCTTCTAACACATTGCTGGAAGGACAGCAGTCTATTTATTTATATGGAGACCTGTTTCACTATAAATTATTTGAAGTCTGATAAAATTTATATCTTTTATGTCCTGAAATGCTTGATGTCATGTCTAACAAGGCAGCCGTAAGATTAGTACTGAGTAGCTTTAGTGAATACAGCATTCTTGTCTAACAAACTTCAGTTATTGAAATCACAAGTTATACCTTAAGTCTGTGAAAGCGGACAATATCTCCAATTTTATAAATTATTGGAAGAGCTTCATAGTTTCCATGAAAGAGCAAACACGTTAACTTTACATTTGTCTGGTCCACAATTGTTACCACCGAACAATAATCTGGAAAAAAAGAAAATATTTACCTAGAGTTTTAGTACTTCAGAGTATGTGATAAAGCAAAAGAATATATTTGTTAAAGAATAACAAATTTTAATCTATTTTAATTAAGTCTTCTTTTTTTTTTAATTTTTTTTAAATTATTATTTATTCAATTGTGCATGTGTGTGTATGTATGTGCGTGCGCATGTTTGTATGTATGTGTGTAGAACCACGGACGAATCGGGAACCACCATGGACACCTCCACCTCCTTCTGCCCCGGGATTCACAGGCTCCGCCCTACCAGGACCAGAAGCGCAGGCCGCCCCCGCTTCCGCCCGGCGTCTATACGTGGGATCTGGGATTCGAACTCAGGACCTTCTGCCTGCAAGGCAGAGGCTTAACCCCTGAGCCACTTCTCCAGCCCCTAATTAAGTCTTCTTAAGCACAAACCATCTTTTGGCTCTCTATACATGACCAAGTTAATCTGTAGAATTGCTTCACAAAAATTAATTTTAGAAGGTTTGGTTAAACAAAGGACAGGGGAGATGGCTCAGGGATTAAACTAGGGTTTACCTAGCAAGCAGAAGGACCTGAGTTCAAATTCCCAAGGCATATGTAAAAAAAAGACTGGGTGGAAATGGCGGCAGTCTTCAATTCTGGATCTGGAGGGTGAAGCCTGGCAAACCCCAGAGCAAAGTGAAAGGAGGCAGAACAAATCAGAATGATTATTGATGTCATTATTGATAATGTCAACCTTGGTCTCCACAGGCACACACTCAAGTGCCCTTGGTGTACACACACGCACACACACACACACAGAAACAAACACACACACACATGCACACACACACACATGCACACACACACATGCACACACACACATGCACACACACACAGAAACACAAACACACACACACACCAAAGGTCTGGCAAAACAAAAACAAATATTCTACTTAATTTTTCTGGAAAGATAACATTTTGTTACTTTAAAGTTTAGACCATATATATAAAGTGGGTAAACATATTAAAGGAAAGGAAATATAACTCAAAATAAGCATAATTATTTAAATTGAGAAGAAGAGCTGAAGGAAAAACAATTGTAGAATGGATTTCAAACATGAGCAAGGTTCTAGATTCACAGCATCAGAGAGAGAGAGAGAGAGCGAGAGAGAGAGAGAAACCAGTGTGATAAATGTTCACATGTACACTGTGCAAAAGCATGACCTAAATGTTTGTAAAACCCATATTTTGCTGTAAACATATAATACAAATGAGTAACTCATTTAAAATTACGCAGTAATAAACACGCAAAACAGATTATGGTGACTACTGCATGATACCTACATAAGCTTACTAACATATTTTGGGCTGGAGAGAAAGCTCAGGGGTTAAGACCTGGCCTCACAAGCAGAAGGTCCTGACTTCGGATCCCAGGTCCCAAATAAAAACACCAGGCAGAAATGGCAGTAGCCTGCACTTCTGGCCTTAGTGGGCAGAGCCTGAGCAATTCCAGAACAAAGTAAACAGGAGATAGAAGCAATCCAGGATGATTCCAGAAGTCACACTCTTGGTCCTCCATAGGAAACACAGTCCCCTCTCACACACACATAGACACACACACACACCACACACACATATACATACATACACATACATATACACACACACACACACACACACACACACACACACACACACACACAATGTTATTTTAAAGGGGACATTTCAATTTGGCAAAAAATTAATGATTTTTTTTGAAATAGTCACTTTAAAAGTCAATAAAAAGGGGGTCAGTAAGGTGACTCAGTGGTTAAAGCTTCTGCCTCACAAGCAAAAAGACCTGAGGTAGGAATCCCCATATCCCATGTTTAAAAAAAAAAATGTCCAGTGGATAAGATCCTCTGTATTTCCAGCCCTGGAGAGTAAAACCTGAAAAACCCTAGAGCAAAGTGAATATACTGACTTTTTTCCCCCAAGATACTGGTAACAATAGAGGTATAGGAAAAACAAACAAATAAATAACAAGGACAACAACAACAACAACAAAAAAAAAAACAGGGAAAGGAAAGGGGAAGAAGATATCAACATGCTTCAAGACGACATAAATAAAATAAAGGACCAGAATAACCAAGAAGCTCTCAATCCTCCAAAAGGGCAAGGAGCAGGAGATATAAAAACGAAAGAGGTATCTAAATACATGCAGGTACATGTAAAGTTGGAAATACTGGGCTGGAGAGAAGACTCAGGGGTTAGGACTCTGCCTTGCAAGCAGAAGAACCTGAGTTTGGATCTTGGATCCTACTTAAAAACATCAGGTAGAAATGTCAGTGGCCTGTATTTCTGGCTCTGGCAGATGGAACCTGGAAAATTCCAAAGCAAAGCATAAAAAGGAGTAGTAGCAATCCAGGATGATGTCTGAAGTCATCATTGGTCCTCTACAGGGACACACAGTGTCTCTGACTCAGACATACACATAGACACACAGACACACAGACACAAATAAATAAATAAAATTGGAAGTGTTTTACTGTTGGTTAAAGACAAAATACTGTTCTTTTGTCCCCCAAATTTGAGTAGGATAAATTTTGAAAGTAGTTTGTTGGTCCAAGTACAAGAAAAACTAAAAGCCACAAAAACAATCTCATATATGCTTTATCTTTTTATTGGGGAACATAAAATTATCAAAGTTTGTCACCAACTTTTAGAGATGGAAAACACACACATCATTTATCACTTCCATACTTGTATTTTGTGCACAAAAGTTAATTGCCATTACATACTTTAAGAATTTTACCTGAAAACAAACCCCACTGCTTGTACTGCATGACTTTGATGTTCAAATTCATATTAAAACTTAATGAGAGGCTTTTTCATAATTTCCTTGTCTTAATCTTTGTAACATACTTGATAACTGAATCAAAAATTTAAGAACATATTAAAAGGTATCATTTTTCTCCTACTAAATTTAGGAAAAATAAAGACAAAGATATAAAGGTGGAGATTTTTTGAAACTTCAAGCAACAGAGGTAAACAACAAAAGCCAGCTAGTGGGGGCACACACACAAAGACAAAAGAATCCCAGTTTGACCTAAGTCTAGGTCACACAGTGATTTACAGGTCAATATCAGCTACATAATAGGACTTTGTGTCAAAAAAACAAGGCCTGAGGATGTAGCTTAGTGGTGGGAAACTTCCCATCAATGTAAAGGACCTGGGTTTAATTCTCAGCAGTGGACAAACATTAAATATATATATATATACTCTATATATAGAGGGGGAAAAAAAGAAACAGAAGAAACAGGCTTTCTGGACTTGGCATTTCAAGACTTGGCTCTTCAAGGACATCTGGATATAGCACAGCCAATTGTCCCACAGAATGGAATATTTGAGATTGAGCCTCAAAAATATATACATAAATAAAAAATTAGAGTTCTAATAAGGAAAAAATGAACAATAAACGTTCAAGAGGAAAAACATTTTCAAAAGTGAAGGAAGATCTGATAATCTAAAAAGTTTCAGGACCTGAAAATAGTAATTGCTGGCTACATTACAACTGCACAGATACTTTAAAAGTCACCTGTCAGTCAGCAAGTACAACCAAGGTAAAAATAAGTGAGGCAGGAACTGCAAATGCAAAAGCTGAGACACACTTGTCAGCATTCCTATCAACAATCTTGGGCTTCGGTAAACACAGAGCAAGTCTGCAAGAGGAGTGGCAGCCTGAGCTATCTGCAAAGTGAAATTGCTTCTGCATAACCTTTTAAGCAAACAAGAGGAAATGTATCTGCTAGTACAGGAAATCAACAAAAACCTGTCCAATCTTAAGGGAATGAATTACATAAAAATAACAGGCTAATTTTTGGGGGGGAGGATTTGGCATTAATACATTCCCTGAAACTTCTGTAAAATCCGTAATGATTTGTTTTGGCTTGGTATGGAAACAACACACTGATTCTAAAGTTTAAGTGGAGGAGCAAAGGGAAGCTGAAGAAGGCAACCAAACACATGACCTTCTAGAGCAACAACAAAAACTAAGTCAGGATGGAGCAGTGTTGTCTAAGAGGAAAAAAAAAAAAAACAGTAACAACTTTTAATGAGGAAAAACAATACAACATTTTTCATTTCCATACTTGTACTTTGTGTATAAAAGTGCCTAGAGGCAGAAGCTGGAGTTTTACCTGAAAACAAATCCCACTAAATACACTTCTGCCAGTGTTCCATACAACAGTATCATTAGTAAATACCTGACATCCAGCAACCACAACCTCTGAAGTGTTTCTCCAAATATTACTCTGTGCTGAATGCTGCAGCCAGAATTGCCAGCATATTACTAGTGTTGCCACTTGGAACTACTCACATCACAGTAACTACAGTGACCAATGAATTCCTCTATAGTTTCGGTCCCTGTCATGGTCTGAATGTTACCCTCCTGGTTTGCGTGTTCTCATCCTTAACTGCTGTTAATGTTTGGTTGCAGCACCTTTAGGAGATAGCGCTTTGCTGGGGAAGACATGTCACAAGGGGGAGGGTGCTGAGGTTTGGAAGCCCAGCTCTGCTTCCTCTCACAATTTGTTCTTGTTCCCTCTGCCTCAAAATAATAGAATATTTTCTATTGGACAGCTAGTGTAAGAGAAATTTCTGGTCCTGTGGGAAACACAATTCCTTCAGGCTTTACTACCTTACTTCCTCAATAACTCCTGGACCACATACAGAAGATTATAGCTGCACCCTGCCTCTTTCTCTTGCCTGGTCTCCTGCCATGTGGTCACCACCATGATGGCTCTCTCCTCTTGCTATGTGGTTATGGCGGCTCTCTCCCCTTTCTCCCTGACTTTAAGCTTCCCTTCTGCTCTACTAATGCTCATCCACCATAAAGCTAAACTATGGCTTCCTCCTTTTCTCTTGTTTTCAACAAACCCTGCTTTAATCTCTCCACGTATTCTGGTTCCTATTTTCAACACTGGAATACAAGAACCTGGGAAGAAATCTGCTGTAGTGACCAGAACCACCTTCTGCTTCAATGCACTTCATACCATAAGGGATGCATCCCCTGTACACAGTAAGACAAATAAACTTCCCTTTCTCCCAGTTGTGTGTGTGTATTGTCTCACAACAATAAAAGTAACTGTAACAGAAATTGATGATAACACATAAGGTTGAGTTCAAAATAATAAGTTATCCAAAAGTGGCTTGTGAAACTGAGAGAATTTAGTACAAATATGCAAGGTCATTGCTGTGTGTGACTTTGCTATTTGGTGGAGAGCTGCTGGAGGAAAGGATATTACGAAGGGTGAACACTGAGGTTTGGTGAGCTGGACCTTGTTCTTCTCAAGGTCACTCTGCTCTCTGTGCCTCCCTGAATGTGCCATCGGCCATGCCTTCTGCTATGCAGTTCTTGCCACGATAGACTAAATCCCCTCTGGAACCATAAGCCAAATAAACCTCCTTTTCTTCCTTAAGTTGTGCGAGTATTGTCTCACAGCAGAAGAAAAAGCAACCGTAACAGTTGCTAATCTCATCCTAATCTCATCAAGTTATATAACTAACCGATTTCATAAGCAAACATGGGGCTTGTTTGCTGTAAAGAATGATATATTATAAATGAAACAAATATTCTGAAGACTATCAGTTTCTTAAAATTTCATAATAAACAAACCACAAGGGCACAAAGATTATTAATTTACCAAAATGTAATTATTTAGTCAATAAAATTTGTTCTCTTTGCATGTTTGTTGGCAGCTTTTATTAAATCACATTGCACAGATTCAATTGCAACAGAATGTGAAATGTGTATTGTATCTGTACCAGACAACTAGTTATTACTTATATTAATGTTATTTCAGGTACAGTAATTCTACTCTACATGTCTCACTTTAAATGCTTTAAAATGATTCATTTTTGTATCTGGAGAATACAACCGAGAACAAAACCTGCAATTTAAGTGCATAAATAATAGTTGAACTTCAATGCCAAGATGAACTGACCCAGCCCTGTACTCACAAAATGATGACAACACTGTTGAGAGTAAAGAAAAAAGAAGTCACTGGAACTTGCATACACGTAAACAATTAGACTACCTTTAAAACTTGAAATACTGAAAAAAGTTGCCACTTTATTCCTTATGCAGTTGTTAACCTTCAAAAGGATAAGTTGACAGACTACAAAAGACTCCACATTAACCTTGAGAAGCATGGTACATGCCTACTATCTAAGGAGTCTTTACGGGGTCACCACCTGCTTTTGCAGTACCTCTGTGGAAGTACAAAAAAGACTTAAAAGTTCTTCACTACTAGAACATTTTTACAAAGAAATTGGAGCCCCCCCCCACACACACAGACACACAGACTCACACAAGTTCTGACCATAGGATTCCCCTCATATACAAGGAAATGATGTAATTTTCCTGGCTCTTTCCCCATCCTCCCACCAGAATCAAATACAAGGCTCAGGGTTAGTCTGGAATGAACTCCAAAGTACAATCACAATAGAAATATGTGAGTGTGTGCCCAGAGTTCTGGGTGCAAACAGATGGCAATATGAGCTGGTGTAGGTTTACATAAGAGAGGAACTCCCTAGCAGCATCAAATCTTGATAGAAAAGCCTAAAATCTTCACATCTTTGTGTTCTCATCTTTTAGATATGTTTGTATAGAGCACATTTGTGCACCATCTGCTTCATTAATATGGAAGAACCTGTCCCTAACTTCTTCTTGGTTTGCATTTTCTTTTTATATCCATAGATATAAACTTTATAAGACAGGATTATGTTCATTACAAACACAAGAAAGGAAGAAAGTGAGGTTGAGGAAGGTCAGGAAAAACTTTTTCAATAAAACTTCAATGAAAGCAAAACATGAAAACAGATGAGAGATTAGATAGATGATGGACAGATAAACAGGTAGATGGATGATAGTGTTAAGAATTCACAGGCATTTAGGACTCTAGTTAAGCATAATAGGGTAGAATATAATCTATGTAAACATAGAATCACCTGAAATGTTTATAGATCAATTTTTCTTACAAGTTATTCTATCCACTACTCTCCAATAATAAAATCAGTTTTTGGTCAGTGTTTCACATTTTAGTAATGATGATTGCTTTGTTTCAGTTTATTGTTTCCCAGTCTAATTAAAAAAAAATTCACTGCTGCAAAGTGGACCATAAATCGAATCAGAAATCTTTTAGCAGTGGTCACATTCCTAGCACTGTAAGCCAGGACAAGAACCTATGAAAGGGAAGGACATAGGCCTTGGGTAGGTGAAGATTATTAAGGCTTAGCTATAAAGACACTGTATGAAGTTACCTTTTAAACGTCTGTTATGAGCACTCAGCACTTGACCTAGCTTTCTTTTTGCATTGGAAGGTGATTATTATAGAAAAATCACAACTGGTCAAAATGCTAAAAGCATGGACTGGTAGGTCCAAAACGGGATGTCTAAATCACCCTTCTCCCTCCCCCCCCAAGATTTAGGGAACATTGCTGAAGAGGGGGCAATAGAAATGTAAGGGCTTGACAGGGGAATGGGTGGGCCAGACATTCTATTCTGGACATGACAGGGCTGTTGCATCCATAAATTCACTTCAGTTATATATATTTCTCCAAGACCCGCATGGAATCTGACCTATCAAAGGTGAAAATTTCAGAAGGCCCCAAAGCTCTTTGAGAAACTGCTGGTTTACATTGATAGGGGAAGGGAAGATGCTTTCATCAATGGTACACCCTCTGATATATAACTTATGCTCCAGTAATGCTCAGGTACACACAGACAACACAGATGAAGCTAAGTGGGCCAAATATACAAAAAGACATCATAATAGGAGAGAGACTAGAAGGAAAGAAAAAGTGTGGTAATGGGAATAGGTGGGGGATGGGACTGGGAATTAAGGTGAAAATATAGAAACTCTGAAAGAAATAAAAGACAAAATGTAAGTATATAAGTGAATCTAATATTATAACTATTTTCAAATAAAATCATTATTGTATGAATTAGATAAGGCCTTTTCCCCAGAAAATATACATTTATCTGACTTATAATCTTAGACACTATTATAATTGTTGATTTTATAGTATTTTGTACACTAATGTACAGAGTTTACAGTCCTACTTGGTTAGTGAGTTTTCGTGATAGACAGAATTAATGATGCAGATGACATTTTCCAAAGTAAATGGGAGTTGACATTTCAATTTACCACAGATGGACAGAAACCCTAAGAAAGACCTGTATGCTTGGTGAGCATTAAATTAAGCATTTACATTTTGAAAGTGTTAAGAAAAGAAGCAAAACTTTTAAAAAATAAATTGAAATTTAAAATGTCAGATAACAGAACAGACCTTGAATTAAATTTCTAACACTGACTCCTAGGTTATTTGGACTAACTCTAATTACCAAGGGAAACTAGATATTGGTAAAGATATTTAAAGAACTAAATATAATCTACAGTATTTATTAAATAACAATATGATGTAAAATATATAGTATCAATATTCTAATGTACAGAATTTGAATGAAGTACTTTAGTACTTTATAACTACTCTAAAAAAAACAGCATGAAATCAGATTGTCTAGGTTAAGCAAAATACTTTGTTACTAGGCTCTACATACAGCTATATGAAGCAAGGAGAACGTAATTTTCTTAAAAAGGCATAGGAGATCAAGTTTTAACACCCTGTAGGTTACAGAGCTGGGATAATGGCTTAGCAATGTCTACCTCATACTTCCATGATTCAGCTTCAAAAGACATAATGATCCTCATGAGAGTAAAGTAAAAGCTTAAAAACTGTGATCAAAATTTAAAGCTTTTCTATATTTACCCTGCTATGAATTTGACACAAAATGTAATAGAGTTCATAATTGAAGCAATAACATATTATATAAAATTTCATCTATAAATTTAGACATCAAGAACATTACTACATTATGATTCATTCTTAAGAAATGTAAATTATTTCTATACTGTGATCGTCATGATTTATTTTTAATTCATAAAAACACAAGCTTAAAGAATATGAATAAAGAAGGGGTGTAAATTAATAAACTTCTAGAGGACAAATAAAGCACAAAGCTATCTATAGATGGTTTATTGAATTGTGAGTGGTAAGGGCTTCTGCTTCTTGGAACTTTCCAAAATATCTGATTTTGCTTTCATAAAAATAGTGCTTTCCCATTCATCAGTTCATGGAAAAATTAAGCTACTTAATTTCATGAAAAAATTCAATTGTAAGAATGCGGTTCTTCTAACAACACAACTCCTACTTACAGGCATAGAAATGAACAGGTACAGTATTACTTTCAAGTTGTCGGAGTTCAGGACGACAAATTACCTATCATAAGGTTTTAAAGATAAGAAGGGGAGCCTTACAGGAGATTGCAATTCAAATATTATTAGTTGTATGAAAATGCTCAAATGTGTTACTAAAAAGTATTACATATATTAATATAGATGACATATGGCAGACAAGAATACAGTAAATATTCTTTCATAGTGGTGACACAGATTTCTGAAGAGTGTCAGAGTCTGGGAAACAGGCATCTCTTAGTGAAAAAAATGCAGACAAGTCAGTGGATTTAGTGTGAAGTCCTCTCAATTCACAGCATTCATAATACAAACTTGATGGATCACCTTAGGAAAATCAACTCATGTCCTCACATGCAGCAAATATACAGAGCTTGTAAAACTTCTGTTCTGAAGCCTGTGGCAGACACTGAAAAACCATTCATCTTTTTGTGCCTCAGTTTCCATAAATGGAAAACAGGACAATGTAAGTATTTGCATCAAAGGACAGTAGATGCATGTGCCTGGTGCATCTATTACTGCTCCTTGTCACTCTCTTCCCTTGTAACTTACATAGGATCTTAGTCTCTTATAGCTGGCATATGAAAACACTAAAATACTGACCTAATTATTTTACTTATGCATTAGATTTAAACTGCTGCCCAAGTATTTAACTAGCTTAACACTTTAGAACTACTTTGCATAACCTGATAAAAATCTGGAAAAGATAACAAATGATAAATTAAGTTTTCTTCTGCAATTCTAAGCAATTCACTTAATTTCCTCACTATGATTAAGTGTAAATTGCCTTGAAGTTTCATTACGAGGGAAAGATGGGAGCTTATCTAGGCAAGGTCTTTAATCAAATAAACATGCAAGCATAAATTGTACATAAAAACTTCCATATGAAGGCTGCCTCATCTTCTTATCTATAACACTGCTGTTTTTAAAGCTGTAGGATTGCAGTAACATTTTTCCAGTAATACCTAAGTTAAGTGTATTATGGAAAAATGGATGTAAAAGGCAAATCATTGAAGCAAGAGCCAATCTCGCTCCTTTTACCAGGAAACTTACTATATAATACATAAATACAAATACTTCTTTTATTGCTAATGTGAGGTGACATAATTTCCATTTATATCTTAATTATATTTTAAAAGATCATGGGAGGTATGAGAAATTGTACATATTAAGAAATAATTAGCATTGTAACATACAGCGACAGACTATACACATGACCAACATTGATGGAGACTGTAAATGTTATTCTGGAAGAGTTATTTTATGCTATGTATTGGGCAATGAAAAGTCACAGATGACATACACAGGCTAGTATACTAACACCAAATAGTGTTTTGTTTCTTCAAAGAGTTTATATTTAAGTGAAACAAAAATCACAGCATAATTTTAAAAATAATAATGTAGTTATATTAAAATAACTACACAATAGAGATTACACAATGGAAGGATCCACTCACAGATGCTACAATATGGTTGAGGCTCATAGTTATTATGCTGGTAAGTAAGAACTACACATAATCTGCAAAGACAAAATGTGTACCAGGAACCTCTGAGGGGCGGGCACAGGAGTGAGCACTGTCTGCAACAGAACAAATCCTCTGATGTGGTACTTGTAAACTTTCATTTTTCCTTTACCCATTCCAAAATTCACTCTTAATTGTGCCAATATGCATACACCATCTGAACATCACATTGTTTAACAAATGGTTCGAAACAAGTCAGTTGCCAATAAAACATGAGCTCATTTTACACTATTCACAAAACATAATCCCAGGAAATAAGCATTATTTGCTTCACACACACACACACACATGTGTGCACAGGCAAGTGAGGAGCAGCTATGGCTTACATGCTTTCTAATTCAAAAAGTAAGTATTGTTGAGAAATGAAAACCATACCTGTCTGACTTGAAACCTGTCCAATCACAACTGACGTTGTTCAACTTTAAAACACACATTCGAAAAGCAAGAATTAAGACAGAAGACTTTCTGAGAAAATTCCAAAACCCTAACATGAGGAAAACAGTGCCTTCCTGACTTAAACAGATCTTTTCAGTTTTCAAGAATACAGGTGAGCTTATTTTCTGCATGTTTTACTTGAAGCATATATTACTTCAATGAAATAAAGATTAAATAATTCTAATTAAAAAGTCAATTGCTAATACTAACTTGCTATTATTTTCTAAGTGCTAAGCAGTACTAAGAAACTTCAATAAAAAAACAGCAAACTCAAACCTTAGAAATAACTTTTTCAAATGTCCCTGATGCTTCCTCTGGTATTTTCTTCCACATTTCTGAAACTAATCTATTATTACTGTTGTCTAAAGTATTAACTCTGGACATTCTCCAATCATTACAGTAGATGAGGATTTAACTCTTACGTGAGCTTCTTTTCATTATATCCTCCCTAATCATATTATTTCTGAGAAGCAATTTATCAGTGCTCACATTATGAAAATATAAGTACTGTTCACTACCATACCAAGAAGTGGACTATAATTTTATGTCCTTTCTTGCACTTTCTTTGCATTTTTTTTCTGCTTATCCTTTAAAAACTCCACATATATGTGCATGCATTAAAATGCATTTATCTCCCACTTTCCTTCAGGACTATTCTCCAAAATTCTACCTTTAAAAAAAAAATTAAGCCCTTGAATTGAATTAATGCTCTTTGAATGAGCTGAGTGTGGAGATTTTTGCTGCAGCAGTGGAAGCTACCAGAGATACCACTCCCCCAACTGTCTTTACCTGCCAATATCTCCTCAGCTACCATCAGGGTCTCTTAAGGCCATTGTTCCCATGCAATGCTGACTGGTTCCATCTAGTGCAGGCAATATGCAAGCTGTGTGTGAATGGTGAACAGCAGGCCCAGAAGAACAGCAATTCACAACCATCTTCCCTATCCTCTGGCTCTCACAGTCTTTCTGCCCCTTTTCTATTCTTTGAACCCTGCAGTGGGGCAGCAAGTGTTGACGTAGGAAGCAGAAAGTTTATTGAGAAGCAGTTGGATGTCTTCCACTATTGCTCCAGTGGGCACTTAGCAAGACCAGTTAATTTTGATCATACAATATTAAAGAACTCTAATGGACAGGCACAAACATGAGTACCTATTTTCAAATGTACAGACATTTGGAAAGCCAGGATTCAAAGCATGTATCTTCAATCCCAAAATTATTCCACCAAGACGAAAGGTGAAATAGGACAGTCCCCAGAAGCAGTCAAGACAGCCTGGTATACACAGTAGAACACAATAGCATTTGTTGTCTCAAAAGGTGGAAGGGGAGGACTCACACGAGGTTTTCCTGTGTCACATGTGTGTCATGGAAAAGATACTGTATACCAAAAAAACCAAACTAAACCAAAACAAAACAAAACAAAAATTCTAAAAGGTCCAAGTTTGATCAGCAGTATGCAAAAAAAGCCAGTCACGCCTGTATGTGATTCAGGAAGAGACAATCAGGAGGAGCCCTGAGCTCACAGCCAGGCAGCCTAGCCTACTTTTCAAATGCCAGTGTAATGAAAGACACTGTCTTAAGAAAACAGGTAAACAGCAGCACCTAAGGAGCCACACCTGAAGCTGACTCTGGACTCCACGCAAAGGGATACACACGTGCATGCACAGAAGAATCCTAAAAAGCACTATTTCTCGGCGTTCATGCGTCACATCACTAAGGAATGTTGACATTTTTAGTATTACGTGCCTTTTAACTTTACAGAATTGAAGGTCTTCTGAAGGAATAAAATATATATTTTCTCCATGACCGAAGATAAAAACTTTGGAAGTGATTCATGAAGTACCAGATGAAGATTGTTATCAGTAATAAGATAGCATGTTATAAGGTGTATGAAATTTTCAGTACTCATGATGCAAAAAGTCTTCAAAAGTTATTTTGCAATCAAGGAGTAAGAGGTCAAATTTGACTCACCTCCTCTACACTGAGTTTGAGATTTATAAAATGAGCGCAATATATAAGAGTACATAAACCTAAAATCTGACTTGCATGAGGGTAATCACCTAGCTATGTTATGTACATCTGGGAGCTACTGAAGTTGTGGCCCTGCAGATGTGACATCACAATGCTTTATGCATTGTGGATTGTTCCCATATTATATTCTGATACTTTTCTGTGGTCAAATTCATGAACATCTTTCCTAACATGAACATCAGAACTATTTGCCTGATTTTCCTGTCACATTTATTCCTGTTGAAGGATGAGTTCTGTCAACAGAAATAAAGATGTAACTGTAACTAATCCTGCAAGATGGAGAGATTTAAAACTGTACTCTGCTAGTAGTAGTGAAGATACCAAGTTTTGTCTGAAAGACAGATTTTAAAGTTTCAATGACTATTCAGATAAAATTGATGACATTCATTTTAATTTAGCATTGCAGAAGAAATAAAGGAACATATTATTTCTGCAATAACAGATGGTTCATTACTAGCCATGAATTTTTTTGCAAGGGGACTAGATTCAACTACACACATCTAACAGAAATATGAGACATATGCATATATAAATATATTTCCTCATGGCTTCCTTTTTATGCATGATTTAATAACATAATCAGAAGACAGCATGATTATGTTGACTAGCAACTAAAAAGCACTGTCACCAGTGTTTTTAAAATAGCTATCAATTTATTTCATATTATCATCTTATGTTGCTTCTGAAAACAATGTACTTGCTAATCACTGTGCTTATAAAACTTTCAATGACAAGAATTGTTATGACAAATGCAACACAAGTTTTTAAATTGTATTGTCCACTAAGTTAGATACACATTATTAACAATGACATACTTGTTACTAACAATAACATAGTTTGTTCTGAGGCTTGACAGGTCAAACTCAACCACTCAAAATCGAAAATGAGACAGAGATCACAGTGATCACTATGATATAAAACTAATATAAATTCAGGAGAAACTGCGATGGGGACAGGAGAGATTACACTAAGGTGTAAGTATTTGGTGTAAGTGTATGTTGAATGGTGTGACATGAAGGAATGATGCTGGGGAAAAGTGAAGTTACAGGGGAAACAGCCAAGAAACATGTACTTTGACTTGAAGACTTCATGGTCATTTAGAACAACAGAAATCATGAAAAGAAAGACTTTTTATAGGACTGCCCTGTAAGTTTACGAAGTCTGAAAGCCTAGCCAAAGCGGTTGTCACACTGGGTCCAGATAAAGTATGCAAATAAACAAGATCAGTTTTTCTCCATTCTGCCCACCAAACAGGGTGCCATCTCCTTCCTCAGCAACACAATTTGCATATATTTATGTTGACAAATAAAATGATTTTGCAATATGAACTAAATGAAAACTTATTCCTTAATGGAGACTTTGCTATTCCCACAACTTATCTACTATGAATAAGGCCAAGCAACATTGAGTGTGAAAACATATCTTTGTGATCCTGACTTGAATTTTTTTGGATATATAGAAACTGCTGAATCATAAGGTATTTCTACTACCAAAAAAAATTTGCTCTGTATAATGTTCACATAATTTCACCGTTCTACAACAGTATATAAGGATGCTGATTTCTCTATTATCATCCCCAACAAGTGTTTATTTGGTTCTGTATTTACAACAGTCTTAACGAACAGAGAGGGCAATTCACTGGGCTGATTTTCAATTCTGTATCAATCATAGCCTTGAACATCTTTTCATGAATCAGTCTTTGAAGAAATGTCAATTCACATTCTGAATTTTTAAACCAATTGCTGCTCAACTATAAGTTTACAACACATTCTGGAGGTTGACCACCATCAGCTACATCGTCTGCAAATATTTCCTCCTATTCACGCTGCCCTTTTTAATTTACTGGTTGGTTCTTTTGCTGAAGAAGTCATTAGCTTGATAACCTGCCTGTTGTTGTGACCCATGAGTCCACTGTCATAAAGGAAATCACTTCTAGAGTCAATGGAATGCTCTTTATATAGATTTATTCACAATCTTCAGTTTCTGACATTTAAAACTTTAACCTTTTTGAGTTGAATTTGTGTAAAAGTTACTGCTGTACTTTCTTTCTTTTGTTCCTTGAGGGTGAGCAGTGAATGAATATGGGCATCACGTTTTCACTTCCCAGGACCATCATCAAAAGACTCTCCTTCCACACTGTGAATTCTTGGCATCTTAGCCAACAATCAGTTAATCACACACATGATTCTTTATTACTGTTACCTCAGTTCTGTTCTATATTTCTGTATGCTACTACAACACTGCTTTAATGTTTTTAAATCAAAACCTGACTGGCTTTCAGATTTTGTTTTTCAGAATTATTTCCTGTAATTTGGCATTGCTTCTTATCTTTCATATAAAAAGCCAGATTATGTGTATACTGAAACTGAAATTAAGTGTTTGTACATAGCATAAGGCATTCAGATATTCTTTTCCTTGACTGAAGAACTTAATTCCCATAATCAATTACTGATCGCTGACACATTTTAGATTTCCCTTGCCTTTATAAACTTTTGTACCTATTTCTCCTGCTGTCTTTCCTAATGATTGGCCATGCTTTTGTAATGACAAGCATGGGTTACTTGCTATTCTTCTTTTGGGTATTTCTCACATTTATGTTCTTTGCGTCTACCACAGGGTTTGCATCTTATATCGAAACAATGTACCTTGTGACTCCCCCACCAGATGTTAGGCTGTTCATGCTGTCAGATACTGTGTTCTATTGATATAATGCTCTAGCTATTGTTATATCTCCAACATTCTGAGTTTATTGATTGATTGACTGACTGCAATGCTAAGGATTAAACAGAGATTTCTGTACTAAAGAAGCACTCAGGCACTGAACCAAATCCACTGCCCCTATCACTAATTTTCTATGGATTTCTCTTTCAATTTGTGTACCAGAGGTGAAAACAATTTTGTGCAACTGTCATAGTAGCAGAATACTCAGTATTTGCTTATTTATCAGCAAAATTTACACTTCCATATGTCTTCATGTAACTACTAACTTCCGTTATATAATCTGATTCCTACTTACGCTAAGCTAGACTCTGGAACCTAACAGTCGTGCTTATTTTATAAGTTAAAATGGTCAATGAACATGTAATATTTTGTGGCAATTATAATCAGAATTGAGTTTCTGTTTGTAAACTGAGGCACTGAAGCAGCTTTGTTCCTAAAATAACATAGCTCTACTCATAACACATCACTAGCTGTAATACCTACCAGTTCCTTTGCTTAGATATGGGGGCTTAAAGAACTTCACAACACCATAGACATTGACAACTGTGCCTCCCTTAAGTTGATTCAGGGGTGTGTATATATAGTTTGCTGCTGGGACCTAAAGGAAGAAAAGAGAGGAATTAGGTCATCAAGTATTTACATTTTATGGTATTATTATTGTAACTGTAAATTAGCAAATGAATTCAACTACCTTTCATCCTTCTAAGTGACTAAAAGCTATATCCTGAAAAAAGATAATCCAGAGTTCAGGGGTGAAAAGCAGTACATGTTTGTTACAGGTGACTGCATAAGCCAGCAAGTCTGCTTAAGAAACATCTTTGTTTATAAGTGGTGAAGCTAGCAAGCAGGTCTATGAAAGTATAATTAGTCTATAATTTAACTGAACATTAACTGTCTTCAATAATACAAAAGGTACCATTAATATATTGGTATTTTATTAATGTATAAATTGAAACAGCAATGGGAAATAAATACTGCAAAATATGTGCATCTTCAGTGTTAAAAATCTTGAGAAAATTAGACTGAAGGGAAAGGACCATGCACAGTGAGACATTTCTGAAAGCCCTAAAAGTACAATTAGAATACTGGTGCTATCAATGTAGAATTCAGAATCTTGTAGTTTAGGAAAATATTTTGAATACTCCCAAAGGCATTAAAGACTCTAAAATAATTAAATCATTCTTTATAATTAAATCATTGTAGCTCACTGTAGCTATTTTTAAGTTAGTACTTCCCTAAATTAAATTTGTTTAAGAAATAACATCTAGAATGTAAAAAATGTAAAAATCATTGTGTTATTTGGCAGAAAAAAATTCTTTAAAAAAGTTAGTTCTTAACGTCTAATATCACTTCAAAACTTATGACATGATCAAAATCAACCCTGCCCAAGCCGCTAAAGATTTTACTAAAGTTTAAGTAAAATTAGGTTTCAATTCATAAACCTATTATGTAAGGTGATTCAAGCCAGTAATAACAGAAAAAAATTATTTATTAAAATAACTATATACAGACCTAATAAAAGGGGAAAGGCTACTTTTGTATGTATATCAATGGGGTGCTATCACTATCTAAAATGCTTCAGATGGGAGGCCTATCTATCACTCTTCTAACAAGAAATGAAGTCATCCTCCACTCTGAAATTGAGAATTTTTACATCTCAAATAGAAATCATCCCTCTTTTTTTTTTTTTTTTTTTTTAAGAAAGCTGATTCCTTAGGCTGAACATAGAGTAGGGCTTCCTGAGAAATGTAATCAAGCTTTACTTAAAAAGGAAACTGTGTTTCATCAGTGAGACCAGAATAATGGTCAGCAAAGGAATAAAAATGACTCAGCAATAATGGTCAGCAAAGGAATAAAAATGAATCATGAGCCTAGGATGGCACCTTTAGGAGGTACAATCTTGCTGCAGGAAGGCAGTCACAAGGGGGGGCACTGCCTGGTTTTAATTAGTTAGTCTGCTGGTGCAGTGTGCAGCCCCCACCCCCACACCTCCATGATGTCTGCAGAGACCGAAGCCACCTCTAGTTTCTGCCAGCCAGCTATGCCTCTTCTGCCACGAAGGGCTGTATCTCTCCTCCGGAACCGTAAGATAAATAAATCTCCCCTTCTTCCCTTGCTGCTTGACTCTGAGTGTCATCTCACAGCCATGGTGAAGAGTAACCGTACAATGGCAACCTAGGAGTTTAAATGTAACTAGTGAAAGCTATGACTAACTTTAGTTTTCTTAAGATAACTGAGGCTAGCCTTGAACTGTTGATCCTCTTGCCTCATTTTCCTAAATATTGGAATTAAAAGAATTATAAGTATGTGATAATAAGCCTATAACTGAAATTTTAATTTAATAGAGGCGCAAAACCTGTTTCTACAACATTAGACAGTATAGGTCTAATGAGTCACCTATTTTAACATACAAAAACGTATTACTGAGAAAACTGTGGATAATGTGCTAACATTTTAAAAACTATTTAACATTGTAGTAGTTGCAAACAAATGTCAACAATAGAAGGCTTGAGCTTGGGGCACATTTGTAAAGAATTAGTAGTTAAGTCCTAAGTAAGACTGCAGGATATTGTCTAATTGATGGGAAGACCTAACTCCACGGTGGGACTATTTTCTTATGCAGGAATAAGGAAGGGGAAGCATAAGGAAGGGGAAGCTGGCTTAGAAAAGCCTGGCACTCTTCAGCACCAGGAATACTGAGATGTTAAGCTCCTGAACTGAGTTTATAAGACCATGAATTCCATGAACATGAGACTATTATGTGATTCCTTAGCTTATTCAGTATTGGCATTCTTTAGTGTACTTAGATAGATATGCTGTCTGGCAAGTGAGGGTTGCCCCCTCTCACCAGTCCTGTAGTTATGGGGAGGCCAGTGCCCTCAGCTGCTGGCACTGGTATGAGTTCTACTGCCAATATGGTCTAAGAACTGCAACCAGAGCAGTAAGAATAAAACCACTTGTTCCCATAGCCGTTTGGTCTTGAATTTATCAGCAACATGCAGCCATACAAATCACATATCTACATTTCACACAGGAATGAAAGGTCATTTTCATGCTCTGAAAACTAGCTTAAGAGGAAGCCAGTTATAGAATCACAGAAGAGGGGCTGGAGAGGTGGCTCAGGGGTTAAGCCTCCGCCTTGCAGGCGGAAGGTCCTGAGTTCGGATCCCAGATCCCACGTATAGACGCCAGGCGGAAGCGGGGGCGGCCTGCGCTTCTGGTCCTGGTAGGGTGGAGCCTGTGAATCCCGGGGCAGAAGGAGGTGGAGGCGTCCATGGTGGTTCGCGAATTCGTCCGTGGTTCTACACATACACAGACGCACACACACACACAGACACACACATGCGCACACACACACAGTTGAATAAATAATAATAATAAAAAAAAAATAAAAAAAAAAGTTTAGAATCACAGAAGAACATATTCTGGGGATTGGAATTGCAGCTCAGTGAGAAAGTGCACAAAGTTCTGGGTTTAATTCCCAGCACCTCCAAAACAAAACTGCGATCACTGGCTTAATGAAATTTAAAATCCAGAAAGTTAACTAGCACAACAGACAAGGTAAGTTTGAAGAATGGAAATGCATGAAGCAGGGACAGGGAGATGCTCAGTGGGTAAAGCAGTTACCATTCAGGAGTGAGGAAGGGAGTTTAGCTCCCCAGCAATCAAACAAATACTATGTGGAGGTAAAGGAATGCCAATGATCTTGGCATTCAAGAGATGGAAACAAGTTGTGCCAAATTAAGCTCAGCAGTCAATCTGACAGTTGAGAGGTGGGCCTCTGGGGCACAACTCTGAGGAATCATCTAGGCAAGGCAAACCTCTGAAAAAGACTGCATGAGATTATCTTGATTGTATAACTGCTCTAGAAACCCCAGCCTACAGTAGGTGAGACCATTCCCTGGGCTGGAGATAAGATAGTGACAACTAGTTAGCAATTTGGCAAGCTGGCAAACTAGAAAACAAGCATTCAGCATTGGTCTTTGTTCTCTTTGCTCTTGACTTAGCATATGGTATGGTCTGTTCTTTTGACTATTGCTGGTAACTCTGTTGCTACAATGTACTGTAACCTGGAACTGTAAACTGGAATAAAACACTTTGTTCCTTTAAGTTGGGTGGGTTAGGTATATTTTTCCAACAAAGCTATGAACCTACAACATATGGGATCCATACAGCAAGCTGTCCAGCTAGAAGAGTCAAACAGGTATGCTCTGGGTTCAGGAGACCCTATCTCAATATATAAGAAAAACTGAAGACACCTAATGTCACCCTGTGGTCTTGAGAAGCACATGTTCACATGCACATGAACACACACCAGGCAAACATATTTAGCACCGGGATTTCAACTAATTCTTTCCCTTCTTCAATAAATTATAAAGGATGTTTAAAATATTTAAGGTGGGACCACAATACAATCAACTAGCCCCTCTCATCCCCATGTTCTAAGGGAAGAACAAAACCATAAAAGTGAAGGATGACTTAAATAAGGTTGTCTTGGAAAACACTTCAAAAACACATTTAATGAAAAGAATCAATTTGACAAATGATAGATGTAGGAATGAAATATACAACACTACTCTTAAAAAAAAAAAGTTGACCTGTTTGAACATCTATGTGGCTAGAATGTTTTGGTCAAGGTGGTAACAGAATTAATATGGATAAAAATTTACTCCTGAGGTCTGAAGATACAGTTCAGACTGTAAGGTGCCTGCTTAAAGAGCAGTTGCCAAGTTTGTCTCCAGTCCTCATAAACTGGGGATGAATAAACTGGGTGAATGTTTGTAATTCTAACATTGGAGATGAAAGCAGAAAGGTCCAAAGTTTGATGTCATCCTCTTCTGCTACATAGGGAGTCTGAAGCCAAAGTTGGTTAAAAGAACATGCCAATAAATAAATAAATAAATAAGCTTTAATTTAGGACTAGTTTATATATGAGGCCTTTGGATTATGAAACAGGCATTGAAATGTCTTTAAATCCTGAAAGCACTCATGAATAATGCCTGTTCTTCACTGATTGAAAACAACAGTCCTCTGAGGTAAAATATTCCATTCTTTAAATTTTTTTTTTATTATTATTTATTCAATTGTGTGTGTGTGTGTGTGTGTGTGTGTGTGTGTGCGTAGAACCACGGACGAATTCGGGAACCACCATGGACCGCCTCCTTGTTTACTCTGCCCCGGGATTCACAGGCTCCGCCCTACCAGGACCAGAAACGCAGGCCGCCCCCGCTTCCGCCCGGCGTCTATACGTGGGGTCTAGGATCACGAACTCAGGACCTTCGGTCTGCAAGGCAGCGGCTTAACCCCTGAGCCACCTCTCCAGCCCCCCCATTCTTTAAATTTTAAAAGAATCACTGACCTGAAAATATAATAGACAGTTACTTAATAATACATTCTCAAAATAGGCCATGGTCAAGTATTGCATGTAAATAGCACGACATCTGGTGCAGCTCATTCTCACTTTCCTTTCTCGTCACTTGGGACTGAATAGGTTTATCTCACCAATCCAGAGTATAGGAATTGACAGATAGAAGGTGATCACCCGGCAAATGGGACACTGACACCCTCACTGCTGTGTCCTCTTCCTATTCTTCCATCTACCTTTGAGTCTCCTCTTATATTAAGATCTTCATTTAAACAGTTTTTATCTTTAGTTAGGAAATGACCTTTGATACCAATCAGAATGCAGTCAAGGGTGGTGCAGGAAAAGCAAAACTGAAAACAATGAATCACAATTCAGAACACCAAAGACCCTACATTATTCACCTGGAACCAGACAAGCCAAATCTCTTTCTATTCTAAAGCTCAGGAACCTTGGAGAAGAGGGGGCAGCAAGACTGCAAGAGCCTATCCTTACAGGCAAAGGCTTAACAGTTATAATAGAGTTCCCATACTAATAGGGAGCCTAAGAAGGAGCTCCAGGCTATGCCACTAAGTCCTGAACCCTCACTATGGTGGAGGACTCAGAGGGAGGTTTGGCATTCACACAAAAGGATGCTCCAGGGGATGGGAGGGAGGAAGGGGGAGGCACTGGGAGAGGGAGAGGGAGAGAGGTGAAAGGAAGGGGGGAAGGGGCCAGAGTGCAATGGGAGAGGACTGGGGAGGGGAGGGGAAGGGAGAGGATTGGGGTACCTATTGAGCTTGAATGATTAGGAAAAAAGTAAAATGTGGGAGAAAAAAAAATACGTTCTCAAAACTGCAAGCAGTCTTTTCATGAAAAGAGTAACTACGTGTTTTCACACAGTTACTGACTGGTGGCAACTATAATGTTCGTGCTCAGTTCCCATTAGGAAAATAACATTAATGAACCCAGGCTGATGTGACTAGTTCAGAGTCTATGGAATGCGGAAGACTGCTGTGCCAAGTTCAGACTATGTTTGGTGCCTATGTGCAGACAGGTCTGTGGGTGTAATAAGTACTGAAGTCAGTCAGTTGATAGGAGTATCACAAGAAAATTCATCTTCCACAAAATATGCCTACCCTTTTATTAATTAGTTTTCCTAAAAAACATGTAATGATACTACTCTCAATGGTTAACATCTCTGTCTCATAGTCACTGTCAAATGAAGCAAGAATTCTATTTTCCAATTAGAAACTAAAGACTTAAAAATATAGGCAGAACATATAAATAATATTAATCTTCATGAATATATTATCTGCTTCTCAGTTTAATTTAGCCACAGGAGCTTACCTGTAAAAATAGGGACTTTCCTACTGATATGACATTATAAAACTTTATGAAAACAATGAAAAGATGGTTAAAAAAAAAGTGTCTCACAAGTTTAACAGCTTCTTTACTTACATAACATGTCAAATCACAATTCAGCACATAACAATCTGTTTTAATACAAGCTTACATAAAACAAGACAAAAATTTGTCTGTGGTATCAACTAATAAAAACTGAAATATTTTCATAAAACGGTTTCTCTCTCAAATTTCTTTGTATAAACAGCTTATGTAACATCAGTGGATAGTCCTGGTAACAAAACAAAAGATATTATCATGTAAATATACAACTAGAATATAGTACTTGTCACAGTTACTTCACATGCTGCTGAGACATTCACCATTCAAGACAAAATGGCTTATGGGAAGAATGGATGTTATTTGAGCTCATTACTGTCCTATTACAGTTCTGAGTCAAGCATGGCAGGAGTGCTTAAACCAACACAAGAGGCCAAAGGAACTGTGGCCACCGCACAGAACTGCTGAGAGAAGGGCAAACTTCCCTTACAAGAGAGCATGTCAGGTCCAAGTATGCCAAACCAGACTCCTTAACCAGCTTCCTCTAGTTTATTCACCTGCCCAGGCAATAGTTCTACCCACTAAGGGCAAGGCCTTCCCCATTAATCAGACAGTCTTTGCAAGCTTTGTTCAGGGCTTAACTCAACTACAAATGTGCCCAGAGCTCTAGTCTTCAATTGCCAAGTTGACACCAGTAGCTATCTACCACAGTACTTTCATATAAAAGATTTTCCTTTCTCATTGTAGTGGCATATTTTAAAATCAGACTATAAAATAGACTATTTTAAAATTGAAATCTAAAATATATCAAAATATGAAGTAAATGTATAACTGTGTGAATTTATGAACATGTCATAGTGTGTATTCTAAATGACATTAAATATTGCCTTACCAAAGACATTGAGTCTGTGGAATTTTTCTTATGGATTTAGCATAAACCTAAAAACAACCAAAAAGAAAAGCTTATTTGCATGCATTCTGCCTCCAATGTGAACACCAACTTTCACTGTAACTATATATTCAACAATATTGAAATTCTTACAATGGAAAAGTTATAAATTACATGTTACTCTTAAGATGTAGATTTATATTTACTTACTTTATTCACTGAAAGTTTCATATATGAATACAATGAATTTATGTCACTTTTATCCTTTATTGCCTGATTTCATCCCCCTCCCTTTCCCAGTGTAAAAAAACCTTCCTCTTCCTAATCAGTTTCCCTCCTCTGGTCCTTCTGTGAGTATGGCATTTTTATGGCTCCTGTGCATATGTGCACTGTAATAAATTTGCAGGCTTTGTCTCCTGCTAATCTGCCTACTGTCAGCTTGTTTTAGATTTAAATCAATGGGAAATTCTGAACTTTCAAAAAAAAAAAAAAAACCTGAATGGTTCAACTTACCTACAGATTTGTAGAATATTACCTTTCACCGATTACTTTAGCTCATTAAAACCACAACATGACTAGAAAATCAAAGCTGCAAACATACATAAATGTTTGATTTAAAATCTTCAAATAATCTCAAAACCATGCAATGTTCATCATCTCTATTTCTTGAATCTGCTGACAAAGTAGTAATTCCAGTTACTACAATGGTTTCCTGCATGGAAGAAAATATTTTCATGATTAAACATTAAATATGAATAAATCCAAATACCAACTAAATGTATATTAATACCACTGTTTTGGTAATTATACAATAATTACATACTTCTATACGGAAATTAGTTCTACAAAATGGAGTTCTGGATAACCTAAACTTCTTTAATATTTACTGAATATATGAATTGGACTATTACTTCCACTGAAAGTCCTCAGTATTCCCAATATAGTCACAGGTAGATACAAGAACCTACTTTATAGATTAATACTGAACATATTATTACTTAGATGATTTTACTATTCAGTGGCACTTCCAAAATTAATGTTTTTTTTCTCAGTTTGTATGGATAAACTTCATGAATAAATACAGTTGTATCAACAGATTACCTAATGTATTAAAAATGGAACTGAAACAAAACCAATTCCCAGAGTGACAACGCTAAAATAGGCATATCATTAGTGCAAAACCTCTTATTACAAAACTAACACTTATATAGTACATAAAACATTAATACTGACCCAGGACAGGATATAAATAAGAACACTACTTTTACACTAGTAAGAATAGAGGTGTCCTTTTTCATTCTTGTTTGTAGCAATAGCAACAGATTATTCTTCACAAATTACCTCACATATTAATTCTTCTTGTTTTCTGTGAAAAATAGAAAATAAGCCAAAAATTTAATAGTTTATGATCCAATTACTGTAAATAAGAAAAACTTAAGACATACAGAAGCCAGGGCTTTAGATTCCTTAATGCTTTCGATCCCTAACAAATGACCCAATGCAATTCTCCTACATTGTCCTTGGGCAATCTTACATGGACTCAGAAACAATATTTAACACATATGACTAGTAAGATAGACGGCAAAAGCTCTAGTTTCTATACATCTGATAAACAGTCACAGGCACAGAGGCCCAAATATCAATGAGGATCAAGCATAATGAGGATCAGTGGCACCATCTCTTTTCCACAGGAGTATTCAGGGAAGAGAACAGTAAAAACACATCAGGGATCCTAAGCTGGAATGGTTAAGACTTGGAGAGTTCCAACCAAGAACTATTTACCATTCATGAATAATTACCTTAATCAACAAGTATACCTGCACACTTGCAAAACTAGTCATGAGCATATGTTGTGCAGTTATTTCCTCATAGGTCATTTTGGAAATGACTTCTGCTGTCCTGAATCATAGCAGCTGTACTCATCTACAGAAGACCATCACAGGGTTGGGCCCACTGACATTCCCATGGGGAATGAGGCCCTTCACTGAGGTTACAGAATGGTTGCCGATGGACTCTTATCCATAGTGTACTTGCCAGTGTGTGGTCCAGGGGAACTGCTCACTGGTATGAACATGAATCTTTATGAGCCTTTGCACCTTCTCGTAAAGGTGAGACTCTTCAAAGTTATAGCTGCTTAAAACTGCCTAGGGGTCTTCCGAGGGGTAAAGCTGCTTTAGGACACCCATGATCGCAAACTCCACTAAACTTTGGTGTGTCAGGCTGAACTTGAACAGAATCCTTTCTTTGAGTACTTTTCCTTAGGACTGTTATACTTAAGTTAATCTGCTTGGCAAAAGTCACAATTCATTTAACAAATAGTTAACATTATATTAACCTTTAAGAAACTGTAAAATGATATTCAAGTTTGACCAAGAGAAGGTAGGAATGAAATATTCTAATCTGGAAAAACCAGAATGTCTAAATATTGCCAGTACTGTTTTTTCATAGTTCATATATTTATGTGCTGATATGACAACAGCAACAATAAAAATTCTGATTAAAGATAATGTTCTAAGGGCAAACTATTAAACTATAACATAAAATTTGAGCTACCTTAGCAGTTTACCACAATGTTTCCCTAAATAATTTTGGACACAAAATTTAAATACAACACACATGCATAGGCACATACGCCACACACACACGAGCATACACACACAATGTGTTAACCTTAAATGGACAAGAAAGGATTTCAGAATATATCGAGAGTATTTCCTTCCAAAATTTATAGTTTAATTTTCTAAGCAATGTATTTTATAGTGCCAAATGAATGTGAGACAAACATCTGCTGTATCAGATTAACAAAATTTATAGGGCTCAATAATACTCAAGAACAGCTGGTTTTACTCAAATATTTAACTTAACCTTAAAAAAGTAGGAAAAACTAATGCTCAGCATTTTAAAAACTTCAAGTTCAAAACTTATGCAACAGATGTTTTAACAGACATTTGGCATTGCCTAAAAAATCTTGGAAACTAAGCTCACTTATTACAAACATAATGGTACAGACAACTAATGAATTCTGTCAGCTCCAACAGGACTTGCTTTAGTTTTCATCCTTTGGGATAGTAAAGCTTCCACGGTGATGCTTCTACTTTAATACCCACCTTGACAGAAGAAAACAAGTTGAAAAGACCAGAAGAGAGCACTGTGACCTGACATTTGATCACATAAAGGAGCTATTGTTAAATTACTTAAAATGAAATGATGGAATCTGCATATACCCAATTAAACAGAGATACACAAACATAATGTAAACATAAATTTACTGGAATTTCATGCTGAAAATTGACAAGGAAAGCATAATGATACTGTGGCATACTCATTTAAATATTATACCTGTATTTGTTATGATACACATGATAAATACAGGAACAATTTTTGAGAACTATTTTGCATGAGATTTTCTGATTTAAGTTTTAATTCTAGGAATCCGCCTCAATATAATGTATGACTCTAAATGGAACAATCTAGAAGATGAAATGAGGCACCAATAACTGTCTGTGATGGCTAACCTGGACAGTCAGCTTAACTAGCTCTGGAATCACCTAAGAGATAGGACTCTGGGTGAGTCTATGATTATCTGTGGAGAGAAAAGTGTCATAGTTAGGCACAGATTGTCAATTTGATAGTTGAGGGTTTGAGCTCTGGGCATATTTGTAGAAAATCAATGGTTGAGTTAGGCTTAGAGCAGACCTTCAGGATTGTCTAGTTGATGGGGAAGGCCCGGCCCATGGTGGATGGGATTAGGCCCTAGAATAAAATACAGACGGCTGGTTGAGAAAGTTGGCATCCTTGTGTACACTTGGCCAGACATGCTGGTCTGCCAAGTAAGGATCGTCCCTCTCTCAGGCATTATGTAGAGATGGTGTGGTCAGCTCCCTCGGCCCTGGTGTTGGTGCGTGCTCTCCTGTAAAGCTGGACTGAGAACTGTAACCAGTAATCATAAGAGAAAATAAACCCCTTGTTTCCTTAAGCTGTTTGATGGTCATTTATCAGCAATCATACAGGCTGACTGCAACAAGCCTCCTCCAGAGTGGGCAGCATATATTCCACTGGGGCTCTCATATGAAGAGCTCCAAGGAAGCCAATAATAGAACCCTAACATGTTTTTATTGTTTCCTATTAAGACTTCTGCTTGTGGTCATAATGAAGTAAAAGGGACTTTGCTCAGACATTAAACAAAGAATTATGAAAATGATTTCAAGAAGGAAATAGAAGTTTGAATACAGAAGAACTCAAAGTCAAGGGATTCAGAATTAGTATTCAGAGTCTAAGGGACATCAGACTCCCTAGAGTTTGCAAGCTAGTGCTGAAAGGGAAAGAGCTGCATGATATATGATCTCAGTACTTTTAAAGTAGCACCTTCCTATCTTTGGTTGAGTTTTCATCTCTAAACTAGTAGCTGGAAAAGCATCCTCGAAAATGGAAAAGCCAACTCAGGAGAGTACTCAGAAGAATCCTGACATTTACAAAAAGCTGAGAATGATTTGTTTCAAATCAGATAGAAATGAAAAGAATGTTTCACCTCCAAAACACAGAATAGAATCCTCGAAAGGATAATGTAGGCCATTAGTCCTGCAAAAAGGCCTATTCTGCATTGAATATGGAGCAACAAATGACAGGCATGCAAAAATTAGAGAACAAGAACATAAAATAGGGAGTAAAAATCAATAGAAATCAGGCATAATGGCACATGCTTGTAATGCCAGCACTTCAGAAGCTGAAGCAGGAGGATCTCAAGTTTGAGGCCAGACAAGGGTAATAACAAGAATTTGTTGGGGAGTAGAGTCATCATGGAGAAACCAACTTGAAATGCAGTTTAGTGGAAAAGCATCTGTAAGATGGGAACACAAACAAAAATCTAATAATGATAGAGATAATAGAACTGGGAGAAATAACTTAAAAATAAAAGAAAACAGAAGAAAACAGCCAGGAAGGTATATGAAAAAGATACAACAGAAACTTTGTGTATAAAAAAAAAAAATCACAACATTTGAAGTAACAGTATATTGAAGGGAGAGCTGGAAAGATGCTCAGGGGGTAAGATTATGCCTCACAAGCAGAAGGACTTGAGTTTGGATTCCAGATTCCATGAAAAACACCAGAAGGAAATGGCAACAGCCAGCACTTCTGGCTCTGGAAGGCAGATTAGATAGATTAGATAGATGATAGATAGATTAGATAGATGGACAGATATAGATAGATAGATGATAGATAGATTAGATAGATGATAGATAGATAGATAGATAGATAGATAGATAGATAGATAGATAGATAGATAGATAGATAGATAGATAGATAGATAGATAGATGAATAGTTGTGAGTCCCAGACTTAGGAATGAACCTGTGTCAAAGGCATAAGGTGGAAAATGACAGATAAAAGACAGGATGCCCTGTTCTGCACTCCACACACATATACCAAACTCACATATGTACTACACATGTGTACACACGCATGCATACACACACGAGAGAGAGAAAGAGAGAGAGAGAGAAAGGCAAATTACCAAAGTTTTCTAAAGATTAAAAATAGAAATCTGAATTAATCTATCTTAATTAAAAAGACATTGAACTTAGGGTTGAAAGCTTTTCCATTAGAATATCTCTGGGCACACTTGGCTTCCCTGTGGTTTACCTTAATTATTTATAAACACTTGAGTAAAAAAAAAAGTTACAAAAAGTAAAAGACAAGGGATCACTTGATATATCTCAAGAATATCACTGTGATAAGTCAAAATCATTGCAGGACAGATGAAATGAAAAATGAAAATATGTTAATAATGATAAAATGTATTCATTTCCTTTATAAAAATGATTATGTGTGAGAAGTACTTTTCAATATACATCATGCATATTTGATTAAAAAATTCAGTGGCTCAAAGAAAGACCTTAAGGGACTGAAATTATGGATGCAAGTACTATACTATACTCTATTTCTTGTTTCTGAATGAATGGGTGACTTCTCTGATAAAATCTCACATGCACTTCAATCTGTACTTTCTTTTAGCTGATGAATTTTAAAGTTCATTTAACAGTCATTCACCAAGTTTCTGGTATATATAAGAAATTAAGCACCGAAAATTCAAAACGGAAAAAAAAAGCTTTTTTCAGAAATGTCAATCCCTCCTGCTCATGAAAACGGTACATCAGATTTCCTCAGGGGAAGAAAATGTATCCCATCAGAAAAGTTTAATCTAGGCGACACATGGTCAAGTTAGTTGTTCTCGAGACCTAATTTGTATTAAATATTATTTTTATAACTATTTACTATGCTTCTTCTCCCTCCTAAGCTCTATGAAACCTGAGTTAAGCTTGGGCTGCTGCTGCATTCCAGTTGCTAACACTGCTTTTTACATAGGCATTTTTCTAGGAGTCACACAATGTTCAAGTCACATTCTGACTTCCTTCCATTCACTGGTCCAGAGCAATCAAAACAATTACAAGCTATAAAAGTATATCCAAATACGAATACCCAAGATACTCTTCCTAGTTTGTCAGGATTATTTGTGCATTACAAAAGAGAACAAATTCATCTAAGTAAAGATATCTAATGAGAAGTAGTGTGCTGAAGGCAAACTTCTACAAAAATTAAGTTAAGACTGGAGAGATGGCTCTCAGATTTTGCCTCACGAGCAGAAAGTCCTGAGTTTGGATCTCAAGTAGCACTTAAAAATGTCAGGAGGAAACCATGGAGGCCTGCACTTCTGGCCCTGGTAAACAGAGATTGGGAAATCCCAGAGGGAAGCAAGAATGATGATTCCCAAAGTCACCCTTGACCCTCTGATACACAAACACACACACACACACACACACACACACACACACACACACTAAATAAGTATTTTAAAAAAATGAAAAATTAGGTTATATTAATTAAACTGCAAATAAGAAAGCCAGTTTAGTTATCTAGACCTAAAAGCAAATGATCTAAGTAAGGATAAAGAAATAGGAGGTAAAGGGAGGAATATATAAAACAAAACAAAACTTAAGGTGTTGGTGAAATGACTCATTAATTAAAGTGCTTGCCACAAAAGCAAAAGGATCTGATCCCCAGACCACACATAAAAAAGGCTGAGGTAGGAGGATTCTTTATGGGGTCAATTTGAGCTATAAAGAGACACTGTTTCAAAAGAAAACAAAAATAAATAAAGATACTGACAGTAGTAATTTTAGAATGGGTTGTGCTCATTCAAAACTTATTTGCTGAAACTTTAATATGAATGCCTCAGAATGCAACAATGCGTAGGAATAAGAGCCTTTAAGAAGATTAATTTCAATAAAAAGAGACAATTACTTTGAGTCCTAACCCAATCCAACAGGTGGGTTAGGAACTTAAGGAACATGTAATCCAAAGAATCACAAGCATAGAGGAAATGCCATAGTAGACACAGTATGATAGTGGCCATCTGTGAACCAAAGAGAGGAATGTAAGAACAAACCAAAAGTGATACTATGCTCATGAATGAACAGCCTCTAGGATTTATGACAAAATAAATGCTTAGACCCGCCTGTGGTGTGATACAAACTGTGTGCAAAGTACACAGTACACAGGAGCCTGTTTAGACAGGATTTGGAAAGGAAAAAGGAAGCAATGAAAGCAGTTCACCTTGTCTGCTGTGACATCTAGGCTCCTGGATTCCTTACTGGATGACTCTATTGAAAGGTAGCTAGCAACTCTAGGAGTCAAGCACACTGATAAAATGATAAGCATGTCTCAATGTTAGCAATTTACACAGGAGTTAACAGTGCTAGTTTCTTCAGAGTTGCCAAGGGATCCAAAACTTACTTCAGGTTTCCCTAGACCACCTTAGTCTCTTTTTCATGCTACTGCTTTTTTATTGGCTGGTTTCTATATTCATCTCCTTTCACCATTTCTATAAAAAGAATTTTCCTGAGTTAAAAAAAAAAAACTCTTTGAGCATTAGATCACCAAATCCACCTCTTGGAAATCACTTGAATACAAACTAAGGCCCCCCCTTAACATATTCAAAACTGAACTCACAGCATACCTCTTATTGTCTTTCCAAGGCTGACTGAGAATAAGAAACAGTTCAGTTCCCCAAACTTCTCTTTGCCCCTCTAGTCTCCATAATCTTCTCATTCTGGATTTTGTCAAATCTGAACCAACTACCTATATTTAAATTCCATCTCTATAATTTATTAGCTGATTCTAGGAAAATTACTTAACCTTTCTAAAGTGCAGTATCTAACCCTATACATTGTGATGATTAAATGAACTGACATACAAAGAACATAGAAAATGTCACCTAACATATGGAAAGAGCTCAGTAAATGTTAAATTTTATTATTAGTAGCAGTGTTTTTCTGTTTACTCCTTCCCATTATTCACATTTACCACTAATTCAAATCAGTATTGATTCTTTCCTATATTACTGCCAGTTCCCAATTGCAATTCTTTCTCTACATTTGTTAAATACAATATATTTTTTCTGTGCAGAGGATTGAGCAGTTTAAACTCAAAAAGTCATGTCTTTCTCCTTCTAACATCTGCTAAGGGAGCCCCAAATTGTGCAATGACATCCAAATTCTTTAGCATACATGACTTTTCCTTAATGATGAAGATAAGTAAAAGACACTGTACTCATGTAAATCCAGGAAAACTTGACCTAATATACCACAATCAAAAGTTCTGTCACGTACACATATTATGTTACTAAACTTACGATTATTTAGAATTAGAGATGAACTTTAGTATAGTGATTGTAAGTATTTACATTTGTACCACAGAAACTTATTCTAGAAAAGTAAAACCTTTAATAAAGGTTTGCTGAGTGAATCCTGGAAAATTATGAATCACATACTGGAATGTTCAGTCTCATCTGTAATGTCAAAACTAAAAACTCAGGACAGCTCGTACAAAGCAGCTGAATTTTGCATTCCTTTTAAGAGGAAAATATTTCCTCAGTTAACAAACTCCTTACCCGAATATACATCTTGCTATAATCACTACTTGGCTGTAGAGATCTGAAACCTACTTTGTGTAATTTGCTCAGTGCCCGAACTTTAGACACCCCACGGACTTCCCTTATTAATTGAAGGGGCTTCTCAGTAATGCCCCACAGTGATGTGCAAAGAAAATTCAACTAGAGACATTGACAATTTGCTTCTGAGGACACAAAACCCAAAAGACAGTCCATAATGTGTCTAAAGCCTCTGTGACTTAAACTTTGGTTTTCCTTTGCTTAAGTAAGTTAGTTTTATAAGTTGGATATCTGGCACTTCTCTACAGAACTGAAGTGGCACGATTTTGCATTAAAGTATTTCTAAAAGCTACTTTTGTGAAATTTTCACTAACTTTACATTGTTTTATACTATAATACTATAATATACTATAATATAATATAATATAATATAATATAATATAATATAATATATAATATATGGGGAGAGGCTGAGATGTGAGTTTTAGCTTTAGCGATTAAAACAGTGTGTGAACAAACTATGCAACAAAAGCTTCTGGATCCCACGACCAACTAACTTCACACTGCGCTTTATAATGTAAAAACCACGGGGCGCGGAGGGAGCTGAGCTTTGGGTTGTGGCTTCTAATCCACGTAGCGGTTACAACAGGGTGCGAACAAACTATGCAACAAAAGCTTCTGGATCCCAAGACCCATCGGTTGCCTCCTTCCCGGGACGCTTCAGGAACGAAAACAAATCGTAACTCACGCTAAGGTGCAGGGCGGGTCCGCCGCGCTCGCCAAACTTCCGCGTGAGACACTCACAGGTCCATACTTAACCGTACGGGCGCCCACCCCGGGCGAGACCCACCGCGGATGGGACCTGGACTTACCCCTCTCTCTACCTCTCTCTCTCTCTCTCTCTCTCTCTCTCTGCAAACGCCGCACGCGCGGAACACACAGCAGACAAACCTACAGACACACGCAAGGGTCCTCTGCCCAGACCACCCCCGTAGCTCCAGGAGCTGCACAGCCGCCCGCTCACCCGCGTCGACCCCGGGGGGCGCTGGGCCGCGGCGCGCGCGTGACGTCAACCGGGCGCCGGCGGCTCGGCTCGGCTCGCGCAGGCGCACCTGGCGCCGAGGACCGCCGGGCACGCGCCGGGGAGACTTGGAGCCTGGTTGCTTCCGCTGCCTTAGGGCGCCCGGGAGGCGGGATGCAAAGAATCAGCCGCGTACCAGGCCGTGCAAGCCCCGCCCCGTTCGGAACCCTGCAGCCAGAAGCTTCTTCTTGCCCCTTTCCCCACCCTCCTGGAATCTCCCGCCCTGGGGACGCCCCCAGGGTGAATGGATTCCCACGGGCTATGCCCTGTAGCCAGTGAGAATCTTTCCCCAGACAGGCGGAACTTCCAGACTTCAGGGGACTAGACGCTTCGGAGGCGGCATCCGACATGCCTCCCTGAAGTCAGCAGCTGAAAGCAATTTTTTGCAAGGACCTAGGTAACACTGTGTTTTTATGGTGGTTTTAGGGCGGTTATACTATTCCGCGTAAGTGTGATGAACCTGGCCATTAACTCATAAAGCTATGATTTTTTTTTTGGCAAAATAAATGCGGATCCTCTATTATGATGTAGCACGTCCTTTTTGTGATTTGCTGTTAAGTGAAATCACCCAAACGTGATAAGCCAAATGTGATAAGGTATTGCATGAATATTGTCGAGGTTACTGTGAACTAAATGCTCTACTTTGAGTATACTTTTCTGGAATTAATGACCATTTGTATTTTTCCCTTCCCACTCCCATGTTCATAAACTGTGGGTAAGAAGTGACAACTGAGTGGAGTTCATTTGAGGAAGCTCGTATAAGGTCTCTGGGTTGCTTATTCTTCCTCTGCCCCCTCACATCCCACAGTATTGAAATCCTGTCCCTCCCTACATGAAGCCCACCAGATGGGCACTTTCATCTTTAGATCCAGTACCCTAGGGGGAAGCCTCTTACATTCTGTGATAACTGGAGAAATGCTACACTTCATGCAATAGGTTAGCTGGAAAACAGAGAGCTAACATAAACCAGTTATTGCCTGCAAGAAGTCGAGATTGTGGGGCTGGAGAGGTGGCTCAAGGGTTAAGCCTCTGCCTTGTAGGAAGAAGGTCCTAAGTTTGGCTCCTAGACCCCACGCATAGATGCCGGCGGAAGCTGGGGCTGCCTGCGTTTCTGGTCCTGGTAGGGCGGAGCCTGTGAATCCCGGGGCAGAGTAAAAGGAGGAGGTGGAGGCGGTCCATGGTGGTACCTGAATTCGTCCGTGGTTCTACACACACCACACATGCACAATTGAATAAATAATAAAAAAAAAGTCGAGATTGTGGCAGACTTGCCAAGAGGACTGCTTTTGATCCTTATTATAGCTTCATTATCTTAGGCTAACATAGTAAGAACTCTGCTGGGGGAGACAACTGAGCTAGAAAACGTGTTTTGAACCCTGAGTAAAGTGGGCTATGCATTCTGAAAGTCTTTTTCAGAAAAAAAAAAAAAAAAATGAGGGTTTGAACTCTTCTCCATGAAGTGGCATACGTGCTTGTGCTCTCGCTTTTCTGACATAGCTTGCTGAACTTTTCTGTAATGAGCTTGCGCTTGACTTTTTCAGAATCTGATTCTGATTTCTATACTGCAATGCACAAAGGACCTCATTTGATGACAATTGCATCTTCACCAAGGTAATTATCTTCTTTAAACACATTTACATTGTGCCCTCATAGTCTTTCCAATAAGCATTTAAACACATTTTTCCTTAGTCTAAGATTATGTAAAATATAAAGAACTCTTTGTTCTTAGACTCATATATAGTACACAATGGTTCATACACTGTAGGTGAACAGTGCTCAGAAAAAAAAAAAGCACTTATCTCTGTCCTGACTTCTAACTTTTGCTTTTGGATGGTACCTCTATCCTCACCCAATGACAATGAAATTTCCCTTAACAAAACAAGGAAGGATTCTTTGTTGCTAGGTTGAAGGATATTTTTGTCACATATTTTTTGAAAATATTTTCATTTTAATTTCTTTATGATCCTAATCTTCATCTTATTTTCAATCAATTGAATCTTTTATTTTTTCTGTTTTTCTCTTTCACCTATTGATGTCTATATTCTATAAGATGGAATATGAAGATACTTAACAGAACTGCTTGTTTTATAGTTACCTTCACTGTCTCTAGGATTCAAAATACTACCTCCCTAAAAATCCAAGTTATTTCTGCTCTTGTTCCTTTTCATTGTCTCATGGCAGAACTTGGATGCATTTCGTTCCATAGCCTCATATTAAAGCAATTAGTTTCTAAAAGCATAGAAAACTGAACATGAACATGAGTATATTTTCAAACTAGAAAAGAGAAAAAAAGATTGAATTAACTATAATATTCTTTGGCATATAAATATCAAAACATTCTATCACTGGTTCACAAAAGGCATAATAAAACTACTCCAAATGCTAGTTAATTAATGTAATAACTATTGCATGTTTAATTTTAAAAGTAATGAAAAGTGTTGGTATAAGATCTGTAGTGTAATGTTGTAAAAAAAAAGTTTGAAATGAGATCCCTACTGACAAATAATGGGAAACAAAAGTGGAATGGGTAATGATTTTAGAAAATGCATTAATTGTAAGGAGCTAATGTTCTTATTATAAGTAATAAGCCAAAGATGAAAGATGTTAATCTGTAAAAGTTTGACTGTTTCATCTTGGTGTTCTCAAGTTGATTGTCACTGCTTAGTCTCTTAGCACTTCAACACTTCTGTTTGTATTTCAGTCTCATTTATATATTCCTATTTGCAACATGTCTCTCTTACACATCTAAGATTTTCTAGCAGTAATTTTTGAGACTGAATTTTGCTATGTAGAGCACACTTGGAATTTACTGTTTAGCCTACCCTGGCCTGGAACTTTCAATTTTTCTGTCTCAGCCTCCTGATTAATGGCATTGGAGAGGATGCAGTCATTCCTGGCTGAAATGTGAGTTTAATGTAACAGTTTAAAATGAACATATGTAAACGTTCCTATATTTGCTTCAGGACACCATTTCCCCTGAAAATTTTACTTCAAGGTTGTATGAATTACTCTCAGTCAGACTTCTTTTCTTTCTTGTCTATTTTTTATGACCTAATCTAGAAAAAAATAGAACATGGTTATGGTCTCCTTACTCTTTAGAAGTGTGTGATTGTGACATGTCACTTTCCTTGGTGATTATATAATCATTTGTCTAGTGCTTCTGAAACCATAGGAAAACTCTTTTTTCTTTTTGTTTAAGCATATAATCTAATTTTTCTAGGTATTTGCTTGACTCTTTCAAAGGGTGAATAAGCCATCAAGGCCTGTCAGTGATTTCAATAGTGTGGACTGAAATCAGCAGAGTGAGCTTAGGACTCAGAATCTCTGTGCACACTAGAAAGATCAAGGCTTATCTCAGTAGCACAACAAAAATGAGTGCTTATCTCTTTCAGCCTACTTTTTAACAATCTCAAGTTTAACAATCTATTCAGTTTTCATCATGTTTGTTCTTAATAATTTAGGTGCAATTTAAGTTAATACTTTTTGATAGACAATATCAGGTTTTATAATTTATTTTGAAATGAATTCTGTCTATCAAAACAAATAGTTTCATTCTAATTCTATTACTAATACAGATTCAGTCATGAACTGATTATTATTGAGTAGACAATTGGAGTGACTTTTTGGTTTCCTTTTTAATTAAAAATGCTGTTTTCATTATTTAGCCACACTAACATTAGCTGAATTATTTTGTAGTTACATTTTTGTAGCTCACTTTAGTGCTGAGCTCATCTGATAACAATATTTCAGATATTGATAAACAACATACTGCTTCCCCGTACACACACAGAGGTCTAACCACACAGCCATGTTAGTTACGTGCTTGATTCTGACCATAGTGTAGACAAGATTGAGCGCTTGGACAAACAAAATTATTTAAGTATTGTTAAGAATGTTACTCATGTTACTTCTTTGTTATATATATTCCTTGACATAAAAAGAAAGTAATGTCAATGTTTGGACCTCATCACTCAACCACTGAGTAATACTTGTCAGATACCTTGTTGTGATTGACCACCTCACCTGGGAATTGCCAGACAAACGCTTCCTTAGTTATGACATCCTGACTCTTTTAAACACTTTGCAGTCACTCTGAGAAAATGCAACAACTCCAGGAGACTAGTGCAACCATGCTACTGCTGAAGACAGGTATCATGGTTTGAAATGTGTCCCCCAGAGACTCATGTGTTTGGGAAAGTCATGACACCTTTAGGAGGTGGAGTCTTGTGGAAGGAAGGCAGTCATGGGGTAGACCTTGAGATGGATTAGCTCCACCCTACTTCTGGGAGAGATCTGTTCAGCAGTGGCAGTCTTGCAGCTCTCAGCCTCTAAGAAGAATGTGTCTTAGCCCATCTCCAGTTTCTGTTGCCATTCATGCCTTTTTCATCATAATAGACTATATCTCCCTTCTGGAACTGTAAGCTGAATAAATCTCTATTCTGTCATTAAATTGCTTAACTTTGGGTGTTCTCTCTCAGCAACACAAGAGAGTAACCAGTACAGAAATTAGTACCAGAGAAGTAATGTATTGCTGTGTGAGACTAAGAGAATCCAGTACAAAAAAATACAGTTTTTTTTGTGAGCTGAGAGAAATAGTAACAGCAGTATGGCCAATACTGTAATTTGGCTAATGTGCCTTTGGAGCCAATTTTTGGGAGAAATATGGGAACTCTGGAACTTTGTGCTGGGAAAGTCTTTGCATCTTAGCCTCGGGGCAGAACATCCATTCTTGAGATGAAGACAATGGAAGCCCATCTTGTAATGGTCCAGAGGGGAACAGAGACTACTGGAAATTTGAACAGTGGCAAAAGGGAGCATGTTTTGGCAACAGTTTAGTGAAGTTTTGCCCTGGTTGTGAAAGCTTGCCTGAAGCTAAATTCAAGTGTTTGGCAGAAGAATGTTCAAGGCAAGACAGTTTTGACAATGTGGCATGGCTACTTTTTAGCACTCTTTTTCAGAGTTATGAAAAAGAACAAGGAGTCAGGCAAAAAGAAGTAAAACCTGTGAAGTTTGAAGAAAAGTGTGAGGGCACAGATTAGCTTCTTTAATAAATAAATTCCTTCTCTCAATTTGGATCATAGGAGGGGCTGTCCCCTGAGGGCAAATTCCTCAGGGAAGGATCACACCCATAAGAGTGCAAATACTGGGCTGGAGAAGTGGCTCAGGGGTTAAGCTTCTGCCTTGTAGGCGGAAGGTCCTGAGTTCGGATCCTAGGCCCCACATATAGACGCCGGGCGGAAGCGGGGGCAGCCTGCGTTTCTGGTCCTGGTAGGGCGGAACCTGTGATTCCCGGGGCAGAGTACAAGGAGGAGGTGGAGGCGTCCATGGTGGTTCCTGAATTCGTCTGTAGTTCTACACACACATACATACACATACACATACACACACACACACACAAACACACACATACACGCACAATTGAATAAATAATAAAAAAAATTTTAAAAAAAAGGGTGCAAATACTTTAGGAAGGAAAGAGATAAGAATGAAGCTCCAAAGCAAAGCTCTGTTTCTCCTCCAATGAAAAGGCTAAAGAGAAATTTTTCCTACAGTCAGCACAGAGAAACTGAATCAACTATGAGTCAAGGGTTTCAATCTCCACCTGAAAGTTATAGAAGAACTTGGCAAAAGTCATCCACATCGTGCTGGCTTCATAGAAATCAAAGATGCAAGAGAGAGGAGGTCATGGATCTCTTATCCAAGGTTTCAGAAAATAACAAGCCAGGCGGAATGTGGCAGGAAGCCTGCAGTTTACAGGCCCAAGAAGGACAGTTTGTGCTGTGGAGTTAAAGCCTGGCTTGCCATCTAAGAAGTGATGTTAGAGGTTTCAGAGCCAATATGGAACATCTGTCAATGAGAGCCATATACCCTGGAAGGAGTCAACCCAAGAGAATGATGGGCAGATTTGCTGGAGGGGTGGATCCAAAGTCCTTTGAAACTGAGATTATTTTAATGAGAGATTCATCTATTGGACAAGGAGCTATAGGGTTTGGAGTTCATTCTGGTTTTCTGTCTTGTTATGGACCATTCTTTCCTGGATATGTCCTCACTTACCATGTTTTGAATGGAAATATTTAGTCTTTGCCAGTGTATGTGTGAAGTATGTAATTTGTCTTCTGATTTTACAGAAGGCTTTGGATTTTTGGACTGTGTCAAAACTACTGATGTAGTCTGTACTTTTAAAGTTCAACTGAGTATGATTTGCATAGAGAGATGGCAATGAGGCTGTGGGGTTAGAGGTGGGTTGTTATGATTTGAAATATGTCCCCTATTGACTCATGTGTTTGGGAAAGTCATGGCACCTTTAGGAGGTGGCATCTTGCAGGAGGAAGGCAGTCACAGGTCTTCAGGTTGATTAGCTCCACCCTACTTCTGGGAGAGTTCTGCTCTAGCAATGATAGTCTTGCAGCTCTCAACCTCCATGAAGGATGTGACTTGGCCCATCTCCAGCTTTTGGCACCAGTCGTGCCTTTTCCACCATAATGGACTATATCTCCCCTCTGAAACCATATGCTGAATAAATATCATTGTTCCATTAAATTGCTTGACTTTGGGTATTCTCTCACAGCAACAGAAAAAGTAACCAGCACAACAAGATACTAGCTTTATGAGGTCCAGTTCCAGTCATGACTAGTCCAGAAAAGTGGCATTGACCTTAGAATACAGGGCTCCACAAAGGACTCAGGGAATTTCCATGATACTGCTCAACCTTTGGCCATTCTTATTTAAACCAGGAAGAAAACCATGACCTATGATTGGCATTCAGTAAAGGCTATGACGGGTAGAACTGAAAACTTAGGTGACTGGTGCACATTATAGTGTTGCATTTCCATGCTACACATCAAATTCTTTTAGACTATATAACCAAATTTTGAAAACCAAGTAAGCCAAGGCATGCCCTCCTGTGATGCTACCTGGTGTTGCAACATTTGCTCTCAAATAAAATGTTTCTTCAAAATAGTCTTTACTTTCCTGTTTGCAATCTGTGCTGTAAATGGAGTGAGCTTAACCAGTAGCAAAAGAGAACAGAGGACATGATCATTGGCAACAAATGACAGCAGTAGTGGCAGCAGCAGTAGTGAAAATGTAGCTGAAGAGTTCTAGAAAGCACCTATGGGCAGACACATAATGAATGAAGAAGACTGTGAAGAAACAAAGACCAGTTCTGTCACTGAAAGTTCTCTAAGCAATAAGGCTTTTTACACTCACATTCCAAAAGTAGCTACTCTAAAACTATGTCAGTTTCTTTCTTCCTTGATATGACAAAAGGCATAATCAAATACCTAAAGAAAGGGTTTATTGTGGTTTAATAAGGGATACAATCAGTTATCATAGGGATGGCATCATAGAAAGAGCATTAGTGTGCTGATCCCTTTACATCCATAGTCAGGAAGCTCAGAAAGATGAATATTTGCTGTTTTTTACCTCATTCATTATCATAGTCAATGGAATGGGTTCTCGTCACTTTGAAAGATGCATCATCAATCTTCTTTTCTCTATTCCAGACTATATTAGTTGATTTGCTTATAGGTTTGAAAAAATATCTTACACAAGTACCTTGAGGAACGAAAGATCTGTTTTCAGTCAAATTGAGGCTATAGTCTCATCAAGAACAGGCATTCCAGCAGGAGTATGAGGCAGCTGTCCACCTTGAATCCACAGTTAGAAAACAGAGGACAACAAATACTGAGGCTCAGCTTTCTCCTTTAGTTCATCCCAGGACCCCGGCTCGTGGAGTGGTGCTGCCCATATTTAGTCTTCCCTTTCTGTCCAGTCCAGAAATTAACTCACAGACATCTAGAAATTTGTTTCCTATATTGTCATGGTTTGAAATGTGTCCCCCACAATTTCATGTGTTTGGGAAGGTCATGGCACCTTTGAGAGGTGATACCTTGCTGGAGGAATGCAGTTATAGGGGTTGGGCTTCGAAGTGGATTGGTCCCACTCTATCTCTTAGAGAAGTTGGATTTTTGAGCAGAAGTCTTGCACCACTCTTTCCAAGATGTATGCAGTAACCTAGTCCTTCTCCAGCTTGTGCTGCATCTGACATGAAAGACTATATCTCCCCCTCTGGAACCATAAGCAGAATAAATCTCTGTGTCCCTGAAGTTGCTTGACTTTAGGTGTTCTCTCATAGCAATAGATAAAAGTAACCAGTATGTCATAGGTGGGCACAGGCGTCAACTTGACAGTTGAGAGTCTCAGATCTGGGCACATTTGTGAAGAATTAGTGGTTGAGTTAGCCCAGAGCAGACCTACAGGAGATTGTCTAGCTGATGGGGAAGACCTAGCCCCTGGTGGGTGGGATTTGGCCCTGGAAGAAAATACAGAGTGCTGATTGAGACATGCTGGTCTGGCAAATAAGGATTATCCCTCTCTCAGCCATTACGTAGAGATGGTGTGGCCAGTTCCCTCGGCCCTGGTGTTGGTGTGAGCTCTCCTGTCAAGCTGGACTAAGAAGTGTAACCAAACAATTGTAAGAGACAATAAATCCCTTGTTCCCTCAAGCTGTTTGATGGTCATTTATCAGCAATCATGCAGGCTAACTTCTACAGAATTTGGTGCCCAGGAGGTGGGGTGTTACTGATAAATCTAACTATGTGGATTTTGTGGCTTTTAATGGTTTTGCAGAATAAAGTTGAAATGTTTGAAGATATTTACTTTGTGGGTTACAAATACCATTCTTCAGAGTTTAGTGGACTAATTGGATAATGTCAGTGCTGAGAGAGTTATGGATTGTTTGGGCCCAATTTGTGATGAGGGGAACAAGGACTTTGGTAAAGCTGAATTTAAAGAGAATGGATTGGTTTGCTTGGGAGAGGAGAGCTGTGTTGACAGCTTTGAGGATTTGCGTGAGGAAAGAGCAGGCAGCCGAATAGCTGCCATTATTGGAAAAATGAGCATCAATGGAGGAAGATCTAGTGACTTGCACTGGGATGGTGGAAAACATGAATACCATGGTTTGAAAATCCATATTCCTTCAGGGGCCAAATCCCAAGTTGAAGCCATTTCTTGCCCTTCAGAAGTTCGGCTGCCTAAAAGAGGCTTTTCCAGATCAGCACACAAAACTTGGTACAGTTGTGGCCCAAGTGGACTAAGTTACATTTCAAACTCGCTTCCAAATCTGGCAGCACCTCCGAGGTGGTACTGGTTTTGATGTACTATTGAGGGGTTTATAGAGAGCAGCAAAAGTTTGGCACTAAATGACAGGTGTAGAGTCCTGAAAAAGAAGGTGGAGCTTATAGCTACAGAGGAGAACACAGAGTGTTGTTTGAAATGCCAGAACCATGGGATATATGTTGACAGCTGTGAGTGGAGATTCAGCCTGGTTCTACAACTTTGAGCTGCAAACAGGGACTGAAATGCCTAGAATCTTTGAGCCACCTTGACTATGTGATGAACAACAGAAGATGGACACTAAAGTACAGGATGTAGTATTTGATTTGCTGGACTTTGACCTAATTTAATGTTTTTTTATTACATCAAGATACTTCTGTTTTAATGTTTTATCTGTTTTAAAGTATTTATTTTGATTTAATATATTCTTAAGGTTATGAAACTGTGAACTTTTAAAATGTTGGAGCTGAAGTTTTAATAAGAGATCATTTTAAATTTATCTATGAAACGTATTTATATTTTTAAGATAACTTAACATCTCGGGGGGGGACAAGGATTGAAGGTTGCAGTTTAAAGGTGCTATGCTTTGTGTTAAGTTGACAAGGGATGGAGTGTCATAGTTGAGCACAGGTGTCAACCTGACAGTGGAGGGTTTGAGCTCTGGGCACATTTGTGGAGAACTGGTGGTTAAGTTAGGCCCAGAGCAGACCTGCACGAGATTGTCTAGCTGATGGGGAAGGCCTATTCCATAGTGGGTGGGATTAGATCCTAGAAGAAAATACAGACAGCTAGTTGAGAGAGTTGGCATCCATTTTTATACTTGGCCAGACGTGCTAATCTGATAAGTAAGGATCATTTCTCCCTCAGCCATTACATAGAGATGGTGTGGCCAGTTCCCTCAGCCCTGGTGTTGGTGCATGCTCTTCTGTGAAATACCATTCTTCAGAGTATGAACTGTAACCAGATTGTCATAAGGAAATAAACCCCTTTTTCCCTTAAGCCGTCTGGTGATCATTTATCAGCAACCATGTAGGCGCTGATAGGTCATGTAAATTTGACAGTCAATATTAATCATCATACAAACATACCCAGAGTGTGACTCAAAGGTTTTCTAAATCCCATCAAGTTTATAATCAAGGTTAAATGTCACAAACTGTAGTGCTACGCAGTGCCAAATACTGCTTCTGTTAAGTGATAGATTATACTAGATGCTGATTTCTGAGTCATGGTAATAAAAGCTCAAAATAATAAACCTCCCATCTGAACACCTGCAGTTATAAGCCTTTGTTCTTAGAGAGGTGGAGTCAGATCTCTCTGTCTTTCAACACTTGGAGCTACAAGCCCCTAGTCTGTAATCTTAGTCCATAAGCTTTTGAAACTCAGTGTTGCTTCAGTGGTCTCCCGAAGTTGTTTCAGATTTTTAAGGCGTGTATGTGGACCCCTAACTAGCTGATTCATGGCAACTTGATTCAAAAGGTAATTCATTTATCAAAAAAGTCATCTTCTTTCTCTTGAAGAAGACTTGATTGGCATTTGCATATCAATTGGCCTTAACATTTGAATCACACCAACATCGGAGGTTGATGTAGGTATTGTCCACAAGGGCATGACTAAAATCAAAGTAAAACAAACCAAAGACAGATGAAACATGAGTCACACAGTCAAATGTACACAAAAAAACAAAACCAAAAGCTCCAAACCCAAAAGAAAAGGAAGAGTGATTTACTAAGTTCTTCCTGTCTTTGACATGGATATTCTTAAGATCAATGCTGGAAGTAGATGGTAACCAACTAGCAAACGGGAGACTGACCCCTCTCTCTGCTGTGTCCTACTCCATCTTTTTTTCCATCTAACTTTGGGTCTCTTCTTATATGAAGATCTTCCTTTAAACAGTCTTTTATCTTTGGTTCAGAGATGACCTTGACAACTAATCAGTGCAGGAACAGCAAAATGGAAAACAACAACAAACCATAATTCAGAACACCAAAGACTGCATTATTCACCTGGAACCAAACTAGCCAAATCTCTCCCCATCCTAAAGCTCAGGAAACCTTGTGGAAGAGGGGGCAGCAAGATTGTAAGAGCCTAAAGATGGGGAGGACCTATGATATGCAAGATACTCCACACAAGTTAGGGCTGCAGCAGCCAGGATATAGAGACAATGTGATTGGACCTTGCCTAACCTACACAATGGCTGACATGTCAACAACTCCACAAAGTCTAGCATGGATCACAGGGGAGAAAGCTTCAGGAAGTAGGATCCCTAGAGGCAAGGGATTAAACAGTTATAATAATGTCCCCATACTAATGGGCAACCCAAGCAGTGACCCTATGCTATGCCAGAGTCCTGAACCCTCAGAGGGACTCAGAGGGAAATTTAGCACCCACATAAACAGATGCTCTGGAGGATGGGTGGGAGAAAGCACCAAGAGAGGAGAAGGGAACAAAAAGGGGTGAGAGGGTGGGGGGAGTGGGAAGGGGGAAGAATGGGATGGGGGACAAAAGGGGGGGAGGAGAAGAAACAGTACTTATTCAGCTTATATAATTGGGCAAAAAAAGGAATAAAAAAAGAAAGAAAAAGAAGACCAATGTCCTACACTTAGGTTCCCTGTTACAATTTTGAGGTTTGCAAGAACAGTTAGTTTTTATTATTGTTTTAATTTTTATTACTGTAACAGTTACTCCTGTTGCTGTGAGAGAACACTCAAAGTCAATCAACTTAAGGGAGAAAGGGAGGTTTATTCAGCTTACGGTTCCAGAGGGAAGGTACAGTCTCTCAAAGCAGAGGTGTCATGGCTGGCTGGCCAAAGGTGGAGGAGGCTAAGTCACCGCAGACATCTTGGAAGCTGAGAGCTGCAAGACTGCTTGCTGCAAAGGCAGACTTCTCCTGGAGACAGGGTGGGACTAATCCACCTCAAGACCCACCCCTTGTGACTGTCTTCCTACAGCAAGGCTCCACCTCTCAAGGTGACATGACCTTGCCAAACACATGAGACTGTGGGGGACACATTTCAAACCATGACAATTGCTTTTCTTCCAATAGGACTGTGATGAATAAAGCTTATTTTACTGACTGAAGTGAAGAAATTTTGCATAAAATGTTCAATCAGAAAATATTTCTTCAACAAAGTGTGTTTAGTAAAGTATGCTTCAATACCTATCTGTTGGGAAAAAGAAACATGTTGCCTAAACACAGTGGTGCTTCAGAGTTTTTTTTCAGAGATATAGAGTAAATGCCAACAGGAAAGAAATTGAAGTGAAGCCAGCACTAAAACTGAGAGTTTTCATGATCCTAGAATGAATGCTACATTTTGTTGCCTATGATGCACCCCAGTTCGCATAGTGAACAAGGAAATATTTAATGAAGTTTTCAACTTACAAAATGTTTGAGAATTCTACAGCAGAAGATTTTGAGAAAAAAATGGATGATTTAGTTTGTGTACATCTTGTTTAACCATATATTTAAAGTATATATGCATATATATCATATAAAAGTTGTACTATATGTGTGTATGTGTGTGTATATATATGTATATATATATATAAAATGTGAATAGATAGGTAACAAAAACATGGGTGTCAAAAATTAACAGACACAGGGGGCAGTTTATTTAGAGAGGATCTTTTAAATTTCTTGACATTGTGGAATTAAGATTTGTATCTTGCAGTTAGATTCCCCTCCATCTCCATGCCTTACTTGTTATATCATTAAAACGTGCCCTGGAGAATCCTGCCCATGTGAACTTACACTAAGAAAGTGTTTTAAATAACAATGATCCAGTTCTAAAAGCCAAGCACATAATAGCATACTGCATTTTGTTAGCTGAAAATTTACTCTCTCTTCTTCCTGTTTTAATGAATAGTTTTGGATAATGGAAATCTGATTTAGAGATTGCATATTTTTAAAGTTTATAATGATTATTTGTAGAACTTGGGAATCATTTGTTTTAGGTTCAAAATGCATTTTTAACAAAGAATGACATTATGTAACTTTGTCAGAACTTTGTCTAATTAGCTTAAATTGAATCTACATCTATTCATTATGCTCACCCTTTTTTAAAAAACAGGAAATGGGAGAGAAAATATGTAAAATCCCCTTTATGTAAATTGAAGGTAGTATGTTCATTTGTTCACTTGTGTGTTACAACAATGGCAGTTTCTTTTAATTTTGCCTCCATACAATCTGTTCATCAAATGCATTGTAATGATAAAAATGATGGGATATAAATACTTTATTAATTAAATAATGAGATATCATTAGTGTTCCCACACATTAATATTAATACTAACATCAGTACAGGTTATCTTCCCTATGGTTAGAGAAGAATAGGAATGATTGCCATTTAATCACTTTTAAGAAATTTCAATGTGTTGCTAGCATATTCCATCTACAACTTGGTGTCAAAATTTGGCACAAACAAAAGAATAGAAAAGATGTAAAGAAGTAAATACTTATTTACACTTATTTCCACATTGAAATTGTGCAAAGAGGACCAAAGTCCAGAAGAATGCTTGTCAGTCTTATATGTCTATTAGACTGAAAGAGAACTATTAAAATGTATTTATTTGTCCCCCCCATGTACCAATAACAGTAGTCTAATAATAGTAATCTTGATTTTTCTCCACTCTGATTTTTCTTAAATTATGTATGCTTCTTTCCTTTTCTTTTCTGATAGCAGAAAAAATGTCTTGTGTTTGGACAGACAAGAAACTCATAAATATAAGATATTTAACAACACCAATAACATTTGCAGTTAGTAAAAATTGATGCCACGGGAGAATTCAGAGAAAAACAATGTAGTTCTCAGGAGCCTGGAATTCTTGTCCATCCATCTTCTAACAACTCCTCAATATTCCTTTGGTGAACCCTTCCTATTCTATCCAGTTTTAGTGCATTACAGACTTATGGCTTCCTACTACTATACCTACAGTTGTAAATGAATCAGTCTAAAGTTGTATTTATATTAAATTTAGTCTTGTATTTTCAATTATATATTACAAGTTTTTAATTTAATGTCTAGAATATCATTCCCTCTGTCAAACTTAATAAGTATTGCTTTAATGAACTCTAACATTTTATTTTAATGTTCTTATCTTAGTCATTGTCAGAGCAGTTACTTAGGCTACTGTAGACTGAATGCCTCACCCTTGCCCTGTCACATTCACATGTTGAAGTCCTACAGTGATAGGATTAAAAGGCAAAGGCTTTAGAAGGTAACATTGAGTCAGCTTTTATAGTGACACCAGGGTAATTGTAAGAACAAAGCATCTCTCCCTCTCTTTTTCTCATGACCTCTCTCTTTGACCTATGAAGATATAGGGAAAAGACAGCCATCTATAGAGATCTGGGAATGTGCCCTCACTAAATACCAGATACTCCAATGCCTAGATCTTGGACTTCCCTGTCAGAGTTATGAGAAATATATAGTTATTACAACACATATTTTATATAATGGCAAAGACAACCACTGTGATAGTTAATCCTGGATGTCAGCTTGACACACCTGGCATTAACTAAGATCAGCTATCAGACCACCTGAATACACTATTTAGATTAATACATTTACAATATAAAGACTAACCCTAGATCTGATTGGAGCCTCCCAGTAGGAGATTAGATAAAAGGAACCATGGAAGAGAGGAAGGCTCTCCAAGGATTTTTGCAGTGACTTAGCCTGTGTCATAATAAGGCACAAGTGTCAACTAGTGCAGAGCAAGCCTGCAGGAGATTATCTAGCTGATGGGAAGGGCCCAGCCTATGGTGGGTGGGATTAGACCCTGGAATAAAAGATGGAGGGCTGGCTGAGGAAGTTGGCATCCTTGTGTATTCTTGGCTAGAAATGCTTGTCTGGCAAGTAAGGATTGTTCCTCCCTCAGCTGTTAGTGGTGACAGTGTGACCAGTTCCCTCGACCCTGGTGTTGGTGCATGCTCTCCCATCAAGGTGGATTATGAACTGTAACCAGTAATTGTAAAAGAAATTAACCCCTTGTAAGCCATTTGATGGTCATTTATCAGCAACCATTCAGGCAAACTGCAACAGCCTGCTTCCGACTTCAGCCACGAGCCATGTCAACTCTGCCATGAAAGACTGCTTCTACCCTCGAACTGAAAGTTGAATAAATCTCTCTTTTTTCTCTTAAATTGATTGACTTTGAATGCTCTCTCTTAGCCAACTGCTAAGAGTAACTATTACAATCACCCTGTCATTGCTGTCTGTTATAGTAGCCTGAACTACTATAGTAGGATGGAACTCATTGAACATTCTTTATTTATCCATGCATTCTATTGCATAGCAGTAATACATAGGTAAGTACTATTTTATTGACCTTCAGAACCCCTCTTTCTATTTTGGAACAAGGAATTCTCACCACCTACATCAGTACATCTTACACTGTGATACTTTAAAGCATTAAACTCCTTAAATAGCTTTTGGTTTCAATTCTTAACCTTTGATTCCTATCTAATTTCCCACTTAGAAGCAGAATGATCCTTTTAAAATGTAATTGTCAAATGACAATTTCACCTCCATTTTTTGACCTTTTTTTACTCACCACAGTAAAAAAAAAAAAAAAAAAAAAAATGGACCTACCCTCACACTTACATGCAACTATAGCTCTCAATTTCTTGGTAAGTAGTACTCTCTATGTTGCTGTTTTTCAAGCATTGTAAACACATAACTGAAATTATGTCCCTACCACAGCTCTTTAGCTCACTTCCTCTCTTGAAGTCATTGCTGCAAAGTCTATGTCATCAAATATCTTTTCCTAATGACCTTCTCTTTATATGTTAATGCCTTGAATTTTGCTTTAAATAAAGTAGGTAACCCCACACATTATTAGACTGTTAATTTTTATTATTTATGACCTTATTAGAAGGTAGCTTCTATTAAGTCATATTTTATAGGTTCACATACCTGTCGGAAGCAGGCTGTTGCAGTTTGCAGTGTCTTAACCCAGTAGGTAGTTAGTAAATATTAGTTGATTTGATAAAAATTGTTTTGATGGGAAATCCTACTCTCTATCATTAAGATCACAAGTATGCCTATAACCTAGATGGGTAACAAATCCAGCCATAAAGACATGTTTAGAAATAGTCATGTAACCCAAGTTGTGTCAAAGTGAATAGAAACAACTAGGATATAAGCAATTAAAAACAGGCTCAGCATGGTAGCTCAGTTATAAGGTGTCTACCTAACATTCAAAGACCCAGCAATTCAATCTCCAGTGTCTCCAGAAAAAAAAAACTGAAAATTACATTTTCAGCCAATTAGATGTATCAGCGAGTAAAGATGCCTACTTGCAAACTCAACAACCAGAATTCAATCTCCAGAACTTACATGATCAGAGGAAAGAATCTACCTCTGATAGTTTGCCTCTGACTACCACAGCATGCTATGTGTGAGTTTGCCCCACATTCTCTCCATCTAATAAATAAATAAATAATTAAATATTCTGTAATGGTTACTCTTAACTATTGCTGTGAGAGTTGAACAACTTAAAGGAGAAAAGGAAATTTTTTCACCTTACAGTTCCAGAGGAGAGATACAGTCTTTCATGGCAGATGTGGCATGACTGGCAGATCGAAACTAGAGTCAGGCTAAGTCACGCCCATCTATGACAGCAGAAGGCTGGAAGATTCCTGGAGAGTCTCTCTTCTTCCAGTCTTCTGTTCTGTGGCTCCTTTTATCTGGTCCATTACTCGGATGTTCCAATGAGATCTAGGGAGTATTTAGGGCTAGTATTTGTATTGTAAATGTATTGATCCAGATAATCTCTTCAAATGGTCTCAGTTGATCTTCGTTAATGCCAAATGTGGTCAAGTTAACAACAAGATTAACTATCACATATTCTACGCAAACCTGTTTAATTGAATCTGATGGACATGAAGATATTGCAAGATATAAACTCAGGTCTTTTGGCCATTGACCTCACTGAGAATGAATTCTCCCAGAGCAAATATAAGAATAAAAATAGTACATGAAAGTGTTGCAGGCAAAAGGCTAATAAATATTAAGAGATATATAAGTAAGAAAGTGGCAAAGTTAAGCTGCCAATCTGTTGTGATCTGCTATCCCTACTTAGACTTTTCAGCTATAAGTGACTCTGCTTTAATATGACAATTTGACAAGGCTTTCCTTTTTTCCATTCTAACCTCATTAATAAAAGTTGCTACATACAGTCCATGAGCCCACAGCTGATCTTGGACACGCTATTAGAATCACACTTTTGTTGTGTGATTTTCTTCTTGTAGATAACCAAATACATGAAACTATGATTCAGATATTTTTTAGCATAGATATGGCATTTTCATGTTATTTTGTAAGCCGAGTATCTATCCCACTGTGGTCTTAACATCTACTTTATACATTTAATACCAAGACCAAGCATTCTGCCAATAAAAATTCCCCCAGGAAAAATCATTATCACAAATAAATCTCTGAATTCCTGGAATAGATAGTTTCAAATGTATATCATATTGCTTTCTTAGAAATTCTTAACTCAGGTAAGAGAAAAATAAAACCAAGAATGAAATCAAGGTCATAGACTATCCTGAAAAAGAATGTTGGCTATAGGGGCTGACTGAAAACATTCAAATCCTTTCTGATATAAATGTTCATTAAAATATCTATGGATGTTCCATCAAATAATTAATGTATTGTGATGCTAAAAAACTATATTTATATCATTAGCTATATGATTTGAGGAAACAATTGAATACAGAAGAACAGGGAAATGGTTCATATTAGCTACAGTGCCAAAGATACATTGAAGGTTATAGCAAGTGTAGCATCGTACTGAAGGATGCTTTAAGCTCAGAGACAACATGTGCAAACAGTTGGAAAGACTTGCAGAGAAATGATTATTTGGGTTGAATGCATGTAGAAGAGCTGAAAGTAGTTCTTTTTTTCCCAGGACTTCGGTTGCATTTCCCCTCCGAGCAATGTAGTAAGGATAAGTATTTGGATCACCAAAACTAGGAATAACCATGCATTTTTTTTGGCCCAATTCACTAGGATTTTTTCTTATATTTTTTAGAAGCCAGTGCGAATGTCCAAATGTGGACCCACATCCAGGCAAACAAACATCATCAAGCAAAAATGTGAGATGACTGAAAAAGATCTGCACAAAATCCTCACCAAAGTTTTGCTTTATTAGTATAGATCACATATTTGACCAGAAATTGAGGAATTTAGAGAGCTACAAAAAACTTCAAGGGAAAATAAGGAGCATCATAAGAGGAGTCAAGGTGTCACAAAACAGCAAAAAAGAAGTAATAGGTCTATTGCAGTTTTGGAATATTAAATAAGTATAAATGGATGCTTTATATAAATTATACCAATAAATTCTACAGGCTAAATTACATGGATAATTGTAAAGAAGTACATTCCTGATAAGTAGAAAATGATTCATCATAAAATATAAGTTAACAATAGAGGAAGCTGAGAACTCTAGGAGATTCATTCTTTTAAGCTTCAAAGGGAAAAATATCTCTACCATCATATAACAAAACAAAATGAGAAATGAAATTTCAAAAAAAATGCTTCAGTTTACTGGGCATTACATGACAACTAAATTTGACTTAGGATTAACACTAAGATTGTTTACATAAATATCAAGACCTTAAAAACTGGAGAAATATTTTGATATTTTATTCAATTTAGTGATATGTTTGCCATACAATATTTCTCCAGCATGTGCAAATGGCAGCATTTTGGCTTTTTATTCATACTTCTCCCTACTTTAGACTCAATTTTTGATGTGTGCACACAATACACCCTTACTAACAATACCTTTATTGTAATCTTTGCCTATAACATTTTTAAATATAAGAAGAAAAGTAAATTGAACCTAAGAAGGTTTTAAATTATGTGATCTAAGTTACCATTTGTCATAGTTAGATTCACATGTCAACTTGGCAGTTGAGGGTTTAAACTCTGGACACATTTGTAAAGAATTAGTAGTTGAGTTAAGCCAGAGCAATCCTGCAGAAGGTTGTTTAGTGATGGGGAAGATCCAGCTTATGCTGGATGGGACTGGTCCCATTTTCTTCTTGTAGATAACCAAATACATAAAACTATGATTCAGATATTTTTTAGCATAGATATGGCATTTTCATGTTATTTTGTAAGCCGAGTATCTATCCCACTGTGGTCTTAACATCTACTTTATACATTTAATACCAAGACCAAGCATTCTGCCAATAAAAATTCCCCCAGAAAAAATCATTATCACAAATAAATCTCTGAATTCCTGGAATAGATGAATAGAAATGGAGGGAACTGTTTGAGAAGAATAGGCATCCTTGTGTATACTTGGCCAGATATGCTGGTCTGGCAAATAAGAATTGTCCTTCTCTCAGCTGGATAAGATGTGGCCAGTTCCCTTAACCCTTTGGTGATGGTATGTGCTCTGCTGTCAAGCTGGACTAAAAGCTGTAACCGAGATATCATAGGAAAATAAACCTCTTGTTTCCTTAAATTATTTGATGGTGATTTTTAGTCTTTTTTAAATTTATTTATTTATTTGTGCATGTGTGCACATATGTGTGTGTGTAGAACCATGGGCGAATTCGGGAACCACCATGGACGCCTCCACCTCTTCCTTGTTTACTCTGCCCCGGGATTACAGGCTCCGCCCTACCAGGACCAGAAATGCAGGCTGGCCCGCTTCCGTCCGGCGTCTATACGTGGGGTCTAGGATCTGTACTCAGGACCTTCCGCCTGCAAGGCAGAGGCTTAACCCCTGAGCCACCTCTCCAGCCTTGATGGTGATTTTTATCAGCAACCATGCAGGTGAACTGCTATGGAATTTGATACTAGGAATGGGGTGTTGCCAATTCTGAAGTGTTTGTTGGAGAAACTTGAAATGTTTGAAGTATGCCGTTCTTCAGAATTTAATGGGTGTTTGTTCATTGGAGATGCTGAGAGAATTGTAGATTATTTGCACCCAGTTTGTGATGAAGGGGACAAGGATTTTGATAAAGTTAATTTTAAAGATGATTGACTGGTTTACTTGATAGAAGAGAGATGTATTAGCAGCCTTGAAGTTTTGGTTGTGAATAGGGCAGATAGAAGAGCAGCTATGGTTGTTGAGGTAGTGAATGTTATTGAAGGAAAACCTAGTGTTCTGCATTGGCATGGTAGAAGAAAGGAATGTCACTGTGTTGAGATTCTGCCCAGCATAGAGATTCTCCTGAGAGTCAGCACAGAGAAGCTGAATTAGCTGTGATTCCAGGGAGTCAATCTCCACCTGGAGATTAGCTGAACTTGGTAACATCATCCTTGTGGTACTGGTTTTAGAGGCATCCAAGATGCAAGAAGGAGGAGGTCATGGATCCCTTCTCCAAGATTTTAAAGAATGGCAGGAATGAAGGCAATATGTGGCAGGAAGTCTGCAGAGAGACCCAAGAAGGGCATTTTGTGTTGTGAAGTTGAAGCCTAGTTTTCCATTGAGAAATGAAAATGCTGGAGATGCCAGAACCAATATGGGACATCTGCCAAGAAGAGCTACATACATATGGATGTGTGCTGAGGATGATTGTTAGTGGAAATTCAACCTGAACTAAAGAAACACTGTTTATGCAACTCTACATTGTGAAAAGGAAGTGGGATTGCCTAAAATCTTTGAGCCACTGTTACTATGTGATGAGCAACAGAAGAGGGACATTGAAGTAAAAATATTTGATTTTCTGTAATTAAATCTCAATTTAATATTTTCTCATTGTCATGATGCTTCTGTTTTGATGTTTTATTTGTGTTAAAGTATTTAACTTATTTTGATTTAATAAGACTACAGTTAAGGAACTTTGAACTTTAAAATATTGCAACTGAAGCTTTCATGAGAGAACATTTTAAAATTTGTGAAAACTTATTTTAAGTTTTCGAATTAGTAAAATAAATGTATTTATACTATAAGATAAGCTTAACATTTATGAGGGCAAGGTTATAGTTTAAAAGTGACATGTTCTTGAGTCAAGTCTGTAAGAAGTGGAGTGTCATAGTTAGATACAAATATCAACCTGACAGTCAGGGGTTGAGCTCTGGGCAAATTTGTAGAGAATTAAAGGTTGAGTTAAGCCTAAAGGAAATCTGCAGAAGATTTTCTAGCTGATGGGAAAGTCCCAGCTCATGGTAAATGGGATTAGGCCCTGTAATAAAATACAGAGAGAGCTGGTTGAGAGAGTTGGCATCCTTGTGTACACTTGTCAGATATGCTGGTTTGGCAAGTAAGGATCATTCCTCTCTCAGTCGTTATGTGCTGATGATATGACCAGTTCCCTCAGCCTTAGTGTTGGTGTGAGCTCTCCTGGCAAGCTGGACTGAGAACTGTAACTGGACAATCATAAGATAAAATAAACCCCTTGTTTCCTTAATACTTTTGATGGTGATTTATTATCAACCATGCAGGCTAACTGCTATAATGATGCAGATAAATTCTACTCTAACACACATATAACGGTCAAACCTTTAGGCATACCTATGAGAAATGTAAGATTAAAAACTGGTACTGAGAAGTAGAATATGATAAAACTGACCATATTGTTTTTAGGACTCAGATCTGTTTATGGGAAGAATGTGGGTTTGGGAGTTGGACTACAGAAGCCATTGAGAACTGGAAGCACAGCTTAATGGAACATTCTGGTAGAACCTTACAAGATCCAAGTGCTGAGAGAAATGCAGAAAGTAGAGGCCTGGCTTGTGAACTTTCTTGGGAAGCAAGGATTCTAAAAGACACTGCATTATGACTATTTGTATGATAATTTTGCTTAGAGTCTGACTTTATTCTGTTCTTTTCCTAAGACCCTGAGGAATCTGAATTTAAAGATAATGGGATAAATTGTTTGGTATAGGGAATATCAAGACAGGAGTAGAAAACAGCTATGCTGGGCTGATTTTCCCAGGCACACACTGTGATTACTCCAGGCCGTCGGAGCGGAGAAAGGCAAATGTGTTGCAGGTCCTTCACCCCCTCACCCAAATCCAGGGGACTCCGGACACAGCAGGGAGTTTGTCAAGGCGAGACTCATTTGCTGGCTGTGATGACGAAGATAAGTAAAGCCTGACTGCCCACACCTCCACCTCAGCACTCCAGAGACTCCGCCACGGACGGGGAGTTTGTCAGACAAGATCTCATTTTATTGGGGGTAACAAATCAGCTTATATAGACAAAGAATCAGAGTACACGAAACAGAAGGCCAATTACCTTAATGGTCAGTACAGCACAAGGCTGCATAGGTCAGACTAAACATAAATCTATGTTAGCTCCTTTAAGTCAATTAGGGCTCTCTGTAATGTGATCAGGGTTACGCCTAGGACACTAGCTTCTAGCGCCATCTTTGGTCTCATGTGTTAAGTCCCTCTCTCCCAGACCATATTCCTGGGCAGGCCCAACACAGCTATAGTTGTAAAAAATAAAGCTCAGCACTGCTGCAGCAAAATCTCCTGTGCACCTTGTGTCACAGTTAGGCACAGGTGTTGTCATAGTTAGACACAAGTGTCAACTTGATAGTTGCAGGTTTGTGCTCTGGGCACATTTGTGGAAAATTAATGGTTGGATTGGGCCCAGAGCAAGCCTGTGGAGATTGTCTAGCTGATGGGGAAGGCCCAGCCTATGGTGGGTGGGATTAATCCCAGGAATAAAGTCAGAGAGCTAGTTAAGAGAGTTGGCATCCTTTTGTACACTTGGCCAGACGTGCTGGTCTGGCAAGTAAGGATCTTCCCTCTCTCAGCTATTAAGTATAGATGGTGTGGCCAGTTCCCTCTGCCCTGGTGTTGGGGTAGGCTTTCCCATCAAGCTGGACTACAAACTATAACTGGACTTTCGTAAGAGAATAAACACCTTGTTCCCTTAAGCAATTTGGTGATGATTTATTAGCAACTATGCAGGTGAATAGCAACACTTCAAATGTTTCATCTTGGGAAGATTGAAATTAATTTAGAGGAAAAAATTCTAAGCTTCTCAAATGCAACTGCTTATGAGAGTGTTTTATTCAGGGTCAGCACACTGAAGCTAATGTATTTGTGTTCCAAGAGGACCAGATTACATCTCAAACTGGCAACAGAACTTAATAGTCTTGTCCATGTGATACTTTTTTTGCAGATGTGGAAGATCCGATATTGTAAAGGTCATGGCATCTTTCTTCACAGTTCCAGAGAGCTATTGAATGGGATGTCACTGCATGAAGTTGTGAAGGTGTATGTCAGGGTGCAGTGGATACTATAGGATGTTCAGACCATGCTCACTGAGGTAAGCTACAGGTGCCAAAGAGAAAAGTCTATGTGTGCTATAGGCAGAAGAACAGGAGCAGGATGTGACTGCCTCTCTTTGGGAGTCTGGTTGATTTCATTATGAGTCTGCGATACTAGACTTGGAAATATAGGAGTGGATGTTTATCCGGGCCCACGAACCAGCGCCAACCCGGACCTACAAACATAGGATTCTGAAGTGGGAGCAGTAGGAATTAAAAGTTTCAGGTTTTGGGTCAGAGGGAGCCTTGGATGTCCACTATCATCCAAGCCAACTTTATTGTAACGTACAGGGTTTTTATAATCAAGAAGCAAGGCCAAATTCTTTACAGGACTATGTAAAACACATACATTTTGGTTAACAAAGAGAAGTCAGGAGTGACACCCAATTGCCATGGGGCGGACATATTGTCAGGTATGTTAAACAGGCATGGCAGCTCATTGCTAAAAGAAAAGGAATGTATGCCTCAAAAAGGAGTTACTTGGCCTGTGCATTAACATCTCTTTAGATAGGCAGGAAAGAACTGATGGGGGAAGAACAGCCCAGCCAGTTTCTTAGAGAAACAAAAGCGGTCCAAATGACCTGGTAGTTTTCTCTACTCCCAAGGGGGGAAGTTCGGCCTGCCATTGTCTTGCAGACAGGAGAGAAACTCAACCAGAGAGCAGGATTCTGGGCCTAGCAACACTCACAGATGTTTCTGTGCTGGATTTTTGTCTTTGCAGATAAATCTTTGTTATTCCTGATTTTTCCCTTTTTGGAATAAGAATTCCTTTGCTATTTTATGGTAGGAATGTGTAACTTGTTTTGAATTCTATGGGAATTCACAGCAAAAACATTTTGTACTTTGAAATGTTATAATTATCAAAGACTATGGTGCTTTATTTAATATCGGACCGAATACTTTTTACATTATAAAATAGTCATGATCCTATCGGGAAATGGGGTATAAGGCTATGGTAAGGTCAACTGTGATGATCAAAATTGTCAACCTGATAAAGAAGACAAGCCATTGGGCACGTTTGTGGGGGATTATATAAATTAAGGTTAGATTGTGTTATAGTTAGGCACATTTTGATAGTTGAGGGTTTGAGCTCTGGGCACATTTGTGGAGAATTAGTGGTTGGGTTAAGCCCAGAGCAAACCTGCAGGAGATTATCTAACTGATGGGGAAGGCCCAGTCTATGGTGGGTGGGACTAGGCCTGGAACATGTGAATAAAGTACTGAGAGCTGGTTGAAAAAGTTGCTCTCCTTCTATTCACTTGACCAGACATGCTGGTCTGGCAAGTAAGGATTGTCCATCTCTCAGCTGTTACATGGTGATGGTGTGGCCAGTTCCCTTGGCCCTGGTGTTGGTGTGTGCTCTCCCATCAAGGTGGACTGAGAACTGTAACCGGACTGTTGTAAAGAAATAACCCCTTGTTCCCTTAAGTTGTTTTATGGTCATTTATCAGCAATGTTGCAGGCTGACTGTAACAGACCACATGTTAACTTTATCTTCTTGTTCCCAAATAAATATAGGATCCAAAGATGAACAAGTGGTTTATCAGCATGGCATGATAGTTTACAACATGAGGAAGCAAGGGGACTGGCCATAACATAGCAACATGAATTACTGAGAGAAGAGCATCCTTTCTTGTTTGCCAGTATGTCAAAATACTGAACCAGCTCTCTTCACTTTCTTTACCTTCCTGGGAATAGTATCACCCCCTTTGGGCCAGGTCTTCCCACATCAGTTAGATAATCTCCCACAAGCTTGCTGAAGACTAAGTAATTATTTTTTTATTACACATTTTATTTTTGCTTAATCATACATTCTCAATAGGTACCCCCTCCTCTCCCTGTCCCTTCTCCCTTTCCTCCCCATCATCCCCCATTACACTCTTCCTCCTTATCCTCCTCCCTCTTATCCCCTTCCTCCCTCCCCATCTCTCTGTGCCTTCTTCCCTCCCATCTCTCAGAGCATCCATTTATATGGGTGCTGAATCTCCCTGTGAGTCCTCTACACTAGTGAGGATTCAGGACTCAGTGGCATAACTTGCAACCCCTTCTTGGGCTGCCTCTAAGGATGCTTCTTCCTGCAGCCTTCTCCCCTGTGATCCATACTAGACTTTGGGGGGTCATTGACATGTCAGCCATTGTGAAGGATAGGCAAGGCTGCTGTAGCCCTGACTTGTGTGGACTATCTTGCATGCATTGGCCTTCTCCATTTTAGGCTCTTATAATCTTGCCACCCCCTCTTCCACAAGGTTCCCTGAACTTTAGGATGGGGAGAGATGTGGCTAGTCTGGCTCCAGGTGGTTAATGTAGGATTTTTGAATTATGGTTTGTTGTTTTCTGTTTTGCTATTCCTGTACTGCCCTTGGCTGCATCCTGATTGGTATTGAATATGTCATAAATTGGGTTTGGAGCTAGGATCCACTTATTAGGGAGTACATATGGCATCTAACTTTCTGTGTCTGAGATACTTCACTCAATATAATTTCTTCTAATTCTATTCATTCCATAGCAAGTTTCATTAATTCATCTTTTTGATGGCTGAGTAGTATTCCATTGTATAAATGTATCACATTTTCTTTGTCCATTCATCAACTGTTGGGTATTTGGGTTGATGCCATGACTTTGCTATTGTAAATAGTGCTGTAATGGTTGCTTCCATCAGGAACAGACAAGGCTGTCCACTCTCACCACTTCTATTCCATATTGTACTTAAAGTCTTAGCTACAGACATAAGACAAGAGAGGGAGATAAAAGGGGGATAAGAGGGAGATAAAATTAAATACTTCTTTATAGGTGCCTAAAGGCTTAGTAATTACTCTTGTCTTCAATTGTTTTTACCTTCCTAAAGTTTCATTATTTAATTTTCCTGTTATCTCTATACATTCTACCTTATCAATGCCTGCCTTACATGATCTGATCTTCTTCATTGTTATTGAAATATCATGACTGGTCCAGATTGTACTATAAGGTTTTTATATGACAATAATGTGTATTTACTGTAAATGACTCAATCTAGGAGTATTTTGTGGAACTATGGTTGGTTAATATTCAACTTGACACTTGATATAACAAAGAACATCTGCTAATTTAAATTCTTCCCTTCTAGACTTAATAAACTGTTTTTTTCCCATTTAGCTTTAACTGGTTAATGTCAATTCATTGATTTTTTGCAAGGCTTTTCTTTTTTGCATTTTTCACCTTTTTTAATCTTTTTTTTAAATTTCTTCCACTCATACAAAGTTGATAAATACCCCATTCCCTTCCCTTCCTCCATGCCTCCCAGGATCCCGTTGCTCCCTTCCCCCTTTTCTCCTTCCTCCCCCCCCACTTTCTCCCAGTGCTCCCTTCCTCCCCCCACCCCGTTCCTGTAGCATCCTTTAGTGTGCATGTCAAACTACCCTCTGGGTCCTCCTCTCTGATGAGGTGTAAGGACTCAGTAGCATTGCCTAGAGCTCTTTTTTGTGTTACCCTTTAGTATAGGGACACTATTGTGGCTGTTAATCCCTTGCCTCTAAGGATCCTAGTTCCTGTGGTCCATGCTAGACTTCGAGGGGTCAATGATATATTGGTCATTGCAAAGGTCATGCAAAATCCTATTATGATTACTTCGGCCCTAATTTGTGTGAAGTATCTTGCATATCATTGCTCCTATCCATCTTTAGGCTCTTACAATCTTACCGCCTTCTCTTCCACAAATTTCCCTGAGCTTTAGGATGGGGAGAGATTAGGCTGGCCTGGTTCCTGGTGGTTGATGTAGAGTCTCTGAGGTTCTGAATTATGGTTTGTTGATTTTTTTTTTTTCAGTTTTGCTGCTCTTGCACCACCCTTAGCTCTATCCTGATGGGTAATGGATGCATCCCCTGGCCAGATATAAAAGGCTGTTAAAATAGAGTCTTATTATAAGAGTAGATTCAAAAGTAGATGGAATAAGAGTAGGAGACCCCCCATGGGGGGGTCAGTCTCCCATTTGCAAGATGGTTACTTTCTATCTGCCAGACTGTAGGCCCTCCCTTTCTGGTAAGATCATACCCCAACAGTTGACAAGTGGATAAGGAAAATGTGGTACATTTATTCAATGGAATACTACTCAGCCATCAAAAATGATGAATTAATGAAAAAAATTTTTATTATTTATTCAATTGTGCATGTATGTGTGTGTGTGCATATGTGTATGTATGTGTGTGTATGTACGTGTATGTGTGTAGAACCACGGATGAATTCGGGAATCACCATGGACCACCTCCACCTCCTCCTTGTTTACTCTGCCCCGGGATTCACAGGCTCCGCCCTACCAGGACCAGAAACGCAGGCCGCCTCCGCTTCCGCCCGGCGTCTATACTGGGGTCTAGGATCTGAACTCAGGACCTTCCGCCTGCAAGGCAGAGGCTTAACCCCTGAGCCACCTCTCCAGCCCCGACTTAATGAAATTTACCAGGAAATGGATGGAATTAGAAAGAATTATATTGTCTGAAGTATACCAGACACAGAAAATTAAGCACAGTATGTACTCCCTAATAGGTGGATCCTAGTACCAAACCCACTTAGAGACACACTTAAAGATAAATATCTGTAATACCTACAGTAATTGCAAAGGTTATAAACAGGAGGGAAGGGGAAGGAAGGCCCTGCCAGCAACAAGGAGAGAGGGGATCATAGTACAGCAGAGAAAATAGGCCACTATCAATGATTGCAACTGATTTTTGCAAGCCTTTTTGAGTGTCGGTGTATTATCGAAACTGTAATCTGTGCTGTTAACTTGGGGTAGTAAAAAATTGTTATACATATGTCTATTTTGTCTTCTAGCTGAGAGAATGACTTGCATTGGTTACTGTTCAGAGAAGCCAAATAACCTCAAGGGTAAGAGAATAAAAGTTTTAAAACTTGCATTGCATTACACAGGATACAATTATTAGATCAAAGATTCCTTAAACTCATAGTAGTACTTGTATATACCAGACACTGTTCTAAATAGAAAAGTTAAACTAGTGTTGCAGTTCACCTGCATGGTTGCTGATAAATGACCATCAAACGGATTAAGGAAGCAAGGGTTTATTCTCGCTTAGGATTCCTAGTTCTCAGTCCAGCTTGAAGGTAGAGCTCACACCAACACCAGGGCCAAGGGAACTGGCCATACCATCACCACATAACAGCTAAGAGATGGACAATTCTTATGTCTGGCCAAATGAACAGAAGGATGCTGACTTTCTCAACCAGCTTTCTGTGATTTCTTCTGAGGTCTAATCCCAGCCATCATAGGCTGGGCCTTTTCCATCAGCTAGACAATCTCCTTCAGGTTCACTCTGGGCTTAACTCAACTACTAATTCTCCACAAATGTGCCCAGAGGTCAAACCCTCAACAGTCAAGTTGATACCTGTGCTTAACTATGAAAACTAGTTACATTCATTGCAGTTTTGTGGGACTGTACTATTGTTCTCACTTAATATAAGTAAACTGCAGTGCAGAGCAATTCTGTACCTTGCCAAAAATTAATCTTAGGTGATAAATAATATAACCATGATTAGAACTTATAGAACGTCACTCTCTAGAGTGACATTTTGCAACCAAGCTTAATTGCCATTCTTGTCAATGTATATATCATCACAAGAGTCTAATTTGATTACAAACTCAATATTATTTTTAGTATCAATAAACAAGTTTAGTATCCTTGCTTGTATTGATAAAATGTTTGACAGTATAATATAACACTTTGATGTTTGTGTTTGGGGTTTTGTTTGCCAATCATTTTCATTATTCAAATGATTTGTTATTTTCTCCCCCCCCCCAGGGGCTTGAGGCCGCAGAGGGCAGTGTCGTGGTCACCTGAGCGGCAGCTCCCTTTGTAACCGACTCCTGGGATTTGTTATTTTCATAATAGTATTAAAACAATAAAGAACAAGAAAGACACTGAGAAATAAAGGGTGTTTTAATTAAATATCTATAACAGAATCAGAGCAGTTTCTCTCTGAAATAAAGGTGAAAGCACTTAACCATCTTGAAGTTAGCATTCAATTAGGAAAAATATGGGAAAATCACACTGCCATTGGTATTAAATTGCTCCAAACTCTACCTTCAGACATGTTTACAAGAAGCAAGTGTTGATATATAACAAGAAAGCTATCTCTTCAACCCTAGAAGCTGGATGTTTTATTATTTGCTAGCTAGAACCTTAGATGTGAAAACACAGTAACTCTATAGTGAGAAGAGAATAAGCTCAGTGATTCAATCATCTGAAATAAAAGTTGAAGATACTTTTAAATTAAACAGAGTCACATTTAGACTCATGTTGTATGTTATAGCCATTATTTCTGGCTGATCTTCAAAATGGCTTTGTGAATACATATATCAGGCAGGTTGCTAGGTAACTAACAATGCCAATGAGAATCCCTGCAGAAAAATACAAGAGATACTTTTTCACTTATATTTGGTATTGTCCCTGCAAGAAAATTTAAAGGCAATTTTCTGATTGGAGAAAAACATTTGCAAAAAAATTTCATGAATACAGTAAGTATAATTTAAATTCTGGAAAAATACATAAGTAGACATAGCTTCAGAATATACAGAGAAAAGGCAAGTACAATAACCACATACAATGCTCAACATCATTATCAATAGAGAAATCCAAATCAGAACCATAAAGGGATGGTACTTCACATTTGACAATAATTTTAAAAGTAGATCAAAACGAGTGTTAGTTGGGATATAGAGAAGTTAAATTCCTGCTGGTGAGAACATGCTTCAAAACCTGTGAAAATAAGCACCTTTTGAAAATGCTAATCATGGGGCACCATGTGGTATAGCAATTTCACTATTTGACAACTCACTGCCTGGCAAATATATTCAAGACTGAAAGAATACGTACATCCTCATAAAGACCTGTATAATTATGGTCATATAAAATCATTAATTTTTCAAGACAGTTAAGAATTAGAAGCAGGGCTATCTAGAAGTCTTAGTTTTATGGTTCAAGGCTTTGCCTTGAACACAAAAAGATCCAATTTCTATATTCCTAGATCCCATATAAAATGAAATAAAAGATGCTCAGTCCAACTGAAGAGAGTAAAAAAGGAAAAAAAAAAGATAAACTAGAAATACTGTCTAAGTGATACTTAGTAGTATAGTGAATGCCAGACAATTTTGGGGACCTGAGTTTGGATACCTGAATGCATATAAAGTAGGCAGTAGTGCACATTTGCAATCTCAGCTCTGCTACAGTGAGATAGAGGAAGGTCAGGAGAATCTTTGAGAAACCCATGGCCTATCTAGCCCTGGCTATGCAGCACAGTAGCACAGAATATGAGGCTTTTAAAGGTGAAAGCAGATGACTGACATCCTAGGTTTTTCTTTGATTATGATATATGTCTGCTCCTCCGCTCACATATATATATATGTGTGATATGTATATATACATACACACAAGTGAAGTAGAAGAAGTAAAATACTAAGAAGCACAGCAAATAGAATGGAATTAACTTCATGATTAAACGATAGAAATTGTATGACCAGATTATTAAGTTCCCAGCTATAAGTTATTTTAAAAAAGCACATTGAAAATATAATGGTGTGATAAATTAGAAAATAACATAAAGAAGAGTGATGGACATGTCAGGTATTATCCACAGACATTTGAATAGTTTAACAATTATCAGAAAAGACAGTTTAAAGCAAAATGAATCATTAAGATCAAAGAAGGTCTTTGTGTGATGGCATATTTGAAAGAACACTAGGAAGCTATAAAAAGAAAAAGGTACAGAAATTAATTTTCCTATTATTTATGCATGTATAATTCTCAAAAGGTTTAAAACTAGACTAGACTTACTTGAACAAGCTTCTTTTCATTCCTTGATATTTCTCCTTGAAAGTTTAGAACATACTTTTTTACTAAGCCTTCCAATATTGATTTTTTCCAACTCTTTTCTATCTCCTTCTTTTCTGTTGTATAGTATATTGTCTATTGAGTTAGAAGAAACCTCACAGGAGTTTTGTCTTTTATGTGTTTGTAAGTGCCATGTACCCTTACAAGTATTATAAATAAATAATCATCATCTTGGGATAAAAATAAAACATAAGATGTCAACCTTTCAAGCAAAAAATGAGTTACCTTCCTCTCTTTAACTATACCTTAGAGAAGGATTTTTATAAAATTCAAAAAACTTTTTCAGCAAGTTGTGATTTAAGCTAAGAAAGAGAGATAGAGAGATAGAGAGAGAGAAAGAAATGGTATTTCAGTCTAGTGTAAACAGCCTTCATAATTTGCTTGGTTTAGTAGTGAAAATACTGTATCCTAAGAACCCTATAATCCCATGCAAGATGGGTGATAAGATACCTATTATCATCTTCCTTTATGAGATGGAAAATGTATTTTATATTTTTCTTTTATATGATCATTAATTTATACATAACCTTCCATCTACTCTTCCCTCTGTTGACCCTGTTTGCCTTCCTTCCTCCCCTCTGGTCTTCCTTCCATATTCAACTCATTTTTATTTTGTTTTGCAGACACTGCATTCAACCAAGGCCTCCTATGTGATCTCGGGGTTGGGATCTCTTCTTGGAGCCTGATAGACTCCTCCATATATGCACTGCTAGATATATTCACCCACCTTTTCAACTTTGTGAGTGGTCCATTATTAAAGTTTGTAGACTCCCAAAGATTTCTTCTGACTTGATAGCTGATCACTGGCCACATAGGTGTTGTTTGTAAATGTGTCAGTAACTACGCTGCTTGGGTTTGTGGTTACCATTATTGTGTCACTTTTGATAAGTAGGTTTTCCTTTCTTGAAACTTACCTGTAAGGAAATATACATATGAAATAATAATAATAAATATTGCCTTTAATCAGAAATTAGTATTTCTACTGTTTAAGAATGCTCAGTGTTTGTAATGCAAGGGTAATGTCATCCAACTTTTCTTGAATGTATAACATCTTCTGCCAAGAAAAATTTACATAAAGGTCAAGATAACCTTTCCAGTTCATATGGATAAGCTGAAATGTCTCTGGTTTTTGTCACATTTTTATTGTGTTACAGAAAAACCCACAACTGTTTCTAGGCAGCAAAGCATATGATAAGAGGAAGGAGATGGAGTTATACAGCTAACTTCTTAAGAAAAATACATCAGAAATGCTTTGGAGCATTGAATTTTCCTATGTGGAGCAGTAGTTCTTTTAACTGAATCTAAAAGTGGCTATAGAATTTGCAAGTAAAGGAAATATGCACTTAAGTGATTATATCTATCATAAGCAAATGACAAAAGCTCTTGCTATCTGAATTATTAGTGTATTTTTCATATATGACAACTTGCAACATAAATTTTCTCCTTTGATCAAAGTGAGGAATGGTTCTGGGACACTGATAAAAATGTCATTCACAAAATTGTCACTCCTGTAGTTCCAAAGAGTAATAATAGAAGGCTCAGACTTCATAGATTCACAGCTGGTTAGAAATGAAAAAAATACTACAACATAATTGTATAGAAATGGTAATATCAATGTAATGAGAAAAAGTTTACTAAGGTATAAGGGAAAAAGTCATGAGTTTATTTATTCATGTGATCATTTATCAGAATTAATAAGCTTTATTTTTTTCTGCTCAATGTTGCCTAGAAGCTGTGAGCAAGAAGGCTCTAAACACCATATAGTATACACTCTACTGGGAAAGGCACTGTGAATATGTCACAGATACATAAAGTGTGTTTACGTACAAACAATGTTAGTGTTGACCATGAAATCCACATGTCTTATAAGAGTGGTTTCTGAGCAGAGTTGAAGACTACAGGCAAATATTCCTGGCAGAGGGGTGAGGCTGGGAAAGGACATTCCAAGAAAAAGAAAAAGGTCTCTTTTTATGTACCTTAAACACATTATCTAACTAGTCACCAAACTCACTGAACTTTTCTTGTTAACTCTCTTGAGAGGTGAACACTTATCTTTACATTCCAATTAATATCTATTACTTTCCCTTTTGATACTAGACAATTTTCTCTGCATAATTCCTGGCCAGACTTAGTATTTAATAGCACCGTTTTTGCTTTCTTGTGACTCTGGATTTCATATAAAGTAAAAGAAATCAGAGTATTATAAAGTATCAAACCAGAACAAATCTATGTAACTTTCAGGGTAACCTGTAAGGACAGGAAGAATTAAATAAAATTAAAAATAGGTCCAGAGGCAGAGGGAAATATTATGCTTTTAACAGGGGCAGAACCAAGTTGGCTTCATCAGATACAAATAATGGAAGAGAGTCAATCTCCAAAAGTCATGGTTTGACTCCACATGAAATGGGAGAAAAAAAACAGATCCCACAAAGTTGTCCTCTGACCTCTGCATTCCATTGTTGGCACATGCACCCATGAATACATATGGGACAGATGGGATGGAGGCCAGCAGGTTACGTTTCCCTTCTATTCCTGAGATGAGAAGGATAGTTCTCCATAAATAAAGAATTTCATGTCTTTAGATCATTGACCTTAACATTAATGTCTAGCTACTGTGAGATGAATGTAATATGTCTCTAAAGGATTCTGTGCTGGATGCTTGGTCCTCCATGAGCAGTAGTTCCTTTAACAGTTGAATTCTCCTAGGATATGATTATTATTGAACATCACTGTAGGAAGGAATTGATGCTGGTCTCACAGAATGAGTTAGACCTCAAGCTAGTGAGTTGATACAAGAAGTATTGGCTCCTGAATCTCATCTTGTGACTTCTGCATGCACTCCAGCCATTGTGATAGGAAGTCCAGATCCATACCATGCATTGTAAACTTTCAGGATTTTGCTTTAGCAATGATAAATCAAGTAAAACAGTATCTTTTATAAATTCTACTCATATTAATTGAATTAATTGTTTCATACCCCTCTTCATTTCTCTCTTCACCTTCCTTCCATCTTTTTTTAAAAAGTAAACAATATTGTAATATATGTCTTTGTACCTAAGTCCTTATGGAGTGATTCACACGCTTTTTAGATGGTTCCTAAGACATAAAGTTTTGTATAGACAATGTTTATATTTTACTTTCTAATAGAGTTTTCTGACTGCTCTTCAAAGGTACTATTAGAGTTCAGATTTTCATTAGTAATTCATAGAAGTACTTATTTTTCCATAGAGCTTTTTTAAGAGTAGGCTGCGCTCCTAATATCATATAAATGATGTCTTTATGAGACGAAGAAAAGAGACATGAAGAGAGATATTCAGGGAAGCACCTTGTAATTTTCAGGTAGGTGGGATTGAAGCATCTATAACCAGGAAACCCCAAAGAGAGCCAGAAACAACAGAAGCTAGGAGAAAGCACAGTAAAGACCCTCCCTCATACTCTCAGCTCTGAGGCTGTCTGTCACACCTTGATAGCTACTTCTACCCTTCAGTCCTGTGAGAGCTTAAGTTTGTTTGCTGAGATCCTCTAATTGGTGAAATAGCAACACACCATTTTCCTTTATCCATTGTCTATAGCAAAAAAGGAAAAAAATAATCCATCATTTAAAAAGTCAAGTGAGAGCTGGAATTTGAAAAAAGTTGAAAAGGCAAAAGAAATAAAAACTATTTGTGATTTCATCTTCAAACGCTAAGAAGGAAAACCACCTGAAGCTCCATAATAAGGGAAGAAGAATGCATGCAGTGTTTCCATGCCGGAGTACTATGCACTTGCAGGTATACAGATAAAAGAGACAGAGCAGAGCAGGGGGTGGAAGGTTTCCATGTAAATAATTACCAAGTAGGAAAGCTGAAGAACAGAGGAGAGCAGTTAAGCATTGATGAATCCGACAGCTTTGTGAATTGCAGGTCCCTTCATTTCGGCTCCTCACAGAGGCGTCTGAGTGCTCATTCCTAGAGGGACTGAAATCTGAAAACAAGTAGCTACTACTAAGGGATTGCCAGAGCAGGGTGAACACATAGGATTTTGGCAGAGGATTTCTTATGTTTATCATTTAAGCCAGTGTCTTCATAAAATATTAACATTACAAGACTTGGTTAGAAGATGGTAACTGCTGAGAGCCTCTTGTGAGATCTGAGTTCATGTTGGACTATAATTCCAACATGATATTGTTCTTTTAAATCAGTAAACACAAAGAAATATTTCCCTTTAAAATACATTGAAAAATTCACAATTGTGGAACACCCTGTAGTTATTGTGAAGTGAGGAAATCTTTCTTATTTTGGTGTAGCACCTGAAACTACACTTATGTCTCATATTTCCAACTTTAATTTTCGGCATTCAGAGCACAGTCCCTGAGATGTTTTGATTGTTGTAATTCCAAATGATAGCAAATTTTGTAATGCTATTAAAAGTCAATCTACAATGCCATAATTAACCAAAAAAGAGACAAATGTTAAGGATGAGAGGAAATTTTCAGAGACATATTACTGTCACAGGATAATATATCAGTACTTTCCGAAATGGCAAAGAAGACATATGTCAGAAGACTTATGTTTACTTTTAACTGAAGTATATTTAAGTGTCGTGATAGCCATGATTTCCTAATCTGCTATATTCATTTGCCTAAATCTCATAAAACTTTCACATTAAAAATAAAATATTGTCTGCACACTAATACATACATGCATATATGTGGGGAGAGAGAGAGAGAGATTAGAAAGTGTATATAATTAACTGTAATTCATGGCAGAATGTGATAAGTCAATTATAGATTTAAACCAAGGTCTATATGTACTCAAGGGAGCACAGTTTTCATGAGGTAGCAACTGGAATTTTCTTGAGCAATAGAAGACTTGAGTGTTTAAAGCAATGCTTAAAATTAATTAGGATTTTGATGGAGAGAGAGAGAGAGAGAAAGAGAGAGAGAGAAAGTCAAGCAAAGAGCATTGTCATGAATAGTCCCAAGCAGATTTAGAGATCAATAAGTTGTCCTATTTGACAGGATTATAGGGGTAGTGAATTCTAATCTTTTACTACTTTTGTGTCTATGTTGAATATGTTTTACTTTTCCATTCCAAGACTGACCTTCTATGGGATATGGAGATGTCAGTGTCAGAGTGTTGGTCAGCTAGGCATATTCTGACAATGGCTAGGCAGAGTCACAATGCACGTGACAGTGTACAGCATCCCCTCATTGGGGTCAGTGAAGTAGACATGTCTGCCAGGTAAAGCAGTATGAATATAAGGCACATTCTAATCCTATCCAGCTACTCTCATGTCTGTTAGTATGAAGTGGCCAGCCACTCTGATTCCAGAAGCCCATTTTAGTTGGGGTACTCAACAGTAAGAGCATATATGTGGATGATCACAGGGCACATTGAATGTTACAGCTGAAGTATGTGTGTGACTTTCCTTGTGAATTGTAAAATCATTAGAAGTTAAAGAAGAATCTAATGGGTAATAGAAGTTTTCAGCAAGTCATTTTCTACTCAGCATGTCCGCTATAGGATGGTTTCCTAGTTTCAATACTCAGGTGGCAGATTGAAGGGCTTTGTTCATTTGCAGAGAACTCATCTTCTTTTCCTATTTTTTGACATCTTTTTTCTTCAAATTTGAATTTTTAACATTTGGGATACAAACCTCCACAATAAAGTGTTTGCTTTGGATTATTTGATGAAGCCATATACTTGTATGTATATAGCATCAATAATTTTTTATGTATTGGTGAAGAAAAATTATTTTAAAATTATGGGAAGAGTGTCAAAACTGTTCTGATAACATTAGCTAAATTCTACAAAATCAGTCTGCTTCACTTTACTTTAACCTAATTTCTGGCATAATATGCACAGATATCACTCAACTAACATCAAAATACGATGTAAGAGTAAGATAACTGAATTGACACTTATTCCTCAGAGCAACTCTTTCTGCCATTTCTTTCTCTGAAAGAGTTTTGACAGTTTGTCAAAAAAAATTTTTTATAAAGAGTCATCATATGACTACTTTCATCAAACTACCCATCAATCCATACCGATTCAGGCTTGAAATAGAATCAGTGTTTCTTCAATTGTTTTTAGTGTTGTGAATAAGAATTGCTCAAGTCAGCACAGCCTGAAAGGAAATATGGTTCAGTGTAATAAGCATCAGAGAAGAAGGTAAGAATTTAAGTATCTCTTTCTTATTTTAATTTCATATATTCACATAAGGTTGCAGAATTTTATCTCACATTTGACTGTATTCTCTTCCCCACTTTCTATACTTCCCTGGCAGTATTTCTGATCTGTTACTCAGAAGAAGATGGTGATATAGAAGATGTAGTCCAAAGAGGAGAATATTGTCTCTGAAACTCCTTTAGAAGATATTAATCAGAGGCATAGCCTTCCTGCTTTCTCTGTAGTTTTTAAATTCTTGCAATTCATTCTATAGATTCTTAATTAAAAACAGACAGCTGAAATGTTGTTAAAATTATTGTCACATTTTACCATTGTTTGAAAGATGATAATTTTGTCAAAGTAAAGAATTCTGTATTATACACTCCTCTCTTATTATTTCTTATAGAAAAATGCTCTTTCTCTTTCTTTTTCTCTCAATATCAAAAATATTCTTTCTTCCCCAAACCCTGGCCAGGGCAGACTCCCTGCTCCTCAGGTAAGGCCCCTAGACCATGCCCCAGGCCCCAGGTGATCTGCATGCCCCACTAGCCACTCTGCCTTTCTCCCTGAACCTGGACCAGGGTGACCTCCCTGCTCCTCAGAATTCAACAGCATCCAGAGTGTTGGGCCCGCCCAGGATTTGCCCTAGGGCGTAGCCGAGCACATGGGACTAAAGATGGCGCTGAGGACAAGGGTCTTGGGCGTAACCTGATCACTTCACAGAGAGCTCTAATTGGCTTTCAGGTATCTACCTGCCCCCTGTGCTGAGCGGCATTGAACTTGACCATTAGTACCTGTAGGAAGTCTTGACCTTGTGATACAATTGGATGCCTGTTTCGCGCCTTGGGGACCTTTGTCTATAAAAGTTCCTTTTTCCCTCCAATAAAGTGAGATCTGCTTCTGACAATCTCCCCGTTCCGTGCCGAGTCTCTGGGGGTAGAGGCGGAGGTGGGGATGGCTGGAACCTGCTTTCATCACAGCCAGCAGCTATGTGTCTGTGTGAGTGAGTGAATAAGTGCGTGAGTGGGAACCGGTTCCCACACAGAGAAAACCCAAGCAAAACTCTAGGGGACCAAAACCATTTATTTGAGGTCCTCAAAAATCATCCCATCATATGGGAGAGAATCTTCACATCCATCTCTAAGATAAGTAAATTCTTTTTTACCATCTTGTTCCTCTCAATTATTAGCCACTGTAGTTTACCATTTCCATATAGCCATTGAAAAACCCATTACAACTTTAGGGATTATACCATTCGCCCTCACATATCACCAAGGAAGTAAACCTAAAATGTGCATTATCATACTAATCTTCAATCTCTGTCTGTTAAACCTGACTTAACTGATGTACTAACACCAACACCAGACAAGCATACCCAACTCCAAGGCAAACACTAGCAATAACTGCTCAAGTGTACTAATACTATCTAATTCAGTTCAGCCAAAAACACATAGAAACAAAAAGAAGGTGATAAGAGATAAAACAAAAATGCCCAAGTCACAGCGTAAATCCATGAGAAACAAAAACTAAGACAACAAATCTCCTACCAAAAGAATTAACCATATAATTATGGAATCCAACCAGAACTCACAGAAAATAGCCAAGAAAGCCATACCCAAGAAAATGATTTTCAAAGCCTGATTTTTACTACAATCAAAACAATGAAAGAGGAAATCTGGGAAGAGTTAAATAACCGCATCAACCACTTTGAACAGGAACACAACAGGCACTTGGAGGAGATGAGAAAAGCAGTTGAAGAAACAGAAATAGACATAGAGCAGTTAAAACAACCTCAAGCAGAGTTTAAACTCAGCTAAAAGACAAGCTATCTTCAACACAGAACTCAACAGAGAGACTTATCACCAGAACTAATGAAGCAGAAAACAGAATATCAGAGCTTGAAAACAAAGTGGAAGAATTAACCAGTACAATTGAAGAGGTTGTTAAAGCAAAAAGATACTTGAAAGTAATATTCAAGAGTTATGGGTCATCTTGAAGAAGCCTAATATGAGCATTCATGGAATACAAGAACAAGAATCCCAAAATACCACCCCCAAGAAATTTTTCAAGTTATCATGAAGGAAAACTTTCCACATCTAAAAAAAAGAGAAGCCTATCCAAATACAAAAGTCATTCTGCACCTAAAAACAGATGTGACTGAAATAGAAACTGGCCACAGCAAATAATAGTCAAAATACTACACCTACAAGACAAGAGAATGTGCTGAGAGCTTCAAGAGAAAAAAATAAAACAAGTCACTTTTAAAATAACAAATGACTTTTCAAAAGAAACAGTAAAAGCTAGAAGAGTTTGGAGAGGCGTACTTTGAGTATTTAATGAGCACAAATGTCAAACCAGGCTGATATACCCAGCAAAACTAACAGTTATGATCAAAGGTGAAAGAAAACTTTTCCACCATAAAGACAACTTGAAGGCTTATATGACCACCAAACTAGGCCTTCAAAGAATACTAGAAAACATATTCAAGCTTGAAGAAAAGAACAAGCATATTCAGGAGGACAGAAGGGAAGTATAATGTCACCAAAACCTACAAGCCAAATAATACACTTATGAAAGCCACTAAACACAAAAAATATCAGGAGTTAAAAGTAATTTCTCCATGATAACACTAAATGTCAATGGAGTTAACTCACAAATCAAAGAACACAGATTACACACAATGGATTAGAAATCATAATCAATCCATCTGCTGCCTTCAGGAAACACATCTCACCACAACAGATAGACACATTCTAAAAGTAATAGGCTGGTCAAAGCTAATGGAACCAGGAAATAGTCAGGGGTAGAAATTATGCTATTGGACAAAGTGGACTTCAAAGCAAAGAAAATCATAAGACATACAGAAGGATACTACATTTTAGTCACCAGGAAGACTTCACAATACTGAATATATATGCAGCTAATATGGGCTCCTCTACATTCATTAAGCAAATACTACAACATCGAAGTAAGAAATCAATCCCCAAATGGTAATTCTTAGGGATTTCAGTACTGCACTCTCAACACAGGATAGATCAACAAGCCAAAAACTTAACAGAGACATTGGAATTAAAACCTTACTGAAATGGTGGGGGCTGGAGAGGTAGCTCAAGGGTTAAGCCTCTACCTTGCAGGCGGGAGGTCCTGAGTTCGGATCCTAGACCCCATGTATAGACGCCAGGCAGAGGCGAGGGCGGCCTGCGCTTCTGGTCCTGGTAGAGAGGAGCCTGTGAATCCCGGGGCAGAGTAAACAAGGAGGAAGTGGAGGCGTCCATGGTGGTTCCCGACTTCGCCTGTGGTTCTACACACACACACACACACACACACACACACGCGCGCGCGTGCGCGCATATACACCATATACACACAATTGAATAAATAATAAAAAAAATTAAAAAAAAAACCTTACTGAAATGGACCTTTCAGATCTCTATTGAACTTTCCATCTAAGCACCAAGGAATACACATTTTTCTCAGCCTATGGAACTTTCTCCAAAATAGACCACATATCATCTAGTAGAGCTCTATTGACCAAAGAACTTAAAAAATAAACGCCAAGGAGATAAACGACCCAATTAAAAAATGGGCCTGGGATGGGGCTGGAGAGGTGGCTCAGGGATTAAGCCTCTGCCTTGCAGGCAGAAGGTCCTGAGTTCGGATCCCAGATCCCACGTATAGATTCCAGGTGGAAGCAGGGGCGGCCCACGTTTCTGGCCCTGGTAGGGCAGAGCCTGTGAATCCCGGGGCAGAAGGAGGTGGAGGAGTCCATGGTGGTTCGTGAATTCGTCCGTGGTTCTACACATACACAGACACACACACACATAGACACACACACGCGCGGGCACATACACACGCACATGCGCACAGTTGAATAAATAATAATAATAATAATAATTTTAAAAAAAGTCTTAAAAAATGGGCCTGGCAAAGACAATCTTGAGTAACAAAAACACTGCTGGAGGTATTAACACACCAAACCTAAGTCTATATTACAAATCTATAGTTATAAAGACAGCCTGGTACTGGCTCCAAAATAGACACACAGATCAATGGATAAGGATTGAAGACCCAGATATAAGCCCACAAAATTACAGCCATTTGATCTTTGACAAAGGGGCCCAAAGAATCCAATGGAAAAAGAACAGCAACTTCAACAAATGGTGCTGGCAAAACTGGATCTCCACATGCAGAAGATTAAAGCTGGACCCGTACTTGTCACCATGTACAAAACTTAATTCCAAATGGATCAAGGACCTTGATATCAGGCCAGAGACTATAAAAACCATAGTTGAAAGGATAGGGAACTCCCTCGAGCTGATTGGGCTAGGCCAACAGTTCCTAAATAGACATCCAATGGCACAGTCACTGCTACCAACTCTCAACAGTTGGGATCTTGTGAAATTAAAGAGCTTCTGTTCAGATAAAGAGATTGTCACACGAGCTCAAAGGCAACCCACAGAATGGGAGAAAAATCTTCACTAACCACATATCTGACAGAGCTCTACTGTCCAGAGTGCACAAAGAACTTAGAAAACTAAAAACCAAGGAAACCAATGGCCCAATTAAAAAATGGGCCCTGGAACTTAAAAGAAATTTTACCAGGGATGAAATTAAAATGTCTAACAAATATCTTAAAAAATGCTCCACTTCCTTAGCCATCAGGGAAATGCAAATCAAAACTTCCCTGAGATATCATCTCACCCCGGTCAGGATGGCAAAAATCCACAATACAAACAACACCAAATGCTGGAGAGCATGTGGAGAGAGGGGAACTCTTCTACATTGCTGGTGGGAATGAAGGCTCATACAGCCACTCTGGCGAGCCGTCTGGAGATTCTTAAAGAAATTAAAGATTGAAATGCCATATGACCCTGCTATTCCACTTTTGGGAATAACCCCCTATACAGCAGAGGTTCACCTCGATAGCACAAGCACGACCATGTTCATAGCAGCACTGTTTACAATAGCAAAGTCATGGAATCAACCCAAATGTCCAACAGTTGATGAGTGGATAAGGAAAAAGTGGTACATCTATACAATGGAGTACTACTCAGCCATCAAAAATGATGAATTACTGGAATTTGCTGGGAAATGGATGTCATTAGAGACAATTATATTAAGTGAAGTATCCCAGACCCAGAAAATTAAGCACCCTATCTACTCCCTAATAGGTGGCTCCTAGTACCAAACCCACCCAGTCCACCTAGAGACACTCAAAGAAAAATCTCTGTAATACCCACAGTGATTGCAAGGATTATGAACAGGAGGGATGGGGTAGGGGGGCCACACCAGAAACAAGAAGAGAGGGGACCATGTTACAGCAGAGAAAATAGGCCTCCATCAAGGACTCAAATAAGTAATGAGACATCTGATTAAGTTCACAGACTTTCATTCCTGATCATTTACTACTGAGGGGGTATGATCTCACTAGAAGAGGAGGGCATATAGTCTGGCAGATAAAAAGTAGCCATTTTGCAAATGGATGATAGACCCATCCCTCACTGTGGTTTCCTACTTTTAATACATCTACCTTTGAATGTGCTCTTATAACAAGACTCTAGATTAACAGCTTTTTGTCTCTGGCCAGGGGGTGACATCCAATACCCATCAGGATGGAGTGAAAACTGCAAAAGAAAAATCAACAAACCACAATCCAGAACTTCAGGGACTCTATATCAACCACCTAGAACTAAGCCAGCCTAATCTCTCCCCATCCTGAAGCTCAGGGACATTTGCGGAAGAGGAGGCATTAAAAGTATAAGAGCAAAAGGATGGGAGGAGCAATGATTTGCAAGATACTCCACACTCATTAGGGTCGAAGAAATCATAATTGGACTTTGCATGCCCTGAGCAATGTCCAACACACTATTGACCACACAAAGTCTAGCATCTGCTAAAGGCACCAAGATCCTTGGAGGCAAGGGATTGACAGCCACAGCAGTGTTCCTATACTTAAGGGTAACACGGGAAAGGGTTCAAGAAATGGCCACTGGGTCCTTGTATGTCATCGGAGAGGAGGGCTCAGAGGAGAATCTGGCATGCACAAGAAAGGACTCTCTGGGAATTGGGTCGGGAGGCACTGGAGGATGGGGAGAGAGGGGTGAGGGGAGGGGGAGCAGGGGGCTCAGGGGGAGGAGGAGGGAGGGAGGGAACTGGTGTACCTAATAAGTTTGTATGAGCTGACATAATAATAAAAATGTAAAAAAAAAAATGGGCCTGAGAACGCAAAAGAAACTTTTCCAGGGACAAAATTGAAATATCTAACAAATACCTTAGCCATCAGCAAAATGCAAATCAAAACTTCCCTGAGATATCATCTCACCATGGTCAGGATGGCAAAAATCCAAATACAAATACCACCAAATACTGGAGAGGATATGGAGAGAAGGGAACTCTCATACATTGCTGGTATGACTGCAAGTTTATACAATCACTCTGGTGATCAGTTTGGGGATTTCTAAAAAAGTTAAAGATTGAAAATACCTGCTAGACCACTGCTAGGAATAATCCCCCATAATGCAGAAATTCACTACAGTGACATGAGCACAACCATGTTCATTGCAGCACTATTTACAATAGCAAAGTCATGGAATCAATCTAAATGCCAACAGTTGATGAATGGGGTAATAAAAATGTGGTACACTTATACAATGGAAAAGTACTCAACCTTAAAAAAAGATGGATTAATGAAATTTGCTGGGAAATGGATGGAATTATAAAAATTATATTGAGTGTAGTATCCCAGACAAAGTTAGATGCCATTAGTACTCCCTAATAGGTGGATCCTAGTACCAATCCCACTTAATGACATATTCAAAGGTAAATCTCTGTAATACCTACTATAATTGCTAAGATTATAAACAGGAGGGAAGTGGAAGGAGGGCCTCCCCAAAAAACAAGATAGGGGATCATGCTTCAGTAGAGAAAACACTGTCAAGTATTGCATGTAAGTAGCGAGACATTTGGGGCAGCTCACTCTCACTTCCCTTCCTGATCACTTGCCACTGAAGAGGTTTGATCTCACCAATCATGGAGGGTATAGGGACTTGCAGATAGATGATCACCATCCTGCAAATGGGACACTGACCCCCCCTCACGGCTGTGTCCTACTCCTATTCCTCTATCTTTCAGTCTTCTCATATATTAAAATCGTCGTTTTAAAAATTTTTTTCCATTCATACAAACCTGATAGGTACCCCATTCCCCTCCCTCCCTTTACCCCTCCCTAGATCCTCTTGCTCCCTCCCCCTTTTCCCCTTTCTTTTCCCTCCTCCCTCCCTTTCTCACAGTACCCCCTCCCCCTCATTCCTGGAGCATCCTTTAGTGTGCATGTTAAATTTCCCTCTGGGTCCTCCTCTCTGATGAGGTGTAAGGACTCAGTAGCATTGCCTAGAGCTCTTCCTCGTGTTCCCCTTTAGTATAAGAATGCTATTGTGACTGTTAATCCCTTGCCTCTAAGGATCCTAGTGCCTGTGATCCATGTTAGACTTTGAGGGGTCAATGCTATGTTAGTCATTGCACATGATTACTTCAGCCCTAACTTGTGTGAAATATCTTGCATATTGTTGCTCCTCTCCATCTTTAGGCTCTTACAATCTTACCTCCCCCTTTTCTACAAATTTCCCTGAACTTTGGGATGGGGAGAGATTAGGCTGGCCTGGTTCCTGGTGATTAATGTAGGGTCTCTGATGTTCTGAATTATGTTTTTTTTTCTTCCAGTTTTGCTGTTCCTGCACCACCCTTGGCTCCATCTTGATGGGTATTGGATGTCACCTCCTAGCCAGAGATAAAAGGCTGTTAAAATAGAGTCTTATTTAAAATCTTCATTTAAACAGTCTTTTATCTTTGATTTGGAGGTTACCTTCGATACCAATCAGGATACAGCCAAGGAAAGTGCAGGAAAAGCAATACTGAAAATAACAACAAACCATATTAGAACACCAAAGACCCTACATTAATCACCTGGAACTAGACCAGCCAAATCTCTTCCCATCCTAAAGCTCACAGAACCTTGCAGAAGAAGGAGCAGCAAGATTGTAAGAGCCTAAAAATGGGGACGACCAACGATTTGCCAGATACTTCATACAAGTTAGGGCTGCAGCAGCCAGAACTGGACTTTGCCTGACCTGCACAATGGTTGACATGTCAACAATCCCCCAAAGTCTAGCATGGATCACAGGTGAGAAGACTCCAGGCAGTAGGATCCTTACAGGCAAGGGATTAACTGTCATAATAGAATTCCCGTACTAATGGGGAGCCTAAGAAAGGGCTCTGAGCTATGTCCTTACCCTTCACTAGGGTGGAGTACTCAGAGGGAGGATTGGCATTCACACAAAAGGATACTCCGTGGGCTGAAAGGGAGGAAGGGGGAAGCAGTGGGTGAGGGGGAGGGAGGGGGTTGAAAAGAAGGGGAAAAGGGGGAAGGGTGCAAGAGGGGGACTAGGGAGGGAGGGAGGGAGGGAGAAGATGGGGGTACTTATTGAGCCTGTATCATTGGGAAAAAATAAAATATGGGAATAAAAAAAGGAATACGAAAAAAAAGAGAATTGTAACTCAAGAGACAGAAACAATCCTGAAACAAATACTTTATTCTGACTATGAGGCTCTTTAGGGTGAACTTATATTTTTCCAGGCTTTCAAACATTATATTTCACCTACAATAGGTATTAAATTAGTTTAGGGAATATAGTTACTAAATAAAGCAGGAATCACTTTGGTAAAGTTAATTATGAAAGATAATTTCAATGGATGTCTAGTGTTTTAAAATGAGCAGTAACAGAATGTGGTGCACATTAACATATATAAATATGCAAATGGGTATATGAAGTCAAGCAACAGATAAGTCTGAGCATCTTTAGAAGGTCTTCATTTACCTTTGTTTGTTGTTGTTTTCAGTTTTGCTTTCCTGCACCACCCTTGGCTGCATCCTGATTGGTATCAAAGGTCACCTCCTAAGAGATGGAGTCCAGTCAAATGTCATTGTGATCCAATAAACATCTTTTCTGTTACTTTTACTGTCTCTACAAAAGCTTTTCATTATTAAAATTCAAAATTGTAACTAAAATAAAACAAAATGCACAGTTCCATGAACATGTGAAATGTATAGGAAAGAAGAAAAATGAAAATAATAGATAACAAAAATAATTATGACTCAAATACTGTTGTTCATTTCAAATACATTCCATCTCTCTTTAGATACTGTTTTCATGTCCTGAGTACTTATAATACAGATGTGCACTACTGTGCCTAGCTTAGTATTTCTATTCTTAATGTTTATGGAAATCATGAATATAAACCTTATATACATATTTAATTGTTTTAGTAAAAACTTTGCCATGTGAAAATTGCCTTGTCTAAGGATATAAAATATACTTGTCTATGATACTTTTAAAGTTTTGCATACATTAAATATATTTTGATTTCATTTTCTTCCTCATTATAGCCTTCATTCTTGGACATCTATTGCATGCTGAATACAATTCATATTAACTGTATTTTTTGTTTATTTGTGTGACAAAATCTTTGGTGTTTGCCATAGTATGCCTAATTTAGTGAGTCGGGAGGAAATTACTTGGATTTGAATAATTCATTATATTTTTAAAGTCTGTTTAATCTTTTCAACGGTACATATTTCTATTTTGTATTCAAGTGACTTGTTGTAAGCTATCACTTCACACTCTTAACAGTTCTCTGTGCCTTGGTTGAATATATGTTCCAGCACAAAGAAATACAGACTAGAAACTATTCTACCAACTCACTTGTGCACTATGACATAGAATTTGTTTCAAATGAAACTTTAGATATTATTGCTCATAGTTTTCTCCATATTTCCATTCTTGCTTTTGCTATTATCTTATCAAAAGGTAGAAAATTCATAGCTCTGTGCTAAGTTTTTATCCATAGATATTATCATTCTCTATCTGAATGTGATTTTTGCTTGCTGAACACCATTGACTTTTTTTTTTATTCAATTGTGTGTGTGTGTGTGTGTGTGTGTGTGTGTGTGTGTGTGTGTGTGTAGAACCACGGGCGAATTCGGGAACCACCATGAACCGCCTCCACTTCCTACTTGTTTACTCTGCCCAAGGGTTCACAGGCTCCACCCTACTAGGATCAGAAACGCAGGCCGCCCCCGCTTCCACCCGGCATCTATCCATGGGGTCTAGGATCCAAACTCAGGACCTTCCACCTGCAAGGCAGAGGCTTAATCTCTGAGCCACCTTTCCAGCCCCGAACACCACTGACTTCTAAAGAAAATTAATGCAGTGAGGTTCAGGGCTGGGGTGATAGAGTACTTGCTTTGCATACATGGTATTCTAGGTATCATCAGTGCTAACCAGAAAGAAAATTAGTGCAATAAATTCTACTGTCAAATAAAGAGGCACTGCAGAAAAGAATATAAATAATGATTAATAACTACAGAAAGCATGTATGAAAACTTGTTATGCTACATATACATAGTACATATATGCATCATGTATAGGTGATAAAATGCATAATATTCAATTTCATGAAACAACAAAATATTTAATAAATAACTATTATCACATTGAAGGTAGTGGTAGAAAAGATTCTGGAAATGTGATAGATTGATATACAATCATTTATGCAAATTGATTATGTCTTTAATTTTATGCTTCTAGTTAGGTCTCTTATGCTATGTGTTAGCATACATGAAATATCTATGCTTGTCAACAGAGACAATGAGTATTTATTGCTGACTTCTTTCCAATAATTCCTTTTTGTGAGGATAACTTTATTGTTTTGTACTTTCTTTACATGGATCAATAAAGAATATAAAAACTAATACAATGAATAAGTTCTTTCAAGCAGATTAATTATGAAAAATATGTAGTTTTGTTTAACCCTACATCCTCAAGACTATTTTCACAAGTAATGGCCAGAAAGTCTCCTTAATTAAAACAAATAGGAGGAAAACAGAACTACCTCTCTCAGACCCACAGTTATATTTTGTAGTTAATCATTTGCAATATTATTACATTGCAAAGAACACTCCCAAGTTATTTCAACACTTTACACAAAACTCTTAACTTTTAATAAGACTAGATTTTCTTGTTTGATTATCTAGACTTGTTAACCAACTGTCACTGAGACTGCAGGGAATGATTTTTATGTGTTTGGAGAGGCAGAGCATGCTGGCTGAGCAATTCATCACTTGGCCTCTTCATTCAAATGACCCTCTGGCTCTCACTCATCAAACTACTGTGAGAGTATCATCAAAAACAATCAATTTGCTAGTTTCACAGGTGTAGCACTGAAATTTTTAATTCTGACATTTTATTTTATTTTCCCTAAGAATTCCTCACTTTATTTTGCTAAGGATTTATTTAGAATAATTCCAGGCTAGGTTAGGCTACAGCCTCTTTGGAGAATGATTTCACCTATTCCTCTCTCTCTTTTACATTTCCTGCTAGGATTTTAGTAAATCATAAATATCACGAATGTCTGTTGTCTTATTCACAGTAACATGAAGTGCATCACATTATCTAAAAATTATGGACCTTGCCAAGTAGCTTTCCAGATTTGAGACTAGCATGCTTTCTACTAGTACCTAGTTTGTGTCACAGTTTATCAATGTAATTTCTCTAGGGGAATATTTGTTGTGTACAAACAGTGTACTCATGGAGAGTCAGAATGCATAAATTGAAAGGATTTTTTAATGATACTTGGTTTTGACTATTTGTGGTCTATTCAAATATAACCTTCCTAACTGTCATTAAATCGCTATTCCGTATTTCCTGTCCTGACCAGCTAAATTTTCTTTAATGAATATTATTTGTGCCTTGAACCTTTCTTGCCCCTGAACTCATGCTCTGTCTGCCTCCTGATGGTTGAAGTGGCCTGAACTTCCCTCCTGCTTTTGCCTGTAGTATAACTGCTGTATAACCCACCATAATAGGCTATAGTCTCTCTGGAACTGTAGAATTGTCAGTCATATAAATAAATCATTCTCTCTTTCTTGCTCCTGAGTACTTTTGCACAGCAATACAAGAAAAATAACTGCCACCATTCCTCTCTAAGTATATTTTCAGAGGAAAATACCAAACCATAACTAGGTACTGTGACATAGAACTCAGGGCTCAGGGGGTGGAGGTGGGAATGTCTTTACTTTAAATCCACCTCTGGCTATGCACTGAAATTCTGCCACCTGCCACCACGACCAAAAAAGAAAGAAAGAAAAAGAAAAAAGAAAAAACTGAAAAAAAGAAGCAGACCATGCAGGAAAAATCTTGTTCTATTTGCAGATGGAAAGGAAAATATCAGCCATCAAATCACATAGGCTCATAGATATAAAAGTTCAGAAAAAAAAATCAATAAGTGGGTAAGGATTATCTCTCCCAGATATATGCTGATGAAAAGCGTTCTAGTAGCTGTGAGAATCTCAATATTTCAAGGTTCCAAAGAAAAACTAGTTCACTAACAAAGGTAGAGAAAGTATTGATGGACCAATAGAAAGATCCAGCTGTGTGGCAACTGAGTTTATCTGACTTCCTCTTGGAAGCTCATTAGAATGGAATCACAAATGAAATGAATGTGCTTCCTTAAATGAAGGGGTGCTGTCATAATAACTGCATAGGGACCTAGGGCCATTTCCTGGGAAATTCTATGATGGATAAGGAAAAATACACAAGATTTTTTTTTGTGAGCTTAGATATTTTTACTGTGAATGAGTAGGAATGGCACAGAGATTTTCAGAGTAGTAGATCTGGATCTGAATTCCAGAGGTACCTGTAAAAGTTACCTGCAAGTTATTGAGTCCCATGGCAAAAAAAAAAAAAGGATTAGGAACGCATAGTTAGAAGTAGAGACAGTGTATCAAATAAGCAAAATCACTCCTGAGAATGGAAGTAGGTTAAAGAACTGAGGAAGAAGTATGGGCTCTACAAGTGCTGGCCCACCAATCACATCCATGGCCTTTTTGAAACCATTTGCATAACACCTGCCTCCCCTTCATTTTTTATTTCAGGGTTTATTTATTTATTTATTTATTTATTTTTGGAGCATGCTCCATTTGTGGCACAAAGTCCCAGTAAGGAATGGCTTCCAGACTTTTCCTGTCATTCCTTCATCTGTTAATCTTGATTTTGCTTTTTTCAGTCTCTACTCTCATGTAATACAAGATGATAGGCTTAAGTTAATAAAATGAACATTGACATTAGTGCAGATTTACATTCAGTGAATCAATTGATATGTTTTTATTTCTTTGCTGGAGGGGTATTTGGTACATTTCATTTTCTTGGTTGTGCAGATAACAGACATGCAGAGCTTTGATGAAAGTGCTGCATTGAGCATTCAACTTAGGTTAACTTTACAATTATTTATTTATTTGAAACATGATTAATTCCAAAAGCATAAGAAGTATAAAAAGTCTTAGAGGAGAACCTGAGGCTAACAGCAGTGTAATTATTTCCATCTCTAGGTCCAAAAGGATAAGGAAGAGAAGCTACCAAAACTGAATGTATAAAAGAATTTTCGACACTTAAAAAAAGCAACTTTTTTTCAAGAGACTTAGTCTGACTAGAACCTAAAAAAGAACTAAGAAATACCATAATTCTACCCCTTTCATTAGTTTGGCATATTCAATAGGTTTATGGTCTAATGTGCCAGTGAACTTGTGTGTATATGTGTGTATTTCCAAAGTATATTTACTTTGATAAGTTTATAGATGATACCATTTCACTTTTGGGATTATTATTATTTTCTTAATCAATCTATGCCTATCTATGCCTTACAGTTAGAATCTTTCTACCTCTGAATCCTCACTCAAACTAGATCCACATTCTGTTCTGCAAAATGTAATCTTGCAAGTCAAGCCTCAGCCTGAAAGACACTAACTGACACACATTCAGAGCACAGCACAGACTTATCTCCACACTGGCAAAATCTCAACCCCATAGCCAGTTTCATAAAACAGGGGTCACAGTGACAGAGCATCGAAATGACCTTGGAGGATAATATTTGACAAATCAATAACTAGCAAACTCTTCATTTTTAGATTTCTGACATAGAAAAAGGTAGTGTGGAACAATAGAAGTTTCTAATCTTTTCTTTTTTGTGTAAAAGTAATGTATCAAAACCAATATTAATATTTGTGAGTTGAAGTTTCAGTAATTCATTTTTATTTTACTGTATAGATTGTCAATTATAGAAAATTCGTACATTTAGGGGGTATTGGTAGATTTTCATAAATTCAGTTGCTATCCTTTCCTTCCCTCCCTCACTCCCTCCCTTCCTTCCTCCCTCCCTCCCTTCTTCTCTCCCTTCTTTCCTTCCTTCCTTTCTTCCTTCCTTTGGTAAATGGTAAATAGATTTTAATTCTGGAAATGATATTTGTTCAAATTTAACTACACTAAAAGAGTAGAATTCTGTCTAAATCGAGCAAAAGCAATGATACCAATTCATCTTCAAGGGCTTGTGTTTAATGTAGACATTGCTCGTATTATCATGGACCTGGTGATTTCATTGGCCTTCTGATGATATGAAGCTGAGGATACATTGAAATCAAGAAGTTATTACTTTACCTATCTAGATAGAACAAATATGTACTCAAGTGTAGAGAATATGACCCATGGAAACAAGTTCCTGCTTACTTAATGGGACATCTTTCTGGAGTCCCAGAGAACAGAGGCATATTGGAATAATTTTTCTAAGAGACAAGTGGGTATATCATTTATTGCCTACTTTAAAATATAAGCACAGTGCTTGCTTGAACACTACTTATTTTGATAATTATGTATTACTTTATGTAATTCAGTAATGAAATTTTAAGGAATAAATACATAAATGTAGATGTATTCTTCAATTTTAAGATGAAATGGTCTTCCAACTATTTTATTTTTTATTCAATTGTGCATGTGTGCGCGTGTGTGTATGTGTGTGTATGTATCTGTGTGTAGAACCACGGACGAATTCGGAAACCACCTCCACCTCCTCCTTGTTTACTCTGCCCCGGATTCACAGACTCCGCCCTACCAGGACCAGAAGCGCAGGCTGCCCCCGCTTCCGCCTGGCATCTATACGTGGGGTCTAGGATCGGAACTGAGGACCCTCTGCCTACAAGGCAGAGGTTTAACCCCTGAGCCACTTCTCTTCCAACTATTCTGTTAAAATACTATTTCAGTTTTTTATAATCACACATTGTTTTTCTCTAATCTGAAAAAGCTCAAATATATATATATATATATTTGCCCCACTTTATTATCTTCAGCAAACATTTATTGATCATAATATTAAAGTAATTTAATTTTCTAGATTTTACATATATTTCAACTTTCTTTTGTATGATAAGCTTATTTTTCATGTTTATGTTTCACAGATAACATACTAGTTCATTGCATATAACAAGAGTAACACATGTAAATAGTGGTTAGAACATGTACAATGGAAGTTTGGCAAGCATATGGGAACTATACTAGTGGAAACACAATGTGTGGATACATGAGATGTAACAGTGTAACAGTGTAACAGGGGCTCAGGGAGACCCTTGGGAGCAGGAATAAACTGGTGTGGAGTCAACAGCACAGACTCCGGGAGTCAGGTGAGTGGCAAAGCAGGCCCCCAGGCTTGTAGGCTCATATATTATAAGTATCAGGCTGCTTATATACCCCACCCAGCATCCTATAAGTCCTAGCGTGAGTCTTTGCTGAATTGTCCTGTCCGGATTGGTCCTCTCAGCCAGGCGGTTTAATAACACTGTCTTTTCTCTGGAGAAGGCGTAGTCTCGCAAGATTTGTAGTCTCGCGAGATTTGTATGCTTAGCGGGAGGGAGGAATCCAAGGAGCCTCTCTGTATGGGGGATGGAAGCCTCTGTGGGGCAATCATTGTCCGTTCCTCCTACAATGAATTTTTTTTCTTGAAGTTGATAAACATTAAGTGGAGACAGACTCAAGAGCCTTATAAATTAGTGTGTGTGTGTGTGTGTGTGTGTGTGTGTGTGTGTGTGTGTGTGTGTGTTTGCTTGCATACCTGCCTTAAAAGGCCCGTTTAGGTCAGAAGACAGCTTTCAAAATGTGTATTCACCTTCCACTTTGTTGAGACAGGGTGGCCCCTTGTTTCTGTCACACTCCCTACTCCAGTCTAGGCTGGCTCACCAGTGAGCTTCTGGTCAATTCCGTCTTAACCTTCTCTCTGTCTCTTGGTAGGGGTTTACTGGGATTACAGATTCTTACACATGCATATGAATTTTTAAGTGAGTTTCAGAACTCAGACATACATAGAATATCCGGCCTGCACAGCCAGTACTTTTCCCTGACGTGGCATTTCATCAGCTCACTAGTGATTTATATTTATCTTAATAATTGATAATCTTTAAGTTTCCATCTAGTCCTTTATTATTTATCAACATTTCAGGAAAGCTGGAGTAGACATCATGCTTATAAATAACCAGATAGTTCTCAAGTGGAAAGTTTCATAAACCCTTTCTTATTCATCTTTCATTTTTACTATATAGAACACTGCCTTCTTTGTAGTCATTGTTAAAGTGAAAAAAATTTTACAGTTATCCAAACTACAAATTTTTCCTTCATTCCCACTGGAACAATTTGTTATTAATCTTGTGAAAGGTTGGATAATTTTTTTCAAGGTTGACATCACAATGTTATGGGGAATCTCAACTGTAATTAGATTTCTAGAGCTACAAAGAATATTATCATAAAATTACTTTATTGGAAAGACTTTCATAAGAATTTATTCTTACCTAATACGTACTTAGACTTATCCTACTTTATGACACAATCCATAATTTCTCTTGAATAAAGAGAGCCAGTTTTAATGAGAAGATGGTCATAAGCATACTGCTAACCATTGAAAACAACAGTTGAGGACATGCCGGAAAATGTATACATGCTCCATGGATACAGACTCAGGAGTCTTTGATAGTATAAATCCTTTTTTAAAATATTGGCAATGAGAACAATTGAGACAAAAGGAATTGTAGTTCTTGGTTGAAGTGAAATAGCTTGAACAGAAGTTAAATGACTGGAATGTGTAAATTTTGTGAAATCAGGATAATTTGTCTGCCTCACAATAATTATTTACAGTCTCCTAGTAAAGTTTTATCATAGATGGCAGGAGTTTCCTAAAATCTTGTCAAGCAAATGAGTATATGAATGAATGAATGAATTGTGAGAGTTCATTCATAGTGTTTGACCCAAAGCTAGAATCAAAATTTACATCTCCCATTTCAATACTTTGATCCATTGTTTATTAGGCTATATGTTAAATAGCTGTCTGTTCTGTGAATTATCATTATGTGACACAGGCACAAAAAGTCACAGAGATAGTATAGAATTGAGTGTTAAGCAATTATCTTGTCTTTTATTTGTAACTGTTTCTGTCCATCATATTCATAAATAGCAAACAGATGTTTGTGTTATCATACAAATATTTGACTTTAAATATTTTTACAAAATTTTTTTTTGCAAATAGAAATATTAGAAAGTCAGGGTTAATGGAAATTTTAAGAAGATTTCAGGTGGTTATGTAATAGTTTCAACCTCTTAGTATATCAACTTTGTCTCATAAGGCTTGTATTTATTTATTTCTCATTAGTTCAATAAAAGACAAACTTTAAGTAAATAATTGCAAATGAGTTCTACATGCAAACATTGAAATCAGAGAGAGTGATTTCATTAAAAACTTATGTATCTCAAGAATTTCATGAAACATGTATTGGTCTCACCTCAGGTAAAGGTGTCTTGTTTACATATTTGCAATTTGCAAAGCATGGCCTGAAGAAGATTGCAGAAATGTTAATGATCATTAAAGTGGTCCCGCTTTAGTTAATTATGAATCCCCAAACAGAGATGTGTAAATTCTTAACCGACATAGCATTATTAGTTCATGACTGTCATTCATGAAAATTTATAGCGATCAAACACTAGAGAGAGGACTTCTAAATTGAATTACAGATAATAATTTTACTAGTTACTCTTCTGTGTTGCTATGAGAGATCACCCAAAGTCAAACCATATAAGAAAGAAAGGAAGATTTCTTCAGTTTACTGTTCAGTCTTTCATGGCAGAAGTGGCTTGGTTGGCGACAGAAGCTGCAGGAAGGCTAAGTCACATCCATCCCATCGGAGAGGGAGACTGAGAGCTGCTAAAGTGCCGCTGCTAGAGCAGACCAATCCCAGAAGTAGGGAGGGACTAATCCATTTTAAGGTCCATCCCATGTGACTGCCTTCCTCCAGCAAGGCTATACCTTCTAAAGATTCCATGACCTTCCCAAACACATAAGTTTATGGAGGACACATGAAATTCAATATGTAAGTTTCCATAAACTGTATGTAACTTGATAACACTACTATAATTTGATAAACTGATATATTAATACTCTTATACTGTCCTCACTTTTTTCAATTTTCAGTCATACAGTCTTATTTACAAAGCAGACATCACAGTGGAGATTTTACAGTAAGAAAAATCTTGAAATAAATTGACTTTTTTGCCTGTGTGTGTTGGGGGAAGAGATGTTTACAAGTGTACACCTGTGCTGACTCCAGTGTGACGTGAGGGTCATCCTGGATTGTTCTACCCTCTTACTGTGTTTGTCTGGGGTGTCCCAGGATCCATCTTTATGAACAGAATTTTAGGTATCATACATTTTAAGGAAGAATATAGAGATCCAAACTTGGGTCCTTTTGCTTGAAGGCAAAGGTTTTAAGTCCAAGTCTGCTTCCCAGCCCAGTCTTGGTGTGCTTGTAGGCAAAGGTCAGCAAAGGTCATATATTAGCAAAGACTAGCATTACTAAATACGTGATCAGTTAGAATGACTCTCACCAAAATACCCAATTTTAGCACTGGCCAGGTTTAGGCTGATAGAGCAGAGACATTGCATCATGTGTTACAGGTGTTACTTTCTGTTTCAGGCATACTTGAAAGAAAAATAAAAACATATAAGCTAGAAAGCTGTAAACATGATTACATGTTTATCTTGCAGAGAAACAAAAATAATCTCTGAAAAATAATTGATGAGATAATTAGCACCTTTCTGTTTAAAAAATTTAATATGTTTAAAATATCATAGCATATTTATAGATATGATGAAAAATTTTCTGGCAGTGCAAAACTAATAGTTAATACAATATGGAATGGATTCAGAATTCAGAAAAGCCACTATGGTTAGTAATAATGAAGCAAATTAGCTGAGAAGATGTTTATATAACACATCTAAAGTAAATAAATTTATAGAGATAAAGTAGATTAGGCATTTTCAAAGACTTGGAGTAGAGGAAATATGGAGTGACTGAAAATTAGTGCTTCTTTTTTGACTAATCAAATGTTCTGAATTAATAGTGATGATGTACAACTTTGTTAATATACTCAGACAATTAAATTATGAACTTTAAAAGATAGATTTTACGTTAAGAAATTGTATCTCAAGGCCATTGCTGTTTAAACTTGGGAATAGAAAAGAATTCAAGAAGAATAGAAATATACTGAATATAGTGAAGAATACCTTTCTTGAATACATAAGATTCTAAATTCATTTTCTTTAACTCATTCATTCGCAGTTACAAAAGTGTTGATAATTCCATTACTAAGTTAACTATGAATCTCCAAACAGATACCTATGATATGTTACCTCACATGGCCTTGTTAGTCTATGACTATTGCTATTTATGTTAGTAGAATTGTAATATCTGTTATTTTTTTTATTAAAAATTTAATTATACATTTTAAAATTTTTTACCAGTTCCCTCCCTCCCCCCTCCTCCCCCTCCCCTTCCCCCAGTGCCTCCCCCCCAATTCCCAGAGAGTCCTTTATTGTGTACGCCTAACTCTCCACTGGGTCCTCCTCTCCGATGACATGTAAGGACCCAGTGGCATTTCCATAAGCCATTTCTCTTGTTCCCCTTAAGCATAAGATCACTACTATGGCTGTCAATCCCTTGCCTCCAGGGGTCTCGGTGCCCTTAACAGATGCTAGACTTTATGAGGGCAACAGTGCACTGGACATTGCGCAGGGCATGCAAAGTCCCATTATGATTGCTTTGGCCCCAACTATTGTTGAGAATCTTGCAAATCGTTGCTCCTCCCATCCTTTTGCTCTTACAATCTTACCGCCCCCTCTTCCGCAAATGTCCCTGAGCTCCAGGATGGGGAGAGATTAGGTTGGCCTAGTTCTATGTGATTGATATAGAGTCTCTGAAGTTCTGGATTGTGGTTTGTTGATTTTCTTTTGCAGTTTTTCTGCTCCTGCAATTCCCTTCACTCCATTCTGCTGGGCACTGTATGTCACCCCTTGCAGACCTTGATGGAGGCCTATTTTCTCTGCTGTAACATGGTCTCCTCTCTCCTTGTTTCTGGTGTGGCCCTCCTAACCCATCTCTCTTGTTCATAATCCTTACAATTACTGTGTTACATAGGTTTACTTTTGAGTGTCTCAATGTGGGCTGGGTGAGTTTGGTACTAGGAGCCACCTATTAGGGAGTACATACGGCGCTTAATTTTCTGGGTTTGGGATACTTCACTTAATATAATTCTTTCTAATGACATCCATTTCCCAGCAAATTCCAGTAATTCATATTTTTGATGGCTGAGTAGTACTCCATTGTATAGATGTACCACAGTTTCCTTATCCACTCGTCAACTGTTGGACATTTAGGTTGATTCCATGACTTTGCTATTGTAAACAGTGCTGCTATGAACATGGTCGAGCTTGTGCTATCGAGGCGAACCTCTGCTGCATGGGGGGTTATTCCCAAAAGTGGGATAGCAGGGTCATATGGCATTTCAATCTTTAATTTCTTTTAAGAATCTCCAGACGGCTCGCCAGAGTGGCTGTATGAGCCTGCATTCCCACCAACAATGTAGGAGAGTTCCCCTCTCTCCACATCCTCTCCAGCATTTGTCGTTGTTTGTATTGTGGATTTTTGCCATCCTGACCGGGGTGAGATGATATCTCAGGGAAGTTTTGATTTGCATTTCCCTGATGGCGAAGGAAGTGGAGCATTTTTTAAGATAATTGTTAGACATTTTAATTTCATCCCTGGTAAAGTTTCTTTGAAGTTCCAGGGCCCATTTTTTAATTGGGCCAGTGTTTTCCTTGGAGTTTAATTTTCTAAGTTCTTTGTGCACTCTGGACAGTAGAGCTCTGTCAGATATGTGGTTAGTGAAGATTTTCTCCCATTCTGTGGGTTGCCTTTGAGCTCGTGTGACAATCTCTTTATCTGAACAGAAGCTCTTTAATTTCACTGTTGAGAGTTGGTAGCAGTGATTGTGCCATTGGATGTCTGTTTAGGAAGTGTTGGCCTAGCCCAATCAGCTCGAGGGAGCTCCCTATCCTTTCAACTATGGTTTTTAAAGTCTCTGGCCTGATATCAAGGTCCTTGATCCATTTGGAATTAAGTCTTGTACATGGTGACAAGTACGGGTCCAGCTTTAATCTTCTGCATGTGGAGATCCAGTTTTGCCAGCACCATTTGTTGAAGATGCTGTTCTTTTTCCATTGGATTCTTTGGGCCCCTTTGTCAAAGACCAAATGGCTGTAACTTTGTGGGCTTATATCTGGGTCTTCAATCCTTATCCATTGATCTGTGTGTCTATTTTGGAGCCAGTACCAGGCTGTCTTTATAACTATGGATTTGTAGTATAGACTTAGGTTTGGTATGGTAATACCTCCAGCTGTGTTTTTGTTACTCAGGATTGTTTTTGCTATCCTGGGTCTTTTGTGTCTCCATATGAACTTTGAGATTATTTGGTCAACTTCTTTGAAGAATTGCTTTGGGATTTTGATTGGTATAGCATTGAATCTGTATATTGCCTTTGGTAGGATGGTCATTTTTACAATGTTGATTCTGCCAATCCAGGAACAAGGGAGGTTCCACCATCTGGTGTCTTCTGCAATTTTTTTCTTTAGGGTTTTAAAGTTTTCATTGTAAAGGTCTTTTACCTCCTTAGTTAGGTTTATACCAAGGTATTTCATTTTTTTAGGGGTTATAGTAAATGGCATGGTTTCTCTCAAGGCTTTTTCACTTCTTTCATTCTGGGCAAATAGGAAGGGCTCTGATTTTTGCACATTTATTTTGTATCCTGCCACCCTGCTGAACTTCTCAATTAGTTCCAGGAGCTTCCTGGTGGAGTTTTTGGGATCCCTCAGGTATAAGATCATGTCATCTGCAAATAGGGATAGCTTGATTTCTTCCTTGCCAATTTGAATCCCTCTTATGTCCCTTTCTTGTCTTATGGCTTCGGCTAAGACTTCAAGTACAATATTGAATAGAAGTGGTGAGAGTGGACAGCCTTGTCTAGTTCCTGATCGAAGTGGGAATGCTTCCAATTGTTCCCCATTGAGCATAATCCTTGCTGTGGGCTTGTTGTATACAGCTTTTATTATATTGATAAAGGTTCCTTCCATTCCTACTGTCTCTAACGTTTTGATCATAAAAGGCTGTTGGATCTTGTCAAAAGCTTTTTCTGCATCTATCGAGAGTATCATGTGGTCTTGGACTTTGGACTGGTTTACATGATGAATTACATTTATTGATTTGCAGTATGTTGAACCAACCTTGTGTGCCAGGGATGAAGTCCTACTTGGTCCCCAGTGAATGATCTTTTTAATATGTTTTTGAATCCGATTTGCTAAGACTTTGTTGAGAATCTTTGCATCTGTGTTCATCAGGGAGATCGGCCTATAGTTTTCTTTTTTAAGTGAATCTTTATTAGGTTTTGGGATTAAAACGATATTAGCTTCATAGAAGGAATTTGGTAGTGTTCCTTCCTTTACTATTTGATGGAACAGTTTAAGGAGTATTGGTGTTATTAACTCCTTAAATGTCTGGTAGAACTCTGTGCTGAATCCATCTGGTCCAGGACACTTTTTGGTGGGAAGATTTGAGATTACTTCCTCAATTTCCTTATATGTTATAGGACTATTTAAAGTAATTCACAACTTCCTGATTCAATTTAGGTAAGTTGTATTTACTTAGAAATTCATCCATCTCTTTTGTGTTGTCAAACTTCACAGAGTATAAGTTTTTGAAATATGATGTTATAATTCTCTGGATTTCTTGGGTATCAGTAGTGATAACTCCATGTTCATTTCTAATTTTGTTAATTTGGGTTTTCTCTCTCTTGCTTTTGGTTAGTTTAGCTAGGGGTGTATCAATCTTGTTGATTTTTTCAAAGAACCAGCTTTTTGATTGGTTGATTTTTTCTATCGTTTTCTTAGTCTCGATTTCAGATATTTCTCCCCTTATTTTGCTAATCTCTTCTCTTCTACTGCTTTTGGGATCAGATTGCTCTAGTTTCTCTAAAGCTTTAAGCTGCATTGTTAAGTTGTTTATTTCTGATGTTTCCATTTTTTTGACGTGGGCATTAAGAGCTATGAACTTACCTCTTAGAACAGCTTTCATTGTGTCCCAGAGATTTTGATAAGTTGTATTTTCGTTATCATTCACTTTCAGGAAATCTTGAATTTCCTTTTTAATTTCTTCCTGAATCCAGTTCTCATTCAGCATCATAGTGTTAAGTTTCCAGGAGTTAGTGTATTTTCTCTTGTTTGATGTGTTGTGGATGTCCAGCTTTAGGCCTGTGGTGGTCTGATAGGGCACAGGTTAGAATTTCAACTTTCTTGTATATGTGTAGATTCATTTTGTGGCCCAATATGTGATCTATTTTGGAGAAAGTTCCGTGTGCTGCTGAGAAAAATGTGTATTCTTTGGTGCGTGGGTGAAAAGTTCGATAGAGATCTGTGAGGTCCATTTCTTTCAGGGTTTGATTAAGTTCCAAAGTGTCTCTGTTAAGCTTTTGACCTGTTGATCTATCCCATGTAGAGAGGGTGGTGTTGAAGTCCCCAAGAATTATCGTTTGGGGGTTGATTTCTTGCTTTAGACGCTGTAGGGTTTTCTTAATGAATGTGGAGGGGCCCGTATTGGGTGCATATATGTTCAGTATTGTGAAATCTTCCTGATGAATTGTACCTGTGACTAAAATGTAGTATCCATCCGTGTCTCTTATAATTTTTGTTGGTTTGAAATCCACTTTGTCTGATAGCATAATGGCTACCCCTGCCTGTTTTCTGCTTCCATTTGCTTGTAGAATTGTTGACCAGCCTTTTATTTTTAGAGCATGTCTATCTTTTGTGGTGAGATGGGTTTCCTGCAGGCAACAGATTGATGGATTGTGATTTTTAATCCAAGTTTGTAATCTTTGTCTCTTGATCGGTGAATTAAGTCCATTAACATTTAGTGTTATAATGGAGAAACTATTGTTAATTCCAGACATTTATTATGTTTAGTAGCTTTTATAAGTATATTGCTTCGCTTTTAATGGTGTTATATTTGCCTTCTGTTCTCCTGGATATGCCTGTTTTTTTCTTCACGCTTGAGTATCATTTCTAGCAGTTTTTGAAGGCCTGGTTTGGTGGCCATGTATCCCTTAAAGTTGTCTTTGTGCTGGAAAATTTTTCTTTCTCCCTCGATCATGACTGATAGTTTTGTCAGGGTAAATCAGCCTGGGTTGACATTTTTGCTCATTCAATACTTGAAGTATGTCTCTCCAAGCTCTTCTTGCTTTTAGTGTTTCCATTGAGAAGTCATTTGTTATTTTAATAGGTTTGCCTTTAAAAGTGACTTGTTTTTTCTCCCTTGAAGCTCTCAGCACCAGTTCTTTATCTTGAATGTGGAGTGTTTTAACTATTATTTGCCGCGGTGTGCTTCTATTTTGGTCGTATCTGTTTGGGGTGCGGAATGCCTCTTGTATATGAATGGGCCTCTCTTTTTTTAGATGAGGAAAGTTTTCCTTGATGATCGTTTGAAAAATTTCCTCAGGGGTGGTATTTTGAGATTCTTGCTCCGGTATTCCATGAATACGCATGTTAGGCTTCTTCAGGGTGTCCCATATCTCTTGGATATTTCTCTCAAGTATCTTTTTGGCTTTAACAACCTCTTCCATTGAGCTGGTTAGTACTCCCACTTTATCTTCAAGGTCTGAAATTCTGTTTTCTGCTTCATTAGTTCTGTTGATAAGACTCTCTGTGGCGTTCTGGGTTGAAGATAACTTGTCTTTTAGCTCAGTTTTAAACTCTGCTTGAGTTTGTTTTAACTGCTCTATGCCACTTTTTGTTTCTTGCACTGTTTTTCTCAACTCCTCCAGATGTCTGTTGTGTTCCTCTTCAAAGGGATTGATTCGATTATGTAATTCCTCCCGGATTTCCTCTTTCATAGTATTGAACATGGTAATGATCATATTTTGAAAGTCGTTATCCTGGGTCAGGCTTTCTTGGCCTTTTTCCGTGGGTTTGTTCTTGTTGGAGTCTAACATTATGGGATTAATTCCTTCAGTGGGAAATTTGTTTACTTGAGTGTTGCTTCTCATGGATTTGCACTTTGACTTTGGCATTGTCATTTTAACTCTTTTTTTTTTTTTTTTTAAAGTCTGTGAACTTTTTTTTTTTTTTTAATTTTTTTATTATTTATTCAACTGTGTGCGCGCGTGCGTGCGTGTGTCTGTGTGTGTGTGTATGTATGTGTGTGTGTAGAACCACGGACGAATTCGTGAACCACCATGGATGTCTCCACCTCCTTCTGCCCCGGGATTCACAGGCTCCGCCCTACCAGAACCAGTGCGCAGGCCACCCCCGCTTCTGCCTGGCGTCTATACGTGGGATCTGGGATCACGAACTCAGGACCTTCCGCCTGCAAGGCGGAGGCTTAACCCCTGAGCCACCTCTCCAGCCCCATTTTAACTCTTAAGATCTCTCAATTTCACTAAACTGAATTATTTGGCCTGGGGTACTGGTGGGCGGGGCCGAACGGGGACTTACCTAGGGCGCGGGGTGAGGCCCGGGTGGACCTAGCGCGTGTCCCGACTGGGGGAGCGGGGTGGGGTGAAAAGGGACTATGGGCACGTCGGCGAGGAGCTATTTAACCCGAGGGCAGCTGGGGCGGGGCCCGGGCGCAGGGGGAGGTCCTCCTCGTCCCTCGGCCCCCGCGCGGCTCCGGCTGGCTGACGGGAGTCGGAGCCGGGTGCCTGTGGGCTGACCTGGGGTCCTAGAGCGCGCAGTGAGGCCCCGGCTGCATCTCGCGCACGGGTCCCGACCGGCGGAGCGGGGTGGGGAATATCTCTGTTATTATTTAGAATTATTCATATATTCTAGCTAGTATGAATGATTTTTGACTTTCTGGCAGACTCATATTTTATTTAAATGATAAAAGAGGTAGCTAATATTGTTATTTGATTCTGATGATTTGATTTTTCTATGTAGAAAGTAGAGGACTCAATATGAAAACAATTTTATTTGAAAGAATGCAGTAAGGCTAAATAAAAAAAAAGCAATTTTTAATGTTAAGAACTAGCTTATGTAGGGCTGGAGAGGTGGCTTAGGGGTTAAGCCTCCGCCTTGCAGGCGGAAGGTCCCGAGTTCGGATCCCAGATCCCACAGTATAGACGCCAGGCGGAAGCGGGGGCGGCTTGCGCTTCTGGTCCTGGTAAGGCGGAGCCTGTGAATCCCGGGGCAGAAGGAAGTGGAGGCGTCCATGGTGGTTCGCGAATTCGTCCGTGGTTCTACACACACACACACACACACACACACAGACACAGACACATACACACGCACATGCGCACAGTTGAATGGATGATAATAAAAAAAAATTAAAAAAAAAAAAGAACTAGCTTATGTAGTACCAGCAAACAAATATAACATACAATAGCAAAGAGACCTCTTTTATAGTAAGTCTATATTATAAAATACACAAGAGTTAAATCAGCAAACAAATATTACATACAATAGCAAAGAGACCTCTTTTATAGTAAGTCTATATTATAAAATACACAAGACTTAAATCTATGATATACATTTGAAGAGAGAGATATGGGTCTCAGAAAAAATGTAGAAAATTTAATGGAAGCACAGTCTCCAAAAGATGAGTATCAGCAACCAACTGGCATAGAAAATATGCAAATATACAAGTACTTTAATGAAAATGTTTTATGTTATCTGGTACTTTAATGGGTGTCCAATCACAGACTGAGAGTGGGTATCTAAATTTTCATGTTTTTTAAATCTCTACTTACATATTTTGTAAGTTTTAAATTTCATAGTGACTTTGATATAATAATCACTGAGAGAAATAAGTGCATAAAGTACTCAAAATGTGCATTTGAGATTGTTTTCACAATATTTTTAAATTTGAAATAGTAGATTGTGTGAGTTGTAACTGTGGTAATAATATCATCTCTAAATTAGCTACAATGGTTTTGAACAATCTTTTGCTTCACCACACTTTTTAAGATTAAGATTAAGATTTAATGGAACTCCCTTTCCTCCATCCCCCAGACTCAGAGCGAAACTTGTGCTTGTTGGTGGCTCCCCCCCCCAATGATCAGCTGACACTTGAAAAAACCTTAGCCTATTGGATCCTTAGAGGTGTGGGCGGGTGCACGTCAGGTGACACACTTCCAGGTTTGGGCAAGGGACCTTACAAAGGGAACTGCTTCTTCTTTGTTCCCATTCAGCGCACATATCAACCCTGAAATTATAAAATCGCCCTATTTCCCTCATTGGAGTCTTTTCTCTCCTTTCTGAGAGTTCAGCACCACCAACAAAACTTCCACCTTTTGTCCTTGGAGGCTTGTTGGGGGCTACACCTTGCAAGGTTATAAAAGATAAGATGCCTTTGACATTGCTCTCCCTTTTTGAAGCTTTCTCCTCTGAAAGCAGCTGGCACACAGTGAGGAAGCCCAGGGCACAGAGCAAGACCATGTTTAGGTGCTTCAGCCGAAATCTTCTGGTAAAGTCCTTGCAATAAACCAGCCTGCCCTAGGCCTGTGAGTGATAACATTTCCGACACATCCATCCTCCAGCCTTTAATCCATTTCAGCTCATTCCTAATACAGCAGAAGCACGCTGTCAAAATCTGCCAAACTACAACTTTGTGAACAAAATGGGTGTCATCATTAAGTCACTAAAGGTGACATAGCCACGGTAAATATGTGTCTCGTGTGAAAAATGGCATAGAATAAAATAATTTCAGATGGAAATGCAGACTCGAAAATGTTTTTGTAACATTTAAGAATAGTTAATAAATGGAAGCTATAAAAATGATGGACATAAATTATTATGGTTTCTTTAGCTTCTGCCTACAGCCATCCCTTCTGTTATGTTATTTCCAACATAATAGACTATATCCCCTCTGGAATCATAAGCCAAATTTCTTCCTTAAATTGCTTGTACCTGAGCATTGTCTCACAGCACCAAAAGAAAATTAACTGCAACAGTAATCAGTCCAGTAGTGGGATGCTGCTGTGAGACTTAGAGACTTTGATACTAAAAAGGGAAGTGCTGCTGTCAAACTGAGAGAATTTGGTACTCAGAAGTATGGTCAGTGCTGTGGTGTCACTGTTGTTTTTGGAACAGTTTTATGAGAAATATGTGTAAAACTTTGGAATTTTGGGCTAAGAAAGTCAATGTGCCCTGAAGACAGAACTTAGCAGTCCATTGCTAATAAGAGCTCTGAGAAGAGTAATGCTGAGAAAGGTATGGAAGGTGAAGGTCTAACTTGGATGTTCCAGAGGGGAATGAAGACTGGGGAACTGGACTAGGAGCAATTCAAGTTCTGCTTTGGCAGAGAACGTGGTTAACATTTACCCATATCCTGACCACTTGCCTGAAGCTGAATTAAAACATAATAAACTTATGTATTTTGCAGAGAATGCTTCAAGACAGATAGTCCTGAATCTGAGATATGTTTACTTTTTACTGCTCTTGTTCAGCTCTGTGATGAAAAAAAAGCAACAAGTCTGGCAGAAAGAAATAAAAACTGTGATGAGGAAATAATGTGTGAGAAAACTTAAATTGTTGAACCAGGAGAAAACTTAAAATTGTTGAACAAAGTGGCCCTTATTGCTAAAGAGACTAGAACCATTGAAGAGACAAAGAATAGAAAATGCAGAATCTTGAGGACAAGACTTTCAAAGTAGTATCCCACATACAGGAATTAAAATTGTTTCAGAAGGAAGAGGTAAAAGTCAAAATGTTTAGCCATTTGTCAAAATCCCTGCTCCTTTGAAGTTCTTGCCCAAGAGAATTTCTTCCCATTGACAACTCAATAAAACTGAACTAGCTCTGATCCTAGGGAACCAGTCTGGACTTTGAGATTATAGCACAATGTGGTGACATCCATGTGTTACTGACTTTGGAGGCATTGAAAATGAAAGAGTGAATTGTTCATGAATTCCTCCTTCACGGTTTTACAGAGTCACTGAGGCCAGACAATATGTGTCACGCTCAGAGAATCTGTGAAGTAACCCTGAGAGGTCTCTGTCATGTATAGAGTTAAAGCCTGTATTACTGTTGAGACATGAAGCTGTTAGAGATGCCAGAGACAATAGAAAGAACCAGTCCAAAGTGATGCGTGCTGCCGGCGGCTGTATTGGAGGGGCAGAAGTGAAATCATTTGGAACTGAAATGATTTCCACAGGTAACTCACAGGCTGGACTTGGAGATGCAGAATTTAGGGTTTGTATTGCCAGTTTTCAGTTTTATGGTCCAGTTTTTCCTGGATCTGCCCATATTCCTTCCTTTTGGAATGAGAATGTTTATTTTATGCCATTGCATGTTGGAATTATGTAACTTGTTTTTGATTTTACAGAATGTCACAATTAAATTGACTTAAGTTTCAAAGGAGACTTTGGAGTTTTATACTATTGGGCGTTCAGAAGGAAAAATAAGTGGTTATTTAACTATGATTTTAAAAAATCAAAGGCATTTTATAACTGCAGAATAATAATGCAAATTCAGATAGAAATTAACAAATTTAGTCCAGAGTACAAGAGAAACTACATCCAGTATTTGTCACATGGAATGTCACATTTGGATGTATTACAAGTTTTTTTAAGTGGATTTCTACCAGGAAACTGATCACAGTGGTAGTAGGGTTAGAAATAGACTTACTGAAGTGCAGCAAATACCAGAGAACCTTGATGGAAAAGAAAAAGAAATGCAAGAATTAGAAAGTCCTTTGGACTTAATATGAAAATTTTCATAGAACAAGATATATCATGAATGGAAAATATTAAAGTGATAAACTTAGCTCAAACATTGACAATATTTCCAATTAAATTGAGTTATTCAGAAATATATAGGAAAGTCACAAAGTATATTAAGATTGTTGTTCTGGTGTTGCCAAGCTTCTCATAGCTTAAGCTATTTACAGAAGAACTGTTCAGTACACAGAAGATCAAGTGAACTATCATTTAATATAATGTCCCTGGCACAATCTGTGGTAGGGAAAAATCAAGTGAACTATCATTTAATATTGTGTCCCTGGCACAATCTGTGGTAGGATTACATTCCCAACAGGGTACTCATTGGTCAGGTAGGCTTGTAAAAGTCACTCGTAACATGCTTTTTTCCCCCTAACAGCCTTCTTTTCTGAGTTCCCAGTCCTTGCTAATTAGCACAGCTGAGTTATGTTTGGCAGTGATTTTCTAAGAATTAAGGAATCCTACTTCTGAAGATGATGTGTGTCTTAATTAAATCTCCTCATTAAAAGTCCCAGCTTTGATTGTCAATTTCTGTCTTTGCTCAGTACACAATAGATGTTTGGCCATTTGTCACATGGCTTGATTAATGCAGACAGTTCATCTTAGTCATGTCATCCCCTCAGAGTGAAACTGTAGGCCTTTTTTCCAGTTGGAGGAATACAGATCTGCTTCTCTTCTTTCTGCAGAGTTCTTGGCACACCTGATGCTCCAATGAGATGGAATGCAGGATTTTGTCAAATCACTTAAATAAGTGCTGTATATCTTATTTTCTAAGTAGAACATTTAAATGAGAAGAAATATCTATCTACTATGGATGGAGTTAAAAACAATGTACTTTTCACTTGGCCCTCCTCTCTGTTTCTCATTTTCATAAAAAGCAGAGACTGAAGGCTTTAGGTACAGTTTGCATTTATCTTCAAACTTCATCCTGTCTTGCTTTATTCAAATAACAACACAGGTGCCTAAACTCATACTAGACATGCTACATGGACCTGTAGCTCCCTCTCCATTTCCTTCTTGGTCTTAATAAGTAGCAGGAGTTTAATTGTACCTTGGAAGGTATAAGACCAGGCAAACCTAGTATCATTACTTTTTTCATAATTATTCAGTGTATTTCATAGATGATAAATATTGTCAAAATGAAAATAGGATTATGGGAAAGAGGAATCGAGCACTAATATGTGGCCCCTACAGTAGTTCCATAACAACATGGATTTTTACATGTCTTTTTCAGGACAGTGTCTCATGCTTCAGGCTGTCCTCAAACTCACTATGTAACCTAGGATGAACGTGAGCTTCTGGTCCTTCTGCCTCCACCTCCCAAGTGCTGGGATTACAGATGTGTGCCATCATCCCTGGTTTTACGTAGTTCTCTGAAAAGATGCTCAGTACATATTTATTGAGTGGATAGCTGGTTGGTTGGTTGACTAGTGCTCATACCAGTCCCATGATGTTGATGCCTCCTTTCACTCCCCAGTTTCTGAGAGAGTCGCGGCCTCAAGACCAGGGCTCCCCAGGACCAGGTGGAGAACAGAACACATGCGATTCCCTTGTCTGAGTGAATTCTGAACCCATTTATTGAAACTTTCGTGACAGCTTTTATACAGAAAATTTTGGGGTAAAGAATGTTGCACCTACAATAGATGTATAATTTTCTAATCAGAAAAATCACCTTCAGGGTGGACCCTTTTTTTTTTTTTAAGAACCTAACCCATTGCCTGAGGGTAAAGGCACTTAATGGAATCATTCTCTTAACTAATCTATAATGCTTCACCTGATAGCTATAGGGCTGAGCCTACATTTTAACCAAGACTGCTTTTTTAAAATACACAAGGGCAGAATGATCTCTTTTTGATTTCAGCAAGGAACATATTTTACAATTAACTATAGGAGTCCCCAACACCCCATAAGTCCCAGCATGAGCTTTTGCTGTTGTCCTCTCTAGATTGATCCTCTCCAGGTTGATCCTCTCAGTCAGGCAGGTTGACATGGGCACCAGGCATGGCAGCAGGTTCTAACTTGGGAAGATGTATGCAGCTCATGCAGTGTCTACTATCCAAGCTTGAACCACATCTCTAAGGGGGCCATGGCTTGGATACTCAAGTTCCATAAGCTATAGTTGGCTCTGTCGATGGAGCACTACTGAGGTATGCACTGAACACTTAAGCAATATAATTATTAAAAGAATAACTTCTCCTATAATAGCATCCTTCTATTCCTTTAATAGTAAGGTTGCTTATGTCTTCCTTTGAGGAATTCCAGAAGTGTATTGCCATCAGTTAGATGACCCATCTGTGAACCATGCATACTCCAAACCTGGGGTCCAATCTGTCAGGCCCCATATGCCTGCCATGGGTGTCTCTTTTGGGGCGGAGGTGATCATTGGTGGGAGTGCACTTGAATGATCTATCTCTGTGATTTCTCATAAGAGTGCTGTTTGGGATAGGAAAGACATGGCCCCCTTTGCTTCTGACATGGATTCTCCCAGTTTGGATTGCAAATACCATCTCCAGGGGCAGTCCTGGCATCTAGACTTTCTGGCATGATGGTCTCTTCCTTGGCCTTCAGCCAGGGTAAGAGGGTATCACAGTTTCTTTTAAGGTTCTAGTGGACTGATAGCATAGTCTTATACTTCTGGAATTTCTGAGTTAGTACATAGGTGGGAATTTTACCCACCTATGTTTTAAGACTCTAGAAGTTATTCTCTAATTTCCTTAAAATCAGTGCACACATTCTGGCTAACAAGTCTACTTATTGTAAGTGACTAGACTTGAAATCTCTATTTAGTATTTGACTAAAACTTAAAAAGCAGGCTTCTTCTCTAGAACAGAGAGCAGGAAGCTAGTTCCAAAAAAACCCTAGGAGCAGGTAAAGGGCACTCCTAATTCCCAGAATTCTTCCTGCCAGAGGCAAAACTTGAATTATCCCAAAAAAACAAAACCTAGGTAAGGGGCACTCCTAATTCCCAGAATTCTTCCTGCCTGAGGCAAAACCCGAATTATCTAGGAGAAAGTGTCCAGCCCCTGTTCATGGGAGTAACTGTGACCTTCCTCAGGGAACAGGCTTTAGGCCTGAGCTGGGAAGAAACACCAAGGCCTGACAATTCCCATATTTTTCCTTATTTCTCTTAAATAAAGCCATGTCCTTATCCCAAAACATGTTATTTTGAATCCATCTTTTCCAAACTGAGACATATTCTACCAGATTAGTTGGATAGGGATGTGGCACTGTTAATTCCTCTTTTACAATGTTCTGTGAGCCTTGGGGTGGAAATAGGGATATGTTAGATTTCCTTTTTGGAGCCAAATAGTCTACAACCACTTATTTTCTGCATTTTGTTCAGTTGTGATTTTCTGTGATAACACCTGTCATTGCAGAAAGAAGCTTCTAGATTGAGTGCCAAGTGCTCTTCCAATCTATGGGTATAATAACAGTTGTTTAAAAGACAGTTTGATATAGTGTCTTTTATGACTAAACCCTTCCCTTAGGGGCTATCAGTTCTCCATTTTCTTAGTTTCTTGTTCTACTTTACAATTTGAGTAATGAGATCCCTGCTGAAAATTGAATCTTAAATCTAATAAAAAAAGCTGTTGGTTGTTTCCTTGAAATTCATGCCACTATCACACTGGTGATCACTTTTTGCAAGTGTGATTGTTATTGCATCAATGTGATAACATTGATGAGATTGTTGATTACTATTCTCCCCTAGTAGCTTTCATAGTACTTTCTGGTGCTATGAATGCTGTCCAGCAAGGAGTAAGCTATATCAATTCCAGCTGGCATGTTTTTTTGTTTGTGTCTTGTGACCCAACTATGTTGAATCTTTAGTAATAGAGACTTACTGTCAATTTCTTTGGGGGAAACCCAAGCTTATATTATTTTTTGGGAGAAGTCTTTGAGACCTTTCTGACCAAAAACTTATCATGAACTATCGCACACCTTGTTACTTATAGTATTGTTTAATTGTATCTGTGTTTTTGTTGGAGGACCACGGTACATTCTTTCTCTTTGCCTTATCTTCCTCTCTCTGTATTTCCCTGTGTATATAGAGAATTTCTGTTCTTGATTTTTTACATATGCAAAAATATTTTTTATTTATTTTTCTGCTCATACAAACGTAATAGGAACCCTTGTCCCCTCCTTCCCTCCACCCCTCCCTGAGCCTCCCTGTTCCCTCCCCCCTTTGCCCCTTCCTTTCTCCCCTCCCTTCCTTTCTCCTGGTGCCCCCTCCCCATCTCTGAAGCATCCTTTAATGAGTATATCAAACTTTCCTCTGGATCCTCCTTTCTGATGAGGTGTAAGGACTCAGTGGCAATTCCTAGAACTCTTTCTTGTGTTCCCCTTAAGTATAGGAGCACTATTGTGACTGTTAATCCCTTGCTTCTAAGGATCCTAGTGCCTTTAGTCCATTCTAGAATTTGAGGGGTCATTGTGCAGATCATGCAGAGTCCTGTTATAATTGCTTTGGCCCTAACTTGTGTGGAGTATCTTGCATATCATTACTCCTCCCATCCTTGTGCTCTTACCATCTTACTGCCCCTTCTTCTGCAAATTTCCCTGAGCTTCAGGATGTGGAGAGATTAGGCAGGCCTGATTCCAGGTGGGTGATATAGAGTCTTTGATGTTCTGAATTATGGTTTGTTGATTTTTTTTTCAGTTTTGCTGCTCCTGCAATGCCTTTGGCTCCATCCTGATGGGTATTGGATGTCTACCCCTGGCCAGAGATAAAAACAGAGATATTCAAAGAGAGATAGAATAAAAGTAGGAGACCACGGTGAGAGAGGGGTCAATCACCCATTTGCAAAATGGTTACCTTCTATCTGGCAGCCTATGTGCCCTCCCTTCTGGTGAGATCATACCCCATCAGTTGGAAATGATCAGGAAGGAAAGTCTGTGAACTTAACCAGATGTCTTATTACTTACTTGCAGTCCTTGATGGTGGCCTATTTTCTCTGCTGTAACATGGTCCCCTCTCTTTGTTTCTGGTGGGGCCCTCCTTCCCCATCCCTCCTGTTTATAATCTTTACAATTACTGTAGGTATTACAGAGATTTGTCTTTGAGTGTCTCTAAGTGGGTTTGGTACTATGATGCACCTATTAAGGAGTACATATGGCACTTAATTTTCCGTGTCTGGGATACTTCACTCAATATAATTGTTTCTAATTCCATCCATTTCCTGGCAAATTTATATATGCAAAAATATTTTTAATAAATTAACACTAACATCCTGGATTGTATCTGTCTGGCTGTATCTCCCAATTTAAGGTGCTTTTGTTTTGTTTTGTTTTTTGCTATTCCTTCAGACCCTCCTGTATCATATCCTCACCTAAGCATTTCTTCACCTAAGCATTTCTTCCATTGTATCCCTTTCTATCTCATTGCTTCTGCTATTTTGTATTTCCTTCTTTAATGTCTTCACCCTAAGTTTACCCTGAACTTCATCCTAAGCTTACCCACTTCCAGTTATTGGTCCTTGTCAAGTTTTCCAGCTGCTATAGGAAGTACAAATTAGATACGTCAATCAGAAGTTGAATTTTTTTTTTTGCACTTTATGCAGCATTTGTTTTTCTGTATCTGAGATGCTTTGCTTAATATTATATTTTCCAGTTCCATCCATTTCCATCAAATTCCATAATTTGATTTTTCCTGATGACTGAACAGTATTCAATTGTATATGTGTACTTCATTTTCATTAACCATTCCTCTTTGGATGGCATGTAGGCTGTTTCCATTTTTTTTTTTTTACTATTGTGAATACGGCAGTAATGGACAAGCATGTGCTAATGTTTTTGTAATAAGAATCTTTAGGAAATATTCCCTCAGGTGATATGGCTGAGTTATATGGCATTTCCACTTTTAGTTGAGAAACCTCCATACACCTTTTTTAATCAAAAAAATTTCAATGTTGTTCCTGGATGCCTATCCTGTGTCAAGTTGATAGCTAAAACTAACTGACACCATCACCTTTGTTGTATCCCAAGTTATCTTATTCCATGACAGGTCACAGTAGTGGTTGAATTTCATGGGTTTTGGACTATAATTAGATCCTTAGTTTTATCATTACCACTATCTGACTTTGGCAAGTTACCATTTTCTAATAATCTAATTTTTTTAAGTGAGGCTAGAGGAACCTCATGATTTTGTGAAGCTTTAATAAATTACAGCAAAATAGTGCCTAGTGAAAGGCCTGACATGTTATGTGGTAGAGCTCAATAATCATATCCACTATTGCTGGCGTAATTCCTGCAGGGTCTGGTGTATACAAAGGGTCTTGGTATTCTGTGGTTACTGTTTTTCATTTTACACATGTCAGCCTTTTTTTCAGAAAAGTAATATAACAGTCTTGAGAATTCATTACATAAAGTGGCATCTGTCAGCGACAATCCCAGGAAATACAAATCTGCAAGAATAAGGTGTCTGAAATTTATTTATTTATTTAGTGACAGTTTTCTTTTTACCAGTACAATTATCACAGAGAAACCAAAAGGACAACTTGCCTCTTTCAGAAAATAATACATGTATCACTTACATTTTCTTTAGTATCTTTATATCTGTAAGAAGATGAAGTACTTAGACTAAATTATAATTCAAATATATCTGTAACAAGATTAAGTAAAGAACCTAGACTGCATTATAATCTTATTGATGACATCTGCATCTCTAAAACCTTGTATATCAACAAGTTATTCTGTGAAGCTTTTTAAAAATGAAAGGTCTTTTTAATGTGAGTGTGTGTGTGTGTGTGTGTGTGTGTGTGTGTGTGTGTATCAGAGGACACTGTGTGTCCCTGTGGAAGACCAAGGGTGACTCTGGAATCATCCTGGATTGCTTCTACCTCCTTTCTGCTTTGCTATGGGATTTTCTGAGCTCCATTTTCCAGAGAGGGAAGTACAGGCCACTGCCATTTCTGCCTGGTGTTTTCACATGGGATCTGGGATCTGAACTCAGGTCCTTCTACTTATGAAGCAGAGTCTTAACTCCTGAGCCTTCTCTCCAGCCCCAAAATGAAAGTTTTACTTTTTTTCAAACTTGACCCACTTGCGAACTGGGAACTACAAGTGAAGATGAGGATCTAGGTTACAGTTGGACTGGTGGGAACTTGTATGCAGGGATAAAGGTGGTGGAATTACCAGAAGAGGATTGAAGCTGAAAATACCTGAAACCTTAGGAAACCCGGGCTTGGTACATCATCTTGACTCCTTTGAATTTGTTTTGAAAGGAAACTTAGCAAAGCTATCAATAATGTGTTAATAGTACAATTGTGGCCAATCATTTTACAGCTGCCAGCAGCACATCTCCCAAGGTGAGGATCTGTGCACCGTGAGTGTATTTTGCTCTGCAGGTAGCATGATACACCAGGAAGAGATAAAACCTCCTGTTGTCTGATCCACCCAGTGAACTTCTTTAAGCAACTATTTTTTTTTGTACTGACCTACTTAATTCTGAGAATATGAATAGCTGAGAGAGGCTTGAAAAGATGATTCTAATAGAGAATCCATCTTATACATCTCTTCAGACTATAAGTTCTCTTTATTATTTTGAAGTTCTAGTGGGAATTAAAAAATGATTGCAATTACTCCAGGAACTAACTATCTTTGAAGTCAGACAAAAGTATGATCACCTTTGTTATGGTAGTTAAAAAGACGTATGTGTATATACTTTCTTTATGTTTCCTAATTTTGGTGAATATGTGAGGATACTACATGCCAACATGCTACAGTTGAATGTAAAGATGATTATAATGTTTTGCAGTAACTCTTAGAAAGAAATTTCTCACCCTTTAAATATGGAGCTGGGCTTGTGACCTTCCTTGCTATATGTATGCAATGGAAATGATATGCTCAAAGTTGTGTAAATTACAAATCTGTATTTCAAAAGGCTTTGATGATTTAGCTTTCATTTTTGGAAATCACTTTGGCACCCGTGTGAAGGTTCTAAATGGTAGATGAGGAAAACAGCAATACATTTACTCCTATTTTACATGCTGGCAGCAGTCAGACCAATGAGACTACCATTATTCAGAGGTTATGTACATCACTCATTGGATGACTTAATAGTATACCGTCTCTGAGCTCATGAAAAATAAGCTAAATAGGCTTGTTCCACCAAATCCTCACAACTGATAGAGAATATTAAACTGAGAAATATTTTGTTTAAACTTGGTAAATGGCATTGTTAAGTAGCAGAAGTCAAATGATTTACTTGGGGCAGTCCCAATATAACTTGAATGATACATTCGCAAAGCTATACTACTTTAAACATCATTTATATAGCCAGCCAAAGTAAATAGTAACACTGTCAAAATATGTGAAGCTAACTTTGCATACACATCTATTTTGAATTCTTTTTTCCTCCCACATTTTTTTCCTAATCATACAAACTCGATAGGTACCCCTGTCCTTTCCCTTCCTCCTCCCCTCCCACTCATCTCCCTTGCATTTTTCCCCATTCCCACCTTCTTTCCACCCCTCCTCCTCCCTCCCTCTCTCCCATTCCCTGGATCATCCTTTTGTGTGAAAGCCAAACCTCCTTCTGAGTCCTCTACCCTAGTGAGGATTCAGCACTCAGTGACATAGCCCAGAGCTCCTTCTTGGGCTCCCCATTAGTATGGGGATTCTATTATGACTGTTGAATCCCTTGCGGCTAAGAAGCAGTTGCTACTGCCTGGAGCCCTCTCACCTGTGATCTATGCCAGACTTTAAGAGGTTGTTGGCATGTCAGCCATTGTGCAGGTCAGACAAAGTCCAATTCTGGCTGCTGCAACCCTAACTTGTGTGGAATATTTTGATCCTCTCCATCACTAGAATCTTACAATCTTGCCACCCCCTTTTCTGCAAGGTTCCCTGAGCTTTAGGATGGGGAAAGATTTGGCTGGTCTAGTTCCAGGTTATTAATGTAGGGTCTTTGGTGTTCTGAATTGTGGTTTGTTGTCGTTTTCAGTTTTGCTTTCCTGAAATGTCCTTTGCTGCATCCAGATAGGTATTGAAGGTCACCTCCTAACCAAAGATAAAAGACTGTTTAAATGAAAATCTTAATATAAGAGGAGACTCAAAGATAGATGGAAGAATAGGAGCAGAATGCAACAGTGTGTGTGGGGCAAGGTCAGTGCCCCATTTTCTGGAAGGTTACCAACTATCTGCCAGTTCCTATATCTTCCTTGATTGGTAAGATCCAACCAGAAAGGGAAGTGAGAGTGAGCTGCACCAGATGTCTCTCTACTTATATGCAATACTTGACCTTGGCCTATTTTATCTACTAAAGCATGATACCCTGTCTCCTTTTTTCTGATGCCCTCCTTCCCCTTCTCTCCTGTTTATAATCCTTTATGATTATAGTAGGTATTAAGGAGATTTACCTTTGAATATGTCATTAAGTGGTTTTGGAACAAGGATTCACTTATTTAGGGAGTACATGCAGTGTCTAACTTTCTGTGTCTGGGATATTTCACTCAATATATTTTTTTCTAATTACATCCATTTCCTGGCAAATTTCATTAATTCATGTTCTTTGATTGTATAAATGTACCACATTTTCTTTATCCATTCATCAACTGTTGGGCATTTGGGTTGACTCCATCACTTTACTATTGTAAATAGTGCCGCAATGAATATGGTTGTGCTTGTGTCACTGTAGTGATTTTCTGCACTTTGGGGGATTATTCCCAGAAGTGGTATAGCAGGGTCCTATGGCAGTTCAATCTTTAACATTTTAAAAATTGCCAAACTGATCTCCAGAGTGCTGTATAAGCCTGCATTCCCACCAGCAATGGATGAGAGTTCCCTTCTCTCCACATCTTCTCCAGGATTTATTGTTGTTTGTATTGTGGATTTTTGGCATCCTGACCAGGGTGAGATGGTATTTCAGGGTAGTTTTGACTTGCATTTCCCTAATGGCTAAGGATGTGGAGCATTTTTAAAGATATTTTGGATTTTTTCAGTGTTGTATAAAATGCAAACTCCCCTCATAATCTTAGTTACATAAATCCTGCCCTAGTAGTGTTCTCATAACTACAGGCTTAATGTGCAACATTTCTTCTGTCCATAATCTGGCCTCATTAGTTTTTTTCTTTTTTCCACAATCATGTTGCCATGTCCTTAATCCTCAAGGACCTTGTTTCTCTTTGTAATGGTCCATCTTCTGCTTTCCTAAAGCAGTTTTCTTTAGTGCTTATCTCAGTGTCAGGTTCTCTGAGAGCAAAATTTTGTTCATTTTATACCACCAATATCTGCTAGTAAAATGATATCTAAGGTCTCAGCAGAGTATCTGGTATGAAGTAGCTAAGGGAATATTTAGAAAGTAAATTCTCTGTGCCCATCTCTGCATTTAGAATTGAGAGATCCTGAATATACATATGTTTTCAACATCTATGGTGTTTTATTTTTAGTAGCTCAGTCAGACTTCATGAACCTTTTCATTATCACCTTGGGCATTTATAGATTGTGATGTGTTAGTATATGTCAAGTATTGTTAGCCTTTATATGAAAATGACTTGCTTTTCATGTTAAATGGATATTTATAAGAAGCATTGATAAAGATTGTTTTTCTTTTAACTTTCAAAGTGTTTGACTTCCTTTCTTTATCTCAATTTTCATAGGTTGACTCAGTGGAAATTTTCTATTTAAACATCCTAGGTTTTTTGTTTGTTTCCATTTCTCCTTTTCAAGACTCTACCCATGCATGTGGTTGTTTACCTTTCCTGTATCCTACATTAATATAAGCATCGTCAGTCCCACCACCTAGTTGTCTTGTGTCCTGTGAATTATTATTATCATTAGTTTGTGAATATGTTTGAGCCGAAGATAAAGCAACAGCAGAAGCTCTTCCTTCCACAAGTCATGTCTGCTTTCATTTCTTGTTCTTCAGATTGCATATTACTTTTAAAATTCATTTTGAAACAGAAAAATAGACTAGTTCTCTGTACAAGTGTTTTTCCTGGCAAATGAAATAAGAACTTGTAATGATATCTCATCACATATCACCTTAGCATAGCTGGAAAATGTTGAGCTTTTTTCCCGATCTGATGCAGAGTGATAACAATATTGAATCATGAGAATGGAAAGGTCATTGATATTTTCAAAGAATATACAATACATTTGTCAGCACATGTAATAAAACATAATTGGAAAAATAATTGTACCAAAGAAGTACAATTTTATAATCCTTAAAATAAGTTAATATTTTAATAAAGCAATTCAAATTACAGAGAACTAAACGTGCTTCATTGTACAGTATCTACATACATCATCATAAAATGCGTATTTTATGCTTTTATAATTACTCTAAATACTTTCTTTGTTCAACAGAGCTGACTGTAGGCAAGATTAGAATATTCACATTTGAGCCTTGACCTTCTTCCCTGTTTGGCATTTCCATAGGTCCACTCAGTGGAAATTTTCTATTTAAGGATCTTAGATTTTTTGTTTGTTTCCATTTCTCCTTTTCAAAACTCTACCCGTGTATGTGCTTGTTTATCTTTCCTGTATCCTACATTTAGTATAAGTTCTCCAATTTTTGTTACTAAGTGCATATTTATATATAACATTAATAGAGACTGTTTTCCTTATATTTCAAAGTATCTGCCTACCTTTCCTCATCTCAATGATAGAAGAATCACTGCAGGTCTCACCTACATACCCACATACCATTTCTGTATGTTCAAGATTAATTTTCATTGTCTATTATACCTATCGTAGTTTCAACAGTTTCAATTTTTCTTTATATCCTTAAGTTTTTTCATTTCTACAATTCAAATTTTCTGCTTCTTTTTCAGTTTACACAAGCACATATCTAATTTCCTCTGTTGTCTCTCCACTTTTCCCCTCAGATTCTACATATCTGGTTTCTAACCTCCTTGAATAACACATCACCTTACTAAGAAATTTTAATAATTTATAATAAAATGGCTGCTGCAACTCATACCTTGATTGTGGATTTATTTTTGGTTGGTACTATTTGTCTATTAGAAATACTTGCTATCTTTTTTACATTTGATTATATCCTCTGAATGTTTGAATTGTATATATATATATATATATATATCCTCTTTGATTTTTGTGTTTTGATATATTATTATTTCTGCAATATCAGCTAAATCCTGAGACAGAACTTCACTGTGAATATCTGTGTGTGTTCTGAGTTAATCCATCATTACTCCATGTGTTTATGGAGTTCTCATTGCATATTGAGCCTGCACAAAGCCCTGCGGATATCCTAATGAACAAAGACATTCTGTTTTAATAAAATTTGTAAGATTAGTAAAGAGAAAAATCAGATAAATGGATTCAATACTGTACCAAGGGAGGAGAAATAGAGGGCATTACAAGAGCACATATTAAAAAACATTAAACATTTAGAATCTTTTACATGTGCTTGCACAAATTTGCACATCTTTGAAGAGAGTTCTCATATAATTCTAATATTTGGAAGAATCATGAGAACATTGCTAGAGGAAAGAATATCTAAACTGAGTTTGGAATCAAATAGTCTTATAAACTGAAGTAATTGTTTGTGATATTTGGAAGGAATGGGGATATTGTATTTCCAGAAGAATAAAATCCATTGTATTTTTCTGTATTATGAATCTTTACAGGGTGGTCCATGGGATTTTGTTTCTGATGTTCCTGAAGCATGCAATCGGGCTCTTCTTTTGAAAAACTCTTGTTTGATCCTTGCTCTTATTCTTAATAACCATCCTATTGAACATCATTTTTCAAAAACAGTTTTTCAATTCTCTGTCTTGTCTCTGCTCCAACTAGCTTAGAATTTTGACTAGTCCCCATCCTGGAGAGAGAACTTGAAGGACTTCAGTATGATCTGCTTCAAAGCAAACTTTATGCCCTTACTCATGGGTTTTTATAGGTAATTGTACATCTCATAAAATATAGAGTATCACTGATCCCATTTTTAGTAATAGTAATGTCACTTTCATAAGATCATGGTGATTATTCTTGTATTTCTTTGAGGTACTTTAAAAATCCTACTAACAATGACAGCCTGCTATCCTGACCAGTTCAGGGGCTGCCCACTGTGAAATTCGTAGAACAAATTTCTACCTTGTCCCTGTTTCATATCATTTTTACTGGCTTGCTAGATCATTTTGGTCATTTCTGTGTTTAACTAATGTGTACAAATATTAGATAATCTGTCTTATTTATCATGAAAGTGTCAAAACATTGTTATAATTAAATCCTCTGAGCATTTTCTTTCATGTATAAAATGGAAAACATGGTTGGGTAACTGAAAGTGCATTTAAAAATTTTAAGATAGAAACTATAGCTTGTTTATTCAATTAGTTTGACAGAGGAAACACTGTTAGAAGGAAAAGGGAACAACTAATCCATGGCCTCTCTCACATTTACTCTGCCTTCCTGAAGGTAGGTGAGTGTTTTGAGTCTTTTTGTAACTGAGTGCACCACCTGTAGAGACTGAAAACTAGCAAATCACAAAGAATTGTTGTAACTTCTGTGTGAAGTTACAGAAAAATACTATGACAATTATGAATTAAGTTTCTTTTTTTGCAAGTTCTATTTAACAATAAAGCATTGCTGGTGAATAAAGAAAAAAATAGCTACAGGTTAATGTGTATATCTTGGACATTGAGTTTAAAACAATTGGTGATTGATCAAGCAACCAAAAGGGAAACCCATATAATTTTGCTTTTTCTTATCTTTTCCTTGTGTGTGTTTTGCATGTGGGTGGGTGCACATATGTGTTTGGGCATGTGTACAAGAGGGAACTTTAGCATATGTATCTGTGGAAGTCCAAGTGTGATAATAGGAATCACTCTGATTTGCTCTACCTGTTTGGTTGCTTTGCTCTGAGGTTTCCAAGACACTGCCTTCCAGGGCCAGATCTACCACTAACATATCCACCTAGCATTTTTACATGGGATTCAGGTCCTTTTGTTTGTGATGTAATGACTTTAACCACTGGGGCATCTCCTTAGCTCCTTAATTGGTCTCTAAACTTAGTGGTATTTATATAGATTGAGTGTACAACTATGATACCTAAAAATCTAGATAAATATTAGCAGAATTAAAACTTTTTCTTTAGATTAAAATGATGGATGCATCACATTTTCTTTCATTCACAGTGGAGCAGATTCTATGTCTCTTTTGCATGTACATTTTAGCTTTTTGTCTACATTGTCTCTTGCGTTCAAATCAACCTTTCTACTGTTGTCTCAGTTTAGGAAGATGGAATCTGCTTTCCTAAATTTTTATCTCTTTGATAAAAATTGCTCCTATGTTGTCTTCTTTACTTTCCCAATGCTTATATAACAATTACTTCTATTAATCTCTTTCCTGAATGGTTTGTATTTTTTGACTGGACCCTAACTTATCCATTTGAAAAAAAAAAGCATCTTAAAAATCCCCATCATGTTAAATACACTAACAAAATGAAGATATTTGGATATATTAAGAGCTAAGTATGAAAAGCAAAAGTTTATAAATTTTAAGAAAAATCTAAGTTCCTATCAATATGATAGCGTGGAAAAGAATTTTTAAAGAAGTTTTAAAGAAGAAATAAAATAAAAGTTAATTAAACAATAAATTAGAAAATGGACAAAGTTTACACATGGGAGTCTCACAGAAGACACTATATGTAATAGAGAACATTAGAAATTATTTGTAGTGTGACTAATAAAACATACAAGTCCAGTATATTAAATAATAACCAATAAAAACACAATTCAGAGAGAAATTAATAAATGGCTAATGAGGAGAAAATCTCTGTGTTGTTTAAGTTTTCCTTACAAGTGGAACCATAGAGTATGCATATAATTACAGAGGGTATTTCTCAGATTGTCTCAGATGATTAGAGATGAGAGTTCTGCAATGACTCTCTGTATGCTAAATAGATGGACTCCTCAGAACAAAAGCAAAGGATGAGGTAGCTCCCTCCAAATCCCCTGGAGAATGATGGGTACGATCTGTTCAAAGGTCGAAGAATCTGAGTGTGACATTTCCTGACAATGACCGAACAAACAGCAAAGGACAGCTTCTCCAGCTCACGAAGAGACTGGAAGATAGCTTGACAGTCTGAGTGCCCTTGTGATTTTTCCACCTAGCTGGACCCTCTGTCTTTGCACAGCTTTGCACGTGTTCAGAATGCTTCTTTCCCACTCAGTTTGCTGCTGGCCTGTGTATCAGTTTCTGTACAAGCACAGGCGCACTTAGAAGCATGTTTTACTAATTTACTAGGCATTGCTGTAACTAGTTAAGTTGACAACTAACATAACCACAAATTGGAACTGGAATATTTGTGGCACTCCAGCCTGCCAGTCTGTGGACTGGAGCCATGCTGTCAGTTGTACAGATCTAGAGCTGCCTCTTGGACATGTCTGTCTCCACCATCATGTCATTTCCCTCAAGTAAATTTCTTTCTTAACATGCTTGCACATACCAGCAATCTTGCATTATTTCCTTCTTTTTATTGGAATATATAGGCACTTTAACTATTCATGCTTCTATTAGCTGTTCAAATATATATATATGTATGTGTACACACACACACATTTTAATTTTAGTGGTACCCTTAACTTTCAAAAGATTTTATTAGTATTTTTCACATATCCTGGACAATACAATGAATTTCACTTTAAAGCTCCTCACCTCTATCCTAAGACCTGTGCCATTGTTGTCACATATTTTAAGTATATGTACATGTGAAAATATATGCAGCACAACTGCGGTGTATATATGTAATACATATGTGCATTTCAATGTCATTTCCATACAGAGTTAATTTGCCTTTAGCTGCACCTGCATCACTATGGTTCCTGTACTAGCCCATCCTTCTACATTATTATGCTTTCTGCTTTCTGAATTATCCTATCATATTCTTCAAGAGAGTCATCCTTGAAATGATTTTTCCTGGATGTTTCTTGGGAAAATATTCTATCTAACCATGCATTTTAAGGATCTGTTCATTGGCTATGGGAGCTTAGAGTCACATCCACTTTTCCAGAATCTAAAGCAGTCATTTCACTTTCTTTAGTTCCTGTCAGCTTGAGTGAACTGTCAGTCTTAGTCATTGCCAGTTCTTTGAAGGTCACATTATTTTTGCCTGTCTTTACCTTCTTTTTTTTTTTTTTCCTGCTTCTTTTGCCAGCAGGTGTTCAACCCACATGGTCGGGTATATTTTTCCATTTATTTTCCTTGATCACAAAGTTTTTTGATATCTTCACATGTTGATAGTGAGATACAATACAACTTCAAGTGTTCTTTACTTTTATTCCTTCTTTGTCTAGTGTTTTGATTGTTTCAGAGTTACAATTTTTACTTTCTTCCTCAATTTATATTTTTATGCTTGTCCTAATTTTTACTTAAAGATGCTGTTTCTTAGTGATTCATTTCCTACTTTGTAACCCATTTTACAATATTTAGTCATTTATGAAACTTAGCTAGTAAATTAATTTATTGTGTTTTTTATTGATTAGAATTTATAAATGGTTATCTTAAGAGGTTATCTTAAAAGAGAACTTTTTTCAGCTTCTATTATATTTTTTCAGGTATACAAGTCCTCATTTTTCATAGTCTTGATCAATTTCACCACCATTTTGATCTTTGTTTATATTCATTTTAAGAATATAACTATATTTATCAATTATACATACATGCATGTGCATAGTACACATACTGTTTCATAAATGTACATTTTATGAGTTTTAGATGAGTTAAATTTGTGAGCTAAGAGGTACTATTGGTAAATGAATAGCAGAGAGCAAGTGTCAAAAAAGTAGTCAATATAAAAAATATTAAAGGTAATGAAAACAATTCTTATCTTCTTCAATGTAGTGATGGATTTATTTGATAAGGGAATGCTTGCAATCAATGTGCTATACATTATGGATTCAGTAGGTTGTCTGATGAGAAGTCATACAGCAACAGTACAAAATAAATCAATTCTAAAATAGCAGGATTTAAATGGTATTTATTTAAAAGGCAAGCAGGGGCAGAAAGAGGGATCAAATATAAAAGTTCTAAAGTCTCTGCAGCCAGCATCGTTTCCCTCCCATGCTTTCAGGAACATTGCACAGGACTTTGTTGTGAAATCCAAGCAGTGAATTATGATTACTGTCTATAAGCTACTTTCCCCCTAGAAGTCACTTAATGTTGATCAAGAAGTCTTCAGTTTCTTTACTTGTAAGGTAAATGATTGAACTAGAGTCAAGGATTTGAAAGTTTTGTTTAGAAAGTGCTTCTACGAGGTCAGCCTTTCCCATTGTAATATTTTGGGTTACTTTTGGGAATAGGGGTGTCATTTTTAAATACAAATTGATAAGTGAAGGCTAGAACTCTTGAGTATCCTTGTGAAGAATTATTAGTTGAAGTAAGCCCTGAGCAAGTCTGCAGGAGATTGTCTAATGGGGGAAGGTGGGTTTAGTCCCTGGACAGGTGGATGAGATGGAGGGATGTGATTCAGAAAGTTGGCATTCTTTGGTATGCTTGGCCAGACATGCTGGTTTGGCAAGTAAGGGTTGGATGTGGTGTGGTCAGTTGCCTTGGTTTCTGGAGAAGAGCTCTCCTTCCAATATGGTCAATTACACAAGAGTGTAAATAAGAATCATCAGGGAGAATAAAACTTTTCTTTTCCCATAAGCTATTTGATCATGAATTTATTGGCAACACTGCAGGCAAACTGCCACAAAGAGTATTGATTTAATCATTTTCAACAAGTTCACCCTGCTACTAGTGTAGAGGGAGAGCAAGGGCAGATCAAGGGTAAACTGAAAGATTTTTTTTCAGAGTTGTGCAATTGAAGATAGGTCCATATAAAAGGACACAATAGTTCCTAAAAGTTATTATATGAATTTGAAAGAAAATATCATTGGCTTCCATTTATGGGACTGGCTTAAATTAAAAATTCTCCCTTATAACACTTAAATGAAACATTGATTTATATTTATGTTGAGTAAATAGGCCTAATAAAAATTGTCAAATGGGCTGGGTTAGATGTCTTAGGGGTTAAAGCCTTTGCTTCAAAATCAAAAGAACATGAGTTCTCTTGATTCAGATTCCCAGATCTCACATAAAAATGCTGGATGAAAATCACGACAGCCTGCAATTCTGGCCCTGGAAGTCTTAATCTGTGAAACCTCAGAGCAAAGCAAAAGAAGTACAACAGCACAGGATGATTCTGAATGTTGTCCTTGGGCCTCCATAGGCCTTTCCCATTGTAATATTTTGGGTTACTTTTGGGAATAGGGGTGTCATTTTTAAATACAAATTGACAAGTGAAGGCTACAACTCTTGAGTATCCTTGTGAAGAATTATTAGTTGAAGTAAGCCCTGAGCAAGTCTGCAGGAGATTGTCTAATGGGGGGAGGTGGGTTTAGTCCCTGGACAGGTGGATGAGATGGAGGGATGTGATTTGGGAAGTTGGCATTCTTTGGTACGCTTGGCCAGACATGCTGGTTTGGCAAGTAAGGGTTGTCCCTCTCTCAGTAGTGGATGTGGTGTGGTCAGTTGCCTTGGTTCCTGGAGTAGGAGCTCTCCTTCAATATGGTCAATTACACCAGAGTGTAAATAAGAATCATAAGGGAGAATAAAACTTTTCTTCTCCCATAAGCCATAGGTACACAGAGTGCCTTCTAGTACACATATACACACACACACACATACAAGTATGCAATAATAGATAATAAAAAAGCTACAGTTCTCTAAAAAATCTTATCAATGCAATTCAGTCTTGATTCAAATGCAATAACTTTAGTAATAGGATTAACTGGTCTGGTGATAGACAGTAGATCATTATGTATTTTAGAGTCTGCACTAGGAAATTAATTAAAAACACTAGGAAATTTTAGTAATCTTTATTAATGATAGAACAAGTAAAGGGAAATATTAGTAACATTTTAAATTTCATCCATATTTACTTCTGTTGAAAAATATATGCTATTTTTAAAATTATAAGTGACAAGGACATTTTTCACATTTTAGTATCTTTAAGCTATGGTTAATTGGTACTTTTAATGATAATCAGAATAACAATGCTTTGTATAATTAATTCTGTCTTGTACTTAGTGAAATTAAGTGTAAGATACATCATTTTCAAAGGAAATGTCTCCCTGTAGGTGTGCAATGTTACTTATATGTTCCAACTGTCACATAATAATTCTAATAGGGATATACAATATAAGCATCTAAGATGGAATAAAAGTTAAAAAGATAGGGGCTGGAGAGGTGGCTTAGGGGTTAAGCCTCTGCCTTGCAGGCTGAAGGTCCTGAGTTCGGATCCTAGACCCCACGTATAGACGCTGGGCAGAAGTAGGGGCGGCCTGTGTTTCTGGTCCTGGTTGGGTCGAGCCTGTGAATCTCGGGGCAGAGTAAAGAAGGAGGAGGTGGAGGCAGTCCATGGTGGTTCCCGAATTTGCCCGTGGGTCTACACACACACACACACACACACACACACACACACACACACACACGGACACACACATACACGCACAATTGAATAAATAAAAAAAAGTCAAAAAATAGATTTAGGTTCACAAAGAATGACTCACTGAGTCTTTGTGGTTATTGGTGACTTTTGATATACCTTGGTCAGAGCATATTTCTGGTACCACTGAAATCTCTCCCACTGACCAAACCTCCATTATTCCTACCCAGTACCCCAGTCTTAATTTCTCGGACACTCCAGTCTTTGTCTTGTCTACTGCACCAGTCTTTGTGAGTCATTCCTAAATTCCAGTGATGATTAGCCTCTTACATGTGCAATTTCCTTTTGTGTAAAGTGGAGCCATTTATTGTGACTCATAGATCTCACAGAAACAACATAAATGGCGACTAAAAGGATGTAGCACAGTGCCCAACACATAAGTGGAAAAATACATCTTAAAATGTATTGTTGGAGCAAAAAACTGAGGTTTGCCAAAAAATCATACGGTTTCCTGATTATGAGCTTAGCTGGACTTAACAGAGATTAGCAAAGTAAGTTTGAAGTCTTTCATACAGCCTGGAGGATGAATGTCCTCTGCTTTTTTTGAGGGGGGGATGATTAACAGAACATAATTGGTAACGAGTGAGAAATAAAACTCCTGATAGGAAGTGAGTGCATTCATCAATCACTGTCCGCACCAAGTCTTGAAACAGAACGTGTGAGCAATGCACTGGGAGTGCCACACTGTGAGATGAGCAGTGTGTTTAAATACCAAAACACTTCTGGAAGCATTTAACAGCAGGTGGCCATAGACATAATTTTAGTGCAGGTATATAGATATACACACAATTGCTTATTAAGTCAGTTTAAGCATCTCAAATGATTTCACTTAGGAAACTCTCTCCTAGACTGCAGACAATTTCGTTTGAATATGTGATCACTAGAATGACATTGTACCAATGTAGGACTAACATGCAGAAGGGAAGACATATTTTATTGACACATTAGCGTAAGTTTATATGTCAGAGTAGAGAGGCAAAGAAACAGAATCTAAGCCAAAATAAGATGGTTTGAGATGAGTAAAATTTAGATAGTCCCCAGAAAAGCAGGGCATATTTTAGCAGTAGGAAAACAAAGTGAGTGATTTGGACAGATGGAAGACTTTAGGAGCCTTCATATTGGAAAAAGAATAAGCATCAAATTAAATATCTGAAGGAAAAATGATATTGGCATTTCATTGCTCCAGTTTTGGACACAGAATGTGACATAAGACCAGTCTTCAATAAATATTCAAGGGACAAAAATCATGGACAAATAAGATAGTTTTAAGAGAAATATGCTTCTGCTGTTTGCATGTCGCTAAACTATCTTAATGTACAAAGTAGATTTTACTCTTACATGTTCATATAAGACAATTGCAGAGCACAGATGAGTTGATTTACATATTAGGCTTCTGATTTTCCATAAACATAAGGTGATCTGTAAAACATTTAAGGAAGGGACTCCGTGCAGCTCCCTGTATGCATGGGCCATGAACCTTTCCATCTTTGTGACCCCAGTGTTTATCATAATGCATGAAATATGATAGGTATTCAACAAATGCTATTAAAGCGTTCCTAATATGCACAGTTGATGCATTTCACATATTTTGTCTAACAGTTCAGAAAATTGCCTGCAAAGTCACTACATGGGCATAGTCAGTAACATGCCTCTCTCATCGATTGATGAGTTATGATTTGGCTCATTTAATTGTGTTTATGTTTCACTGTGTTGTATTTTCTGTGAGAATGTGTTTGCTTTTCTGCCAAATTTTTGCTCAGCCACATTTACATGTGTATTGACAAATTAGTATATTTCAGTGGCCTTATGCTTCTGCTGAACAGGCATGAGATGTTTTATTTGCAGCATCTGTGTATTTTAAAATGTTCTGTCTACGAGATGCCAATTTTTCATGTAAATGAAAGTGGGGGAATGAGATTAAAACATTGGTAAAATAAAAGAGTCTTAGAATTTTCTTATTTATTCATTTATTTATTCATATTTTTGCTTGTGTGTGTGTGTGTATGTATGTGTGTGTGTGTGTGTGAGAGAGAGAGAGAGAGAGAGAGAGCACTGTGTATGCCTGTGGAGGCCGAAGGGTGCCTTCAGGAATGATCTTGGATTGCTTATATTTCTTTTTTGCTTTGTTGTGGAATTTCCCAGGCTCTGACTGCCAGACCCAGAGTGCGGCTGCTTCTATTTCCACCTGACATTTTTAAGGAGACTCTGGGATCTGAACTCAGGTTCTTCTGTTTGCAAGGCAGAGCCCTGAGTCATCTCTCCAGCCCCTACAATTTTCTTCAAATAGGTACTTTAATCCTTCCCTGTAAATTCTTATTTGGTTAAGTGGAAGAGTAAGGAATGAGACAATTAGGTCGCATTGTGTGACCTTCAATTAACACATACAATATATCCCATCCTGATTTTGACCTTCTGATTTCCATCAGGGTAGGCTTGTTACAAGATTTGTGTCTAGGCTTGTGTATCCTCGTTCCAAAGACTGAAGCTGAGATGTGATTGAATGGTTTAACTAAAATTTATTGAAGAGTAGGGAAAGGGACACCTGATTGCTGGGGAGAATGGGGGTGGGTGGAGCAGGAAGTCGTGTCTGGCTGTTGGGGGAACTAGAGGGGAGGCAAGACCACTCCAAGTCTCTCTCCAAAGGCTCTGAACCTTGGGACCCCTTTTTATAAACTTTTGGGGGATCAAATTGGAAACTTTCAATTGCTTTCTTCTCTGACCTTTGGTTGGTGGTCTCTGGTGTGGCCAGGTTTTAATATCCAGCTGGTGAAATTTGTGGTAGCCCTTCTGGTGGGGTGTCTACATGCCGAATGCTTGTAGGCTTCAGGTTGGCTCTCCCATTGTACTTGCTGCCTTGCACATAGGCTTGTGGCCTTGCTTAATTTCCTCTGGTCTCTCTTGCTATTCTCCCTGCCTATGGGCATTTACTCCCGTCAGTTTAAATGGGAAAGAAATTCTCCTTTATCCCTCTCTCTATGACTACCCTGAGCTGATTTCAAGTGTTCTTTTTCATTGTCAAACAAGTGGTGAATCTCAATGTTTACTTATATTTCATTATAATCTTATAGTCTTAGAATGATAATTAACCCCTTGCCAATTGCTAGGAAATCCTCGTAACAGTGTTTCCAAATTCATTTGAAAAGAATCTAGTGATTTTCCCTGAATTGGTAAAAATCTAATTGAGAAATTTAGGCTAATGAACTCTCTAACCGAATTATGTCACATAGTTAAAAACGGCCACAGAATACTCAGTTCTATGGTTTGTAAGGAGATTGTTACCTGGAAAATGTTTAGTGGTTTCAAATCGTTAAGTGAAACCCTTTTGAAAAAAATGAAATAAATTTATTCCCTTAAAATATTGAATACAGGGAGTTCTTAGTCCTTTCTTTGCAAATCCCTGAAGCTTCTGCACTGCAAGCTAGATTTTCAGTGTTCCTGTGGAAACTTTCTTCTCAGTTTCTGGGTTGTTTTATTTCTTACCAATGTGGTGTTTTCTTGCTTGGGTGGGTAGGTGTGATCTGAAAAAAATGGAGATGGCAGAAAAACCTCTACTGTTCTGTGGCGGCTGCGATTTATCAGGGTGGATAAGGCTGGTGACTGTTTGGAGAACAATGGGAATTTTATAGTTCTCATTTTACAGACAGGTTTGCCTGTTGTTAGAAATCTAGTTCCTCCATACTCAGGGCAGAGCTTCTGCCTGGTGGTCATTACCCCCCTGATGGTCACTTTAGCACTTGCAAAAGCTAGTGCCCTCAGTGGCACGAGGGTCAAAGTCAAAGACTGACCATACTTCCTGGACTGAGCAGACAAGTGGGGCATCACCTTACTTGAGGGAAGGAATCTATCCAGATCCTATCCCTTCAGCCCACCTACCAATCCTGGGATTTTAAAACTCACCTACGCCCTTCACCCAGTCTTTCTTCCTTTCCATTTTCCCGAGATTTGCCTGGCCATTCTGGAACTCCATTAAAACTTCCATCTAGTCTGTAGTGTGGTGCATTTTAGGGGCAAATATACTATATTTACTATCTTATACCTGTCACTCATTGCTCCACTGGGGGGCTCATGGAACCCCTTTTCTAGATTCCTTGCCAGCAGTGCTTTAGAAGTCCCTGAAGTGTTCTGACTGTTCAGTCTTCAGTTTTCAGTCTTTAGCTCTGTGATTGCTGATTCTGGTGCACTGTGGTCTTCCCCATCCCCCTCCCCACCCTTCAAGTCCCATAGATTGAGAAAACAAACAAACAAACAAACAAACAAACACAGAAAGGAGTTGTTTACCTCATCAGTTATGGAGACTATAGAAGTAGATAGTAGAGTAACAAAAGAATCCTACTGCCTTATTTTCATTAACTATGATTTGTTCCTAACTCCAATGTTGTTACTATGTAAAGATCTTACCTGCAATTTTGATTGCAACCAGTATCTATCCATTTTCATTTTATATTCTACACATTACATGAAAAAATAAGTACCAACATCTTCATGTGTAAATTGCTAATTGGTTGGCATTTTCAAAGAATAAAAAAGTGCTTCCATACTAACTGGAACTTAAAGTTCATTGCTGAAGATACTAACTATATCATGCAGCTCACCCTTGAACTATTCTGAGATAATGTGAGAAGAAAAGGAGGCTACGCATTACCTCTTCATCTCCCCATGGACTCATAGACTAATCAGTACAATTGACCTTATAGAATGTCATAAAAAAATCTTGGATTTTTTTTTTGCACTTACTGAAAATACATATGCACCTGTAACTCTAGACTTCTAATTTGATTGTTTTATAATCAAGAATAAAAGGGAGAAAAGAGTGACATATGTGTGTGAATATATATATTCAATAAACACACATATATATTCAATATTGAATAAATATATTCAATAAACACACTTATAATGGAATAATTTTCTAACTGGCAAAAATTGTAGCAGATAATGTGAACATTGAAAATCCAGCATCTTTGTTTCTCATAAGTTGTGGCTTGTATTAATCTCTCTTTAATTCTTTGCTCTTTACTCAAAAATAAAATATGAAGAAACCTGATGTTATCATTGTGGTTCAATGTCAATATTTTGTTAGCTTTATTTGGGGCCAATATTCATGGTCCTCTAGAGCAATCGTATCAGTTTTAATGTTACATAAATCATACATTTCCTTCAGTTATAGATAAGATGGTGTCTTTAATGAGAAAGGGAGACAAAGAGGATGAGAAAGAGGGGTGGGAAGGATGGAAGAGAGAAGATTATGGAAAGAAAAGAAGAGGAGGGATGGGAAATGAGAGAGGGAGGGAGAGAGAGTATGTATACATATGTATGTATATGTGCATAATATATGCATATATATGCATTCTATATAATACACATATATATGTTATTGATGAACCTGATCACTTTGTGTAATCCCAACAGGTTCAAAATATTTTTACATCACAATTCTAGGTTTGTTGTCCCCTCCCCAAATTAAGGAAAACCCAAAATAAAAAGTGGGCACATTTGTCCTTTATTTGTCTGGAAATACCTATCATTAGTAAATTATTTTGTCACTGATTTTTATTCAGATGCCTTAAATAATTTCTTTATTAGAGTGAGTAGATGGATAATGGTGTGTTGGTTAGTGTTGCAGTTTGTCTGCATGGTTGCTGATAAATGGCCATCAAATGGCTTAAGGAAACAAGGGGTTTATTGTCTCTTATGATTTTCTGGTTACAGTTCTCAGTCAAGCTTGACAGGAGAGCCAACATGAAGGCCAAGGGAACTGGCCACACCATCTCTACATAATGTCTGAGAGAGGATGATCCTTACTTACCAGACCAGCACGTCTAGCCAAGTGAACAGAAGGATGCCAACTTTCTCAAGTAGCTGTCTGTATTTTATTCCAGGCCTAATTCCACACATCATGGTTTGGGCCTTCCCCATCAGCTAGACAATCTCTTGCAGGTTTGCTCTGGGCTGGACTCAACCACTAATTCCCTACAAATGTGCCCAGAGCTCAAACCCTCAACTGTCAAGTTGACACCTGTGCCTAACCATGACAGTTAGTGCAGTTCTCTTGAAAAATACTTAGACTCTCCAGGGAAAGAAACATCTAAGTATGCCTATAGGGATAAACTGGATTAGATTAATTGAGGTGGTAAGACTGACCCACTTTGGACAGCACAATTTCCTGACTGGACCTGGGCTATATGAAGGGATAAAGGTAGTAACAGTAACATTCATCCATTATTCTCTGCTTCTTTGTTGTGGGTGTGATGTGATCAGCTGCTTCAAGGTCCTGACTTCTCCACAATGACAAATGGTTCCTTTGAACTGTGTCCTCAACAGTGTCTCTAGGACATAAAACACCAGAGTTTGTCAATTGTGCATTGTAATTGAATTACACATAAATTGACCATTTAATGTCATTGACTTTCCACTTTGCCTAATTATTCACATTTCTAACATAAGAAAGTACTGATGTAATAATCGTTGCTAAATTGGGAGGCACAGGGATACATGCTTAATACTGACATTCTCATATGCCACAATTGCTTTTTTTTGTGCATTTACCATGTATCACTACATTTTTGGCTTCAGTCTAGGTGTTGCTAGATTATCAGGGCATTCCTGGGAAATGTTATTTTTCTTCACTGTTTATAATGAAAACAAAACCATACTTGAAAGAGACAAAAATACTATTCAGAAAAAGCTTTATATTTTCAGGCAACTTAGCCTTTGGGTTCTTTGCATGACTGAGTTAAAGGACTAGAATGCACAAAAACCTTAGTGAATTGAACTTTCAATTTCAGTGAGCAGCCACAGGTAATTCCTGACTTTGTTGTTTTCAAGTGTAAACACTGGAATGATCTCCTGTGATTGAATTGCAGCTCTGTAGAAAAGCATCAGTGAAGACGGACAAGTTGCTAGTGTGACATCAGTGAGTTGAAACTTAGTTTCATCCTTATCTACAGGAGGATGGTTTTCCATATTGATATGCCACTCGCAAACACGGTATCAGTCTGGCCAAAAGTTAAATTGTTGTGGAAATGGAAACTAAGTGTTAATAAAGCAAAATCAAGTTACATTAAAGCAAAGCTCCCAGATTTATTAGTAGTAAAATACCCTTAAAAGTTGATCTTTAAGATTTATTATATCGAGAAGATAACATCTGTTAAAATAAAAATATTTTTAAATATTTATTTATTTGAATGAAAGGGAGAGGAGAGGGGAGGAGAAAGAGAAGAAGACAGAGAAAGAGAGACAGACAGAAATAGAGAAACAGGATAGCATATTTATGCAAGTCATGGGAAAGGTCAGAAGACAACTTTCAGAAGCCATTTCTCGCCTTCCACCATGTGGGTTTCTAGAGATTGAAATCAAATTGCGAGTTTTATGTGATCAGGCACCTTACTCTCAGCTATTTTGCTAGTCCCAGTAGAAATATTTTTAAGGAGCTAGTGAATGTATCTAAGGATCTCAATGAAAGTGAACATTTTTAATGCACAAACTCCCTAACTACTGCTGAAACTCAAATTAACATAGAATATGAAAAACTAAATAGCATTTGCTGATATATCGTGAGGGGCATATTTTCCTCTGGCTATGCCTGCTGCCACTTCAGGATGAATAATCAATAATTATTATTTCTTATCACATTTTATAGAAACTGTCAGAACATGTAATTAGGAATGGTAAAATGGCAATAAAACAGGAATAATGAATTGGAGATGTAAGTCATTTTAAATGTTTAAAATGTTTTCTAGCTTGCTAGATTTAAGTGTGATCTTAGTTGGTAAGAGGAGATAAATTTTGATTTAGGGAATTTAAAATATTTAACCCTTACTTGAAAATGTACTACATTTGTTCAGTTTACTTACTCCTCATATACCATAGCTACTGTATCACTATCTAAAGGATATGTACTACAGATCTGGGACCATTGTCTGAAGACTTATTACAGAATGTTGTAAAAATACCTCAGCTATAATACCATTTGACAGCATGGGTACCATGAGCAGTAAGTATCTGGAGAAGCTGTAACAGTTTGCAACAGCTGAACTCTAAGATTAGAATTAAAGACCTGACTGATTGTACAGCTTTAAATTCAGAAATGACTTTTGACCCTTCAGCACACTACTTATGTGATCAAAGAGTGTCATAGTAGTTTTAGAAAAGGAGTATTGTTTTAATTTCTTACTAATAACAATATGGGTATAACCTAAACACAATCATAGATATATTTCTAAGGTTCTATCATATAAAACCACAGGCATAGAGATACATAGCTTCAATTCAGATTGTGCAATTTCAAAAAAATTAGGGCACAGCAATTCTCATTTTGAAAAAATGTCTCAAATTTACAGAGCATAATCAATTGAAACCATTAATTAGTAAGAAGCGAGGATCTGTTATGCTCCATTTCACCTTTGACTGCTGAAATCACACCCTAGTGGTAAGCATATTATAGTGATGGATGAAGTGTTTTGGAAGTTTCTGTGATCCAGAGCATCTGGGATACAAAAAAAAAAATATTCTAGGTGTCTAGCCAAAGAAAAGTAGTTGAACACAGTATTTCTTCTCATCCTTTAATTCATATTGCACTGACTAGAAGAGAACTGCTCATCTATGAATTCTTGAAGGTGGTGACATCTGACATATCTGAAATGCAAGGCTGAATTCAATATCCATAATTAAGTGTCAACATCTGTACTTTGCTCTCATGGTTGGCAACAGTGTACTGACATTCCCAACTTGCTGTTCAATGGCAGATTTTTAAATAAGCTTATTTCAAAACTCCTTATAAAGTAATGAATTAGAAATTGACCATGAATTCAACTTTGCTGGCAGCTATTATTTGATACATAGATCTTTTGAGACAGTAGTTTTTCAGTTTATGATAGCTGCTAGGAATTTGTATTATTACATGCTGATATTGTAAGAATACTTCTTAAGCTTCACATTTAAATAAAATTTTTGAGGGTTCACTTTATGTTTATTTTGTAAGTTTTGAGCCTTCTGCGTGTGTGCGTGCGTGTGTGCATGCGTGTGGTGTGTGTGTGTGTGTGTGTGTGTGTGTTTGTCAGAGGGTACTGTGTGTGCTTGTGGATGTTCAAGGGTGATTTTGGGAATTATCCTTCTTTTTGCTTTGCTTTGGCGGTTTACCTGGCTCTGCCGTTCAGGGCCAGAAATTCAGATGGCTGGATTTCAGACTGTAAGTCCTGAACCTTATAATACTATTTTAGAATGTAGAAATGATGATGGAGTGGATACATTTTGGTTTCATCTGAAGGAATTTATTACTGAAATTTGAGAAGGATCTCATTGTTCCACGGCTTTTTGTGTAATAGAGTTCCATGCCACATATCTCACGAATGCCATTGCAGTATAGTTTCATTTCTCTAAAACAAAGAAAACTCATTTTTCCACATTCATTTCTGCTTACACACAGTAGTGTCTTTTTAAGAATAGTGATTTACTTAAGCATGTTGCAGGTTCTTGTATCTTAAACTTTGTGGTATTTCAAAATTTCACAGTAAATTTCCAATTCTGTCTCTGAGAAACACCAGAGGATGGGGTTCTGAGATTTTTTTCAGGTATTTTCCCTGCTACAACTTCTCATTGGCAGTTTCAAAGAACCTGTAATTTTTACTTCTTGCTGTAATGTACATATTGTTTGTGCATCTCATTCCCTTATTTGTATGGTTAGTATTATGTATTTATTATTTTGTTCCCATCACTTGTTTTTTTCTCTCCTGGAGAAAAGAGCCTTTTCCTTTGATACTATCTGATGCCACATCATCTGCATGGCCAACATAAAAATCTTTCACCCTATGTTTTCTTGAAATACCAAAGTAGTAACCCATTTTAGACTTAAGACAAAATTCACATGCAATTTCTTATAATGTTCTTTGGTTCTAGAGTGGAGGATTACCTCTTTGTCATATTTTCATCTGTTTATGGAATTTAATGTGATTTTTTTTCCCTTCAAGCTTGCTTTTTTGAGATTGATACATTCTATTTTTATGGAAAAATTTTTTAACTTTTAGTTTTGTGCGTGAACATGTGTGTGTGTGCATGCGTGTGTGTGTATCAGTGAACACTGTGAGGATGTGGAAGGCCAAGGATCACTTTGGGAATCATCCTCCTTTTTGCTTTGATTTGCTTTGGGATTTCCCCCACTCTGCCTACCAGGTATTGAAGTGCAGGCCTCTGTTTCCGCCTGGCATTTTTATGTAAGACCTGGGATACGAACTCAGAACCTTCTGCTTGAGAGGCAGATTCTTAACCCCTGAGCCATCTCTCCAGTTCCTTATGGAAATTTCTAAGGGCTCTTTATTTTAGCCATTTCTTCTCCATTATCTGCTCTTTATACTGTTCATTTTTAGCCAAGGGCACCTGACTTGTACTTGAGAGTCCACCTTTTCCATCACTTCTTACAATCAGTGCCTTAGTCTGTTTTGTGTAGTTATGATAAAGCAACAGAGACTGAGTACTGTGTCAGGAAAAGAGGTTTATTTGGCTCACAGTGTTAGAGACCAAAAGTCCAAGATTTGGGGAGATCATATCTGGATAGGGCTCCAGATTTTTATCATAACTTTGTGAATAGCACAACAGGGTAGAAACTTGTATGACAACAGCAAAAGGTGCATAAAGGAGAAGCTGAGACAAGGTACACTCTTAGTGTACCATGGGAACCAGGATCTCAGGACAAAGACGTTACCCCTTTGGTGGGGTTCTATCCATGACCTAATTACCTCTCACTAGGCCCCACCTTAGAAGGATCCTGTGGTGGTGAACAAAGTTGCTATAGAAAAATCCTTAGAGGATCAGACGACAGCAGTCAGATTCCTCAAGCTTTTCACATCCTGTGTGTGGGGGGGACCATAATCATATTAAAACTGGACTGGATGAAGGGCTGTTTATTAGTCATATTTCTGCTTCTTTTAGAGCATCATAACTAGTGTGGAGTTGCACTGAGAGACATTCCAGAGAAGTTATAAGTCAATTGTCTACTGCTACAGTTATTCTTCTTTCTGCTGCTGCAAGACATAATCTCAGTGGGAGAAAGGGAGCATTACTTGGTTTACCATTCCAGAGGGACGTAATCCATTACGGCACAAAAGGCATGATGGGTGGCAGAAGCTGAAGATAGCTTAGTTCACAGACATCATCATGGAGGCAGAAAGAACGAGCTGCAGACTGTAAGAGACAAGTGCTGCTAGTAGCAGCAAGACAGAACCACCTAACTTCAAGACTAACACCCGGTGATGTGCCTTCCTCCAATAGAGCCCCACCTCCTAAAGGTGCCCTGACCTTCTCAAACATTGACATCCACTAAGGATAGAAACAAATGAGCCTGTGGTGAACAGCTTACAGTCAAACCACGTTGCCTTCTACTGGGGCAGCACCAGCAGCCCAAAGAATGACTTGTAGAAGTTCATCTCCACAATCAAAATGAGATTTTTTTTTAAGGTTACACATGTAGCTGTGGAGCACTGTATAGATCTATGTTTCCAGTCATCTAATTCTGTGCTATTATTTTACATAGCTTTAAAGCTAGAGCAGAATCTATAGCAAAAGGCTCAGTGTGCTTCTCAGTGTAAAAGCAGAAGAGGTAACTACAGCCCGAGGCAGCAGAAAGTTCAGACCAAAAAACTCACCAGACCACAAGAAAGTTATGTGTGAATGTGCACTTCATTTTTTCACTTCATCTGCTTCTGGTGTTCATGGCCAATTTTGCCCAACCCCAGGAGGGATGACTTGTTTTCTGAGATCTATAATGCATAGCACAGAATGCCCATTTCCTGAAGGATGGAGCTAACTTGGGTAAGATTTGGAAGACACATGTCACTACAAATGGGTATAACAGCTTTGAGAGCTGATGAATTGCTATATTCTTCCTCTCTCTTCCTTCTTTCTTTCATGTTTTTCCTCTCACCCTCTGTTGCAGTTTGCCTGCATGGTTGCTGATAAATGACCATCAAATGGCTTAGGGAAAAAGGGTTTATTTCCTTATGACAGTCCAGTTACAGTTCTCAGTCCAGCTTGACGGGAGAGCACACACCAACACCAGGGCCGAGGGAACTGGCCACACCATCACCACATAAAGACTAAGAGATGGACAATCCTTACTTGCCAGACCAGCATGTTTGGCCAACTTCCTCAACCAGCTCTCAGTGTTTTATTCATCTGTTCAGGGCCTAGTTCCACCCACCATGGGCTGGTCCTTCCCCATCAGTTAGACAATCTCCTGCAGGTTTACTCTGGGCTGAACCCAACCACTAATTCTCCACAAATGTGCCCAGAGCTTAAACCCTCAACAGTCAAGTTGACATCTGTACCTAACCATGACACCCTCTTTTCCTCTTTCCCTCTGTCAACTGTTTGATAGTAAACACACTGACTATACTTTTTTTATGTTTAGTCTGCTGATTCTTCCTTTTTTATTTTCTTCTTTTACAAGCATATTAGTATTCATCCCTACTTCCCTCCATCCTCCCTCCCTCCCATCCCCTTCTTTCCCTTCATCAATCCCTCCACTCCCTCCCACTCTCCTGACCATATGCTTCTATGGACCCCAGTGTTCACTTTGGCTTGTCTTTTAATATCTACTGTCATTGTTGTAATGCCATAACTCAATATTTTAGATACACATTGTTCATGAAGGTGTGATTTCAGTGCTGTTTTGGTTAAACTATAGGACATTAAAGTTACTTTTATCTCGATAATCAGAATTGTATTTAACTCTGATATGCTTATTTTTTCTTTAATCCTCTTCTTTGTGTTTATCACCATTACTTACTTTGATGGTTAATATTTTTGGGTCAACCTGCTTGGATCTAGGATCGCCAAGGATGCAAATGTCTGACATGTATGAGGGAATCACTTAGATTACATCAGTTTCTAGGTATGTCTCTGAGAGATTATCAAAGATTAAATGAGATAGGAAGACCCACATTAACTTTGGGTGGTACCATTTCGGGTGCTGGCACCCTAGACTGGATGAGAAGGAGAAAGCAACTTGAACGCCAGTACTCATCACTTGCTGCTCCTTCCTTTCAGAGGCACTGACACCATGCCTCGCTGCCATGATGGATTGTACCACTGGTCTGTGAGCCAAAGCAGTTCTTTTTTTAAGAGTGTCTTGTCCAGCAACAGTAAGCAGTACACTTATTGCCTGAACTGTGTTCACTTTTATATTATGCTTGAAATACAAAGTCACTTCAGTAATTAGTTTTCACTTCTGTAGTCTCTCTCCCTTTCATTGATGCTATGCACTGCTCTTATCTTCTTCTTTATAGAACACTTCTTTATTTTCTTTGTGGACCTTTAATAGTTATTCATCATTTGGCCTTTATCAAATGCCTTAAAATTTATAATACACTAAGTCATAGGTGAAATAGAGGTAGGCTATCTGGAGGGCTACCTTCTTTGAATACCACCCCGTCTTTTTTTAAAATTTTTTTTATTTTTCAGCTCATACAAACATAATAGGTACCCCTGTCCCCTCCCTCCCTCCATCCCTCCATCCCTTTCTTCCAGTGCCCCCTCCCCCCATCTCTGAAGCATCCTTTAATGTGTATATCAAACTTTCCTTTGGGTCCTTCTCTCTGATGAGGTGTAAGGACTCAGTGGCATTTCCTAGAACTCTTTCTTGTGTTCCCCTTAAGTATAGGAACACTATTGTGTTAATCTCTTGTTCTAAGGATCTTAGTGCCTTTAGTCCATGCTAGACTTTGAGGGGTCAATGATATGTTGGTCATTGCGCAGATCATGCAGAGTCCTATTATAATAGCTTCGGCCCTAACTTGTGTGTAGTATCTTGCATAACATGATTCCTCCCATCCTTGTGCTCTTACAATCTTACCACCCCCTCTTCCTCAAATTTCCCTGAGCTTCAGGATGGGGAGATATTAGGCAGGCCTGATTTCAACCATCCCAAGTCTTTAAAATTCATGTTAATTCTTCATATCCTATTCTTTTGTCCCAAAGTATGATTCTAATTACAATACAGCATTGGTCTAGACCCAATATTAGCCAAACTTCTCTGAATTCTTTTACCCAACTCTTGCTCTGGATCCTTTTTGCTCTCTGTAATCCAGTTTTGGTCAGTTGCACCAGGTCCATTTATACATAATCTCCACACGTTTGATATCAGGTCATTACAACTTCTTCCTGGCTAGGATTACTTGACCATATGTCAGGAGTCCCCTTGTCCTGGGATCTCAATTCAATAATTATCTGTTCATTGGCCCCTCCCCTTCTCATTGGCTAAACAGCAACAGAGATCATTGCTGTATTTGCATTTAACTCTCATCTATTTTTCCTACTTATTACATTCTTGATATATAGTGAAATAACTTTGAGGAAAGCCACTCTTCATTTTAAGGAATGATAAATAAATTTTTTTTCATAAATAGTAGGTCGTGCCAGTCATGTAAATCCACACCGTGGGTTCTAGCATGGATTGGAACACAAGTTTGACCAGCATATTTACTTCAATCTGCAATTTTCTCTGAGATATTATTGTTGCATCTCTCATCTGCTACCAATAAACGAAGAATCTGATTTAGACAATGAAAACATCAAGAGAATAGAACCAGAATAGGAGTCCCTGTTTACACCTGTCATTAAGATTTACTTTGGCTCTGCTTATATTAGTTATTTCATTTATTTTAGGTTTCTTTTTTGGAGAGAGAGACAGAGACAGAGACAGACAGGAGGAAGACAGAGAGAGACAGAGAGAGAGAGTTGAGAGAGAGTGTGAGGGAGAGAGTTATGCATGTCTGTCACTGAACATGGAGCTTACCAATTGGCTGGACTGGCTAGCTAGGGAGCCGGGGGTTTCCTCCTCTCTGCTTTTCAGTGTTTGGATTACAGGTACATTCTGTCATGACTCATTTATTTTTAAAATATAGGTGCTAAGATCTCAGTTCTATACCTTGTGTAACAAAAAGCACTTTACCTACTGAGTCATCTTGTCAGTCCTTAATTTTTGATTTAACATGACTACAGCTATCAAGATTCTACTTTTGTAAACATCCAAATAAACTGATACATTTGATTGATATGGTTGATTACATGGTACTTTACTGTGTTATGCAGTATCACTTGTTTGTAATCTTCATTTCTAAGTTATACTCTTCATAATTATAACTTCCTTTTTCTAAAAGTTATTTTTTTAATTATTTTTTTAGTTTTACTCTCTTAAAATCTCATACATGTAGACAACGCATTTTGAGCTTCCCTTGAACATTTCCTTACCATATCCACCTCCTGCTTTATTCTTAATTTTTTAAATTGGACAATATAAAATAATATGTAAGCAATAAAAGAAAATACATTAAGGATATAGATAGTTATGATTGAGCTCCCAGTTCCACGTGGTTAAGAACACATGATAAAGCTGAAGAGTAGCAGTTTTGTTCATATTCTATGAGACTTAAGTTCACAGTGTGAGCACACAGAGACCTTCCCCGCTATGGGTACACAGAGCTCCAGCCTGTGGGAGGCCACCCACATTGTGTGCACATGGACCTTACACCATGAGAGGCCTTCATGTTGTGAGTCCATGAATGTGGAATTCAGGCTTTTGGAAGGCAATGTGGAATGTCAGGCTATTAACCATTCAGTGTCCACACATCAGAACGGTCAATGTAGAAATAGTCTCATTTCCTCTCTGCCACTGTCTCACCTACATGGAACGCAATGGTCACATGCGCAGCGCCTCTAGGGATAGTTGCAATTATAACTTTCTAACTCCACAGAATTCAGATGCTTAAGATAAATAGACACTCAGATCTCATTTTACATATGCTTGAAAATGAAAGAATTCTTATGATTTGTCACATCGGAAATAAAACAAATAACATTTTCACAACATATGAAATAGACAATAGTATAAAGACAAACCTCTCCATGTGTAATGCTATTAAGGACAAACTTACAAATAATCTTATTATTCTAGGATGATCTTTAAATAATTGAGACCTAGCTATCAGGTTTTCATGAGATGTTAATACACTTCTAAGTACTTCTAAAGAAATGAACAATATTCTAATATTTTCTCAAATTATAGTTAAAGCTATTACGTTGGTTGTTTATGTTGCACATAAAGATGAAAGTATTTGTGGTTTCTTGTTATAACTATTCTTTGGTAAATTTTTACTCCTTAAGTGATATAATTTTATATAATACTGGTCATTGTTACTGATTGATTAGGATGATTAACATGATAAAGACATTACTAGTGAGCATAATATCTATTACAATAATGATACCATTTTAGATTTACTTTGGCTCTGCTTATATTAGTTATTTCATTTATTTTAGGTTTCTTTTTTGGAGAGAGAGACAGAGACAGAGACAGACAGGAGGAAGACAGAGAGAGACAGAGTGAGAGAGAGTGTGAGAGACAGAGTTATGCATGTCTGTCACTGAACATGGAGCTTACCAATTGGCTGGACTGGCTAGCTAGGGAGCCGGGGGTGTATTTTATTTTTTCTTTCATAATTGAGTTTATTCATTTTTTTGCATTTTAACTTTTGATAAAATATATCTTTAATATATCTTTTAATAAGATATATCTGTCTGGAGAGATGGCTCAGGGGTTAAGATTCTGCCTTGCAAACAGAAGATCCCAGGTCCCACATAAAAATGCCACGCAGAAATGGCAGTGGCCTGCACTTCCTGTCCCAGTGGGCAGAGTCTGAGAAATCCCAGAGTGAAGCCAAAAGGAGGTAGAAAAAAAAAATCTAGAATGATTCCTGAAGTCACCCTTGTTCTCCACAGGGATACATATGCCCTCTGATACACACACATACACACATATACACACTACTGAATGAATAAATAAAGTTTTAAAAAAGGTATATACCATAAGATAGCATATATTTGATGTATTGCTTTTGTATTATTACTGATGCTGACTAGCTCCAATGTTTTGGTTTTAATCATAGAGGATGTATTATTTAGTTATAATACATATACATACAGGAAGACATTAATTTTTATTATTGTCTGATTATATTTTATTTTTGTATGTATATGTATTACATTTTAATAGTAAGTTACATACTATATATATTATGTTTAAATAAAAGCATATATACTATTAATATATATCTTATTGTTTATATTGGTGTGGCAGTTACTTTCAGGTGACAACTTGATGGTTGAGAACTGACCTTTAGGAACACATATGATGAAATATCTAGCTAAGGAAAGCACATATAAGGTTGCCTGACTGCATAATTGACATGGGAAGACCCAGCCCACAGGGCATGAGACCATTTCCTCGGCAGGAAGGTAGGATGGAGAGAGAACTAATTGGCAATTCAAATGGTGCACCAGTTTGCAAGCTAGATAAATGCATTATTCTTCATCCTTTTGCTCTTCCCACAAACATGGTCAGTTTCTCCAGCTCTTGATGCTGTTACATGATGATCAACTAACTATAACCTAGAAGTGTAAGCTGCAATAAACTACTTTTGCTACATTAAATGGTTTGGGTCAAGTATTTATTTACAATGGAATATGAAAATAAGGTAGTGGGCTTAGCTGAGTATATATACCATTGACAATTTTTTAAAAATTTTTTTGTTTTTATCATTTATTCAATTGTGCGTGTATGTATGCATGTGTATGTTGTGTGTATGTGTGTAAAACCACAGGACGAATTCGGGAACCACCATGGACTCCTCCACCTCCTTGTTTACACTGCCCCTGGGATTCACAGGCTTCGCCCTACCAGGGCCAGAAACACAGGCCGCTTCCACTTCCGCTTCCACCCGGCATCTATACGTGGGGTCTAGGATCAGAACTCAGGACCTTCCGCCTGCAGGGCAGAGGCTTAACCCCTGAGCCACCTCTCCAGCCCCCATACCATTGACAATTTTTTGTAAGTTAGAAGCCAAGGTTAACAAGCAGCAAATTAATGGTACACTAAAATATTAACAGATAGACCTGTAAAATGTAATTCTAGGCATTTGTTACGAAAGATCAATTTTGCATTAAATTCTTTAAATGATTGTTAATACCCTTTTTTTTTTTTTAGTACAAAACCAACTGCCCTTCTTCCTATTTGCCAGAAGATGGTGCTACATCAATAAACTAAGATTCCTTTTCTTTAGGAAATGCAGATGAATTTTATCAAACTATCAAACTAAAACAAAATTCACAGGGCTTGAAAAGTAATCCTTCAGAAATATGATTCTCTTATTATTAATGATTATATCTTTAAAATGAAAAGTTTCGTTTTTGAGGAAAAGGCTTTAAGATTATAATATATTCTCATATTTTCAATGTTCTTCCTTTTCAAGTCATAAGAATAATTTAGGCATAAAAACTGTTCATTAGTGAATTTTTAAACTAAAGCTGTCTTGAAAGATCTAGAATTAGGTTAAATCTGTATATTCACAGAATAACATACACACATATATGCACACCACTTTTTGTACTGAAATTTAAAAAAAAGGAAGCAAAGAAACCAGAGTAAAATTTAACATTGTTGTGAAGCAATGTGATTGACTCTAAAAGCTTCTTTCACTTATAGTGGTTTGCATTTAACAAGGGTCCATTCAGAGGCATATTTATATCCTTTTTAGTTATTATATCATCAAATGTAGTTGTGTTTTTTTAATTTTTTTATTATTTATTCAATTGTGCGTGTGTGCGTATGTATGTGCGCGCGCGCGTGTGTGTGTGTGTGTGTGTGTGTGTCTGTGTATGTGTAGAACCACGGACGAATTCGGGAACTACCATGGCCGCCTCCACCTCCTTCTGCCCCGGGATTCACAGGCTCCGCCCTACCAGGACCAGAAACGCAGGCCGCCCCCGCTTCTGTCTGGCGTCTATACGTGGGATCTGGGATCCGAACTCAGGACCTTCCGCCTGCAAGGCAGAGGCTTAACCCCTGAGCCACCTCTCCAGCCCCAGTTGTGTTTTTAATGGGCAGAAAATTTAGTCTAAGGTGGGATATCTCAATATACACTAATAATGGAATTTTTGTTCAGCATAAAATAGACGCTTAACAAACCTTGGTGCTTCTATTTTGCTTTTTGTTCCAGAATTTTGTAATGAGTAGCAATGGATTTCAGCAACTGCTGAGAATTATCTTCACCTTAGTAACTGTAGTTGCACCTAATAAACATGGCAACCAGAATACTCTGTCAAAGTTCCAATCAGAGATTTAGTATTAATTCGCTAATATCTGTGAATGACTGAAACATATCTTGTACCATGGAATGATGTGTGAAGCAAAAGTTCAGGTTTGTACAGGAAAAAGAACCATAGACATAATGTGAAATTTTACTGGTGTGAAGATGCAGCATTGGTACACATTTGTTTTGATTTGTTTTTGCTGTGAGCTCTTCTGTGTCTCCTTGTTCATTTGGATATGTAATTCGGTGTTACTTGAATTCTTGCAATATTTAGTATGTTCTCCTATATGTGAATAGCTGATAGTTTCAAAGTATTCACAACTGAAGCATGCATTCAAAATAAATAGAAGGCAACGCTTTTGGAAATAGTCATTTAATTAGGGAGATAAAATAAATATATTCATGCAGACAATACCCCCTACAGCGCACATTATAGCACTAAGCAATATAATTTCAAATGAATGTGGGATTAAATAGTGCTATTTAACTTTTGATCAGTGCTTTTGTTGAAGTGTGAAAAAATAAAATTATGAAATGTGCTGTTTGAAACTGATAACAATCATGTTATGTAGACATCATTATCTCCTCTTTTTATGAGTGAGGTGACAAAGTCCTCCAGAGATTGACTAAATCATGCAGTTACATGGTTAATACAGGCCATGGTTTTTGGGATTCAGACGTGAATTGGAGCTTTCTCCATGATGCCAAACACATCCCAAACCCTCTCAAGACACACCTGGATGCAACTAAAGCTCACGCCCATTTTTTTCCTGCCTCATACTGAGGCTTAAGTTTATCCTCAACTTTATACTCAAAAAAAAAAAAAAAAAAAGAGAAAAAGAAAAGAAAAGAAAAAGGAACCCTATCCTAGAAAAATTTTTGAGAGTAAGAATTGAGATTGATTTCTGTGATTCATTTGTCACTGTGAAAAGAGATTAAAGTTGAAAGAGAACCTACTCCCGCAATGGCTCATGTTCACTGCCGCATGACTGGCAGCCTCGAGAAGAGAAAAACATTTTCTTTCCTTTGGGGAGGAAGCAGCGGGAGGACATTTTATTCAGCTAAGTCCATGACAAGCCTTCTTCATGATGGGGACCACAGTTTTCCCAGTAGGATGGTGTGGTACTATTCCCCATGCCTGTGAAATTTCAAGATGATCTTTCCCAAACTGGAGCAGGTTGCCTGTCTGCAGCTCTTAATAGTATTTGTATCTCAGTTGACAATTCCTATGCAATTATCTCAGGCATTAGACTATTAGGAAAGAGAAGCTGTTCTCTGAAGGATCTAAAATCAGACCAATTAAGGGATTCCGTACTTGCTTTACCCCACTTCCTTAAAGCTACTGATTAAATTGGTGTTATCAACTCTTCTCTAACTGCACATATCAATTGAGATGTATGTAGGATTTATTACTTTGTCAGCTATCTAAAAGTGGATGAATCATTACTATAAAATATTTTTCTTGTTTTTCATTTTTTTAGATCACCAATTTTAATATCTAGTTTCTAATAAATGTATCAAAAACAGCTTTGGGAAAATAATTCATTTTTACTCAAAAAACTACATCTCAGTTATTGATGAAACTATTCATCAACTTACAGTAGAAAAAAGTATAAGCTATTGGAGAAATAAAAAATTCTATGTTCAAGGATGATCTCCAAGAAGAATAAAAACTAACTTTTTAAGTCAGACTAACTTGAGTTTAAATTATATTGAAAACATGCATGAAGACTGGAGAGATGGCTCAGAGGTTAACCCTTTACCTTACACGCAGAAGGTCCTGGGTTTGGAATCAGGATCCCATGTAAAAATGCTAGGCAGGAATGACCAGTATGCCCAGCTCTGGAAGACAGAGCCTGGGAAACTCCAGAGCAGAGCAAAGAGGAGGTGGCACAATCCAGAGGATTCTGAAAGTGTGTGCCCTCTGATTCACACAGATATGCACAGACACATGCAAAAATTTTTTTAAAATTAAAGAAAAAAGCAAGAATGCATGAGATAGTTAAATCTCTTTGTTTTGACTTGATCTGAGTAATTTTCTTAAAGTCTTTAATAGTAACTGAATTAGATTACATATACATATGTGGGTATTACATATTTATGCAAATATTAGTTATTCTAATGTATGAGTGCTCTTAGTATATATTCAAATGTTAATTTCGTTATGCTGGATGTTTTATATTTTTCTTCTTTTGATGAATTTCAAGTCTTGATTCATAAACCATACTTTCCCCATTTCTTTAATTAAAGATGTGACATAGTAATAATATGTATATATAATACATATATGTGTCAACATGTGTGTATGTGTATGTGTCACATGTTGAACATGTTCAACAGCTAGTAATCTGCCATAATAATGTTGTATGTCAAGCTTCTGAAATTGTTAATAAGCACAGTATGCACTTCATTTATTTACAAATTCTTGGCTTTTTCAGCTGGCCTGGGCTTATCAAAGCCAGTCTCTTTCTGAAGCAGACTTGTGTTGTGTAGGTTTTTGTTAGTTCCATCATCTTGTCTCTGCTCTTCAGGTCCATGCCTTTCCAGTTTGAGCTGCTCTTTTACAAGAAATTACAAGAGGACATGCAAGGCTTATTGAGACCAAGATTTATGACAGATACCTACCACTATTTTTTTTTTTTCGTGGTTAAAGTCATCGTGAAGGAAGTTTCCCTGAAGTCACAGGAAAAATAACACAGGAATAGAAAATGATAGAAATTGAGGCCATTTGTATAATTAAACTACACCAAGATGGGGTAACTAAAAAAGATACATCTCTAGCAGTGTTCTATATTAGGGTCCTTCAGAAGCACCGAAAAATTGAAATAGGTATATTAGTGAGTGTGAGATCAGTCACTCATTGCTTAATAACATAGCCGTGTTCTTACAATGTACCATTGATTGTGTTATCTGCAATCCCTATTCTCTGTTATACCAGTGTACTTATTCAAAACTAGTGGCTTACTTAGGTCTATCACTTGATGTGTCCTCTTGTTACAATGAAATGATTCCATAAATGATAGAGATGATATTTTTCCCAAAATAACACAGCATACTGCTTTAAAATAATTTTATTCATGTAAGTACAAGTAAACTCCGAAATAATAAAATAAATGATAGTAAAGTGACAAAAGAGTCATTTATTACCATTGTCAAGTATAATTGAGTTTTGTAATTAATATTTATATGTGTTATATTTGATTTTTAGTTGTTTCTATACAAGTTATCAATATATAGTTCAAACTATATATATTCTCTTTATATATAGTCCAAATTATATTCTCTCTCTCTGGCTTAAGTTTCTGTATGATTCTCATGATTTTTAAGTCTATAGCAAAATTAGAATTTTTAGCATAAATTACAATAATTATTATTGCCTGAATATCATACATGAGTTATGTTGGTATTTTATATTTTTTCTTCCTTATTTAAATTTCCAGGCCAGTATTTAAAATAGATAGTATGATTATCATGACTACTTTAGAAGACAGTGTGTTTCAGAGAAATAAGTAATTTATTCATGGCTTGAATACTAACAAACAACAGAAGCTTTAATTTAATTTCTTGTTGGTTAAAGTAAAATCTTGCTTTGGAGTATTTTCCAATCATTTATTTATTGTCTCTTATGTTTGTTAGACAAAACATAGAAATTAAGCTAGATGATTTTTAATTTACATTAAATACAAATATATTAATATTAGAAGCATTGCATTTGAGGCATAGCTATTGCAAGAAGTAAGCTGTTTTATACTTTAAACTTTTAAATCTATTTCCTAATTTGTAAGTCCACTCCTATAGCAAAACGAACCAATTAACTATGTTTCCATCGTATTTCTTGCTAAAATATCAAGTTGGAAACAGGATGTATTTAAAGGTATACAATAATAAATGGGGTCCATTTAAAATAGGACACTCCAGGCTGTATTCCTAATTAGAAGACTGAATTGATAGCTATTCCTTAAAATGATATCACACTCCTTAGTATTTTCTTGGTTTCATCAGATGTTCTGTATTCTAGCATCACCTGAGTCTCAGAAGATCTTTTGGAAGACTTTCTGATACATGAAAGAACCTTCACAGAGCTGAAAAATAATTTACCTTGATGCATATGAGCTTGATAGCACAAACGCTAAGCCAAGTGCCCTTGCAAAGCCAGAATCAGCTTCGGTTTCTTTGTTCCGTTTCCTTCCTTTGCTCTGTTCCCCCTCTCCCCTGGCACGGATTTCTCAAAATAGGTTTGCGAGTCTGTATATGAAATCCTTCTCATTTTCCCATTACCCCTGCCACGGTCCTGTCTCTGATTCATTATGTTTCTTTTGGAATGAAGCAATAAGTTTCTGACACAATTTCTTATCTTTAAAGCCTCCATTACCCACACTCATGCTATTTAGAATGTCAAGACTAATGTCTCCAGAGTCTTCATTTTAACATGGTTTTAAATGCTGTTTCCATTGGTAAACCTCTACTGTCTAGAATTTTTTTCTCATATTGTTAGATGGCTTGCAAATGTCGGCATATGTTCTGTATCCATCCTTTTTAGGCGACAGTTGGATTGCTTTGAGGAGACAGAACAAGGACATGGAAAAAAACCACTGATCCAACTTTGATCAGGAAGACAGTCTGCCTGTCAGTCACCACTTAAAGAGGTAGACATCATTTGGATGGTGAAGGTCAGTGTTTCAGTTATTCTTTCTGCTCTTATGAAACAACACTCAAACAGTACTTAGGGGGAGATAATGGGAGATTTATTTAGCTCGTGGTTCCAGAGGGTATCCAGGGTAGAAAAGGTATGGCAGGCTGCTGAGATTGATGGTGGCTTGGTTCACATTCGCCATCATTATGGAGGCAGACAGAGCACGCAGGAGACTGCTAGAACAGACTTCTAGTGGAAGCACCACAGGGCTCACTAATGTAAAGGACCACCCTCTGTGATTCGCCTTCCTCCAGGAAGGCTCCAACTCCTAAAGCTGCCTCGACCTTCCCAAACATTAACAGCTGAAGTTGAAAGCACATGAACTGTAGAAACAACTCATTTGAATCATGCGTGTCAGGTAAATTGGAGGGTAAATCCAGGAAAATCAACTAGCAACCATGGCTGCACATAGAAATCACTAGTTGGTCTTTGAAGGGTTAATTTCAGAAACACTAACAGACCGTTTTGAAGCTGCTCATCCCTTAAAAATCAGAATTCTCTGAAGACTGAAGGAATGAGGGAAGCTGTTATAAAATTATACCCAAAGACTCTGTTATTTGAGGGATTAGGACCCTCATTCACGACTACCATTTTGAGTGGTTCACTTACAGCTCAAAATTCTTTCATGGTTATTGGACTGAGCACCCAGCAGGTCTGAAGGCTTAGAAAATGATGAAAAACATTAAACTAATAGCAACAAAGGATATAAATGTTTAGTTATATGAATAAACATTAAAGCTCTCTAGTTAAGAACAGTAAATGCAATTTAAATATAAATTTTTATTGACAAAATTGGCAATAAAATCTAAAATCTTTTATAGTCAGTACCAAGAAAATATGGACACATATATTCTGTGATTTGAAAAGACAATTTTGAAAAATCTATTGAAGTTGGGCAAACCTCTTATCATTTGAGTACAGAGTTCTTGAAAACAAATTCTTGGTGACATTTATTTAAAACTTGAAGACTTATTCTTTAATTCAACAGTAATAGTTTAAATACTTTGTCTTACCAAAATAATGGACAATATTCATAAATATGTACAAAGGCTTTATTGATACGAAATGACTAAGGGCATAAGTATTCAAAAATCTGGAATACAATGGAAAGATGGAATTGTAAATGAATGTTACAAAGTGTTCAAATAGGCTGTAGAATAATTCACAACAATTGAAAAATCATCACATGATTTTATTATAACAGATTCTACAACTGTGTTTCTGTGAAAATTGAGTGTAGCATGTGCCCATGAAAACCCTGGAAATATCGATATATTGTAGAAATGTTCTTGATGATTGTCTCGCAGCAAACTAGCTGATGATATTTGGTTCCTGCTTTGTGCTTTTGCAAGTTTAAAACACATAAGTTGACATTTACTTTTTCATTCATATGACCCAACTTTTCTTAAAAAATCTTCTCATGTTATTTCTTTTGTGTGGGTGTGTGTTATATGTGTGTGTGCATATACATTTATGTGTACACATCGAGTGCCATGCCATGCTTGTGGAGGTCAGAGGACAACTTGTGGAGTTGGTTCTTATTTTCCACTAAGTGGGTTCCAAAGATCAGATTTAGAAATAAGTCTCTTTATTCACTGACCCTACTTGAGGGCCCCTAAAATTTTTAATTAATATTTTTAATAATTTCTATTGCTGATTAGTGTGCCACTTTTCACCTTGTTTGTACTTAGCTAGGGAGTTTTAAGTGAAAGAGTTTGCTTTTCAAAAATATCTACCTGCGGGCTGAAAAGATGGCTCAGTGGTAAAAACTCTGCTTCACAAGCAGGAGGTCCTGAGTTCAGATCTTAGATCCCATGTAAAAGCTCCAGATAGAAGTGGCTGGTGGAGTCTCCGAAATACCAGAGCAAAGCAAAAAAGAGGTAGAAGCAATCTAGGATGATTTCCGAAGTCACCCTTTGTCATGCACAGGGACACACATGTGGTTTCTCTCTCTCTCTCTCTCTCTCCCTCCTGTCTCTCTCTCTGTCTCTCACGTACACACATACAAAATAAATAAAGTTTAAAAAGAAAACTATCTACATGCTATTGTTAATTATTAGAATGAAAGTATTACTAGTTATTAGTGTAATACACTTCAGTAATAACTGAAAATTATTCATGTGGAGAACAATGCTTTTAGGAGGAAAGAAAAACTGTAAGAGAGTGGCCCATGCCGTGGAGGGTGTCTCAGCTTTCCTCCCAATTATTCTGACAATCCATTTTCTAACTTTCATTTTCTCCTCATTCTGAAAACTAAGATTAGCTTTAGACTAGATTGATTTAAAATTTGGGGGAAATTATGCTACAAGAGAAAATTTATCCAGGTTGTGTACATGAATAGTTACAAATTATATTTGAAAACTGAAAGTTATGAACCTGGCTAAAATTATTCAAACCTTATTAACTTAATAAAAATGATTTTCTGTAGTAATTAAACTGTTGAGATAATCTCGAGATTTCCAAAAAAGTTTCCTGTTATATCTATAAGGCTGCTCTATTCAGCAGTGTCTTTGAGAGTTTCTGAAAAGGTTTGTGATCAAGGGATGTGAACAGGAGAGTTGTATCAGGCCATAGTCACGCTGACATCTACAGATGCACTGCCTTTGTTCTTATCTCTCAGTGAGCTGCAGTACTGCGCCCATTCAGCACTGACTTAACGGTTTGTAAGAGGCCTGTAGCTCTCAGACTGTCAGTCTTGAGGAAGCCAGAGAAAGCACTGAAGTCAAGGACACCATGCAGTCATATCGACTTTTCAAAAGAGTTAAAAACAGAAACAAAAGCACAGATAAGATGCAATGCTACATAATGCTGAACCATGTCTTGATCTAAAGGAATTTGCAAACGGTCTGAGAGTTGGGTCATTATTTCTTTGAAAATTTGATTCAAATTATTTTTTAGATACATTTTTTTTTAAAAAATAGGGAGGTCAAATAAGAGGAAAATTTTTGTATGTGTACACGTGTGCATGTGTTTGTGAATGTGTGTGTGTGTGTGTGTGTGTGTGTGTCAAAGAGCACTGTGTATGCCTGTGGAGGCCTAAGGGTGACTTCAAGAATCATTCTGGAATGCTTTACCCCTTTTCAGCTTTGCTCTGGAGTTTCCCAGACTCCATTTTCCAGGACCAGAGGTACAGGACGCTGCCATTTCTCCCAGGAATTTTTACATGTGATGTGGGATCTGAACTCAGTTCCTTCTGCTTTAGGGGCAGAAGTTTAACTCCTGAGCCATCTCTCTCCAGTCCACAAGAGTAAATTCTTGAATTAGCTAGGTCGAGTTATAATTGATCATTATTAAAGTCAAAAATTATATTTTTTAATTTAAGAAAGCTTTACTAACTTCTGGAAGACTCACACCATATTTGGTTAACTTACCATAATAAAATCATTATGCCTGTGCTTACACATAAGCATGTAAGATGCTGGATAAATTTACTTAATACTTCTTTTGCTAGATATAATAACACAACTGGAAGAACGTAATATAAATAACCTACATTCTGAATATATTGTAAGAGCTTAAATTTTCTGTAACTTTTTGAAGACTCAACATTAGATGATGGTTAAATAAGGAGAATTATCATTACTTAAATAGATTTCTATGGTTAGAAACAGCTATAAATAAAAGATATTTTTTCAAGTTCCCATTAAGGATAAGATACTTTATATATGTGAGTATGTGAGGCACTCCATACAAAATATTGTTTGGTTTAAGTAAAGGTTTACATGTACTATATTGGAAAGCAAAAAAAAAAAAAAAAAAACAAAAAAAAACCAAACAAACAAACAAAAAAACACATACCAGGTCCATTCTTGTGTAGACCATGAGGCATAGTTATAATCTTTCCAAAACTTCTGTTGTTTGCTAAAGAAGGTAATTGAAAACTTACAATTTTCAGTCACAATGGTGAATGGCTGCATAATGTAATTAAAATATTTCAGTAGACTGTAGTCAGTGATAAATAGTTTTAGACCTCAGTTCTATGCTTGGCATTCACAGATGGAAGGAGAAAACCAATTACCAAAAGTTGTCCTTTGGCTTCCAACTCCACCCCCACCACCTCCATGCACACAAGCATGTGTGTGTGTAACCCAGTGTGTGCCTTAGAGGCCTAAAGGTGACTTCAGGAATCATCTTGGAATGCCCTATCCCCTTTAGGCTTTGCGCCGGAATTTCCCAGACTCCATTTTCCAGGACCAGAAGTATGGGACACTGCTACTTGGTATCTATTGGGTGTTAGGCATGTTACTATTCTAAGGAAAACATTTGGAAAGCAAGACGTAATTTCTTTTTTTTTATATATATATAACATTTTTTATTATCTCCGCTCATACAAACTTAACAGGTACACCGGTTCCCTCCCTCCCTCCTCCTCCCCCCACCCCTCTGCTCGCCCTCCACTCATGCCTCCCTCCTCACCCCCCAGTGCCTCCCCTCCCCCAATCCCTGGAGAATCTTTTAATGTGCATGCCTGACTGTCCTCTGGGTCCTCCTCTCCGATGACATACAAGGACCCAGTGGCATTTCCCTGAACCCTTTCCTGTGTTCCCCTTAAGCATAGGAACACTACTGTGGCTGTCAATCCCTTGCCTCCAAGGATCTTGGTGCTTTTAGCAATGCTAGACTTTGTGGGGACAATAGTGTGTTGGACATTGCACAGAGCATGTAAAGTCCAATTATGATTCCTTCGGCCCTAACTTGTGTGGAGTATCTTGCATATCATTGCTCCTCCCATCCTTGTGCTCTTACAATCTTACCGCCCCCTCTTCCACAAATTTCCCTGAGCTTCAGGATGGGGAGAGATTAGGCTGGCCTAGTTCTAGGTGGTTGATATAGAGTCTCTGAAGTTCTGGATTACGTTTGTTGATTTTCTTTTGCGGTTTTGCTGCTCCTGCAATGCCCTTCACTCCATTCTGATGGGTATTGGATGGCACCCCCTGGCCAGAGATAAAAAACTGTTAAACTAGAGTCTTGTTATAAGAGTATATTCAAAGATAGATGCAATAAAAGTAGGAAACCACAGTGAGGGAGGGATCAGTAACCCATTTGCAAAATGGTTACTTATTATCTGCCAGACTATATGCCCTCCCCTTCTGGTGAGATCACACCCCCTCAGTTGTAGATGATCAGGAATGAAAAGTCTGTGAACTTAACCAGATGTCTCATTGCTTACTCGCAGTCCTTGATGGAGGCCTATTTTCTCTGCTGTTACATGGTGTCCTTTCTCCTTGTTTCTGGTGTGGACCTCAGCCCCATCCCGCCTGTTCATACTCCTTGCAATTACTGTATTACAGAGATTTATCATTGAGTGTCTCTAGGTGGGCTGGGTGGGTTTGGTACTAGGAACCACCTATTAGGGAGTACATACGGTGCTTAATTTTCGGGGTCTGGGATACTTCACTCAATATAATTGTCTCTAATGACATTCATTTCCCGGCAAATTCCAGTACTTCATCATTTTTTATGGCTGAGTAGTACTCCATTGTATAGATGTATCACATTTTCCTTATCCACTCGTCAACTGTTGGACATTTGGGTTGATTCCATGACTTTGCTATTGTAAACAGTGCTGCTATGAACATGGTCGCACTTGTGCTGTCAAGGTGGACCTCTGCTGCATGGGGGGTTATTCCCAAAAGTCGAATCACAGGGTCATATGGCATTTCAATCTTTAATTTCTTTAACAATCTCCAGACGGCTCGCTAGAGTGGCTGTATGAGCCTGCATTCCCACCAGCAATGTAGGAGAGTTCCCCTCTCTCCACATCCTCTCCAGCATTTGTTGTTGCTTGTATTGTGGATGCAAAACGTAATTTCTGTCCTTTCAAAGCTCCCACTACATGATGAGAAGCATTAAGCAAATAATATAATAATCAATTTGTAATTAGCAACTGATATAAATCAAATAAAGAACTTAGTGGTACTAGGGGATGATGTCATTGGGAATTTGACAGGATTAGGGGCTGCCATGAATGAATAGAGATAATGTTTAGATATTAATCCTGTAAAGTCATAATGGGAAAAGGACTCTAGGCAAAGAACCAGAAAAGGCAAAATCCTTGTGATGAATCCTGACTTCGTGAGTCACTACTGCTTCCTCCTTGATAGTTAGAGCCATGAATCAAGACTTCTCTTTCTTTACATTATACAGTGCTCTGCATAGGACATTGGCCTTCTAGTATTGTCCATAATTATATGTTAAAGGACAGAAGGACAAGGCAGTTAAAGTAGAACAAAACCAGTAAAACACAGCAAGTTATTTGAAAGTGACTACAATAAAGAAATAAAAAATCCAATTTGTGAACTTCTCAGGTAAAGATCATTAACAATTTAAACCTCCATAGTATGTTGCTGATTATTTCTAATGATTTAGCAGTAAGTCAATTTAATTGTGTGCTTTAAAACACTTTTAAACTCTTGAAGCAATGAGCTATTTAACCTATATGGAATCTGGATATTTATCAATAATATGATGGTTTACTTATACCTATTTGAGCTGTTAATATTACTTTGGTGTTTTTCACATGCCATTTTTTTTAAATGTAGAAAAGAGCAAGGTTAAAAAATATTCTGGCCGCAGTAGTTGATTCTCTGATAACATAACTTATTCTACCTGTCAAATGCATTTCTTTATTTGAAATAATATAACATCCTAAACAAATTGTAAAGCAGAATAGATGCTCTCCATCATGTCCTACACTGGAACTCAGTGTGCCTAACGGCTCCACAGGAGATTCTCGCAGAGTCCCAGTCTTTAAACATTTCATTTCAGAGTTTCGATGAACAGGTAAATTATTGAAAATCATAGCGATTCTTTGGAGAGATAAGTAAGTAAAATGTGAAATAAAGAAAAAAGAGTGATGAAGCCATTGTAAAAGTGCTTGTGCACACTTCTGCATAGTTAGATGCTTGCATATGGATATATGCACATATGCAATTACAGAAAGAAGTAGTATGACAGCTTATTGATAGTATATATGTTGTCACTGCTTAAAGATGATGTCCCTGTCTAGGTCTGAAAATAAAGGAGGTAACCACATTAATTCATTCCTAGTTAATATCATAGGTTTGTACCCAGATGCAAAAATCACTCCATATACTAATGTAGCACAGGGTTTAAGAATATTTACACTTTCAAAAATTCCACTTCAGTAAAATTCAGTAACTCTTTTAAGTTGAAATTTTTTATCTGTAAAATATAGTATTATTTGTTACTCAAAAGTGTTTATATAATGCTGTAATAGAAGTAAACATACACCTATGTATGTTTATGATGCTCATGATGATTTTGCATATAAAATATTCTGTAATATAATGCCTACTTTATTTATACCGTGTATAGGTACTTACGTTAGATTCAGATCTTACAATTTTTCTCTGGAGTTTGTCTGGAAGCAAAATATCCCTCTCAGGGAGTCCGAGGATGAAGGCTGTGGTAGATCAGATGGAAAGGATCACAGTGTTCAGAATAGTTCTTTCACCATCTTTGCTATTGTTATCATCTACATACTGTGGAAAAGGATGTGAGTTTCTTTATCATATTCATAACACTGGTGCACTTTTTGCCTTGGAATCCAGGCGAAATCAAACTTTCACTATGAAATGGTGATATTTTCTACTCCGTCTGGAAACATTCTATTCAAAGACATGGTTTCTTAACCCTGATCATGATCATTTTATGTTTTTCTCAAGTGTTTGATTACAGGATGTCGTGGTTTGAAATGCGTCCTCCACAGTCTCATGTGTTTGGGAAGTTCATGGTATCTTTAGGAGGTGGAGCCTTGCTGGAGGAAGGTGGTCACAAGGGGTGGGCCCTAAGGGGATTAGTCCCACCCTGCTTCCTGGAGAGGCCTGTTCTTTATGGTCTCTCTGTAATGGTTAGACTGTGTGTTTGGCCTCTCTCTTCCCACTTTCTTTTTTAAATTTTTTTTTATTATTTTTATTCAATTGTGCGTGTATGCGTGTGTGTGTGTGTATGTGTGTGTGTGTATGTGTAGAATGGGCGAATTCGGGAACCACCATGGACGCCTCCACCTCCTCCTTGTTTACTCTGCCCGGGGATTCACAGGCTCCGCCCTACCAGGACCAGAAACGCAGGTCACTTCTGCCTGGCGTCTATTATGTGGGGTCTAGGATCCGAACTCAGGACCTTTGGCCTGCAAGGCAGAGGCTTAACCCCTGAGCTATCTCTCCAGCCCCCTCTCTTCCCACTTTCTAGGCTCACCTGCTCATCAGTCTTTTCTAGGCTGCTGCTCCAGGGTATTCTTCATACCGTCTTGAATTGCTCTAGGAAATCCTTTGAACTGTTGCTTAGCTGGCTCTCTAGTCTTCTTCACTGCTCCCAAGGGTTTCCTTCAGAATGAATTGGAGGGCTTGAATTTCAGGAGAGTCTCCTCCTCCAGTTTTCCCACATCCTAGCGGGAGTCCTGCCCTCTACCTAGTTATTCTCAGGAACTTCTTAAGAATAAGGATGCGTTTACTGACTGAGATTTTTCTCTTGGATGGGATGTTTCAACATTCTCCCTAGATTAGACTAGGGCAAAATCTGTTCAATTGTGCGTGTGTGTGTGCGTGTGTGTGTGTGTGTGTGTGTGAAGACTAGGGCAAAATCTAAGATGGCTGCCCAGAGACAAAATGCCATACAGCAAACACATATTAAATCCTTTGAAATCAATGGGAATTTTCATAAAATTAAAAATAATGGTAGACAGTGTGTGCCTCTTGCATAGAATCCACTGATCTAATCCTGCTTTTTCTTTAATGAATTGAAAACTCGATAAAGCTCATAGAAAGATTGCTGAACATTTAGTTCAACCTATTTATTTTATTTATGAATTAAGTGAGATTGAGAGAATCTGAGCAAGGGATGTTTATAAACATTCTGTACTGGTATGTGGAAGAATCAATGCATGTGCATATATATTGTAAAAGCTGAGTTCATGTTGATATTAACACTCAAAATTATTCACTATATTTATGTAACAGGCAGGAAATAAAATTCTTTAATGAAAATGCATCTGTATACTATAATCAGGGCTATTAGGATAATAACAATATTAAATTCGTGAAGTAGGGTGTATATAAATCCTTTACATATTCCCATTGGAATCAATGATTTTCAACATGTGGATTATGTCTCATCACAAAATAGCTCACTTTAATTTATTTTGTCTGATTTGCTTATTAATGGATCATAAGATAGAGCATTAAATATATTAACAACTCCCTTTACTAAATGAAAGATTTATAAGAGATGGCTTATTTGCCAAGTTTCTGCTGTATCCACTTTCCATAGTTCTTGGCACACGTCACTTCTCAATAAATATTTGTTGAATAAATGAAAGTGAAAGCAAGTTACTTGATTTTCTTACCTGCTCACATCTTTTGTCTGGAATGTTGCTCCCTTCAACCTTGCTATGTATAGTGTAGTGTGTAGTGCCACCCTTTCTACCATGACAGATGGAATGCATCATAATTCATGGAACTAGGGATAAATCTGGCCTAGTATTTCTCTGTTCTGGAAATATCAATTTGAGACATGGAGACTTCATAATCTCTCTTTTGGACTAGGTGGAATGAGACTATTTCCTGTAAATTTTAATGGAAAGTAATGATTTTCATCTTTTAGGTAATTTTAATAATAATTATGTATATTAATAGTAATTTTGCAGTTGCAAAAGCATGTCTTCATGTGTACATCTATAAAGACCATGGGGGCTGGAGAGGTGGCTCAGGGGTTAAGCCTCTGCCTTGCAGGTGGAAGGCCCTGAGTTCGGATCCTAGACTCCACGTATAGCGCCCGGCAGAAGCGAGGGTGGCCTGCATTTCTTGTCCTGGTAGGGCGGAGCCTGTGAATCCCCCTGCGGATTAAACAAGGAGGAAGTGGAGGCGGTCCATGGTGTTCTGGAATTCGCCCGTGGTTCTACACACACACACACACACACACACACATACACACACACACACACACGCACAATTGAATAAATAATATAAAGATGATGATCTTTTCATATTATTGCATGTCTTGCTAAATAAAATTTCAATCTATCTCCCTCTTTCAGGAAGTTAGATTATATCACATTCTTATTTCAAATTTGTGAGTAAATAAAACTCTTTTCTGTAAAACTTACCCAAATAATGTAAAGATTACATAAATACTGTACAGAAGAAAATTAGTTTCATGATGGAAAATAATGCAGGGTAAGAGCAAAATTGGAAAGGAGATATGGTTCTATACAGGCTAGGTAAACATCTTCTGAGTCAGCAAAATTTTATGCAAATGTGAAGATATGGTTCTAAGCAGGGCAGGCAGAAGCCTCTGAGTCAGTAACATTTTGTGAAAATGCAAATGAATTGGACTAGGAATTATATGGAGAGATTACAAAATGGAAAAACTCAAAAACAGGAAGAAATGTTTAAGATGAGCAAGATAGAAGATAATAAATGAAAGGGAAAGCAGTGAGGGCATAACTCCTTTGAGAATGGGCAGATAGAGTAAATACATCAGAAGTCACCATCAGAGCAGAGTTAGCCATTTGAAGACATCATTCTGGACCAGTGTATAGCTCAGCTGGAAGGTGCTTGTTGCCAAGCCTAATCAATTAGAGTATTTTTGCATTGATCACATTTTTTCAGCAAACTGTGAAGAGAAAAAGTAGCCCAACATGATAGAGACAGTTTTATGTGTTTTTTTGATATACTTTGAAAATCATGCCATTCATTGAACTTTAAATATTTATAGAGGAATTGGATTTTGCCTGACCTGCACAATGGTTGATGTGTCAAGGATCCCCCAAAGTCTAGCATGGATCACAGTGGAGAAAACTCCAGGCAGTAGGATGCTCAGAGGCAAAGGATTAACAGTCATAATAGAGTTCCCATGCTAACAGGGAGCCCAAGAAAGGGCTTCAGGCTATGCCAGTGAGTCCTGAACCCTCACTAGGGTATAGGACTCAGAGGGAAGTTTGTCATTCACACAAAAGGATGCTTCAGGGGATGGAAGAGAAGAAGGGGGAGGCACTGGGAGAAGGGAAGAGAGGGAGGGGGTGAAAGGAAGGGGGAAGGGGATAGAGTGCAATGGGGATGACTTGAGAAGGGAGGAGGGAGGGAGAGGATATGAGTACCTATTGAGCGTGTATGATTAGGAAAAAGAAAATAAAATGTGGGAAAAAATAAATATTTGTAGAAGTAACTGGCTAAGGAGAATATGCATCAGTCTGTAACCAGCTGTCTCAAAGAATGAGGGTTTCAATCTTGTCTTGGTTTGCTATAAGTACATGTGTTAGGTAAGTTCTACAGAAAAACATTTTATTTATTCACATATTTTAATTAAGGAAGTGACACATTCTGATTTGAGGAGGAAAGGGGGAGGGAGAGAAAGAGAGAGATTTCACATAAGCCATGAAGTAACACAGAAAGCGGAAGTCATTTGAAAGCAACCTGACTGCCTGCTTTCACAGTAATTTACATGGTCCTTTGATTCTTAACCCATTTTCAAGGCATACATGTTAACACATTCAAAGTGTGGTACCTGCATGATTTAATGACCTTTTAACGTGTCCAACTCTTAGAGACACCAGTATCATTACACTGGGTATCAGATTACCAACTCATAGAGGAGAAGTTAAAAACTTCCCCATAAGATAAAAGGCATTTGTAAATAGGTGCATTCCAATATGCTTCATGGAAAACTCTGGTAGAAGAAAAAGAGAAAGTCACATATACTGGCAACTATTTATTACAGGGTTCTAAAACTTTGATTTCCAATTTTTCCACATTTATCCTTTCATCCTGAATGTAGGATGATGTATCTTCCTAGCTATTGTCTGTCCATTAGTCACTCAATCTATCATCATCTATGTATATAAATATTGAGAGAAAATGTCTGAGCTTGTGGTGAATTTGGCTCTTGCACTCGTCTTCCTCCTCTCACACTGCATCCAATCTGTGCTCAGACAGCCAATTCTTTTCTTGCTTCCTTTCATGAAGTGCATGACTATGCATTCTGCTGTGCTTCTTTCTGAAAGCAGGGAATCCAAGTTGTAGGTGCAGTATTAGAGCAACCGGTCCACATGCTTGACATAGAGCCACACTAGAAATTGGATGAAGAATAAAACTGGAACAATAAGAACTTGAATAAAACTTGCAAATTTCTGATTGGAAATACCCCTAGCTCTTGATTTCCTCCTGTTGGCTTGTTCTAAAGCTTCTTTTGGGGTTTGATTTTATTTCAGAAGAATTAGAAATTTTGATTTAATAGATTCATAGAGATGTTCTGATCTAGAAGCAACCTTCTAATTATGTTTACATTGGAGAATTCTGTTTCTCTTTTTAGCTTCTTGCTCTGGAAGATGAAATAAATTGGGTGAAGATTGTGAACAGTGAAAATTAGATTCCAATGCCATTCGTGATGCAAATAAATTTCTTTTAAAGTCCCTGATCAAGGAAACAGGTGTGATGTTACAGGATGGAATATCCACAGATAAACCACATGACATGACTATTTGAGATCCAATTATAATGTATAAAAACAGAATCAATACTGTATTACATAACTTGGGAAGACAAATTTTCCAAGAGTTCTACTCAGTAAGTTTACCTTCCAAGAACTCTTTTTAGCAAAATTTTTAGAAACTTTGAATGTAAATTAAGAGTAAATCATATAGGAAAGAAGTATCTATGTTCATAATTTTGTATAGTTTTTCACAGTAGAATTTAAAAAATAATTGATATACTATGTGATAAAGGTATCTGTAATGTATGGAGGAACATAATTTTGAGTCCCAGGAATTTGAGACACTTGACAGAGGTATGTGTGCAAATATACCTACACACATCACACACACACCACATCACACCATATACACACCATACTCCCCCCCTCACTAAGTGAGATTATAGGAAGATAAAGCTCAGCATTTTGTTCTATGTGAACAGCAGAGACTAAGGTGGAATTAGAGAAGAACACTTGAAATGCAAACATCTTGATATTAAACACATATTCAATTTCTTAAGAAGTGTCTGTTGTGTTTTCCCATTGATGATTAAAATAAGAAATGAGATTTATAAATGTTTTATGTACAGTCTTTCCAAATAAACTGAAAGATTTGATTGTCTGTTTTAGTAAGTTGTGAATAATGGTAGCAGCTTGTCTTGTGCTTTGTTAGTTTGGTGTGATGATGTAGACAGCCTTCTGTTCTTTTGTTTACAGGGTCTCTTAACTTTGTGGTTCCCTTGATAGTAATTCATTTTTTTTGCCAAAAGGTAACAGAGTTACAAGTGCAAAACATTTATTTAATTTGTTGAGATTTATAAAGCCATGCCCATTCTATAAACCTTCGGGGGCATGAACCAGATAAGAACATATGGCACAATCTATTATTTTCTCAACACTCCTTATGCAGAAAGGCATTGTTTAAATGTCAACGAGGAAATCTCAGATTGCTCTCCTTGGAACAGTGATTTCTAGGGTAATGTTCAGTTGAATTTAATAAAGGGACATTTTATTTCCTTTAAGTGATTCACCAAGGCCACTGCCAATACTATTAGAAGAGAGATGTACATTGAGAATTCCTTCCTCCTCTTGGAAGTCCACAGGACCTGTTAGCCTTTATAGAGCTGACTTTTTAAAAATGCCTTGCAGTGCATGTGATGAACATTAACAGTTCTTCAGATCGTTAGTAAACATGACTTTTTTTCAGCCTAGATGGCTTTGCTTCCTAAATGGAAAACAGTAAAAATATAGTAAATCTGAGAATGTGCTCTGAAAAGTACAGCTTCATTTAGTTAATGTTTGTATTTCCATAATTGATGTTGACAAAATGCTTACTTTTTCAGGATTGTATGAAAATGATTATTCTGAACAAGAAAAAGTATGTATTATACCAAGGCAAAATGTTCGAAAACAGGTTTCTTTTTTATTTTTGGGCATTGTGTCTGTCATTGGCATCGACATCATCTTTTGTCGGAATCTAAATTCAGATGAGATGGATTTTGGATCTGCTTATAAGCACGAGAACTAGAAGCAGAAGACTGATCAATTCTATTGAGGTATCTACTTTGATGTATTAGTAAGATAGTGAGAACAAATCCTGAATAATTGATTAGCTTTTTCTATTTCTTTCTACCTTCCCTCCATGATTTTACTGCTAAACATACACACACACAAACACGCACACACACACATACAAACATACACACACATGCACATAACAACACATTCTCTTGGGCTAAGGGAGATGAATTAATATCTTTCACACCAATTTGTATACTTGTATTTATCTTTTTAAATCCAAAAAACATGGCATATCCTTAGGGTACTCATATGTCATGAATTTCCTGTGTCATACACACACACACACACACACACACACACACGGACATGCACACACATGCACATTCGCACATGCACTCATATGCACACACCAACTCATTCTCTTGGGCTAATGCAGATGAATTCATGTCCTTCATTCTACTTTGCATGCTTATACTTATTTTTTTTTAAATCAGAGAGGCACTGGCATACCCTTTGGGTATTTGTATGTTAGGAATTTGCTGTATTTTTACTAGAAATTTTTAATAGCATCAAGTATTTCTTGAATAAGTCCAATTGGCCTGCTGACAACCTTTAAAAAGATCTCCTAATTGGAGAAAATGCCATATGTCATATACTGTTAACATAGACCCTGTCAAGAAATGTGATATAGCTTGGAGAATTAGAGCATTAGACTCTGGAAAATTTGACCCATTTAATAGTTTGTATCATTAATATATAGGAAAACAAAACTTGATTGAAATTAGGAAAACATTATCCAGAATAATGTAGGAAATTTTCTTTTGAAAGAGTTAGAATAAATGATATTTTTGTGGTTTATTTGTAATTTTTTGATCATCAGTTAACACTTTTAATCTATTCACTTGACTATAAGACTTGGCATTTAATAGTTAATTTCATACATGCTTAAAAAATTTTAGGCATTGCTACTTGGCCACTATTGCCTAATTAAAAGAGATGGTGAACATGTTTCTGCATTTCCTAGAAGGATTCCAAATTATGTTTTCTCTGGACCTATAGATTCTTGTTGATCATTTTAAATTGGCTATTTCAGAGAGACATATGAATCAGTAGCTGGAAGAAAGCTAAACATCTTGAATCTGCTCTTCTCTTATGTTACTCTCTCATAAAGCATTCTTCAGTTCTTCCTTTCTATCATTACTTTGATGGATCAATGGCAGATCCTTTGTATTATTCTTAAATTGCATACACCCTGAATGCATATTAACCTAACCCCTTCCTTTTCTGTCACTGCTTGATTTTAGCAACACATTCCTCTTTCTTTTTCCTTCCAGTAACTAAAGCCCTTCAGTTTGTCAAAAATAATTTTACAGAAACAATCAGAAACAGATAAAACCTTCCAATGGCTCCTGATTGGCCACTAAACTCTAAATGCTGTAGAACTGAATATAAGGACAATAGGGATGAGGTGGTGTTGGTTTACTCTCCACTCTCATCACTTAGTCTCAAGACATACACAATGCGTATTACTGTATGATACATTCACCATTCTGTGCAATACATTTCAAATGTTTATGTCTACTGTCCAGTTGAATGTTTATATTTTTGACATTCTTTATTCCTATCATTTTTATTTACCCTCCTTTTATAAGCTCCAGTTAGCCAACATTGTACTTTTACTAACATGATTTTGACATTTTTACATTATACCCATAAGTAATATAATATAGCATTTTATCATTTCCTTCCACTGTGAGGGCATCTGATGATTGAACTCAGGTCTCTGTTTGCAAGCAGGTACCTTACTCACTGAACTATCTCATCAACTCTGAAGATAAAACTTCTATACATTTGCAGTAATAGTGCAACATTTTGGATGGAAGTATTAGCTATAATGTATGGCAACACTTACTTTAATCATACTCTATTATGTCATACAAGTGTAATCAAAGATTATTTTAAAGTGGAATTTCCCCCCAATATACTACAATCTCTATTCTACTAAGTTTTTCCAGTGTAAATTGACAATCTGTTTCTAACATTTTAGAGAAAAATCAAAAGGCCAGGGATAACCAAAATAATCTTTGAAAGAACAAAGCTGGAATATTTATATAATAGAAATAATATTTATTATTATGCTATAGTATTGAAACTGTGGTGTTTAATAAAAAGGTAACAGATTGAGCAATGAAGTGTAATAAATATTTGAAAATTCAACCACATGTGCATAATCTTTTGATTTATGATCAAGTGGCATGAGATCGCCAAGGGAAATGAGCACTCATTTTATTACCTGGTGTTATGCCATTTCATGGTTTGAGTGTGAGTGCTCTCCCACAAGCTCATGAGTTTGCATCTTATATGTTGTTAATGTTTGGGAAGGTTGTGACCCCTTTGCTTGATGGAGCCTCGCTGGAGAATGGCATACAACAGGGAGGAAGCTTTGAGGTTTATAGCCAGCCCAGCTTCCTTCCAGTTTATTCTTACTCTCTCTGTCTTTCTGGATGGTAGCTGTGATCTATACTAACCTCCTGCTTCTGCTATATGATTGCCATCATAAATGGATTATATCCCTTCTGCAGCTTCAAGCTGAAATAAATCTCCCTTTCTCCCTTAACTTGCTTGAGTCTGAGTGTTGTCACTCAGCAATAGGAAAAGTGACTGTAACAGCCAGACAAGTGAAATTAATCCAAGATGGCATGTAAATGGTGATCTGAATACTGGAGCTCTGAACCCTTTCTGGACTTCCAGGGTAGTTTTATTCTTTGTCTGCCTGGAGATTTCTCTCTCTGCTTCTGTCTCTCTGCTGTCAGCCTTTAAAAAGGACCTTAAAGTTGAAGTTGTCAGTCATTTTGTTTGATGGAACTTGATTTGACTCTTGGAAGTCATAAAATTAACTGAATGAAGAATTCAGGAGTGAGTACAGACAGACCTCATGTAGGTAAGTTGCCAAGACTTTTTACTTCCTCTCACCCTCATTTCATGTTCAGAGATTTACATAAGAGAGTTAATGATACTATGTGGTCTTGATAGCAATTCACTGAAGCAGCCAAGTTGCTTAAATTGTCTCCGTTTTAGAAATTCTTTTAGTGTTTTATACATTAATGCAGTGAACATATGATATTTTAACAGCCTAATACCCAATTCCATCTCCTCTTCTCTTCTCCTTGCAGCTCTCCTTTGCTTCTTGTCTCCCTTCAATTTTCAAGTCTTTTAGCATGAGGCCCACTGACGTTCATCTGGTAGCCTTTGATGGCATGTGCCTGAGTATTTGCTAGAGCATGAATCAGTGGATACCACATTGAGGAAAACATGCTTCCTACAGCCCTGCATCAGAATTATCCCTCTCAGTCTCTCAGGGATGTGTAGAGTCTCTTGAGACCTTTCCCATTCTGTGCTGAAATGATGATAGAACGGCTTCCATGCAAGTCTTTTGGAAATATACATAGCTGCAGTGAATTCAGGCAGTAGCACTATCATGTCCAGAACTTAATGCCTTGCTGCACCTCTGTCCCGCTTCAGGCTCTGAAAATCCTACTACTCCCTCTTCCACAAAAAAAAAAAAAAAAAAAAAAATCATAGGGTTTCATGATGGGTTACTTAATGCAAAGAAAATATGTCAAAAGCAGCCTTTCCTACTAGCTTTGTCACTGATTTCTGTGTTCAGGAAAATAATAGGTAGATTTTTCAGGTTTATGTTTTCCTGGATATTAGACAATTGACTATAATTTGTCCATCAGAGCTCTTGTTGGTATGGCATATTTAAAGTGCTGTTGGGTTGAGAGATAACGAGGCATTCTTTCTATTTCAGAGGTCACAGATGACTTTTTTCTAGAGAGTCAGACATTATATTATGATAGTAGGTAGAATTTAGAAGTATGGAGATACAGTTTGAGGTATTTCTACCAGTGAAATCCCAGAGTGTAGTAATAAAATCTTGGGAGTAATATTCACCAATTAACATGTATAATTTAAATAATTAAACATGTTCACCAGGATGATTATATAGGAAGCACATAGCTATTTGTAACAAAGTGATGGAAATAAACATAAGAATTACTTTAATAAATGGAAAGGATTTAATCTATAGCTAATCTGAAATTCTTGTGGTTACACTCTTCCAGCAAAAATGAAGGTTTATATCCACAATTGCTAAAATGAGACAAACTATTTAGAAATAATTCTTCCAGCAGGAATCCTGGTAAATATAATCTCCCATACAGAATTCTAACTTAAAAAAATGTAATGATAAAAACTACTCAATCTTGAATAGCACATATATTTAAAGTGTGACCATGTACTGTAGTTTCCCTATTAAAATGACAGAGAATCTCAAGGTAAAAGTAGGTTTCCTAAGATGACTATACAATTTATATGCCTGACGTTTCTTCCAATGATAGCTTAATTTTATTTTGTATGATCATATTGCATGATCTTTCTGTTGTATGCAGCTCTTCATTGACATCCACATCACATTGTATGCCTGTTGTTATATTTGTTTTTTCTAGCTCTCAGTAATTTGCAACCCAACTTGTAAAATCAAGGAGTTTTATTGTTGACCTATTAGACGTTGATAATAGCTGAAATTTTCTTCTACGATACTGATTTTCATTTCTAGCCCTGAATTGATTTCATCTGCTCATTTGTGTCTTCTCTGAGATCAGTGACTATTTTGAGTGTAAACTTTTAAAATCTTTATCTGATACTCTATCTACTTCAGGTGTTGAGTTCAATATTTGAGGATTTATAATCTTTCAGGCTGCCACATTACATTACTTTGCGTGTTTCAAGGGTTTCTGTGTTACAGTTTGAACAGCTGTTGGTTTAGATATCTCCAGTTTTATAGGGAAGTACCCCTATGAGAGTCTAATTTTGAGAACTCCACCCTCAGAACAACACAGAGAGGGGAGAAATAATTTTGTAATGGCACCACATCAGTTTATGACACATAGAAATACACTTAAAATTAATCCATTTCTACTGATACATTATGAATAACCATAAAACAGAAAATGGGGATATTAATGTAGAATATACTATGAGATTAGACACTGTTTAGTATAATTTTAGAAATAGGAAACGAAAGAGATATAAAAGGAGGCAGAAAATAGAAAAATAAAGAATCAGTAGTATAGAATAATATATTGGGGGTGGAGGAGAAAAGTACCACAGACTAGAAAGAATAAAAAAATGAGAAATCAGAAATAAATACCACAAATAATACTAGATAAGGTAATCAAATAAAATTAAAGTTATTAAATAAAACATTTCATATATTAGGGGCTGGAGAGATGGCTCAGGGGTTAAGCCTCTGCCTTGCATGCGGAAGGTCCTGAGTTCGGATCCTAGACCCCACGTATAGACGGGCAGAAGCGGGGGCGGCCTGCGTTTCTGGTCCTGGTAGGGCGGAGCCTGTGAATCCCGGGGCAGAGTAAACAAGGAGAAGGTAGAGATGGTCCTTGGTGGTTCTGGAATTCGTCCGTGGTTCTACACACACACATGCATATACACACACACACGCACACATGCACAATTGAATAAATAAAAAAATAAAAAAATTTCATATATTAGATAAAAGTGTGTTAATAAAGAAATCCCATAGCAGCGGGGTGTATTGGTCTGGTTTCTTTCTATATCCTCAAAATTGGAGATTTCTAATTATGTGCATGTGGTGGGGGAGTTCGCTGGAACATGTGGATTCTTGTCTTTTCCATTGTTTATGCTGGTATTGATCCTGTATTGAGTAAGTGTCTGATGCCTGCCAGGGAACTGTCTTCACTTTAGCGGCTTATTTTTTTGTGTGTACTTGGGGCCTGGGATGGCTGCATTGAGCTTTGCAGTCCATGGTTTGGATCCTCTCACCCTCCCAAGATCAGCTTATTTTTGAGGGCTGCTATGGCAATCATTCAAGTTAGAGGCGTCTCCCCAGTGCATGTTAGTGGGGGAAGCAATTGCAGCACTGTGGCCCATGGAGGAAAAGGAACTCTTCATACTTTTCAACCCCCATTATATGGATCTTCCTTTTGAAGGGATGTAGCTGTGTTTACTAAGTACTTCCTAGAGATTCAGAGTGTTAGAGAGTGCAGTAGTAATCAGCAGCCAGGAGGTCCTGGAGCTGACCTCAGGCGGTCTTCTCAGGTCACAGTGTGGAGTTTCCAGTGCAGTTCTCCACTTGAGCTGAGTGTCTTGTCTTCTGAACTTTATTGGCTTCTTAGCATCTGCTCCTCTGACCCTAGAATTCTAGCAAGTTAAATTCAGGCTCCCTGACCTACGGTTTGGTTTTCCCCTTTGTTGTGTCCCAGAGTAACTGGATTGTAATAGAAATTCCTTCTCAGTGTGGCAGGCACTAAACTCCAAGTCACACGGAATGACAAAATAGGATTCTTCTCCATTGCGACCCATCTTTACCAGATGCTTTTTAATCAGCATTTGAGTCTCACAGTGCTGTGGACTTCTGAGGGAACAGCTAAGTGCTACATATCTTACATTTATTTCTCCTCCTCCTCCTCCTCCTCCACTTCCTCCTCCCCCTCCTCTTTCTTCTCCTCCCTCCTCCCTCCTCCCCCTCTCCCCCCTCATCCCCTCTCCTCCTCTCCCCTCCTCCTCCTCTTCCTCTTCCTCCTCCTCTTCCTCTTCCTCCTCCTCCTCCTCTTCCTTCTCTTCCTCCTCCTCCTCTTCTTCTTCTTCTTCTTCTTCTTCTTCTTCTTCTTCTTCTTCTTCTTCTTCCTCTTCCTCTCCTCTTTCTCCTCCTCCTCCTTATCCTCCTCCTCTTTCTGCTTCTCCTCCTTTTCCTTCTTTTTCTTCTTCTTCTCTTTCTCCTTGTCCTCCTCCTTCTTTCTGCTGCTTCTTCTCCTCCTCCTTCTCCTTCTTTTTCTTCTTCTCCTCCTCCTCCTCCTTAGTGTGTATGCCAAGGAGACCCAAAGATGACTTTGGCAATCATCCTGAATTGCTCTACCTCTTATTTGTAATGCTCTGGGATTTCTAAGGGACCACCTTTCAGGGCCAGAAGTGAAGGCTGCTTCCCTTTCTGTCCAGTGTTTTTAGTGGGATCTGGAATCCAAACTCATGGCTTTCTGCTTGTGAGGCAAAGGCTTAACCCAGTCACCTCTCCAGCCTTTAGAATGAAGCAACTTCTCTACCTCCCCCCCCCACACCATGGACAACAGTAGCTGGGGCTTGTTTGGCTTGTCTTCTTTTTGCTGTATTTCCCACCTACTCCTAGTCAACTTTCTGTAGTTCTATCACGAGCTTTGTGAATTGCCTAAGCTCTTCATTTCTGTTACTGAAATAGAGTCATTGTTTCTTATCGTATTTTTAACAGAGAAACACAGAAGCAGTGTCCAGCCATCTCTCTTCCCCTGAGGCCCCACTTTGTTAATTTTTTAGTCACAAATCCTTTACTCTTCTTGAATTTGGTGATAGTTATTTTTATCTTGTATATCTTCCAATCCTTAACTTATTAAATTATGCTTATTTATTCCCATGTTCTGCACTGGCCCATTTGCCATTTTATTTGCCAACCTTTTTAACCTCAAATGTTTCCTCAGCTGCATCAAATGTACACATTTAATTTTAAAATTATGAATACTTGAGTTTTCTTATTAAAACAGAGAGTGGGTTATAATATATTTCACAATCAACAATGGATTAGCCTTTAATAATTCAGCATCTTAGATTTGTTTCCTGAAAATTAGAACTTAAACAGAGAGAGAATTCTCCTGAAAGTGACAAGTTATGTACACTTTGGAGAAAGAGAATGAAGGAAGTTGAGCAAGTGAGGGGAAGTAGCTAAGCAAGGTTGTCATGCCATCACAGGCTATCTTCAGTCTGATTCCATGTGAGGCTATGGATTGGAATTACAAAGGGAATGTTTTCCATCTTAAGGCAAGGTTTATGAGAAATCTGACAATCAGTTACCAGTCATGAAACATGGAGACAGCCAGAGGACATTTGAATCTTAAAGTAATTCTTTGGAGAAAGGAAAATCTATAGTCTGCAGCCAACATTTCCAGGATTGGGCTATTTATATACCTACCCAATAGAGAGTATTGTTTCTTATGTAAATTTACTTGCAAAAGCCTTTTGAGAACAATGTAATTGTTCATCAGGAACCTCTTTTTGAAAATCGCTTTAGTAGGCACATCAGTTAAGCTAATACAAATGAAGGCATTGTATTTCGACAATTTGATTTTGGAGACTTTAATGAAGAAGTCAAATTTTTAGCCTTAGTATTCGTAAAATTCAAGTTAACAACTTTGACTCTTGCCCCTTTAGATCTTTCTGAAATGTATGTACAGAAAGTGGTTAATTATTCAGGAACAATTATTTTAAACAAAATTCAATTTAAAACTAGGCTTGGTGTTACAAACCCATAATCCCAGCTATTCAGGAAAGTGAAAGAGAAGGATCACAGCTGTAAGGCCCGTATGGGCAAATTATTGAGACAGTTTCTACAAAAAGAAAAAGATGAAAAATTGGCTGGTGATGTAGGTCAGTTAGAGCACACATGTTGCATGTGCAAAGTCCACGTAAGTCCATGTATTCCCTAGAAAAGGCAGCAATCTCATTGTGAATAATTTATTTATTAGTTCAAAATGGCTTTTTTTATTGTACTGTGTTTGCATTCAGTTTTGTAATTTTCAGGTTTAACTACTTGGCATATCATATTGGGAACTCAGAAGCGCATAGTAATCCAAGGCCATAAGAGATTGACACAGCAATCAAGCTGTGCTCCAGAGGGAATAGCCAATAAAGTGTCACCCCAAGGCATTATGATTATCATTGCTATATCAAGTACTAGACATTCAAATGTTAAAGACAGTCTATAATGCTGGGGTGGGATACAAATAATTTAGCAATGCAATTATTGGCATGTCTGTTATAGAACTAAAGAAAGCCATTGCTAAAATGAGTAGGAAGTGAGAGAACACACCTATGAGGTACTACTAATTCTGAGTTTTATAGTATGAGCATGAACATGATTTAACATACACACTGATTTTTTAGGGGAGGGAATTGCTGTTATGCCAGAAAAGGAGAAGTAACTGGAGAGTCTTCAGTAGAAGAAGGTCATGGATTTGTTTTTGTCTTTGTTTTTAAATTAGTTTCCCCACTTATTCCATTTACATTGAGGAAAATTCAAAATCTCACTGGGAAGTCTTTCCAAACCCTTTACAGAATAAGACAATCTTTAGCATTGGCATGTGTAACAGGTATTAAGCAATTTTTTTCTAGACTACTTTAGTTAGAGTCTTTGTTGTTATCCTGTATGGTTTTCTTATGCCTTCTCCATAATACTGGTATTTTTAGATGGTGCAGCAAAATACCTAAGCTGTGTAGCATTAAAGGATATTTGTTGTTTACAGTTCTAGAAGCTGTAAGTTTGAGATTACAGAGATGATATGACAAGTTTTGTGGTAAAAGCCTTTTTCTTAGTTTATAGCTAGCAGACATAGAGAAAAATCAGAGAGAGAGAGAGAGAGAGAGCGAGAGAGAGAAAGAGAGAGAGAATTGGTTTTAAAAAATTCTGTCATCATTCTTCAAATATTCTTTTGCTCTGCTATTTTTCTCCTTTCCCCTTGAAACTCCTTTTGTTTTTGTGTTAGAACCTCGACCAATATTATCCTTGTTTCTTATCTTCTGTAATATATTATTGTTTTATTTTTAACATTTTGACCATTTCTTCATATACCAAAAAGTAAAGAAAGTAATTAAGTTCTGGTGTTATGGGGTTGAGCTTTAATGTGAAGATTAAATGGGTAAACAATTACACTTGTAACTCTTATTTGTTGCTATGAGACAATACCTAAAGTCAAGCAACTTAAGGAAGAAAGGGAGATTTATTCAGCTTAAAGTTCCAGAGGGAAGAACCAGTCTTTTTTTAAATTTTTATCCCACATTTTATTTTTTTCCTAATCATACAAGCTTAATAGGTACCTCTGTCCTCTCCCTCCCTTCTTCCCTCCCCAGTTGTTCCCCATTGCCCTCTCCCCACTTCCAACCTTCCTTTCACCCCCCTCCCTCCCTCCTCTTCTTCCTATACCATCCCCTGGAGCATGCTTTTGTGTGAATGCCAAACCTCCCTCTGAGTCCTTCACCCTAGTGAGGGTTCAGTGGCATAAACCAGAACCCCTTCATGGGCTCCCGGTTAGTATGGAAACTCTATTATGACTGTTTATTCCTTACCTCTGAGGAGCCTACTGCCTGGGTCTTCTCTCCTGTGCCTGGGTCTTCTGTCCTGTGATCCATGCTAGACTTTGGGGGCGTCATTGACATGTCAGCCATTGTGCAGGTCAGGCAAAGTCTAATCCTGCCTGGGGCAGCCTTAATTTGTGTGGAGTATCTTGTATGTCTTGGTCCTCCCCATCTTTAGACTCTTATAATCTTACTGCCCCCTTTTCTGCAAAGTTCCCTGAGTTTTAGGAGGGGAGAGATCTGACTGGTCTTTTTCTAGGTGATTAATGTAGGGTCTTGGTGTTCTGAATTATGGTTTGTTGTTTTCAGTTTTGCTTCCTGCTTCCTTCACTGCCCTTGGCTGCATCCTGATTGGTATAGAACCAAAGATAAAAGACTAAACCAAAGATCTCAATATAAGAGGAGACTCAAAGGATAGATGGACGAATAAGAGTAGGACACAGTGGAGTTGGGAGTGTCAGTGTCCCATTTGCTGGATGGTTACCGCCTATCTGCCATTCCCTACATCCTGATTGGTGAGATCAAACCTGTTCAGTCCTAAGTGACCAAGAAGGGAAGTGAGAGTGAGCTGCACCAGATGTCTCGCTACTTACACGCAATACTTGACCATGGCCTATTTTCTCTACTGAAACGTGATCTCCTATCTCCTTTCTTTCGAGGTCCTCCTTTCCCTTCTCTCCTGTTTATAATCCTTTGTGGTTACAGTGGGTATTACAGAAATTTACTTTTGAGTATGTCATTAAGTGGGTTTGGAACTAGGACCCACTTATTAGGGAGTACATATAGTGTCTAATTTTCTATGTCTGGATACTTCACTCAATATATTTGTTTCTAATTCCATCCATTTCTCAGCAAACTTCATTAATTCATCTTTGTTGATGGCTGAGAAGTGTTCCACATTTCCAAATGTACCATATTTTCTTCATTCATTCGTCAACTGTTGAGTATTTGGGTTGATTCCATGACTTTTCTATTATAAATAATGCTGCTATGAACACGGTTGTGCTTGTGTCACTGTAGTGAATTTTGCATTATTATTTCCAGAAGTAGTATAGCAGGGTGCTATGGTATTTCAATCTTTAACTTTTTAAGAAATCACCATACTGATTGGCAGACTGGTTGTATAAGCCTCCATTCCCACCAGTAATTTATGAGAGTTCCCTTCTCACCATATCTTCTCCAGCATTTGATGTTTTATATTGTGGATTTTTGCCATTCTGATCAGGGTGACATTTCTCAGCATAGTTTTAATTTGCATTTCCCTGATGGAAAGGGATGTGGAATATTTTTTAAAGTATTTGTCAGACATTTTGATTTTGTACCTAGTAAAGTTTCTTTTGAGTTCCCAGTACCATTTTTTAACTGGGCCATTTATCTCCTTGGTGTTTAGTTTTTTAAGTTCTTTGTGCACTCTTTCATGGCAGAATTGACATGACTGGTAGAAGCTGGAGAAGGTCTAGGTCACATCTATGCAGGAAGACTGAGAGCCTTAAAACTACTACTGCCAGAGCAGACCTACTCCTGGAAGTGGGAAGTGGGGATTAATCCACCTCAAAGTCCACCCCTTATTCTGGCTTACACCACTGTCTTACTCCAACAAGGCTCTACCTTCTAAAGGTGCATGACTCTCCCAGGTAACTAAAGATTCAAACACATAAACCTTTAGGGGACAACCCACATTTCAAATCATGACAACAATAGCCAATTCAGTCAAAGATGTATTCACCAAATATCATGTATTGTCTAATTTCTTGTGGACAAAATTAAAAAAAAATAGGGCGCTGGAGAAGTGGCTCAGGTGTTAAGCCTCTGCCTTGCAGGCAGAAGGTCCTGAGTTTGGATCCTAGACCCCACGTATAGACGCCAGGCAGAAGCAGGGGAGGCCTGCGTTTTTGATCCTGGTGGGCAGAGCCTGTGAATCCCCGGACAGAGTAAACAAGGAGGAGGTGGAGGAGGTCCATGGTGGTTCCCGAATTCGCTCGTGGTTCTACATACACACACGCGCACACACGCATACATATACAATTGAATAAATAATAAATTTTAAAAAAACTTAAAAAAATAACCTAAATTATATTTTATCATATTCTTACTTTTACGACTAAAAGTCACCTGCAGAAGTTGGTGATGATGTGTTTCAAGAGGATGTGATTCAGATGAACATACTGCTGATCTTAAAACACTGTTCTATAAAAATTCTTTTATAAAAATATTCTATTTATTTATTTTATGTGTGTGTGAGTGAGTACTGTGTGTCCCTGTGGTGAACCAAGGGTGACTTTAGGAATCATCCTAGATTGCTTTTACCTCCTCCTTGCCTTGTTCTGGGATTTTCCAGGCTCTGCTCACCAGGGCCAGAAGTACAGACTGGTATTTTTCTGTGGGATCTGAACTCAGGACCTTCTGCTTGCAAGACAAAGCCTTAACCCCTGAGCCATCTCTCCAGCCCACACGAGCTCTCTTTTTAACTGGGTGGTTAATACATAGATGTTAACAGTACATTTTTATTGAAGTGAATGGAAATAGTTTAAATTTAATTTTCCCATGGCAATTTTTGTATAATGCTGGATAATTTAAAGAATCTTAGGGGCTATGATGTTGGATACTTCAATCATACTGAGAGAAGGAGTAATAGATATGGAAATTTCCAGAATGAATGAATGCTACAAAGTAGCAGAGACTTTTCTTTTAATGTCTTCAAAATTAAGAAGAAAAGCAGAATGTAGACAATTACTTGTTATGGAGTGAGAGGAAATAAATCCCTACTTAAAATTACAATTGGAAAAGCTATGACGTCAGTTGTATGAGTTTGCATACCTATCATGATGAAGATCTCTCTCTCTCTCTCTCTCTCTCTCTCTCTCTCAATGGTAAATAGGAAGTGCAAGCTGTGTCTAGTGATCACTTTCTGTGGTAGAATAATGTACAGTTGCGTGAAACAGGATTTGGCATATTATGGACAATGATACTCGTGTTTAGATAAGAGAAAGGATTTATTAGCTGTAACTCTTCCTACTTTTCTCTTCTGTTGCCCTGGATGTGAACAACTGATTTCAAAAGCATACATGGATTGATGGTACTTCTTAAGGGATGGATAGAATTTTGACCCAGTGATGAAGGATGCGCTACACTCTCCAACTCATGCATTTATTGCTCACAGTACTGATGGTCTGGTGATTTCAGTATGTTTGTATTTTTGACACTGTTGTATTTCTTAGAATTCTTAATCAATGTGCACAGTGACTGTAAATTATGTATGTTGTCACAGTTTTGCTCTAAGCTACTTAAGCATCTCTTAAGAATACAATTGATTCGGACTCTGCTGTCCTTTTCTAACTCTTCACCTGATAAAAAAGATATCTTGGGAGAGTCATCACTGTCTTCTTTCTGTCCCCTTACTTCATGAAATCCTGTTCACCTTCAGGTTTCAGTTTGCATGAACCCTTAAGTGACATGCCTTTGCCCCTTATGTCTGATTTAGATATATCTCTTATGTACCTTTTCAGTATTCTGTCCTCTCAGAACACTAATCACACCCAACTGTCATCACTGGCTCAACAGTGATATCTCAATGTGCCAACAAAATCCTCTGGACAACTTAAGGTATTCTTCTCCAGTAGCCAGGAACTTCTGCAGTCCCAGTAAACACTCTTGTCAAATATTTTATTAATGCCCATCGCTGCATGGCTCTGTGTTAGGACAACTTTATCACACATCATTTGACAAGTTTTGCTTTCATGATTGGCAGCTAAGGCCTTACAGGGACCAAGCAAGCTAGTCCACACTGACACTTAAGGAATAACTTCATCTTGAACCGTTGAGAAAAGGTGACAGGAGAGTTTCCATACTATTAATATGTTACGAGAAGGCAAAGAAGAGTTTCTTCTCAGTGAAAGCAATAAAACTGAAATACTGAGTCTGTCAGGTTAAGCCAAGCATGAGTTGACTGGGTCAGTCATTGGTGATGTCTCTGAGGAGCAACTTCTGTGGAGTAACTATTCTAAGAAATTATTCATTAGGACATTCATTTAGAATGAGCTTCCTATTCAGATATGGAGGAAATGATGTGCCAATGGAAATCCTGCCATCTCTGATTGGAGAATTGTTCTGTTTTATGTATGCTTACTATTCATCAGAGGAAACTGTAAATTTCTCATGCAGGGCAAACTGAGTTTTAGAAGGAGGTCATATTCAAATTAAAACTTTTTTTCAGGAGAAAGTTCAAAATTCAGCCAGTAAGGGAAAATGTGTATGCTTTTGTCTTCCATCTTTCTCCCCATGTTTTTAGGAGATGTTCTAAATTAAGTTTTAAAAAAATGGTCATTTGTGGGTAGAATTAGCAGTATCATTGTAAAAGTTATGAATGCTTAAAATGTCTTACAGGGGAAAACTCTACCAACTCTCTGTTTGATAATTCAAGGGTGAAATAAGGCGATATTTTGCTTTGTCCTAAAGAAGTAACAAGGTGATTTTGCAAGAGACATATGTTTAATAATGCATTGCTAGTGCCCATATGTAAGTGAACATGTCAAAATGATTTATATTTTGTAAAGGGACAAATTTTGACATGACATCCTTCTCACTCAGGAGGATTGTTTATTTGTGACTTGTCTTCAGTTTCATTGTTGTTGAGTTGAAGATACCATGAGGGGATGAAGGGGATTTGGGGATAACATGCATGTAGGACCCCTATCAAGGGTCCTACATGTAACAAACACAAGTAACACAGGAACCATTGTTAGGGATGATGCAGAAATGTTAGCACAGATTCCAAACTGAGAAAGATTCCACTTTTTTTTTAGGAACATGCAGATGAGACTCGCTGTATGTGGATAGTGAGGAGGAGTGAGGTAGAAAAAAGTAAGTAAAAGGAAAGATGAGCAAGTGTGCGTGGTCTCTGCAGCAAACAGTTTCTAACAATCACATTGACCAGGGTAAAATAAGATTAAATATATGTCTAATAATGATTATTTACAATTTCCCTCATGTTCTTTTCAATCCCAAGATGTTCTTAAATCACAGTATTAAGTCACACTGTAGCTTTAAAGCAAAGCTGTCACAAAGAATCACAGCGATCATCTATTCAAAGTGTCTTTTCTTGCAAAGATTACAGAAGTTGCAAGGTGGGAGTGTGCTTTGGGAATTCCATTTGGTGAGCTTTGGACCCTAGAGCAGGATGTGATCTGCCTGCATGAATCACACAGGAAGCTCCATCCTTTTAGTTCCTTGATAGACATTCTTCCTTCTGTCTACATGTTTACCTCCTTCTCCTTTTCCTCAGTTTCTTTTGGTTGGAAAAAAAAATCTGCTTCCCTGAATCTTTAGGAATAGTTTGAGTGGTTTTGGATCTCAAATCAGAGTGCAAATCTTTGTAGTTGTGACTATTTTTTCTCTCTCTCTCTTAGAAAAAACTTTGTTCTTCATCTTTCCTTTTACATAATTTCCCTTTACAGAAATACCTCCTGTGGTCATGGAATTTGTTTTACCTTAATTTTTACATACTACTACAAGCAACAGAAGATTATTGCATGTAATTAATCACTGAAACCTATTTTATAAAATAGTTCTTAGATGAAGCTTTCTGATTAAAAAAGTAACTATAGAAAAGTAACTAAACTTGCTACTTGCTAATAAAAAGATTCTCATTTATTTCTTATACCTGACACAAGTATAGACAGCCTGCAGTCTCAAGAAGTCTTAATACAACTAGGCAATATGTAGCAGCCGTGGACAATCCATGGACAATATAGTAGACATATGTATACACTCAATGCATTCTGCAAAGGTGGCAGAGCAGTTATCACTACAGAGAGAAGCTGTGTGCCACAGCAATGCCAGCAGTACTCTATACCCTATGCCACCAGTATGGGAAACTTGATAAAGAGCAGGCACTGTTGAGACTGCTGTGGTGCAGGTGACACAGTTTGAAAACGTAAAGTCACCCACAAAGAAAGAAAAGAAAACAGTAATGTAGAGCAAGTCTGGGAAGAGAATCTCCTGCTAGTTCTTAAGGTGGGTATGGCAGACTGCATGCGTACTGTGTTCCAAGATATTTGTTTCAAGATCTTTAAGTACTTGTCACCAAAGAAATGCTTTCCTCATGAACATTTTTAGCAGCTCAGTCTTGGATATTAATGATATTTTAATTTAATTGTGTTCCATTTATTTCCCTGTTGCTGATATGAGTACGTGACCAAGCAATTTAGGAGAGCTGGGAGTATATCTTGGTTTAAAGTTTCTGGTTGTAGTTCGTGAGCACGACAGAAAAGTTATACCAACTTCAAGAGCTAAGGATACTGACCATGCCACATTCAGAAGAAAAGCCGATAGAGGAGCTAACCTGTTTACTTCCTATTCTGCCAAAATACAGAACCATTTCTCTTAGTAGTATCAACTTGGCCAAAGAATAGTCCATTATTTTATGGGCTAAGTCTTTGCACATCAGTTAGATTATCTTCCAAGGCAAGGGCTTCTTTAACTGCACAACTTCACAGATGTGCTCAAAAACCTAGCCTTCATTCTTCATGTTAACACATACAAATAATTTCTACAAATATATCCATTGAAATAGGCTCATTAAGTCACATATAAAGATAATTCACCTTTGACCAAATGCATGTTCAGCTGCAAAAAACGTCATTTGCAACATCGCTCAAATCAAACTGTCTGACTTGACTTCCATGGAATTTACCTAATAACATGACTTAATAAATTTTGGAAGTAATCATGCCAAATATCTCTTAGGTTGATTATTATGAACTAACTGAATATTACATCTTGAACTATTTAGTATTTAATCCATTTTATTCAATAGCAAAAGTAGACTTTTATCAAAAGCTCTTACAGAAATCAGAGGAGTGGAATGTATGAAACAAATAGATAAAAGCTAGATAAGTGAAAAATCTGGAAGCCAAGATGTGTTCTTCAGTTTCCTTTGTATAGAGAGGCATAATATTGTGACGCATTACTTATAGAAGTGAATTTTATAATCTTACGTGTCAAAGTAAGTTAGTGCAGGTATCAGCTTGATTGTTGAAGTTTGAACTTTGGGCACATTTATAAAGAGTTAGTTATTGAGTTAGGCCCCATGAAAGCCTGCTGGAGATTGTGTAGTTGGGAAAGACCCAGTTTGCAATGGTTGAGACTAGTCCCTGGGCATTTTGATAAGATGTAGGGAACTGATTAATGAAGTCGTCAGGCTTCTGTACATTTGTCCAAACATGCTGGTCTGGAAAGTGAGGACTATCCCTTCTCAATGGGCCTAAGGTTATGGTGTGGCCATAACCTCAGCTCTTGCTTGATATGGATGTGAACTCTCCTGCCAAGCTGGAGAATAACCAAGAATTATTAAGCCAAACTGATATCCTTTGCTCCTCTATAAGAACTTTGGTAATGAATTTATCAGCAATAAGCAGGTAAACTGCAACATTATAGTGACACAGGCAGAGAGGAAGTAAAAGGTCCTGCTGTTCAGCTTCTAAGGTTCCTTCCTACTACTCCAAGGTATTTCCATTGAGCTTATACAAATCTTATCATAATACTATGAAAATAACACAGTACTATATTAATTATGACAATTTTCCTTTTACATTTTCATGTGCATTTTATTTATTTCAATATTTTAAATTTTATCATAAAACCATCAAACCAGTCTAGTGCTATGGAGCAGCAAATGCTACATTAATTGTGATTTTACTATTAAAATCATGCTAACATGTTTAGAAGATGAAAAGTTTCAACAATAATAACAGTAAAGATACAAATAAGGTTATATACTAAAAATTTAACCTGTGGGACAAACTTTTTTTTAGGAGAAATGTAGTATGATGTAGAGCAGTGTAAAATGCAAGAGAATTCTATGCAGAGATTGAAAAGCATTCCATTGAGATGACAGGAATGTGAGCCGGGCTTTAGACGTTGGTGGAGTCGTCTGAAGTTGTTTAATAATGTCTGGTCTGGTGGTTTTCACTGCTTAATATTGGTTATTAATTAAATTATTTGTGATACTAAAATTTAACTAAACACTCAAAGGGTAATAGTGAAATGTGGTGACAGAAATAGAGTGTTAACTTTAAAAAATTGCTCATTGTGTTCACTTCGTCAGCACATATACTAAAATTGGACTCTTACAGAGAAGCTTAGCATGGCCCTTGTGCAAAGGACAACATGCAAATTCATGAAGTGTTCCATACTTTTTTTTCTCACACATTTTATTATTTTCCTAATCATTCAAGCTCAATAGGTACTTCCTCCCCCCTCCCTAGTCTTCCCCATTGCACTCTCCCCCCTTTTCCCCTTCCTTTCACCCCTCTCTCTCTCCCTCTCCCTCTTCCTCTCCTTGTATCTCCCCCTTTCTCCCATTCTCTGGAGCATCCTTTTTTTAATTTTTTTTTTAAACTTTTTTTATTGTGCGTGTGTGCATGTGTGTGCGTGTGTGTGTAGAACCACCATGAATGCCTTCACCTCTTTGTTTACTCTGCCCCGGGATTCACAGGCTCCGCCCTACCAGAGCCAGAAACGCAGGCCGCCCCCGCTTCCACCTGGCGTCTATACGTGGGGTTTAGGATCCGAACTCAGGACCTTCCGCCTGCAAGGCAGAGCCTTAAACCCTGAGCCACCTCTCCAGCCCCAGGGTATCTTAAATATGGTTGGTGCTCCCCATCTTTAGGCTCTTACAATCTTGTTGCCCCCTTTTCCGCAAGATTCACTGAGCTCTAGGATGGGGACAGATTTGGCTGGTCTGGTTCCAGGTGATTAATGTAGGGTCTTTGGTGTTCTGATTTATGGTTTGTTGTTGTTTTCAGTTTTTCTTTTCCTGTATTGCCCTTAGCTGCATACTGATTGATATAGAAGGTCACCTCCTAACCAAAGATAAAAGACTGTTTAAATTAAGATCTTAATATAAAGGGAGAGTCAAAGGTAAATGGAAGAATAAGAGTAAGACACAGCGGGAGGAAGGGCGAATCATTGTTCCATTTGCTGGGTGGTTACCATCTACCTGCCAGTGTTCTGTACTTTAAAAGAAAAAGTTCATAATTTTCTTTCTTACCCAACAAAAATCAGGTCACAGAAACTGCCTTCCAGGAGAGGAGAAATATAGGTGGCTGAAAAAGCAACAGAGAAGAGATCAAAGTTGGCCAAGTGGATGGAGACAGATCATAGTGTTCTTCAGCAAGAGCAATAAAGTCATGGACAATCCATCTCCTGCAGCTGTTTTACATAGGAATGTTTAAAATGAGCTGGAGATGAGGTTGCAAGCATGAGTGTAGGACCTCTCATTGGTAGAAGATGAGAGAGGGAAATGGGAGAATCCTCCTAGTTTCCTACACATGCTCAGCCAACCAGTCTGTGAACCAACCAATCAGGAGACATTAGCATTTCTTAGGCTTGCATTTCTGGGAGATCGCATTGTATGAATGTCTCATAATCCAGAAAAAAATCGGATGTCCTTGATTCTCTGACTACTTACGAAGGAACTCTGAAGTGTTTTTGTACTTTCATTTCCATAGAGAATTCATAAATTACTATCTTTATGGTTTATGCCAAAAAAACCTTGGGATAATGATAAGAATCCCTTGGTCTAGCTGGAGCCGTAAGCACTTTTTTAATGAAGTTGTGTTTACATAGAGGCATGAGCAGAGAAGAGGGAAGAAAAGAAAAAGGAGATATATGAAAGGGGTAAATGCGGGGGGTGGGGGGAGAAGCAAGGAGGGAAGAAGAGAAATGAGAACCGGAAGAAAGGAGATTGCAAGCATGCCAAATAGTATTTACACACAGCAACTCTGTTTTAATATCAAATAGACCAAAAGAAAATAAATAATCCTTAAATGAAAGTGACAGAGTTATGACAGGTTTTAGTTTTTCAGGCATACTTGGAGGAAAATTCATCTCCTCTCTACTGCAAAGCACAGATTGCCTTACCACTTCCAAGGCAGCCCTATACCTCTTTTGTGGTCCTGATGTATTATTTACTTGTTTATTTGCAGATGTGTGTGTGTGAAAGGGCAATGTGAGTCCCTAGGGAGGACCAAGAGTGACACCATGAGTCATCTTGGATTGTTTCTGCCTACTTTTTGCTTTTCTCTGGGATTTTCCAGATTCCAACTTTCAGAGCATGAAGTGCAGGACACAGCCATTTATGCCTGACATTTTTACATGGAATTCAGGATACGAACTCAGGTCCTTCTGCTCGTGAAGCAGAATGTTAATCTGTGAGCCATCTCTCCCTCACATCTGTTGTGTATTATTTACCTCTGCATCTGTTATTCAAAATGGGCTACAGGTTCCTTAAGGACAGCACCCAGAATAGGTGAGGAGATATCACATTTTCCCAGATTAATTAGTCCAAACCTAATCTGCATAGACCAGTCAATAACTCATTAGGCATGAATTTGGCATGTTTTTGGATTAAACACTTCTCTAGAAAGTGTTTATGAACAGAGATTTAAATTGACAAGTATCTCTGACCTTATGGAATTTGAATTGTAGTAGAAAAATATATGAATGAATAAAGATTTAATAATCTAAGCATAAAAATAATCTGAAGCTGTGATAGAAAAATAAATTGTAAAGGTGATATTTTACTTTAGTGGTCAGCTAAAGCTGAATTATCGTTATTAGAATGCAAACTTTTTTCTGAATTTGCCTTCCTATTTAATAGCATCAATTTCCTGTCTTGGTAAATGTTTAATTTTACACATTTGGATCTTTCTTTCTTTCTTTCTTCCTTCCTTCCTTTCTTTCTTTCTTTCTTTCTTTCTTTCTTTCTTTCTTTCTTTCTTTCTTTCTTTCTTTCTTTCTTTCTTTCTTTCTTTCTTTCTTTGTTCCTTCCTTCCTTCCTTCTTCTTTCCTTCCTTCCTTCCTTCCTTCCTTCCTTTCTTTCTTTCTTTCTTTCTTTCTTTCTTTCTTTCTTTCTTTCTTTCTTTCTTTCTTTCTTTCTTTCTTTCTTTCTTTCATCTATTTCTCTCTTTTTCTTTTCTTTCTCATGTGCCATGTACAAGAAGAAAGAAAGGACCACATGAAGTTAGGACCTTGAAAATACTGGCCAACTGTGCTCCTACCAAGATACATTCTCAGACTCTTCCTTTCAGTTATCGTTAAATTGTTCCATCTGTAGTTATGGTTAAGCATGTTCTCATCACATTCAACATGAGCTGTCTTCAAGACACCAAGTCTCTTAATGGAGGCATCAGGACTCCACTGATGAGGTAGATAGTGGTAGCCCACGTATGGCTCTTGCCAGTGTTTTCTTCTCTGCTTCTGAAGCTTCTTCTCCTTTTTCTGGTGACCTGCTGTCTTCCACCTGGAGCATGGCTTCTTCTATGAGTGACTGCAGCCCCTCTGACTCAGAGGTCTTCACACGTTGCATTATTAGAGTTAGAATCCATGCTATGGACCTTGGTATTGAGGCTTCTCATGTAGAGACACAGGATTCCCATAGAAGGAGTGCAGGAGAAATGGCCACTGGCCATCTCCACAATGGCACTAAAGTTCCTCCACAGACCAGAACAACTACAGAGTCTCTCTAGAAGCTTCCTTTCAGTTGGGTTATGTTAACAATAAGGATACTAACACGAGTCTTACTCTCTTCCTAGCCTCTCCTTCACCTTAAACATTTGTATGGGTCCCTGTCAGAGACAGTCACCAAGGCTATGTAGCAGCAAAGAAGAATTCCTGAAATACAGTGCTTACTTTGCCTTGGGACTGCATGTCCCATAAAGGAGGGAGAGTTAATGTATTAATGATTAAAAAGCATTGAGCATTATCTTTGAATTTTGACTGGCTGTTACTCATCGACTTGTGAATAAAAAATAAACTGAATGAATCAATAGGAAAGACAGAGAGAGAGATAGGGAGAAGACAAGACAGGATTGGGTAGTGAAAAACCCAATTGTCCACACTTAATTAGAACAGATTTCTGCTATTTTAAGAGATGCCAAGTCTTTTTGAGGTACTCACAGAGTTTATCTGCATCTAATATGTTTTTCTTATTATTCACTTAAAGGTTACATCATGTTCCAATAGTGGGGTAGGCTGTAGATCAAGCCTTTGAGATGTGGGCCTTTGTGGGTCATACATTGTAGATACAAACCGTAACAAGCAATATCATAGTTCCACAACAATATTCTCTACAAAAGTTTCAATTTCATTTGGGGAATAATTTTCTATTCAAAACCATAATGCTGTTAACAAAATAGGTCATTTTTTCATCTTTTGTATGTATATGCATGTTTGTGGTATGTAGGTACAGGTGTATGAATGGTCTTGTGTGTGGGAACATGTGTGTGCAGGTAGGGACATGTGCATTCATACAGATCGTGGTTTGGATGTCTAGAATTATCTTCATTGCTTTTATACTTTACTCATTAAGACTGGGTCTCTCAATAAAGCCCTGAGTTTAGCAAGAGGTAAAGTCTCATTTGCCAGCTTGCTTTGAAGATCCTTAATATCTTCTTCTAAGATGAGAATTACAAGCAAGTAGTCATTTATAAGCCTGACATTTATTAGGTTCCAGAATGAACAGCGAACACATTAACCACTGAGATATTTTTGACTACTGGAAATGTTATAAATGTATTGCAAAGTACAGAGGATGCAGATGTTTTTGCTTGTGTGACCCTGTGTCATGGAGTCCTATCCTAAGTCACCCACAGAGAGGCAATCGCAGCAGAAGTCAGGCACTGTGACTGAGACAAAGAATCTCCTTTCAAAATACTGGCACAGAGCATGAAACTTAGAAGTTAATTTGTTGGTTTGGTTTTTTTTAGATTACAATATTTGTGACTGTTGAATGTTTACATCCTTAAATTGTTGCTTATAGCCGTCAGGAGACAAGTCTGCTATATAATGTCTGCTGTAACCTTGTGAAATTGTCTCCCTGTCAGCATTACAGTGTGAAATATAGGAGAAAAACCCAGAGACAGTAAAGTGAACATCTCACTGTTGCTACTGAAAGCAGGGAAGATCTCAATAGCTTTCAACAGGGTGTTAGAGAGGTTGAATTTTCAGCACATGAAATGGCTGCCCTGAAAATCTTTCTTTATATCTTAAAGTATATGGAGTATTTGGAAGACAGTTTCATTCAATATTTTATTCTGAATAATTCCTCTAATGAAAGTAAACTTTAATCTGCAAAGATAAACTTACAAGTCATGCAAAGTACAAAAAGGGCTTGCCCTTTTCTACTTCTCCGATGTGATGAAGTTAACGCTGAGCCCTGATTCAAAATTACATTGCAGATGTGTTACCATTGAGATACTGCAATGTAATATTATTTATTTTAGACATTCAAGCACTAAATTTTGATATGAAGTTCATTTTTTCAGAATTCTGTGCCTGAATTGTGTTTTATTATCATGCTTTCTGGTACTTATTTTCTCTTCTTTGTTGGAAAAATATGCATTGATTTATTTTAGATAGGGAAATTAATATTCACATAAAATATTATGATGTTGTCATGAAGAAGAAAATAATAGGATTGAACATAGGTCAGTGGGAAGGCTAGGCGAGCAGTGAACAACTCTATCCTCCCAGCTTGAGTTGGTTTTAACTTAGCATCTGCACATTTCCATCTGCTGAGTGTCACTCAGCCATAGCTTCTTATGCATTTTTATTGTATTTCTCACAGGCAGGTTGCTTTCTAGACAGAAGGAGAGTTGTGTGAATACACTTCAATAAAAGACACGGATATGCAGTGTAGAGATACCACGTGTTGGCAACATTCATTTGAGTTACCGTCACTGAAAGTGTTACTGCAGCATGAGATATTTGAGTCAGATGGAAATATCTCTTGCTTATACACCATAAAGATAATTGGAGCCACATAGGACAATGACTCCATCTAAAACTGACAGATTTCTCAGTGGAGCAACTATACAACTGTTTTTTTTTAAATATGTGAAGAATATGTTTACTTATGAGCTTGGATTTCAGTCCAGGATAGATTCCTGGACTTCTTTTTAGTTTGTGTGTGTGTGTGTGTGTATGTGTGAGTTTATGTTTGTGTGTGTGTATGTGTGTGTGTGTGTGTGTGTGTATATGTGTAGGTGTATGTGTGTTAAGTCATAGGAGAAGTTCGTGGAGTTTTATATGCATCTTAGTTTTATGTGCATCTTTCCATCGTTCTGGATGTTATATTCAGTTTGGCAGAATTGGGCCTCAAGGACTTTTATTCTTTGAACCATCTTGCTCATCATCATTCAAAGAGAAAGAAGTCGCATAACTGAAAAGCAATGGAAAAATTATTAATTTTAAAAATCTTTTAAGGACAGTATGACTTCAAATAAGGTGTTTCTATTTCATCTTAGAATTTCCTGAAATTTGACTTGAATGCATTATTTTAGTAATTGAGGTTCAAAAATTAAGTAAGGAAGTTTTTCGAGGCAATATTGTAAATAAGTTCTAAAAATTAAAAACCACTTCCTGTTTAAATACATTAGCAGATTAATAGTTTGATACTTTTAGTAAAAAAATAAATCTGGCAAAAGAATAATTGTTCTTAGATACAAATCTAATTGTAACTGCACTCTTTCATTCGTTATAAAAAACTGAAGCTCATTAGTGAATTCTGTGGCCATAAATCGTCTCAGGTTTTCCAAATGAATTTCCAAACTCTAAATCAGTACAGGAAATTATTGCACCAAGTTCGTGGCAGTCAAAGATTTAAAATAGATGAGATGATAACATGGGCCTGGTTGAAAGAATTGAGAACAGAATCTAGTAACAGGGGGTCATGTTAGATGCTTGACTTGGTGGTAGGAAGCTGGAACTCTAATTAGAAAGGTTCATGTTGTCAACTGGTTCCTCCGTCAGTGAGACCCACTGCAAGTCACTGGGCACCTGAACCCAGTCCACCACCCAAGAGACAGGCACAGGGCAGATCCCTGTTGAAACAGCAACACGCCAGCCCAGCAGGCAAAGATATTAAGACAAGTTACCACCGAGATGGTGAGCAATCTAATGGATAACTGCTCACTGAATGCATTCTACCCACACTGCAGCACATTAGCACAGTAAACTCTGCCCAAAGGGAGTTATAAACAAGTGCACAGATACTGTCGACTGTTTCCAAAGTGGTGCATGGGGATTAAACATCTAATACCTTTTCTGGAAAGTCATGAAGAATCTTATGTTGCGAATTTCAAAGTCTCTAATCAAGGCTTCTTTTCTCATGGACTTGTCCACGGCACATCTTTTGTGTAATAAAGATAATTATTGCATCTTATTTTATTTTATGAGTTACAGTCTTATTTTGTAGCCAAGACTGGCCTTAAACTAGCAATCTTTCTGCAACCTCCTAAATGTTGGCAATACAGTCAGGTAGTATCATACTTAGCAAAATGTCAAATTTTCTTTGGTTAAAAGAAGGGTATTTTGTCACACAGATCATATGGCTTCCCTGTAGGTCACATGTTCAAGGATGCTGAAGGAAGATTTTATACCTTAGTTAAACATCATTTCAGGAGAATAACTGGTGAATAAGTTAAAAAAATGTATGTTTAAAGAATAAAATAGTTATCACATTGTATTAAACATATTCCCTGTGATGTTTTTAACATAGAAAAATCTTGAGCTTTATCTGAGTTCTGCCTGCTTTTTACTGAAACCAGGATTCTGTGTCTTTTGGACTTTACTGTGCTGAATTAATTTTAACAAGTTATATGAAAAGAGCATCTCAGGAACAGATTGCAAAGATTAAAATTTAAAACTTAAAAGCACATGTTCTTTTTAGAGATATTCAATATATAAGTGGGAATTATTTTCCAATAATTTGACCTTAGCTACAACACAAAGAATCTGACCAGGGACGAGATCAAGGACAGAAGCAGAGAGATGGTTCAGTGTATCCAGTTCATTACCAAGAATGAAAATAGCAACGTTAATATTCTGTGATTTCGTTGGCAAACAACCATTCTCCATTACCCTCTGTCATGGAATTTCTGAATGTACTAAAACAGAAGCAATCCTCAGACATTGAAAATAAACTTAATAAATACGTTAACGCAAATGTTCCTGAATTGTGCTAACAGTTACCATTGACTGTGGGCCTTTACTTTTGATTTCTTTCCCTTTTGACAAGTGACCAAGGACAATTTGATGCCACCATTTCTTCTGGATGAGTTACCATTAGTGACCTATAAATATGGTGAAATCAGTAACTATTATCCTGAGGCAACTAGGATTTTATGAGTCAACCTTCTTCTCTGCCCTTCCTCCCATCTCACCTGAGTGGAACGGAATGCCTCAGTACATTTTGTGACAACTTATATATCTTGATGGGTTAGTTTGCTCACTGGGTAATAGAATTGCAATAATTCACACTTGATTTTGTCCTACAAGTGTCCTGGCCTTGTAAGTCACTTCATGTATACCTCTTCACATGAACATCCAAGGCCAAAATCTATTTTAAGATATTCATAAATGGGCCCTACAAAAATGGTTGTGTAAATATTCACATGTGCTAAGGAGCTGTCAAGGGGTCAGTTTTATCTGTTCAGAAAACAAAAAAAAGGTCTCACTGTGATTGCAGTGCAGTTGAAAGTTGTTATGCAATCAGTGCCAAGTTTCACACTGAAAAGATTTTATTTTAGACCTAGGTCTTTCCTTTCCCATAAATAAATCAACAAACACACTTCTGTGCCTCCAGTTTTTTTTGTAAGTATGTGTGTTACAGTATTGCTAGTGTTGCTTAGCAACCATAAGATCCTCTCGTAGAAGGATGGAAGAACCTGGTAAAAATAAGCAGTTATATTGGTGTACTTGCACTGAGAGGGAACATGCTGGCTTGGTCAGCCTACAGGCCTTTTGAAACTTTTAAAATTCACTTTTGAAATTGTGGGCCAATTTGACAAAAGCATCCTTAGTTATCATATCCTGCTGTATCGCAGCTCTGAGGAATACCATCTGCTGATTTCTTGCATAGTCATTCATTATATTATCCCCCAGGCTTTCAAAGGTTTTTGCAAGCAGTTTACTGTTAAAATAGTGTATAAGAAATACTCAAATAGGTTTTTAAAGCATCCTTTTTAAACTTTCAGTAACATTTTTAAACTTATGACATAATTCTGTTCCAGTTTTCCTTCTATTTGTACAATGAATTCTGTCTGAGGTATGAGTAGACAACAGTGGTTGCAATATAATTTAAAAGACATAGCTGAAGTTTTGCCAAATAAAGCCAAGGATAACAACTTCCTGTTCACTTGTACAGTAGCAAGTGTTCAAACATATATGCTGATTTAATAGATATTTTTAATTAAATTGGATCAGAAAATTATTTCATATATATACTATTGCATATGTGGACTAAATATTTGGTATTTTTCTCAGTAGAGAATCCAAATGCTATGAATGGGGCTACTTTCCAGGCTGTCAGTGAAGTTCTTTTATTCATACATACTTCCTTCTATTCATCCATTCATCCACTTATCCATCTATCCTTTTGTCCATCCATCCATCTATATCCATCCATATACCATTTATATATCTATTAAATGCTGTTGCTTGTGATATACATTGATTTTCAGATTAAGTCATGAAAGATAACTAGTCTTTCCTCATCTGGAAACACAATATAAAAATTCTGATTTCAATATATCAAATAAGTACCATTGTTGAAATACTGAGTTGCCTGGGAATGTCAAAAAAGCAACATTCATGTTTTTGGAGCCATTTTGGTAGAACTCCCAAAGAACCTGCCATTTGTTCTGGATACTGGTGATTCACTAGACCTCAGTAGTCAGAGAAAGTGGAAAATATCATTGGTGCGTAGATGTGGATGTAAATGGGTAAAAGACCTCAGAATAAGGCAGGCACTTCCTGAGAATGCAACACAGGAAATCTGGAACTTGGACTGGATCAGAAGAGAGGAAGAAACACCATTAGAGTGATAATGTCTTTCCCACCTGCATTTGTGTGTGTGTATGTGGTAGTTCAGAGATATAAATGTGCTTATGTGGGAGGGGGTGCACATGAATTTATGTATACATAGAAGACAGAGGTCAATATCAGATGTCTTCTTCAATTGCTTTGCTATCTTCTTTATTGTGACAATCTTTCATTGAATCTGGAATTTGCTGATTTGGTTAGACTAACTGGTTACACTCTAGGAATCCTCTGTCTCCTTAAGGATGAACTTTCCAATGGGATCTGTGTATTCAAACTCAGATCCTCTTGCTTGTATAGCAAGCATTTTACTAACCGAGTTATCTTCTCATTCTCAAATTCTCTGCTGGTCTTATAAAGCATCCTTTTTAAACTCCCCCCATGCCTCCCCAGTCCCCCTTGTACTCCTCTCCCTCCCTTTCTCTCAGTGCCCTCCTCTTCCCCCCTCTCATTCAGTGAAGCATCTTTTAGTGTGAAGGTCAAACTTCCTCTGCATTGCCTAGAGCCCTTTCTTGTGCTCTCCTTTAGTATGGCAACACTATTGTGACTGTTAATCCCTTGCCTCTAAGGATCTTAGTGTCTGTGATCCATGCTAGAGTTTGGGGGGGTCATTGATATGCCAGTCATTGTACAGATCATGCAAAGTCTGATTATGGTTACTGCGGCCCTAACTTGTGTGGAGTATCTTGTGTATTGTTGCTTCTTCCTATCTTTAGGCAATCTTAAATACAGTTACATAATTAACTCCAAAGCTAGATTAATGAATTTCAAATTTTCTTCAGATTCCCATCCTGGTCTGGGTTCTCCTGACACTTTGGTACCACATATGGTAACTACTTACACAGAATTATTCATATCACATCCACTTGTAAGACTATTTCATCCTAAGTGTGAGCATTAGTATTCCCACAGCTCTCATCAATTCCAGCAAGGAATCTTCCCAGTCCTACCTACTTCTACATCTCACACCTGACAAAGAAATGTGTAGGTGATATATTAGAAATTAAACATGATTAAAAATCTTCTCCTCTCTCACTTATACAAGTTTCCTGAAATGATGTTAGGAAACATTTGATCTTCTTTGATTGTCAAGTCACAGGAAGAAATAAATAGCATAGTGAATTTAGGGGAAATTAAAAGAATGTACTCAGGGGTATTGCCAAAGTATAACCAGTATGGAAAACAAAATAATAGTTTAGGGTTCTTAGGATATTAGGGATAAATAACCTATTGACTCCAAGGCTACCAAGGCAAGGAGAAAGTGTTATTTTTAAAAATCCTAGGAAAGAGAACCCTATCCAGATAGGATACCTTATAGGAGACAATTACTTTTTCCTAGGGTACAGCTACTAGCTTCAGATGACCTGGCATGCATGAATTGCATCATGCTTTAAAATTATTTGCACTGTATTTTATTTTTTTTTTGATTGGTTTGGAATGTTTTGGTGCAGCTACAGTTTCTCACATCATTTTACCAGTCTTCACAATCCAATCTGAAAAGTAAGATGCAATTCTCTTGTGGCTGTTCTCTTCTTTCATGTGTACCAATAAAGTTTTGCAATAGCCTCACTGGACTCTGAAGTACATTCAGAGTAACGACTCTACCAAATTAAATATATGAAAAATCAAACTGGAAAGGTCTATGAAAGACAGAATAGTTGTCTGAAAGCTATTGGCATGGCAAAATGAAATCAGGCAACTGTAAGCAATTGAACAGAGTAAAATCGATGAGAAGAATACCATGAAATACTTTGCTACTTGATTCTGAGTGACATTACCATTTATTCTTAGGGAATCAGAAATAGGTGAATTACTACACATTCCTTTAAACAAACGTACATGAAGCTAGAGTCAAGGAAAGTCTTTAAACAATGGGACAGAAGACACATGGAATATCTTAGTCTCACTTCTAAAACATAAAAGTCATTTTACTGTTAATGCTATCCATAAAGATTGTATCAAAATCAATATTAGAATATTAGCATGTGTTAATAAGCTTGCCTTATACAGGGAGTTGAGGAATAAAGAAGGTAGTTTATACATTGTTTGCAATAGTTCAAGTTTACTCATTTGACTCCTATATAACATGGAAATAAATATAGAATCTATGCAAATGTGTATTGATATTTTAATCACCTTTTAAATTTTGAAATAGGTATCATGGAAATGACTATGGAATTTATCCAAATGTGTGTTGATATTTTATTCAACTTTTAAAATTTGAAATAAGTTATCATCACAGTAGCAAGATATAGAAGAAAACTATTGTATTCTTTACTATTTTCTATAATGGTCACAGCTTGCTAAACAAAAATTGCAGTACTACAAGTAGCATGTTGACATAGATAAACACAAAAGGATATTCATTTCTAGTGGAGTCTTCATGTTATCCTTTTATTTATAATCAGATGCATTTATCTCCTGGCCTCATGTGCTCTTAAATCTCTGAAGGCACTAGAATGTTTTCCAATTTTATAATTTATTATCCATAAGACACTTAAAAGTGGAATAGTATAGTATGTGTAGTTTTCCCTCACTCCAATGACCTGGAAATCTATCCAAGATTTTGCATGGATCACCTGTATTTGTATGTCATGGATAGGCTATCAAATATTTGTTCACTATAGGAGGTGTTAGCATGGTTAAAGAAGTTATCAATACTCAAATTCATGCCCTATTCATGGATATAAGTTTTCATTCATTAGAACTAGTCACAAGCATTGATAATGTTGAATTTCATATGAATATGTTCAATTTTACAATATGCTATCCAAAACAGTTGTGCCACTTTGCCACAGCAAGGAATGAGAAGTACTGCTGACTCGTACTCTTGCCAGTTTATTGGGCTGTCGAAGTTTCAGGTTAACCATCCTAATAATAATAATTAACATTATTATTAACAATAATTCTTTGATAACAGATGGTATATATCTGCCCATATGCTAATTTGTCATTTGCACCTTTCTTATGATAGATAGATACCTCTTTTGATATTTTGCTCATTTTATTGAGTGTTTAGATCTTGTGTCCGTGTTTGCCTATGTTACTTTATGGCATTCCTCCATTTTGTTAAGCATACTGGATAAAAATTCTTTCCAAGACACATATTTTGCAAAGATTTTTCTTGCAATAAGTAGATTTTATTTCCATTACATTATAGTGTCTTTCACAGAGCAGAGGTTTAATTTTAATGAAGTGTAACTTATTTTACTTTTCATGGTGAATATTTTGGTGTTAGGCCTTAAGATCAGTGCTTAACCCAAAAACACTTATAAGTTCTCCTCTTTTATCTTCTAGTGGTTTTACACTTTTTTTTTAACACTTTATCAGTGTTCTATATTGTTTTGCTTGGGGGGGAGGTGTGAGGTATGTGTCTGTCTAGATGGCTCTCATCTGTCTCTTTCTTCTTTGTAATTTCCTCCTCTTCTGATGTATGTTTTTCATCATCATTTTTTAAAAAAGCAATCCTTTCTCCTTGAAATTTGCCTTGCTCATTTCTTATTGTTCAGTTGACTATACTATGCTAATGCTTGGAGTCATGTAATGTCAGTGTCATGTATGACATTTGTTATCCAATATTATGTTATTTTGTATTTTGTTATTTTCACATAAAATTTTAGAAACATTGTCAATATCTACATTAAGTAAATCATTAAGTTGCTCATTACTATTTGGTGGACTCAGAAGTCCACATTCAGCTGAAGCCTTGAAGTTTGGTTTCAATGACCTTTTGGTCACTCCTGACACCATTATGGCTCATGCCATAATGTGATGCTGTGGTTCTATCTTTGAACTAGTCCTTCTCTGATAGTATGCTCACATGTGTGTTGCTATACCACATCATCTAGCCCCAGGGAGTTGGAGTGGGAATGCTAGATAATTCACTCTGCCTGGTTGACATAAGCAAAGGAGGGACCCCAGGTTTTTCTGTGGCTTGGCTGGAAGAGAGTGGTTGTTGTCTCAAAATGTTTGGCTTTTTCTTGGTTGATAATTTCAACCATACTTTAGTTGTGTTTTTCTCTTTATCCCATGTATCCTTTTGAGTTTCTGGTTTTCTGTAGGTGTTTTTTAGTTTCTCCAGCTTTGGGCTATATGAGGCCAAACTCCAAACTCATCACCTTTTTCTTTGAATACTGGATTTCTAATTTATTCTATCTTCTTTTTTCATAATTCTGCATAATTATATGCCCAAGGGTCAGTAACACTTATACAGAGACAAAAAAAGCACAAGTGCGTCTACTTCATTGTGTGACATTCTTTCCCTCTATATGTTAAAAATGTGTCATATTTTTCATCTAGTATACAGAAAGAGCTAATTTAGGGAGAAATTTGTGTACAGGGAATTTAAACTAAATAATTGATTCAATTTGGAAAATTTGGTAAGTGTATTTTGTAATACTTTCATTGGTTATGATCTTTTCTCTGTAAAACACTCAGATGGAGGTATCGTAGAAGGCTGGGAGGCCAACTGATACATTTATCTTGAGACATTCTAGTAGTTACCAATTTATGGAGTCTCAGAAGAACAAAGATGATGATATAAATAGAAAATAAGCAGTGAATTCACATTATATTTTATAATAAACATTCCTGTGGAAAAACAGCTGTCATGGGTAGATAATGGCAGAGATTAACAATCATGAAAGACAAAAAAGTTATGGGATGAGAGAATTTCCATCTATCAGAGGAAATGTGAATATAAAATGATGACAGTTGGTCCAGACATGAATTATTATTAAATAACAGAAAAAAATTAAAATGTCTAGGATACTTGTTTCTCTATTATAATACCTTGACAAAAGCAGTTGAAGGGAGACTGATGTGATAGGAAATTTCTCAATGATGAGGCTTTGAAAACATATCCTTTATAAAAGACAGAACTTGTAAGTAGAATAAATATAGTTTTAAGATGCAAAGTATAAAATGAAGAATTAAAGTGTAGTTTCACTAAAAATTTTTCCACAGGCAACATTGTACAATCTTCTGATCTTACAATTTTAAAAATGAATAGGACTGTGCCATGATTTATTGAAAAAGAACTTTATTCTAATGGTAAAAGAACATAAATTTTGGAGTCAGAATCTAATGAGATGAAACTCAACATATTAATGACTAGTATTTGGTCTTAGAGTCTAAACTTTATCTACAAAATCCAATTTTCTTACCAAATAATTAATATTGATATCTTGTTTATTGTACATATATTAAAGTATATATAAAGGATGTAAAAGTATCAATTTTCTTTCTTTCTATTGACCCTAAGTTTGATTCGAAAGTAAATACAGCACTCAAAAGTTTGTGTTGTGATTAAATTCTTATTTGTTAACTGCTGATTATGGTTTTGAACAAAAGGGGAAGGATAAAAAAAATGTGTGTCTTTTCTTGGGCTGTTGGAGTCCTTATATGACAATTTCAAGCTATGTACAATTAACGATATCAGTGACATGTGCTTTATTTAAATAAACGAGGTAATATGAAGAGTTTGCAGTTATATACACTAATTGTATTTAAAATTGTATTAATTTTTTTTGTCAAAAATTGATGGGGGGCTGGAGAGGTGGCTCAGGGGTTAAGCCTCTGCCTTGCAGGCGGAAGGTACTGAGTTCGGATCCCAGATCCCACGTATAGACGCCAGGCGGAAGCGGGGGCGCCTGCGTTTCCGGTCCTGGTAGGGCGGAGCCTGTGAATCCCTGGGCAGAGTGACAAGGAGGAGGTGTAGGCGTCCATGGTGGTTCCGGAGTTCGTCCGTGGTTCTACACACACAGACACACACATACATACATACACACGCACACACACTCACAATTGAATAAATAATAATAAAAAAAATTAAAAAAAAATTAATGGGTGGGGATGTTAGATTTCTAGAGTGAAGCACGCATACTATCAGTGACCTGAGGAAAAGGCATTTTAAGAAACCTTGGTAAAATGAAGTTAACATTTTTTTTCTCTGATGAGTTTCCTGCAGAACTATTTAACCCTTTCTTCCTTCCTGTATCTCTCATTTGGAATAGGAATTCTTATCCTATGGGCCTGCCCAATCATTGTGTTTTAGAACCATGTAGCCTTGGTGTTTTTTATAGACTCACCTTTGTTGAACAATTAATCTCAGTATGAATGGTACCTTTCAGGGTCCCCCAGCACGCTTACCTCGCAATCCTGATAGGTACCAGAGTGGGATCAGCAAGGGATCAGCAAGAATTAAGTCAGGCTGGGTCAAGAGGGGATCTTGGGGGCTGGAAAGGTGGCTCAGGGGTTAAGCCTCTGCCTTGCAGGCAGAAGGTCCTGAGTTCGGATCCCAGATCCCACGTATAGACGCCAGGCGGAAGCGGGGGCGGCCTGCGCTTCTGGTCCTGGTAGGGCGGAGCCTGTGAATCCGGGGCAGAAGGAGGTGGAGGCGGCCATGGTAGTTCCCGAATTCGTCCATGGTTCTACACACACACAGACACACACACATACACACGAGCGCGCGCGAACACACGCACATGCGCACAGTTGAATAAATAATAACAATAAAAAAATTAAAAAAAAGAGAGAGCCCAATCCCTTATATATCATGAAACAGAATGGTGAAATCTGTATGCTGTGCAGAGTGATGACATCAATAGTGACAGACTGCAGATGCAAAGTCCACAACAGGTGGGACCACCACCAACAATACAGCCCTGCCAATCCTTAGACATGTTAATAGGCCTTAATGGCCCCATACTGGGTGGAGAAAGAACAGGTGGGAACATGGTGATACAATTATAATGATAAAGCTCTGTACCAGCCCATGCTTTTAGGTATGATAATGTCTAGATGGCCTCCAAAGAACTGGAAGAAATATGTAAAAACACCTCTGCCCTTGAACCCAATTCGAGACAGGACAAGATCCATCCCTACCCCTTGCGGAAAGGTCAACAGGAGTCACCCTATGATCACACCAGCATAGGCTAGCTAAGCTGGCATAGTAGGCACACTGCAACTGAGACTACAAGGGATGCCCTTGGCATCCATCTACAAGAAATGGAGATCTCAGGCTTGAGCATTCTCTACAGTACCTGAATCTCCATCTAATATTGAAAGACCCCCGTCTTTCAGTCAGGAACGAGGCCACCGAGAGAAAGACCAAGACCCTTCTCGCTGCAATAGCATGAGGTTTTATTTAACAACGCGCCGGGTGGCTTCAGCAACCTCTCATACAGGAGAAACTGAAGCGGCCCTGAGCAGCTCGGGCAAGGGGTTTTTAAGGGGTCTTGGGGTAGGGGGGGTTGCTTAGCTGAGGAATTTTCTATGACCTTTACAGTCATTGGTCGGCAAGAGCTCCGGTGGAGTTGGCTCTTGGTGATCGGTCCAGTCCATCTGCTTAACCGCAGGCTGTTCATTTTGGGTGACATTCATTGATGGAATTCCCCTTTGTGCAAACTTGCTTTTCCATTACTGAAGGGCCAGAGGTCTTAAGGGGTGGGGAAATACCTGCAAAAGCTAAAGGCTGTACATAGTTTTAAGCAATGACCAACAATGGATGCTTGGATGGCTATAAACAATGGATGCCTGAATGACTACAAGCAAGGGCTATACTGTGGGCCTGAACCGGCCTGCTTTGTGAATTTTAGGGCAAGGGTCTCAGGGTCCAACAAATATATTTTGTGTGATATTAAAATAAGGCTTTGACTTCAGCCATGGGAGTTGATGTTAGAATAAGTTAAAATTCTGGAATAACTGATATGGAATACACATATTATTCTCCTATGAATGACATAAATTGAGAGGTGAGTTCACATAGTTTGGATGTGTTTCCTTAAGTTTCCAGGTTGAATCTAATCTTTAATGCATTATTATTACAGTAGTCATGGACCTGAGGACCCTATTAGGAAGAGATTATCACTGTTGTTTAAGAGGACTGAAGGAGCATGTTTGCCACTTCTTTTTTTTCTTTTTTTTATTATTTATTATTTATTCAATTGTGCATGCGTGTGTGTGTGTGTGTGTGTGTGTGTGTGTGTGTGTGTGTAGAACCACGGACGAATTTGGGAACCACCATGGACCGCCTCCACCTCTCCTTGTTTACTCTGCCCCGGGATTCACAGGCTCTGCCTTACCAGGACCCCAGCTTCCGCCCAGGATCTATACGCGGGGTTTAGGATCCGAACAAAGGACCTCCCCCTGCAAAGCAGAGGCTTAACCCCTAAACCACCTCTCCAGCCCCATGTTTGCCATTTCTAACAAGTAAGAATATAGCAAAAATGTTCCATCTATGAAGCAAAGAGTAATCCTCATTAACCACTCATTCTGTGACATAGTCTTGGATTTCACAGCCAAATTTATATTGTTTATAAATTGTCCATACTTAGGTTATTTGTTAGAACAATGTGGATAGTCCATAGACAAACTCTAAGAATATTTAAACTACACTAAGAGAGTAAGTTGTATATATGCAAAATTTCAGGATAGTATAAGACAGAGATGATATACATGAATGTCAGTATCCTTGGCTGACAAGATCTGGCATTTTGCTGGTTGTATTTAAAAGCTCCATTTCAAAAACAATTTTAATTGATTCTGCTCATTTGGAATATTAGGTGATAAAAATATGTGTGCCTTGTATCCAGCCCTCTTTTGTGTCTTTTGTTTCATAAATGAAATATCATAGGTGTTCTGACATTTGAATTCTCAAAGCATCTTATCTCATAGCTCCTTAGGGCAGAAACCATTCATCAAAATACCTGGAAGGGAGGGGAGATGGTCTGTAAGAGTCATATAGCCTTGTGTTCTCCTCAAGAGACTAATTCTTGAATTGTGCATGAATGCTAAGCCCAGTCCACACAAAAGAACTCTTTTTCTAGGAATCTGTGTGCCAGAAGCTTAAAGCCATCATTTCTAAGGCCTTCTCCTCTGTGCAATATTTATTCAACATTTTCTTTAAAAAGATAGAGCTTAAAAAATAAAAACAACAAATCTGAATGAAGTTTCCCTTTGTCATAATATAGATCTTCATCATTTTTCATTTACTTTCAGTTTTCTTACTTTGAAAGTAAAATAGTACAAGATGAATAAGCTTAATAGAAATTGGAAAAAAAGAGGTGAAATATTTTCTGGGCTGAGTGACTTTATTGCTTTAATATGTAATAATTTTTAGAAGAATTTACACACATTGCTGATCTGGAGAGGCAGAAGGGAGGCTGTGACTCATACATATTTTTCCAAATCTCCATCTCCAAAAAAAATGGTTGTGTTTATTTATTTGATGACCTTTGCTGGGAGCCTTTTGATAATGAGGTTGAGAATGAAGACATCAACAGACAGTATGCACAGATGGGCTCAATTGATACTTCAGAAAAAGAATATCTTCATCCTCCAGCTATTTCTCTGCCAACCCAGACCACCTTACTATTTCACAAATAACTTATTTTTAAATGCTACTGCTTATTTTTTTGCCATTAAAAAGTGTATTATTATTTCTATCCTCTGACAAACTGTATAATTAAGAAGTAAAGGGTAGAAGCAGGCCACATCTCATAATCAGAACAATAGTTTTACCAGTTGAAACACACAGAGTTCTTTTCCAGGGTCATTTTAGGTTTCTGGAAACCTTCTTTACGCTGCACCACCACAGGTCTAAAATGAATTAGCTGCTGCCTCGAGTCACCTCCAAAAATTAAGTTTCTGTGTTTGTGCTATCTCTGGGACTTGAGCAATCGGTTTCATTTTAGCTAGAAGGAAACTAGACTCCCAGAAATAAGGTTCTGCCTACCATCCTTTCCCCCAGAGCTACCTTATGTGATCAGAAATAACTACTAAACCAGAAGAGAAAATAAAACTGCCTCAGTGGCTCAAGGCAATGAAAAAAAATTAGAGGAAATCATGGAAAATCTGTGAGCAGGACTACGAACAAATGTTTAAGTCATGTCTACTCTCAGTTTGGTGTGTGAACATGTTTGAGCATGAGAGATAGAGGGGGGAAAGACAGAGACAGAGACAGAGAGAGAGAGAAGAGAGAGGAGATAAAGAATGTGTGTGTGCATGCTGAAAGTGTGGTCTGCTAGGGAAGCAATCCTTCTATTATATTGCAAAACTGAAGTCTGGTGTGTCATAGAGAATAAACAAAATGTCACTATGGTATGAATTTCCATTTCAGATTATTCACCCCTTTCCCAACCTCTCTACTGCTCTACCATCAAAGCTCTAATTCACCCTTCGTCTTTGTAGTCATCCTATGCTGTGCTTCCTCATTAGCATTCAATGAGGTTTCAACTTTTGCTCTTGGAATTCAAGATTAATATGTAAAAGCATATTGGCTTGACTTCCATTAATACTGTAAAATAGCCTATTTAAAATCTGAGAAAGAATGGATTTTGCATATGTTAAGTGGCTACTATGTGAAGGGCCTGTTCATATCCTACATTTCTTAATATGTGAAATAACCAGTGAATTAGGTAATCTTATTTTGTGCAAATGATTAAAAGACAAAAGTTTAAGGAAATTTTTCAAGAATCAGAGACTTAGAACTGTTAGATTGAAAATTTGAGTTTGCCCAGTCTTTGACTATTGCCTCACGGTCTCCCTCCCTTCCTGTTTCCTTTCCTTCTTGACAGCATCTCTCACCAGTCCTAAGCTCTCAATTAAACCCGGCTGGGAAGGAAACACTCAGATACTATCTTGTCTTTACCTAGATGTTTTTCCAAAGCTGCCCCTTTCCAAAATCCATGAAAACAAGCAAGACGATAGGCAAGTAAATAAAGAAACAAAAAGTAAAGATTTCCATGCTTTTATTTATGTCCCCTCAGGTTGGTATAATTTCAATAAATAGTCAATTAAAATTTAAGGAATGACAACCTTAAGGAAAGGTCCTATTCCTGCCCAGGTTATATGATTTGGCCTGGAATTCCTTTTCTACTTACATATGTCTGGTCAGAATGGTAGAAGAGTATCTCACAGGTCTTCCGATGAGACAGCTAGCAAATAATTCATCAGAGCAAGATTTTCAGGTTCACTTGTTCAGTATGAAAAGTAAGCTGGGCTATGGAACAGGAAAATAACCCATAATTTAGTAGGCTGAACACAGTGAGACCATGCCATTAAAATTTTAGTGTTGAGACTGCAAACCTCTGTTCCTTTGATTAGGCAATTTTCTCTATTTCTGCCTTTCTGTCTGCCAAAGCTTTCAGTTTCAAATTGCATCCTAATTCTCCAGATTCATAAAAGATTGTTTTGAAGAAAAGAAGCAGATAGATCTGCTTATTTAGCTAGCCACCTGAATGCAATAAGAAAATATTAAGATAATAAGAAAATATTACACTTGAATGTATAAGAAAATATTAAAAAATATTATCAATAATATTACAAAGATTGAAAATGCAGAAGGGTGCAGGCATCTAAAGAGGTTCCAAAGCTGAAGTACATATTTTGCTCCTCAGTATACATATATCTGCATGATGCCAGTTAGCGCATGATGAAGAAAACAAATGAACCACATGTTCACAGCACAATTATTGATGTAGATTATAAAGTTGCTGTGCATTGCTTCCATTTTACATCTATGTTTAATAGATAATAGAGTCTTACATTACTACTGCATACATGTAGTAATACAAAAGGGCACTGTTTCTAGATGTTTCAAATGAACAAGTGGCTGTTTTTGGCTTTTATGTCAAACTCTATTGTAGATAATCGTTAATTGATGTCGACATGCATCTTAGTGCACTCTTTTTATTTCTTTATTGATGAATTTTGCTCTTTAACAATTTCATATGTATCCATTCTGATTATTTTTATTTTTTTTCTTGTATCCCTCTCCACTTCTGATCCTCTTCCTTACACGTCCCTTCACATTTGTGCCTTTTTATTCTGATTTATTTCCTTCTAGGTTTATCCAGGGTATTTGCATAATTCAGAGTTAGGGATTATCTCTGCAGCCTAGTAGATTCCCTAGTGGTTACACAACTGGGTATTTTTGTTCCCAGACTTCCCTTATATCTGAATCTGTTACTTGCCCATTGTGTTGGTTAGATATAGGTGTCAACCTTCCAAGTGACAGCTGATGTTTGGGGCACATCCATGAAGAATTTATGTTAACGCAAGTCATAAGAAGGCTGTGGGAAATTATCTAATAAATGTGTGGAGATCTAGTTCAGGTGGGTCGAACTATTGCTTGGGTAGTTGGGTAGAATAAAGGTAGGTAGCTCAGTAACTTGATACATCTTGGCATATTGGGATGCACACATTCTGGCAAGTAAGAATGTGTTTCCCTCTCTTACAAAGTCTTGTGGATATGTTGTGGGCAGATCCCTCATCCTCTGACATTTTTATGAACTCTCCTGTCAAGCTGGATTGTGAACTATATACAGAAAAGTAAGTAAGAGTAAAACCCCCTGTTCTACTAGATTGTTTGGTTATGTGTTTATCAGCAACACGAAGACAGATGGCAGGACCCATTAGTAATCAGTACTCTGTAGGCTCTATGGGTTTCCCCTCAGTTCATAGCTGATCTTTGGACATATAGGTCCATTGTAGCCTCAGTGTCAGTGACCATCTTTGTTGTGTGATCATGACTGCTATGATTGGGTCAGGTTTGGAAGATGGCATTTCACTGCCCCTTTTCCTATGTTCTGCCTCTTACATTCTCTCCTCCCTTTCACAGAAGTACCTGAAACTTTAGGAGTAGTATATTTGTCACCACGAGGACTCAATCCTCAAAATTTACTTATTTGACGAGTCCTATATTTTACTTATTTTTTAAGATGGCACTTATTATAGAATTCCAGACAATATTTATTAGAATCATTGAGAAATTTTTACGGCTTTCAAGAAAATTATAAGAAACTCTGGTGTGCCTTTGTTAAGGATAACTGGGGACAGTCATTAATGGTTAGATTAATTTCTCAGATGAGTCTGTGATTTAGGTGAATCATAACTTTGAATAGTAATCAAAAACTTGCTCATAGTTTGATCATTAAATATACAGCTATCCCAACATTTGTCTTTATGATGCAAGTAAAACCCCATGTGCATTTTCCACACTAGTTTGATTAGATGCAAATCTTCAGTTCTGTTCTATATTCTACTGAATATAATGAAAACTAAAAACTGAGCAAAAAAGAGACAAGTGAGAGAGATGATACCAGTGTGTAAAACACTTTTTCCTTTCCTCACACTGAAGATATTTTGAATTTTTTTTTACACAACCTTTACCCTTTCTTGCAAAAATGTCTAGAAAAGTAAGAGCTGTTTGTTAATCTCATTCACAATGACTCTGTAAATCAAGAAAATGCATGTAGCATCACCATCTTTAAAATATTGCATCTAATTGTTTCTCAGCCTTTTGTTTAAGATCAATTGTAAAATATTACATCTAATTAGTTGAGTTATATGCTATTTGATTAAAGAATTTGTTCGTGTCTAACCTAGTTTTAGAGACAACATTGAATTTCTGAATTTTATGCACATTATCATAACATATATGCTAATTTTAAAAGTACAATTTATATTTAATGTTTTGTTTACAGTGTCTTGAAATAAAATGTTTATGAAAGAAAAATGTAAATATATATTTTCCTTTAAAGCTAGTGAAGTGCTGGGGAGGCAATTCAGCATTTAAGTCAATTAAATTTTCCTTTGATTATACTATACACTGGGTTTTGAATGAAAATATCAAGTCATTCTGATACTTCACTCTGTTTTCAATGGTGACTATTCTATTCTTTATGCTTTTTCATTTGACGCATTTTATATATCATGGAATAAAGGGTTAAGATATGAAATTGTAGGTACAAAAGTGATAATTTCTGTTTTCCATTTACGTCCTATTGTTGTTCCTAATTACCTTTCGGCAGGTTAATGAACCTCCTATTTCACATTCATCATAACATGTCCGCATATTGTTGTGAGTAAAACTATGAGTGGATACCAAAGGAGACTATAAGATCAGATGTACCCATTGATATGATAGGATTTAAATATATGCAGATAGAAAACACAAAAATTTCAGAACATCAATCCTTTAAAAGACACACACACCACACACACACACACACACACACACACACACACACACACACACACAATTAGAATAAAGCTTTTTAAAAGTAGTTAAATTACTGTAAGGATTATTTTATAGTCCCCCAAATCCCAAATATAGATTCTACAACTTTTTCAGTGATGATAATAATTCACAAAAAAAGAAGCTCAAGAAAGGAATGGGACTGATCATTGGAAATGCTTTCCCCAATTTCTTGTTTACATATGGGAGCAAATTTAGGAAAGGAACATAAATGGAGAAATGGAGACAAGACTTCAATTCAGAAACGCATATGGAAGAACTATATAAAATTGAGCTCTCAGAATTATTTTATCTAGTACATCGGTGGAACTAGCATCTGACAAGAAAAGCAAGAAACGAGAAAATAAAGACACTCAAAGAAGATGGAGCAAGGGACCAAGAAGGCATGTGTAAGAGGTGTTCAGAAGTCCCTGAAGCTTTGTAGTAGAGTTCAAGATTATTAACATGAAAAAGTTCCACTTCAGCTTCTTTCCTCATTGGAAGGAAGCCTACCTTACTAAAACGTATACGGGGCTGGAGAGAAATAGAAGTAGAAGATCCTGAGTTCAGATCCCAGGTCCCACCTAAAATTGCCAGGCAGAAACCACCAAGACCATCACTTCTGGCCTTGGCAAGCAGAGCCTGGGAAATCCCAGAGGAAAGCAAAAAGGAGGTAGAAATAATCCAGGATGATTCCAGAAGTCACCCTTGTTCCTTGGTCCTCACAGGAGCATATAGTCTCTCTCTCTCTCTCTCTCTTTCTCTCTCTCTCTCTCTCACAAACACATACATACACACACTGAATAAATAAATAAATAAATAAATAAATAAATAAATAGATTAATAAAGTTTAAAATATGTACAGGACAAAATGATTACAGGTTCTATCTTCAATTATAGGGAAGAAGATAATAAAGATAAGAATGAGAGTCCTAGAAACAATGAAATAATCGCTTTCTAAATATGAGCTAAATATTTATAAGAAAAATTGATGCTCTTAAAATTATTCAGCACACTAAAATGCAAATTAAAAAACGAATGGTTTGGAGAAAGGGACAATTTCCAAAGTTATTTAGAATTAAAAAAAACAGAAAATAAAATATAAAATAGTTTAAGAAATTAAATTTTGAAATAGAATCACAGAAAAATAAAAATAAAGAAAAATATACAAAGCAAATCAATATTTTGTACAGTGACTTTGCTATTTCATTGCTGTAATGAATAAATGACTCAAATAATTTGGAGGAATTTTATTCCAGATTACAGTGTCATGTTCCAGTTTTTGAGGGCAGGAAGTGTTAGCAACCTGTATTAAAGGAACTGGCCGTACTGTATCCAGAAGAAGAGCTCAGAGTACAAGCACCAATTCATACCATTGTTGGTCATCTGTCAGTTTGTTGATGTACCATCCAGCTGTCTATCTTGTCCAGTTACCCAGGGCTTGATCCCACCATTGATGGGCCAGGTCATTGCGTCAATTAGATAATCTCTAAAGGCTTGGTAGAGGTTTACTTAACTATTCTTCATAAGTGCATCTACAGTTCCATATTTTTAAGTGTCAAGTTGGCACCTGAAGCTAGTTCTTAAGAAGACTAATACAAAAGTAGTACAAACATTTAGAAAGAATTAAATAAAATCCATTAATTAGCAATTGCTGGGCATAGAAGGTTTACAAGAAAATGAAAAGATTAACATCATTACTCCTTTAAAAACAAAACCAGTAGAACAAAACAATTTCTAGCATTCCAGGAAAATGTCACCCACAAAAGAATATTGAACTTCTATATGGAAATGCTGCATTTTTGTCATTTGCTGAGGGTGGCTTTCAAATTAAAAGATTTTTTTTCCAAAGTAGGAAGCAAATAAAGTATTGTACTATGAGTTCTTTATCAGACACTCACATGTGAGCATTCTCTGCTAGTGTCCTACTCACTGACAAGTTCTGAAAAAAAAAGAAAAGCAAACACAAGTCAAATGAAGACATAGTTTTAAAGCATTTCACACAGGACAATTATGAACATTTTTTGATGACAGAAATGCTGAATTCATTGCTTTTAAGTTAGGAAGGAGCGTGATGATTGAAGTGTTCTGCTTCATTACTGAAACTCAATAATCACCAGACGTAAAACAAATATGTGTGGGATAAAGACTCAAAGCACATGACGGCTAGCAGTGCATTTTGCAGAGTCGTTTCCCAAGAGCATCAATGATCAGATTGATGTAAGTGACACAGTGGAAGGGGGGAGCTGCCAGCAACTTCTTGAGAAATGATCAGGAATTAAGAATATTGAGGATAATCTAAAGTAGTTTAATGAATCAAATTAAGAGATACATTTCTATAGTTATTTATCAAATAAACGTGAATATCTAGCACCAAGTTTATGTTTATTGTGAAACTTATGAAGCTTCTTTCAAGATTGTCTTTTTCATTTTATCCACTGAAGCCAATTGTTTATTAGTTTTTATCTTTATTTCCATTTATTTTTGTATGTGACTTGGTATCTTACCGAGTTATTTAAGGCTAAGACGAGATGGGTCAGTGGGCAAAGTGCTAGCCAGACAGGCAATCGCAGATTCCTTCACTGGGATCCACAACCCATGCAACCCATGTAGTACTACAGGTCTCTTATCACAGCACTTCTACAGAGGGATGGCTGAAAGAGACAGAATCTGCAGAAGTTTGTCAGTCAGTTAGCCTGGGTATGTAAAAGTGAACAAGAGGCTGTCTCTAAAACAAGTTGAAAGATGAAGACCAACATCCTAGAGTCTCCTCTCACCACCATGTGAGTGTCTTGGCATGCATTCATATACACTAGCACACACACACACACACACACACACACACACACACATAGAGAAATTGTTCTGTTTGGGGAAATCCGTGTAATTTTTTTTTTACTGTGAAAGATTTAATCTTATGGATATCAGGAATGATATTCTTAACTTCCCATAAAAGAAATGAAGTATCTGTCATTCTAATTTGTATATTTATGCTATTCACAGTAAAAACAATTAGCAACTAGCCAGTCTTTAGTTTATAAGGCTACCATCTGTCTACTAACTGCTTACACAGTAGGGAGTGATAATGTGCCTGGAAATTAACTGCTGAAACACTCGTTTCTCTTACATAAACAGGATGTGTATAAACTGTAGTTAGAATTCTCCTATGACCGAAAAGGTAGCTCCTTTCATTCTATCTCTTGCTTGGGTTTTGGGTATGATGACTGAAGCTTCGAAGCCTTGTAGCTATGTGGCAAACTGAGAACACAATTCAAGTAATGATGAAAGGTCACAAACATGGAAGCAGACTGTGATAGTTCAGCTTGGGTGTCAACTTCACATATCTGGTATTAACTAAGGGCAACTGAGATCACACCTGGAGGGATCAACTGACACCACCTGAAGAGATTGTACCCACCCTAGATCCCATAGGAACCTCCCAGTACTGAACCATATCAAAGGGACCACAGAATATAGGAGAAAGACATTCCAGGAGCACTCAAGCCATGTGGAGATCTGCTGTGACTTAGCTTGTTGCCTGCCAGCTTTAGCCATGCCATCGCTACCCTGAAAGACTGTATCTGCTTCCCCTCTGGAACTGTAAGTTGAATAAATCTCCTTTTCTCCCAAAAGTTTTTTACTTTGGGTGCTCTCTCACAGCAATAGCAAAGAGTAACCGTTACAGAGACTGAATTTCTTCTTTTTTTTTTTTTAACATTTTTGTTATTATTTCCGCTCATACAAACTTAATAGGTACACCGGTTCCCTCCCTCCTTCCTCCTCCCCCCCGAACCCCCTGCTCTCCCTCCCCTCACCCCTCTCTCCCCATCCCCCAGTGCCTCCCCCCAAATCCCGGAGAATCCTTTAATGTGCATGCCTGACTCTCCTCTGGGCCCTCCTCTCCGATGGCATACAAGGACCCAGTGGCATTTCCCTGAATCCTATCTTGTGTTCCCCTTAAGCATAAGAACACTACTGTGGCTATCAATCCCTTGCCTCCAAGGATCTTGGTGCCTTTAGTAGATGCTAGACTTTGTGAGGTCAATAGTGTGTTGGACATTGTGCAGGGCATTGCAAAGTCCAATTATGATTGCTTTGGCCCTAACTTGTGTGGAGTATCTTGCATATCATTGCTCCTCCCATCCTTGTGCTCTTACAATCTTACCGCCCCCTCTTCCGCAAATTTCCCTGAGCTTCAGGATGGGGAGAGATTAGGCTGGCCAATTCTAGGTGGTTGATATAGAGTCACAGAGACTGAATTTCTGTACACTGCACTTGGCACGCTGGATCTTGATCGTATAGTCCCATACATATGCATGTGGGAGAAAAGTGAACACTATCAGTATGTAAGTGAGGAACAAGAGTTTCATCTTTGCTTGCTACTAATTGTCCTGTACTCACCTGAAGATCAATTGCATTTTGTTCACAATGGCTAGTTCTACTTCTTCAAGTCTTGATAAAAATCCACAGGAGACAGCATTTCTAGGATTGATTTCAAAATCTATAGATTTTCTACTTCGAAGATTGTTTATAAGACAATAGAGACACAAAGATATTCAAGAATCTTACATAGAGACACAAAGATATCAAGAGTTTTACATAGAGACACAAAGATATCAAGAATTTTACAAAGGCAAGAAATGACAATTATAATCACTGTGATATTTATAGTTATATCATTTGCCAGGACTCCGTGGGAATACAGGAAACACTATGTAGCCCTTAGAGACTAAGAAAAAAAATTATGTTTTGAAAACAATAGAATCAAAAGTAAGCATGCCGTTACTGTAAATTCATATTAAATTTTGAGGACTGAAAATCAGCAACATGAATTTGGTTCCTGTTTAAAAAAATTTGCATTATTTCCTTTTAGTTGACAAGACAAGAATTTGAGCCAGATATTCATAAGTATCTGTCCTCACAGAGCATTACTACACAGATTTTTGCATAGTGGAATTTGTTTTTTGTTTCTCATTTGAAGTTAATTAATTTTTCTATGTCAGAATATAATAAACCTATATTTTGGAAGTAAAAAATAATTTTTTTTGGTAATTTAGACTAGTTAATTCATGGATTTCTTAGACTTAATATATTATATGAAATAATCTAGTGGCTCTCTTTGCAAAGTGGAAAAGAGAAAATAAAATTTAGAAGAGGCAGATTGAGAAAGATAATTTCCTATAAACTTAAGATAATAAAAGTAACTGAGAGAAGATGCATTTCAGTCAGCGGGAATGCCTGATCAAAATTAGTTTTGCTCTTTTAAGGTTCAAGCTAGTCTCTATAAGGTCAAAGTAGAGTCAATGAAATCTGCTAATGACTTTCATATTTTTCAACAAGATGACATGGTTTAATTCTATAAGTGGTCATGCTTTCTGATTTATATATCAGTTTATCTTTATACCCAACTTGTTATATGACATTGAGACTTCAATCCTTCAAACAGCAAGATAGTGCTCAGCATAATCTTTCCAAACTTACTTCAGAAACCAATTTCCTGGAAACTTCACATTTTTGTTTTGTTTTGTTTTGTTTTGTTTTCTGGCATGCAACATTGTTGATTTCAGCACTTCTGTGAAAATAATTTTATTTTCCTAAAATTGTTGATTTAAATTTTTGGAAAAGAATAGAAATTACATGTAGCCAGATATGAAGTAGACAGCTGGGGAGATAGAAGAGGAGGCATTAATATTGTTTTCCAAATACAGAACTGAGACATAATTTTCTTACAGTTTGTTCTGGTTTCCCAGTTTTCAACCCGGGAAAACTTTTCTCCTTTCCTATTGCAAAGAGTTAAGAAACTTGAGAAGGATTGTAAATTAGAGTGTAAATAAATGTTTTAATATTATTTTCAATGGCTTGCCTTTTACATACACTTTATGCACCTCAGACTTATTTTCTCAGATCTTTTGGAGCAGTGTCATATGACTTAAATATTTGCCACAAAGAGCAGCCAGTAGCAAAGCTGTTTCACTTCAGCAATCCTCACTGCTGTAATCAGCAATGAAGCTTGTCAAATACACACCTGATTTAAAACATGGGGACAATACAAAAAAATTTGGAAGCATTTGTGCTTGAAATGATATGTTAAATGTATTTCAAAAGCACCCCATAAGTCTGTAAATAGGTGCTAAATGGCACATTCCATCAAATGAACCCAGCTCATTTACTTTTTCCATCTGCATCGCAAGCAATGGGGAACTTCAAGAATTTGGGATTTGGAACTCAGGGTCTTGGATTCAAATTTTGGTGTTGCCACTTGTCAGCTTCATGACACCTGGCAATCAATTTAAATACTCCACTGCTCAAATTTCTTCATCTCTAATAATAATGACTGTAGCAACAGTCTCACTGGGCTACTGAAACAATGATTAATACATTATTACAGTTACGAAGTGAAATAATATGCCAGATATCATTGTAATTGCTGCACACGGAGCCTCTGAAGTAAATACTATAGTAATTTCCTTTACAAATGGAAAAACCTGAGGCTCAGGGAAAACAATTGTCACAAGATTGTAAGTGGCAGAAGTAGATGTGTCCATGTGTTATCTGTCTCCAGAACTCATGCTTTTAGCCTAAATGCCACAGAATACTGTGCAAAATTATAAAGCTTATAGATATTTAAAAAACTAAGTAATTTATATTGCTCGGTTATCAAGATTGCTTAAATAGGTGGTTTGAATTTTAAGAGAGCACATCTGTGTTGAGATTCTAGCCCTTATTAAGACTGAAGCAAAAATAAATCAGCTATAGGAATGCTCAGCCTATAGGCAACCTGCACCTGTCTTCCACCCTCTCCGCAAAAATTTGCACTATTTGATCAGCTCTAAATGGATTGTGAAAAGTATTTTGGTAATGCCTTTTGATAAAAGCATGAGCTTTTTTTTTTTTCTCAGCACAATTCTTATTTGAAAGAAAAAGAGAAAATAAATGCAGAAATAAACATACTTTACAATCCATTTGCTCAAATACCAAAACAAGTTTTATATGTTTCTATCGGATCAATGTTGGGTTTCTGTAGTATTAACCTTAGCATTTTAAATGTGCTTTTGAGTTATACTTGAAGACTTGCCTGCATACACATTATCATTAATATCAATGTGCTAATTTTCTCATTAATTAGTATACCCTTGGCATAAGGCACCATATGCTGCAATGTTCCAAAAAATTACCATAGTATAGCTTTATTGCTAGAAATCATAACATTGGTAATGCATGATTTAGTAAGCAGAAATACTTGAGAGAACCTGCTAACAACTGTTGTAATGTACTTAAAAATGCACTTCCTCAACTTCCATGTACAGTCTTAGAAGATGGTAATGAATATATAATTTTGTCAAGAACAGAATCATCCTAATTCACAACAATTTGAAATAGTAGTAGTCACTGAAATGCTAGATTTAAAACTGGCATCATAATAGACAAACTATCTAATAGAGTAATATGTATGCAAATGTATAGTAATTAATGATAAAAATATAGGTGTCAATCATTGTAAAGATAGGATAGTTTATCTAAATGAATAGGATTCGGAAAAGTTTATAGATACTAACAAAATATATCTTAAAGCACTACTTAACATATCGGCAGCATTTAATACCATGTTGTTGCATATTTTAATATGAATATTAAAAAATAAACCTTTTCAATGACAACAATAAATAATATTAACAGGAGCTTATAGGATCTAAAGCACTGACTATAAGAATAAAGAGTATCATTTCAATAAAGTTGCTTCTGTCTCTCAGAAAGATATAATATGTAAGATCTCCTTATAATATAAAAGTAAGACAAATAGATGATTTTTCACAGGAAGGATATTCAAATGGTTAATTAAAACATAAGAATATACTTATCCTCCTCTTTCATGTGGAGATTCTGTTGCAAAGAACCCAGAACAATTCTAGGGTTTTTTTGCTTGTGTTTGTTGTGTAAGTGTGCATGTGTGGGTGTGCATGTGTATTTCCTGTAGATGGGTTCACATGTGTATATGGGCATGTGTACAAGAGGGCATTTGAGTGTATGTACCTAGGGAGGCCCAAGTCTGGAATCAGGAATCGTCCTGGATTGCTCTACCTCCTATTGCTTTCCTCTGTTTCCTAGGCTCTGCCTTCATAGGCCGAAATTACAAGCAGCTGCCATATCTCCCCTGCCATTTGTTAGGTAGTATCTGTGAAACCAAATTCAGATCCTTTTGCCTGCAAGGAAAAAAAAAACGTTAGCCGAGCCATCTGTCCAGACCAACAATTCTACTTTTGATGGGAAATGAAACTGTCAAATCTTGTATTTTTATTCTTTGAATAAATAAGATAAGATGAATTTGCCATATTTCACCCCATGTTACAAATTCTGTCCATTTCCTCCCATTAAAACATTCTTCTTCTTAACCAGTCTCCCTCCTACTTGCATGTCCTTTCATGTTTGTCTTCAACCAGCTTTCCTCAGAGTGCCTCCACTGGTATGTTACAGAGCCCTTACTTGAATATGGACAGTATGTCAGCAGGTATACCACTAGAAAAATTAGCCCCTTTCACCACAGCCAATATTAATTTTCAGAATAAGATATTACCTTGATGAAATATTGTTCTTCAGCAGATCACGTCCCTTTCACGGACAAATATATACAGACGAAATCTTGTGCAGATACTGCAGAAATAAGCACAGCTACAATAGCTCTGTAATGTCCAGAAGTCACTCTCTAGCCATACATTTCATAACCTCTGGTTCTTAAAGTCTTAACATCCCTTCTTCTTTTCCTTGAGCCTTTGGAAGGGGGGGCACTAACATGTCATTTTTGAAAACTATTTAGCCAGTTTTTTAAATAGCTTGACATATGTGCAACTGATAACCACATATACAAGGAGGGAAGGGGAAAGATTCCCCCCCTAAAAAAAAGAGATAGGGGATCACACTTCAGTAGAGAAAACAGACCACAGTGAAGTATTGCATGTAAGTAGCGAGTCATTTGGTGCAGTTCACTCTCACTTCCCTTCCTGGTCGCTTGGGATTGAACAGGTTTGTTCTCACCAATCAGGGAAGATAAAGGGACTGGCAGATAGACGGTAACTCCCTCCCCCTCCAACTACTGTGTCTTATTTCTATTCTTACATCTACCTTTGAGTCTCCTCATATATTAAAATCTTCATTTAAACAGTCTTTTATCTTTGGTTAGGAGGATGCAGACAAAAGCAAAAATGAAACAACAACAAACCATAATTCAGAATTCCAAAGATTCTATATTAATCACCTGAAACTAGACCAGCCAAATCTCTCCCCATCCTAAAGCTCAGGGAACCTTGAGGAAGAGGGGGCAGTAAGATTGTAAGAGCCTAAAGATGGGGAGGACCAACAATATGCAAATACTTCAGAAAAGTCAGGGCTGCAGAAGCCAGAAATGGACTTTGCCTGACCTGCACAATGGCTGACATTCAGTGACCCCCCCAAAGTGTAGCATGGATCACAGGGGACAAGGCTCCAAGCAGCAGGATTCTTAGAGGCAAGGGATTAACAGTCATACTAGAGTTCCCATACTAATGGGGAGCCCAAGAAGGGGCTCTTGGCTATGCCACTGAATCCTGATCCCTCACTAGGGTGGAGGACTCAAAGGGAGGTTTGGCATTCACACAAAAGGATACTCCAGGAGATGGGAGGGAGGAAGGGGGAGGTACTGTTGAGGTGGAGGGAGGGAGAGGGGTGAAACAAAGGGAGAAGGGGAAGAGTGCAATGGGGGACAACTGGGGAGGGGAAGAGAGAGGGAGAGCACAGGGGTACCTATTGAGCTTGTATAATTAGGAAAAATAAAATGTGGGAGAAAAATTAGCTTGACACATGTGCAACTGATAACCACATGTACCACAAAAAGCCTGAAAAACCAAATGCTCAGAAAAAGATGGATATGGTGTGTGTGTGTGTTTGTGTATGTGTGTGTGTGTGTGTGTGTATGTGTGTGTGTATTTGTGCAGAGATTTTTGACATATCAGGAAACATCCTCAATCACTCTTGCACCTTACTTTTTTCATTTCATACATATTTTTAATTTTTCTTTTATTTCTCTTCAGATTAAGTAAATCTTTCTTCTTTATCACTTTATCAATTTTGAGACAGGGTCTCTAACTAGGAGCTGATAGACGGCTGATCTGCCTAGCCGGCTGGCTCTGGAGATGTAAATTTTTTGCCTTCTGGGAAGGTAATTATGGCAGCTTGCCAAACCCTCCCTGGGTTTTATGTGGGATACAGACTGAAATCTGGTTCTTTCAAAGGCTTACGTGTCCAGCATTTTAACCATGGAACCATCTCCCAAGCCCTATGTTAACCACTTTTAAAGACACTTACATTGCTGTACAACATATTCCTAGAATATTTTTAAATTCGAAACTCTATCCATGGAACAGAATTTCCTCGTTTTGTATCATTTCTCTTTGGATCCTTGGCAAACAGCATTCTAATTCCTGTGTATCTTCCTGACTACTATATATAATTCCCTTGAGCAGAACTGTACAGTTTTTTGTCTTTTTTAAAAAATTGGATTAGACTTCGTAGTATAGAACTGTTAAATTGTGTTTATTTACGTCAAGGAAGATTTCCTTCCTTTCTAAGATTGATTACCATCCACTGTGTATAAACATACCATATTTTAATTGTTCATTCTTTCTTTCATGTATATTTGTCAATTTTATTTCTTGGCTGTTATAAATATTAGTGTGATGAAACAATATATGCAAATTTCCCTTTGAGATACTGCTTGAATTTTCATGCTGTATATATTCAAAAGTAGAATTGTAGTACTATAAATTAATTCTATGTTTAATATTTTGAGGAAGTTCTATATTGTTTACAACAGCAAATTCACTGTTTTGCATTCCAATCAAAAGTCTAAAAGGTCTCCAGTTTCTCCATATTCTTGGTACCACTTGGTAATTTCTGTAGATTGACAGTGTCTGTCCTAATGAACAGTATGTGATAATTCACTTCTTATTTACATTTCTCAATGATTAGTGATATTCAGATTTTCCCCTGTGGGATTGTTTTTATATTTTGCTTGTTAGCAAATCAGTGTATGTTATTACTTTATGGCAACAAACCTGAAAATTCTAGATAGTAACATACTATGAATTCTGGATATGAATGTCTCATTCAATACAGATTTCGGATATATTCTATTTTACAGTTTGCCTTTTCAGTCTTTTTATCAATACATGGAAGTCTGTTTCATTTGCACTATTACTTTCAATTGCCTCAATGTGAAAAATTCACAAATGTTTGCCATCGATGGGAATGGATGAATAAAGTATAGCACATCTGTGCTTTAGAATACTATTCAAAGTAAATAAGAAATAACTATTGACAGGTGAATAGAATAGAGCGATTCATTGTATGAATGAAACCAGTTAAAACATTATGTATTTCATTAATTTGAAATTAGAAAATAGGAATAATTAATGACTTCTCTTAAAGTTTCAAGCTGTTGAAAATCTATGGGAAAGAAGTAAAATAAATAAAATATTATTTATAATTGCTCTGTGAATGCCATAAGTATTTTCTTGACTTTTTAGGCTATCACATTTGGATTTTTATTCTGTTAAAGATAATGTCTGCATACATAATTTGTACATAATTTTGTATGCATGTATTTGTATTCACTAAAATATGAAAAATAAGGTGTGTGATACCTTAGTTTGTTCATAACTGAGACTCATGTTCTTTTATTGATTGACATAATTTTAGCTCAAATTTCTAAACCTTTTATTCATTTCATTATCTTCTGCTGTCAAACAACTCATGGCGTCATGGCTATTTGCACCAGAGAGAAGAAAGTAGATTGTCAAGCATATCTAGGAAACACTTCAAGTATGTTAGTGTTGCTTGAAAAATAATATCACCATTTTGATTTAAATCATTTATGTGAGATGATTCCGGGCCCTAAAACACTATTAAACCAGAGTTTGCTTTAGTCACAGGAATCTAATAAGCATGAAGATTTGGGAATGAGATGAGAGCCTTATTTCTAAAACCTTTATTAATTATGAGCCCCATTCTTATGGGTTCAGCTGATTAATTGGCATTGGGAAGGTGACTAAGATGGTTCTTACTTATTTCTGATCCATCTGATCCATCTATCTTTTAAATGAAATCAAGAAAATAAGCTTTTAGATTTCCAGGCTTCTTGAAATGATTTCTTTAATAATTTTAATTTTTGATAAACAATCCAACTGCCTACAAATTTGTTTAAGGAGCCCAAAGACACCATACAGTTCATCAATTAATGTATGGATGGACTTGAGTTGCTAAAATATCATTTCTAAGAAAACTGCTGTACATTGGTTGTCCCTTCCATTGCAAATACACACACACACACACACACAAAGAAAATGAGATGCAAGCAATATAACATTCTTTTTTTTCCACTCATACAAACTTAACAGGTACACAGGTCCCCCCTCCCTCCAATCCCCTATCTCCCTGTGCCCCCCTTCCCTCCCGCTTCCTTCCCCATCCTCCAGTGCCTCCCCCTCCCATCCCCGGAGCATCCTTTAATGTGCATGACAAACTTTCCTTTGGGTCATCCTCTCCGATGAGGTACAAGGACCCAGGGGCATTTCCCAGAACCCTTTCCTGTTTTCCCGTTAAGCATAGGAACACTACTGTGGCTGTCAATCCCTTGCCTCCAAGGATCCTAATGCCTTTAGCAAATGCTGAGCATCAAATATATCCATTCAAGCCAAGCAGCAGAGGGTAATATATACTCCAAGGGAATATACTCCAAGTCTGTGCTGATTTCATGGCTGATGAATTTCATAATGTTATGTTTTCTACCTTTTTTTCCATGTACCATCCATACTGTTTTGGACTTCCATGCATTAAGCTCCATCTGTGTGTGACGTTTTAATTCACTTTTAGGAGATACTTAAGCAGAGAGCTTATAACCACACATCTTTCAATGGTGGTATCATTCACAGAAAAAAATAGTATGATCTACTGTCGTGACTTGAATCTGAGCTGTTTCCCATAGGCTCGTGTGTTTGCCTTCTTAACTGTTACTGTTTTAGAAGGTCTTGCCACTTTTAGGAGGTAGAACCTTGCAGGAGGATGAGGGTGGATCCTGAGGCTTTGCTAGTCGCTTCCTGCTTCCTCTTGGAATTTGTTGCTTGCTTGCTCTGCCTCCATGATGATGGCTGTGACCTGAGCCAACTCCACCTACTACCACCCGTTGTGCTTTTTCTGCCATAATGGATTGCATGTCACCTCTGGAGCCATAATCTAAACAAATCTCTTCTTTCTCCCTTAAGCTGGTTGTATGAGTGCTGTCTCACAACAGCAGAGAAGAGTAAGTGCAACAGCTACATTTTCCTGTTTAGAAAATCTGATAATTGAATAATCTGTCTCTGGAAAAATATTATTAATGTAATTTGTGGAAATGGTAAAGATACCTGTTTCATGACTGATTAGTCAATTCAGAAGCATTTCCTCCACAGTATATAAGACAATGATTTTCATCTATATCTGGACTCCATCTTCAAGTCTCAATAGCTGAGGTTTGGATTCTTGTGTTCCTTTAAGGGAAATCGTTTTCGTGAGATCAAATTAGTTTTGCTTTGTCACCACTAACCTTACAGATGCATGATTTTAATTTTCTGTTTGTATTTTTTAATAAAGGCTTCAAACCCATAACTTTTAGATTTTTGTTTGGTGTATCTTTAACTGTTGGAAATCTGCCATTTTCCCTAAAAGAGCAAGTGTTTGTTGGATGCTGTCTGTCATAATTTCTGGGTTCAAATCTCCAAAAAACACATGAAATTGATTCAAAGTATTTTCCCCCTGGCTTCTTATGGCACACATTTTGTATTGGAATCCTTTTCCACAAATTTTCTTCTACTTATCACAGCTATGAAGAAGCTATGTCTTGTTTCCATAAAATTCCCTAAGGCAATATGGTCACTGTTTCTGTTTTATGCTGTCTTTTTATAAGGCTTGATCTGACTGAAAGGCTGCAGTATCTCTAAAGAGGGTACCTACACTACAGAGTCAGGGGTGTCTTTTTAATCCACTCATCCTCTGTACCATGAAGCCTTAGGAGGAGAGCAGGGATGGAGAGCACTATGTAGAAGAAAGAGAATGGGACTGAAAGTGTAGTATTTAAAAAACGAGTCATCCTGAATATTGTCAACTGGGCACTGCTTGAAGGACAGTGACTAAGAAAGACTAAGACTTGTATTAAAGACGAATTCAATCAGGCTCTTTATACCATTATTAATAATTAATAAGGCTTATTCTTGTGCTTGATTTTCTTAGTGAGAATCAGAACAGCTTCTGTTTCCTTTTATTCATATTAATTGAAGGGATTTTAAGCATTGTGGGTTTAAATATAATTTCAGAAAGTAAAATCATGTCTTAGAGCTAATATTGTTTTCCATCATTAATTAATGAGGGATCCAGATAGATTTCATGACTGGTCCCACCACTGTTTAAAAAGTTAGAATATTTATAGATAATTTATCCACAACATCAGGAAATGTTTCTTCTTTGGATGCAAAGGTTTCAGTGTCCTTTGATTCACATGTCTTGGATTATTATCTTAGCATACAGGAAATATTTCATCTTTATCATAAAATCTTCAAATTAGCAAGTTAATGAGTCTGAAAACTTTAAAAATGGATTCTGAGCATGGTCAATCCCCAGGCTGAATTTGCCTCTGTGTAACACTAAAAGATATGTGAGCCACATTACTGCCTATTTCCAAGATCTGGACATTTCAGACACTAAATAGATATGCAACTTACCAACCTTCCACTGTATAATATGGAATCTGAAATTGACAAATAGAGATTTTTTTCCCACTTAAAGACCATATTGCCACAAGGGGTAAAATTATCCTTTAATTCAAATGCTAGGTTATAGATTATTAAATACCAAGAAAGAAGAGATGTGCCAAGAGGTGCCAAGAACTCTGGGCATTTTATACTTCAAGTGATGGCTATAAAATTGACTGCGGCTAATAGAGTGTGAAATAGTCTTCCGCAAAACATAATGAAGTTCTAAAGAAAACTGTTTAAAACAGAAGTGGACGAAGGTCTTGGAAATATAGGCAAGGAAAATTGTGCCCTTGGAAGTTGATTTTTTAAGTTGTTGTAAAGTGTTAGTGCCTCTAATTTCGTTATTTTCATGCATGACTAGCCATGTGTCATCACGGTGTTGATTTACCTAGTTAGTATGTACTCCAGGAAGCAAAATGAAATCAGAATTCAATGCTTATTCAATTCTGTAAATACCAATATGGCACAGCAAATATTTGCTGCTTAGATAGATAGTGTTGTCTGGAGACATGCACGGTGGGGACAGTTGCTATGCTAGTTTCCCTGACAAATCTCAATGCTGATTTGGTAGGAACTTTATTCTAGTCATGTGTCTTCTACATGCAGGATGGCATGATGACTCTGTGCTGTGAACAATTACTACTGAGGGTCTTTACTAAGAACACAAACTACTTCCATTATCAACAGTGTTAGCTGTAGATGAGTTTTTGCTGTAGAGGAAATAGTTTGCAGTGATCAAAAGAGATAAATCCAATTCATTTTCATAAACATAGTGGTAATAAATTGGAAGAGATTCCTAAAGGTTTAAAGAAAAGCAGCAAATTTTGTGCTAGAGATTGATTCCTTTTCCATGGATTGTCAGTATCTAACCAGAATCTTCTAAAAATGATTCCTGTCATATAAAAGTATATTTTATTGTTTGAGGAAATGCTATTATCAGGTTATTTCTTTGACCCACAATCTAATTTTTTAATGAGACTACTTTATACAACAAACATGAGTTTTTCTCAAAACCATTTGAAACACGATCAATTGTCAATTGAATGCAAACAATTTCTAAGTTGTGTCAGCGTCTCTGTGGTCAGTGAGTTTCTCTGTTTTCTCTCTTGTTACATTTTGGTAGGAATTTCAAGAGAGTCTTGTAGTCCATGTTTGATTTTAATATGCATTCCATGTTTTACTTCATAAGTGAATATGAATCACACTGATATTAACATACATGTATAGACTTTCACATTTAAGTTGTATGGAGATCTATTGTTTTGTTTTAAAATTGAATTCTTTTGATTTATACAACTGTTACACTTTTTCTTAATGGATCCAGTCACATATATAAAAATTTAATGCATGATATCTAAAAATAAATGTTATAATTTTTCAATCATCTTTTCATGTATATGTGCTGTGATTTAGCCAGTATAACAATTATGTCACATACACAAAAATTTAATGAGTGGTATCTAAAAACAAACATGTTTTAATTTTTCAAGAATCTTTTCAGCCATATGTGCTGTGAGTTAAAGAATGTAACAGTTATGTCATTCCTAGTAAAGTTTAGGCTGAATAAGCAGTCTTCCAGCATGCATTATGACATTAAGGGATATTTTTCAGTATAAAGAATAATTCTGTACAGGTTATAAACCACTTTTACTTATGTTATTTTTCTTTGGGGAGCCTTCATTTCCTCAGGGTGGTCAATAGGTTTGAATTTTTCATTAAATTCCTCTTTCTTTATGACTCATCTAAAGAAATCCAGATTTTCAGAATCATGTGAATGATTTACTGTGTTCATTATGACCCTATTCATGCCCAGTTAGATCACTTTGTCCATGATATGCATGGTCACACACGATACCAACTATACCCTTAATAATTTGCTTTGCATTCTGTTAATTTGCATAATCCTGTTCTTCATTAATTCTCTCATTTTTGACACTTGAGCTGATATTTAATTTTAGATACTTAACATTGATTTTTTTTATATTTCACTATTTAGTTTCATATGACTTAAATGTGAATGCATAGGAGTTTTCAGGTTCAGCTCAATTAATCAAAATTACAAAATTATCTCTTTATATTTTCCTGTGTAAATACATTTTGTCTAAACAGAAACAGCTAAAGAAAGTCTACTCTTACCCTTTAAATTATTAAGTTCAATACATCTCTTAATACTAAATTATATAGGGAGAGATTCAACATATGGAAAATACAGAAAACAGTAGAATCATGAGTGTCACGATGTTAGAGCTTTTCTGCTATTTAAGAATTTTGGTCTTTATAGTAAAACTATTTCTCTTTGAGGAAATTTATCTTTAGTATGTGCCTTGTAAACTTCTTAAGTAAAATCATTAATTCATGGCAAGAATAGTAGAATCATTAAAATTCCATGATTGCAGTACCTTTACTACATATTACTCCTAATGTCATCTTCTACTTGCAAAAACCAGTTGTGTCTAAGCTATGGAACCACCACAGAATTTATTGGTAATAAAGCAATTAATGATGTCATGATATTTTAATTAGTAGCAATTTTCACTGATATCCAAATCATTAGTTGGAACTATGTTTCAATCGGTTTCATCAGTTGCATGGACATAAATATATGAAATTAGAGCACTGATTTAGGGAGATTCAAATCTTTCACAAACTTGTTGTGCATCCTTAGGCAAACAGTACTGCAGTTTTAATCAGTCATGTAAGTTTAATTGTCCATGAAAATTTAAAAGGGCCATGTTTACTGACCTCTGAAAAGATTTTTAGTCAGCTTTAAAAATAATATATTTCATATAAACTGCTGCTACTCATAAAATAACCTAAACTCATAAGATATATGTCAAAGCTTTAAAAGTAATTAATATTGAAAGCTTTAAGGAAAGACTCTGTATTAGTCTATTTACCTGTATGTATTTATGTTTGTATCTATGTATGTATATATCTATGCATTTATATATGCTTGTATATATCTGCATGTCTAATACTCCAACATCTATCATCCATCTATTTTCTATCCATTATGTATCTGTTCGTGTATTGCTCTAATATCCATCTATCCCATCATCTGTTATATGTCTGTCTATGAATCTCTTTACCATTTTTTTATGTTCTCTAGCTAATCATATAGCCAACCCCCAAAAACAAGATCCAAATACACTTCACATGGTATTAAATGTGAAGCCAACTAAGCCTAGTATTCCTGACAACTAAACTATTTCCAAACAAATAATATTCAGAATAAGCTCTAGTCTTATATTACATGATCTTTGACTTTTATGTCTTTTATAATCACCTTCAGCTTTTTAATATTTTTGATTAGAATTTTCTCCTAAAATATGTTTCTTAGCAGTTTGAAACTTTCTCTTTTTTGCCTTTGTGAAGTTTTAGAGAAGGAATGTTTTCCCCTCTGGCTTCATTCTATTTGAAAAAGAAATCATTAGAGACAACTTTAACAGCTCATTTTTATGAAGTCTCTTTGAAAGTGTGTTGTTACTGAGATTGAGAGAACAGTCATAGATTATAAAAGCTTGATTGCAAAAGTTTTATGTTATTTGAAACAGGATAATTTATAGATAAAGTACACAACATAACTATCTAAAACAGATGTTCAGTGGTATTTGACATGATCTGACTTCTGAAGAAAATTTTCTATACTCATGAAGTATATGGCTGATTCTACTGAAAAATTGCTATTCTAGAATTTAGAAAAATATGGTATATTCTAAAGCTGGCTTTTTAGTAATGAACTACTTAATATATTCAAATTTCTGCAATGGGATTTTGTAGCTAAATAGTTAAGCTTTCATCAGAATAGTTTACGAATTGAAGGAAAATAAAGGATCATATCACAACTAATACAAGCTTTTGGCTGGAAAATACAAATTTTTTTGCTAAGTGTATTGAGAAGATGATTGTCAATGGAAAGTTAAACAAGAATCCTAAGCAGAGTCACAGGATAATGCAATTCACAGAAGAACTGGGGCAAAGTCTATCAGTGGGATAGTCTTTGTTAGGGAAACAGAATAATCAATGGCATAGTCATCAATATATATGTTAAAGGGATACACACTAGTAGGAACAACTTCAGAATCTAAAAGTTTAGTTGTTTTAGGCATAGGTTGAGACTGACCAAAGTAAATACAAATTCCATGAACATAGGATTATATTGAATATTCTCAGGCAGTAAGAATAGAGAGGAACTGGAACTAGTCTCTTTATTCTTTGACTGATGATCAATCTGGGGTGGTCTCTAAAATCCTTGTGCCCTGAGAAGTAACATAAGGATCAAGTTAAATAATCCAGAGGGACAATATCTTCTGATGCAATGTCATGTGCAATCTCATATTCAAATCGTGCAATTCTATATACTCTTGTAACAAGACTCTAACAGGTTTTTATCTCTGGCTAGGGAGTGATATCCAATATCCATCAGGATGGAGCCAAGGGCATTGCAGGAACAGCAAAACTGAAAAAAAAATCAACAGACCATAATTCAGAACATCAGAGACTCTATATCAACCACCTGGAATCAGGCCTGCCTAACCTCTCCCCATCCTGAAGCTCAGGGGAATTTGCAGAAGAGGGGGCGGTAAGATTGTAAGAGCACAAGGATGGGAGGAATAACACAAGCTAGGGCCGAAGCAATTATAATTGGACTTTGCATGCCCTGCACAATGTCTTATACACTGTTGACCCCACAAAGTCTAGTGTTTGCTAAAGGCACTTGGAGGCAAGGGATTGACAGCCTCAGTAGTGTTCCAATGATTAAAGGGAACACAGGAGACGGTTCTGGGAAATGCCCCTGGGTCCTTGCACCTCATCAGAGAGGAGGACCCAGAGGAGAGTTTGGCATGCTCATTAAAGGAGGATCCGGGAATGGGAGGGGGAGGCACTGGGAGATGGGGAGGGAGGGGACGGTGGGGGACACAGGGGGATGGGGGGTTGGAGGAAGGGAGAGGACTGGTATACCTGTTAAGTTTGTATGAGTGGAAATAAAAAAAATCAAAAAAAAAGTGAACAGACCACTTGCAACACTTGTATTAAACTGATAGTTATACATGTGGCAAAACATGTTAGCAACTTCATGTTTTCAGTATATTAGCTTCCCCAGATAAAATTATATGAAAAGGAAGCAATTGTCCATTATTGTTTCATCCTCATTTTAAGCAGTTGAATTTAAATGCACATTCTTTCTAAGAAAAATAAAAAGTGTATTATCTTCAAAAAACAAAAAAAAAGTGCAATTCTAAAGGAAACTTTATTTAGTTGAGTTTCATGTATAAAGACCTTGGCACAAGAGATTTGTCAAAGACAGTACAATAACAAGGTGACTATCATAACATTCATGTCTACAGTTGTTTAAAAAAAGTCATCTAGCTAGCTCACTGTTCTTTTTATCACAGCAGGGAGTAAGATTACCACCCTAGGTATTTCACAGCATGTGTACTTCAGTTTTTAAATTAGTGAGACTACTAATTTATTAAGACTGATTTATTTCTTAATAATTCTTTCTGATAAGGATGCTTTTCTTTAGAAATACTTAACTTTGTTAGAAGGGAATAATTTTATAACATAAAATAATGAACATACTGAATATTTTAATGATTGTTAGTATTTATCAAGGCCAGACTAGGCCCTATTCAATATTTGTGGGATGAAATATTCAAGAATCAATGGGAAAATAATCACATTGTACTCCTTTCTTTTCTTTCAATTCTATAGCTAGTACTTTAATTTTGGAGTAGCATTTATCATTAGTCAGTATATAAAGACAAAATCATTGCTTCAAATCCTTTTGAATGTACATCTTTCTACAACCCTTCTGTGATCTGTCCTTTGAAATTGTCTTTAACTTCATGTAGATACAAGCTGGGAGACTTCTGTGACTGGGCTATGACCTACTCCAAATCATTCTATGCTATTTAATGTAATGTTTTATTCAGGTTGTGTATTGCACTAGGATACTCCAATATTTGCAGGCAGCATTTGACTACACTTTGCATGTAAATGAGGAGACAGGACACTAAACCCTGAATCTCCTGTACATAAACAAAACCATCTCTCTAACTAGCCACATAGCACAGACTGAAAGATAACTAATTCCTGAAGGTAAAGGAATTTATTTCACTAAAGATACAGAGTTCATACAAATACTTAGAGTCAAGGGAACTGGTTACCCCATATTTACAGGAATTGCTAAGTGAGGGGCAAACCTCACTGCCAGACCACAAGTCTGCCAGTATATGTTAAAGTAAGCCAAAGTACTGGCCCAGATCTAGTCATCTGTCCAATCAGCCCAGGGACTAGTCCAGTCCACTATGAGCTGGGTCTTCTCATATCAATTAGATAACTTCTTGCGGACTTGCTTAGGACTTGCCTTAACTACTAATTCTTCACCGATGTGCCCAGAACTCTGTCTTCAGGTCAAGTTGACGCCTACATTTAATTAGTACACAACTCTCGATGAGGTGACCCTGCCTCTTATCGAGCTATCTTTTGCCCCTCTGTGTATCGAGGGACTGACATACAGAGATATTCAACTGTCTTAACATCTTCAGCTTGGCTCAGTCCCCACTGCTGAGGTGGTCCACTGTATCTGGTAGTTTTTCTCCCAGGAACTACCTTTTCCTCTATGGTCTCCAAGGTCTTGCACCTGGTTCTGAAGCTTGTCTCAGTCTGGAGGCTCAGCTTAAACCTGAGATCCTTCAGCTTTGTGGACTGCATCTCAAATAATGGTTTCATACATAGTCTTCTCCTACAGAAGCTGTTTCTGTTTTATCTCTCTGCCCTTACTGCTGGAAAGGCCTTTTTAAACTCTTTGAATTCAGCTGAAATTTTTAGCATATATATATTTATTTAGCATATATATATAAAACCTGTTTTAGCATATATATGCTAAATATATGCGTGTTATTGTGTGATGTGTAACATATGATATGAAAATGAATATTAGCAACCTTATTGGAATAAAAAAAATCTGTGTTTGCCAAGAGCCAACAAACAATGGAAATTGGGATGACTTGGAAAATTGCAAAGTCAATAAAAGAGACACACCTTGTGAATTCATGACCATCCAGTAGATTATGACATTTCAGAAAGACACAAGTGTGTCTGTTTCTGACATGGCTAAGGTAGACTCCACTTGGGAAAGTCTTTACTTCAAATCTTGTGGATACAAAATGTCGTAGATGTCAAGGAAATCTTAGGGATGCTCATGAACAGACTACTGGGGTGGGTTATTAATACCTGTGATGTAATTATTGCCCAACCAGGAACAAAAGTTAAGAGAAAAACTACTGTTATAAAAATTCCCTGTTGTTCTTGGTTACAGGTCCTGACAGACATTTTGAAAATGTCAGCATATTATAAACAAATAACAGCATTATTGCCTGGTGGAGAATGAATAATGCAGTTTTCTCTTTGTTTTTCTTATTTTCCTATTACACGCTCCATCTTCAATTTCCTGGAATCACATTTTCTTGTCTTTAAGACTTTTCCTCTGGGGCTGGAGAGGTGGCTCAGGGTTAAGCCTCTGCCTTGTAGGCGGAAGGTCCTGAGTTCGGATCCCAGATCCCACGTATAGACGCCAGGCGGAAGCGGGGGCGGCCTGCGCTTCTGGTCCTGGTAGGGTGGAGCCTGTGAATCCCAGGGCAAAGTAAACAAGGAGGAGATGGAGGCGTCCATGGTGGTTTCCGAGTTCGTCCGTGGGTCTACACACATACATACACACACACACATACATGCACACACACCATCCACACACAATCGAATAAATAATAAACAGTAAAAAAAAAACTTTAAAAAAATTAAGAAAAGACTTTTCCTCTGACTTCAGGGAAACCCGAGCTACACATGTAAACCTATGGAGAAAGAGCTCAGCTTCTTCATATCTAGTGTACTGTTTCCACTGTTATTAATAGCAATCCAGACAACCCAGAGGTGGGTCCAGTAATGAACCTTTAATGAGCCCTGGCACTGATTAGATGGGAGACTGTCCTGCCGGCCCAGGCAAGGTGGTGCTGGGAGCAAGTGAACAAGGCGCAGCCGAGCACATGGGGCCTATGATGGCGCTGGGAGCCAGTGCGCAGGGCGTAACCCTGTTTGCATCACAGGGAACCCTTATTCGTTCGTAAGAGTTCTGTAATGCTGACCCTAGCCCGTGAAGCCTTTTTTTGCCTTTATAAACTGCTGCGCTGCGTCCAATAAACGAGTTCATGCTTCAGCTTAACTCCCTGGCATGCCTGATTTGTCTCCTGGGACCTGGGAGGCGGAGGGGCAGGCAGCGTGCTCACCTCTCTCCTTCCGGTGGCCCGGAGCCAACTCCCTGCAGGAAACCTCAAGGAGAAATGGCTGAAGGTTCTGCTGTTAAGATAAGAAATTGGCAGGGTTCCTGGCCTAGCACTTTGCACCTAGCAGGGAATTGAATGCGGAGACCATTCCATATTTGTCCCCAGCACAGCTACTTGCTTCCTTCTTGCCCTAAGCCTGTTAAGGTTGGGTTGTCTGACTCTAACAGAAAGTTCAAGGAGATGTGAGGCTACTTTCCCATGACCAAGAGCAGAACCAGTGAGGAACCTCTGGAAGGATGCCGGTCCACTGCTCTGTTTCATCAGTTAGCTGTGCTCTCATGAGGCCTTTTGAAACAGGAAATATTTTTTTCCTTCTGAATATTTTTTCCTTGGATGAACTTAATATAAAATTACTTACTTCTCCCATGAGGAATTCCAGCTCACTTCTAAACTTCTGTTTTGATGATCAGAATAATGTTCAGTTTTATTATAAGCAACAACTACAATATATGCAATCATGGATTATACATAACCTATTTTGCGGCCTCACTTTTAAGATTTTCTTTTATCAAGAGTAATGATTGTGTCTGGTGTTCAGATTGCTGATATTGTGATAAGTAGCAAATAGTTAAGATAATGCTTTCTGTTCAGTATTGTGTCAGTTTTTTAGGTTTGTACTGGTAATAAATATAGAGTATGGATAATAAAGACAAAAAAGATTTTATTTAGCAAGCTACTAAATACAGAAGTACATTAACAATTAACATCATTTTAGTAAAACTGGTAGCATGGTTAAAACTGTTAATATCAATCTATTTTCTACCTTCTTGTGGCCCATGTAGTGAGTTAATGCCCACTGAAGAGTAAAATTGCTGATATACTGATTTTTTTCTTTTTTTATACTGTGAAGTAACTCGAAGGTCGCTTCTTTGATGTATATGCCATGTCTAGTTGAAAACTGTATTTCATAATGTAGTCTACACAGCAGGCAAGAAGCATTTGCTAATTAATTTATTGGTAGCTTAATTGCATTTTTAATATCATAAGCCTTGAAATTTAAGTATTTCTATGAAAATGTATGCATGTATAAATTGCACGTGGATTTCTTGACTGTCAGAATAAACAGTAAATTGAAATGTATTAATATCTAAAATTACATTTTAATCTTTTCACAGTATGTCCTTAGGCCAAGTCAACACTTTATGATCATATCACTTACGATTCACAGAATGTTACTAAACCTAAGTATTTTTGACTTTCAAAATAGAAATTATCTTTGAATTTTATTCATGGACCTTATTACAGTGCATCCTCAGTGTGCATGTAGGCTGTCCTTTGATCATTTTCTCTTAAGATTCATACACACAAAATAGACTTTAAGCTTGAGGGCTGCATAATATTATACTACACAATATTTAAATTCTTATGGAAATTCCTTTCAAATTCTTTCTTTCAATTGCACTGAACACAACAAAACTAGCCCCAGTTTCCACACTGATTTCCCTAATGTAATTTCAATGGCAGTAAAGTAGAGTGCTTATGAAACTAAAGTCACACATTCAATTCTGGAGAGGCCTCTTGACTTTGTACAGTAGCGAACTCCAATTGACAACTACCAACCACAACATCAGCTCTGGAGGTGTAAAAACACATTACAGCTTGCAAAGAACATTGCTGAGAGGAGAGAGACAGCATTACCCAACCTATTTAATTTATTGAGAAATTGAAAATACCATACTGTCAGAGCAGTCTGCTCACCAATTATGTCATTTGCTTTTACGTCTTCTAGCCCCTGGGGTTACGCAGGATGCTGTCAATGGGAATTTCAGTGGCCTATGAACACTGCTGAGAATCATGCAGAGTCCCATGGAGTAAAAAGCAGTTGGTGGAAACACTGCTAGCCTGAACAGACCTGTAAGGGATGGCTCTACAGAGTTTTGTAGGAAAGGGAAATAAACGTATATAGCCAAGCTACTAAGACTGTGCTCCTCAATGTGGAAGAGTTTGGCCTGTTCTGACAAATTCTGATCCAGGAACTCAAACTGGAATATACTGAAATGAAGATGTAAACTATGAGCAACATGAAGCATATGTCAAAGATCATACAGGAGAGTGATCCATACAACAGAGTAGTGGGAAAAGTCTTGGCAAAATACTCAAAAATTTCGGGAAAGCCGATCTTACATCTGAGACAAAAGAAAACAAAATTTAGGATAACCTTCCAGCGCTAATAACTACAGCTAAAATTTCTGACTTTAGAGAAAGCGAGCTTGAAAATTTAGAATTGTGTGTGGTTTGAATGTTGGTTGAAAAATCCTAGTGGAAGGAGAGGGAGACAAGTGAAAATGAGGTGATTTGTGAGTGGAGTGGAGCACTGATGTCCTCCTTAAAACTCAAATCATCCACATTTGAAATAATCACTGATCCTGGATAATGAATACTCAGAAATAAAGTCAAGGACTGGGCAAAAACTTGGTGCATGGTGTTTGCTGCAGAAACATCAGCATGTGAATAAATTCTCTGTAACCCAGCCAGACAAATGGCACACAACCCCAGTACCAGCACTGTGAGAGGGAAGACAGGCAGATCTCAGAGGCTCACTGGCAAGCCAGCTTAGCGGGTTCCATGAGAGACCCTGTCAAACATAAGGTGAAGAGATATAGAAAAATATTCCTGAAGTTGACCTTTACCCTCCTTGGGCACATGCATAGGCAAGTGTATCAGCACACACACACACACACACACACACACACATTAAATTAAATTCTGAAAAATGGAAATTGAAAAAGTTCAGTTGCATTGGTGCACAACTCTCCTAACACTTTGGATGCTGAGCAAGGAAAAGCATGAGTCCCAGGCAAGCCTAAGGCTGCTTAGTGAGTTAGGAGGAATTCTTTGTCATTCTCAAAATTGTGTCAAAAATAAAAAAAAAGCACACAAAAATACTTAATAAGAGCATTAAATGATTCAGTTGTCTTGGGGATAAATCAGAGTAAAAAATGTACAGTTACTATATTGCCACCTGAACAAAATGACTAAAATAAAATATTGAGTGGCATTCAGAAGTGTTGACGAACCTTGATATTTCCATTTGACTTACCAGAGACTATGAGAGCAAGAAAGCAATGGAACGAATCCTAATGTAATTTGGAAGAATTGTTTTACAAGTGAATTGATTTGAATCAGATATAATAAGAGGGTTTACTATGATGCATCTTAGAGCAAGTCTTGAGGACAAGAGCTGGTGCAATGGCTGAGTGATTAAGTGCTTCCCATCCAAGCCTAAAGACTGGAGGTCAGATCCCCAGATTCTATGTGAAAACCAGCTGCAAAGGGAGAAGCATCTGTAACGCCAGTATGCGTAGAGAGCATCAGAAGTAAAAACCTGACAATCCAGCAAAGTTCATGAGTCAGCCAGTCTTCTTAAGCAGCACTAGTGAAAAAACCCCCATCTCTAACAAGGTGTAAAGGTGGGATCAACATCTAAAGGATGTCCTTTGGTCTCTGTATATATATCAGCACGTGCGCACACGCACACATGCACACACATACACACACACACACACACAACGTGACTGAGTTCAAATATCACTTGTAATACTCTAAAATTAAATTGTCTTTTTTTTCTCACACACTTTAGGTTTTTTCTAATTATATAAGCTCTATAGGTACCTATCTCCTTCTCTTCCTCCTGCCCTCCAAGTCATCCCACCTTGCACTCTCCTCCTTCCCCCTTTCTTTTCACCCTACTCCCTTCCTCCCCCTCTCCCAGTGCCTCCTCCTTCCCCCTCCCATCTCCTAGAGCATCCTTTTGTGTTAATGCTAAACCTCCCTTTGAGTCCTCCACACTAGTGAGGGGTTAAAGGATTCAGTGGCCTTCATGGGGTCTCCATTAGTATGAAAACTCTATTATGACTCTAAGGATCCTGCTGCTGGGAGCCATCTCCCCTGTGATCCATGCTAGACTTTGGGGGGGGTCTTTTACATGTCAGCCATTGTGTAGGTCAGGCAAAGTCCAATTCTGGATGCTGCAGCCTAACTTTTGTAGGGAGTCACATATTATTAGTCCTCCCCATCGTTAGGCTCTTACAATCTTGCTGCCCCCTCTTCTGCAAGGTTTCCTGAGCTTTAGGATGGGGAGAGATTTGGCTGGTCTGGTTCCAGGTGATTAATGTAGGGTCTTTGGTGTTCTGAGTTATGGTTTGTTGTTGTTGTCAGTTTTGCTTTTCCTGTACTGCCCTTGGCTACATCCTCATTGTTATAGAAGGTCACCTCCTAACCAAAGATAAAAGCCTTTAAATAAATATCTTAATATAGGAGGAAACTCAAAGGTAGATGGAAGGATACAAATAGAACACAGTTGTGAAGGGAGGAGGTCAGTGTCCCATTTGCAGTATGGTTACTGTCTATTTGCCAGTCCCTATATCATCCCTGATTGGTGAGAACAAACCTGCAAGTGACCAGAAAAGGAAGTGAGAATGAGCTGCACCATATGTCTCGCTACTTACATGCAATACTTGATGGTGACCTATTTTCTCTTCTGAAGCATGATCCCCTATCTCCTTTTGTAAGGGGGCCCTCCTTCCCCGTCACTCAAGTTTATAATCTTTGTGATTACAGTAGGTATTACAGAGATTTACCTTTGAGGATGTCATTAAGTGGGTTTGGAACTAGGATCCACCTACTAGAGAGTACATAAAGTGTCTAACTTTCTGTGTCTGGGGTACTTCATTCAATATAACTTTTTCATTGTAGCACTATTCACAATTGAAAAGTCTTGGAATCAACCCAAATGCCCAACAGTTGACAAATGGATAATGAAAATGTGGTATATTTATACAGTGAAATACCACTCAGCCATCAAAAAAGATTGTTCTCTCTCTCTCTCTCTCTTTCTCTCTCTCTCTCTCTCTCTCTCTCACACACACACACACACACACACACACATCTTTTTTATTGGAGATTCAATGTAGAGCCTCAAACATGGGAAACAAACTCTCTTGCTGTTTTTATAACCCAAAATATTCCATGACATTTTGAAGAAATAAATGAGCTGAGATTATTTTCCCCCATATTTTCAGGAAGAAAAATTATACAAATATCTACTTAAGACCAAGAAGGATAAAGGTGGACACAAGCCTCACACACATATGAATAAATATGACTTCTGCCATGTAGTAGTGTTGAGGACTGATTTCTTGTCATTCTTTACTCTCACAGCACAGTGTCCTTTACATCATCCTTGTGAAACTTCTGCTATGTATTAGCACCTTTCATATAATTGTTTCCAATTTTGTAATAATGATCATTTCATAAACCCCATTCTTTGAAAGCACAGTGAAATTTGTGGTTATATTGTTCAAACCTTATTGTTAAATTTGATTAATGAAGAGAGGAATCTTGTAATTTCAGGATTTGTGAGTCCATGATATGCTCAGTCACTTTGTGGGTCTGATTGCCACAATTTCTGTATATTTCTGTCACTGAGATAAGTCTTTGGGATGGATGCAAGGAAGGATTCTCTGTCTCTCTCACTCTCTCTCTTCATATGTATATATATATATGTACACATATGTGTATATAAAAAATTATGTCAATCCTATGATATTCTTTTTTTTTATTTCAGCTCATACAAAATTATTAGGTACACCAGTTCCCTCCCTCCCTTCTCCTCCCCCCATACCCACTGCTCCCCCTTCCCACTCCTCTCCCTCCCCATCCCCCAGTGCCTCCCGCCCCAATTCCCAGAGAGTCCTTTCTTGTGCATGTCTGATTTTCCTCTGGGCCCTCCTCTCCGATGACGTACAAGGACCCAGTGGCCTTTCCCTGAACCCTTTCCCGTGGTCCCCTTAGGTATAGGAACACTGCTGTGGCTGTCAATCCTTTGCCTCCAAGGATCTTGGTGCCTTTAGCAGATGCTAGACTTTGGGAGGTCAACAGTGTGTTGGACATGCGCAGGGCATGCAAAGTCCAATTATGATTGCTTCAGCCCTAACTAGTATAGAGTATCTTACATATCATTGCTCCTCCCATCCTTTTGCTCTTACACTCTTACCGCCCCCTCTTCCGCAAATTTCCCTGAGCTTCAAGATGGGGAGAGACTAAGCTGGCCTAGTTCTAGGTGGTTGATATAGAGTCTCTGAAGTTCTGGATTGTGGTTTGTTGATTTTCTTTTGCAGTTTTGCTGCTCCTGCAATGCCCTTCACTCCATCCTGGTGGGCATTGTATGTTACCCCCTGGCCAGAGACAAAAAGCTGTTAGAGTCTTGTGATAAAAGCACATTCAAAGGTAGTTGTAATAAAAGTGGGAAACCACAGTAAGGGAGGGGCCTATCACCCATTTGCAAAATGGTTACTTTTTATCTGCCAGACTATATGCCCTCCTCTTCTGGTGAGATCACACCCACTCAGTAGTAAATGATCAGGAACAAAAGTCTGTGAACTTAATCAGATGTCTCATTACTTATTTGGGTCCTTGGTGGAGGCCTATTTTCCCTGCTGTAACATGGTCCCTTCTCTCCTTGTTTCTGGTGTGGCCCTCCTACCCCATCCCTCCTGTTCATAATCCTTGGAATTACTGTCTGTAGGTGGGCTGGGTGGGTTTGGTACTAGGAGCCACCTATTAGGGAGTACATACGGTGCTTAATTTTCTGGGTCTGGGATACTTCACTTAATATAATTATTTCTAATGACATCCATTTCCCGGCAAATTCCAGTAATTCATCATTTTTGATGGCTGAGTAGTACTCCATTGTATAGATGTACCACAGTTTCCTTATCCACTCGTCAACTGTTGGACATTTGGGCTGATTCCATGACTTTGCTATTGTAAACAGTGCTGCTACGAACATGGTCGTGCTTGTGCTATTGAGGTGAACCTCTGCTGTGTGTGGGGTTATTCCCAAAAGTGGGATAGCAGGGTCATATGGCATTTCAATATTTAATTTCTTTAAGAATCTCCAGACGGCTCACCAGAGTGGCTGTATGAGCCTGCATTCCCACCAGCAATGTAGGAGAGTTCCCCTCTCTCCACATCCTCTCCAACATTTGTTGTTGTTTGTATTGTGGATTTTTGCCATCCTGACCAGGGTGAGATGATATCTCAGGGAAGTTTTGATTTGCATTTCCCTGATGGCTAAGGAACTGGAGCATTTTTAAAGATATTTGTTAGACATTTTAATGTCATCCCTGGTAAAATTTCTTTTAAGTTCCAGGGCCCATTTCTTAATTGGGCCATTGGTTTCCTTGGTGTTTAGTTTTCTAAGTTCTTTGTGCACTCTGGACAGCAGAGTTCTATCAGATGTGTGGTTAGTGAAGATTTTCTCCCATTCTGTGGGTTGCCTTTGAGCTCGTGTTACAATCTCTTTATCTGAACAGAAACTCTTTAATTTCACAAGATCCCAACTGTTGATAGTTGGTAGCGGTGACTGTTCCATTGGATGTCTGTTTAGGAACTGTTGGCCTAGCCCAATCAGCTCGAGGGAGTTCCCTATCCTTTCAACTATAGTTTTTATAGTGTCTGGCCTGATATCAAGGTCCTTGATCCATTTGGAATTAAGTCTTGTACATGGTGACAAGTACGGGTCCAGCTTTAATCTTCTGCATGTGGAGATCCAGTTTTGCCAGCACCATTTGTTGAAGATGCTGTTCTTTTTCCATTGGATTCTTTGGGCCCCTTTGTCAAAGACCAAATGGCTGTAACTTTGTGGGCTTATATCTGGGTCTTCAATCCTTATCCATTGATCTGTGTGTCTATTTTGGAGCCAGTAACAGGCTGTCTTTATAACTATGCATTTGTAGTATAGACTAAGGTTTGGTATGGCAATAACTCCAGCTGTGTTTTTGTTACTCAGGATTATTTTTGCTATCCTGGGTCTTTTGTGCCAGGATATGAACTTTGAGATTGTTTGGTCAACTTCTTTGAAGAACTGCTTTGGGATTTTGATTGGTATAGCATTGAATCTGTATATTGCCTTTGGTAGGACGGTCATTTTTACGATGTTGATTCTGCCAATCCAGGAACAAGGGAGGTCTTTCCACCTTCTGGTGTCTTCTGCTATTTCTTTCTTTAGGGTTTTAAAGTTTTCATTGTAAAGGTCTTTTACCTCCTTAGTTAGGTTTATACCAAGGTATTTCATTTTTTTAGGGGCTATAGTAAATGGGATTGTTTCTCTCAAGGCTTTTTCACTTCTTTCATACTGGGCATATAGGAAGGCCTCTGATTTTTGCACATTTATTTTGTATCCTGCCACCCTGCTGAACTTCTCAATTAGTTCCAGGAGCTTCCTGGTGGAGTTTTTGGGATCCCTCAGGTATAAGATCATGTCATCTGCAAATAGGGATAGCTTGACTTCTTCCTTGCTGATTTGAATCCCTCTTATGTCCCTTTCTTGTCTTATGGCTTCAGCTAAGACTTCAAGTACAATACTGAATAGAAGTAGTGAGAGTGGACAGCCTTGTCTAGTTCCTGATCGAAGTGGGAATGCTTCCAATTGTTCCCCATTGAGCATAATCCTTGCTGTGGGCTTGTTGTATATAGCTTTTATTGTATTGATAAAGGTTCCTTCCATTCCTACTGTCTCTAGTGTTTTGATCATAAAAGGCTGTTGGATCTTGTCAAAAGCTTTTTCTGCATCTATCGAGAGAGTATCATGTGGTCTTGGACTTTGGACTGGTTTACATGATGAATTACATTTATTGATTTGCGTATGTTGAACCAACCTTGTGTGCCGGGGATGAAGCCTACTTGGTCCCCATGAATGATCTTTTTAATATGTTTTTGTATCCGATTTGCTAAGACTTTGTTGAGAATCTTTGCGTCTGTGTTCATCAGGGAGATCGGCCTATAGTTTTCTTTTTTAAGCGAATCTTTATTAGGTTTTGCGATTAAAACGATATTAGCTTCATAGAAGGAATTTGGTAGTGTTCCTTCCTTTGCTATTTGATGGAACAGTTTAAGGAGTATTGGTGTTATTAACTCCTTAAATGTCTGGTAGAACTCTGTGCTGAATCCATCTGGTCCAGGACATTTTTTGGTGGGAAGATTCGAGATTACTTTCTCAATTTCCTTATAAGTTACAGGACTATTTAAATAATTCACAACTTCCTGATTCAATTTAGGTAAGTTGTGTTTACTTAGAAATTCATCCATCTCTTTTGTGTTGTCAAACTTCACAGAGTACAAGTTTTTGAAATATGATGTTATAATTCTCTGGATTTCTTGGGTATCAGTAATGATAACTCCATGTTCATTTCTAATTTTGTTAATTTGGGTTTTCTCTCTCTTGCTTTTGATTAATTTATCTAGGGGTGTATCAATCTTATTGATTAATTCAAAGAACCAGCTTTTTGACTGGTTGATTTTTTCTATCGTTTTTCTTAATCTTGATTTCAGATATTTCTCCCCTTATTTTGCTAATATCTCTTCTACTACTTTTGGGATCAGATTGCTCTAGTTTCTCTAAAGCTTTAAGCTGCATTGTTAAGTTGTTTATTTCTGATGTTTCCATTTTTTTTCATGTAGGCATTAAGAGCTATGAACTTACCTCTTAGAACAGCTTTCATTGTGTCCCAGAGATTTTGGTAAGTTGTATTTTCGTTATCATTCACTTTCAGGAAATCTTGAATTTCCTTTTTAATTTCTTCCTGAATCCAGTTCTCATTCAGCATCATAGTGTTAAGTTTCCAGGAGTTAGTGTATTTTCTCTTGTTTGATGTGTTGTGGATGTCCAGCTTTAAGCCGTGGTGGTCTGATAGGGCACAGGTTAGAATTTCAACTTTTTTGTATATGTGTAGATTCGTTTTGTGGCCCAGTATGTGATCTATTTTGGAGAAAGTTCCATGTGCTGCTGAGAAAAATGTGTATTCTTTGGTGCGTGGGTGAAAAGTTCGATAGAGATCTGTAAGGTCCATTTCTTTCAGGGTTTGATTAAGTTCCAAAGTGTCTCTGTTAAGCTTTTGACCTGTTGATCTAGTCCATGTTGAGACAGCGGTGTTGAAGTCCCCAAGAATTATCGTTTGGGGGTTGATTTCTTGCTTGAGATGCTGTAGGGTTTTCTTAATGAATGTGGAGGGGCCCATATTGGGTGCATATATGTTCAGTATTGTGAAGTCTTCCTGGTGAATTGTACCTGTGACTAAAATGTAGTATCCATCCGTGTCTCTTATAATTTTCTTTGGTTTGAAATCCACTTTGTCTGATAGCATGATGGCTACCCCTGCCTGTTTTCTGCTTCCATTTGCTTGTAGAATTGTTGACCAGCCTTTTATTTTTAGAGCGTGCCTATCTTTTGTGGTGAGATGGGTTTCCTGCAGGCAGCAGATTGATGGATTGTGATTTTTAATCCACGTTTGTAATCTGTGTCTCTTGATCGGTGAATTAATTCCATTAACATATAGTGTTATAATGGAGAAACTATTGTTAATTCCAGACATTTATTATGTTTAGTTGCTTTTATAAGTATATTGCTTCACTTTTAATGGTGTTATACTTGCCTTCTGTTCTCCTGGATATGCCTGTTTTTTTCTTCACGCTTGAGTATCATTTCTAGCATTTTTTGAAGGCCTGGTTTGGTGGACATGTATCCCTTCAAGTTGTCTTTGTGCTGGAAAATTTTTCTTTCTCCCTCGATCATGACTGATAGTTTTGCAGGGTAAATCAGCCTGGGTTGACATTTTTGCTCATTCAATACTTGAAGTATGTCTCTCCAAGCTCTTCTTGCTTTTACTGTTTCGATTGAGAAGTCATTTGTTATTTTAGTAGGTTTACCTTTAAAAGTGACTTGTTTTTTCTCCCTTGATGCTCTCAGCACCAGTTCTTTATCTTGAATGTGGAGTGTTTTAACTATTATTTGCCGTGGCGTGCTTCTATTTTGGTCGTATCTGTTTGGGGTGCGGAATGCCTCTTGTATATGGATGGGCCTCTCTTTTTTTAGATGAGGAAAGTTTTCCTTGATCACTTGAAAAATTTCCTCAGGGGTGGTATTTTGAGATTCTTGCTCTGGTATTCCATGAATACGCATGTTAGGCTTCTTCAGGGTGTCCCGTCCCATATCTCTTGGATATTTCTCTCAAGTATCTGTTTGGCTTTAACAACCTCTTCCATTGAGCTGGTTAATACTCCCACTTTATCTTCAACGTCTGAAATCCTGTTTTCTGCTTTGTTAGTCTTTCTGTTGAAAGACTCTCTGTGGAGTTCTGGGTTGAAGATATCTTGTCTTGTAGCTCAGTTTTAAACTCTGCTTGAGTTTGTTTTAACTGCTCTATGCCAGTTTTTGTTTCTTGCACTGTTTTTCTCAACTCTTCCAGATGTCTGTTGTGTTCCTCTTCAAACTGATTGATTCGATTATGTAATTCCTCCCGGATTTCCTCTTTCATAGTATTGAACATGGTAATGATCATATTTTGAAAGTCTTTATCCTGGGTGAGGCTTTCTTGGCCTTTTTCCGCGGGTTTGTTCTAGTTGGAGTCTAACATTATGGGATTAATTTCTTAAGTGGGAAATTTGTTTACTTGAGTGTTGCTTCTCATGGATTTGCACTTTGACTTTGGCATTGTCATTTTAACTCTTAATATCTCTCAATTTCACTAAACCGAATTATTTGGCCTCTGGTCCTGGTGGGCGGGCTCGGGCAGAGACTTACCTAGGTCAAGGGGTGAGGCCCGGCTGGACCGCGCGTGCCCCGACCGGCGGAGCGGGGTGGGGTGTAAAGGGAGGATGGGGGCATTGGCGTGGAGCTATTTAACCCGAGGGCAGCTGGGGCAGGGCCCGGGCACAAGGGGAGGTCCTCCTCGTCCCTTGGCCGCGCTCGGCTCTGGCTGGATGGTGTGAGTCGGAGCCGGGTCCCTGTGGGCTGACCTGGGGTCCTGGTGGGCGGTCACGGGGTGAGGCCCAGCTGGACCAATCCTACGATATTCTTAAGGCACATTTTCTTAAATTTTTTTTTTTTTTTTATTCAACTGTGTGCATGTGCGTGTGTGCGTCTGTGTGTGTGTGTGTGTAGAACCACGGACGAATTCGTGAACCACCAGGGACGCCTCCACCTCCTTCTGCCCCGGGATTCACAGGCTCCGCCCTACCAGGACAAGAAGCGCAGGCCGCCCCTCTTCCGCCTGGCGTCTATACGTGGGATCTGGGATCCGAACTCAGGACCTTCCGCCTGCAAGGCGGAGGCTCAACCCCTGAGCCACCTCTCCAGCCCAAGGCACATTTTCTTAAAGCTAGAATTCAAAAACAAAATAATTCATCATATAACTTGCATGACTCAATTTAATGAATGAAACAATGACTTCCATATATAATTTTAGTCATGTGTTGATCATTGGTCAGAAAGATCAGTCTAATAGTTTACATTTTAAAATGAAAAATAGTTCGGTGGCTACAGTAAATTACCTTTTGTGAACCTAAATATGACAAATCAGAATAAGGAAAAGAGATATCCAACTAAATCACTTCTCATCTAATTCTGTGGATCATGCCTCGCTGATTCTTTAGTGACCAGTGCTTTCTGTTTCCCCACAGGTATGCACACAGCCCTTTCCACACAAAGGAGTTCATTATCTGTGAAATCCCTTTGAAAGTGCTTCAGGAACATCTTTATTTAAAAGTAATTAGCTTTGTAGGAAATAAAGGCGGAGAGAGAGAAAAACAGATGACAAATGGTTGATATATATGACAAGTAGATGACAGATTGATAACCTCACTCAATATAATAGATGGATCAGGAACAACAATGTGTGAATTCTATACATCATGAAAGTCCAGCCTTCCTCAACCCGCTCCGCCAACCGCTACACGCGCGCGGTCCAGCCGGGCCTCGTCCGCGACCAAGGTAATCTCCTCCCGCGCCCACCCACCAGACCCCCAGATCAGCCCAAAGGGACCCAGCTCCTACCCCACCATCCAGCTGGAGCCGTGCGCCGGGCCGAGGGATGAGGAGGACCTCCCCCCTGCGCCCGGGACCCGCCCCAACTCCCCTGGGGTTTAATAGCTCCACGCCGACCCCCACCTTCTCCCTTTCCCCACCCCTCTCCGCTGGTCGAGACGTGCCCACGGTCCAGCCGGGCCTCACCCCGACCTAGGTAAGCTCCGCCCGGGCCAGCCCCAGAACCCCAGGACAAATAATTCAGTTCAGTGAAATTGAAAGATCTTAAGAGTTAAAACGACAATGCCAAAGTCAAAGAGCAAATCCATGAGAAGCAACACTCAAGTAAACAAATTTCCCACTGAAAAAATTCATCCCATAATGTTAGACTCTAACCAGAACAAACCCACGGAAAATGGCCAAGAAAGACTGACCCAGGATAACAACTTTCAAAATATGATCATTACCATGTTCAATACTATGAAAGAGGAAATCCGGGAGGAATTACATAATCAAATCAATCGCTTTGAAGAGGAACACAACAGACACTTGGAGGAGTTGAGAAAAACAGTGCAAGAAACAAAAACTGGCATAGAGCAGTTAAAACAGACTCAGAGTTTAAAACTGAGCTACAAGACAAGTTATCTTCAACCCAGAACTCCACAGAGTCTTATCAACAGAACTAACGAAGCAGAAAACAGAATTTCAGACCTTGAAGATAAAGTGGGAGTATTAACCAGCTCAATGGAAGAGGTTGTTAAAGCCAAACAGATACTTGAGAGAAATATCCAAGAGATATGGGACACCCTGAAGAAGCCTAATATGCGTATTCATGGAATACCAGAGCAAGAATCTCAAAATACCACCCCTGAGGAAATTTTTCAAGTGATCAAGGAAAACTTTCCTCATCTAAAAAAAGAGAGGCCCATCCATATACAAGAGGCATTCCGCACCCCAAACAGATACGACCAAAACAGAAGCTCGCCAAGGCAAATAATAGTTAAAACACTCCACATTCAAGATAAAGAACTGGTGCTGAGAGCATCAAGGGAGAAAAAACAAGTCACTTTTAAAGGTAAACCTATTAAAATAACAAATGACTTCTCAGTCGAAACAGTAAAAGCAAGAAGAGCTTGGAGAGACATACTTCAAGTATTGAATGAGCAAAAATGTCAACCCAGGCTGATTTACTCTGCAAAACTTTATCAGTCATGATCGAGGGAGAAAGAAAAATTTTCCAGCACAAAGACAACTTGAAGGGATACATGTCCACCAAACCAGGCCTTCAAAAAATGCTAGAAATGATACTCAAGCGTGAAGAAAAAAACAGGCATATCCAGGAGAACAGAAGGCAAGTATAACACCATTAAAAGTGAAGCAATATACTTATAAAAGCTACTAAACATTATAAATGTCTGGAATTAACAATAGTTTCTCCATTATAACACTAAATGTTAATGGAATTAATTCACCGATCAAGAGACACAGATTACAAACGTGGATTAAAAATCACAATCCATCAATCTGCTGCCTGCAGGAAACCCATCTCACCACAAAAGATAGGCACGCTCTAAAAATAAAAGGCTGGTCAACAATTCTACAAGCAAATGGAAGCAGAAAACAGGCAGGGGTAGCCATCATGCTATCAGACAAAGTGGATTTCAAACCAAAGAAAATTATAAGAGACACGGATGGATTTTAGTCACAGGTACAATTCACCAGGAAGACTTCACAATACTGAACATATATGCACCCAATACGGGCCCCTCCACATTCATTAAGAAAACCCTACAGCATCTCAAGCAAGAAATCAACCCCCAAACGATAATTCTTGGGGACTTCAACACCGCTGTCTCAACATGGACTAGATCAACAGGTCAAAAGCTTAACAGAGACACTTTGGAACTTAATCAAACCCTGAAAGAAATGGACCTTACAGATCTCTATCGAACTTTTCACCCACGCACCAAAGAATACACATTTTTCTCAGCAGCACATGGAACTTTCTCCAAAATAGATCACATATTGGGCCACAAAATGAATCTACACATATACAAGAAAGTTGAAATTCTAACCTGTGCCCTATCAGACCACCATGGCTTAAAGCTGGACATCCACAACACATCAAACAAGAGAAAATACACTAACTCCTGGAAACTTAACACTATGATGCTGAATGAGAACTGGATTCAGGAAGAAATTAAAAAGGAAATTCAAGATTTCCTGAAAGTGAATGATAACGAAAATACAACTTACCAAAATCTCTGGGACACAATGAAAGCTGTTCTAAGAGGTAAGTTCATAGCTCTTAATGCCTACATGAAAAAAAATGGAAACATCAGAAATAAACAACTTAACAATGCAGCTTAAAGCTTTAGAGAAACTAGAGCAATCTGATCCCAAAAGTAGTAGAAGAGAGGAGATTAGCAAAATAAGGGGAGAAATATCTGAAATCGAGATTAAGAAAACAATAGAAAATATCAACCAATCAAAAAGCTGGTTCTTTGAAAAAATCAATAAGATTGATACACCCCTAGCCAAATTCACCAAAAGCAAGAGAGAGAAAACCCAAATGCCAATTAAAATCCCAAAGAAATTCTTTAAAGAAGTTGACCAAACAATCTCAAAGTTCATATGGAGGCACAAAAGACCCAGGATAGCAAATACAATCATGAGTAACAAAAACACTGCTGCAGGTATTACCATACCGAACCTCAGTCTATATTACAAATGCATAGTTATAAAAACAGCCTGTTACTGGCTCCAAAATAGACACACAGATCAATGGATAAGGATTGAAGACCCAGATATAAGCCCACAAAGTTACAGCTATTTGGTCTTTGACAAAGGGGTCTTTGACAAAGAATCCAATGGAAAAAGAACAGCATCTTCAACAAATGGTGCTGGCAAAACTGGATCTCCCCATGCAGAAGTTTAAAGCTGGACCCATACTTGTCACCATGTACAAGACTTAATTCCAAATGGATCAAGACCTTGATATCAGGACAGAGACTATAAAAGCCATAGTTGAAAGGAAGGGAACTCCCTTGAGCTGATTGGGCTAGGCCAACATTTCCTAAATATGTCCAATGGCACAGTCACTACTACCAACTCTCAATATTTGGGATCTTGTGAAATTAAAGAGCTTCTGTTCAGATAAAGAGATTATAACACAAGCGCAAAGGCAACCCACAGAATGGGAGAAAATCTTCACTAACCACATATCTGATAGAGTTCTACTGTCCAGAGTGCACAAAGAACTTAGAAAACTAAACATCAAGGAAACCAATGGTCCAATTAAAATATGGGCCCTGGAACTTAAAAGAAACTTTACCAGGGATGAAATTAAAATGTCTAACAAATATTTGAAAAAATGCTCCACTTCTTTAGCCATCTGGGAAATGCAAATCAAAACTTCCCTGAGATATCATCTCACCCTGGTCAGCATGGCAAAACTCCACAATACAAACAATGACAAATGCTGGAGAGGATGTGGAGAGAGGGGAACTCTCCTACATTGCTGGTGGGAATGCAGGCTCATACAGCCACTCTGGCGAGCCGTCTGGAGATTCTTAAAGAAATTAAAGATTGAAATGCCATATGACCCTGCTATTCCACTTTTGGGAATAACCCCACACACAGCAGAGGTTCACCTCGATAGCACAACACGACCATGTTCATAGCAGCACTGTTTACAATAGTAAAGACATGGAATCAACCCAAATGTCCAACAGTTGACGAGTGGATAAGGAAACTCCATCTATACAATGGAGTACTACTCAGCCATCAAAAATGATGAATTACTGGAATTTGCCAGGAAATGGATGTCATTAGAAACAATTATATTAAGTGAAGTATCCCAGTCTCAGAAAATTAAGCGCCGTATGTACTCCCTAATAGGTGGCTCCTAATACCAAACCCACCCAGCCCACCTTGAGACACTCATAGGTAAATCTATGTTTTACCTACAGTAATTGCAAGGATTATGAACAGGAGGGATGGGGTTGGAGGGCCACACCAGAAACAAGGAGAGAAGTGACATGTTACAGTAGAGAAAATAGGCCTCCATCAAGGACTGCAAGAAAGTAATGTGACACCTTGTTACGTTCACAGACATTCGTTCCTGATCATTTACAACTAAGTGGGTATGAACTCACCAGAAGGGGAGGGCATATAGTCCGGCAGATTAAAAAGTAACCATTTTGCAAATGAGTGATCGACCCCTTCCATTGCCAAATGCCATATGACTCTGCGATTCCACTTTTGGATATAAGTATTACATCTACCCTTGAATGTGCTCTTATAATAAGACTCCAGTTTAACAGCTTTCTGTCTCTGGCCAGGGGGTGACATACAGTGCCCATCACGATGGAGTGAAGGGCATTGCAGGAGCAACAAAACTGCAAAAGAAAATCAACAAACCACTATCCAGAACTTCAGAGACTCTATATCAACCACCTAGAACTAGGCCAGACTAATCTCTCCCCATCCTGAAGCTCAGAGACATTTGCGGAAGAGGGGGCGTTAAGAGTGTAAGAGCAAAAGGATGGGAGGAGCAATGATTTGCAAGATACTCCACACAAGTTAGAGCTGAAGCCATCATAATTGGACATTGCATGCCCTGCGCAATGTCCAACACACTATTGACCTCACAAAGTCTAGCATATGCTAAAGGCACCAAGATCCTTGGAGGCAAGGGATTGACAGCCACAGTAGTGTTCCTATGCTTAAGGGAACACAGGAAAGGGTTCAGGGAAATGTCACTGGGTCCTTGTACGTCATCGGAGAGGAGGGCCCAGAGGAGAGTCAGGCATGCACAAGAAAGGACTCTGGGAATTGGGGCGGGAGGCACGGGGGGATGGGGAGGGAGAGGTGAGGGGAGGGGGAGCTGGGGGCTCGGGGGGAGGAGGAGGAAGGGAGGTAACCGGTATACCTATTAAGTTTGTATGAGGTGAAATAATAATAAAAAATGTATTAAAAAAAAAGAAAAAAAAAGGTAGTCCAATGCTGCTTTCTTTATTTCTCGTTAAATTTCAAGATCACTTAAATATGACATACTCCCCTCAGTTACTAGGTGACAAGAAGCCTGCATATCATAAGAGACATTTTTTTTTATCTATAGTTACCTTGTCTTAGGGTTTGAACCTGCATCATAGGACTGGGTCATACACTAAGCACCTGTGTCCAGAACTGAAGATCGAAAATATTCTCAAAATCCCGGCTACAGGGGATTTTCTTTCATACATGAAAAATCAAGTAAGAATTTCCTCATTGCAATTGAGATCTATTTTATTCCATTCTATCTAAAACATAAAACATTACATACATATGGCAGAGTATATATCTACCCTAAGTGAGTTTTAGTATTATTAAGATAAAAATTTAAATTATTACATTAGAATTATCATTGAGCAGCTTTACAAACTTGATCAGTATTGATCCTTTCATTTATTTCCTTAAATTATCATTCCCTGGAGGCCTCTGTCTTCCCCTTTCATAAATTATTGTTTTAATCTACAGTAACAAGGATGTGTTGCTCTTTAACATTGGACTTTAAGTCTTATCAGAAGGCTGTTGGTTTCCACCTTGATATTCATGCCATTACTACACTGTCACCTCTTTCCATGGTGATTGCTATTACCACTTGCAGTTGTTACCCATAGATGAGACCTTTGATTGCTTTTCTCTCCCAGTAATTTCCATATTACTTGCTAGTTCTGTGTAATCTGTCTGTCAAGGAGAAAGTTTCAGATCAGTTCTAGGTGGGGCTTCTTGTTTATGTTCTGTGATCTATATATGTTTTACCTTCAGTAACAGGATCTTATTTATAATTTCCAGAGGGCAACCAAGAGCAATGGCAAAGTTCTATTGTGTCAGGGAGAGACTTTTGAGATCTCTCTGACCAACAGCTTATCAGGAGGTATCACATACCTGTTACTTCTAGTATTGTGTGATTGTCTTTGGGTTCTAGATTAAACATTTTTTTGTTGTGACTTATCTTTTGCTATTGGTGCTCATTGTTTATAAATGTTCGATTTTGTTTCATATCAGGATATCATGAATGTCAAAAAATTAAGCAGTTTTTGTAGAAAAAACAAACAAGAATAAAAAGCAATTAAGAACCATCCATATGTCTAAAGATTAAAGTCCACAATTGTGTTCCTATACTAAAGGGGAACACAAAAAAGAGTTCTAGGCAATGCTACTGAGTCCTTACACCTCATCAGAAGAGGAGGACCCAGAGGGAAGTTTGACATGCACAGTAAAGGATGCTTCAGGAATGGGGGGGGGTGAGAAGGGGGCACTAGTAGAAAGGGAGGAATGGGAAGAAAGGAAGGGGAAAAGGGGGGAGGGAGCAAGGGGATTCAGGGAGGGGTGGAGGGAGGACAGGGAATGGGGTTTGTATGAGTGGAAAAAATAAAAAAAACTATTCATATCATGAAGAATTGAAGCTTTGTCTATTTACAGATGACATGATCTCATATATAGAAAAGCCCAAAAAAGTTAAATCCCCTCAAATGTAATTAAAGGTAGGAAATGTATCAAGGAAGTTTGCAAGGAAACAACTAAAACAAGACCAATTATATTTAAGTACGTTTTCAATGAACAAGCAGAAAATTAAATTCATAGCCAATTCTATCTATGGATGTATCTAAAAACTATAAAATATCTATGAATAGATGTTAGCAAAAGTAGTGGGCATTTCACATTTAAAATGAAAAGTACTGCTGATAGAAATTTAAGTTCTTTATAAACTGTTAGATGTCTTTGGTTGATTGATAAACTTAATGATAAAAACTGCAAAATTATATCCCAACTTAATGATAAAACAATGATAAAATGACAAATTCTCTGGTTTCATGTCCTGCTTTACTATGATAGCCATAAGATTCTACATGGCTTCTCCTAGAAATTAAGAAGTAGAATGTCAAATTGGTGTATACATAAAAATTGTGCATAAGTAAATATAACAATCAAGAAGAAATAAGAGAGTAGAAAAAAATCACTTTTACTGACAAGTACCACAAAGAAACTGGTTAGCCACATGCAAAATAAGGAATTTGATTCTAGTTTTACACCACACTAGACTCTCACAATACATTAATTATTTTAAATTGAAAAGCTAAAATTATTAAGCTCAAAGTAGAATACAAGTTAATATTCATGTCCTCAAAGAGGCAATGCTTTTTCAGATGTAATTCTTTAAGCCCAAGTACTGTAGAAACAAAACCAGATAAGTCATATTTCATGAACATCGTAAAATTGTGTGCATTAATGAAAAATATGAAGAAAATTCAGGTAAGGTATGCTTTCAACTTGTGTATCTCACAAGTGACTTAATACAGAAAAAGTAGAGAATTCTTTAAATTATTTATAATTATTTATTCAATTGTGTGTGTGTATGTATGTGTGTGTGTGTAGAACCACGGGCGAATTCGGGAACCACCATGGACTATCTCCACCTCCTCCTTGTTCACTCTGCCCCTGCCCCAGGATTCACAGGCTCCGCCCTACCAGGACCAGAAATGCAGGCCGCCCCTGCTTCCGCCCGGCGTCTATACGTGAAGTCTAGGATCCGAACTCAGGACCTTCTGCCTACAAGGCAGAGGCTCAAACCCTGAGCCACCTCTCCAGCCCCAAAAAGTAGAGAATTCTTAAAATCAATCATAACAAGACACATAATTCATTTAAATACTGGCAAAATAGTTGGATGAGCATGATTGTTAAAAAGCATACGGACAATCAGTTACATAACTGAAAGGTGCTTAACAATATCTACCACCATGTAATTACATATTGAAATTAAATGATACTTTATATTTATTAGGGTGTAGATGACAATATTAATAAATAGCTACTATGTGTACTAGCAAGAAAGTAGATGAATGGGTTTCCTTATGCATTGTGGCTGGGAATACACAGTTATTCTACTGATTGGAATATAGTTTTGCAGTCTCCCAAATACTTATTGTAGAGTTATATTGTAACAGAACAGTTCTACTCATACACATATCTATAAAAGGCAAATGGAAGATATGGTCATACAATAACCTACACACAGGTGTTCTGAGTATGTGTTATTATTGTAATAGCTCTAAGTTGAAAATTATTCAAATCATTCATTAAAATGGTGACTGAAGGCATGACAGAGCATATCAGCAAAAAAGAATATTATTCAGTCATTAAAAGGGACTTACTGATATATGTTCTTACATAGATTAATTTTGAAAACATTAGAGTAAGCAAAATAATTCATGAACAGAAGACCACATGTTTTAGTATTATATTTATCTAAAATGCTAATAATTTTGGACATATATAATTTTTATTTTTGAAGTCATTTAAATGTCCTAAAATTAGACTGCAATGATGGTTGACAACATACAGCGTCCCCTGGGAGACAAACCTTTGCACACACAAGGGATTGTCTAATTGGGGCAGTTGTGCCCAGCTGCCTGTGGGGTTTCTCTCCATCTTTTTTCCTCCTTTGTTTTACTTTTATCCACTGAAGTTGCAATGTGTGGAAAATACATTTTCTTTATTACTTTTTTCTTTCTACAAATGTTAAGCTGGTGATTTTAAAAGTATTTCTAAAAATTTTAACTATCTTTTCCCTCCTTTCTTGAGGTGCCCAAAGCAAGATTCTGTAGAAATCTTTGTACATTTGTAAAAAGTAAATTTTGCTTCTTCAAATTTATGCAACCATTACAGAATGCTTTAGTAGTTGATAATAAAGCTGTGGATTTTTTCCCATTAGTGACAGCAATTAGCCATATTCAAAGGTATCAAAATAACAATAATTTTAGTGATTAATTGCATGGAAAAGAAAATGGGGACGTGCAATTGATTTAGCAAATATATATTTGGATTATTTAATATGATGATGTTGAGCTAATCGATGTGAGAATAAAAAGCCACAGTTGTCTCCCAGGAAATACTATTCATTGAAGGAAATAGATGTGCAGCCATATAGAGGAAGAAAGGCTGACTGTATCTGACAAGGATGCAAGTGAACAGCGACACTGTGACTGTTAAGAAAGGAGAAAGCTGACTCATGATAGCTTACGAAGTTTTCAGAGAAAGAGGTGAGACTTTGAGCAAATCCTTGAAAGAGAGTGTTGCTTATTTACAGCTTTTAAGACCAACATTCAGAGTGAGTCACTTAAAGTCTCTGTGGTAAATGATACAAAAGTATTTAGTGCAAGTAGTATTTCAGTTGCACATGTTGCATAATTCTTGTCATTTACTGCTGGAAGGAACTTCTTTTGGCCAGTTTATTATAATACATACTCATATGTTGAAGAACCTTTGACAACAACAGATCCAATTAGTAGCCATTGGGATATATTTGATTTGGAAAAAAATACATTACTGTGGGGAGTCCACACTAAAGGAAGATAAACCCTTTAGAGTGGAAGGCATAATTCCAGTTAAAATCCTAACATATCAGCAATCTGTCAAGAAAAACTGTTTGGTTTACTCCTAAAGCTTCTTGGCTACAGGTTGACTCTTCCAGCAACTTTCTTTATTTTCCACAGATGAAATTCTGAAGTGACTTGATTTCTTCTTGGGTACTCTAGCAGTTAGTTTCCATTGTCAACTAAACAACTCAGAACTGAGCTTTCAGGCACAACTCTATAAAGAACTGTTCACTTAAGGCAGGCATCTACCAAAAGAATAGAAGATTTTCTACTTGATGAAAGATAACCCATGGTACATGTGATTTTTTCTTAGGTGGGTGAATAAGATAGAGAGAATGTAGGTTAAAATTTTGCAAACTGTTAGGTCAGCAAGTTAGAAAATATAATTTGTTCCTTGCCCTTCTCTCCATTCTTTCTGTGGATGCAATGTCGCCAGTCCCTAGGTTTCTGGTTGTAGCTTTTCAACCACAATGATCAACTGTGATCTAGAAGTGCATGAACTAAAGTCCCCTTGTTAGTCAAAAATTATCACAGAAGCAAAAACATGAACTTAAAATTTTTGGTGCCACAGAAGTTGAGAGTGTTGCTGTGAACCTGTGACAGACACTGCTTCAGATCCATTACTCATTGGTGGATAAATACATAAGTCAAGTAACCTAGGGGATCCGAGATTTCATTGGTACACATTCCAGTTCATGTCCATCATAGCATGAGCATCATAGCAGAATTAGGAGATGGGGTAAGTTCACAACAAGACTAGCTCATACAGACCAGTGCTATTTGCTAACATGTGCGGTTCTGGTCCTGGTAGGGCGGAGCCTGTGAATCCCGGGGCAGAGTAAACAAGGAGGAGGTGGAGGCAGTCCATGGTGGTTCCCTGAATTCGTCCGTGGTTCTACACACACACACGCACACGCACACACACGTATGCACGCACAATTGAATAAATAATAAATAATAAAAAATTAAAAAAAGAATTATATGTTATATTAGCCATGTTTCAAAGTTTCTTTTTTTAATACATTTTTATTATTTCCGCTCATACAAACTTAATAGGTAGACCAGTTCCCTCCCTCCCTCCTCCTCCCTCCCGAACCCCCCTGCTCCCTCTTCCCTCCCCATCCCCCAGTGCCTCCCCCCCAATTCCTAGAGAGTCCTTTATCGTGTATGCCTAACTCTCCTCTGGGTCCTCCTCTCCGATGACGTACAAGGACCCAGTGGCATTTCCCTGAACCCTTTCTCGTGTTCCCCTTAAGCATAGGAACACTACTGTGGCTGTCAATCCCTTGCCTCCAAGGATCTTGGTGCCTTTAGCTGATGCTAGACTTTGTGAGGTCAATAGTGTGTTGGACATTGCGCAGGGCATGCAAAGTCCTATTATGATTGCTTCGGCCCCAACTTGTGTGGAGAATCTTGCAAATCATTGCTCCTCCCATCCTTTTGCTCTTACAATCTTACCGTCCCCTCTTCCTCAAATTTCCCTGAGCTTCAGGATAGGGAGAGATTAGTCTGGCCTAGTTCTAGGTGGTTGATATAGAGTCTCTGAAGTTCTGGATTGTGGTTTGTTGATTTTCTTTTGCAATTTTGCTGCTCCTGCAATGCCCTTCACTCCATCCTGATGGGCACTGTATGTCACCCCCTGGTCAGAGACAAAAAGCTGTTAAACTGGAGTCTTGTTATAATAGCACATTCAAGGGTAGATGTATAAAAGTAGGAAACCTCATTGAGGGAGGGGTCAATCACCCATTTGCAAAATGATTATTTTTTATCTGCCAGACTATATGCCCTCCCCTTCTGGTGAGATCATACCCCCTCAGTTGTACATGATCAGGAATGAACGTCTGTCAACTTAACCAGATGTCACATTACTTACTTGCAGTCCTTGATGGAGGCCTATTTTATCTGCTGTAACATGGTCCCCTCTCTCTTTGTGTCTGGTGTGGCCCTCCAATCCCATCTCTCCTGTTCATAATCCTTGCAATTACTATATTACATAAGTTTAACTTTGAGTGTCTCAATGTGGGCTGGGTGAGTTTGGTACTAGGAGCCACCTATTAGGGAGTACATATGGCACTTAATTTTCTGGGTTGGGATACTTCACTTAATATAATTGTTTCTAATGACATCCATTTCCCAGCAAATTCCAGTAATTCATCATTGTTGATGGCTGAGTAGTACTCCATTGTATAGATGTACCACTGTTTCCTTATCCACTCGTCAACTGTTGGATATTTGGGTTGATTCCATGACTTTGCTATTGTAAACAGTGCTGCTATGAACATGATCCTGCTTGTGCTATCGAGGTGAACCTCTGCTGCATGGGGGGTTATTTCCAAAAGTGGGATAGCAGGGTTATATGGCATTTCAATCTTTAATTTCTTTAAGAATCTCCAGACTGCTCGCCAGAATGGCTGTATGAGCCTGCATTCCCACCAGCAATGTAGAAGAGTTCCCCTCTCTCCACATCTTCTCCAGCACTTCTTGTTGTTTGTATTGTGGATTTTTGCCATCCTGACCAGGGTGAGATGATATCTCAGGGAAGTTTTGATTTATTTGCATTTCCCTGATGGCTAAGGAACTGGAGCATTTTTAAAGATATTTGTTAGACATTTTAATGTCATCCCTGGTAAAATTTCTTTTAAGTTCCAGGGCCCATTTTTTAATTGGGTCATTGTTTTCCTTGGAGTTTAATTTTCTAAGTTCTTTGTGCACTCTGGAAAGTAGAGCTCTATCAGATATGTGATTCATGAAGATTTTATCCCATTTTGTGGGTTGCCTTTGAGCTCGTGTGACAATCTCTTTATCTGAACAGAAGCTCTTTAATTTCACAAGGTCCCAACTGTTGAGAGTTGGTAGCGGTGACTGTGCCATTGGATGTCTGTTTAGGAAATGTTGGCCTAGCCCAATCAACTCGAGGGAGTTCCCTATCCTTTCAATTATGGTTTTTATAGTGTCTGGCCTTATATCAAGGTCCTTGATCCATTTGGAATTAAGTCCTGTACATGGTGACAAGTATGGGTCCAGCTTTAATCTTCTGCATGTGGAGATCCAGTTTTGCCAGCGCCATTTGTTGAAGATGCTCTTCTTTTTCCATTGGATTCTTTGGGCCCCTTTGTCAAAGACCAAATGGCTGTAACTTTGTGGGCTTATATCTGGGTCTTCAACCCTTATCCATTGATCTGTGTGTCTATTTTGGAGCCAGTACCAGGCTGTTTTTATAACTATGGATTTGTAGTATAGACTAAGGTTTGGTATGGTAATACCTCCAGCAGTGTTTTTGTTACTCAGGATTGTCTTTGCTATCCTTGGTCTTTTGTGCCTCCATATGAATTTTGAGATTATTTGGTCAATTTCTTTAAATAATTGCTTTGGGATTTTAAGTGGTATAGCATTGAATTTGTATATTGCCTTTGGTAGGAAGGTCATTTTTACAATGTAGATTCTGTCAATCCAGGAACAAGGGAGGTCTTTCCACCTTCTGGTGTCGTCTGCAATTTCTTTCTTTGGGGTTTTAAAGTTTTCATTGTAAAGGTCTTTTACCTCCTTGGTTAGGTTTTTATCAAGGTATTTCACTTTTTTAGGGGCTATAAATGGGATTGTTTCTCTCAAGGCTTTTTCACTTCTTTCATTCTGGGCATATAGGAAGGCCTCTGATTTTTGCACATTTATTTTGTATCCTGCCACCCTGCTGAACTTCTCAATTAGCTCCAGGAGCTTCCTGGTGGAGTTTTTGGGATCCCTCAGGTATAATATCATGTCATCTGCAAATAGGGATAGCTTGACTTCTTCCTTGCCGATTTGAATCCCTCTTATGTCCCTTTCTTGTCTTATGGCTTCAGCTAAGACTTCAAGTACAATATTGAATAGAAGTGGTGAGAGAGGACAGCCTTGTGTAGTTCCTGATTGAAGTGGGAATGCTTCCAATTGTTCCCCATTGAGCATAATCCTTGCTGTAGACTTGTTGTATACAGCTTTTATTGTATCGATAAAGGTTCCTTCCATTCCTACTGTCTCTAGTGTTTTGATCATAAAAGGCTGTTGGATCTTGTCAAAAGCTTTTTCTGCATCTATCGAGAGTATCATGTGGTCTTGGACTTTGGACTGGTTTACATGATGAATTACATATATTGATTTGCGTATGTTGAACCAACCTTGTGTGCCGGGGATGAAGCCTACTTGGTCCCTGTGAATGATCTTTTTGATATGTTTTTGAATCTGATGGATTTTTCAAAGAACCAGCTTTTTGACTGGTTGATTTTTTCTATCGTTTTCTTTGTCTTGATTTCAGATATTTCTCCCCTTATTTTGCTAATCTCCTCTCTTCTACTACTTTTGGGATCAGATTGCTCAAGTTTCTCTAAAGCCTTAAGCTGCATCATTAAGTTATTTATTTCTGATGTTTCCATTTTTTTGATGTAGGCATTGAGAGCTATGAACTTACCTGTTAGGACAGCTTTCATTGTGTCCCAGAGATTTTGGTAAATTGTATTTTCATTATCGTTTGCTTTCAGGAAATCTTGAATTTCCTTTTTAATATCTTCCTGAATCCAGTTCTCATTCAGCATCATATTCATATTGTTAAGTTTCCAGGAGTTAGTGTATTTTCTCTTGTTTGATGTGTTGTGGATGTCCAGCTTTAGGCCGTGGTGGTCTGATAGGGCACAGGTTAGAATTTCAACTTTTTTGTATATGTGTAGATTCGTTTTGTGGCCCAGTATGTGATCTATTTTGGAGAAAGTTCCATGTGCTGCTGAGAAAAATTTGTATTCTTTGGTGCATGGGTGAAAAGTTCGATAGAGATCTGTAAGGTCCATTTCTTTCAGGGTTTGATTAATTTCCAAATTGTCTCTGTTAAGCTCTTGACCTGTTGATCTATCCCTTGTTGAGACAGCGGTGTTGAAGTCCCCAAGAATTATTGTTTGGGGATTGATTTCTTGCTTTAGACGCTGTAGGGTTTTCTTAATGAATGTGGAGGGGCCCGTATTGGGTGCATATATGTTCAGTATTGTGAAGTCTTCCTGGTGAACTGTACCTGTGACTAAAATGTAGTATTCATCTGTGTCTCTTATGATTTTCTTTGGTTTGAAGTCCACTTTGTCTGAAAGCATAATTGCTACCCCTGCCTGTTTCCTGGTTCCATTAGCTTGCAAGATTTTGGACCAGCCTTTCATTCTTAGGATGTGCCTATTTTTTGTGGTGAGATGAGTTTCCTGAAGGCAGGAGATTGTTGGATTGTGATTTTTAATCCAAGTTTGTAATCTGTGTCTCTTAATCGGTGAGTTAATAACATTGACATTTAATGTTATAATGGAGAATTATTTTTAATTCTGGACATTTTTCATGTTTAGTAGATTTTGTAAGCATGTTGTTTGATATTTATGTTTTGGTGGTATTATACTTCCCTTCTGTCCTCCTGGATATTCTTGTTCTTTTCTTCAAGCTTGAGTATCATTTCTAGCATTTTTTGAAGGCCTGGTTTGGTAGACATGTATCCCTTCAAGTTGTCTTTTTGCTGGAAAACTTTTCTTTCTCCCTTAATCATGACAGATAGTTTTGCCGGGTATATCAGTCTGGGTTGGCCTTTTTTGCTCATTTAATACTTGAACTACATCTCTCCAAGCTCTTCTTGCTTTTACTGTTTCCATTGAGTAGTCATTTGTTATTCTAATAGGTTTACCTTTAAAACTGACTTGCTTTTTTTTTCTCTTGAAGCTCTCAACACCTTTTCTTTGTCTTGAATGTGGAGTGTTTTAACTATTATTTGCCGTGGCGATTTTCTATTTTGGTCATATCTGTTTGCAGTGAGAAATGCCTCTTGTATTTGGATAGGCCTCTCATTCTTTAGTTGTGGGAAGTTTTCATTTATGATGAATTGAAATATTTCCTCCGGTGTGGTATTTTGGGATTCTTGTTCTGGTATTCCATGTATGTGCATGTTAGGCTTCTTCAGGGTGTCCCATATCTCTGGAATGTTCCTCTCCAGTATCTTTTTTGCTTTAACAATCTCTTCCATTGAGCTGGTTAATTCTCCTACTTTGTCTTCAAGATCTGAAATTCTATTTTCTGCCTCATTTGTTCTGCTGATAAGACTCTCTGTTGAGTTTTGGGTTGAAGATAACTTGTCTTTTACTTCAATTTTAAACTCTGCCTGAGACTGTTTTAACTGCTGTATACCTATTTTTGTTTCTTGAACTGTTTTTCTCAACTTCTCCAGGTGCCTGTTGTGTTCCTGTTCAAAGTAGTTGATATGGTTGTTTAACTCTTCTCGGATTTCCTCTTTCATAGTATTAATCATGTTAATGATCATACTGTGAAAGTCGTTATATTGGGTCTGGCTTTCATGGCTATTTTCTGTGGATTTGTTCTGGTCGGAATCCATCGTTATGGGATTGATTCTTTTGGTGGGAGATTGGTTTTCTTGGGTTTTGTTTCTCATGGATCTGCCCTTTGACTTGGGCATTGTTGTTTTGTTTTTTAGGACCTTTCAGTTTCTGTGTGTTTTTCACTGAACTGATGTAGTTGGTATTGTTACACTTGCCAGTTATTGCTAGTCCTTGCCTTGGATTGGGTATGTTTGTGTATTGTTATTGTTATATCCTAGATGAGGCTACTAGGCTGTTAGTACGTCAGTTAAGTAACCAGGGGGTGATTATTAGTATGGAAGTACACTTTTATGATTTAGTGTCCTGTTGAAATGTGAGGGTGAGTGGTATACTCCCTGGAGTTGTATGTTTTTGGGGTGGCTGTATGAGGAAGTTGATCTATAGCAGTGATACTAGGAAGGATCAGTAAAGTGTAAAGAAAAAAAAAAAGGAAGTTTACTTATCTTTGGGCTGGATGTGAAGAATCTCGCCCATGTGATGTAATGGTTGTAGTGGAGTCCAGATATATGGCCTGTGTTCCCTTTGTTCCTTAGAGTTTTACTTGAGTTTCCTTTGGACTCTATTGAATTCTGAGTAGCAGTGTGTCTTCCGTGGACCACGTGCGTAGGTCCCTGGTGGGCCAGAGAGGCACAGGGTCTGATGTTGATGGCAGAATTCTTCACCTGCGACCTGGGAGGTTGGCGAGGTTCGGCGCGGAGGGGGTGGGGTCCCGGGGGCAAAGCCGGTGGTCGCGCGGGTGCTGCTGTCCAGGTGGCTCTGGGGTGGGGGCTGGGCTGGCTCAAGGTTTCTTTTTTTTTTATGTTGATAGCTTTTAATATTTAATTGAATTCTTTGCTTTAGGAAATATAATGTAATGGCTGGGTCTTTCTATTCTTTTTTTTATATAATACATTTTTTATTATTATTTCAGCTCATACAAACTTAATAGGTACACCATTTCCCTCCCTCCCTCCTCCTCCCCCCGAACCCCCTGCTTCTTCTCCCCTCACCCCCCACCCCATCCCCCCGTGCCTCCCGCCCCGATTCCCAGAGTCCTTTCTTGTGCATGCCTGACTCTCCTGCTCAAAGTTTCTTAAGATGGTGGGTGACTGGGGGGTTTTCCATCCCTACCCTTTCTGATGGCTTCATTTCCTTTGAATATCTGATGGAAACTGTAGAGACAATGACATACATGAAGGATTGCACATAAGCGTGCCAGGGTATTTTCATGATGTGAACAATGTGGTTTCAAAGGGCTTGTACTTATATGAGCCCCACTCTTGCCTTCCTGCATCATATGAACAAGTGGCTCCACATTTTCATTGTGTGCTGGACTTCACACACTTTGTTATTAATGACTTCAAATATCTGAGAAACAGTTTAGGACGTTTTGGATTACATGGTTCCTACAACAAATCTTTAAGATTTTGCTTCTTTTGAAACATTAGTTACTCTTGAACTATGGAAAGAAATCCTAAATCACAGTCAATTCTGTTCTGAGGAAAATATGCTCAGTTTCAGAAAGCATTTGATTTTTGTATCAAAGAAAGAGACTATTATGTGGGATTTGGAAATACAAACCCAGGTCCTTTTCCTTTCCCCTGAGCTACTTTTTTTTGGCTCAGATGTTTGATATTTTATCTATCTTTTAGAAATGGGAGATTCTTAGAAGATTTTGATAAGTTTAGAAACCATTTCAATGATGATAACTAGAGGAATTTTCAATAGTTTACCCATGACAACTATCTCAATATTGCTACTTCATGTTTTGATTTTGAACTTATACCATGCAGTCTATATTTTTCCAATATGCCTAGGAAACCTCATTCTTAAATAAAAGACTTTGACCAAATTTAGGAAGTCATGTCTAGTGACAACTGGATAAATTTACCAACCAGATGATCCCTTAGCTCACGAATGCTATATCCAATTACACTGGTAGCTAAATCTTAACAAAACTCCACAAAAAAATAGTTATTTAGCTGAAATGAGAAACAGGTGAAATAAATTTGGCAAACAAAGTAATAAGCGCAATTGTAATAACCTTAATGTATTAACTTGTTAGGAAGTCTATTTACCATTGATCTATTTCTTATAGCTTTTTATACTAAGAATGGAATAAGCTCACTAACTTGCATCTCCACATTTTAATCAAAATTACATGATAGATAAGCTTTTGTGAATGGCTAGTTGATGAGACAAAATATCATTCTGATAAAAATGCAGACTGTACTATTAAAAAAATTTTATGAACACCTCTATCCCAAGGCAGAATTAATAGACTTAAAATATTGTAATTCAGAAACAAACACTAATGCTTACCACTTAAAGGTTTAGCTCATCTTATAATAGAAACCCATTATGGAAAATGCTTCTAACTACCTTCAATTGTCTCTTTCGGTCCTTAAGCAGAAGGATATAATTAAGTGCAACATTAGAAAATGTAAACATGCTATTATTAGTTTGTTCATTGTTATCTCTTTCATAAAGTAAAAATACAAATGAAAGAAAATACTCTTAATTTTTGAAACTATTTTTCTAGAGTATATGTTTAGAGACAACTCAACTCTAATCTCTAATTCAGTTCTTAAAAAATAAGAGAAGGAAAACTAGAAATTAAGTCACACTGAAAAACAAAGGCATTATAGAGGATTACAAGCCATTATGTTAACAACGAGGAGATAGAAGAAAAATAAAATGCCAGGATACTCAGTTTATGAAGGATCTTTGTTTTTTGATTACTGCACAAGTCTTAATTCAGAATTTACAATGTGTACTCTATCACCAAATAATAAAGTATTATATTAATCTTCCAACTATTACATATTTCCTGATATCACATAGGTTGTGAGATGGCTCAAGGGTTAAGCCATTGCCACAAAAGCAGAAGGACTTGGATTTCAATCCCAGATCCCACATAAACATGCCAGGCAGAAATGATGATTGTCAGCCCTTCCAGACCTGGAAGGTGGAGCATAGGATATCCCAAAGCTAAGCAATAAGGAGATAGAGCAATTCATGATTATTCCTGATGTCAACCTTGGGCATCCATAGGCAAAAAATTGCCCTCTTTTGCACACCTACACCCATATTTGTGCACCAGCACCTACACATGCAAAAAATTCAAATAAAATGAAGAAACTGTGTATAATCTAATAGCATACAGATAATGAATGCACCAAAAGAAATCAGGTTAAGAACATGTATTAACTGTTTTGTCTGGTGTTATTTTTTGTGTCCCTTTTCTGTTCTACATTCCAATCTTATTGGGAAAAAAAAGAATGTGATTAGGAGAAAAAAATTTGCGAAATATAGGAAATGTGTTTTGGATGAAAAGCAGCCAAGTAAGATTTTTCTGTTTGTAAAGCACAGAAAGCTACATGGACAAGCTTTTGAAAATCATAAACAAGCTTTATTTTAACCACGTCACAAGTAGACGAGCTTGTTGTCATTGTCACTGGAAACCATGTGTTCTGTAGATGCACAGGATCATGGAAAGCTCATGCCCATTGCCACTTAATTATATTATCATTAATTTTTAAGAAGACAGTAAATTTACAAAATTAAATCATAATATTTAAGTTTGCCAACTGCAACTATGAATCTCTATGAAACCATTATTCCACTATTCTTGCATATTGCATTAGTTTTCCATTAGCTGACTTGCATTTATGCTTTTCAGATGGTGTTCTTTCTCTAAGTTTATCATGGTGAAATATCAAAAGACTGATTTTCACACATATCACACAGGGCTAATACTTCCCCAATGTTTATGTTAATATTGTTCAGAATTCTCAGGCTTTCTATCATAATTTTTTATTTATGATTTTATTTTATAAGGAAGCTAAAGCAAAATTAAAGAGATCACTGTCCCCATTTCATTGCTCATGTTTGAAAATTTTATTTAACTCCTATTGATGTCAGGAACACTGCCTTTGGTTAGCATGAAAAATACAGGATTGGATTTAATGTAAAAATAGAATAAATAATGAACTGAAGACACATGAAAATCGAGTGGTAGCTCAAAAGCTGATGGATGAAAGCTTATCAAGAGTTAAAGATAAATTCTGAGGACAGGGTAGAAGTGATTGAGAACAAAAATGTAGGCACGAGAAACTCAAGGCAAAATGTGATTAATAAATGGGAAACAATTATTTGAATTTTATGACATTATCCTTTTACTTAAGATTAATTTGCAAGAAAGTTTTAGGTACATTTTTATAGACAATCTTACATTGAATCTGCATGCAATTCCATGAAAAAATAAAAATAGCATTTTCTCCACAAGTTTTTGAATTTTAATTTACTATGTCCATATTACTGAAGTTTTAGAAACATCACATTTTCTTGGATAAAACATTTTCTTGGTTAAAAAAATGAATTTATATCTCAGTATTTTGTAGTGAAGACCTGTCCTCATAGCCGACACCATGCATTCTGAGTACGCTATAATTCTGAATGCAAAAAGCTTTAGTTTAGAAAAAGACAAAAGATTAAAGAAGAATATTTCCTAGTTTTCAAGTGTGTATTCTTAGCTAACAAGCATAGTTAATATATTCATTTATTCTTTTTTTCTCATTATTTCAGCAGCACACCCATTTATTGTTCATATGTACCATTCGCAGGTTGTAAAGATCTTCAAATTAATGTTGTAGACTTTATAATTGTCATAACATTTTTAAAGACATATTTTAAAGAAAGACGTGTCAATTTCAAATCTTTTCACAAAGCAATAATGATCAAGTAAATGTACTGCCATGTGGGAAGATCCATCAGTGTGGAAAAAAGTAACAGAAGAACTATACCAAACTGCTTTGTAAATAGCTACTATTATACTCCTAGATTTGAATAGTATTTAGCATGTAGCCTAGAAATCTTCTACAAGAGAGTAAAGAATCTCAACACCTTGACAGGATGCAGCCTAGAAGAGCAGTGAAGTATACAACTGGTCAGCCATAGTGCAGATTACCAGACCCAGCAATGCTCACCCAGAATTAGGCCATCCTAACCTCCACCCATCCTAAGGCTTAGGAAATTTCCTACAGTGATACTTTGCCTTACTAGACCTGCATAATGACTTAAATACCAACATGCCCCCGTAGACTGTGAGGAACTCAAGCAAGACAGGAACACATAGGGGAAACCTTAGGGACTAGAGCTGGATGAGAAGGGAACCACCTTATCAATGGGGTGGCCTGAGGAAAGGCAACTTGGTTTGCCCAGAAGCTTGAACCAATCCTCACAAGAGTAGATAAGCCAAAGGGAACCCGGGGTCCATAGAAACAGCCACACAGGAGGCTAGGAGGGAGTGGAATGGATTGATGAGGGGAAGGGAGGAAATGTAACAGGGATAGGAAGGAGGGGGAGATGGAGGGAAGCAGGTATTAGTACTCAATATGCTTGTAAAACTAAAAAATAAATAAAGTAAAAAATTATATAAAAAAGAAAAATACATGTCTCACTCCAGGATCATTCAGTTGAGAATGTTGATAAAATTTAGGCATCGAAGTGAAAAAATGTGAGTGGACCCTTATCTCATGCTACATAATGTGGTTAACTCAAAATGGATTATAGAACTGAGCTAAAAAGAAAAAGGAATTATTAATTCGAGAAAACACAGGAGAAAGTCTTTCCGACTTGGGATTAGAAAATAGCTTCTCACATACATTATCACAAGTATAAAAATAATCTAAAAATAGAGCTTCATCAATTGTTCCTAACAAAGTATCTCAAGAGGCATAATGAAAAAAGTACAAAATGAATTTAGAGTTAGATAAGTGTTTCACACATTTATCTGACCATGTATGTGCTTCTAGAATACAAAAATAATTGAACCATACTTAATTAAATGGGAGATAGATGTCAATAAATATTTCTTCAAAGAATATACACATTCAAATGGTCAGTAACTTATGAAAGAATGCCCAGCATCATTAAGAAGTATCTTAGAAGTTCTTTTTTTTCCCCACAGTGATGTCAAATACCCTGACCTAAAAAAGAAAAGAAAAGAAAAGAATGGAAAAGACCCTCCCCCAAAAAGAAAAGAAAACAAACTCAAGATATAAGTAAGATTCTATCTTGGGTGGCTCATCATGTTGGAAAAGTCAAGGCAGCAAGAGCATCAAGCAGTTGGTCACATCAAGTCTGCAGTTGTGAAAAGAAAGCAATACGTGCTTATGCTCAAACCACTTTCTACTTTACATGTCTGGCTTTCCAAGCCATGACTTGATATGAACACACAGCGGGTGTGTCTTAGGACTTTAAACAAGCTAATCAAGGTAAGTCCTCATAGGCCTGTCCAGAGGCTCTTCTCTAAGATGATCCCAGATCTCATTAAGTGACAAATGAAATCTATTAACAAAAATCTTCCCCACATCTCCTTCCTGGAAGCAGTTCCTTATTTAGGGGCTAAGGAAATATTTGACATACAATTATCTATTGCATCACTTTCAGAAAGAATCCACCACAGTGAAGGAGCTGAAGAAATGAGTAGTAATTGGACATCATGATTACTTAAAATACTTAAAAAACACTTTTTCTAGTAGTATTTTTTCAGATTATAAGTAAAGTCATGTGTTTCTGAGGTCATTGAAATAATTAGGAGATTATAATTAAGGTCTGTTTCTTACCAAAGTTCATGATTTTTTATACATTTGAATTCAATTTTTATTGAGTTTCTTACATTGAATATAATGAAAGTACGATATTTTCATACTATAATTGTCAACTCGACCTTCCTTTTCCAGCATATCTCTCCTTCTTTCCTAACAATCTCCCTCCTACTTTCATGTCTTTCTGCACATATGGCCCACTGAGTTTCAGTATGATTTTTATTTGGTGCCTTATATAATTTTTTTTCAGTTATTTCCAAACATGCTCATGTTAGCACACTGTAATAGGAAAAACATACTAATATATTTGTTAAAATATTATGAGACTTCACTTAAAATGAAAAAGCGAAAACCTCAAGGACTGCAAAAATGAAATGATTGATATGTTTCTACAGGAAGTGTTAGTGTAATTACACAGGATGAGGTATGATGTGTTGGAATTCTTTTTTAATGTTTTTCTTAGCATGTTAGTTATGCATAGCAAGGGGCTTGATTATAATATTTTTATTTATATACATAAGTAATTTCAATCATATTCACCCATTACTCCCTTGTCTCTCTTTCCTATTCTCCTTCCTCTTCCCAATTATCCTTTCTTCCCAAATGTCTGTTTTTTTATGAACAAATGGGCTTCCCGGAGGTTGCGTACAGGACCATGAGTGATACTCTGTTGACAGGCGCTTGTATTTCTCACCAGTGGCTACACCACTGCAAAATATCTTTTCCTCTCTCATAGCAATTAGCCTGTATGGTTGCTGGTAAAATCAGCATCAAATAACTTAGGAGATCAAGGGTTTTATTCTTGTAAGATAGTCTGGTTACAGTTCTTAGTCCATCTTGATAGGAGATTTCTTAACAACACTAGGGCTAAAGGAATTGACCACACCTTCTTCCTACAATGGCTGAGTGAGGGAGGATCCATACTTGCCAAACCACCATGTCTGATCAAGTATACAAGGATGCCAACTTCCTCAACCAGCTCTCTGTATTTTATTCATCTATGCATTGTTTCATCACACCTACCATAGACTGGATCTTCCCCTATCAATTAGGCAATCTCCTGCAGATTCACTATGGGCTTAACTCAACTACCAGTTCTCTAAAAACATGCCCAGAGCTTGAACCCTCAACCATCAAGTTAACACATATAACTGAAACCTTTCAACTGTTAATTATGTATCAAGGATCAACAAGGTCCCATGAGACCATCCCTCTTCCATAGCAAGGAGCTGATAAGATCAATCTTCTGGAAGTTTTGTACATGTAATTACAGATGCTAGCAGGTAGGAGTGCCACAGTCACGTCATATCTGCTAAACACTGTCACCTGACATTCTTCCAGCTCTTATATTCCTTTCTCCACTTCTCTGGTGTTGGTCTTTGAGCAAGGAGAGAGTAATATAGATTCCTTTTATGTATGGAGCTTCCCCAATCATTATTATTAGTTATATCTCTGTTGTCAGCATTGACCACTACAAAATAAGCTTATCTAAAGATAGTTAACAGCAACACTATTCTATAGATGTAAACATAGCAGCATAGTAATTCAATAGAAATGTCTTGTACATTTGACAAAACACAAATAGCTTCCTCACAAGGGCCTATGATCATCCTATCCAAGCACTTTTGACTAGATTACAACATAGGCATGAAATCCTTCCTATGGTGTGAGCATAACACCTAGTGAGAAAGTGGTTCCTAACCCTCATGACAGAGTTTTACCTGGAGGCTCATACACCTGGGTGGTCAGTATTGCTGCTTACTGAGCCTTCAGCACCATGAAAACTAGCCAGCTATGAAGAAGATTCCAGTCCAGATCCAGCTTAATTTATGCATGTCCTGTGTATCTTCAGCAATTGGGTCTCGCCATTTAGTTCTAGTGAGCAGCTAATCCCAGTGGAAATGAGCTACTTGGTTTCAGAGATCTCTAGACAATGAACTTACAAGGGGCTATTCTGTTTCTGTCATGGGTGGTTTCATTAATAATGTGTTGCTTTTGGGAAAAATCTTGGTCCATCCCTACTAGTTACCTTTATTCAAATACATTTTAATCTTAACTTTGGTTATGTTATCAATTATCAGATAATCTTGTGCCCTCTTCTTTTTACATATGTGCCCTCTTCTACATATCTTGATTTTGCTGCACTCCCACTTGCTCATATAAGTGCACACATATAAAAGTTAGAACTTCTATGTGGCTAGTTGTGTCACTCCTGGGATCTATGTAAAATACTCCAAATCCTACCACAGCAATCCTTGTGTATCTATGTTTGTTATTGCATATTTACAATAGCAAGGAAATGGAAGCAGTCTCAATGTCAACCAACTGAAGAATGAATAATGAAATTTGGTGCATTTACACTCTGGCATTTTATTCCATTGCAAAGAAAATTGAGATTAGGAAGTTTGTTGGAAAATGGGTATAACTTGAAAATATTATGTGAAGTAACTCAAGCTTAGAAAAACAAATATTGCCAAGTTTACTCTTACACAGATCTCTGCAAACACAGCTACAAAATAGACACATATTGTCAGATTTTCAGAAATACATTATTTGATTGGCATGACAAAATACAAATTCTATTTGCTTAGTTATAGACAGAATATATGTTCTTCCTATTGACACAGTTCTCACCAACTGCTTACTGTATCCAGTATTTATTCATTCTCAACCTCACCCATGGAGACAATTGTGTTTTCTTAGTTCAGTAAATTCCAGCATTCCAATATCATGTTATTTTTTCTGACTTCTCTACTTTTTTATAGAAATAAGTATATTTCAGTGGTGAAATGAATAACACAAGCAGAACACTCTTAATGTAAAGAGCTTCTATTATCATGTCTTTGAAGAAAGAAACTCAATTAGATTAACTGTTCATTCCTCCTAGATAGGTTACGAAGCTGTTGGTGTATAATAAATGGATCTTCTCTTTGATAAAGGGGCCCAAAAAAATCCAATGGAAAAAGAATACATCTTCAACAAATGGTGCTGGCAAAACTGTATGTCCACATGCAGAAAATTAAAACTGGACCTGTATTTGTTACCAAGTACAAAAATTAATTCCAAATGGATCAAAGACCTCAATATAAGGCCAGAGACTATAAAAACCCTAGTTGAAAGGGTAAGGAACTCCCTTGAGCTGATTGGACTAGGCCAACAGTTCCTACACGGAAATCCAATAGCAGTCACTAGACCCAACACTCAACAAATGGGATCTTATGAAATTAAAGAGCTTCTGTTCAGATATAGAGATAGTAAACCCAGCAAAAAGGCAACCCACACAATGGGATAAAATCTTCACTAATCACATATCTGATAGAGCTCTTTATCCAGAGTGCACAAAGAACTTAGAAAACTAAACACCAAGGAGATAAATGACCCACTTAAAAAATGGGCTTGGGAACTCAAAAGAAACTTTTACGGGGATGAAATTGAAATCTCTAACAAATATCTTAAAAAATGCTCCACATCCTTAGCCATCAGGGAAATGCAAATCAAAACTTCCCTGAAATATCATCTCACCCCAGTCAGGATGGCAAAAATCCACAGTACAAACATCACCAAATGCTGGAGAGGATATGGAGAGAAGAGAACTCTCCTACATTTCTGGTGGGAATGTAGGCTTATACAACCACTCTGGCGATCAGTCTGGCAATTTTTAAAAAAGTTAAAGATTGAAATGCCATATGACCGTGCTCTACCACTTCTGGGAATAATCCCCCATTAAGCAAAAATTCACCTCAATGACACAAGCACAACCATATTCATAGCAGCACTATTTACAATAGCAAAGTCATGGAATCAACCCAAATGCCCAACAGTTGAGTGGATAAGGAAAATGTGGCACATTTATACAATGGAATACTACTCAACCATCAAAAAAGATGAATTAATGAAATTTGCCGGGAAATGGATGGAATTAGAAAAAAATTTAATTGAGTGAAGTATCTCAGACACAGAAAATTAAGCGCCGTATGTACTCCTTAATAGGTGGATCCTAGTACCAAACCCACTTATTTTTTAAAATTTTTTTTTTATTCAACTGTGCGCATGTGCGTGTGTATGTGTGCGCGTGTGTGTGTGTGTCTGTGTGTCTGTGTTTGTGCGTGTCTGTGTATGTGTAGAACCACGGACGAATTCGCGAACCACCATGGACGCCTCCACCTCCTTCTGCCCCGGGATTCACAGGCTCCGCCCTACCAGGACCAGAAGCGCAGGCCGCCTCCGCTTCCGCCTGGCATCTATACGTGGGATCTGGGATCCGAACTCGGGACCTTCCGCCTGCAAGGCAGAGGCTTAACCCCTGAGCCACCTCTCCAGCCCCCAAACCCACTTATTGACATATTCAAATACTGACAGTAATTGCAAAGATTATAAACAGGAGGGAAGGGGAAGGAAGCCCCACCCCCCAGGAATAAGGAGATAGGGGAGTGTAATAGGTCACCCATCAAGTATTGCAAGTAAGTAGTGAGACATTTGGTTAAGCTCACTCACTTTCCTTCCTAGTCACTTGTGACTGAGGAGGCTTGATCTCACCAGTCAGAGAGGGCATAGAGTCTGGCAGATAGATGGTAACCATCCTGCAAATGGGACACTAACTCCCCCCCCCACTGCGGTCTCCTACTCCTTTTCCTTCTATCTTTGAGTCTCCTCTTATAGTAAGACGCCATTTAAACAGCCTTTTATCTCTGGTTAGAAGGTGACAATCCGGATGGAGCCAAGGGTGATGCAGGAGCAGCAAAACTGAAAACAACAAGAAGCTATAATTCAGAACATCAGAGACCCTACATTAATCACCTGGAAAAAGACCAGCTAAATCTCTCCCCATCCTAAAGCTCAAGGAAATTTGCAGAAGAGGGGGCGGTAAGATTGTGAGAGCCTAAAGATGGGGAGGAGCAACAATAGCAAGATACTCCACACAAGTTAGGGCCGCAGTAGCCATAATCGGACTTTGCATGACCTGCGCAATGACTAACATGTCAATGACCCCCCAAAGTCTCGTATGGATCACAGGCACTAGGATCCTTAGAGGCAAGGGATTAGTAATCACAATAGTGTTCCCATACTAAAGGGGAGCCCGAGAAAGGGTTCTGGGCAATGCCACTGAGTTCTTAAACCTCACTAGAGTGGAGGAAGTTTGAGTTCCCAATAAAGAATGCTCCAGGGAATGGAAGGGGAGAAAGAGGAGGCACTGGGAGAGGGGAAAGGAGGAGGGTGAAAGGAAGGGGGGAAGAGGAGAGAGTGGAAGGGGAACTAGGGACGGGACTGGGGTACCTATTAAGCTTGTGTGATTGGGAAAAATATAAATAAAAAAATTTTAAAAAGATCTTCAATTACAGGTTGATAAAAAATTAAGAAAAAATAATGTTAAGTACAACAATGAGTAGATCATGAAATTATAGACATGATTATATTCTTATGGAAAATATTGTTATAATATTAGTAGGAAAAACAAAAATATCCACAGTGGTAATATTATTATGTTTCTATATCTTGAATTTCCTGATTATTTGGGGCCACGTATTGTTAATAAAGACAAACAATTTTGCATAGATAAAACTTATTTGTTCCAGAAAAAATATAAATTATGTTTGAATCATAGAATTTTTTAAAATGGGAAGAGAGCTGTACATAAATTAGAGCTCTTGATGATGGTGATTATTGCTTTAGTCTGAAATCTTCTGCACAGGTTCATAAATTGTCCTTGGTCCTCAGCTGATGAAGCCATTGCAGGATATTGTAATATTTTAACAGGAAAGTGTAATGTTTCAACATTTGGAACCTAACTGGAAGAAGAAGGGCATAAGATATTCTCTCTCTCTCTTTCTTTTTCTCTCTCTTCTTTCTCATTTGCTTGCAGTCCATGATATGATTTAAGAAGTCCCACATTCTTCTTCCATATTGATGATCTACCTAAATAATATGTATAGAACACTCTGAACCCATGAATCAAAATAAATCTTTCTTCCTTTAATTCGCTCTGTCAAAAATTTGGATACGGTAATGAGAAAAGTAGTCAATAATATTGTGAAGGACAAGCCTTAATATATATGTGAATCTTATGGACATTCCATTTTCACATGGAAAAAATATCTTATATCTTATCTTGGGGAACAAGTTAGTCATTGAGTTATGAAGAGCATTTTATTGAGCCCCTGTTCTTAGGAAAAAAACCTCTAATGACAAAATTACATCTAACTATGTATCCTCCCTCACCAGGGGCTTCATCATTAACAAAATACCTCATTTATGTCTTATACTAAGTTATTGGCATAGGAAATATTCTGTAATATTTAATACTGGTTCTATTAAGGGGATATGCCTTAAATTATAGCAATGGATAGTCAAATCAAAGAAAAATGAAATGATGCTAATTTGGCATAGAATATACAAATGGTATGTTAAAAAAGCAAGTGACAATCTTACTCTTCAGAGTTCTGAAAGCTTTTATATTTTTATTCCAAAATTCAAAAATATTGAAAAGTATTAATCTGATTATTGAAAAAAGTTTCCATCTTTTACTCTTGAATATAAAATGCAAACAAAGCCATAATTATCTTTTGATGGCACAATTTGGAAGAGAAATGACATACTTTATCAAAAATTATATAACAAAGTTCCTGATTAAATGCATTTTCTCAATCATTATAGAAAATAATTAGTGAGTTGAGAATTATCCCACCCTTCTCTTCGGGTTGTCTTTCACATCCCCAGGAAAAGATTAGGGTCTCCCCAGGGTGCTGAGACTCACAGTTTGAGAAACAATGTCTCAGTTAGATGGAAAATAAGATAATTACAAGAACAATTTTCAATCTCTAGGTGATTTAGAAAACAGAGTAGACTGAAAGTTATGCCATCGTGTGAAGTGACAAAATATAATTACTGCCCAGGAGGGCTTTGTTTTTTGAGGTTACAGTTTTTAGAAATGCAGGGGTAAAATTTATCACTCAGCTTGCTTTCCATCCTTGCTCCTGTCTATAGGTCTAGCCTCTGTCATCAGACTGAAGTTGAGAAATAATGTTTCCTTTTATGATTTCTGGCAGGAGTCACAAAAATGAAACCTCACATGCATGCACTGCAGCAGTAAATCTTTTGGAAATTCGTATTCTGCACTAACACAGAACACTTTCCATATTGAAGATAATTATCATAAAAATACACTAAATCAAAACTGTAAAGTGATCCCAAGATTTTTTTAACAATACTTCTCAGACGGTAGTCATGGTTCATGTCAATGCTGCTATATGCAAGAATTCAATGCAAGAATAACAACTTCCATTAGACCTCCATAGTAGTTTGCCTATCAACATTTTGCCATGGAATTGGAAGTTCCTATGAGAAATGACATTACTCAAAACATGATATGGGATTGGTGCTGGAGAAGAGAGACGGGGATCCTGTTTGATCTACTATTTACTCATCAGCGGGCTATTGTGGCCTGGTGGATGCTTAAGCACTGACTAAGGTAGGCATTGTAGAAGGTAAACAGTGGATTGCACAGCCATGAGATATGGAAGTCAGGTAACATGCCTGAAGGGAGAATGGTTGGGGTGGGATGGAATTGGGTATGGGGTTGTGTAGCATGTGATGAAAGCACATAAATTCACTAATTAATAATGAAAAAATTCTTGGAGGTTCATACCAAATTTATCATTTCTAATGTTGAATATTCTGACACAGAGTTTCAGTTCCCTTTGGCTTTGTTAAACTGGGGTGTTCTGTCTTAGGCTGCTCCAACATGAATTTCAGCACCTATTCTATCCTTTCAGCATGAGAACTGATCTGTGGTTAAAATCTGTCTTTTGTAAGGAGTTACACAGTAATTTCCAAGAAGAAACTGGCAGGCACACAGCTGGAGCTTTAAAACAAGTATCCCATAATTCACATTTACACACAATTCATAAACTCTAATTTTAATTTAGATCTGGAGGCTCACCTTTAAAGTCTTTTTTGAATTGTCAAATGTATCCTAGTGTAATGATGTAATGCAAAATTATATTTTTAAAGGATTTGAATGATAAGGTTTTTTTTTTCGTTTTGCTTGTGTGTCTTTCCATGTATGTGTATCTCTCTCTCTCTCTCATGTACGTGTGTGTGTATGTGTGTGTGTGTGTGCATGCACACGCGCGCGTGTGTGTGTGTGTGTATCAGAGGGCATTGTGTGTGCTTGTGGTGGCCCAAGAGTGACTGCAGAAATTACCTTGAATTGCTTCTACATCCTTTTTGCTTTACTCTGGAGTTTCCCAGACTCCACCTTCCAGGCAGTATATTCCACTGCCATTCAGCCTGGCTTTTTTATTTTTTTAATATGGGATATGGGATCCAAACTCTGGATCTTCTGCTTGCAAGGCAGAGGTTTCACCCCTAAGCCATCTCTTTAGCCAAATATTGTTATTTTTCTTATTTATCATTTCTTTTTACTTCCTCCAAGAGTCACAGTACATTTACAGTAGGATGTCTGCTACTTGCAAATGTTCACAATTTAACTAGAAAATTAAATATCCTGTCATGCATGAAAATTATAAAGTACTTATTAGAAAATATTACTGTCCTGGGATGAATAAGGCATCCTCATCTTTATGTCTATTAACACAATAGAAAACAATTTTTTGCAAATTAAAAATACGTTTCATAATACAACAGATCATCAGCCTAAAATTGAATAAAGAGAAAATTTGATATTGGGTAGAATGTTCCAGTGAAGATTACAGAATTGTAAAATTAACTACTTCAAGTAAAGTATGTGATAGTGTAAGGGTAAGTTGAAATAATATGGATTAAAAACTTTAAATTTTTTTCTTTATAAATGTGGTTAATTGAGACTTTCAAAGTCCCATAAATCCTAGAAGCACAAAGGCTATCATTCATTCTATGTCATCTTCTTACCACAGATTATACAGAGACTGATCTTACTAGCACCCACTAGGATTCCTTTCTTTTCCCTCCCCCATTCCACAATCTTCATTTTTAGTTTATGTACTTAATTATATACCTAGCCAGTAATTATTGATTTTATTGCTATAAGTTTGTAGACACTGGTTACAGAAATCTATAGAGTAATCAATCACATTTCTTTTTTATTTAATTATTTTAATTGCATGCTGGCATTAATAATTATATTATTTTGTTATATGTTTTCCAATTTTTTAAAAAAACTTAAATACTTGTGAGTTCATTCATACACGTGTGTGTGTACATGTATGTGTGTGCAGGTACCTCCTATAATAAACATGTGGAGGTCAGAATATACATTTTGGGAGTCAGTTCTCACTTTCTACCCTGCTGAAGCAGAACCTCTTGTTCATTGCTTTCTTGCTGGCCTCACTCTTAGGGCTGATTCTCTTGTTTCCACCTCACATATCACCACAGAAGTGCTGGGATTGCAGATGTAGACCATTGCATCTGGATTTTATGTGAGTTGTGGGAATTGAACTCAGCTCACCAGACATGCATTGTAGCCATATCATCAGCCTTTATTCTTTATGTGTTTATTGATTATCTTCTGGAAGCATGAAAAGCTTTTCCTAGGATTTTTGGTTGTGCTTTCTGATCATTCATATTGTCTTATCATCATTGCTCTTCTCTGATATCAAAATATTCTAAATTTCATATTTTGTTGCTGAGATAAATATATTGCCCCCCAAATTTAGGGTAAGAATAGATCTAGTAATACTCATAATTCTAAGTTACAATTGATTATCATGGCAGAAAAGTAATACCACACCAGGAACTGAGCTAAACACACCGGACCCACAGGAAGAGACAGATAGGAAGCATACTGTCTAACTTTCTGGGCTGCCAAATTCTGAACCATCTCTCTGTCTTATCTATATGCTCAGAAACAGCTGCATCCACTATGAGCTGGGTCTTCCCTGCGAGTTAGAGAATTACTACATGATTTTTCAAGAGCTCAATTAGCTAGTTTTTCATAGGTGTGCCTAAAGGCTCAGTTTTCAAGTTGACATTTAAGGCTAACTGCCACACATACATAAGGGGACATATTAAATGCTCATGGGACATTTTTCACACAACTTGACTTGTTGATGATTGCATTTATAAAATGTTCAGACACTATTGTATTCATTCTTTGCTGTGAGATAATGCTCAGACTCAAACAATTTAGAGGAAAAAGAACTGTTCATTTGGCTTATGGTTCCTCAGGGAATATAGATATCACATAGTGGAAGGTATGGCTAGAAGCAAAAGTGGGAGGCTAATTCAGGTCACCATAGCCATTAGGAGATAGACAGAACAAGAACTTGAATATTCATAAGAAAGAAATTCCAGCTTTTCCAAATTTTTGTGATTATATCTGTCCAAATGGGCAAAGGATGTGACATTGTCTGTGTTCTGATGTAAAATTCTGGTTTATTATTGAACATTGTGTCACACATATATCAAGAAAGACAAAATAAATAAATATAAAGAAACAAACAAACAAACTGCACCTTCACAAACCAAAAAAAAAAAAGGAAAAAAAGAAACCTTTTTATCTTTGGCCTTTTTAATCATCTCATACAAAGCAACTACTTACAGTACAGCTAGGTACATACACCAAAAAAGTTACTGGGAGGCTCAGAATAAGATTGCTTTTGTTGTTGTTGTTGTTTTAACAAGGTTTGTTTTTTCTCCTTTGAGATTATAATGAACATGGTCATATCACAAGTGAAGTCAGAAGTAGGACAGAGAATGCTTCAAAGGCTGGTTTGGTGACTCATTACCATTAAAAATGGCTTACCCCTAACGATATGTACAAAAATATAGAATGTAAATAAAAAATACAAGCAAATATTCCTTTTAAAGCACTTTTAAGAAAAAAAGCAGGGCTCTGGAAGTTTTGATTCTTTCTTCCTCCCCTGTTGCAAATTCACACTGTGGTTTTGGTTGGGTGGTGGAGAGCATGTGTCATCTGCGGGTGGCACTGCCCGTTGAGGGTGGGGCTGCCTCTACTTGAAGGTGACCACATTCAGATTCTGAGACGGGAAGCTTAGATTGAATAGGTCCCTGCAGCCTCTTTCAATTTGTCCTTTTCCGTTGTCTGGTCTTCCTCATGAGTCTTCTGCTTCTTGGTATTGACATCATCATCCTCATCATCTTCAATAGCCTGGTTGCCTGTAGTTGCCCTCCTCATCTTCATTTCCATCTTCCTCTTTTTCCTCCTCTTCCTCCCCACCTTCTTCCTCTTCATCTACCTCATTATTAGCCTCCTGCTCCCCATTTTCCTCATTAGCATTCCCATGGGCAAGGGTGTCTTTTCCATTGCACAACTTCCTTCTTCTCCTCCATGTCATTGGTGGTAATCTTGGAACTGGTCTCCATGTCTCCACCACATCTGATAAGGTGGGGCACATCTGTGATCCGATGTAGCAAAAGAAAAATAAGGCTTGAGTTTAAGGACTCTGGCCAGAAAGCTGCTCTCTGGCCAGAAATATGGTGAGGGTTTGAACTCTGGACAGATTGGTGGAGAATTAGTGGTTGAGTTGGGCCCAGAGTAAGCCTCCAAGAGATTGTGTAGCTGATGGTGAGGGCCCAGCCTTTGGTGGGTGGGATTAGAATAAAATACAGAGAGCTGGTTGAGAGAGTTGGTATCCTTTTGTACACTTGGTCAGACATGCCGACCTGGCAAGCACGGATGGTCCCTCTCTCAGCCATTACATACAGACAATGTGGCCAGTTTCCTCTGTCTTCGTGTTGGCGTGAGCTCTCCTGTCAAGCTGGACTGACAACTGTAACCAGTAATCATAAGAGACAATAAACCCCTTGTTCCCTTAAGCCATTTGATGGTCATTTATCAGCAACCATGCAGGAGAACTGCAACAGAGCCCGACCTGGAATAATGCAAACTTGGATTTTCGAAGCAAGCCAGTCTGCAGGTTATTTTTGCCCTGGATTTCTTTTATCACAATAAAGAAAGTAACTAGATACACTATCTATAATCTATTTTCAGTTTACATTTTATGTGAGATAGGAATTGTCTCTAGTAGAACATTTTAACTATAAATTGAAAATCTTTCATTGATTCCGCATGACTTCTACAAGCAGTTTCTTTTCTTTTCGTATGTGTCCTGAGGAAATTACGTTTTTCAAGAGAATGCAGCATTTCACGTAGCGAGTCACAGTTATGAACACAGATTTTGGTCAGAATATTTTGTTACTACCTTATTAATGATGCTGGGGTCCATAGTCTTTCATTCTTAATCTTGGTAACCTTTGTCTTTTCTTTGTTCTTTTTTGTTTTAAATGGAAGCTCTTACAGGATCTTATTGGTTTTATTGATGTTTCCAGGGAATGGCCTTTTGCTTTCTTTGATCCTCTGTGCTGGTATTTTGCTATAATTTCATTGATTTCTGTTCTTGATCATGCCCTTCTGAGTTTCTTGGGTCTCAATTGTTCTTCCTTTTCTAGTTGCTCAAGGTAGAAGCTTAGATCATTGATTAGAGACCTTTTCTCCTTTCTAGTATAAACATTTAATTTTGCTTTCTTTCTGAATTCTTTAGATGTGCCCTTCAAATTTTATTATTTTTATGCAGCTGAAATGTGTGTAGATTTTCCATATTGTTTTCTTTTGAATTGTTCATAATATGTTCATTTAATTTAAAAACATCAGGAGATTTTCCAACTGTCTTTTTGACAGTGATTTCTATTTGAAATCCTCTGTGACTAGGGAGCATACCCTGTGCCATTCCAGTTCTGCTGAGTTTATTAAAAGTATTTTTAAGGCTCCAAGTATAGTTTATGTTGATGACTGTTCAGTGTGAACTTCTGAAGGATGAATATTCTTCAGTTGTCAGAGAAGGAGGAGCATTCTATACATGTCAATTAGGTCAAGCTGGTCAATAGTGTTGCTCAGGCCTTCCATATACTTACTGGCTTTCTGTCATCTCATTCTATCGATCGCCAAGAAATGAGTGCTGAACTTTGACAGTGGGATAGGTGGAATAGGGACTTTTAGACTAGTTTATACTGATGAAAAATTGAAACTATGACAGAATTTTTATGGAGTTCAATATTATGTGCCACAACTTCTGGAAAAGAGATCAAAGAGAATCAAGGACTGGCAGAAAGACACTTGAAAGGAAATAATTTTAATTTGCCATGTGAGATAAAATTATGATTTATAAGCTACAATGCAGCAATGGAAATGGTTAAAAGTACCAGGTTTCAGATATTTCATGCTATAGAAATTATTATTTTAAAATGAATTGGTTACAAGTTCTAAGAGGAAAATCAAGTCAAGAGTAATGTGATCAATTTTTTTGTTTTTGAATAATAGAAGATTATAGAATAGTTATGGGAAGAATTTTGAAAAGGGTAGGATTTAAAGCTATTGTCAGAAGCTCTTTTGTGCATGCCAAATGAAAACAACTAATCCAAGATGCCGTTAGAGTGTATGAGTCTAATATTGATGGGAAAGAAAGGGGTGATTCATACATTTAAGAATTATCAATATGATAATTCTTAGGGAATAATGGATTGAATATATACAAAAGATGAAGAGAAAAGTTATGTGTTCTACTGTATTCTGACATTAAGCGATCAGAGAGGGATATAAATAAAAAGGCAGCAAAATTATACTATTCCAGAAATGAGAGCAGAATATAATCTGTGAAAGAAGCAATTAATTTCATCCAGTTTTTAAAAATTTTAATTAAATTAAATTAAATCTCTGGACATATTAATTCAATGATTATTTGGAAAACTATTCCTCTAAGATTTTACAAATATTGTCATTACTGTCTTCAATAAGACTAGATTATTAGATCTGGCATTTGTGAGAACAGTCATAAATTTTTCAATGAGAAAAGAAAAAATTGAAAGGAAATTGAAAGAACACTAAATTATATTATAATATGGAAAGTAGATTGGTTTGAGGGATAGTAAATATTTATTTTTTGTTTTTGATAAATGCTAGTATTAATCAAGTAAAGGTGATGGTATTGCACCAAGGTGAAAGCAAAGGATTCAGGAGATAGACAGGGTTTTAAAAAGAACAGCATTCAGTTTTTTGGTAGCAGCAAAAGAGATGGTAGACACAAATATTATGATGCTGATTTGTGAAATTTCTTATTTGCTTCTATTTTCTCATTGTGATAGATTTGATATTTTCTTTTGAGTGAAACTCAGAGGCTTGTGTAATGAAAAGAGAGAAGCGTTAGATGAAAAAATCTATTTAGAAAAGTAGAAAAGTGAATCATTTGGGGAGCGGTTATATAAAGTCTTGTCATATTGCAGGTGATTTAAAGTTGAGGTTTTAAACATTAGCCGATTGTTATCATCATGTGCTTTTCTATAGTCAAGGAGGAAAAAGTAAACTAAGAAGAGAGTTGAGTTTCATCAAGGATAATGAGTTACTAGATAGTACTAAGTAGGTCATGATGAAATTGTTGAGAAGATAAAAAATGGTGGCATTTCAAAAGATGATCATGAATTATAACCTGTGTAAACTGGGACACAATGATAAGAGTGCTTCTTGCCTGTGATAATTCGATAAGCTCAAAAGACTATTTCTTAAGATGTAATAAAGTTGAAGAGTCAATTCAAGATTAAAAGAAAATAACTTATTGGACAGGAATGTGGTTGAAAATTAGATTCTAGACAGATTTAACTTTTTAAGTGGTTACAAAGTATACAGCATGAATATGAGAATGGTGATAGATTATGAAGGAATTAGTTAAAATAGTAGAGTTATGGTCCATAGAGAAATTTTCACTATGAGTTTGAAATTACAAGAATTATAGAATATCTTTGAAGATGAACATTTACTTGGGTGTTGCATATTCAAAGAATATGAAATAGGACTTGGAAGAAAAACAACATCTTTAATAAATGGTGCTTGGAAGACTGGATCTCTACATGTAGAAGAATGAGATTATATCCTCATCTCTCACACTACACAAGAATCAGCTCAATATGAATCAAGGCTTTCAGCATTAATTATGGTCTAAAACTGCTAAAGGAAAAAAAATAGGTGTGTAATTAAATAAATAAGCATAAGTGAGAACTTTTCCCCCGTCACTTTTTCCTTGCATTATAGCAAAACTTGCCTAATTAGTCTCCCACTTTCAGTAACCACCAATTCTAAATAACCCTGGGTCAACCCAGGGCATCACCAGTAAGCTCAACAGGCCTTTTATTCCCACTAAAACATCTCTGTTTGTCTGCACAGGCCTATAGCATGCGGGTGCACTACCGGAATCTACCATTTGTGCTGGGTATACCCAACCACATATTTCTGAAATGTTCTCCAAAATCCATGTGCTGAGGGCTTGCTCCTCAGCTTCGTACTGTTGGTAGAACCTTTAGGAGAGGCGATCTAACCACACCTTCTTCACAAACTAATAAAAGTTAATACTGGCCCACTGGTACATCATCCATGTTCCCGTAAGTGCCCAGACATATGCAATTTACAGTATCACTTCAGTGAATACACATGACTCTGCTTTACTATATTTTTATTTTAAAAATGCATGCTAGAATTTGTATCAAAGTTATTTCACCTTTATTGTATGAACCGAAATAATTTAAAATGATAATAAAAGAAAACAGTAACCCAGTTGGGACTTAGTAAGTGACACACAGAAAAGGACACAAGAGCAAGAGGGAGATTGGTGGAGAAGAAGCAGGTTTGTTGGGATTGGATAATAAGGGGTGAAAAATGACGTGGATTCATATGTAAAGCTTTAAAAGAATATAAAAATGGAGATTTTTTTAAGGAGCTGCAGCTCATTGGGAAGTCCTTAAGCCATGGGGGGCACGCCTGTGAAGGAGATTGCAGGACAACAGCAGCTGCTTCTTTCCCTATTTGCTCCCTGGTTTATCCTGCAGGTGGGTTGATCCATCTCACACCTATGTGTCACACACTTAAGTAAGATATTTCTGAAGAAGTCTTCTATCACTTGGGAAATAAGGTCAGTAATGCACAAATGGGACCTCATGAACTTAATTTTTAAATATTAATTTGAAAATCTTTTGTACAGAAAATGTGTCTGTCAATCAAGGAAAAGGTGATCTACAGAATGGGAGAATGTCTTTGCTGAATCTTTGAGAGAGGGGAGTTAATAATTGATGAAGGTAGAAGGAGAATACAGGGTTTAAGGTGGAAGTTGAAGGGGGAATGAGAGTGAGGGAGAGGTGAAGATGGAGGGCGGCTCAACAGAGGCTGAGGATGATTCCCAAGAGCTTTATGGAGACCCATCCTTTATTATCTAATTAAAAGCACAAGTATAAAATAAGAGGGAGCTTGAACTGAGGAATTCTGCATGGGACCTCAATGCTGCTTCCAAAATATGTGGCTTATTAAAGAAGGCCTCAGTATCAAAAATGGCATATTGCATGTGTGGTTGGTCAGGGGAGATCAGAGCCCCCCCAAAAAAACACACTATTCCTGTTGTTCTTGGTTGCTCATCATAAGGATTACTCACCTTCCACCACACAATTTGGTTATAGAACACAGAGCAATGAACATGTAAATGATCTGAAAAGTTCAGTCTGACAGCTGACTTGAATGTTGGTGGAAGATGCTATACAGGCCACTAGGAGAGAAAAGTCATCAGTGATCTTGCCTAGTGATGGGCCCTTCATGCTACCATGCTGACCTCCTGGGAAGGATGCGCCTACTGGTTCAAAAGTGGCATGAGTTACAGGATAACAAACCACTCTTTAATTAGATTTGAAGGTGATTTCTCTTTAGGAGATTCATACCTGTTACTGTAAACCTGGTCAAAAATCTATAACCATAGAGGACATAGGATAAAGTTTACTACTCTTATTTCGCTAAGTGGACATATTGACTGTTACAGTTCGCCTGCCTGGTTGCTGATAAATGACCATCAGACTGCATAAGGGAACAAGGGGTTTATTTTCTCTTAGGATTGCCTGGTTACAGTTCTTAGTCCAGCTTGACTGGAAAGCATGCACCAACACCAGGGCCAAGGGAACTGGCCACACCATCTCTACGTAACAGCTAAGAGAGGGATAATCTTTACATGCCAGACCAGCATGTCTGGACAAGCGTACAAAAGGATGATGACTTTCTTAACCAGCTTTCCAGCAATTTATTCCAGGGCCTAGTCCCACCCACCACGGACATGGGCCTTCCCCATCAGCTAGACAATCTTTTGCAGGTTGGCTCTGACAACTATTAATCTTCTACAAATGTGCCCAGAGCGCAAACCCTCAACTGTCGAGTTGACTTCTGTGCCTAACTATGACATTGACAAAATGCCCTTAAAATTTATATTTATACCTCTAGATTAATGCTGATCTCAAACTTGGTGAAAATATCAAATGATTTTTATGTCTGGGTTCTTGTGTTTGGAAGTGGAATATTGAGACCAGAACATGCATAGATTAAAGCAGAGTTTATTAGAGGAGAGAAAGAGTAGAACTCAGGAACCTGAAGTCCATGAGGGGAAAGGGAGCTAAAGATGCCTGGCAAGGTCAGGAATATTTATAGGGTTAAAGAGGCCTAGGAAAAGTGACTTTTTCTTATTGGTTAGCTTCAGTTTCCACAAACCTGATTGGGGCTTTTGGTCCCCTACATTTGATTGGGCTCTCATATTGGGGCCCAACTCAATAGATTTTTATGTCTGACCTCATAGTCCAGCTGTTTCTTAAAGAATTTAACATGTCTGCAATGGAGAACTCATTTCCATATCCTTTAATAAACATCAGGTTGGGGGAAGTTGGGGACCTTTTCTTTGTGGGGGATTAAAACCAGTTCCTCTAGACTGACAGAGTGTGATCCTTCATGATATTTCCAGCAGTGGAGGATAACCTTCAAAGACCTTCCCAGCATGACTACCCTGTTCTAAAACTGCCTATAAAGTGGTTTCATCTTATAGTAGGTAGAAGTTATGGACAAAGTCATAACCAATCATAACATTCTAGGCAAGAAAGTGTTGTATGCTCAGCTGTAAAAGAGGTATCTATTTCAAAGCCCCAAGGCTCAGGGAACATTGTAGAAGAGAGGGTGGAAAGACTGAAAGCACTGAAGAATGAAGAGGTATGCATGAAATGCTGTCTTTTGGACATGATATGACATTTCTGTATACAGGTGAGGTCATATCCTCTGTGGTTAGTTGTCTAAGACTTGCACAAGACCAAGCCAGTCAATATTCCAGTGTGAATGGTGAGGGGCTTATGAACCTACCCAACTTAGGAACTGTTGCTGGCTTCTGGGTGAGGGGGGGGAAGAACAATGTTAGATTGCTTATACTCCAGTGAATGACCCCATATCCATGTTTATGCAGGCAGAACTAACTTACTCAGTGGGTTATAAAATAGGAAAAGTACATGAAGGTGGGTACGAGATGTAATAGGGGGAGAAGGAGGGAATGTGGCTGGAATAATAAGATATTTTGTACAGATATGGAAAATTTTTGGAGAATAGATAAATCTGTTGTTCCAAAAAGACATGAAAGTAGAAGAGGGTTAGCTAGAAAGAGGAAGGGATCAATTGGAATGAACAGGGACAAGAGGAAGTAATGGGAGAGGGTGAATGTGCTCAAAATACATTATATGCAGCTGTGAAAATATCTTAATGAAACCTACCAAATGTATAAAAATATATGTTATTTAAAATACGAAGTTAAAAACAGGGCCAGGAAAATGGAAAAATGGATCAGTGGATAAAAGCACTTGTAAAACAAGATTGATAACCTGAGTTCTACTTCTGAAATCCACATAAAGAGTCAAAATGGTAAATGTGGTGGTGCCCATGTATAACCCTAGCGCTTCTATGGCAATGTGAAAAGCAGAGAAAATCTAGAGGTAGAATCCTCTAGATTGTCCTCTAGAGTTGTCAGTGCTCTAGCAGAAACTACAGAACAAAGTGGAAGATAAGAACCAACTTCTGAAAAGTTGTCTTCTGACCACCCTATGTGCAATATAGTACACACACATACACACACACACACATACACACACACACGCACACACGCTAAATGAAAAAAAATGATGACATAATAAAAGAGATACACGAATGAGACTTCTGGTATGTTGGAACAGAGGGACATCAAACTGACAGGAGTGGTACACAGAGAAAAAGGCAAGGGTATAGTCAGTTCTAGGTACTTAAGCAGGAAAGTTCTAGTCGCTGGGAGTGGACTACAGAGAATTCTTGGAAATGGGGAATTTAGAGACCTGAGTTCCCTGTGGTAACCTGATGTAAATGAGATAAGGGCTGTCATCGATTCAGACCTGGGAATCCCAGACAGATAGTATATCAAACAAAGGGGTCAAGGTAGAGGGTTGGGGTGTCAAGGAAAGTACCAGACTCCGACACTGACCCCCACTGAAGAATTCCTGCAGAGGAAACAAATACTCTGAAATTTATGAAGGAAAATGAATAATGTACCTGTTAGATGAAACAATGTAGGGAACTGTGAAATCTAAATCCCCATATTATTATCTGATAACATATAACATATACATCCTTTCAACTGTATAAAACATTTTCTGCCTACAGACTGGATATTATCACATTTTTATTTTTATTTTCAAAACAGGAATAATTATTCCTCTGAACATTTGTAGATGATTTTGGAAAAAATGCAACATTCTAATGGATATATAACCTATAAACCATGATCTGAAAATATCCTGAAACATAAGTCACAGGTGATTCGCCAATGTGTGTTGTATACATTGGTTATTAACAAATAAATAAGTGGATTTGGTGGACAAAGTTAATAACAAACGTAAGGACAGTGACAGAAACCAGACCAATCACTTTTCTTTTGACTAACTGAGAGTGAATAATTCAAAATTTGTACTGTCAAACAAAAGCCAAGTTCTATATTTTCCCCAGGCATCTACATATGGACCAGAATTCAAGTCTGTCATTATAGACACTTACTTTCAAATCACTAGTTCATTTCATCATCAATCATCAAGTCTCTCATGCAGGAAACACTGGTTAAAAATGCAGCTCATCTATGGAACAGTTTTCATACTTTGCTGAATTAGTCACACTGTGAATTTCAGCCTTATTTATGGCATTAGAGTAGTAGACATATACAGTCACCAAAGTCCTCAATAGGCAGAGAATAATGCCAAAATTATTCTCAAGTCTTCTATATACCCAACTAAGAAAATGATATTTTTTCAATGGTAAACTTTCAGTTTTCTCCTGATGTAAGGGGGGCTAAGACTAGGTTCACTGAATAGTTTAAGATAGTGAATGTAAACATGACAAAAGAAACTATCATTTTGCTTGCTGTCATTTGTAACTACCATGCTCAGTTTGTATGATGATCTCCAAAGTTCACTGACAAAATGAGAGTTCACTGTAAATTCTTGAATATATGGTATTGCTGGTAGATTATGCAAATGCTCCTATCATTTAGTAACTTCCTTCCTCCTTGGTAAATTTCCTATCAAGAAGTTATAATTTTGACAACAGTCCAAATAGTTTGAATAGCTACCTGTTTGACATGATTTGAAACAGAATGTATTCAAGTCAAACTGGGATGTTCTAGGAGATGTTTCAAATGTTTTTTCTTTTAAACAGCTGTTCTAGGCTGCAATTCTTTCCTGTATTACATTTTCTTTTCTTTACAGTGATGATCTACTTGGGTGCTGACATATCCATTATCTTTTATAGTCATTTCAAGCAAAAAATGATTAGCCGTATATGGTTTCATAACATCTCTTGGCCTTGCAACCAGTTTTCCCTGATTGCTTCATTTTAAAAGCCTGTATAATGCAATTTGAAAACTTTAACAGCACAATGATGTAAGATGACTGCAACCAATGGAGAAAGCAAGCTGAAGGATCTTAAAAATGATAATGTGTGTTCAGAGAAAGCTTCTGTCTTCAAGAGGAAAACAAGAAGATATAAAACCACACACAACTGGAAAATCATAAATTACAAGAACAAGTATAGACTTCATTTATTGACACCTTGTAGTTATGACAAGGATTCCAAAGTTCCTTACTCAGCACAGTTTCTAAGGACAGAGAAATGTTTATATTGGCATGTGTTGCTATCTGAATAGAACAGTATGTCTGTAATATAAATGGTAGACTGTAGATGTACTTTTCATTTCTCACATCTGCATGATACCAAGCACATCTTTAAAAATATACCCTCTATCTGTATGTGTTCATGAAACAAATTAAAGTTAAAGAAAACAGTTTGTGCCTAAGTAGGACTGTTCAAGTGGATTAATATTTTTACTCTTTTATTTTCTTTTGGGTTGTTGTTTTGTTTATTAATGTGGGCCATCCTTATATTCATGGAGCGTAAATTGAGGAAGTGCTTCCTTTGATAAGATGTGAAATCCTAGAAGCTAAAAGTGTCACTTTAAATGACCCTAATGGTTTCCACAGCTTAAAAGCATCTGTTAGCTTTCAGTGCATGCAAAACACTTAGACCTGGTTGAATTCTGTTGTGATTTGAATTTGAAATGTCCATACATGTTCAAGTGTTCAAATAATTGGTCTCCAGCTGGTGGCTCTGTGTTTGAAAAGCTTGAAGAATAACCATTCAGAAGTGGAACCTTGCTGAAGGAAGAGTGTCACTGTGGATGTGCTCTGAGATACTGTAGTGTGGCAACACAGTCTGTTCTCTCTGCCTCTTCAGTACAGAGTATAAAGTCCAAGTGACCTTCTGCTCCTGCCACCAGGCTCTCCTTGAATTGCAAACTGAAGCAAACCCCTCCTCCCTTACATCACGTCTTGTCAGGTATTTTGTCACAACAATGAGAACAGTCACTAGTACAGCCTACAGAATATCAAATGCTAAAAAGTGTTTTAATTTGTCAACAATTTCAGTGAAAACAGGAAAATCTCTAATTGATTGCACAAACTATGACAGAGGATTTGTTTTCATTAGCATGCAGACTTATTAAGCCACACGCTGTTCTAGTCACTTTGCAGAAAGTAATTTAGTTTTGAAACAATGCTGGGAGATTCCAGGTACTTAATCTTCCTGTTTCAAAGATCTGAAGAATAAGAGTAGTTAAACTACTTAACTAGTATTTCTCAATTGCAAGGTTTGGAGTTGAGATTCAGATCCATTGTCACATAGATACTTATTATGTAGAGATATAGTTTGCATATGATATAAATCATCCATTTAAAATCTCCAGTTCATTGTATATGGTCAGTTATGCAATTATGCGCCATTGTCATGATGAACTTTAGGGCATTTTTTTCCATGGATATGTGTGGCTGCATGTGGAAGACAGCATTTGTCTGTTTGTGTCTGTTGAAGTCCAAGGGTAACTTCAAAAATCACCCTAGATTGCTCTACTTCCTTATTGCTTTGCTCTGGGAGTTCCCAGCTCTGCCTTCCAGGGCTGAAAGTTCAGGGCACTGCCACTTTTACCCAGTTTTTATGTTCATGATTATGTACAAATGTAGCAATTTCGCAAATGAATTCTAGACTTCTACTCACAATACACATTTTTATAACTTATAAAGAAAAAACAGAAATTAATTCCTGGACTTCATAATTCAGTTAGCATCCTTAGTGTAATAGTAAAGATTGAAATAAACATTTTTATCAGTTATGTCTTTTTGAAGCTCACAGAAAGATAAATGGATTAATTAATAAATACAATGCTCAGAAGATCAGTTTTTAAAGAAAAGGACATTTATTTGATCTCTACCATATTGTTAATAGCAAATTAGTTATTAGATTAGAGGCATATTAATGTTTCCCAAATATTTCCAAATATTCTAAAACTGGTGTCACTGAACCGTCTTAGTTTTTATTCCCATATAGCACACTTGCATTGATGGTAGGTTGTTTTTCAGCTCAGAGTTATCTTGGACATCTACTAGGCATTAATTTGTACCTTATTGTCATAGTTAGATATTAGTGTCAACTTGACAGTTGAAGGCATGGCACTTTGGGCACATTTGTAAATTGCCCAAATTTGTAAATTGGTAGTTGAGTTAAGCCATGCACAAATCTGCAGAAGATTATTTGATTAATGGGGAGGCCCAGTCCATGGTAGATGGTCAATCCCTAAGCAGGTGACTAAGATGGAGTGAACTGGTAAGGAAGGTGGGATCCTTGGTATACTTGGTCAGACATGCTGGCCTGGAAAATGAGGTTTGTCCTCAGCAGTTTTGTAGATTTGGTGTGGCCAGTTCCCTCAGCCCCTGGTGTTGTTATGCATAGTCCTGTTAAACTGAATTAAGAACTATAACCAGAAAATCATAAGCCAGAATAGCCACATTCCCTTACACCAGTTGGTTATGAAATTATGAGTAAAAAATACAGGCAAACTGCAACATTTATCGATGTGTGCTGCTTACAGGTATTTGATGAATGTAAGAACCTTTAGTAAATATTTAAATGTAGTATGTATTTATGCATATAATGTATAATGGTGACCATAGTTTTTTAAAACTTTCCCAAATATTCATATTAATGTACTTTTACAAAGATCAATTTATCTTCAATGTTTAGGTATAAAACAGGTACTTAGAAAAACGAAGCAAATGTATTTCCCCTTCTAGTGATGCTGAAGTGATTGTTAAACTATACTGTATGAGTCAATCTAGTGAGATTATTGAAACACTTGTCCATATTGTTAAGGTGAGCCTTGAGAGTCTGCCTTTTTAAAGACAACTCACCTAGATAGCTTGAAACTTGAAGCTTGTGGGTATTATTGAAAACATGGAATAAAGGTTGATATAAGACTTAGAGAACTAGTACAGTGTGCTCTCAGACAAGAGCTGGAGATAGTTATACAAGTCTAAGATTAAGAGGAGATCTAAACCATTAAGAGTTTGAATACAGAAAGAGCTGTTACAAATGAATCAGAGGGAAACCAAAAGTAGGACCAATGAGCATGTTACTGTCTAGGAGTTCAGATCAAGTAAGGAAAGTTGGTGGAAGAAGGTACAATGGGAAACTTTAACTGGCAAGATAGGGCAGGAAAGTCAGACTGTGCTAGTAGTACAATTCTTGTTTCCTAGTTCTACAGTGGACAGCAAGCTTGGATTCCCAATGTACATTACACACTTGAAAGGCAAGGTTTTCTGTGAGATTATTTGTCTCTAAATTTTGGCTGGCTGAAACAAGTTTTTACTAGTACATTATTGTGTTACATACAAGAACCTACCTTTCTCTTCTTTCTTTCCTCTTTCCCTTGTTTACTTTTCCTCTTTTTCAGATGGTGTCTGCTAATATCTCTCGTAGAGTACCTGTCCAAACCAGATTCAGTCACCTCATTCACTGATGGAATGTTATGGAAAAGCTTTTAGCCTCATCTTCTGCCCAGCTTACCTTACACTGAAAACCATGTAGTACTTGGTATCACTCGTGGTATAAAACTAAGTTAGACCTTCGGTTGTCAGTTGCAGACCGTCAGCTTCCTGAGCCCACAGGCTACCAGAGTTCCCTGCTGCTTCCCACTTGCGCCACGTAGTGAGTATTGAGCCAGTTCCATGTCAGTGGCAAGTATAATAGTCCTGCATCATTGCCTAAGTAAATTAAGTAACTCATACCCTGGACATTACAGTTTTTATATCAGTAATTTATTCTTTACATTAGTTTTGGGCAATAATTTCTGAAAGAAAAGTGAAACATTCTCATTCCTCTGAATTCATAATTGAGTTCCAATTCTGATATCTGGAACAATGAAATTCAGATATATCCAGATATCTATAAAGTGATATAATTACAAAAGCAACTGAAATAATCTCATTACCTCTTTCTCCTATTTTGATGTTCCTCAGAACATACTGCTCAACACATTGTCTTATAGCCCAAGTTGTAGCTCAAGTTTGCTTATCACACTGTACTTTGTGAACAAACCTCACGATTTATGTGAGTTGATTTAAAATCAGAATATAAAATATGTGATACTTAAAGTAATGAGATCAAAAAATTTTTCAAATGAAAGTAATTATTTTCAGTTTGAGTAGAAATTTATTTTATCAGTGTTTGCTGAATAACAAAATACTTGTGTCATATTATAACACATTAGCAGTGAAAATCCATGAATGAACTACATAAATTAAGAATTGATTTAGATGAGCCAGATCTGGCTCTAATAGCTGGCACACAAGATGTGCTGAAGGTGTGTAATGACCCATGCACAGATGCTGCAGAGGGGGAATTGAACAAAACTGGCATCAGCTTTTATTAAATCTTCCATGGTCAAACAGCCTTTATCTGATGTGAAAAATGGATTAGGCCAATTATCACAAAACAGATGCTTTTCTTCTTTGCCTGTTAAACCTCTTTGAGTTCAAAATAGCTCATTGGAGGACATTACAAATTCCACAGTTTTGGTGTAAGGCAAGAAAGCATCAGGCAGAGACAAATTACTTAAAAAAGACAATACATCACTTTGAACTTTAAACACCGTTCTCAACACATGATGTCTCTTACAGCAACAAATAAGATGACAGATGTATATGATTTATAAAACATTTTCTTGTTTCAAAAAAACAAGGTGATAAAATTGAGTTGATGGATATAGTAACCATGAGACAAAATCATTCTGTGTCTTTGTAAGCTACATGCAATAAAAACTAAAATATAGTCCCTTAGTTCTTACACTAACTTGCCACTACTATTTATATCATTCAGTGATCTAGAAAGTAAATCTGTTCTCAAGACTCTGGTATCTAAATCATTACAGATGATAGTCGTGAAATTGAGAAGTATGATTGCTAACTCAAAGAGAGATTTCACTTGTGTTTTTTTTTTTTGAGTGTGAACAAATGGATAAATAGAAAGAGGCCATGCAAAAACGTTCATGTCCTGACCCCTGGAATCTGTATCTATGGCACATTACATTATAATATGGCTGCAACATACTCAGTTAAACAAGTGACCTTGAGATTTTCCTGGTTATCTGCATAGCACCAATGTATTAGTAGGATCCTTGCTAAAGATTAGATACAAAGAAGCAGAGTCAGCAAAGGAAAACAGAGGACTGACTAACTTAACCACTACCCCTTTTTTATACTCCCATTTTTATGTGTATAACAGAGGCCCAAGAATTATATTAAAAGTTATCCACAATTTATTCTTCCCCCTTATTCTTTAAAGGTAAGGGTCTCTGGTCAAAGTCATAGTTCACTGACAGGGATAATCTGACTAACTTGCTTGTTCCAGTTATTTTCAGTCTCTGCCTTCCAAGGACAGAATTGCAGACAGCATGATGCAACTGCTGGGCATTTTCCTTGGGATTTGGGAACCTGAACTTTAGTCCTATTTCTTGCACAGAAGTAATTTTAACCACTGAGCCTCTAACTACTAGCCTTGAAGATGGGAGGAGACCATGAATATCTTCCACATGTTGGGAAATCCAAGGAGGCATTTTTTTTTCACCTGGAGCCTTAAGAAAGAATGCAGCCCTGATGTTCCTGGATGTCAGCTCCATTTGAAACACTGAGGACTTTTAAATAAAAGAAATTATGATCTTACATTAATCCACCAAAATTGTTGTATCACCAATGGGAATCTGATCTCATCTGATTTATGGTCATTGATTGATTTATTATAAAGAAGTCTTGTAACTATGCTATTAGTAGATTGTGTGCAGAATTCCTGGAGAGATCGGAATGTGTGGAGTACTGCACATCACTGACTTTAGAGATTTTGTTTTTGGAGTGTTAAACCTAAACATATATAACCGATGCATGTGGCTTAGGCAATGTTCTGTACTTTCAAACACCTTAACAGCTGTCTTTGTGCCCACTTCATGAGTACTTTCCCATTAATGTGTCAAAGATATTCAAGTCTGTCAACAGTTGGCAATGCACTCTAAATTTGATAAATTGGAAGCAAACAGCATGTTTCTGACATATTCATAATTTTAGAAAACAAGTCATCTTCTTTTTTTAAAAAAGTGAAAAATTGACTTAAAAGAAAATTTAAAGTTAGGTGACTTTATCCTCTGAAGAGCCACATAATACATATGTCTGACTCCTTTACTGATACAGGTACAACAAAGGGAGCCCTGTGATACACACCAGTAGAGGGACCGAAGGGCAAGTGGGACATGACAGAATTAATGAGGGGAGGGAAGAGTGGAAGAAGGGGTTCCAGATGGGGAGGGTAGCAGAGTGAGATGGGTGGGAAGAGGGTCAGAGCAAAGACATAAAACCCATTTTGTTTGTAAATGAAAAATGAAAATTCTAAATAAAAATAGAACTTCATGCAACTATAGGTATATGCTATCTATAGTCTATCTAGACAGCATAGCAAGTGTCAAGTAGTAAAGAGAAATCAAGTAATTTTTTCTAAGTGATTTTATTACTTTCTATATTATGAACTTAGAGATATGATATTTTGATTTATTTGAAATATAAAATATTTTTATTTTTCTAATTTTACAAACATATTGAGTATGCATCCCACCTTCTTTTCTTATCCACTCCCTACGATCTCCTCCCTTCCCTTCACTATTCCCTTCCACTCCTTCCCACCTTTCCACCTGTATGCTTTTATGGACCCCAGGATTCACACTGGCTTGTTTACTCCTGTAGGGGCTCAGGCCTCCATGGTATATCAAGTTACCTCTCTTCAGGCCACCCAATGATTTGTGCTTTCCCTTCACTCATCCAGCTTTAGACCCAAAGGTTTCCACTGTAAGTGCCCATTCTATGGGTATAACAGTTGCCTACAGAGCAGTTTGATGTACTGTCTTCCTGCCTATAGGTTTATTGGCTATCTTCCCTATTGATCTTTTTTATCCCCTTTTTTTAGGTTCTTCTTCTAGTTTTTAATAACAGGGATGTGTACCATTCTGATGAGCCAGCTTGAATCCAATCAGAAAGCTGTTGGTTGTCTCCTTGGTACTCATGCCACTATTACACTGGTACCTGTTGCCATTGTGATTTATGTTGCAACTTACAGATCTCATGTCATTGATAGGGCTTGTGATTATTTCTCTACCCCAGAAGCTTCCACAGTATTTCTTGGTACTGTATAAGCTGCCCAGCAAGGAGAAAATCTACAGACTAGTTCCAGTTGATATATTTTTGTCATGTTCATTTCATCAGTACGTGTCATATTCCTCTTAGTTCTAGCATAATTTTGTTCCTGGATTCTAAGTGTATCAGCTCAAGATTTTTTTCCCCTCTGTTTTCCTCACTCTATGCTCCTCTGCATAGAGACTGCCCATTCTTCTTCCTTTCTTTAAAAGATTTTTTTAATATATTGCCAGCATAGGATGTTCCCACAATCTTAGAGTTTTTCTATAAGTCCCTCTATCTCTCCTATCTCCCATGCCCCTCCTACCTTCTATCCCCTCATTCCCACTATGTATTTTTCCCAATTATTCCCTCTCTCTCCCTTGTCTTGGTATCCTAAATCCCTTTTAAAGATTTTACCATAACCATCCCTTTCCACCTTTACACTCGTGGGTCTTTTTCAGATTTTCTGGCTCTTACAATACTTCCAATCCAAATACATTGACAAGGATATCAATTTAATTATCCACATATAAAAAAGAACATGCAGTGTTTAACTTTCTGTGTCTGAGATCAATATTAAAGTTTTCAGTTCCATCCATTCACCAGAAAATTCCATAATCTCATCCTTTATAATGGCTGAGTAATATTCCATTATATATATATATATATATATATATATATATGTTGGCTGATTCCATTTTTTCCCTATTGTGAATAACACTGCAATGAAAATAGATGAACAAGTGTCCTTGTATTAAGATGTAGAGTCTTTTGGGAATGTTTCAAGGAGTGGTATAGCTGGGTCACATGGAAGAATAACAAATGCCCAGGAACTAAGGCATAATGAACAAATGAGACTTCATGAAATTAAAAAGATTCTGTTCTGCAAAAGAAACTGGTAATTATGCAAAAAGACATCCGACAGAATGGGAGACAGTCTTTGCTAGCCATGAATCTAACAAAGGATTAATCTCCAGAGCATACAAAGAGCTCAGAAAATTAAACACCAGGATAGCAAACATTTCAATTAAAAAATGGGCTCTGGAACTAAATAGGTATTTCACTCAAAAAGAAATTGAAATATCAAACAAATGCCTTAAAAGATGCCCAACTTCCCTGATTATCAGAGAAATGCAAATCAAAGTAACCCTGTGGCACCATCTTACCCAAGTCAGAATGGCAAAGATCAAGAATGCAAACAACATAGATTGCTAGTGAGACTGTGGAGAAAAAGGGACACTTAGTCACTGCTGGTGGGAGTGTAAACTGGTACAGCCTCTGTGGAGATCAGTGTGGAAATAGTATGAAGCTATTTCATTTTTAAAAACTATTTTCAAATTTATAGGTCTCCTTTTGGCATTTTCCCACGTACTTTATTTGATTAATTTTCCATGCCAATCATTCTCTCCATCTCCTTGTCCTACTTGTACTGTTCTACCTTTTGCCTTCAGCAACCCTTCCAACACTATTCTCATGCAACCCCCTTTCTATACCTATTTAGATAGACACATGGAACAATTAGAGGCCAGGATCTGTACATGAGAAAGAACATACAGCATTGTTTTTTGTTTTTTTTTTTTTTCGGAGCCTGGATCACTTCACTTTTTAAAATGTTTTCCAAGATACAATTCCTTAAAATATAATTGCATGATTATTCTACATCAAATATAATTTCATCTGTTCAATGCCTGATATGAAGAGAAAAGCATAAATGAAATGATGAGTTTGAAATATTTACAATACTTGACTTGATTATCTCAAAATTGAAAATGTCTTTTAATAGTACTTCCGTATTATTCAGAAATACAGAAGCAAAGTTTCTATATTAACCAATCCTACCCTGCCTCCTTCTTGCATTAAATAGCTTCTTTTATCCAACTAATCTAGTTCCTTTTTTTCACGACATTTTGTGTGTTGCCCACTGAGTTTCATCTAGATTGACTGTATAGATACGTTCCTGACCACTTGCTATAATATGGATAATGATATATTAATCAAATTACCACAGAATAATGTAGTGCCCACTGAGTTTCATCTAGATTGACTGTATAGATACATTCCTGACCACTTGCTATAATATGGATAATGATATATTAATCAAATTACCACAGAATAATGTAGCTTCCCTTCACATAGTCTCCATTAACCCTCAGTAGTCCCTCAGTAAGTGTGGACAGGCCACATTTTATGCAAGTCTTGTCAGAGTGAATACAACTACAGTGGGATCATGGCTAAAGAAGCTCTGCTATATCTAGAAGACATTATTAAACAGCCTCTTTCCTCTCCCTGAGCTTTGGAGTAGAAGGTGATGTAGATGTTTAGCTTTACATCTGGAGTTATCTTGATATCTCCTGTTTAAGGAGTAGAACTCTGCGGTCATTTATTCTCTGCTTTTTGGCCAGTTGTGATTTTTTGTAATTAACACTTGCCATTATAAAAGGATGCTTCTTAGTCGATGACTAAGGGTTGCACTGATATGTGGACGTAATAAGGCAGCTTGATCATGTTTACATTGCAAAATGGTAGTTGTTTGCTGAAATGAAATTTTATTTTGTTAAAATTGGAATTTTAGGGCTGGAGAGGTGGCTCAGGGGTTAAGCCTCTGCCTTGCAGGCGGAAGGTCCCGAGTTCGGATCCCAGATCCCACGTATAGACGCCAGGCAGAAGCGGGGGCGGCCTGCAGTTTCTGGTCCTGGTAGGGCGGAGCCTGTGAATTCCGGGGCAGAAGGAGGTGGAGGCGCCCATGGTGGTTCCCGAATTCGTCCGCGGTTCTACACATACGCGCACACACACACACACAGACAGACGCACACACGAGAGTGCACATACACACGCACATGCGCACAGTTGAATAAATAATAATAATAATAAAATTTTTAAAAAACTTGGAATTTTAGCTAAAAATCTAACATGAATGATACACTATTTTAGTAAGTTCTGGTGGAGCAAAGTTTTGTAGTAAAAAGAATATTTACATTAAATTAAGAAACCTATGGAGCAGAAATGTAATTGGAATTGGTTTTGAGTACACACAAATTGTAATTATATCTAAACAAGATGGATAGTCTAGCAGTGAAAATAGAAACTCTAAGTTGTCAAAATTTATAAGTTTTTCTTATACACATCTAGAAGAAAATTGATGTTAAATTCACTGGCAAACAAAATTGATGTTAAATTCACTGGCAAACAAAATTGATGTTAAATTCACTATATATTATATGTAGCTTTCTCTGCTTTTTATAATCATATGCATTTCAGAAACAGTTAAGTTGTAAATAAATGCTTTGTCATTCAACATAAATTAAGGTATCTCTAATATCTTAATTATTACTTATAATTTTTGCAATAGTATGCTAAAAAGAAATGACATGTCACTGAGTGAATGGCTGGCTTTAATGTTTCACATGTGAAGATTCTAGCAAATGAAATTAAATAAATGAAAACAAACCTTGCAAACAGGGAAAATAAAATATAATGCCATGATATGAAGAGAAGAGCATAAATTAAATGATAAGAGTTTGAAATATACTTGACTTGATTACCTCAAATTGAAAATGTCTTTTAATAGTACTTCAGTTGTTCTTTAGAGCTTTGTGCTTTCCTACTATATCTTCCAGGTCTATCCTCAAAGCCCTCAGGGCAGTTTAGGTGCATGTTACTTGAGAGCAACATAATCAGAGTGTTCGTGGGTGAAGCAGGGTTAGAAGCAATGGTAGAAGTCTTGTAAATTGATGGAACACATTACCACCTGGGTATCTGCTCTTCAAGTGGAAGATACCCAGATTTTCAATAAACCTATGTACTTAACACATAAAACATTCTTGAAATATTGAATGGAAAAGCTTCAGAGTATTCACCAAATGCAGGAAGATTCCTTTGCTAACTGCTGTCTTATTCTCTTCTTATGAGGTCATATGATGGAAACACCTGTAAGTATAATCCTGATGTATCTTTCATCTTTGTCCTATGGAGTCCTGCCCTATCCGGGGCATTCAATAGGCACATTTTGGTGCATGGTGTTCCTGAAGTCATGCTTGGTCCTCCCCAGGCATACATACAGTACCCTCTGATACACACACACACACACACACACACACACACACACAATACACTAAAAGAAAAATGCTTACTAAATTTAGCGCATTTCTGAATACTAAATCTGATGCTTTAAAATGCATAACATTATGAAAAAATTTTAAGATTTTGTTTCTCATCTGCCTAATGGTATGACCAATTAATTCTCATACCTCCCACTGAGTTCTCTTATTCTAAGAATGAATTGGATGCATACGGAGCTGTTTAAGAAAAGTTTTATTAACACAGCAGGCAGAAGGCAAATGGAAAAACAAGCCACTTCATGGAGGTTGTTACGTTTCTGGATAACTTGAATGGATCAGAGAGATGAGAACTCTTAGAAACCATTGGATGCTAGCAAGAACTTGCTGCAAGTCAGTCAGATCTTGAGACACTGAGAGAAAACTGAAACATCATGTTTGGAAGACTGGCTGCAGTGGTCACTTCCTAAAGCATAAATGAACTTCTGCCAGGAACCATAGATGCCAAAGGTTGGCACCATAGGTACCCTACCAAGGCCCCTAGTCTGTGGTAGTAGCCTGAGAGGTGATGAGTCTTAAGGGTAGAAGCAGTTCTCCTCTCTCTCTTCTAACTCTTTTTTTTCCTTCCCTCTCACCTCTTCAATGATAGTGTTTCTGGGAGCAAAATAGTGTGTCAAGTTTACCCTACTGCTTTGGAGACTGTTACATCATGTTCTAATTGCCATAGTTTTAATGAGATGTTCACAGTCATTTAAATTGCTGTCCAATGTATGTAACAGAGAGCACTCTTAATAGTTGCCATATTATGATAAGGAAAAGTGGAACTGATACTTATCACGGACAGGGAAATAACTCTTCTAACTAATATTTATAGCTTTAGTGTACAGCTTTACCATTTAAGGAGAGAGCCTGCTTTTCAAGTACATATTGCCCCCCCCTCTTTCTCTCTCTCTCTTACCCTTCATTCCTCCCCTCACTTTCCCTGCATACCTCCAAGACTGAAATAATGGTTCCCTCTTCAATATTTCAGATACACCATGGAGGTAACAGGTACCAGTCATTCACTTACCAATGGTGAGAATTGTTCCAATCCTATTTAAGAAAAAAAAATTTCTCAGTTTCACTTAAATTGTTTTAAATATTCCAGTGGAAACAATCTTAGCTGCATTCTTTGCTTGCTTATTTGTTTGCTTGCATTTGCCTGGCTGCTTATATTTTCTGGAACATTTCTCAAATAATCTAACTGCCAGTAAATCTTTGTTCATGTTGTGTTTTTGGATAATTCATGTTTTCAGAGACTGACTTCATTTTTCCTATTTGTGATCCTATGTTTTTAATTAAATCTTTTTTAGAATTACTGTACTTGTGTTACTATCATCCTGTTTATAATACAAAGCCAGTTGTTTCTGCCTTTTACTTGACTTAATGCTTTGAATTTTCAACCATATTATTCTGTTGATCAGAGGATCAATCTTTTATAATACATCTGCATTTCTATGTTGTATCTATAATGATATGCCACTTCTTTGGAAGTACCTTAGATTTTATGTATTAAGAATAAAGTTATTATAAATATGAATAGATAAGAGATGTTTTGTGGACTGACATTCTTATTTGTATGTACACACACACAAACACACACACACACACAAACACACACACACACACACACACCTAGGAGTATAAGTACTATGTTAAGAAACAGCATTTATCTTTGTAAGAAACTTGGTCACCTTTTCCTTATTAATTAGGTTAGCTTTACTGTGTTTGTTTTATGCAATCAGGATTTCTGTTGCTAAGAAAGAAATGAAGACAAAGTATTGTACTGTTAATAAGAAACATGGGCTAGGGCCTCTGAGATAACTCAGTAAGTCATGCAGATGCTCTTAAACATGGTGATGTAAGTTCGTTCAATCCCTGAAAGCCCACATGGTGGGAAGGAAAAATGTCCTTATACCAACATTCATGCACTATGGTATGTATGTATGAACCTTCTCTTTCTCATTCTCTCTCTCTCTCTCTTTCTGTCATCTCTCACAAATAAATAAGCTTAAAAAGAGAAAAGAAACATGAGCCAGCAGTTACACCACTAGATGCTGATAAAGTCTAAATGATGGGTTTTGAACCCATCTGGACAGTGATTTTTACAATTAGACATTACTGGACAAATACATATTTGTTTCTATGCCCTTTTCAGTTTTTCAGTGTTATGTTTTTATTGATCAGAAATTCCCTTCAAAAGTAGCCTCTTGCATTTTAAAATATACAAAACAACATGCAACTCTTCATGTTAAAATTTTATTATATCCATTGATGATTTTGAATTACGTGTTTATGTGTGTATGGTTCTACATTAGGTTGCTGTCAAATAATTTGAATTTTTTAGATTTGTAGTCTGAAGAGGGCATTTTCTGAGATTCTGAGAGTATGTGTACTTTTAGGTTTCTGTACTTATTTGTAATTCCTTAGATCAGTGATCCACTGCATCTTTGGCCACGAAGTTGAGAACCAGCTCCTTTGGCTCAAAAGTCAGCAGTAACAAGCTCTACTACATAGTACTGTATATTTTACTTTATTCTTTCCTAGAAAACAATAAGATGACTGAAGTGTCTTCATTCTGCATTTATTTTATTCCTTGAGTTCTATTTCTTTTCCTGTCATGAAAACCTTTCCCAAAGAAATACTTTGAGGATCCTATCAACACTAATCTCTTTAATTATTATTCTGCCAAAGGGAATTTGCATTTAACAGAGGTTAAAGGAATAAAGCTGCTGTTAAAGCTTTATTTTAGCACTTTTAAATTACTTGGAGATGACTTGTTTAGAGAAAGAAGCCAAAGAAAGGAAAGCAGTTGATGCTTTTTAAAATCTTGGGATATAGATATGTCTATTGTCTTAAAGCCAACTCAAACAGATTCTTAAACTGAACCAGTTACCTTGAATTCATTTTTTTGGTAAAAAACAAGATTTAATACTGAATATAGGAAAATGAAGTGGGATATACAATCCCAGTTATTTTTATCTCTTTGTGAAGGATCTTCAGTTGGCATTGCTTGAATACAAATTTTAGATTTTAATTTTTCTTTTTTTTTTTTTTAATATGAAGTGCTTAACCTTCTCTGATAAGACAACTGGGTGATCCAGTTATGCCAGACAGATTAGTTTAAAAGATCAGAAGAGAAAGGACACTTCAAATAACAGTGCACTAACAATTAAATCAAGTTTACATTTCCTTTACTGAAGAAAATTTGTCTAATATCAATTGATTATTTCCTCTTGTTTTTTAAAATTCACTCAGACATATCGGTATTGGGACTTCTGATATTGAACATCAGAGTAAAAAAAAACCCTCAATTTAACAATACCAACCAATTATTTGCATTCTGTCTACTTATAATGAGGATCTTTCAATTTGTTAACTGAGTTTTAAAATTAAAACATAAAGTATAAAAAAAAATTACTTAGATATATATCACCTGGAAACAAAAGGAAAATGGTCTGCAAACCAAACAGAGAAGAAAATATTAATTTAATTGAACATGTAGCATTCATATATTGAATCTTATTGGTACACCCTCAGTATTGACATCGGATTCCAAAATTGGGTTCAGGTAATCTACTTCCAACTGCAAGATCAACAGCAAATCCCTAATAACTACTTGAATAATAATCTGAATGAAAGCTCCTTCATTCTTACAATATATAGATTAAAAACCATATGCATTTCAAAGCGTATGTTTTTATATAGAAGCCCAAATATTCAATGAGAATTGAATAAAGTGTTTTTTTCTGTTTTCCGGATCAGTAGTGTACTAGTTAGTCTATTTGGCTAGTGGCATGTTCTGAATGTAAGTTGTCTCTCACAGGCTTGTGCATTAGCACTGTTTGTTGTTAATTTTTGGGAAGGTTGTGGCAACTTTAGGAGGAGCATTGCTGGAGGAAGGAACATTACAGGGGTTGGGCATTGAGTTTGGACAGCCTGTCCTGCTTCCACTAGCAGTAGGTTTTTGCAGGTTTGCCACTTGCTCTGTCTTCCTCCAGGATGGCTGCAGTCACCTGAGTGGCCTCCAACTTCTGGTTTCTCCCGCCCATGGAGCCCCCCTATTTCTGCCAAATGGACTCTATCTACCCTCTAAAAACCATAAACAAACACACAAACAAACAAACAAGGAACCAACCAAACAAACAAAAAAACCCCTCCCTTTATCCCCCTGAGTTTTGTTTGAGTATTTTCTCACAGCTGCAGAAAGAATAACTGCAACAGATAATGATCAAAAAATTTCAGAGGTATACTAATCTATATTATGTGCTATTTATTTAACTTTTAAAGTAGTTTCTTCTATCAAATGCTGTTGAGTTCTTCAAATCCAAGAAAAATGCATACATAAGTTATATTCATAAGTGTTTAAATTAAAAGCTATATAATATAAATGTTCAGTCTATCATAAATCTGAAAAATGAGGCACTCAACTATTGTATAGTAAGTTAAGGTTAAAGAGATCAATACTACTCAGGCCTGAGTTTTAGTGGGTTTTGGCAATTTTTTTCCTATTGACAAAATGTTTATATGTTGCAAATAAAATTATCTGAAGAGTAAGAGTGATGTCAGTTTCTTATAACCTTATGAATTGACATTTACCTCAGCTTCAGTTTGTGTACATAAAATCTTTTGGTGTTACAATGGGAAATCAGCTGAGAAAATATGTTCCTGTGAAGAGTCCACTGAGAGATAAGTTTTGTGATGTAAACACAAGGAGAACCAGTATGCAATAGAACTGCAATCACATTGTCCTTGTTCCTTTTAGTTAATCTGGTGACTATCACATTATCTGAGAGAGTATTCCATCTTCCAGGAAAAGAAAATCTTAGGGATAGCAGAATTATGCTAAAAAGTATCCAACTATACTCTAAATGGAATTTCACAGGACAGCTGATCCTACATGCTTATAGCTAATGCAGAATAGAAGGTGTGTTTTGCCCTGACAAGTAATTATTTATGTGCATATTGATTATATTCTGTTACAACTATAATTCATTAACATAGTATTTATGATCTTTAGAATCAACTCCTAAAATAGTTATTTAGTGGCAATAGTTCAGAGTGAATTACCTCACATCTAGATACCATGATAAAGAGCATTCAGCAACCATGAGCTACAGTAGTGCTACTTCCTTTTAATTTATGGAGAGTCATAGTTAGCAAAAGGCTCAGTTTCTCAATGTCTTTATTCTCTCAGCTCTACTCTAAAATCTCATACTAAACAAGAAAATGTTTCACTTGCAAATGGATGTACAAATGTGGGGTCTTATAAGTACCATCAAATAACAGCAGAAACTTTTTATTTCAGTCACTCGGCTACTGAACCCCCATTCTCTTATGCTGCTGCATGTGTTCACTCATGATGGACACTTTCAGAGCTGCTACCTGCATGCATAACCTTGGGACCATTTTTACAATGAGACATGGTGTGGTCCTTGGAGGTAGAGAATGGAGGCAGCTCCATTTCCCATTCTCCTATACAATGTCAGATTAAGTCCCTCTGCATCTCTTTGTGAATTTCTTTATATAGGATAGGTTTGAGGAGTATTTCACTCAGAATAAAATAAGTAGAATAGGATTCCTACTAGAAGATGAGACTTGCTTAAGGAATACATGGAAAGCCAAGTGCCCTGAATCTTTTATCCAGTGGTTAGCTGGGAAGTAAAGTTCAGGGGATGCAGCAGGCCCATATGTAGAACCACCAATTTTAAGGAAAGCTGAGATTGATACTCTTAGGCCTGGAACAGTACTTGCTGGAAGTTCAGCTTGCTGTCTGAGCAAAGTAGAGCAAGTACCAGGGTCTTTTTTCTTTTCTTTTAAATTCTGCTTTGAGTTTTAATATTATTATATAATATACGTTGACTAAAGTATGTGTGTGTGTGTGTGTGTGTGTGTGTGTGTGTGTGAGTCAGACAGATGTAAGCCAGAGGACACCTTTCAGGAGTCAGTTGTCTCCTTCTAACTTGTGAGTTCTGGGGATTGAACTCAGGTCATTGAGGTTTCCAGGCAAGCTCTTACACCTTCTGACCCATCCTACTCACCACAGTACTGATTCTTTTGTAACACAGACTCACTCCTCTCCTTCTGTAACAAGAGGTTATTTTATTTCATCTTAACTCCCCCAAGTTCTTTGTAAGAAAGTCTTTTATTTCCTGCCTACCTACTTATAGTTTGTCCACATTTGAAGAAACAATTTATTATAAAAAGTAAGAGAGCATGGGCGGAGGAATCAGCCTTGTAGGATACAAATCTCAGTTCCCAAGCTTAGGAGCACTGCTTACAAGATTCTCTGCAAACTGTCATCTCTGGACCTCAGTTTACTCAGTTGTGAATCACAAATAGCAGAAATCCATATCTCATCCATGGTTGTATTAGATGATGGACAAAGTTTAAAACACAAAGAGAAGCACCTCTTATATATTAATTCCTCAACAAAAGTGACTATTTCTGTTGACCTATACAAATTTGATTACTAAGCATTAAAGGTCTTTAAAAAGCAGCACTTGCTGTCCGAAGGAAGGAAGGAACGTTCCAGTTATTGACCACATGCATTGATCTCTTATATCCTGTGCCAAGAATTTTATCCTCAGATAATCACAAGTACTCTTGGTTTACAGATGAGAAAGTTGAAGTCTCAGGCAAGCAGTTGAGGTTATGAACAGCTAAAACTGGAGATCTCAGAGCATTCAACCCCAGCAATTGGCCCATGTTCCTGTGTTGTGTCAGAGCTTCTGAGAGCTTTCTTTTTCTCTGTCGTTACTTAATCCTAATCGCTTCAAAGTACATTGGTCCTATGGTTTAGATGTAAAATATTCCCCCGAGGCTCATGTCTTCGGGGAGGTTATGGAACCTTCGGTAGACAGAGCCTAGCTGGAGAAAGTGGGTCTGTTGGTCACAGGCCATGAGGTTTTGTAGCCTGGCCCTACTTCTTGCTCCTTTTCTCTGCTTCCTGTATGTTTAGATGGGATCAAATAGCTTTACACTCTTTGTGACAGTGAGATACAGATATGCACTTGACAATTGAAAGCTCAGGTTTTTGTAATGAAGGCAAGTCTTAAGCAAGTATGTGGGAAATGACCTAATTGATGTGGGAGGACCCAGCCCATGATAAGTGGGATGTTCACCAGCAGGTGAATAAGATGGAAAGAGCTAATTCTGTGTTCTCAGTTCTTTCTGTGGATAATAGTGTAGACAGTTTTCATGACTCCTGATGTCAGTATACACTCCCCTGCCATGCTGATGATATATAAACAGGAATCATAAGCAAGTTATTTGGTTGTATACTTATCAGCAACATGAAGAGAAACTGGAATACTCTGTAACCGTGCCTTCCCTACTATGATGGATGATACCTTTAAGAACCAAAGTGAAACCTCCTTAAATTACTTCTTGTCAAGATATGATCACAGTGATAAATCAAGAAGCTAGAATTTACATATCCAGAATTACTAAGAAATCAAAATAGAGAGAGAGATCAAAAAAAGATATGAATACTATACTGTGTACAATCTTCTATATACCTACAGAGAAAGCAACTATCTACTACACATGTAGTAAAATACAAAAAAACACGAAAAAACAACTCAAATCAGGTTATTATGGCTTTGAATGTAGTTTGCTGCTTGGGTTTTTTAAGAGACAAAGCCAGGAATAAATGCAGGAAGTTGGAATAAAAGCCTATTTGGGAAGAGGGACAGAAGAATACACATTGTTTCTAGGCCTTGGAAGAAGTTGCAAGTTAACAACAAAAACAGATAAATCCCTAAAAGGAAAGCAAGTGAGGAACAACAAATTTGCTGTTCAACTTAGTAGCAACATACAGACTGACCTGGAATCTGCTCTAGTAAGGATGATTTCCCTCAAGTTTTCAGCACGTGGTGAGAAGGGAAATGCAGATTAGGCATAGAACCTGGAAGGAGTCCTGGGAACCACCTACTCCATCCCAGATGGAGTGACAGTGTCAGGGCCAGTTCCATTGATGTAGGGTTATAGCAGGGACTAGCTCTCCTTCTAACCAGCAGAGGGTACAGTGGTGAGTGTGGGAGTCTTTTGGAGCTCCCTGAAATGATATATGTTGCTGAGAGGACAGCATCTTTCAAGAAAATAAAGGCTCTTTATTTTGCAGAAATAATAATGGAATGCATTGGGTTGGGTTGTTTTCCTAAGGGCCAGGATAATAAGCATAGCTTTTAATTCCAGGCTCCTATAGCCAGAGGGAACCATTTTTATAAACTCAAACCAAACTGCTGTCATAAATATTCTCTATACTTCATATGTGTTTGTTGGAGCCAAAAGCTGGCAGTCTTTTGTGGAATCAGCTTCTAAGGCCTGGAAATCTACGCCTTCACCTGAGTCTCAGAGCACATGGCAGAAAGGCATTTCCACACGACTGGTCTCCTTTGTAGCCTTGTGTTTTTAATTTAACATGGCCCAAATCACCATTTTAGAGAGGAATCCACAAGTTTTTTTTGACTAACAGTGGTAGTACCAAGAAATACATCGAAAACCTTATTCTGGGAAATCCTGGTGAAATCAGATAGAGGAATTTGCAGCTATTTCAGAGTTAATCTCAACATGGAAAATGACATAACATGTAGCATACCTCACTAACTACTGTGGGCACAGGTCATGCTAATATACATAAATTATTTAAATGCTATACATATACATTCAAAGGCTATATATTATATTTTAATGTTTATTAAAATATAATAATATTTTCAAAGGATGGTTGATTATCCTGCAAATATACTTTTGGCAACTACTGATTTTCTTGATTTGGTACAGTGAACTGAAGCCAGGATCCATGCCAAGCACCTACTCTGTCACTAGAACACAATCCCAACCCCTTGTCTATTATTCTTTCGAATTATTTATATGATACATTGCCTTTGATATCTCCCAAGGAGCTTTTGTGAAGTGAATGTTCTATTTACTTCGAATAAAATACTTTAAAACTGTAACATTGTTTATGCTAGCATAACCACTTATTAGATTTGTAATAGCTCTCCAGAGATCGTTAAAACATGCATGAGATTAATTTTAGCATCTACTATTTTTCACACATGTCAAAAGAAGTTATATCAATGAAAATAATGCATATTTCTTACCTGATTATAATTTTCAGTATCATATATCTTCTTCAGTGAATAGTAATTACTACTAACTGGCATTTGATTGAAGCTGTAAAGAGGTTGATCTGTTCTGTTCCACTAATTGATTCAAGTTGGACTTTAGCCAAGTCATAGAATGTAAGTGTCTAATAATAAGGGAGTGATTAATTGAATGTGAGCACATCCATATGACTGAATAATATGAAGCCATTAAGACAGCCTTTTAGGAGAATCTATGTAAAAGTTAGAAATGACTGTTATAATTTACATGAGAATGAAATTTTCCTGGGCTCTATGGTCTTATAAACTTGACCCTGTTTAACTCTGCTCTCATCTGTCATAGTACTTCACAGGTCCTGGGTTTTCTTTTACTGTGTAATGTAGCAAGACTTTTCCATGGCTAGGACTTCACATCACCTGGTTCTGCTGCCTGAATAATCACACATCTTCACATGAACAGTACTTTCTTGTCATTTTACTTGCTTCTACTTTCTTAGAGTCTAGAATAAACATTTTAACTTTTGAATTTTCTTTAAAGAATCTTGGTTTGCTTATTTAAGTCATTCAGCAAATGTATGTTGGGTACTTACTAAATACCAGGTACTATTCAAAGTCCTGAGAATTAAACAGAAAACAAGGTAGATAAGGACCCTGTGGTCAAGCAGCTTACATTCTACTAGGAAAAAGAGAATACTATTCAACATATAAGTCAGATAGCATCAGGAAGTGAGAAATAAGGATTGGCACAACTGATGCCCAAAGAAAGTATGGGATTGAAGAGGTCAAGTTAAGTAAAATGAAAAGCTAATAATAATAAATAATAACTTTATTTAGTACTGATCATTGTAGGCATGCATGTTAATGCACAGAGAAATAAGTAACTGTAGAAATTTGGGTCATCTAGATGTACCTAACTATTATATTTTCCTCTTTCCCTTCTTTTTTCCTTTTTTTATCCCACATTTTATTTTTTTCCCAATCATACAAACTCAGTAGGTACCTACATCCTCTCCCTCCCTCCTCCCTTCCCAAGTAAACCCTTCTCCCCCCTTTCCTCTTCCTTTCACTCCCTTTCCTCCCTCCCCTTTTCCCAGTGCCTCGCCCTTCCTCCCTTCCATCCTTTTTAGCAACCTTTGTGTGAATGCTAAACTTGTCTCTGAGTCCTCCAACCTAGTGAGTGGTAAGGACTCAGTGGCATAACCCTGAGCTCTTTCTTGGGCTCCTTGTTAGCGTGGGAACTCTATTATGACTGTTAATCCCTTGCCTCTAAGAATCCTACTGCCTGGAGCCTTCTCCCCTGTGATCCATGCTAGACTTTGAGGGGGTCGTTGACATGTCAGCCATTGTGTAGGTCATGCAAATTCCAATTCTGGCTGCTGCAGCCCTAACTTCTGTGGAGTATTTTGCCTACCTATTTTTAGGCTTTTACAATCTTGCTGCTCCCTCTTCTGCAAGGTTCCCTGAGCTTTACGATGGGGAGAAATTTGGTTGGTCTGGTTCCAGGTGATTAATGTAGGGTTTTTGGTGTTCTGAATTATGGTTTGTTATTGTTTTCAGTTTTGCTTTTCTTGCACCATCCTTAGCTGCATCCTGATTAGTGCAGAAAGTCATCTCCTAACTAAAGATAAAACACTGTTTAAATGAAGATCTTAATGTAAGAGGAGACTCAAAGGTAGATGCAAGAATAAGAGTAGGACACAGCAGTGAGGGGGATCAGTGTCCCATTTGCAGGATAGTTAGCTTCTATCTGCCTGTCCCTATATCCTCCCTGATTGGTGAGATCAAACCTCTTCAGTTGCAAGTGATGAGGAAGTGAAATGAGAGTGAGCTGTACCAGATGTTTCACTACTTACACGCAATACTTGATGGTGACCTATTTTTTCTACTGAAGCGTGATCCTCTCTCCTTTATTCTGGGGGGAGCCCTCCTTCCCTTTTACTCCTATTTATAATCTTTGCAATTACAGTAGGTATTACATAAATTTGCCTTTGAATATATCATTAAGTGGGTTTGATACTAGGATCCACTTATTAAGGAGTATATATGGTTTCTAATTTTCTGTGTCTGGAATACTTCATTCAATATATTTTTTTTCTAATTCCATCCATTTCCTGGCAAATTCCACTAAGTCATCTTTTTGATGGCTGAATAGTATTCCATTGTATAAATGTACTCCTTTTTCCTTATTCATTCCTCAACTGTTGGGCATTTGGGTTGATTCCATGAATTTGCGATTGTCCTTGTGTTACTGTAGTGAATTTCTGCATTATGGGGGTTTATTCCCAAGAGTGGCATAGCAGGGTCATATGAAATTTCAATCTTTAACATTTTTAGAAATCGCTAAACTGCTTGCCAGAGTGGTTGTATAAGCCTACATGCCCACCAGCAATGTAGGAGAGTTCCCTTCTCACCACATCCTCTCTAGCATTTGGTGTTGTTTGTATTTTGGATTTTTACCATCCTGACTGGGGTGAGATGATATGTGAGGGAAGTTTTGGTTTGCAGTTCCCTGATGGCTAAGGATATGGAGCATTTTTAAGATAGTTGTTAGACATTTCAATTTCATCCCTGGAAAAGCTTCTTTTGAGTTCTGAGGCCCATTTTTTAATTGGACCATTTATGCACTATGGATAATAGAGCTCTATCAGATATGTGGTTAGTGAAGATTTTCTCCCATTCTATGGGTTGCCTTTTGCTGGGTTTACAATATCTTTACCTGAACAGAAGCTCTTTAATTTCATATGATCCCATTTGTTGAGTATTGGTTCTAGTGACTGTGCTATTGGATTTCTGTGTAGGAAATTTTGGCCTAGCCCAATCAGCTCAAGGGAGTTCTCTACCCTTTCAATTGGGGTTTTTATATTTCTGGCCTAATATTAAGGTCCTTGATCCATTTGGAATTAATTTTTGTTCATGGTGACAAGTATGGTTCCATTTTTAATCTTCTGAATGTGGATATCCAGTTTTGCCAGCACCATTGTTGAAGATGCTATCTTTTTTCCATTGAAATTTTTTGTACCCCTTTGTCAAAGATCATATTGCTGTAATTGTGTGGGCTTATATCTGGGTCTTCAACCCTTATTCATTGATCTATGGGTCTATTATGGAACAAGTACCATGCTGTTTTTATTACTATGGATTTGTAGTATAGATTATGATTTGGTATGGTGATACCTCCAGCAGTGTTTTTGTTACTCAGGTTCATTTTTGCTATCCTGGGCCTTTTGTGCTTCTATATGAATTTTGAGATTGGTCAATTTCTTTAAAGAATTGCTTGGGGATTTTGATTGGTACAGCATTGAATCTGTATATTGCTTTTGGTAGGATGGTCATTTTTGTGATGTTTATTCTGCTAATCCAGGAGCATGGGAGTTCTTCACACTTCTGGTGTCTTCTGTAATTTCTTTCTTTAGGTGTCTTCTTTTTTTGAAAAAAAATTGTACTTCCTTGGTACACTTATATATATAGTTTGGTGATTCTTGCAGCTCACCTGCATTGTTGCTGAAAAATTACCTTGAAACAACTTAAGGGAATAAAAGGATTAATTTCTCTCATGTGGTTAAGTTCTTAGGGAGGCTTAACATAGAGCAGTTTTATTGAGAACCCCTTGCCTCTTCCATCTCCAGCATCACACATATATAGGGGCTGATTCATGATGCTTTTCTGTCTCAGCAGAGAGGTGTTAAGCCTGGGAGGAGAGCTCACATCATCACCAATGGGCCAAAAGAACTGGCCACCGTATCTTCACATAGTAGCTGAGAGAAGGGCAATCCTTATTTGCCAAACCAGCAGGTCTGGCCAAGTATACACAAGGATGCCCCCTTTTTCAAGCAGTTTCCTCCATTTTATTCACCTGCATGGGAACTAGTCCCACACACCATGGACTGGGCCTTCTCCATCCACTAAACAATCTCCTGCAGGTTCACTTTGGTCTTCACTCAACTACCAATTCTCTACAAATGTGCCCAGAGCTCAAACCCTCGACCATCAAGTTGACACCTGTGTCTAACTATGATAGTGATGATTCCTTAAGGTTCACTCTCCATAGTTTGTCCACATGTTTCTTTGCTAAAAATCTTGTCTCACAGAGAGGAATTTTGCTGTCCTGTCTTGCTATGCTTATGGAATGTAGGAGGGAGCATGATGACAGGACAGGGTTGAGCATTGTGAGGACATCTCTTCCTTAGTTATTGGTCTTAGAAGGTCTTCCTTCAGGAGAAGTGATCTCTCTGCTGAGACAGAAAAGCATCATTAATAAGCCCCTATATATGTGTGATGCTGGAGACGGAAGAGGCAAGGGGTTCTCAATATGACTGCTCTATGTATGCATCCCCTGAGAAAAGAGAAGGTTGAAGAAATTCAAAGTGTTCTGTGTTGTATGAGGAGAGTTTTGTGGCAGAGGCTATGAGTAGAAGCCAGAAAAGGACCATTTCTTTCTAACTTCTTCCATCCTGAGAACAATAAAAGACTTTTTTTTAAAGACTTAAAGTGTTCTATGATGAAACTACTATGATGGGGTTGTTAAGATAGTTCATTGGGTAAAAGTGCTTGCAGCTAAGTCTGACTAACTGAGTCTTATCCCCTGAGCCTTATGTATCCCTTGAACACACACACACACACACACACACACAGAAACACACATACAGAAACACACAGACACATACACATGCGCCAGCCTCCCCCATAAACATACTTATGCATACACACATAGGGAGGAGGGCAGGGAGGGCCAGGGAGGGCACACATAGGGATAATAAATAAATAAAGCAGATAGAAATACTACAGTTGTTTTCTGTAATTTAAAATCCATTATATTACTTATACAGAGAGAAGTAAACAGAGATAGTTACAACATGTACACTTGTAGAAAAACATAACAAATAGGCTTTTATAACTAGAAGAATAAATTAAGTAAACTTGCATGTGTCCTGAATTTATTTCAACCATTCTAGTGTTGAGGACAGAACATGACATGGGTTAAAGTGATATTACTGATTTCTTCTGATGAGACTTTTTGTGCCAAATGTTGTCTCCACTTGCTGCTGGCCTTCATCAGGTCATACAGTGCCACCCATATATATTCATTATTTGTGTGGTTTGATGACTTCATATTCGTATCTGTGAAGTTCATCTTTTCTTTTATACAATTGGAAGCATATATAGTTTTCTTGCAAGGTTATATCAGTAATATGAAACTAAAACAAAACAAGACTAATAAAAGGACAGATCTTTCAGAATCTGTGAGAAAAAATTAGTACCAAATCAAGAAGAATAGAAAAAAACTTGGGAATATATATATATATATTCCAAGTAAATTCCAAGTAAATCTCCATATCTCAAGATCTTCAATCTAAACAATGTGAAAATCTCTGAGAACATACTCATGGCATCTGAGAGTTAAGGGTTCAAGGTTATTTTCCTATCTGTTAAAACAATATAAGTATGTACACTTTTTTGCTATGTTTTTTTCAAGCTAAAGAAACACTAGCAAGATCTTTAACCCCTCTCAATTTGCTTCACAGATAGAATATAGTGCAGCGTATTCTTACTGCCTGAAATTTGCAGTTGTTCATTCTTTTCAAATCTATTGCAAGCTAACTGGCTGTCTTTTTGTATTTTATTTTAAAATACAGCCATAGAGAGAAGAGAGGAAGAGACAGAGAAAAAGACAGACATACAAATTCAAAGAGAGAGAGAGAGAGAGAGAGAGAGAGAGAGAGAGAGAGAGAGAGAGAGAGACACTTACAGACAAAGACTTAAATGGAAACAGGAGTATTCTCTTCTTCTACCATGTGAGTTTTCCAGGGATTGAGTTATCAGGTTTTTGAGCAGGCACCTTATCTGTTGAAATATTTGGTGGCCTTCTTCTATTTCCTATTCTCTTATATGGAACTTTCACAATTTACTTGATCTGTCTGAAACAGGGTCTGTGTCTGTTATTTGGCTGCATTTCTCTTCGCATTATGCTTTTTATTTTTATTATTCCCAAATATCATCAAAACTGACATAGAGCTTTAAAGAACACAGGATTGAAAAATCTAGAATGGTGTGTAATGAGCATCATTTCAGAATTTTGCATAGTTTTAAAAGTATAAGGGTGAATGGCCTATAATTTGGGGACATCTGCAGCTTTTTATAATGTGCAAAATATTTGTTGTGTTCTTAGTAGTTATATATAATTATATATGTATATAGTTATATATATACATATGTACACATATACATATATATACATATACATATATACATATATATACACATATATGTATTTTTTCCCAAGTTTTTTTTCTATTCTTCTTGATTTGGTACTAATTTTTTCTCACAGATTCTGAAAGATCTGTCCTTTTATTAGTCTTGTTTTGTTTTAGTTTCATATTACTGATATAACCGTATGTAAACTTATATGTTTAAATAGCACACATTCATGTTTCATAACTCTAGAATGTGGTTAGTATGGGTTAAAATGGAAGTATCAACAGGCGTGTGGTACTGGCTCTTTTCAGTTTTTAGAGGATGCTTTCCTTGACTTGTGGACTCCTAAGTCTGACCTCTGCCTCAACAATCAATTCTCTTCTTCTGATCTCAATTCTCCTTTTTCTAATGACTTTTCAGATTGAGTTCAACCAGAAATTCCAAGTAAATCTCCATATCTCAAGACCTTCAATCTAAACAATGTGAAAATCTCTCAGAACATACTCATGGCATCTGAGAGTTAAGGATTCAACGCTTTGTTGAACTTTTGTGTATCACTTATGCAAATCCATTTGATGACATCTTCATTTATTTCAATTGATTTTTTGCTGTTATTGTCCTATCTGTTAAAACAATATAAGTACTTACACAATTTAGAATTATAAAAAGTTGGGAAGAGTCTGATGTATGTCTTCTACTTGAGAAGTTGGAATTGTGCTGAATATAATATTTTGCATACATTGTCATGAAGCTAATGACTCCACTATCTACATTTGATGACAGTAAGTATGGAGATACATGGGCCAATGTGTGAGAATTTAATAAGTTATTACACTCTCATAATTGATCCAAGGAAAATGTTTGCTCAGATTATGAACAGTAGAGTCCTGGAATTACACAAGAAGGATCATTACTACTTTAGCAACTTTTCCAAAAACAATGAGCAAATTTTTTGCAGTGTAGACTTACTTCCCCATTTGTGACAAGGTGAAATTCTGCTTTGCTCATTTCCCATTCCCTGCCTTCCTGAATGTTTAAGAAGAACTTTTCTATTTTACTCTTCAGGCTCAATCTTATGCCAACTTCATAATTGGGCTTTTGTGACAAAGCCTTAAGGTAACGGACAGAGATACACAAAACCACATAACTAATACAGAACAAGTGGAGGGAAATGGGCACATAAATGAAGTATTACTACAAAATTTTTCCTCCCTGAGAGAGCATGACAAAGGCTGTGACTTAAGCACAAAAAGCAGGGATTAAGAATTCCAATGAGGGAGGGATAATTAAGAAAATTGGTTATGATTCAAAGGAAAATTATTGCTAATGACAGAAATATAAAATGTTTAAAAGGTTTTCAGACCAATGAGAGTCTGTTTCTTACCCTATGGCATTATTTGGAAGTTGTCAGTCAATGGCGCCTTCTTTTCATTACTTTCAACAGTTGGATTCTATTTTGATCCATCCGAGTGCTGGCCTGGTCATGTGGGGCTTCATTTTGTTTGAATTGTACATCACATGCTAGATATACTATATTTTCAAATCTCATAAAACCCATCCATGTCAATCATACTTACCAAACCATTTAGAGTCCATCTGTGTTTTCCTCCTACCATCTTTATCATTCTCCAACTCTCCTCTCTCAGAGGAAAAATTGACCTTTCCTTTGTTCAAGTTCACTTCTTCCAACTGTTCTAACAGTAGCCATTCTCACCTTCAATCTACAGACATGTCCTCAAAACACAAAATCACACAAGTTTTAACAAGCTGTTGCCCTTATTCCTCTGTGCACACAAGAAACTCTGCTAAGAAGTAGGTAGAAAGGCAATCATTCTTTTTATTTCCACTTTATTACTAAATTCACTTTGATAAAATTTCCTTGTTAAATAGGTTGTCATCAAGTATAGTGAGAGTTTTCTATTTCATTTAAATACTTCGAAAACTAACATTGATCATGCTCCTTGCCCTTTATGATGTTGCATTATTTCTGCTTTGCCCCAAGGATGGCTGATTATGCTCTTTCTGCCTTTTTACCAACCTTTGATGAATCCTATTATTCTAGCTTTTATCTGAAATTAACTAATTAGATATGATTTCTGTGTGTGATATTAGTGAAACTGTTCACTGTATAGAATGTGTGTGAGTGTGTATGTTCACATACTCATGCACACATGCATGCAATGAGGATATCACACGTGTATGTGAATAATGAAATCCTTCAGGGAATATCCTTAACCCCACTTGTGTAAACTTGCTTTACACAAACGTACAATCTGCATAAACAAAACTTTAAAAATTGACTTAAATTCATCTTTCAAATTTCCTATGTGTTTTGTTTTATTAAATAAAGCTAGCGGAATTCAAACTTGGAAGTATTCAGACTTGAAGACATAAACATTCATTAATATACCTTTCTTCAACTTCATGTCTGTGGGTCCTTGGATCACTTTTATTATCATTCTGACTGTTAACTGTATATCTCCTTCCTTTGTCTCTATAGCTCTGTCAGTTGAGACTTCCTTTCCCAAACCTCTCAAGTATTTTAAGATCCTGAAGTCAACCTCTATGCAATCTCTCTCTCTCTCTTTCTCTCTCTCTGCCTCTCATCTTTAGCACAGGTATGTACTTGACACTCCTTTAAAACCCACTGAAAAGGGTAAACTTTAAGAAATTTACAAGAGGGCTACTGCCTTGAACTCAATGTACACATGATCTCCAAGCTTATTTGCCGAGGCCATCATCTCCAATATGATTGTGGAGGTTAGGCCTTTGGGAAGTAATTAGGTACTGATGATGTCATGGGGTAGAGCTTCTGTTATGGTCTTCTTGTTAAAGCACCAACAGCTGTCTCTCAGCACATGTGAGTATATAGTAGAACAGTGAGTACCACAGGCCGGGAAGCAAGCCTTCGCTACAGTCCTATCTGCTGGACTTTGATCTGAGACTTATGAGAAATAAATGTTCATGTAAGTCACTCAGATCATGATGCCTTGCTTCAGCAGCCTGTATAGGCCAAAACACCCCGGTGCCCCTTTCTAACGTAGCCACATTTTATTTTTAAACCTAATACATTCTCTTTGTTAATAGGTTGCAGGTTTGAGGGGTAGTGTTTGTAGAGCATCAAGAGAAAGCTCTCCAAAGTCTCACAAAGGCCCAGCTTCAGGCAAGATGCTCTAATATAAACAGTGGTTGAGCTCAGGCAGTAGAAAGAGGCTGGGGTCTTCGGTCTCAGGAGACATGTTCACAACAAGCCACATCCCTGACAGGATTGAGAAGGCCAACACCATGGGAAAAGGGAAATTAATTATTCAGCTTCTTTATAGTTTTTACTTCCATTGCTGAAACCTTCCTTTTCTTTCCCTGGCTTCTGCCTTCTTCTTCTCTGTCCTTCCCTATAAATATGCATCATTTTGCTCCATGCAAGGGTTTATAGTCTGCCCAAGGGCCCTATGAATGGCTCAGCTAGATATTTTCAAATATTGCATTCTTTAAATTTCTTTTTTCCACTCATACAAAGTTGATAGGTACCCCATTCCCCTCCCTCTCTCCCTCTACCCCTCCCTGGATCCTCTTGTTCCCTCCCTCCTTTTTCCCTTCCTTTCTCCCCCTTCCTCTCCCCCCCTTCCTCCTTTTCTCCCAGTGCTCCCTCCTACCCATTCCTGGAGCATCCTTTAGTGTGCATGTCAAACTTTCCTCTCTGATGAGGTGTAAGGACTCAGTGGTATTGCCTAGAGCTATTTTTTGTGTTCCCCTTAATTATAGGAACACTATTGTGGCTGTTAATCCCTTGCCTCTAAAGATCCTAGCGCCTGTGATCCATGCTAGACTTTGGCGAGTCAATGATATGTTGGTCATTGCACAGGTCATGCAAAGTCTTATTATGATTACTTCGGCCCTAACTTGTATGGAGTATCTTGCATATCATTGCTCCTCCCCAACTTTAGGCTCTTACAATCTTACCGCTCTCTCGTCTGAAAATTTCCCTGAGATTTAGGATGGGGAGGGATTAGGCTGGCCTGGTTCCAGGTGGTTGTCAAATCCTGCATTTTAACCCAACTCATGTGACTAGAATCCATTTATGTGTGATAAACAGAGAAGTTCTGCAGCAAAATACCAGAGGTGGTCACCTCGCACCTCCCACTTTGCCTATGGAAAATGATATTTTTCAAAGATGGCTATACATGTGTGCACATTTCATGTATTGTTCAAGAACATTCTCATTAAAGATATAGATCAATTCACCTTCTCCTTAATCATAATTCCAGGAAGACTTGTTGTTCGTCTGTATTAGGAGTGCAACAAAAGCAACAAGCCATTTCTTCCAAACTGAGACAGTCGATCCTGTAGGGCACCTCCTTAAAACTCAGGAAGTAAATTACTCTCTTCTTAGGAAGTTCGTGAAATGTAGCAGATTCACAAGGCCCTTCTCTCCCCATGGTTTTATAAGTAATAAAGTCTGCTGAGAAGAGAGACTTTCTGTCCTATGGTGCTGCCTACAAATCATGTTGTGAGCTTCAGGGATAGGTTTTGTAAGTCATCACCTAGGGTGGGGTAGGATTTTGGTGATGCAATTGTCTTTGAGTTGTCAAGGTTCCTGTAAGCAAACCAATAAATTCATTGGTTGCCCATGTTGTGTGATTATTAGTATTGATAACCTGATATCTAGGGTATGGGACTCTGGGTTGTGGGGATTGTTCTTGAGGCAGGACTCTATGTAAGCCTGTAAGAGATTGTCTTAGTTTCCTGATTAACGTGGGAAGACTCAGCCCATAGGGGGCAGGACCATTCACTGGGCACATAGATAAAAATGAAAAACGCTAGCCAAGGACTGACACACAGGCATTTGTCTGTTCTTTCCCTTTGCTTTTGACTTTGCGTGTTTTGTGTTTAGTTCCCTTAGTTCCTGTTGATATGATTCTCTAGTCATGATGGATTGTAATCTGGAGTTATGAAGTGAAGTAAATCATGGTTAAGCACAGGTGTCAACATGACTGTTGGGGGTTTGAGCTCTGGGCACATTTGTGGAGAATTAGTGGTTGGGTTAAGCCCAGAGCAAACCTGCAGGAGATTGTCTAGCTGATGGGGAAGGCCCAGCCTATGATGGGTGGGACTAGGCCCTGAACGGAGGAATAAAATACTGAGAGCTAGTTGAGAGAGTTGGTATCCTTCTCTCAGGATTGTCCATCTCTCAGCTGTTATGTGGTGATAGTGTGGCCAGTTCCCTCAGCCTTGGTGTTGGTGCATGCTCTCCCATCAAGCTGGACTGAGAACTGTAACCAGGAATCACAAGAGAGCATAAACCCTTGTTCCCTTAAGCTGCTTGATGTCATTTATCAGAAACCATGCAGGCGAACTGCAACACTAGCTGAGGACTGACACACAGACATGCGTTAGTTCTTTTCCTTTGGTTTTGACTTTACATGTTTTGTGTTTAGTTTTCTTAGTTCCTGTTGACAATGATTCCCTTGCCATGATGGATTATAACCTGGTGTCATGAAGTGAAGTAAACCTCCTAGTTCCACTAAGTTTTCTGAGTCAGGTATTTACTGGAGAAGCAAGTTATCAAACAAAAGCAACTGGACTCTGGAGAAATTGGGACTTTAGACTGTTCCTGGTTCTCTGTCTGAGCTGAGCGGGTTTCTTCACTCCTCCTCAGAAGTGACACAGTAGTATGTTTATTAATGCTTCCCCAGTTTCAGATGAGGAGATAGATGCAGAGACTGAATCCTTTTCTCATGACATCGCTGATGCTCCAGTTACGCTTCTCACTGCTGATGTAAACACATAACCAAAACAACCTCGGAGAGCAATGGATTTCTGCTTGACTATAATTCTTGCTTATACTTCATTAGCATGGCAGTAGAGTTCATGCCAATATCAGGAGTCAAAGGAAGAGACTATAACATATCCATAGGAATTATTGAGAAAGACAGTATGTATGTGTGCCAAAGTATTGAATCAGCTCTCTCAATATTATCCATCTGCCTAGAGACTAGTTCAACCCACTGTGGACTAATTCTTCAAAAATCAATCACACAATTTCCTATAGGATTGATGCAGACTTAACTAAATAATTATTTACAGGTGTGTTCCCATGCTCCCCTGTTGGAATCAGCAGTTGAAATCTGCAACTAACTGCTATAAGTAGTGAGATGAAGTTCTGAGTTTTAAACTGAACATATTCTAACAAACATCAGAATTTAGTTCTTAATCTCTGTGTTGCGTTTTGTGGGAGATTTGTGTGAAATTTCTACATTGCATTTTGAAGAAGTTGATACACATTTTTGGTTTACTAAAATTCTGCCCTGTGGTACAGCTTAGATGTTTGGAAGAAATGAACCCTTCTAATCTCTGATTGACAGATGTGACAGGATTCCCAGTACTGAACTGTGAAGAAGTAGCTTATATTCCCTGTAGTGAAATTAGACCAACGAAGGAATGTCAGGTGCATGTTCTTATTTTATATGAAGCCACTTAAACATGCTTTACCAAAAGAATGTTCTAGTTGTACAAAAATTCAGATGTTTATATGTTTAAAGTTAATAATCTTTAACATAAATGATCTGTTGGTTATATATATAGTTTAGGACAGTCATTTCTGTAAGTATCCTGCTGACAACCAGTTCTGACTAATTTCAGGTCTTGCTTGTTTCATCCAAAATATTTTAGGTACAGTTAGTTATTTTTAAGTTTTATGGTTTTAAGTTATTCTGAGACAAATGGATAATGTTGTCTTCAGCAGTACCTTCAAATACCTCAATATTCAATGCATCTGGGAGGTATTAAAGGTAGGGATTACCCAAGTTAATAAATTTTATAATAAGCTTCAGAGAAGTTCTTTAAACAGTAAATTTATTGAAAGAACAGGAGAAGAACACTGACAAAGAGGAGAGATGGAAAGTATTTTGCAAAGGTAATCAAAGCAGCAAAACACAAAAGTAGTTGTGTAGCACAATATTTACACATTTAGGGTTGAGAAGAAAGAAAAATTATGGCACATGAAAGAACGTTTTCTTTTGTTATTAGACCTGGCATGCATGGTGGTGCCAGGTGCCACGATGATCTGATGGAATTTCCAAGCAACAGCAATGTGTGCTCATCTTTTAGTGAACACATGTGCTTGATTCTCTGAGGAAAAGCCTGAAGTACACTCAGAGAAGCTTTTGTCAGGAGAACAAAGCCATAGAAAGCTTGGAGGCATCCCAGAAAATATACAAGCAATCCTTCATCACAGGCCACCCCATGAAAGTAAAAATTTATTTATTTATGTTTCTTTTTATCAATTATTTATTTTTTAAATTTTAAAATAAATTTATTAAATTAACATTTTTATGTATATGCACCTTGCCTTTCTTGTTTCCCCTTCCCTTCTTCCCTCTCTTCCCTCCCACTTTCATCCCATCCCACCCCTTTTCCTCTTCTTACTGTTTCTTATTCTCCTGACCTTTGGTCCTATGGGTCCTAATGTTCCCTCTGTATCATCCGGTTTCATGGGGGTTCTGGCTTTGGTGGCAGACAGGCCCTTCCTTAGGTGGCCCATTGATAAGGATACTCCCCTACCTCTGTCTGACCCCTCACTTCTAAGGATCCTACTGCCTGAAATTGTTTCTCCTGTGATCCTCTCTTCTCCCCCAGTCCATGAAGGGATGTTGGCATGTCCACCGCTGTGCAGGTCTGATGAGATCAAGTCCCATTGCTCTAAGTTCCTGGCTGTGGCTATCCATCTTGAGTGGAGTGACCTGTCCAGCAAAAGAACTTTCCATCTTTAGTCTCTTCTGTACCTGAGCCTCTAGATGGGGAGAGCTTTGGCTGACCTATTTTTTAAATTTTTATATTGCTAGTTTTTCAAACATAATGGGTGGTTGTCTCTGACCCTTTCCCTCCCTCTCCCCTCTGTTTCCCTTCCTCTTCTGCCTTGTCTTCCCTTCAAGGATCCCTTCCACTCTCTCTGACCCTCCTGGAACCTTATGTGGGTTCCAGGGTTGCCTTTGGATTATCTGCTCTAGAGGGGTCTCCGGCCTTTGTGGCAAACTAAGTGGCCCTTCTTAGGGTAGACTCACTGATAAGGGTACACTTCTTCACCTGTCTTAATTTACATGTCTCACTTGCGTGCACAGTTATGTTCAGCATAGGATATCTAGCCAATTATTTCAGTAAAACATAAGCAAATTGCTTATCAAACCTGAAGAATAAAATGCATACAAAATTTAGAGTAATGCATCTTACAAAAACCTGTCTGTTTTGATCTAAAACTAAAAGTCTATCATTTATTTTTATTGAAAAACAGAAACCTGGAGCTCAGAGCTGACTTTCAATAGTTTAAGGATTTTTTGCATTTACCATTGTATAATTTGAGTAATTTCACTCAGTTTTAGGAATGAACAATTGTATTAGAACAAGTTGGCTTTTGAACGACCTCAAATCTTGGACTATGTTAAGTCTCTCTTTGCTTTGGACAGTCCAACACCCTGCTGAGTGTTTCCCTGCATTCTGACCATCACTGCAATGACACGTCCCATTTTCTGGACAGAGAGAACTAGATAGGGGAATTCCTCTCAGAGAAATGTCCTGCAATATCTAAACAAATAGAATAAAAATTCTAAATGAAAAATGCCAAAAGCAATGATTTAATAATTATGTCTTCTCCTTTGTTTAGCTACATTGTTAGAATGAGACCGTATTTTTAGCATATCTGGTTTTATTTTGGTAAGAAGTCAAATCATCTTTCAGTGGAATGGAAACTTATGTTAAGCACACCTAACATTGAACTCCTCATGCATTTTGAAGTTAAGCTCCTTATACTCCTATCACTGTAATTCCTACCATAAAATCTATAGAGATTTATCTTGCAAAATATGATGTTGAAATTACTTTTAGTGCTCTAGAAACTGCTTATGCCAGAAAATATTCCAAATATTTGGTACATGTTTGACTTTTAGGAAATTTTACAAGTTAGGTCAAGAAAAACAGATTAAAATGAACAAATCAAAAGATAGTTTTATACAGTGGTCACTATTGAACTCTTATGAATTAAAAGACAACAGAAGAAAACTAAAAATTACTCTGTATTTGCAAATCACCTATCTTAGAACACTAGACTTATTCCAGTTGAAAGACAAAGCCTTTTGAAAATGACACAAGAAGAAGCAGATAACCTAAATAACCCTATTAGTATTAAAGATATTGATTAATTATCATCCTTAAAAATAGACCAGGAGCATACAGTTTCTTTGTTTATTTTTATCTAAAAATTAAGAAATTATTAATACCATAATTCCATATATTTTCTGGAAAAGTAAAGCAGAAGAAATGCTTCTTAGAGTACTTAATGTGGTCACAATTATTACAACATTCAAAACAGATAAGGACCTTACAGAAGCAAAAATTACTGAACAATATCTTCTATGAATATATTATCATGATAATTTCTGAAATATAATGAACTAACTGATCTACTTATTCAAGGTTCCTTAAAATTTATAGATGTTGTAATCTATTGTACTAATAGGCTAAAAAGGATAAATCACATTATTGTACCAATATAGTTTTAGAACAGTTTCTAACAGATTCTTGTGATTCATGATAAAATAAGCTAACTAGGAGTAGATAATAAATACTTCAACATTAAAAATATTTACCAACAAATGCAACAAATATAGTTAATAGTGAGATAGAAGGCATATGTCTTCCAAGGTATGAAAGTTCTCATTAGTACAAATTGAAGGCACTGTAAGTGAAAACTGAGAAAGTAACTTTGATTTATTTTAAAATAGCATGTTACCTATGAATAACACTTTTAAAATATTGGTCAAAAATACTTAAAGTATTAAATGTTGCATGTTAAATTCACAGCATGCAAAGTCAATATTCAGTAAAGTACTCTCCTGTATTCAAAGAATGAGAGTAGGACCTTGAAATGGTTTGAAAGTATCATTTGTAGTAGACTGAAAAGGGGAATTATTAGAGGCAATTCCAGGACCATATGTATAGAACCTAAATGATTAAAACAGTAAAACATATAGGAGTAAGCATGCAAAAATCTAGATAAGCAGAGCTTCTTATATATAGGTTCAGTGTTTAAGAAAATATTTTTTCTGACTTCTTTGTTTTTAGAAAATACTTGCTTGTTGATATTGAATAGAATGATTCCTTTTTTTACCTAGTTATATAAGCTCAATGGTAGATACCCTCGCCCCCTCCTTTCCCCTCCCTCCAAACTTCCCTCCTCCCTTCTATCTCCACATCCTGCTCTCTCTCCCACATCTCCCTCTCTCTCCCCCTTTCCCTCCTTTCCTCCTGTCTCTTGGTGTTTTCCTCCTCCTCTCTCCCACCTTCCAGAACATCAGCTTATATGGGCCCTGAAGTTCCCTTTTAGTCATCTACACTAGTGAAAGTTTAGGACTCTGTGATATACCTTGGGGCCTCTTTTTGGGCTGCCCATAATGTAGGAACTCCATTATATCTGTCTAACCCTTTATCTCTAAGGATCCTACTGCATGAAGCCATCTCTCCTGAGATCTGTGCTAGTCTGTGGGAGCTAGTTGACCTGTCGGCCATTGTGCAGGTCAGGTAAGGTCCAATCACATTGCAGTGAGATCCTGGTTGCTGCAGCCCAGACTTGACTGGAGTATCTTGTTCATCGGCGGACGTCCCCATCTTTAGGCAATTACGATCTTGATGCCTTCTTTTTCTCAAGGTTCCCTGAACTTTAGGATGGGGACAGATTTGTCTGGTCTAGTTCCAAGGTGAACATTCTAAGTCACTGGTTTTCTGAATTATGGTTAGTTGTTATTTTCAGTTTTGCAGTTTCTGCACCACACTTGGCTTCATCCTGTTTGGGTGTTGAGGTCTTCCCCTAACCAAAGATAAAAGACTGTTATAAAGAAGGTCTTATTATAAGTAAAGGTTTAGGGGTAGAGGGAAGAATAGGAGGACACAGCCGTGAGTGGGGTCAGTCTTTCGGTTGTCAATTGACTACCATCCGTCAGCCCCTATCCCTTCCATGACTCGGGAGATATGTCCAGCTCTTCAAACCCACCTAATCTCACATGAACAGGAAAGGAGGTGAGAGTGTGCTGTATTAGATATCTTGATACTTACAAGCCATACATAACTGTGGCCCAATTTCTCTATTCAACTATGCTATTTTGTCTCCTTTCTTCTGATGTCTTCTTTCACCTTCCTTCCTAGTAGTAATCGTTTGTGGTTATAAAGGATGTTATAGAAATTTACCTTTAAGTATGTCATTAAGAAGGTTTGGAACTAGGATCCACTTTTTTTTAACATTTTTTATTATTATTTATTCAATTGTATGTGTATGTGTGTGTGCATGTGTGCATGAATGTGTGCATGTAGAACCACGGACGAATTCGGGAACCACCATGGACCGCCTCCACCTCCTCCTTGTTTACTCTGCCCCGGGATTCACAGGCTCCGCCCTACCAGGACCAGAAACACAGGCTGCCCCTGCTTCTGCCCGGCATCTATACGTGGAGTCTAGGATCCGAACTCAAGGCCTTCTGCCTGCAAGGCAGAGGCTTAAACCCTGAGCCACCTTATAAAGGAGAACATGTGGCATCTAACTTTCTAGGATACTTCTCTCAGTATAGTTTCTCCTAATTCCATCCATTTACTGGCAAATTTCATTCATTCATTTTTTTCCATTATATGACCACATTTTCATTATCTATTCATCAACTGTGACTTTGTTATTGTAAATAGGGCTGCATTGAACATGGTTGTGCTTGTGTCACTGCAGTGAATTTTTGTATTGTGGGGGATTATTCCCAGAAGTCGTATAGAAGGTTCATATGGCATTTTAATCCCTAACTTTTTTAGAAATCGCCATACTGATCTCCAGAGTGGTTGTATAAGCCTGAATTTCCGCCAGCAATGTATGAGAGCTCCCTTCTCCCAACATCTTCTCCAGCATTTGTTGTTGTATGTACTTTAGATTTTTGCAATCTGACCAGGGTGTGATAATATATAAATAATAATTTGCATCTCCTGATGGGATGTGGAATATTTTATAAAGTACTTGTTTGTCATTTCAATTTCATTCCTGGAAAAGTTTCTATAAATTCCACAGCCCATTTTCTAATTGGGCTATTTATCTCCTTAATACTTAATTTTTAAAGTTCTTTGTGCACTCTGGATATTAGACCTCTATCAGCTCTATGGTTAGTGAGGATTTTCTCCTACTCTGTGGGTTGTCTTTTTGCTGGATTCACAATTTCTTTATCTGAACAGAAGATCTTTAATTTCATAAGATCCCACTTGTTGAGTGTTGATTCTAGTACCTGTGCTGTTGGGATTCTGTTTAGAAAATGTTGGCCTAGCCCAAATAGCTCAAGGGAATCCCCTACTCTTTCTATTAAGGTTTTTATAGTCTTTGACCTAATATTAAGGTCTTTGATCCACTTTGATTTTTGTGCGTGGTAACAAGTACAGGTCCAGTTTCAATCTTCTGAATATGGATATCCAGTTTTTCCAGTACCATTGGTTGAAGATGTAATTCTTTTTACATTGAATTTTCTGGAAACCTGTGTCAAAAATCAAATGACTGTAAGTGTAGGGGCTTATGTCTGAGTCTTCAACTCTTATCCATTGATCTATGTGTTTATTTTGGAGCCTGTACCATGTTGTCTTTATTATTATGGATTTGTAGTCTAGATTAAGATTTGGTGTGGTGATACCTCCAATAGTGTTATTGTTACTTAAGGTTATTTTTGCTATCTGAGCCTTTTGTGCTTCCATATGAATTTTGAGATTGGACACTTTCTTTAAAGAATTGCTTTGGAATTTTGAGTGGTATAGCATTGAATCTGTATGTTGATAGGATGGTCTTTTTTGTGATGTTAATTCTACTTATCCAGGAGCCTAGGAGGTCTTACCACTTTCTGGTGTCATCTGTAATTTCTTTCTTTAGAGTTTTAAAGTTTTCATTATAAAGGTCTCTCACTTCTGTCATTAGGTTTATACCAAGGCATTTCATTTTTTAGGGGCTATAGTAAATGGGATTCTTTATTTTAGGACTTTTTCACTTTTTTTATCCTTGGTGTATAGGAAAGCCACTGATTTTTAACATCAGCTTTGTAGGAACAAGGATGATCAAGTCTTGGCCACAACCTCAAGTCAAATTTCAGCATTAGCCAAATGATGGTGCTGCTCACTCTTCTCAGCAAATGGAAATTTGCTAAATAAAAACAACCTACAGAATATTTGTCTCTCAGTTGCTTCATTAAGAAAGACCTCCCCAGAGGATGGACGAATTATTTTCACACTATCACAGTAAGATTTAATGACATTTTTAATAGATAATACCATCCTGTTTACATATAATAAAGTCTTACCATTTAAAAATTTCTGGTTTAGAGATATAAAAATGAACTAAATCAGTGATGAGAATCATGATTCATAATTATTCTATTACTATTTCTGGAACTATTTATGGTAGGAAAGGTTAGTGACTGCTGTTGGCACTGTGCTAACAGGAAGTTAATGATTCTCTTGTCTTTTAGTAGAACTAGACTGTGGTTCATGTGCAAAATAATACCTCAAGGCTGTGCTTTAAATGCTTAGCTCATTTATCTCTCATCAGTTAGGTAAATGAGATGCAGAAGTGGTGCCTAGTTTCTAAATAACTTTTATACACTACTAGAAGTCTTAAAGGGCCTTAAAGTGCTTTCTCTGGTTAATGAAATTTCTCTCATATAATCTGTTCCTTAGTCTGGGAGACTCATTTTTAAAGCCTCCAGGCAGGTTATATTTCACACTCAGTGTCCCCATGTTGATGGGTTCCTTTTTGTTATATTTACTTATATAGGAATTATTTCAAAATGCATGTGCTAAAACTGTGCAACATGTGTAAGTTAGGAGTCACTGAGGGCTTTTTATTCTCAAACTAAAATTCTTTGCAAAGAAATTAAAAAACATTAAACACTATGGAATATGCTTCTTTATTCCAAACGACATAGCAATGTATACTTGTTCAGCATAGGGTTGGAAATGTGCAAAGACATTTTCTAAAAATTTCCACAAAATAATGCTGGTTAAGATCCAGCTACATCAGCTACTTTCATGGTAGCTTCAACAGAATGAAAGATCACTGAAATTCTACCCTTTCATCAGCTGTTTATAAAGCCAGAACCTGAAGTTTCTTCAGTCACTGCTCAGAAGAAATGGAATGAGTGGAGACTTAACATTCTAAACTGCGAGAGATCTTAAGATTATTATCCATCTATAGTTTTTCTGGTAAAGAACAAAAAGTATTATCCCATGCCTTACAAGTTAATCCATAGGCTGAGGATGTAGCTCAGCTGGAGAGGTGCTTGACTAGCATGCATAAAGTCCTGAGTTCAATCCCCATTGCTTCATAAATGAGGTGTGGTGGTGCGGCTGCTGTTCTCAGCATTTGGTAGGTGGGAGCAGGAGCAGCAGAAGCTCTAGACCATCCTCTGCAGGAAAGTGAGTTTGACGACAGCCTGGAATACATAAGAACCTGTATGAGATAAATATGTAATAAGGAAAGAAATAGCTAGTACAAATTGGCCTGTCAGTGTCCTGAATAGACAAAACACCTGTGAAGAAAACGTCTTTTCTAACAAGTATATGGAATAATATAAAGACAACAGATAAATAAATAAAGTTAAGTTTGGCACAAGGAACCCTTTGGTCATTGACTACTTGTATTCTGCGCATGTGTGCTCTACACAACGTTTTCTCTTGGAGTCATTTATACTTTTCTCTCATGGCATATATTGCCATGGTTTTTGGAGAAAAAAAGCATATTTCACAGTGTTTATTATTTTTGAATGTTCTCTTCAAATAACTTTATAATTATAAAAGACAGTTTGAGAATGCAAAGTATTCAGTGACTCCTAACTTGAACATTTTGCATAGTCTTGGTACATGTGTTTGCTTAAAGAAACACACACACAGGACTAACAATAGGAAACCTAGGGATACACAGTGGAAATCTCAGCATGGATATTGGCAAGCGTCCACATGACAAAGAATTACTTATTTGGTGGTGAAAACAGACCTGTACCCCTAGATGGCAACACCAGGGCAGCCGAAGGCAGGAAATAAATAAATTGAGTTCAATATGTATCTAAAATAGAAAATATAATTCAGGTTTCAATGGCCATACTTTTGTGTTGGGAAAAATGAATTTACAGATAATTAGGAAACAAATTCTCACGTTATTTCTTTGTGTTTTAAAATATTTTATTAAAATTTTATATCTCCATCTATGTAATAAGTTTGAAATAACTTAGGTATATAGTCTGTCACATACCCTTAAAATGAAAGCATCATTATATGGATTCACCGGACAGATACACAGTGTATATGGTCAAATTTTTAAAAGTTGCAAAGAATTACACTCGTACATAAAAGAACTCTATATACACCTATACAATGAATATGTATACAATGGATGTTTTCCAGATAGAGTTACTCTTATATTTCTCAGAGAGGTGGAGACCAGAAAAGTGCTTAAAATCCTTGGGAGTTTTCAGTTATCATTTTATGTTTTTGTTTTTTTTTTTAATTTTCTAGTTCTACAAACACAATGAGTTGATGACCCTACCCATTTTCCTTCCACTTTCTCTTACTCCCACTTCTCTCTCTATTTCCTCCCTTCACTAATTCATCCCTCTCCCTTTCACCCTTCTACCTGTCTGCTTGTGTGAGTTCCATGGTTTAGACCCACTGATAGGGAAACTCCCCTAACACCTGTGATAGTTAATCCTGGGTGTCAACTTGACCACACCTGGCATTAACTAAAATCAGCTGTTAGGTTACCAGAAGAGATTATCTGAATCACTATATTTACAATACAAAGATTAGCCCTAGATCTGATTGGAATCTCTCAGTAGCAGACCAGGTAAAAGGAACAATAAAACAGAAGACTTTGAAGACAGACTCCCTGAAGCTGTGCTAGAAAACTCTCTCCCTCCCTCCCCCCAGTCCAGCTTCTTCCTTCTTCATCTCTCTAGGAATCTTCCAGCTTTCAGCCACTACCCACTGGCTTAGTGGACTGAGCAGCTCTGAGTCTCCAGGATGTTTGCAGTGGCCTCCAGCTTCAGCTACTAGCCATGTAGCCTCTGCCATGAAAGACTGCTTTTCCCTGCTGGAACCTAAGGTGGATAAATATCCCTCCCCCCTCTAAGTTGCTTGATTTGACTTGAATGCACTCTCATAAAATCAGTTAAGAGTAACTATTACACCTGTCTAGCCCTAACCCCAAAGGTTCTCACTGCATGTAATTATTTCTCCCAAGTTCCTCCTTGGTCTTTGGGGGAATGTTGATTTACCAGCCATTGTTCAAGTAGTCTCAGTGCAGTGAATCCCTGGAAGCAGCAGCTCTATCTTGAGTGGAATGTCCCGAGCCTTAGGATGGGAAGAGATTTGGTAGATTTTAGGGTCACTGGTACTCCACACTTTGGTTATGTGTTTCATTGCTTTTCTGTTGCACTAGGCTCCATCTTGTTCGGGGTTGATGTTTAGATGGAGGGTTATGGTTTATATCAGATGTTGATGTGTGGAGGTCAGCTCCTGGCCTCCGGGAAGGAGAGAGGTGAGCGTGCTGCCTGCCCCTCCTCCTCCCAGGTGGTTTGCTTCTGCTATTTTGGGATCTTCTTCTGACTTCCCAATCCCCCCGTTAGTGTTCCTTTGTGTTTAGGGGTGTTACTAGAGTTTCTATTTAATTACATCAAACTGAATGTTTAATTGCTAGGATTCCCTTTTTTGTGGATCTATGTCGAAAATCAGTTAACACAATGTGTGTGTACATACATTTGATCTTCAGTTCTAATCTGTTGCTCTCTCTCTTTCTCTTTCTCTCTCTTTTTTGGAGTCAGTACCATGCTGTTTTTATTATAATATCTGTGTAGTATACTTTAAGGTCTGGTATGGTAATACCATCCTCAGAGTTTTTATTACTCAGGATTGTTATTACTATCCTGAACCTTTCATGTTTCCATATGGAATTTGAGATTGTTTTACACATTTCAATGGTATTGTGTTGAATCTGTATATTGCTTTTGGTAGGAATGGTCATTATAACCATGTTAATTCTGACAATCCTGGAACATGGGAGGTATCTCCATCTTCTGACGTCTTCTGTAGTCTTGATTTTTAGGGTTTTAAAGTTTTCATTATTTACATTGCTCATATCTTGATTAGGTTTATTCCAAGGTATTTCATTTTTTTGGAGCTATAGTAAAGCATTGTTTCTCTCAGGTCTTTCTCACTTTGTTTATTCTTGCTAAATAGGAAAGCCTCTGATATTTGGACATAATTTTGTATCCTAACAGTCTACTGAACTTAATTTAATCACACGGGGTTGGGCAGGTGGGCAGGTGGGCATGTCATCCCTGGCTCCACACAGCTCTTACCTGGAGCTGAGATTGATTGTCCGGGTGGGGGCACTTCATGTTTTTGAATTATTATATTGTCTTTTTTTTAATTTAATTTAAATTCCCTGATTAGCAGGAGAAGAAGTTTATATGTTCCATTTGGAGCTGAATTATCTATCTATTGCTTGTGCTCAAGCCTAGGTTTCTTACTCTGTTAAGTAAGTAGCATTTTAGACAAAACAGCATTACATTTCATTCCCACTTAGAAAGTTCTAGGATAAAGAAGTTACTTTTGTTTTGAACACTGATTGATAATAAACAATTGGCTAAACTTTCAGAAAAATGGTATACAGTAACATTCTGTGTTTTGTGGTGATATAGAGGTTGTGATGTTAAATTTGTTAAGCATCAGTAAGGCTACAAATATTATTCTGACTGTGTCCATAGAAGTATTTCTCAATCATCTATGTGACTAGTATTTAAGTAAGTAGACTGAATGAAAAGACCTTCCTTTCTACAGTGGGTATCATAACATCCCCTCAAAACTTGAAATAAGAATCTGAGAAGGAATAATTGGTTCTGAGACATTGGTCTTTGCTTGCCTCTGACTCTCATACAAACTTGAATATTGTACTCCACACCACAATGATTCTTGTGTGTCCAGCTTGCTGACTACAAATTTTAAAGCCTTTCTGTCCTATAACTGAGGTAATTACTTGTAACAAATAAATGCACACAAATATAACATACATATATAACACAGAATATAAGACAGATATATATATATATATATATATATATCATAGATATTTCTAGCTATTGACTCTGCTAATTTTGTTTCTTGGGAGCACTCAAGCTAATACAGAGGTGATATCAATATCTAATTGATGCCAAGTGCGTTGCTTTCTAGAAGTTATTAAAAGATATCCTAGGACTGAATTCTGGTTCCTAGACAATGCATTATCATTTAGATTAAAATCACATTAACTAAGTGGAAATAACATTAATGTTTTATATGATATTTAGATCTTTGCATGTTATGAGTGAAGATTGTACAAGGCTTTAAACCAATGATTAAATACAATTTGATCTTTGTGAAGGAATATGTAATGCCACTGGATAATGCACTTACTTTAAAAGTATCCACCAACATGTTCCTTTTCATTTTTTTATTAATTTCTTAGATGATAGGGCCATAGTTCATAGTTTTACCAAATCTGTCTCTTGATAATGTAAATCTAAGTATATCATCTTGTTGGTTTTCTGGTATTCTGAAGTGCTTGTTTAGATCAAGGCGTTCCTATTTCACTTTACTTGTTCCGTGTAGAGTAATAATAATAATAATAGTAATATTCCCAATATTATACCTATAATTTCCTCATTTCAATGATAGACAATACTAGCTAATATACCTGATTTTTCCCTTTGTATATTCTTCTCAGAATTAAAAGTCCCTCAATCTGATCTGAAGCACAGAATCCAGAGTTAATGAGAACATGACATGTAAACTTACATTTATTGAATTCAAAGTGAGAAACTAATGGTTAAGAAGTGACTATGATCTCTTGGACCAAGAGGGATTTGATAATAGCAAACCCAAATCGAAAGTAAAAGACAAAATTTCCCAAACACTATATTACCTTATATGATGCCTAATGAGATTTATCATGAAGAGGAGGAAGAACTGGACATGATTGCTTATACCTGTGAATTGCAAATTGTGAGAGTCTGAGGCAAGTGGATTGCCAGGACTTTGATTTTAGCCTAAACTACATAATAAATTCTATGTCCTATTTAGCCAGCATAGTAAACTATAGTTCATAATGAACTAGAGTGAGACACTGTCTTAATAACAAACAAGCATATGTAGAAAGAATTTGATGTAAAGCTCTTATAGCTGAACTTTAATAGTTTGGTCCCTACCTAGGGTCTGTGTATTTTGTGATCCTTGCTTGTAAGTAGACCTTAAATCCAACCTGAGAGCAGTTGGTTGCACTCATAGAAAATGGGTAATGGATGAAGAGGTGAAAATGTTATGGTTACATGTTTATAACCTGAAGAGAATATAAATAGATAAGTAAAAGAAAACAAACAAGAAAATAAAAAGATTGTTCCAAAGACTCTTCTATTATTCCTATTTTTATGAATTAAAACTTTCTGGATGGTTTGTCTTTCTGATATTGAAATAGATAAAACATATGTTCACATAATTGAAATCATAGGTTAGACAATCTCAAAATCAGACAAATGTACATTTGCATCTCTTTCTAGCTGGCCTTAGTTAATCACTAAAGAAAATTGTCAGAGTTTTATCTTCCATCATCCAGATTTGTTGACAATATATCCTCATTAGAAAAATAATGATAGTTGTAGGATAACATAGAAATGCATTATTAGACATAGAAATACATTCATCTTATTATCTAAAAGCCAATATTTATGAATTGTTAATTGACAATTGAATATAAGGAATAAAAACTTTAATTTAGGGGTTTTTACATAGTCAAATGTGTGTAAAAGTAAAGAAAAATGTATTTTAATACATGATAAAGACAGTATAGTTGTACTATTCTTATAGCTTTGGAATCCACACTAGAAAACCTAAATGTGAAATAGTCAAGTTCATTTTAATGCTTTAAAATCCTGAAAGCTTCATTATGTAGCTATTAAAAAGCAATTTTTGTTCATATCACTTTGACCATAGCACCTTAGGCCTTCCAAAGGTGTTACCTGCCAAGAAACAAATTAAGCATTTATTTGTGGGTCACTAAGGCATCCTTACAGGAGCAATTGCTCAGTGTAGGCTCTTGTCATTATTTCATTCATTACTCTCTCTGTCTCTTATAGGCTTTGTGGTATCATGGATTTTTAATAAGTCTTGCATTCTGGTGATCTTGGGGTGGGTAATGCTCATGGAATTTGTTCTTTCTTACCCAGACAACTTGCTGTTTACAAAGTGCTGCATTCTTCCTACAAACCTGTAAAATGATATGAAAGATGGTATAAAATTGACTGCTTAATATAAATTGTGAAAATTTAATAATGTGTACTCGTTGCTTTTTCTGGGACTTAATTGCTTTTCTTCTTTTTGTTATCACTTTCTAATTTCAACTGTTAGGTCGATCATGTAATTATGTGGTTAAAACACAGGGAAATCTGAAAGCAGCATCTCCCGGGAAGTCACGTGGTATTGAACTGTGTCTCCAGGTACTTCTGACTACAGTGGATCTCTCCTTCAGGGGCTTCTATCTTCAATGGCTCTCCCCTTCTTCAAGTTCTTCTGTCTAGAGTAGATCTTCCCTTTTCTGTGGCTTGCTACCAGAAACAATAGCCAGACATGGTAGCATACACCTGTAATCCTTTCACATACTGCATAGAAAGTAGGTACAGGAGGATTATCAATTTAAGATTGAAAGATTATCAAATTACGATTACCCTCATCTACATACTGAGTTCCAGACCAGCTTACAAGAGGCCCTGTGTTAAGAAACAACAGCCCAAAGAATAATTTAAAAATAATAGTAAAAAAGCTTGGTCATGGTTTTTTGAACATGAGACTGTTGTTCAGATGTTCTTCTGTGACAGATGCTGGGTATTTATTTACTCCACAACAGCAACTACAAAATACATTTTGAATGCTAAATTGTTTTCTTTCCATATTTCTGAAAAATAATCTCTTTGTCTTTGCTTTCACATACCAAGCCATTATTATGTAACTAATTTTTATGTGGGGTTTATCTCCTTATGAGATAGTGAGGCATCTTTTCATTCAGCTATGAACAAATGAGGTAAAACTGCAACTTGCATTTTCATTTTCCAAGGCATTGCCATTATGGTGTGATAAACAGTGTCACTTTATATAAATATTGTAATACATAAAAATGATGTTTTAAAGGCTTTCTCTCAATTTCTTGGAATACGGGACTAACAATAATGTAAAAGGAAGTTGAACATGCATAGAATAATGAATTTATCACTAAAGTTTTCTGTCTTCCAGCATAGGGAAACTGCTGCTAGACTCTGTATTTCAGAATATCATACACTACAATAAATACTAGTATGCCATGAAATATGTCTAATCATTTTCTTTTCATTCTGAACTAGAAAACTAAGCATACCTGTGTTACAACTTTTATTCAAATAGTATATGCAATGATCATAATTATTCCCTATTAATTGTCTCTAGATTGCCTTCCCTTTACCTTGTATCTGTAAGACCATTCAACTATTTAGACAATGACATGTGAGCAGAAGTGAATTGTATTTTTATCTTATGAGACTTTGGAATTAGCATGTGAACTACTGCATTTCAATTTATTGCTCTGACATAGTAACGGGGAATATTCCAATAAATGATATCTTGTCAACTAAAATGAATATAATTCAAGGTGGACCCAATAAAATAGTGAACAAAGCAACATAATGTGGATGAAAAATTGTTCTCCAGTGTTACATCATTACATAGTTTGCTTTATGTCTTAATTCTGCATATTACTCTATGATCTTAATTGATGCAGAAATGGGTAGACATTTCTATCAGGGACAACATTTAAACATTCAGTTTTTGATTAGGGTCTAATTGAGAGACACTAAATAAGTGATGACTGAATGTTGGAAAAAATAGAATGTATGTTATCCACTGGTGAAAATTGATACGGTTCTTAAAAGTTTGTTCAATGTGTAATGAACTTATGCCATTTACAAAGGAGAATGTGGTGCTTACTGTTGTATGTATTTAGCAATGTGTTAAAATGAGAGATGGGAAATAATTGGCCAGTTTGCAATTATAAATTAAAGTTTGAGAATTGAGACCCAGCCTTCCTGCACAGATTAACTTAATGTCATGAATACAATATTGGAAGTTAACAAAAACCCATAGGGTTTTAAATTAAAATTCCAGTGTGAGGCTTAGTTTGTCAGGGAACTACAAGATTCCCTCAAAACAATACAGGTCATTGCAATTGACCTTGGTTTCCCACTAATATTAGACAATAGAGCTTATTGCTAATGACACCACACATTTTAGATTCAGAACACAGAGAAATTAATCTGTAAGTGAGTTGGAAGCTTCTTCCCTAATGACCAGCATTATAGTACCAGTAATGCTCTGTAGCCTGCAGGTGAGAAAAGATATCAACAATCTCACCCAGATGTGAACTGGTGCTAGACAGGAAGGAGCTGGGCTTCTTTACTCCTTGACTTATCTGATAGTGGTTTGTTCACCCTTCAACAAGTGCCTGGACACTTGCCAATGCAGATGTGGAGTTTGGGTGCTGACTGGAAGTAAAAACTGCAGGTTGGTATGGGAGGGAAGAGCAGGGTGGATACTAGGAGATGAAAACATACAAATTTGTTGTAATTGTATATGTATATGAAAGCTTCAAAGGATAAAAGAAATTGTCAGTAGTGAAACATACATTAAAATAAACCAAAATATCAGCATTACTTCTTCTAAAGGCTTTTTAAAAAAGTATTTGTATCTCAACTTTATCAGGCTTTTGAAAATGAAATTCTTTGATATATAGTTACTTTCCTTCTTCAGTCATAATTCACATGATCTTAATCTGCATTTGGATCCTCATATCTTTATCTTGCCTCCCACATTTACTTATGCATTGTGGTAACTTTCAGTAACCTTATATTGTTCAGGATGGACTTTTTATAGCAAGACCAAATAAGCAAATTACATCTTCAAAGTCTGTTTTTCTATAAAGGAATATTATGACTATTTTTCAGAATTATAACATGGATATATTTAGGAAGTCACAATTATACATACTGCCATTTAATCTTATAGCTAATGCTTTCTATCCATTTCACTTGTGAAACATACCATATGGTAACACCTTCAAAAGTCTCAATTATAGAATCAACTTAATGTCTAGAACATCTCATTCAAATTATATCACTTCAAAGTTCTAAATCTCTTGATTTTTTTTTTCTGATACAGATATGGGCGAGCATCTCTGTGTGTACCCATGCACAAATAAAATTCATCTCCATTTTTAGACTTATGGAACAAAAAACAATTATCCTTTAAAATAATGGTGGGTCAAGCATAAGGAAGGTTATAGACATTTACATTTTAAAAAGGTCAGTGACAGAAAGTCAAGTTCCACTGAACTCAAGTCCTGGGATAACACTGTAGTGCTTCTGCCCTTACATTTATACTCATTCATTTCTAAGTAGTTTTACTAACCTGGCGCCAGCCATAAGATATGTGGAAGTTGTCATGGTTTGAAATGTGAGCTGTCCTCCAGAGGCTCATGTGTTTGAATCTTTAGTTGTTTTGAAAAATCATGACACCTTTAGTAGTTGGAGTCACAAGGTCCGGGCCTTGAAGTTGGTTATCCTCACCATGTTTTTGTGTGCTACCCAGTCATGTCTTTTTCTCCACAGAGGAGGTTCTCTGGAACCATAAGCTGAATAAATTTTCCTGCTTGCCTTTGAGTGGTATCTCACAACAACAGAAAGGAGAACCTGATACAGAAATTGGTAGAAGAGAAGTGTCGTGTTGCTAGTGAGACTAAGAGGATTTGGTACCAGAAAGTGAAGTGTTTGTGAAGCTGAGAGAATTTGAGTACTGAGTAGAAAAGTATGGCCATTGCTGTGATGAGGCTGATATGCCTTTGGAATTGTTTGTTGGGAGGAATAAAGAGACCCTTGAAACTTTGTGTTGAGAATGCCTTTGCATTTTGGCCATGGGACTGCAAATGTCATTCTAGTGAGAGCCTTGAAGACAGTGATGTTGTTAGAGGTATGGACAAGGGAAGCACAGCTTGCAATAGTCCAGAGGAAAAAAGACTGTGTTTTTAAAAGGACAAGGAGCAAATGGAGTGATATGTTGCCAGAAAATTTTATTACATTTGTTTTTCTCTTAAAAACTTGCTTGAATTTCAATGCAAGTGTTTGGTGGATAAATGTACAAGACAATGTAGTCTTGACAATGTAGGCATGGCTACTATCTAACACTATTGTTAAGACTTATAAGAAAATAGAGCAAGGAACCAGGCAGAAAGAGCAGAAATTATAAGGTTTAAGAAGGAAAAATGTGATGGCAAACTTGGAGAATTAAATCAAGAGGACTCAGAGAGCAAAATGTTGGCAATTGTTAAAGAGATTAAGTCCATTAATGAGCCAAAACCTGCTCTTCATTTGGATAATAGAAGAGGCTTTACTTTTAGGGTAGGAAGGGAAGAGCTGAAGGCCCAAGAAAAATTTTTTCCCAGAGTCATCACAGGGATACTGAACCATCTGTGATTCAAGGGGGCTGTGATACAGAATTTGGCCATGTGGCTTTTGTGGATTCTGAATGATTTTGTTGGAGAAATTTGGAAACATTTGAAGACTTTTGTGAATGCAATTATATTTGAACAGAATTTAATGGACCATTTGGAAAAATAGTGATACTGTAAGAGTGATACTGTTTGGACCCAGTTTGTGATAAAGGGAACAAGGACAAATTTTAGCAAATTGAATTTAAAAATGATGGACTGGTATGATTGATAGAAGAGAGCTCTTTCGGCAGACTTGAAGTTTAGGATAAGAAAAGGTTAGGTAGACAAACAGCTGCCATTATTGGAAAAAATGAACATCAGTGAAAGAAAACCTATGATTTTCACTGGGACAGTGGAAGACATGAATACTACTCTTTAGCAGCTTCATGATTTTCAGTCTGGCCACAACATCTCCATGTAATGGCTGAGAGATGGATGATCCTTACTTGCCAGATTTTTTTGCCTTCTCTTCTGGCCAAGTATACACAAGGATACCGATGTTCTCAAACAACTCTCTGTATTTTATTCACTTGTTTGTACTCTAATCCCACTCCCCTTGATCTAGGTCTGCCCCACCAATTAGACAATCTCCTACAGGTTTGCTCTGTGCTAAATTCAACTACTGATTCTCTACAAATATTCCCAGAGCTTAAATGCTCAACTATCAAGTTGACACCTGTGTCTAACTATGACACTTCACTCCTTGTCAGCTTAGCATAAAACATATCATTTTCAAACTGTAATCTTCACCTTATCCCTGCCAGTGGTAAATTTATCTTATAATATAAATAAGTTTAGTTTTATTAATTCTGATACAATAAAAGTTCTCATAGATAAATTTTAAAATGTTCTGTCACTGGGTTGCAATTACAGCTCTATCAAAAAAAATCAAGATTTCTGGAATAAGTTCTTTTTTTTTCTACCTTTGAATATACTTTTATAATAAGACTCTATTTTAACAACTTTTTATCTCTGGCCAGGTGCTTATCTGTTTGTGAATGCAATAATACCCATCAGGATGGAGCCAAGGGCATTGCAGGAGCAGCAAAACTGAAAAAAAAATCAACAAACCATAATTCAGAACATCAGAGACTCTATATCAACCACCTGGAATCAGACCAGCCTAATCTCTTCCCATCCTGAAGCTCAGGGAAATTTGCGGAAGAGGGGGTGGAATAAGTTCTTGTAGCTCATGTTTTTAAGTTTCCTATTTAGATTTGGCAGGTGACAAGGGAGGAATTACTTAAAGTTTGAGCCCAGGTGTATTGACTGGCAAGGCTATAAACAGAGAGAAACTTAGACTCAATTATAATACATTTTGTAACCTAGTTCTGGGATCTTGTAAAATATTCAAAATTGTTTATATGCTATCTATAAATCAGCAATAACTAATTCTCCCATTTTCTCATCTTAAGTGGAGTGTTTGTTGAGGGTTTCCTTTTAATGCTTTATTGCTGTCCCTTATGTGTACTGGGAATGAATAAGTAGCACGTCAGCTTATAGATGTCTAGAGCCACAGGAACAATATCAAAATCACTGAAGACACAGTCAGTCTTCATGTTAGTTCCTACACTTCTTGCCTGATGTTGAGGACAGATTGAACTGTAAGCTTGTTCTTGTGCTATTAAATACACAACATTACAGAAAAGCATAGGTGGTGATAAAGGAATATATTTTTACAGTCTTTGACACTGGTTCTTTTTCCTTAGCACATTGATAAATTTATGTTGTCTGCTTTGAAATTCTGAATGTGCTTATTGTTGATTTGACTAAAAAAGTGTTAGTGTCAATGACTTTAATAACAGCATTTATTGAAACATTATTTTAAATGACTTTAGACTTGTATTTTGTGATTATTCAAAAACTCAATGGGGTACTAAAGTTTTCAAAAAAGTTTTATATCATGTTAAGACAATTATGATTTACACACAAAATAGAATCTCTGTTTAGGAAAACCTTTATATGTTAAAAAAACAAATGATTCTTCCCATTATAGTCAGGGATACTACATTGACGAGGTCTTAGTGGTAGAAATATTGTATCAAAAACAATAGTCCTTATATCACATGTCTTGGATGGGGATATATTAAGAATGTTCTTTGTTAGGTTTTTCTTTTCTTTTTGGAGGTCAAGTTGTGTGTTCCCAGAGAAAGAGAAGAATCCATAAAATATGGAAATACAAAGAACAGTGTCCTGGTAGTTTTCCTTCAAAGCACTTATGTTTCCACAGTTACTATTTCAATTTTTTTTATTATTATTATTTATTCAATTGTGCGTGTGTGCATATGTATGTGCGCGTGCATGTGTGTATGTGTGTGTGTAGAACCACGGACGAATCGGGAACCACCATGGACGCCTCCACTGCCTTCTGCCCCAGGATTCACAGGCTCCGCCCTACCAGGATCAGAAGCGCAGGCCGCCCCCGCTTCCCCCTGGCGTCTATACGTGGGATCTGGGATACGAACTCAGGACCTTCTGCCTGCAAGGCAGAGGCATAACCCCTGAGCCACCTCTCCAGCCCAGTTACTATTTCAAAGATAAAATACAATTTAGTGACTAGAATTTGGTCCACTAATGATAGAATTGAATAAAATCAACTAATTTCTCAAGGAATCATCACTGTATGATTCCTCCATATTTTTAATACTATAGCACTAATATGAATTTTATGATAAAATGAGCCACATTGCTTAAATGTGCTTTACCACAAACTTTCTAAGTTCATTTATCCATTTATTGTATTAATTTGCGTTTATGGTACTGGGAATGAACTCAGGATCTCACATATGCCACGCAAAGCTTCTAATAACAGATTCATAATCCTAGCCACCACACCCCATACCTCTTTTAAAAACTGAGCCACATCTCCAACCTTTCGATTTCTTTTAGGAAAAAAATAAGACTAATTATTTCAAGCATTGCTTCATACATATTAGCTTTATAAAGTTCTTCATGGTATCTGGAAGAGCAGAATTTTGCTTATTACTTCTACTATGGATGTTTGTTCTAATATAACAGATAATTAAAGTGCCTTGGATTGTTTACTCAATGGAAATGCTCATTCTTATGTTGTGGCTTTGCAAACCTCCCAGATTGCCTTATAGCAAATGGTCAGGTTAGTTGGAAACATGGTCAAAAATTAAATTAAAGGAAAAGAGTCACTGGAATAGATAGGATCTGTAGAGAGAAGCAAGCACAGTGGAGTGTGCTACTCCTACAAGTTGTCCTCTGACTCCCATGCATGCACCATGACAGGGGTACACAAACATGAACATGTACATAAATGGAGAAAAAGTTAAATGATTGATGTGAACTTATTGTATTAGGAATGGGGAGGCTCTCTTTTAAATTCTTTTTAAAAATAAATTATTTAAAAATTTCAAACCCATTTATAATTTTTAAAATAAGCTCATTCCTTTTTAAAAAAATTAGTTATCTTTCTGCTCATACAAATGTAATAAGTACCCCTGTCCCCTCCCTCCCTCCACCCCTTCCTGGACCTCCCTGCTCCCTCCCCCCTTTTCTCCATCCTTTTCCCCCTCCCTTCCTTTCTCCCAGTGCCCCCTCCCCGCCATCTCTGAAGCATCCTTTAATGTGTATATCAAACTTTCCTCTGGGTCCTCTTCTCTGATGAGGTGTAAGGACTCAGTGGCATTTCCTAGAACTCTTTCTTGTGTTCCCCTTAAGTATAGGAACACTATTGTGACTGTTAATCCCTTGCTTTTAAGAATCCTAGTGCCTTTAGTCCATGCTAGAATTTGAGGGGTCAATGATAAGTTGGTCATTGTGCAGATCATGCAGAGTCCTATTACAATTGCTTCAGCCCTAACTTGTGTGGAGTATCTTGCATATCTTGACTCCTTCCATCCTTGTGTTCTTACAGTCTTACCGCCCCCTCTTTCCCAAATTTCCCTGAGCTTCAGGATGGGGAAAGATTAGGCAGGCCTGATTCCAGGTGGTTGATATAGTCTCTGATGTTCTGAATTATGGTTTGTTGATTTTTTTTTTCAGTTTTGATGCTCCTGCAATGCCCTTGGCTCCATCCTGATGGGTATTGGATGTCATCTCCTGGCCAGAGATAAAAAGCTATTGAAATAGAGTCTTATTATAAGGATAGATTCAAAGGTAGATGGAATAAGAGTAGGAGACTGCAGTGAGGGATGGGTCAGTCTTCCATTGCAAAATGGTTACCTTCTATCTGCCAGACTATGCCCTTCCTTTCTGGTAAGATCATACCCCATCAGTTGCAAATGATCAGGAAAGAAAGTCTATGAGCTTAATCATATATCTCATTACTTACTTGCAGTCCTTGATGGTAGCCTTTTATCTCTGCTGTAGCATGATCCCCTCTCTCGTTGTTTCTGGCAGGGGCCTCCTTCCCCTTTTCTCCTGTTTATAATCTTTGCAAATACTGTAGGTATTACAGAGATTTATCTTTGAGTATGTCTCTAAGTGGGTTTGGTACTAGGATCCACCTATTAGGGAGTACATATGGTGCTTAATTTTCTATGTCTTGGATACTTCACTCAACATAATTGTTTCTAATTCTATCCATTGCAAATTGCATTAATTCATCATTTTTGATGGCTGAGTAGTATTCCATTGTATAAATATACCACATTTTTCTTATCCACTCATCAACTGTTGGACATTTGGGTTGATTCCATGACTTTGCTGTTGTAAACAGTGAAAATAAGTTCATTCTTGATGCTGGAAATATTTCATTTGTTTCAGTTAGTTTCTTAATAGCTCCCTCCTAAACTTTTAAAGTATGGTTTCTCTAAATTATTGCCCCCAAAATGAATCCCAGAAGCTGCTTAAAATTATCCAAACTGATTTTTTTTGTTTAGTCAGAAATAGTTAGAAGGTATATATAAATTCTAAACCTCTATTTTGATAATTTTGGGTATTGTATTGCTTTCAGTTTACTTGTTAAGAATTACAGCAAAAATGATCTGAGAGATAGAGCTTTTGGGGTTTGATAATTAATGTATCCCAATGTAAAATAGCTAAATAATGTATCTTTAAATCACTGGCAAATTATCAATCAAATTATGAGAAGTTAAGACTTTGGTCTTCTACCAATTTGTTCTAGTTATTGAAGCTTTAACACAGTATATTACTTAGAAGTGAGTTATATGGGTTGAGTTGAAACTATAAAAGAAAATAATTGAATTTACCTTCTGTGTTTTTTGGCAGTATAAGTAACATATAATTTTAGTAGCTATACCCATATTATTATTTATAAAGTTTCATGCAGATACTATGAAAAGATTTGTAGAGCTAACTGACTTTCTTCAGTTACCCAGTTATAAGTAGAATAAGGTACAGCTTAAATCCATCCTGACTTCTTTGTTTTCCTGCTTCCTTTTTCATTGTATAACAGTAGACCTACTGAACATTTGAAATGTTTAGTTTGCTGTATTATAAATGGCTCAAAAATAATTTTTATGGTATTATGCTTGAATAATCAGGTGACTACACAATGAATAGAAATAGTATATATCATTTATTGAACATAATAGTTTGAATGTGAAATGATCCAACAAACTCAAGTGTTTAAGCACTGGCCTCCATCTGGTGGGAATGATTTGGATGGCTGTGGAACATTTAGGAAGTAGAGTCTTGCTGGAGTAAGCAGGTCACTGTGACAGGCGGTAAACCTTAAGAAACAGCCCCACTTACTATCCTGTCTCTGTTTCCTGATAGTGGACTCACTGTGGCCATGTTACCCTACGCTTCTGCCACAGTGCCGTTCCTGTTATGAGGGATTGAATTCCTTCAAACTATCATCCTCTTCCACACTGCTTTATCTCTAGATATTTGGTTAGAATTATGAAATAAAAATAGTATATATGTCTCATAACTTATAGGTACCAAGATTCCTTATATCAGCTTTGACATATATATATATATATATATATATATATATATATATGTCAAAGATATATAAATAACATCTGAATAAGTGGCTCCTGATTTTCATGCTTTTTTGATTAATCAGTTAATTAATTTCTTTACAGACAAATGAGTTTCTGTCTATGCCCCTACTTCCTCTCCTGTCCCCTCCCCTCTTTCTCTCACCATCCCATCCCTGCCTGCCCTTGTCATGTCTCTCTGCATGTGTGGATCACAAGGCTCCCTTCTGGGTACTGTTTTACTCCTGTACTAATCCTTCCTTACAGATGGGAACAACCAAGACTTAAGAATTATGATAAACACAGTTAGCAAGTAGGAGATGTTATCAGATCAAAGTTTGTCTGATTTGAAAGGTGTTCAATAAATTATCTTGCCCTAGTATTGTCATACGACTAATTCCAGAACAGTCTTTCAGAAGTCAATGGTTTTAGGAAGAGGAGCTTTAATTTTACACAAGTGGAGTAAAAACTGGGATAATTCTCAAAGGACTCTAGCCGAAAGTTTCACTTTATTTTTACAATTTATATTGTAGGATAAGGGGGGAGTAATGGAACTTTAGTCATGCAGAACATTCCAGAAGGGCACCCCAGCAAAAGTGTTGATAAAAAAGCCAAAGCAATGGTTACTTAGCAATCGCCAGGGCAAGCTGATCTCAAATTTTTCAGAACTTTACCTGACTCTCAGTGGCTACTAAGTATCCCCGGTACAGGCTTGCAGGAGCAGTGTAACTGCAACTCAGAAGTTTTCTGTTAACTCATGCTTAGTAACAGTTCTCCAGTCTATGTTTAACTCTTGAGTTTTGCTTAGTAATGACTTAATAGTTTTTTTCCTATATCAGTATCAAGATAGCATATGCTAATTATTTAAAACAATTTTTTGTTTTAAATAATATACTTAAATACTACTTATTATTATTATTATTAAATTCCTTACTGAGTGACAGTCAATATGGGTGGTAACTGTCAGCCTTCTCATGGGATGACTTCTTGTTCTTATGCATATGGGATATAAATTATTTTTCTACAGAGTTATCTATGCTTTAAGCTACCTTATACAATGAAGAAGCTTTTGCAAAGCATTTTGATATGAGAAAATCATTGTGGATGTTTTAGGCAGGTTCGCTGTAATCGCAAGTCTCTTTATTAGAACAAAGATGTTAGAAATAGAAGTTAGATATAACTTCTAGACCTAGGTTGTCCACAGCCCCTGTATGGTAGAAATGGAATGGGAGGACCCTCTCATTAAATCTATATAAGGAGCAGTACCAAGCTGATGTCTTGTTTTCAAGATTTCCCATCTTCAGAATTTTACAACTCCAAATGTTTTTTATAATAATTTTTTTTTACAGTAGCAGCAGGAAACTGATAAAATTTGATACTGTAAATAGAAAAAAATTAAAACACAATAAAAAAGCACCAAGGGAAACTGAAAAAAATCAAAATCTCTGAGACCTCTGGTTGGCGTAAATGAAGGGATGAAAAATGATGTGGGTAGAGAGAACTGGATATCATACAATTGACAATAAATGAAAATAATATGCAAATTTGGGGAATAAAATTTTAAAGTCATTATACTGATTCCTTTATACCTATCACAAACCAATTAAAGAAAAGCTTATTGTGAGCCGGGTTTTAGAAATGATGAGCAAACGTTTGACTTAGTCTTGCACAAACTCCAGTAAATAGTTCTCTCTCCTTGTGATTCCCTTCCCCTCTGTCTCTGTTCCTCACATTCTTTTTCAACTAGAAGCACTTGCATGTAATGTTAGTGGGAAGGAAACTAAGTGGCAGTGGAGGGGGGGGAATCTGTCAGTCTCATCTTAATGAAGTGTCCATAGACATGTTGAACATAAGCCTTAATGGCATTCCTGGCAGTAACACCCCTATTCCCCACGTGTTCAGAATAAGATTTAATTTGAATTAAACAGAAATAAAAATCTCTTCACCATTGCACCCTAATGGCTGTAATTTTCTCTCAAGCTGTTACTTACAGACACAGTATGTTGCACCTTGGAAAGAACATTCCGACCATCCCCTTTCTTAATTTTAGTTGAGTCTCTAGTAAAATGTCATGAAAGCTAGCTGAAAGGATGGATTTTGACACAGTGAATTAAAATGAATTGTCAACTTTGTGAATCCTCCAAAAGAAGGGAAATTCCTTACTGAGACGACTTCATGGCTGGTATGATGTTCCCCCCCTTCCCTGTTTGTCTTTTATAGGTCTCTGTACTTCTGTCAGCATCTCTGTAGTACTTTGCTAGCCACATCCCTATAAACCTGATTGCCAGAACCCAAATGTGTCCATTAACACTTCAAGTAGCTCAATTCTCTGGTGCCAGATTGTACATAAATCGGTCCCCTTGCACAGACACAGATGTCTCTGTGCCCAGAGTTCGTTAGAGTGCCTACATGAGCTCCTGCTGGGAGAATAATTTGGTAGAATAACTCTTTGGCCTCCCTGCCACTCACTGATCTGTAGAACATAGACTCATTCCAGACCACAGCTGTAATGCTTGCACGTACCCTTCTTTGCATCAGGATGATAAAGAACCAAAATTCAGAATTGGGGAAGTTTTTTTTTTTAATGTATGTGACATATGTAACATTTACTAGACAGAAGGAAAGATTTGCTAAAAATCACAATATTGGCTAAGCTGAAATTTCCCTGAATGAGAGGTTTAATTTTCTCCCTGTCCTATATTTTGAATGTTTCCTAGGAGTCTCAGACTGTTGATGGTAAACGGCACAGGGGACCCGTTTGCACCTATGCATCATTTATTTAATGTGTAAAAGAAGACAGGAGTGGATAGAAGGAACATCAATGTTAATAAAAACAACCTGAGTTGCAGAAGAGCTATCAAAATGAATAGCTGAATTCAAAGTTATAAAAATCTCCTTTTACAAAGGTCTGAAAGCTGCATGCAGTTTTCAGGATTTGCGTTGCTATTTAGTTCAGTCAGGTGGAGTGGTCTAGTAGGATCATTTCTATTTCCTTAAACTTCCAGGTTATTCTAGGATCTAACTGCCTGTCCAGCTGACCTCATATTTAAAGATCAGAAGCGAGCTATGGCTGGGAAAAATAATGTATTTCAAACTAGAATTATTTCTACTATAGCTTAATAAAAAGATTTGGACATAGTTTACAACTGGAAATGACCTTTTATCATGATGTTGAAAAAGTAAGAATAAAGATATCTATCATAAACCATAAACTGAAAAATAAGGACTAGAGCCAAGTAAATACCTCACATCTATTGTATTGCTTTCAGTCATTGCTGTAGATGTGTCATATTTCTGTCTCTAAAAGACAAATTCAAATATTTAAAAATGTGTAGTATCATATCTTACCCAGAGTTATACTATTCATCTGCTTACCAAATTCACATATCAGTTTTTAAAAAGCTTTAAAAATCTCAGTAACTATAGCTTATTCAAAATCAATTTGATTTTTTGTCTCCTCACATTATATCTGAACATTATATCAAAGCATTGGCTCCGAACTTTAGAGTTCAGAACCAAATATTTAATTAATAGGAAGGAACAGGAAATATCGTTGAATTTCAATCTAAGCATAAACTTATTCTTATGAAGAATATATCTAGAAACTATTTACAAGAAACATTATAAATATATGAGTTATTTTATTTAAAGTTATAAACTACTGTACTAAAACATAGCTTTGACAAAGGTATCTATAATTAGAATTCAAATTTATAGCAATCAAAACCATTAAAATTAACCAAGAAGTTAAAAGTTAACATCTATTGTCCAAAGTCATTGTACTAATACCTCTAATGAGATAGAAAAACTGACATTTGAACATCATTTATTAGATTGAAAGATAAATTATCTCTTATGTATAATGAGTGGGAAATTCTAGACAGAAGGAAAGATAAATTATCTCTTATGTATAATGAGTGGGAAAAAATCCTATACCCTTAAGTTACTTATCTCTCATTAGAGGCAACAACTTATAAGGTTCATAGGCAAAATACAATCTTTGACCTATGGCAAATAGTCACTTTAATTAAAATGGATGATTATGGTGGTTTTTATAATGGATATCCAATATTAGTATATCTGTAATGAACTATGCTGTTGATTTTCATTTAATACATATCACTAAAGTTCAAAATTTTATTCTTAAAGACTTTCATGATATCTTTATTAATTTTCTTGAACCCCTATTTCTTGCTGTCTCTGATTCATCACCAAATGTGTTCTGTAGACTTGAGGTTTCCTATTTGTGAAAGTAGATAAATTCTGAGTTATTGTCTTTTTCACAGCATTAAGCATCTTCAGTTACAAATGCTTGTAAATTTATAATATACATTCACTTTGAATGCATTCATGCTTTCACCTTTCCAGGTTCACTAAGCTGATTCACATCTCTAAGTACTCCCTAGGGAAATTTTGAAAGTTGTTAGGAGCATGCTTAAAACCACATAGCTTAATTTTAGAACTTCTTTGTTTTCTACAATGATGTTGTTTTGGAAACATATTCTTTTTAGATTCATAAAATTTATTTGGCAATGTTAAATGGAATAGGTCATTATGCCATACATACACATGAAATTTCTGTATTTTATACCTCAGTGGCTTTTTTAAACTTTTTTTTTATTCAATTGTGTGCATGTGCGTGTGTGCACGTGTGTGTATGTATGAGTGTGTAGGTAGAACCACGGAGCCTGTGAATCCCAGGGCAGAGTAAACAAAGAGGAGGTGGAGGCATCCATGGTGGTTCCCGAATACCTCAGTGGCTTTAAGTCTCAGAATTTTATAGACTTGAAGTATAATTACTTGGGTATTTTACTCTCATTAATACTCAAAAGATGATGTATCAGAATTTGTACTATAGACTAAATTTCTGAGAATATGCTAGAGTGTAATGTTGAGATGTTTAACCCTCTTAAATGATTTAGCATTGTTTGACTACACTAATTTGTTGCCTAATAAAGCATCCTTAATAGTGTATTCAAGAAAAAGGAATTAATGTGTGGATTGACTAGAAAAATTTCCACCTGCGAAAGCTGAATACTGGCTCAATCTACAAACTTTCAAATGTGCTCAAAATATGCAAACATGTAGGAATGTTTTCTCATGATTCTTTTTTTTCAATTTTTTTATTGCTTATTCAATTGTGCATGTGTGTGCGAATGTGTGTATGTGTGTGTGTGTATGTAGAACCACGGACGAACTCGGGAACCACCATGGACGCCTCCACCTCTTACTTGTTTACTCTGCCTTGGGATTCACAGGCTCTGCCCTACCAGGACCAGAAACGCAGGCCGCCCTGCTTCTGCCCGGCGTCTATACGTGGGGTCTGGGATCCGAACTCAGGACCTGTAAGGCAGAGGCTTAACCCCTGAGCCAACTTCCCACCCCTTCTCATGATTCTTTCAGCTTGTGCTTTTCATCCAATCATGGAGACAAGGAATATAATATATTCAAGGTGACAGTTACCTCTATGGGTCATCAGAAGGGGCTAGAAATGTCTACACATTTACATATTCCTCTAAAAATAAGATAAAATTCTACTTAATCTGATTTTTCCCCATTTTTTCCCAATATATTGTTTAGTATCTCCCATTTCATACCTCAGGATTCCTTGCTGACAAAATACCAAACATGGTTCCTTTTTTTGCCTGCTACCTTATTTGAGAGAAATAGCTTTATGATAAACAGTTCATGAATATTTGAGAAAACTGAATTGCAGTCTGAAATTTTGTTGCACAACCAAACAAACAGTTTTATCTTGGAATAGTAGTGAAAAATATCAGGATGATCAGTTAATGATTTAGAAGTATTGAATGAACACTGTTAAACCCTATGATTTTATAAAATATTATCTCTCAACAAATGAAAGGTTTTAGGAAGTCTTTTGGAGTCCTTGACCAATTCCTTATGAATCTTGATATTTTCATAGGAAAATGAGAATGGAGGAGAAATGCCTTGCCTTTCCTGAGTATAATTCAAAACAGTTCACCAATCTATTATTTCATTTTGTGATGCAGTATTTATATTAGTAATATGTGTAGCTACAGTATGAAGTAGAACTTACATTTACATATATACCTTCCCTTTGGATCCCATAGCTGAACATACACTAGTCGAATTTTAAAGTATAAGGGGAGTCTTAATTTTCTAGCTCTACTTTTTGTTGTTGGAAAGTTGTTAGAATCTTGAAATACATGAATTGTTGAAACCTGATAAAGACAATACTAAAATCTGTACTTTGCTCTTTCTGTTTATATTAAGCTCCACGAAAAACTACAAATTTTCTTATCTACTTACTATGCAACAACACTCAGAAACCCCAATATTTTAAAATAGAACTCTACACTAATTTTTAGGGTAAGTTTTTAAGCAAAGAATGTCATATGGACATACATTGAGTGTGCAACTATTTGAGGGATGGAATGGAAGAGATCTGTATTACAGCCACGAACCATTTCTCCTCATTGCTCACTACTAGTGCTGGAAAGAAGGATTTCTGGAATCTCCCATATGCTATAGCAATGATTTTGAATTGCTAATGAGAATATCATAAATGTTATTCACAAGCCATTAATATCAGGATCCAAAACTTCATAAATCCTCCAACACTCAGCTAACCCCAAGATAACTTCTGGTCATAAATACATGCTTCTAAGCCTTTTCTATGAGCTCTGATTTCTCCATTTGTTCCATTCTGATAATTCTCAACTGTTTTTCCAGTCCTTTGACTAATGTTTCTGGGCTTTGTCTCCAATGTATTCCTCTATGTATGTGTAAACTCTAATTCCTATATTAATTTCTTCCACTGTAGTTGTACTTATGGCTCTGTGCTGTCGTTCTAAATCAAAATTAATAAAACTGTTGTCACCAAAAATAATTCCAAGAGGATCAACTTAAAGTCACATTCCTAGAATTTAATCTCTCATCTGATTAGCTTTAAATACATTATAGGTCCCATTGTCTTTGGTTATTATGATATAATCAAGACCAGTTTGGAATTTAAAGAATAAATTGGAGATGTCGGAAACTCTGGTGTTTAAAGTTTATGTGGATAAAATTGCTTGAAAGAATTTGCTGCATATCATTTTCTGCTTTCTTGCTACTCTTTAGATTCCCTGAGAGGACCCAGAGTATTACTCTGGATAACAATAACAGAGTATTATTCTGTATATTATACACTAGCATAGTTAGTACAATAGTATGTACAATAGTACATAGTACAATAACTATCAGTTATTGTAATTGTCAGTTAAGTGTGTATTAAGTTATCACATGTTTTGTGGCTTAAAGTATTTATCCACATTTTCTCACAGTTCTGTGTATTAGAGATCCAAAATCAAGCCACTTAATCAAGCTGTGTTGTCTCTGAAGATACCAAGGAAAATATTTTCTCATCTTTTCTTATTTCTGGTATTTGCTATAATCTTTGACATTTCTTGGTTTGGGGGCATGTGACTCAGAACTCTTCTCATAGCCTTCAAATAGTTTTGTAACCTGTGAGTTCACAGGGGAACCTATGAGATTTAAAGGGATTGAGGATTGCATTTCCTGTGGCAATTAAGACACAGTGAAAAACAATGCAATATTTAAATGTTTTTGAGATGCTAAAAGAATTTTAATGTTCAAGGCTTAAGGAGATAGGAATGTTCTATTTTAAATTCCTTCCTCTATGTCTCTAAATATCTCTGTTTTTAGAAGGGCGTAAAGTTTTGAATTTAGGGACCATTCTGAACAGTTATAAACACGTTTGGCCTTTATAACATGCAAGTGCTCTGCTTTCCAGTAAGATCACAGTCAAAGTTGGTTATATCGTCAGCTCAACATTTGAGGGACAAATCTTAACCAAGGTGATGGTGTCTTTTTCTCCTTAAAATTCCATAATTGTGGACATTTTCTTTAAGTGGAGAATTGCTATTAAAATAATATTGTTCAAATGAATATAGTCTGTAGTGGTGAAGATTCTATAATGAGATTCTACAATATAGCCTAACATCATTTAATCACTTGATCACAGAAAACCTAGATATGTGAACATGCATTGCAGTCAAAACAGAGCAGTTGGAGGAATTGTTTGACTCATAGAAATATAAGGCAATATATTTCATTATCTTCAAGATTGGAATAGTGCTTTAGGATTACATACATACACACACACACACACTCACACACTGTGCCTATCTTACATTTTTTGTATCTTAGAAGTCTGCTGTATATATATATTCTCTCATATTTATTTTTATAACTTCTCACAAGTGAGTTTCCTTTCTATCTAAGGGGAGATTTTTGACTTGTAGTTTGGAGTAATGTTAATTGTTATTAGCACTTTGGGAGACTGAATAAATGCTTTTTAATTTGTGAATTGATTTTGAAGATCTTGTTGTTTAGTTTTTTATTTTTCCCCCAAAGTTTTGTGTTCCAGTGTCTTTACTTTCCAGGGATGGGGGCATCTTTAGGAGGCAGGGCCTAACGAGAGTCCTTAGAATATTAGTGGCATATCTTTATAAGAAGAGTGGGACTCTGGCTTTTATCTCTCGTTCCTTTGTTTCTAGCTCATGAGGAAGTAGATCTCTTCCACCATGCACAGCTATCACGAAGTTGTATACTGCCAAATGCCAAAAGCAATGGAACTCTCTTATTCTAGAACCTTCAGACCATGTATCAAAGTGAATCATTTCCTTCATGGGTCAATTATTCAAATATCTCATTATAGTAATGGAAAGCTAATCCATATGGGCAAGAACATTTCTCAAGGAATTATATCAACAAAATTGTTGGTGTTGGTAAAGGTTCCTCATACAGTTACACACTAAGCCAGTTTACAGACGCTGTAACCTTCACCAAAAGGAGAGTATAGGTCTTTTAAAGGAAGGATCAATCATTCTACATTGTACATTCAACATTATCAACAATTTATATCTCCTATAACTTTTTTAACTTCATCTGTGCTCATTGCATTTCTCATTGTTGTGACAAAATTCTTTACAAAATCAACCTAAAAAAAAAGAACTTATTTTGGCTTATACTTCACAGCATTATTTTATTAGTCAGAGAAGATATGGCAGCAGGAATAGAAGCTGGGTTGTCACATCAGCATTGACAATGAGAAAACAAAGGACCAGGTCTCTAAGCCCAGTACTTCCTCCTACTTCCTCCAAAGCTCCACCTCCTAAAGGTTCCAAGACCTTTTCAAACAGCACCAGTGATTAGAGATCAAGCACATTAGTCTGTGGAGGATATTTCACTTTTCAAACCACAGTACTCTAAGTGGACACATTTTGGGGGATTGTTTGTTGGAGAAAAGATGGTACTAAATTAAACATTCAGATGTTTATTGGATAATACTTTTGTGTTAATGTTAATTTTAGAATATCACACATTATGAGTGGCTATCAATATGAGATAGGCAGTAACGTTTTAGTAAAAATGAAAACCTTTAATGTATAGTGTTTCCTTCTAGCATCTCAAACAATGAAGTCTGAGAGAGTCACAAAATCGATTTTGAACAATAATGGAAATCTCAATGTAATTGAACTCATGGTGTTTTTATTTAAAAAATATTGATGTGATTTTGGAAGTAAACACAACAAAACTTGTTTAAGGAAGCCAAATTAATAAGGTACAAACTATGTTGGGCTTTCTGGAAAGAACTTTTCATAATCGTTCCCTTTGAAGTTGTGTGTACATGCTACAGAATCTCCTTCTGAATGGCTTCTGGTTTTATTTCAGTAATAATGTTACTTAATTTTCTCAGCGATGTGATACAGTACTCAACAAAGGCAACTTAAGGAAGAAAGGATGTATTTGAGCTCTCTATGAGTGCTGGGGAAGAAATGATGGGAAAAGTAGCTCTCATTTTGGCAGTCTAAGAAAAAAAGGCTGCTGATATTGTATCCACACTAAGAAAGCAGAAAAAAGGGAATACTGATGCTTTATTTTCTTTCTCCTTTTTTATTCAGTCCAAAATCTTAGACTTTACTCCTCTGTTAAACATCTTAGAAAATGCCCTCATAGTCATACAATTCCTATGCCAGTCAAACTTCACAATGAATATTAAGCATTTGAAATCCACCCCTTGTCACCTTGATACCAAACACATCACATTTAAACCTAAAATCTTACCTTTGGTTCTAAAGGACTTATGGCCATCTCATATTAGAATATGCATTTAAATATTTGCTCCTTTCTGAAACATCAGGAATCATGCCTTCAGGAATGATGTTCTTTCAGTTTTTGAATCCTTCACATTTCCACCAAAATGGTCTATTTTGTGCACAGTTTATCAAAAACTTCATATGTTCTATACAAAGGTTTCAGATGAAAATGATCTTTCCATATGATCCATTTTAGAGTTGTCATTCTGATGTATACACTCCGACCCACACCTAAATAAATTTATAAAATATTTACTAATTTTATTATTATCATAATTATCTTAGTCTCAGCTAATAACCTTTTCTGGCTGTTCATTGTCTGAGAAGACATAGGTATTATATTATTTATACTAATTGGCTGATGATACTGATGAGCCGAAGCTAACACTATTGTTAATACTAAATGCACTACACACTATATAAAGCTCATGGACTTTATGCTGAAAGGTAATGTAATCCAGGTAGGCAAATTCAGCCATCTTTTTTATAATTAAAATTTAGCAATACATAGTTATGCCCATTCTTTTGTATTACATCTAGATACATGTGTCACTAACAAAGGACACCACATTACAACTGCAAAAAGAATATGGTACACATAGCCTACAACCTGAAAATATCATTTTAAAGAAAAATTACAACTCCTGAATTTAACTATTAAACATATCATTAAACACTACTAATGTATGCTATAAACATTAATACTTCACTAATATTAAAATCAAAAACATGCTTCGATTGTGGGTGATTTTATGGTTGATTGCAAAGATTACAAATTTTCCATTCAAATTGATTTGCATTGTCTCACAAGCTGTATCTAATTACTGGATGTAGAAATAAATGTTTGTTGAACTCAGTTCATTCATTTAATCAGAAACTTGTCTGTTATAATATATGGTTGAAATGTTAGTATTAATTATACACTGAAGTGTTAATTATAGGTTTGCAATTGTACCATTAACACTAGCATAAGCATATTAATTACAGAGACGCTTGATGAATTTGTTGACAGATATATGGGAATAAAAGCTATTAAGTTGAGATAAAGCTGGTTGTTACCAGTGAAATAAAAAAAAAACCCTCAAAGATGCTATTCTTTTCATGAGCAGAGACTTGAAACTAAAATCTCTCGGGAAAGCAAAAGAAAGCTCATCAGAGGAATTCTGAGAAATTTATTTGAAACAAGTAATATGAGAAATTCAAGGGAGAAGATTATGGAGAGTTGGTAGGTAAGTGAGATTTTTAATGGAAAAACAGTTGAAATAGAATAAAAAGTTCACAAACAGATAGATTTAAATATAGGTGGACTCTAACTCTTATTCTGACCCAGAACAATAAGATACTTGAGACTTCCTCTCATGCCCCTCCTCCTCTTCTTATTCTTGCTGTTTTTATTCCTCTCTTCTCTGTTCTCTTCCTTTTCCCTCAACTTCACATTCTTCATCCTTCCTTTTCATTACTTTAAATATAGATTTACTTGTTCCAGGCCTTTGAAAGTTAGATTTGGGGTTTGTATTATTATAGATATACACATATTTCAATAATCATACATTTGGATGCACTAGGATGCACTATTTTATGCTAATTCAAGCAATAGTTAAAATACTATCACAAATATTTGAATTTGGTATGAAAATTTTCTTGCCATGTTCTATTAACTCTTCTCTCATATTTCTCTGGTATTGAACTTCTATTTTAGTAATATATTTAATGATTGGCCTATCAGTGAATCCTTGTTTTCCTTTTTATCTTTTTCTCATTAAATCTCATAAGCTATTTAAGTTTCTGAACTTCCAGTACTGCAGTAGTAGTAACAGATTGGCTCTCGATGCATGTGCTGATGTAGGTCAAGGTGGTCGGTTTGTGTGCAAATCCTTTTTCTCTGCTTCCTTGTTCACAATGAGTTCATCAATTACTTTTAATTTGTCACTTTTAAAATTATATTTTTCCTCATTTCACCTCTCTTCCTGACTTTACAAAGATTAAAATATATACATAGTTCAGTTTACAAATCAAACTTAAAAGACTCAAGAATAAACTTCTTACCATATAAAGTCATTTTGTAACTCTAATCATACACATCTTTTTACATTTTTTAATCTTAATTATGTCTTCACCACAGGATTATTAGCACAAAAACCAATAGCTGAATGTGTTTAATTTACAATTCTTACTTTATTGTCTAACTGCAAACTATATTCATGAAAGAATTAAAATTACAGTACCAGACATGTAGGTAAGTGGTCTACTTTAATTGTGGAGAATTGTGCAACTATTATAAGTACTCATTTAGCATTCAAAAACATATGCGATTTCTAGTTTAATTTTTTTGTTATGTTTGTAAAATCTGAGCTCTTTTTACTTGACAGTTACAAAAAAATGTTCTGCAGTCTATACTTGGATCTTTGTGCTCTAGAAGCATTTACATAGCTCATATGCTCATGTCTGCAATGCTAACATTACCCCGGCAACACTAGTATCCTGATATAATTTCTTCTCTTTTTCCTTCTTCCACATCATCTTAGATTTCTGTCTCTCTTCTTCAGTTAGCCATTGTTTATTGACTACAGAAATACAATTTATACTTTTAAAAATAACTTAAAATGTGAAATTCTGTCAAGTCCCTTTCTGTGATGAAAGCAGATTAGTTTTAATTTTAAAATGTTCAAATTCAATTCATTATATATGTTTACGGAATTCATATATTTTGTGGGTTTATTCATGGTTTCAATATATTGTGAGCCTGATTTTCAATTGATATATTTCAAATTCAAAAAATTGATGCACCTATTTAACCCTCTCTCTTTCCATACTTAATATATATGAGTGCATATACACAAATGTGTGAACACAAACACAATATTGCATTCCATAATAGTCTAAATATATGAGTTTATTAGTATTTTTATTAGCAGCTCTTACTATAAAGTGATGATTCATAAGGCTTTTTAGAAACTAAGGAAACAGGCATTTCTATTTCTTTATGGGAAGGTAAATTTACACAAATTGAATGAAAAATTTGGCAAAGTTTCAAGTACACAAATAGCAGCTGATTATAAGCATTTATATATTTATATTTGTAATATACACATGTTTTCTTGGCACCAGTGTTATTGAAAAAATATGCCTGAAATCCCTAAATGCCATGATAGAGTAGCAGGGTAAACAATTTCCTTTCTAATATATCCAAGAATTTAATATGGGCTTAAGTAAAACTGAAAAACTCATATTTACTGCTAGCTAAAAACATTCAAGGCATATTTTAAGCAGAAACAGACAATCTTATAAATAGGATTATTCCTTTTCAAGAAAATAGATCCACATGAATGTGTCTGCATATATATTCACTAATTGAAATGTTGTGTTGAGAAAACAAACTATTGTAAAAGAAGTCTCCAGTGACAACAAGTATGTCTTTTTGTGGGAGGAAGTTTCAGTACACTTTGTATATCCTTGTATTTATCTTTTAAATGTAAGAATATTATAATGGATAAATAATTAAATTTCATAATAAGTAAATTAAATTTTCAAAATAATATCATAAGCATATGTGAATTCAAGTGAAAATGACAAAACACATATTGAAACCATGGGCTGAAGAACTTGAGAGATGAATTAGTGGGTACCATGCTTCAGGTACAAGTACTAGAGCCTGAATTTGGATAGCCAGTACCTAAACAAAAGTTGCCTCCGGTTTGTGTATATATCTGTAACCATATCTTGTGGAAATTTGTAGTATACTAGTCAGTCTAACTTAAACAATGAATCACAAGTTTATTGAGAGAACATCTCTCAAATTAGATCAATAGATTCAAAAGAATCCTCAGTACAACTCAATAGCCCTTAATGATAAAAATCCTGCAAAAACTCAGTTTAAGGGAGAAAGGGAGTTTTATTCAGCTTATGGTTCCAGAGGAGAGATACAATCTTTCATGGTGGACATGGCATGGCTGGCTGGCAGAAGCTGGAGACAGGCTAAGTCACACCCATCTACAAGGCTGAGAACTGCTATACTGCTTGCTACAATGGCAGATTTCTCCTGGAAGTAAAGTTGAATGAATCTACCTCAAGGCCCAATCCCTGTGACTGCCTTACTCCAGTAAGACTTCACCTCTGAAAGGTTCCAGGGCCTTCCCAAACACATGAGACTGGAGGACATATTTCAAACCATGACATTCCACCACTGGCCCCCACAGGCTCATTGCCATCTCATTGTGCAAACCGTATTTTCTGACTTTAAAAGTTCTCATAGACTACATCAGTAGTCTTAACACAGCCCAAAAGTCTAAAGTACCCTGTAAAATCACAAGACAATTAACATACTTCCAACATACAATGGCACAAAATGAACATTCCCATTGCAACAGGAAGGAATGGGAGCATATCCAGGAAAGATCTGTCCATACAAGATAGAAAACCAGCAGGACAACCTCTGAATACTATAGCTCCAAGTCCAACATGTGAGTCTCTTGCAGAAAACATCTCAGTTCATAGGGCTTCACGTTCTACCCTTCCAAAGCAGCTGCTCATAGAACACATCACTCTCTTGGGCTGGATCCTCCCAGGGTGTACAGCACTCCTTGGTAGGTGTCCCACATGGTCATGGGCATCTCTAACATTTTCACTTCTCAATGGCAAACCAGGCTTTAACTCCACAGCACAAACTGCCTTTATTGAGCCTATAAACTCTAGACTTTCTGCCACAAACTGCCTAGATTGTACCATTCTCTAAAATCATGGAGGAAGGACCTGCAACCCCTTCCTCTTACATCATTGATGCTTCTAAAACCAGAACCAAGTGGATGACTTTGCCAAGTTTTGATATAACCTTGGTTTGAAGACTGGCCCTTTGAATCACAGCTGAGTCAACTTTTCTGTGCTGACTGTAAGAAAAATCTCTTACTCTCATGGGCAGTTGCTTTAAGGAAGGAACAGACCCTTGCCTTGGAACCTCACCCTTTAACACATTCCTTCCAAAAGGAGTTGCATTCTTATGGATGGGAGCCTTCTCTGAGAAAATTGCCCTCAGGGCAGGGCCTCTCCTCTGATCCAAATGAATAGTAGGTTTTGATTTGGATTTAGCATGACTGGCTGGCAGGAGCTGGAGACAGGCTATGTAACACCCATCTGCAAAGCTGAGAGTTGCCAAGCTACTTGCTACAAAAGCAGACTTCCCCTGAAGTTAGGATAGGATGAATTTACCTCAAAGCCCACCCCCATCACTGTCTTCCTCTAGCAAGGCTCCACTTTTCTAAGGTGCCATGACCTTTCCAAGCATATGAGACTGTGGGAGATACATTTCAAACCATGACAGTGTTCATGTAAGTTCTTTTGACCACACAAAGCAAAAGAAAATCTCTTACTTTATGTATTAAAAGAGAAGATGAAACCCAGCAAATATTGATATGGCAGCTATCATTTAATCTGAACTAAATTTTTATGTTTTATGAAACTCAATGGGCCGGGCATGCAAAAATTATGAAAATAGCAATGAAATTGTTAGTGAAGAAGAATGATGGTAATGAGAAAAGGAAGGAGGGTGAGATTGGTGAATAACATGTAAAAATATCACTAATTCATGTCTGAAACTTTGAAAAATTAAAAAACTTGAAAAAGATGAAAAATAAAAGAATATTTTCCCCACAAATAGAAAACATGTTTTCCATAATGCTTAAAAATTTGAATATTTCCAGATACAATAGTTTTTTAACCTTGATATTTGGAATGCTTGCTTTAGAAAGAACTACTTTGAAAAGTATGAAAATCTCTTCATTCATAATATTCATTCCCAATATGAAGTTGAGTTTTTTCATTTTCTCTGTGATAAATTATTTTATTATTCCATACTCCTAAGGAAATTCAGTTATTTCCAATATATGTAAAACTTCATATCATGTTATTTGTAATTGAAATACATATATGTATAACAAATTTAAATTATAGCAAGTGGTGAAAAGAGATTCTATCATAGTTTTGTGAAATTTTATTCTTAAGTCTGCTCCATGACAAAAAGGGATTTTGCAGATTTACAAAAGAAAGTGAGTTGCTTAGAAGTCTTACAGGTAGGGAAGGAGGAGCTACAACTCCAACATTAGCAGGTAGTCCTGGGTGGAATAGTCTAGATTACCCGACTTTTCCTAATGGAAGCCAAAAGGTACATTTTTGTGGAAGGCTCCTTAGCTTCTTCCCAAGACCCAACTACTTGCAACCATGGCAACAGCAGTAGCAGATGAAAAGAAAGAGCTTCTAGCCTGAAACTCCCTGAAGAGGAAATATGATCATTGGTTTTGTGAAGTTTCTGATTTATGACTCACAGTACATCACTTTTACCATGTGATGGGATATCACTTTCAAAAGAAAAAAACTTAAAGTACTTGAATGAGCTCATATCATAACATTAACATTATTTAGAGTATCTGGTAAAATGAATCAGTCATTAATGTAGCTCTCTTTGGTCCTTTGTAATTTGTGGTAAATTTTTATGATTAAAAATGTAGAAAAGTAAAAGCTTGAAAGTGCAAAAAATTTGCAGCATAGTTTGTTTTCTCTATACACCTGGAATAGATTAGCTTTGGGACAATAAAAACTGTCTTAGTGAGGCAAGTGCTTGCTATATAAGAACCTGAATTTAGTTCTCAGGATACCTACATAAAAAGGTGGCTGACCCTTGTGAGAATGGATTTGGAGTGGGATGTTGCCAAGAGAATTCTGGGGGCTCACTGATTAGACTCTCTAGGTGAAATGGTGAGATCCATACTAACTGAGAGGCCCTGTCTCAAAACTACGGTGGAGTGGGCTGGTGAGATCCTGTTCTGCTTCCCTAATGAGACTTTAGAACTCACAAACCATCAGTGCTTCTCAGAACTGACTGTAAATAGGGATTTGAAAGCTGGCAATATTGCATTCCAGTTTTTTTTTTCTGTCATGAGTTAGGTTGTTTACTGCTGACCAGTTTCTTCATTCTGTTGGAGAAATGGGTCATTGGTACTCTAAAACCTGGACAGTTTGAGTTTTGTCATATAAGGGACATTCTGCTTTTTACTTCAGTCTTCAGATTTAAAAATTCACAGAAGAATACTTATGACTAGGATATTTGCTCAACTGTCCAAAAATCGTTAGATTTGTTGGGTAAAATTATTGCTAATTCCTACTACAGCACTATAATTAGAGTCAGGAGAGAAATGATCCTCCAAAACAAGAGAATATCATGATACTCCAGCAGTGTTCAGTGATTAAGCAAATTCATCAGTCTGTGACTTTCAGCTAGAAGCATTATGTTTTAAGCAAAGTAAAATAAAAATGTCAGATTCTATAATATTCTTGTAACTTTGAGTTATCTAAAAGAAAGAAAATTATCTATAAAAATGTTTGAGTGTGAGCTGAGATTTTCAATCTACTTCTGCAAATAATTATTTCCTTTTTAAAAATAATAAATTCAGCATATAGTATAAAATATGTAATAGCTAATAGTTCAGGTAAGATAAGTGTTAGAAGCCTTGTGTCATGGTTAGGCACAGGTGTCAACTTGACTGTTGAGTGTTTGAGCTCTGGGCACAGTTGTAGAGAGTTGATGGTTGAGTTAAACCCAGAGCAAACCTGAAGGAGATTGTCTAGCTGATGGGGAAGACCCAGCCCATGGTGGGTGAAATTAGGCCCTGGATAAATCACAGAGAGCTGGTTGAGAGAATTGTCATCCTTCTGTTCACTTGGCCAGACATGCTGGTCTGGCAAGTAAGGATTGTCCATCTCTCAGCCATTATGCAGTGATGGTGTGACCAGTTCCCTCGGCCATGGTGTTGGTGTGTGCTCTCCTGTCAAGCTGGACTGAGAACTGTAACCGGACTATTGTAAGGAAATAAACCCCTTGTTCCCTTAAGCTGTTTGATGGTAATTTATCAGCAACTATGCAGGCTGACTGCAACACCTTTGTAAAAAAGAATTACAAAAAACGGTGACATGATAAAGATATAAAATTATACATCAAATCTGTTATATGACACAGAAATCAAGTCACTTTTTTCCTAGGGAAAAAAAAAGAGATTGTTAACTAAGGGATGTCTGTATTATCCTATCTTTCAAGTACAATCACTTTATCATTACCTGCTGTGTTTGAATATGAAATGTCTCCCATGGTCTTCTATTTAAAGATATGGTCCTTCGATAGTGCTATTGTTTTTAGAATATAGTGGAAATGACACAATAGGGACTGGTCCTAAAGTTTTGATAGCCAAGCCCCACTCCTTATCAGCTTGCTTCCTGCTTCCTGATTGCAGATACTATCTGACAAGCTGCCTCATGTTCCTGCCACAATGCTTTCCCCACCACGATGGACTGTATGCCTTCTTAAACTGTCAGCCCAAATAAACCCCTCTTCTCATAGGCTTCTAATTATTATTGAGTCACACCAGTGTGAATAATAACACACAGGAAACTTCTATTGAGAGGTGGGGTTGGTGCTATGATAAACCTGGCCATGTTGTCCTTAGGCCCTTGAAGAAGTATGTGGGAGAGGTATGGAAGAATTAGAACATCTTACTAGAAAAAGCTCTGCAATGCTATAACCAGAGATTAATGTGTCATTCTTATGTTAATTTGGGAAAACATCAGTACTAAGACAGATTTCTACGGATTCCTTTTCTTTTAAAATAATGGTTTTGTGATTCATTCATATTGTATCATCAATTTTCATTTTATTATCGAGAATCATTAAATTGTATAGACATTGCAATGTAAAATTGGGCTCTTAATTTTTATTTGTCATGAGTGAAACTACCATGGGAATATGAATGCAAGCATTGTGCAGAAGTATTTTTCATTTTTCAGCTACTCTGAATCAGATATAGGAATGACATGGTAAAAATATTTTATGAAAATATTAAATTGTTTCCAAATCCTTTTTGAATTTTAATTTATTTATTAATACAATGTGCTTATTTATCATTCATAATTCTTTTTTAGCAGAGTATTAGTTTAAAATGTTAATTTTGATTGAAAATTATCTTTTTGCCTGTTTATTTATTTTTATTTATTTATTCATTTTTAGTGTTGTATACATGAATATAGTGTATTTACAATATTTTCAACTCTTATTCCCAAATCCCATCCCCCCTCCTTTTCTCCTTACTAAAACAAATTTATTGAGTTGTTAGGGTTTTATATATTTGAATTTTGTCTTGCCTATACTTTGTATTACTTTTGTTAATTAATTCCCTCAGTACTATGTTTTCAGAACCTAAATTTAATTTAAAGTATATTTTATATTTGTTTGTCAGGTGCAGATATTCATTGTAAAATGTATCCAACTTATCTTAATTTTAAAAACCATGTAGACATGCAGATCTCTTGAAAAAATGACAGTTTCATTGATGTAACACTTCAAACTCAAACTTTTTTGTTATTTTTCCAGTTTCATGTTAATGCTATTTCAGAACAAATTCAAGACATTTTTCCAAAATATCTCTTGATTTATTTCAACTAAATGAACAAATTGAAATGAAAAAGGACTTTAAAGTTTTAGGATATTAGGTTAAAAATATTACCATTTATACTATGAAGTATCCTTTGAAAGAAGTAATTTTTTTGGAGTTAAATAGTTAATTGGGTTTATATGTTACCAATATGGAAGAAGATTATATAAATTTTTTTGTTATAATACTTATCAAAACACAACAGGCATCACTTGATATCATGAGCTTGCTCATAGTAAATCAAGCTGATTCTTTATATCACTCCCAAAAAGGTTCTTAAAGGCCAACATGGTGGCTAGCAATGTTTTTGTATAATTTTAGAAGAAATCTTATTTATTGACCCAGTAAATAAGGGGTACTTTAAACAGTCCTGAGTATGGACTATTGAAATCAACATATTCTCACATACTTTAAAAATAATTAAAACTTTAAATAATCAGTGAAATTTCTCCCATGGGCATAATTATAAGCTAAGAAATGTTCATATTTTTATGAATGTTGTGTTAAAAATTATCTTCTTTGAAAACCCAGAAAACTAGACCTTCTTTACATTTGTCACTCAAATTCATACTGCATATGTAGTCTGGGATAGTCAGCTAAGACTTTGCATAGTAGTTTGAGTGTTCAAGAGTGTTCTCCATGTGAAAAAAACAAATGAAATTCACATTTAATGAAAAGAAACCTCAACTCAGGCTCAAGAGGTTTTGCAAAAACGAATCCTGTTAAAGATAAACTTGATATATAAGATCAAAACATATGAGGATATAGCAAGGAATAGAAACAAATGCTACACAGACAGATGAGACTTTTAAGAATTTGAAAGTTGACTTAAAGTATATAATACATATATTTAAATAAGTAACACAAATAACTAATAGAAAAAATGATATGCTGTATTTCAAAAGATCGAGGAGATTGAACTATCAAAAATATTAAAAGTCTCAGTGACTCATTTCATAAATTAATTACACAGAGAGTAAATATAGAAGAAAAATATATTTGATAAAGTGCTAGGACTATCCACACAGAGAAAATATGATTGAAATCATGCATAATTGAAAAAGTTACATTCATAGAAGATGGGAAAGGATGTACAGAGCTCTAGTGATTTTGCAGAATAAAATCATACCTTAAATTGGAGAATAGTAATGTCTGGGATGTAATAATGCCTGCTTGCTTTATAGACCTGAGAATACATGAATCCAAAATTGTAAAAATGGAGCTGAAATATCTTGAATGAAAAAAGATTCACAGCTAGAAATGTTGCTACAAAAAGTAGAATTCAAATCCAAAGGTAAGTTCTATAGCCAAACACCAGAACTGAGAACCAGGCTATGTACAAACAGGTGTCATTGTCATGGTCCATAGAACATAATGGAAAATACCTTTAAATGTCCAGAGGAAACAAGTTCAGGATGTTAAGACTGCAACAGGAGAGCTACAATCCAGTAATAGAAAGAGGAGTGGGAGAAGAAAGAGAGAGGAGGAGAGGCATTAACTCAGTCCCATAAGTACGCTAAAAAGCATGCAAACTAATTTTAATAATTCTTGAGAAAGTGATTCTTCAAGTTTACGTTGCTTCCACAGAAATACCACTACTGTCTGCATGACCATATAAACGTCATACATGATCATATTTGATCTCACTGCATTTCTGGTCAATAATAAAAGGTTTTTCATGCTTTCTTTATCTCAACAGAAGTTTTCTCATGTTGTACTTATATGTACATTATTTTCCTCTACTTATATCAATATTAAAGAATTTAGGAAAATAGATTCTGATCAGCATGAAAATCAATATAAAACACACTTTTAGTAATAATATAACCTAAATTTACTTGTATTTTACTCTAGGAATAAAACACTTTTCCAGCTTATAACACAGCAGCCTGCTCCAGTTTGGTGATCCATGAAATTAATCCATATATGCGTACAAACTACTAGAGGACAAGGGACTATAATTCTCATTTAAACAGTTGTGGTGTTTCTGTGGAAGCAATGTAAACTTGAAGAATCAATTTTGCAAGAATTATTAAAATTAGTTTGCATGCTTTTTAGCGTACTTATGGGACTGAGTCAATGCCTCTCCTCCTCTCTCTTTCTTCTCCCACTCCTCTTTCTATTACTGGATTGTAGCTCTCCTGTTGAAATTAGTGTTTTTTACACCTGTTTATCTGATGGCAAGATCAATTTTTCTACCTACTGTTCTTGTAATATTTAGATAAATTTTAGGCAATATTAGAATTTTTCTCATAGTTTATTCTTAAATAAAAATCATCTATAGTATTGTTAATTAGATGTGAGATGTCTTCTTTAAAAAGAAGAAATTTTAGATTTGCAAACAGTTTTAAGCAGAAGCAGAAAAACATGAGGAAGTGATCTACTAATATTCATTCATAAATTACAACCCTGGTACATCTGAACTTCCTGCCCAATCAATGAAATTATAATTATGGCTAATTTATAGATTGAAAATGGTAGAACTGATTCCTTAACATTTTGTTCTCTAATCTACATTTAAGAATTTGATATTATGCTATAAAATAATTAATGCTGAAATTGTATACAGAAATATAACAGCATAAGTCATGATCATTTTCTGTTTTAATAATCAGCCTATTGTTCAGTTCATTTGCATTTTTACAGCCAAAACTAATTTCATGACTCTAAAATGAATAAAGTAGCTGATTACTACTCAAAAATTTTAATTTAAAATCACAATGTAACTATTATTTTTTAAATTTGTATTTGTTTTTGTGGATTTAAGAACAGTATTTCCCATTCACTAAGTTTCAGTGGACTCACATACACATTCCTTGCTTGACTTTCTTTGGACATTTATTGTGTTCTAGTCATTGATTTGTATAGAGAGATGAGAAAATTTCAATGAAAATCATAGGCGAATAATCCATAATATTCTGTGATGTAAACAGGAAAATGTATGATCTGGTAGCAAAATGCAGCTTTTTGGCCAATCTCTCTCATTTCTTCTTGAAATTTCATTTTACACACATTAAAATTTAAATATTCAAAGACAGATCTCTTTCAGTTTCATCTTTCAGTTTAATAATATAAACACAGATGTCATTTCTTATTACTGTTATTAATCACTGAATGATGTGATGATATAACGTCTTTCAAAACTGTGCCTAACAAAGAGTCTATTTATTAAGCATTCAGCTTTCTTTTTTTACCTATACATGAATCTAGATGACTAGTTTACTTTTCTAATGATCAGCAGAGAACATAAAGAATCCTTGTGTTAGGTTTGAGAGCTCATATAATGTGACAATCCAGTGTATCACACAGGAAAACACGGCATGAAATGAAGGAGGGGCCATTTGGGAAGAAGGGATTTAGTAGGAGAAAGGTGAGGATAAGAGAGAAGTAAAGGGGCTGGAGAGGTGGCTCAGGGGTTAAGCCTCCGCCTTGCAGGCAGAAGGTCCTGAGTTCGGATCCCAGATCCCACGTATAGACGCCAGGCGGAAGAGGGGCGGCCTGCGCTTCTGGTCCTGGTAGGGCGGAGCCTGTGAATCCCGGGGCAGAAGGAGATGGAGGCGTCCATGGTGGTTCGCGACTTCGTCCGTGGTTCTGCACATACACAGACACACGCACACACAGATACACACACACACACGCGCGCGCGCACATACACACGCACATACACTCAGTTGAATAAATAATAAAAAAAATTTAAAAAAAAGAGAGAAGTGAAAATTTTAAGTGAAAATTTCTTAAATGTAATATATATATCATACAATAGGTATAAGAATATTTATAAAGCTGTAAAAGTATATTATACATAACATAATATATAATATTTAGTCTATAGTATAAATTTGTAAAATAATTAAAACAGCATAAAATAATGAAATAAAATATATAAGAATGTAAAGGGTACTAGCCAATTGAGTCACTATGCTTGCACTTGAGATATTCACAATCTAGTTGTAGAAATTAGATGGGTACCTAAGAAGATAATAATAGTTTTGTCTTTATGGCCAATGCCTAGGAAGTAGTGAAGGAGGATTGTAAAAAACTTGAGCACTCTTACTTCTGAGGCATTAATTCCCCTTTTCAATGCTTCCATAAATTCTTCCTGCAGACTCCTATCTCTGGATATTTGTATATCTCATGATTTTTGCATCTTGATTCCATATTATTCTTTCACTTACTTTTAATATGTGTGGAATTTCATTGAGAATTAATTAATGTTTAATTATCCCAGTGATTACTAATTACTAAATACTTTACAGATTTCATAAATAGTTAATAGTTAAGTATTTGATGTTTTGCTATATTTATTTATGTATTTGCTATATCACTTTTATCATACTATGTTCATAAAGGGTTAATGATGCTCATTACTACTACTACATTACTATGACTAATTTATATATATATGATTATATATATGTGTGTGTGCATTTAAAATCTAAGAAGTACTTTTATTTTTGTTTATTTGCGTGTGTGTGTGTGTGTGTGTGTGTGTGTGTGCATCAGAGGGTACTATGATTCCTATGAGAGAATCAAGGGTGACTTCAAGAATCATCCTGGATTGCTTCTACCTCCTTTATGCTTTGCTTTGGGGTTTCCCAGGCTCTGCCTACTCAGGCTGGAAGCCACAGTTTCTGCCTGGCATTTTTTTTTTTTATTTTTTCCATTCATACAAACTTGAAAAGTACCTCATTCCCTTCCCTCCCTCCATCCCTCCCTGGATCTCCTTGCTCCCTCCTCCCTTTTCCCCTCCCTTTCTCCCAGTGCTCCCTCCCCCCTCCATTCCTGGAGCATCCTTAAGTGGAGAGGATGTGGAAACAGGGGAACTTCCTACATTGCTGGTGGGAATGCAGGCTCATACAGCCACTCTGGCGAGCCATCTGGAGATTCTTAAAGAAATTAAAGATTGAAATTCCATATGACCCTGCTATACCACTTTTGGGAATAAACCCCCATGCAGCAAAAATTCACCTCGATAGCACAAGCACGACTATGTTCACAGCAGCACTGTTTACAATAGCAAAGTCATGGAATCAGCCTAAATGTCCAACAGTTGATAAGTGGATAAGGAAAATGTGGTACATTTATACAATGGAATACTACTCACCCATCAAAAATGATGAATTAATGGAATTTGCTGGGAAACTGATGGAATTAGAAACAATTATATTGAGTGAAGTATCCCAGACAGGGAAAATTAAGTGCTGCATGTACTCCCTAATAGGTGGATCTTAGTACCAAACCCACTTAGAGACATGCAAAAACAAATCTCTGTAATACCTACAGTAATTGCAAAGATTATAAATAGGAGGGATGGGGAAGGAGGGCCTCACCAGAAACAAGAAGGGAGGGGACCATGTTACAGCAGAGAAAATAGGCCACCATCAAGGACTGCAAGGGGTGACATCCAATACTCATCAGGATGGAGCCAAGGGCATTGCAGGAGCAGCAAAACCGAAAGAAAAAAAAAGAAATCAACAAACTGTAATTCAAAACATCAGAGACTCTATATCAACCACCAGGAACTAAGCCAGTCTAATCTCTCCCCATCCTGAAGCTCAGGGAAATTTGCGGAAGAGGGGCTGGAAAGATTGTAAGAGAACAAGGATGGGAGGAGTAATGATATGCAAGATACTCCACACAAATTCGGGCGAAGCAATCATAATAGGACTTTGCATGACCTGCACTATGTCCAACACATTATTGACCCCACAAAGTCTAGCATGGACTAAAGGCACCAGGATCCTTGGAGACTAGGGACTGACAGTCACAGTAGTGCTCCTAAGCTTAAGGGGAACACAGGAAAGGGTTCTGGAAAATGCCCCCGGGTCCTTGCACCTTATCGGAGAGGAGTACCCCGAAGAGAGTTTGGTATGCACATTAAAGGATGCTCCAGGGATTGGGGGGGGAGCACTGAGGGGCGGGCACTAGGGGATGGGGAGAGAGGGAGGAGAGGAGGGGGAAACAGGGGGCCAGGGGGAGGTTGAAGGAGGGAGGGGACCGGTGTACCTGTTAAGTTTGTATGAGCAGGAATAATAATAATAAAAAAATGAAACTGTGTATATTAGTTTAAAGTGATGGCAAAACTGGAATTCCTTAGTTTGTATATTTTGATATGTGCAGAACTCATGTGTTTTTAAGACTAGTATTTCTAGTATGGCAATACTTTTCATCCATATGTCACTATCCCTTCATAATGAAATCTAACCTATCCTAGTCACTTATTACTTGCTAACACATAAGTTGTATGATGCACATGCCTTTTTGTGTATTTCATAAGTATGACCTCTGAAAATATTTAAGGTTACAAGTTTCAAAGTTTTTGGGAAAAGCTGAAGTAAACTAACAAGCCTCTAATGACTCTTCTAGTATTGCAAAGCAATTTCCTTTGATAAGGTATTTTGAACATATTGAAATAATGAAGATAGAATGTCATGAAGAAAGAACAGAATAACTATTTCTCACATTACTAGTTCCCAGAGCAATATTACTACATCCAGAGAATGGGTGCTGTGATTCTTAGAATGTCTGCAACCAACAAGTCTTTCCTGATCCACTTTCAAAATCAATTACAACTTCTCAATTTCCTAATTCATCCTTGTATATATCCAATCAGAGCTTAACGCCAGTCGTTAAATTAGTTTATCATCTTCTTATGAGTATGATTATTGATGTCACACAAATATAATATTTAAGTAAGGATATCACTACAGAAACATTTCTATCTTTCCAGAGAATTTCAGCTGCTGCTCTGTGATGGTTAAAGTTTCATTATCAGTTTCACTTAATTCAGAATCATCTAGGGACAGGCCTCTGAATGTGTGTGTGTCTGTGAGAATGTTTCAAGACAGGCTAAATTGAAGAGGGAAGACCCACCCTGATTGTTTGTGAACAATGAGGAATCCTGCTGTTCACTAGATATAGCTTTGCTTCATTAACTTAAGCTCCACCACCATACTGCATTACGGACTGAACCATCAAAGCACGAGCCGAAATAAACCTTACTCTCGTTAATTTCTTTGGTTGCATATCCTATCCTGGGACCAGAAAAGAATTTATTATATGGTTATGTTAGACGTATCATGTTACATTGTGTTATGATTGAATTTTGGTATCAACTTGACAGTTGCAGACTGTTTGGGGTACAGCTGTGGAACGTTAATGATTGGAATGGCCCCTGAACAAGTCTGCAGGTACTTGACTGATTGCTGTGGAGAACCCAGCCCATAGTGGTACTTCCAGTGGTGGACCAGATAATAGGAGGTGCAAGAAGGAGGGACTGGCTCTTCCCTTATCTTGTGTTAACTTGCTCTGCAGTCCACTCTGTGTGTGTTGTTCACTTTTAGAGCATCGTGGCGTTTGTTGCTGCTGCTGCTGTCTCCCTCCTTGGTTGACTTGAAGCGTCACCTTTTCCACTACATTGTTGCTGTTCCCGCTGCCTTTGGAGCCTGGTCTCTAGACCTCGCTGCTGTTCGCTGTTCATCAGACATCAGAGCCCAGCTCTTCACCAACTGGCGTCATCTACCCTCCAGAGGAAAAAAGGTTTGAGACGTTCTGGGGATCTTTTGGCTTTGAGGAACATTCCAGCCAGGAAAGAGACTGCTGTGGGCGGCTACCTTGACGGACACTATTTTTATTGTGAGTTATTTTTTATAAACTTATATATATATATATATTACATTCTATAGATTCTGTTTCTTCAGAGAACCCTGACTAATACCCATTGAAATAGTTCTTGAAGGTTTTATAAAATGTCAAAATACCTACATAATTGATAAAGCATATTTTTCAATTTCATGTAAACTATACCATTTTTATTAAGATTTTTTTCTTTTATACAAACAAGTGAGTGATTGTCCATGTTCTGCTCATCCTTATCTTCCCCTCCTTCATCAACCCATCCCTCTCCTTCTAGCCCTTGTAGCTGTCTGCTTGCATGGACCTCAGGCCTCTCTCTGTACTAGTAGGGAACCAGGCCATTGTGGCATTATGTGGTCCTTCGGTGGGTAAATCCACAGTTTGGGACACTTCCCTTCACCTGTGTAGCACCTGCCCCTATGATTCCCACTGTGTGTTGTTATTTATTCTGAGATCTTTGCTGGTGGATGGGGGAATATTGATATGCCAGCCATTGTCTAGATCTGGTGGGGGTAGATCTCATTTCAGTGAGTTCTTAGATACAGTAGGCCTATAATGACTGGAATTTACTTCCCTACCTTTAGGCTTTTATGGTCTTACTGCTCCTTTTTGCAAGGTTCCCTAAGTTTTAGGATGGAGAGATATTTGTATGGTTTGTTAGGGCTGAGCATTTTGGGGTCACAAATACTCGACACTGATTAGCTGTGATTTTCTACTTCTCCAATCTTCCATTGCATAGGCTCCATCTCAGTTTGGTGTTGAGGTCTTTTTTCATATAAGGATATAAGAGAGGTGTTTGGATAATGGCTTACTATTAGGTATTAATGGTTAATACTGAAACATCTGATCATGTCTATTGTCTGTTTTCTCCCCTTCTGCTCTTATTTGTATGGATATACATTACACTGTATGTGTTTCCTGGCATTAAGAAGGTAATTAGTTATCTGAAAGCTAACCTGCTTCCTTACTGTGTCCTATCCCTATTCTCTCCCCTTTAAAACATTTCTTTTGTAAGTTCCTTGTTCATCTATCTGCCCATGTTTTTTTTGTCTCCTCTGTTTTGGGATCTTTGTAAAAGTTTCTGTTTGATTACATCATTCTGAAAGCTTAAAGCTAGATTCCACTTAAAAGGAAGAACATGCTACATCTATCTTTATGCATCTGGGATATTATGTTCAATTTAATTTCTTCCACCTCTTTAGTTTTATCAACAAATTTCAGTAATTCATTTTTAACTGGCAGATGAATAGTATTCCATTTTACACACACACACACACACACACACACACACACACACACACACACACACACACACAGGTATGTATCTCAATTCCGTTATCCTTTCATCTACTGTTGGACATCTAGGTTGATTCTATTTCTTTGCTATTGTGAATAGAACTGCTATGAACATGGCTGTACACAATTCTGTTGCAGGATGCAGTGGTATTTTGGAATATTTGCAAGAGTGGTATAACTGGTTTGTATGGTATTTCAATTTTTATATTTTTTACAAGCTTCCAAGTTGATCTTTAAAGCTGTTGTATAAGTTTACATTCCCACTAGAAATGTATGAGGATTCTCTTCTCCCTGCATCTTCATCAGCATTTGTTGCTTTTTGTGTTTTGGATCTTAGCTATTCTGACTTGGGTGAGATGATATCTCAGGGTAATTTTGATTTGCTTTTCCCTGATGGCTGAGTAGGTGGGACTTTTTAAAGTGACTTTTTAGTCATTTGAATTTCACCTGGTTTAAAGTTTCTCTTTTTTCTTTTTTATTAGTTCTAAGGCCCATTTTTAAATTGGAATATTTACCTCCTTGGTGTTTAATTTTTTTGATTCTTTGTGTATGCTGGGTATTAGTCCCCCATCAGTTGTTTGGTTAGCAAAGATTCTTTCCTATTCAATGAGTTGCTTTTTTGCTCAATTATTAATATCTTTTACTTAATAGAAACTTTTTACTTTCATGAATTTCCACTTGTTGAATGTTAGTCTTATTTCCTTTGGGATCCTATTTTAAAAATGCTAGTCTAGGCCAATCAGTTAAAGTTACTTTTCCTTCTAGGCATTTTATAGTCTCTAGTCTGATATTAAAGTTTTTGATCTATTTGAAGTTAATTATTGTGCAAAGTGATAAATAAGGGTCCAGTTTGATTTTTCTCCATGTAGATAGCAATTTTGCCAGCACCATTTGTTGAACATGTTGTACTTTTTCCAATTTTTTTTGGCACCTAAGTCAAATCAGTTGACTTTAGTTGTATGAATTTAAATCTAATCCCATTGATCTATATTTCTGTTTTGGAGCCAATATCATGCTGTTTTTGTTACTATGGATTTGTATTACAGTTTAAGGTCTGGTATGGTAATACCTCCCATAGATTTTTTATTACTCAGAATTGTTTTTGCTATCCTGGGCCTTTTGTGCTTTCATATGAACTTTGAGATCATTTTACTAATTTCTGTGAGGAATTGGGTTGGAATTTTGATTGGTATTGCATTGCATCTGTATATTCTGTACCTTTTTTTATAAAATAATTTATCTTGTATGGGTTGAAACATAGTCAATAGCCTAAGCTGGCCTCAAACTCACTAAGAAAAGACTTTAATCCCAAGTGCTGCAGTTTTAGGCATATTCCATATGCTTGGATCATGTTTACTTATTAACAATTAATTATTCAGGATTATCTAATATTCATACTTATGAGATGTTTTTTCTTTGTTTAGAAAGCAGACACTCAGGAATCTATCAGCTATACATATGTTTTTTATATATTTGTTATAAATATATTTTTTCCTATTATTCAGAGCTTAAATGGCATCACTTCATGAGGTGATAAAGTAATTCTCTATTATTTCAATTGTTTTTAAATGATATGACTTTGAAATTGTAAACATTTTTCTTTTTAAAATATATGAACTCTCAGCAAATTGAAAGAGTCTTCACAAAGTGAGAAGTTGTCCCTTTTCAAAAGACACAATCCCCAGAAGATTGTTTGCCTGTGTGCACTGTACTCATTTGCTATTGCCAGGGCTTCCCACCAAGAAGGAGCAGCAAGGAATTGCTGACAGCTCCAACTTGTAAGATGAGGGAAATCTCCACAGCAGCTTCTGATTGTTTACAGGCATTGTTTAGTGGCTCGCAGCTGTAGCACTTCCTGTGTTTCCACCTGGCACACTGCGATTTGCCTCAGAATTAATACTCTCTGAAAGGAAGCAAAGATTCTTAAGAGATGTATTTTGGCCCCAAATTAGCCAGTGATGTACATAAACCCGTTCATTTTCCCATTAAGAAGACAGCCACAGAGGAAGGTTTTCCTGCTCTTGGCAGATGGTAATAGAAACTCATCAAGTGAATTTCAAGCTGCCTTCCCCTCATCCTGGGGGGAAATTAGCATACACTCATTGGATTTATAGCATTTGAATTATGATACCTTTTAAGTAAAGGCCAGAATTATCATCAAGGAAAGATGGATTCACTGTGTTAATCATTATGGAACTAAACACCAAAGGTGAAATGTTGTGTTTAGTATTTAAAATGAAATAAAGATGCTACAAGATTTAGGTTTCATTTCCCCAAATTATCCAATAAACTCATTAAGCCTTTGAGGAGGGGTAAACCTATAGACAGACTGGCAATAATTATAGCCATATGTATGTATGTGCATATGTATACACACACACACACATATATATATATACATATATAATATACATATATATTTAATTGGAAAGAACTCTTAAATCATGTATCATAAAGTAGCATGATTTAAGAATTTCATTTCCATTAAATGCACATTTAAGATTTCCTTGTTAAGTGAACATTAAAGTTCTGCTAAATGTTATGATTTAGCATAGAATTAAAATAGATAAAAATAAAAGAAATGGGCCAAGTTCATGAGGAACACAGAATCCTTACTGCTGTTTCAGCTCCCAAGGCAGAGTCGATAAAACACCAGCCCTCTATGAAAATGAGAAAAATCCCTTCCACATGTATTTCAGCTGAAATCTGTCAGAACATTTCCAGTTAAAAGGTTACTTAGTTAACTCTGCAAATATATCAGCTTATATTTCCAATTTTGTGGTACCTATATTCTGCAGGAAAGAATTAAAATGAGAATCAACCAGGGTTAAATTTATATCTTATGCCAGATACATGCTATCTTTCTTTTGACCTTTCATGTCTTCACTCTTTCTAGATTGGGCAATTAATTTTCTGTCAATAAATGCAGTTTTCCAAAGCTTGCTGAATGATTCTACATACAGACTTTAAGTGACAGATGGAACTCTCTCATGTATAGGAATTGTCTGTGATGTATTCAAGAGGGAAACTTTGTCAATCAAACATGTTATCATTTATGATATGAAAGTGGTTGCATCTGGCTGCTCTAATTTTTACCAATAGCATTGCAGATGTGCCCTTCTTTGAAAATTTGAAGAAGCGCCATTTTAAACAAAACAATTAAGCTCATCAAATATTCTTTTTTTAATGAAAAACGGCTCGCTGTTTAGCTTATAATTCCAGAGGGTATAGAGACTATCATGGTGGTGAACACATGACAGAATACAGAAAAGACACGGCAAAGTGGGGCTAAGTTATCCGACCTCAAAGTCTACCTTGGAGAAGTGATGTACTTCCTGTAGCAAGGCTCCACTTCCTAAATTTTCACAACCTTCGTAGACAGCACCACCAGTGGGGTACCAAGGCTTCAAACATAGGAGTCCGTGGAAAACCTCTAAATTTTCTTGACTAAATATTGTTCACGTTATTTTGGTATATTTGAAGGAATGGGATAGAATTAATCTAAGAATGAAAGAAAAAACATCTCATAAGATACCACTGTTAGTTGGAAGGAGTGCATCTTGCATGCCAATAGATAATTAATTGATGCTGTGGGAATGTGGGATATACTAAGAATAAAGGAATAACTGTATACCTTTAGCAGTGCCAAGGAGTGTTTGGTACATATGCTAGTTGGAGCAAGAGGCCTTTGAAAGGAATTAGGAGATGAAATTCAAATGACAAACTAGGAGAAGACCAGAAACTACTCTACTTTTTTCCTTTTAATTAGATTGGTTAATTAGTAGTGGGAAACTAAGAAAGGGAGGATGTCGATTAAACACCTCAATACTCATAACTTCTGACAGCTTTGTAGATTGAATTATGTACCTTAAAAGCATACAGGTGACTTCTACACACTCCTATGAATGTAAGCTTATTAAGAAATACTTCTATCTTTATAAGTTTGGCTGCCATAAACATACCTCTTGTTCAGAGTGTCTTGAAATGACAGAAATGTAGTGTGAATGTATGGTGTCTAGAAATCCAGTTACCAACTGTGGATCTAGTTAATGTATGGTGAGGGCCCTTTTCCAGGTTGCAGGTAACAAATGTCTCCTAGTACCCCAACATGTTAGAAAAGTGGCGATAAGTGCAGTGGTTCTACTCAGTACTCACAAGGCTTAATTACTATCCACTGGCCTTTTGATATCATCTCTCTGGCATCAAATTACTAGATTTGAAAATGCACGTTCTGAAGGAACACTATTTTTTAAGTGTTTAATATTTTACTGTCTTTAATATTTAATTCTCTATAGAGGATTTCATATATGAAAATTAATGAATATATGATAATTTCACACCTTAATTCCCAATCCCATCCCCCCCTTTTGACCATTACAAGTTTTCTTCTTCACTACCATGCCCTCTTCTGCAGGATTTGCTAAACCATGGCATGGAGATGGTTTAATTTTAAGGATGACTCATCCACAGTCAAACAAGAATGAGGCATCACAAAAGCCAAAAAGAGAGTTTTGTAACAGATGGAAGTGGCAAGCATTTTAAACGAGGATGTATTCAGATGAAAGTAAACATGATAATTAATTTAAGCAAATGGGTATTTACTGAGTGATTTGACAGTAACTATGGTAACAAAAGCCTGCACATATATGCACATGCATCTCTGTTATAAGCATGTTCATCTTAGAACAAGTCAAATGCACAAGCCTCTTTTAGTTAGCATGCTCTTCTTAGAACAACTAAGACAGCCCTCTCAGAAGAGTAAAGAAAAAGAGTAAAGATGTACCAAATTTCATGGGATCTGAGATGTAAATTTTAAAACTTTTTGAATATCTCTGCTATGTGATCTAAGGTATTTTAAAAACACTGTTACTGTAGACTGAATTTTGCATTTTTCAAAAGACAAACTGCATTTATTTATGGGAGTAAGCTCTGACTACCAACCTGATGCTATTTTAGATTAAATTATCTGTTTTCTTCCTTCATTCCTTCCTTCGTTCCTTCGCTTCTTCATTCCTTCATTCCTTCGTTCTTTCGTTCCTTCATTCCTTCGTTCGTTCCTTCCTTCCTTCCTTCCTTCTTTCCTTCCTTCCTTCCTTCCTTCTTTCCTTCCTTCCTTTCTTCCTTTCTTTCTTTTCTTTCTCTCTCTTTCTTTCTTTAAATTTTCTTTTTTAGATAACACATTGGAAGCTTGAATTCATTGCACGAGTACTGCCTTACTTTGACTTATTCTCAGAAAAATTCATTTTTTTGTCTTCTTAATGTTCAATCATCTAAATTTCATTGTTTCAACTTTCTGTTTTATAAATTTATATATGTACATATATCATTAAATCTATGCTCCCTGATATAGTCTTGATGACATAGTTTTCCAGGCATATGATAGAGCTTTAGGTTAAACAATTCACATCTCAAACTCTCCCTTTTCTTTTCTTTGGTGCCTCAGAATATTGTGTCTTATAATAAATATAATATTGTGTCTTATAATATATTTAATTAATCTCTATGTGTGAATGTTTGGCTTAAAGTCTAGGAATTTATTATGGTAGAAGTCTATACTATGATAAACTTTTTAGGGAATAATATTACCCAGTCTACATATTCATTTATTAACATTATGTTTTCTAGGAAATCCATGTCAGGATTACAGGCATATAAGACTCATAATTTCCTATCATTTCAAATTTAATGACAAAATAAAATAATTATCAAGTATTGAGTAACAAACTTGAAATTGTCCCCATATTCTTTCTACAAATTAATCGAGACTATGTGGCAGTTAAAATAAACAGATGAATTAAATAAATCAGTATAAAGTTAAAGGGTCAATCTCATGCAGATGCAATCTATCACTGAACCAAGAACTGAAAGTATTTCAATAGGGAAATAATGGCTTTTAAAAATAATTCTTGATGAATATTTACTTTCATAAAGTGACTATGGAGACAGGTCTTACATCTTTTTCAAAAACTAACTTGTCTGTAGATGTAATTGTAAAGTGTATAAATATAGCACTTCTAGGAAACACTGTAACACAAAATGTAGGTGTTCTTTAATTTAATGTTTTTGTGTTTAGTCAAAAGCATAACCCATGAAAAACGTAGATATCAGACTTCATCAAAATTAAAATGACTGTTATACAGAAAACATGACTAAGATAAAGAAAAGTGTCATAGAATGAGAGTAAATTTTCATAGAATACATAATGGATGAAAGGAGATATGTAATATGAAATATACAAAGAACTCCAAGATCTAGGAATGAGAAAAAATCAATAAACTGATGGAGAGAACATCTAAACAGACATCTCACCAACTGTCATGGTTGAATGTGACTTGCTCCCCATAGTCTCTTGTGTTTGCATTCTTAGCTGTTGTTAATGACTGGGAAAGTAACGACAACTTTAGGAGGTGGATTTTGCTAGAGGAAGACATGTCACAGACCTTGAGATTGGATAGCTCCTTTCTGTTCCTAAACCTGCTTTGCACTTTCTACTTGGATTGCCTCTAGCCTCCATGATGACTGCTGTAAGCTGAGCCTCCTCCAGCGTCTGCTGCCCACTCTGCCTTCCTGTCATAAAGGAATGTATCTTCTCTGGAACTGTGAGACAAATCTCTCTTTCTCCCTGCAAGTTGCTTGAATCTGAGTGTTGTCTCATGGTAATAGAAAGAGTAACTGCAATAAACATGGACATTTGGAAAAATAGATTAAAAGCAGCTCAAATTAATGATATCAGGAAGTTATAAGCCACATTAGTGAGATGTCATCTCACTAACAATTACAATGACTGACTTAACTACAAAAAGTTATTTAAAAGATATATTTAAGGATGTAAGCCAGGAGGATCTCTCACACATTGCTCATAGGAGTATAGAATGTTACCACCATTTTGTAAAATGATTTGCTAGTTTCTTAACAAAACCTAAGTGACTATGGTCACAGAATTATAAATCAAGCTCCTTTGTAGTTGTTCAAAAGAGCTTAAAATTTTTTGTCCATATAGAAACCTATACATTATAGATAATTGGTAATCAAGTCATTTAATCTATCATCTATCTATCTATCTATCTATCTATCTATCTATCTATCTATCTATCAATTATCTATCTCTCTATCTATCTATCAATTATCTATCTCTCTATCTCTCTCTCTATCTATCAGTTATCTATCTCTCTCTATCTATTTATCAAGTATCTATTTCTCTATCTCCCTATCTCTCTATCTATCTATCTATCTATCTATCTATCTATCTATCTATCTATCACCTACCCATCCATCTATCTACACTACACATGCACAATGCAATATCATTTAGCAATAAGTTGAAAAAAAGGTATCATATTATAAAACAACATGGAAGAACTTCAAGTATATACTGAGAAATAAATGGTCTGAAAAGTTATAGTTACAATCCTAAATCCTTCTTGGAAATCCGAGACTAGGACCACCTTAGAAAGACTAGTATTTGGAAAAGTGCTGAGTAGGTAAAAAACAGAGGATTTTTTAGAGCAGTTAAGTTAAATCCATATATTTAATGGTAGATGTGGGCCATAACACACAAATCACAGTCCATGCAAGGCACAGCATATAGTGATGTTCTACTGTAGATTATGGGAACTTACAAACTATAAAGTACCACATTGGCTCATTAATTGTGACAAATGTATGCTACTAAAAGTAATAGAAATAGTAAGGTTATTTGTATGTATGTATTTGCAAAGGGATAAAAACTTATGATTCTTTAGTATCTGCTTAATATCTCTGTAAACCTAAAACTATTCTAAAATTCAATTTATAAAAGGGAAAAAAAGCAGAAAAATTCCACATGTAATGTGGTCTAAAGTAGCACAAAGAAGGAGGTGCTTTCACTGTGCCAGGTGGTCATTCATGGGCAGAAACTAAAGAAGAGCTTGCAAGATACATTAGATACAGTGTGTATGTGTCATTTTGAAAGTCAAAACCTTTTATTCAATCTAGTCATTCATTTACCTATGCATGCCTGTATTCTGAAATTGTTAATCATATACTTCTTTTATGACAATACATATGAATACCCAGAATAATATCCACGTGTGTTTGTATTTGAGAAAGAGCAGATACACACAACATGCACATGCACATGCATACATACACTCACACACATGTCTTTAAAATAAATTAAGCCAACATTTGGTATGCTGTCATATTATGTTTATGATGTTCACATATAGATTATATGCATGGTTTAATGTACACATAAGATGATAGTCATATTGAAGTTATACATGTTTGCTTGTATATGTATGCTGACACATGTACATATCATATCAACAGTTTCAAAGTAGCTAGAATAATAATCAACTGTGTATATAAATATTAGTGACAAGTCATGTTCAACATAGCATACTTATGGAATATATTATAAATCCAAAGAAACATTAACTGCAAATACTAGTTAATAATGAAAGAGATCAGAAAGACTTTCTTTTCGTTCTCAGGAGATGGATTGTCTTTGAAGACAATGCTCTTCTTATTATAAATTCCTTCCTTTGGCATTCCTTTGGTCTTTCAAGGACAGTTGGAATAAAAAACATTAAGAAAAATCTCAAATAGGAGAAAGTTTTTCAAAAGTAAATAATAAGAATGAAATATTTCTGTATATGAAAGTAGTATGAGATGCTGAAATGTATTTGAAAAGATATTAGTGAAATAATTTCTTTTTCTATTTCAATGAAAGGTATGAGCTAACTCTGTGCTTTTAAATATACTATGAGAATTCACATGAGGACATGTACTGAAATTTGTATGGTATTTCAATATCATGCTCATGTCACAACATGTAACACAATTGTCATAATTCATATATGAGACAATGGAGTTATTTTTACCGTAAACTGTAGATATTTGTTAATGATAAGGTATCTTTAATGACTTATTAATTTGACAAATGAACCAATGTAATACAGGATATTGAGTAAAATCCTGGCTCTTCTTGTTATTTTCCCCTTAATTTAAAAGAAACAGAATAAACACTGCTGGGAAGAAGAGCAGCCTTACCCACTCGTGGAACATTTAGAAATATATCAAATATTCCCCATTATACATGAAATGATATAAAAGGATCCCAAACAAGTGGAAGCTCCAAGGATGAAAATTGCTCTAGGACTCCACAATAGGACAGAGAGAGGGCTGTTACTATGGCTAGAAGCAGGAGACGGTCACCTCGGGGCTCCAGTCAAGATATGCACAGTTTTCACTTCTTTTTTTTTTTTTCTTCCATCTTTTCTTTAAGACTAAAGGAGCCACATGAAAGACAGAGGAAAAACTAATCTTTTATTTTTACTTGTCTTCCTGATTCTGGTAAAACTTAAAATTTGTTTTCCTTTAATGAATTCTGTTTCTAATTCCTTTTGAAATGTGTAAAAACTAAAGAGGTAGGTTTAACAACCTAATTCCCCACCAACCAATGGAGCTAAAAAATCTAAATTTTTGTGACTTTTTAAAACAAACAATATAAAATTTTTCCCCTTTTTTTCTGGTGACCAATTCAAGATAACAAAAACTATTGTTAATGACAATTTGAAGACCTCATTTAGGTGTATTTATAAGCACCAACCACAGAAGGATAAAGGATAAAGAAGGATGTTAGATAAAACAAATTATTTTGGAATTGCAAAATAAGCTAAGCCACAATTCTATAGTATAATTAGTAGCCAAATATATGTGATTTTTAAAAAAGTAACACAAAGGAACACAGATAAATAGATGAATAAGGCTATTGTGGAAGAAAAGCCTGTAAGGATAGGGGAAGTAAGGGGACTGGTCTTAATAAAAGATAAGGGAGGAAAAAATAAAAGAGGCAAGTGGCTCAGGGGAAAAAGAAGGATCAAGGGCCTACCCATGTCATGAATGCTGCAAACTGATGTAACTCTGGTAAGAATCTAGGGGGCAGAAGGACCTGAATTCAGATCCCAGGTCCCATGTACTTACTGCTCTGTTGGGCAGAGCCTGGGAAATCCCACAGTGAAGCAAAAAGGAGGTAGAAGAAATCCAGGATGATTTCCAAAGTCATCTTTTGTCTTCCACAGTGATACATAATGCCTCTGATGCATGCATATGTACGTGCCCATGCACATACACACACATGCTAAATAAATGAATGAATAAAATGAAAAAAAGAAGAATTCTAGGGGCACAAGAGAGGAATGTAAGAGGTATGGATAAGCAAATAGTATCAGAAAGAGTTCTAAACCCATTATTGTCAGGGAATTCATGCCTGATACTGTAAACCCATCCAAATAATAGTAGAAGAGAATTAAATAGAGAGGAACAGATATATAGTATTAGCTATAATAACAATAATAAAACACCATTTAAACACTCCTTATTTAACCTTCACATAAGAGTTCAACTAAGATGCACCCTATTACAATGGAAGACTATTTTGGAATGGAAGACCACATCAGACCAGAGTATAGAATATCAACAGGGGCTGGAGAGGTGGCTCAGGGGTTAAGCCTCCGTCTTGTAGGCGGAAGGTCCTGAGTTCGGATCCCAGATCCCACGTATAGACGCCAGGCGGAAGCAGGGGCGGCCTGCGCTTCTGGTCCTGGTAGGGCGGAGCCTGTGAATCCCGGGGCAGAAGGAGGTGGAGGCGTCCATGGTGGTTCGCGCATTCGTCCGTGATTCTACACGTACACAGACACACCCACGCACACGCACATACACACGCACATGTGCACAGTTGAATAAAAAAAAAAAAAAGAATATCAACAAACCTGGAATGCTCAGCCCTAATCAGTCCATTAAAATTTTACCTCACACTAAGGCTCAGAGAACCTTGGGAAAGAGGAGTTGGTACCGTACTGCCTACCAACACACATATTCCAGCCAAGACATGGCTGCTGCACCCAGAAGGTCAAGGCAATGAGAACAAATCTCCACAATGGCGGGCATATCAACATTCCCCCCAAGGACTAACCAGGAGCTTAGAAGAAGCAACTGCTCTCAGAGAATGAGTCTGGGGCAGGTACTAGATAGGGAAAGTGGAAGCTCCCCTCTTGTAACTTTGTCCATGTGAGAGCCACACATACTACAGAAGATGTCTGATCCTTTACCAACAAAGCATCCCAAAGGGAGGGACAGAAGGATGAGCGAGACAGGCAGAATTGATAAGGGGAAGGGAGGGTGAGAGAGGAGAGGGTTTTGGTGGTGAAGGGATAAGGGCAAGAACATAAAACCCATTTCATTTGTACATTAAAAAAGGAAAACTCAATAAAAAGAAAAAAGTTATTATAATATCATTCTTGAGTATAATTTATAGTACCCTTATCATTGAAACAAACGAATTACTTCTTTTTCCTGAATATGACAAGAAAAACTGTGAAGTCTGTATCACAGAGGGAATTTAAAATTGAAATGATTAAAAATATACACTGTGTGCATGAAATGATCAATATGTATTAAATGCCTAAGAAATCATGTTAAGTCTTCAGATTAAGTCTTCATGTTAAGTCTTCAAATTAATAAGCAGGAATCCTAATAGATAACACAGTGTCTAAAACTGTCACTGGGAGCTCATATGAGCTCATGTAACAGAACAAACTTTTAGACCACTATCAGAGAAAATATAAACACATCAGTAAGAAAATGAACTTGAAGTATTCAATTTGAACTTACTTTACCCAAAAATACTTTTAAGTATTTGCAGCCTTATTATTGCAGCCTCATTATATGTCCTTTCAAAATGTAGCATTTAAAGCTCCTGAATAATAAGAAGTCAAGATTGACTTATTCCATATGTATTGCATCATGTCATGGATGAACCACTGAAAAGTTTATCTTTCAGTAGATCTAAATCTCTATCACAGACTACTATTTTGCATATGGCCTGAATCTTAGGTCAGGTTTAGAGTCAAGATTAAAGTTTTGACATTGCAGTTGTGTGCACAGACATTGTTTTTCCTGACACATACTATGTCAGACACATCTGATTTATCCAAGTCTTTAATGTTGAAATTTGTGGATATTTAGCCTATAAATTCAAAACTACTAATCTTTAAGCAAGAAAAGCTATCGTAACTGTGCTAAAATTACCTCACAGTGGAAATGTTATGCAGGAGACATTATCTCTGATTCCTTTCCATGACTTATGGTTGTAGTTGCTACAGGCTTTTTATCACTGGAGATTCTGTAGTTTAACTAACATTATCCATTTGAGTTGACTAGAATAGATTCTGTGGTTTACATCCAAGAACTTTGGGAGGTGATTGCATATCTATTTTCTACTAATGTTGAAGCAAGAACATTATGTTCATATAACAATAGACTTACAATTTTGAATCAATGCATTAAATATTCACAACAATATGTCCATGCACGTATAGCTTCTACATGCATTATATAATCTATTCTTTGAGATTAAAAAAATATGTAGGAAAAAAATCTATTATAATTTCTACTCTTATGCATAAAGGGTTTGGAAGTAGTGTCTTTCTCTTTTGATATAATGGAAAGTGAATTGAAAATCAAAAATTGTCTTTAAAACTAAAGTCACAGAGAAAGCTGCCTCCATGAATATCTGATAGAGAGGTGGAAAAGGACAAAAATTTTATGAGCAAAAGAAATCAACTAGCAGAAACCCACCACTGGAAAAAGTACTAGTTTCATAAAACTAATTCTTTTCTGAAACTCTTAAACTTAGAATCAATTAGAGAAACTGCTCTAGCAAAAACACAAACAAAAAAAAGAAAAGCTTCAAATATTTTCCATAAGAATTGAGCTGCTCAGTGCATAAGGTGCTTGCTGCACAAATGACATTCAGACTGCTTCTAATTACTGATGTTTAGAAGGCAGAATGGAATGGAATCCACTGGCAAAAGGGTTACTAGTTTAGTTTCAATTGAGGAACCCTGTCACAATAAATAGAGTAGACAGTGATTGAAGAGGACACCCAAAATTAACAACGTGTCTTCATACACACATACACACAAGCCCATACCCACATGGCATATATATCACCACATATACACACACACACACACACACACACACACACACACACACACACACATACACATTCCCAAACAAAAACCAGAAACAAGAAAAATGAACCTTTGGTGAAATTTTCTGAAGCTTCAACTAGAGAAAAAATGACAAACTTATACTTACTAGGCAGAGAAACATGAATCTTCACAATAAGAAAATTTCCTCTCAAATTCTGTCCCCTGATGTCTTAGTATTAAATGTAACAGTACACGAAGCAAAACAAAATCTGAAGGAAAACTGATCAGTTAGCCTTGGGTATGGCAGAGAAATATTTAGAGAATATTAAAATTATATTTGAAATATGTATGATTAATGAGCTCAACCATAAGAGTACTAAACATGACAGAATAGAATGATATTAGCAGAGAATAAAGAAACCACAAGAAAAAAATAGAGAAAATTTTAGAAATCAAAGCACAGCAAAAGAATGAAGAAGCTGCTGAAAGAGTAAGTGGTCAATTAGACATAGTCACCGAAGCACACTAAAAAACTGTCAACAAAAAGCATTATAAAACATAAATATATAAAGATTAAAAAGGACAAAAGGAAGAGAATGTAAATTCAAGTGAGCAAAATTCTAGAGAATATGAAATTCGAGTGGGACAGTAACAAAAGGTAAAAAGAGTATAACAGTGTATCAGAAGAGGAGAGAAAGAAAAAACAAAATATTTTATTTAATGTTTAAGAATTTCTTAAAATCAACAGTTATCAAGCTATAGATGCATTGAAACTACATACTTAGACCCAAGATATTCAAAATCCAGAAAGACAAACAAAGAGAAAATATTGGAAGAAATACATGGAGAAGATAATTATTTATATAAAAGTAAGAATAAAAATTATAACAGACTCCTTCTAAAAGGAGTAAACAACAAGAAATATTTAAAAATTGAAAGAACAAATTCAGTCTGTAACTATAGCCACTGAAATCATCATTAGAAAGGAAGAAAGAAAACTGTCTGAAACTATCAGTGGAACAAGTTACAATTATTGGAGTTACAATTATTAGCCACGCATTTCATGAAATATTTAAATATTTTGTCTACGCACAGAATGTTATGTAGTGCAGAAACATGGACATAAATAAAGAATAAATTGAATAAAAGAATACATTTACATGAATATATTCCCAATTCTTTGGAAATAAATAAGGACAGTGATATGAAAGAGTGATTGGGAAGTCCATGAAAACTGGTATGTATAGTATACACAAACGAACCCAGGAAGTATCTGAAATCAAACTTGAATCATCATTAATTGTATCACAGAGTTTATCCCAACCACAAAGCTATATGATAAAAGCTATAAATGATTAAAGCAGAAAGTTGGATCATGTAACATGATCAATAAAAGACAGAGAAGACAGATAAAATGATAGAGAAAATAGAAACAAGATCAATCACTTTCACTACATACATAAATGACTTCTATCCATGATTGACAAACCTGTTAAGCAAAAGATTAATAATAATATGGCTGAAAAATAGCACTATCATACAGTAGTGTATATAGTAGATAAGTCATTTCATTGCACTACACAAGAATATACACATCCTTAATCTCACAAGGGGACATTAATTAAAGTAAGCCCATAAAATAGGTCAAGGAATTTTAAAGTATAGAGACCTCATAGTATCTCCTCTCACAGCATTGCTGAATTAAACTGGAAATTTATAACAAAATGACAGCTGGAAAAATCCCAACATACTTTGAGATAAATCAAAACATGCTTAAATAAAATATAAACATGAAAAGGAAAATGGAAATAAAAATATTTTGATGTAAATAAAAGTGAAAATACAAGTTGTAAAAAGTTGCTTCATGTAGTAAAAATAGTGCTCAGAGGGAAATATATTGTATTCAAATTTGTAGATTTGAAATAAACATAATAAAATATAAATAGAAAAGCCATTTTAGAAAATGAGAAAGATATTATCACATTAAATCTGAAATGGGAAAAAGGAAAGATAAAAATTGGAAAAATAATCAACAAAATGAGAAATACCAGATAGATTCAGAAAAATAAATGAAATTAAAAATCTAAATTCAAACTGTTGAGTTTCCACCTGAGGATATGCATAAATACTAAAATAAAAAAGAATAAAACTATCAAGAAAAATGAATTAATAAAATTTACTTTAATTTAAATGGATTAAGTTGGAAGAATTTATAGTGATCAAAGAAGTTCAGATACAGGAAGACAGAGTTCCTATGCTCTCTCTTATAAGAGGAACCTTGTACTAAGGCCTCAAAATGATACACTCAAGGGAAAATTTTCTTGAATATCCACGATAACCAAAAAGGGAAGTAGGGGGAAAAAGACCCCTAGAGAGTAGAGGCAAAGAAACATAAATAAATAAGATAAATAGATTTTTAAAAAGGCCACTATGGAAGAAAAATCCTTAATGGAAGGGAAGTAAGGTGATAGGTCTTAATAAGGAGTAAGGGAGAAAAAAAAAGAGGCAAGTGGCTCAGGGCAAAAAGAGAAATCAGGGGCCTAACCCAGTAGTGAACACTATAAACCACTTAAATTCCAGTAAGAAGAATCTATGGGAGTAACAGAGGTATGTAGGACTCATGTGAAAGCAGTTACTCTCTGAATGGGATCTTATCCCCTTAGTGTCAAGGAAATCATGCCTGATACTGTAAACCTATCCAAATAACAGAAGAAGGGAAGTAAATATTCAGGAACAGATATCCTAGTGTTACCTATAAAAATCTGTAATATAACACCTTCTAAACATTCCTTTTTTTAAACCCTTAGATAAGAAATGCTCTTAGAACTCAACCCTATTACAATGGAAAACTAGGAAGAAAGAAAACCACATCACACCAGAGCACAGACTATCAGTAAACTTGGAATGGTCAGCCCTAATCAGTCCATCAAAATCTTGTCCCACACTAATCTCAGAGAATCTTGCAGAAAAGGGCAAGATTGTAAGCATCTAAAGGAGGGATGAAGTGCCCCTGACCAACACATTCCAGCCTAGATAGAGCTGCTGTACCCAGAAGTTCAATGTAATGAGAACTTCTACCACCAAATCTATACAATGACCCTCTTATCATCATTTCCCAAGGGCTAACTAGGATTTTAGAAGAAATAACTGTACCTCAGGGGCAGGTTCTGGAAGAGGGAAGAGATCTCCCCTCTTACGACTTTACCCGCTGAAGAATCGCATAAAGTTCAACAGAAATCTGACTCCCTTACCTACACAGTCACTCCAAAGGGAATCCTGTGATACACACAAATAGAGGGACAGGAGGGGCATGGGACAGAGCAGGGTGGATGAAAGGAGGGGGTTATGGTAGAAGGGAAGGGTGGGGCAGGAGGAAATTGGGTGTGCAGGGGATCAAGGCAAAAACAAAAACCTAATTTGTAAATAAAAATTAATTAATTTAAAAAGCAATAGTGCTAAACAGTATTCTAAGTAAATTACAATAAATAGAGAAAAGTCTATAAATTTAAAATTTGACTTTTGGACAATGAATAAAATTTACAAATTTCTATACATACAGACAAATAAATAATACAAATGCATATTACTAGTAGCAGAAATGTTTCTGATGGAAACTAAAAGTTAAATTACATGAACAAATATTGATCACTGAGATAAAATCAGTTAATTGTTTGAATGGTATAACCTACTGAGCTCAAAGAAGAAACAAATAGTCATTAATAGAAGTATGTTCATCAACAGATGGATTTGGTAATTAATATTCTTCAAAACTAGAAACTTACTATTAAGGTGGTGATTCCTATGATTTATTGCAAATGCATATAGAAGAAATAATCCCATTTTTCTATAATTTTGTTCTCATTAAGAGAATAGAGTATTTCCTAGCAAACAATGTGTCTAAAATTAGACTTAACTAAACATAAGGGCAGTGCAAAAAATTTTAGACCAATAATGCTCATGAACTTTTGATGATACTTATATCAACAATGTCAACAAATACAATCTCAGCAGTGTATGTCAGGAAAAACAAACTTAATATATGCAAGGATGTTTTAATTTTCAAAAATTTATTAATGCACTTGGTCACATCCTAAATACAGGGAAAGAACATTCATGACAAAAATTCTCAGCAAAACAGAGAAAAATCTACAGATTACAATGCAGGTACTGTGACCTACGTGCTTACCTCACAACGATGATGGATACCAGAATGGGATCAGCAGGAATTGAATCAGGCTGGGTCAAGAAGGGATCTTGAAAAACTGAAACCAAGTCAAGTTTATTATGGAATCTAATCCCTTATGGATGACATCAACAGTAGCAGACACTCTACAGGTACAAATTCAACAAGTGGGACCAACACTAACAATACAGCCCTGTCAATCCTTAAACATGTTAATGTGCCCTAATGGCCCCCTTCATTGTGGAGAAAGACAGGCACTGGTAGGTCAGGAACGTGGTGATACAATTATAATGATAAAGCTCTGTGCCCATCCTTTACACATGCTAATTAATGTCCTGTCCAAAGAACAGGAAGAAATATGTAACAAACACCTCTTCCCTTGATTCCATTTGGAGACAGAACATGATTCCCTTGCGTGAAAGTCAACAAGAGTCAACCTACAACGATGCTGGCATAGGAGGCACACTGAGACCACGAGGAATGCCCTTGGCATCCATCTTCTAGAAATGGGGATCATGAGCTTGAGGGTTTCCCCACATTATGAGACAATTTATGCAAATTATAGATATGATAAAGAAATTATATAACACAGAAAGAATCCTTACAAGTTAATAACAGGAGAGTAACCTGCTTTAAATTAGTAGAAATTCTAAATTGCTACTTCACCTAAAAGAACACCAACGAGGGACAAATGAAGAGAGTTTTTTTCAGTGGGTGTGGAATATCAGCTTTGTAAAGTAGAAACCTTTGTAAAGTAAAGAGATAACAAACTCCAAGAATGCTTGCACTACTAAACTCCACACTTGAAAAATTTCACTCAGTAAAATAGCACTTACCAAGTTGGACATTTTCAATCTCTTCAGTTTATTGTATACCAACTATACCTAGGTGAGGCTGTTGAAAAGATATTCCCACGTTTAGAAAGGCAGTATGAAAAGGTTACATGCTGTGTGATTTCAACTCTATGATATCCTGAAAAAGACAGAAACACAGGAATAAGAAAAAGATGAGTGGATTCTAGGGGATCAGAGAAAGAGAAGGGGGAAAACTAAGTGTTTATAAGGTGATTTTTAGAGTCTACATGCTAACGTAATACGTTAATTTACATAGGACAATAAATATTTATAAACCCCATATTTTATGTCAACTATGAAATTTATACAAATTTACATTATATGAATTTTATAGCAACTCTTTATAATGATCCAAGCATTCTTTCCTATTTTTTGCATGGTTGCGTTTGTGTGTATTGAGGTGTACATGTATGTGCACACATGTGTACAAGAGGGCACTTGAATGTGTGCCTGTGGAGCTCTAAAGATGGCATTGGTAATAATTCCAAATTGTTCTAACACCATATTGCTTTGCTCTGGGATTTCCCAGGATCCACCTTCCAAGGCAAGAATTACAGACTGCCACTGTACCTGCATAGTATTTTTCCATGGGATATTGGGATCTGAACTCAGGTCCTTTTACTTGTAAAGCAAAAGCTTTAACCCACGAGCTATCTCCCCAACCTTCATTGCCAACTTTTAGCAAAAGTACTACACTCATGTAAGATTTCAGCAATTGGGAAGTTTCTATGAAATGCTGAGAAGGAGAATATGGAAGGTATTTGCACTTTTTGTTCAACTTTTCCAAATAAGTATATTTGTAATAGTTTACTCTTTCGTGTTGCTGTGAGAGAGCATACAAAGTCAAGCAACTTATGGGAGCAGTTCCAGAGGGGAGATACAGTATTTTCATGATGGAGGCTTTATGACTGGATGGCGTAGGCTGTAGACAGGCTATATCACTCCCATCCACGAGGTTTGGAGCTGCAAGAATGCTTGCTACCAAAGCAGACCTCTCTGAGGTAGAGTGGGAATAACCCACCTCAAGGCTCACCTCCTGTGACTGCCTTCCTCCAGCAAGACTGTACCCACTGAAGGCGCCATGACTTTTCCGAACACATGAGACTGTGGGAGTCACATTTCAAACCATGACAATATTGATCTAAAAATGAAAGCCATTAAAGAGCAAAAATTTAAAAAAAACACAACCAGGTCGGTTCTCTGCATTTTGACTCTGCGCACCTTTGTCAGGACCCTTACTATTTTTCACATTGTTTGCCCATCTTATGAGCCAGGAGTTCTGAGCAATTCTTTAAAAACCTGCCTTTGCTATTTGCAAACTCCTTAGTGGATTTTATCAGAACAGACTACTCCAAACTAAGGCCAGTGAAATCCAGTGCTACTCCTGACTCTCCCCCAAATTCCATGTCCATTTGGAAAATATGAATCATCTGTTCATAAAAATGTTTCTGTGTTAGTTTCATTACCTTTCTCCTCCTTTGCATATAGACCTTCAGACTTCAAAATTGCTTTTTTACTGGTCCTTTTTGACTATCTTGGCTTTTTTCAATTGTCACTTTACTTATTAAGAAAATAAAGTGTTTTTATCACCCAGGATAAAGTAGAAAGTGGTTTTCTAACACTTTGAGTTGCTTCTCTATTTTCTATAGCTTTTATCATTATCAGATTTGGACAATTTCATTGCTTATACTGGATCTGTCTGTTAAAATATGAAGATGATGAGAATAGAGGGAGGGAGACAGGAAGAGCAAAAGAGAAAATTCAGAAAATTAGAGAAATATTTTAGAGAGAATGAGGTTTTCTGACATTCTCACACCCTGCAACTGGAAAATTAATAAGCAGACTTACTTTTCCCACGTCCCAGTCCAGCGAAACACAGAATTTATGTGTTATAGCTTGTATGTGAATTTAAAGCTCGTGTTATAGTTCCAACTGTATTCTCTAATCATGAAACCTCTCAGAATGAATTTAATTTAGTTGCTTTCATTTTATTGGATGGTAAAATTCTATGAATGAGTAAGAAATGTGTCTGTTGACAATGATTCAGTATGTCTAATGTTATCTCTAAGTAGAGCAAGAATGCTCATTTTTAAATTGTGGAAAACTGGAATTTGGTGCACGTTGACTTTTCATTAGAGTTGGTCAAAAGCAAAAATAACTCTTTGCTTTATTGTGATTGACCCAACGAAATTCCTTCCAGTTATGCATCAGGGTTATTCTTAGATGGGTCTGTCTAAAAAGTACATTCCAACAACAGATTAGTCCCTGTGGCATTTTGAATCTTTGGATATGTGCTGCTTCAGGTTAGAAATTAAAACAGCCCATTATCTGTCTACCAAATGGAGTTCAGTGCTGCAGGCACTTCAGCTTGTCTAAAAGTCCTGCAAAGAATATCTGTTTTGTGAATGTCTTTCCTAGTAAAGTGTGGAGGGATAACTTCAAATGTTAAGACGAAAGAAAGAAAAGTATGTAAGGAATAACAAAGCCATAAATTTTAGGTCATGACAAATGGCATCCATCTTTCTAAAATACTCTATCTTTAAAATACAAGTAAAATTTATTTAGGAATGTATCACTTTATTTTCTTATTCTTTAGGAGCACACACTCATACACTCACACATACACACACACACACACACAAACACACACAGCTTTTCTAGGTCATCTGTGTCACTTAAGAGGCTGAGAGACTGGCTTCTTCATGGTTACTGTATTGTAGTGCCAACATTTTAGTTTTAGACGAATGTTTAATTTCTTTCCTTCATTAGACAAATTATCTTTATTTCCCTTGAAGCTAATTGTGATAATGTCTGTAGACTGTGGTAATAAACTGAGCAACATCAGGTCATTCTTTCTTGAAATCAACAAGCAACCTCCTCATCATCTATATTAATTTTCATATGCATCCATAACCTTGTGAATATATCCATCATTATATGTCCAAGTATTTTTAACATATGGAAATATTTAGCATGCATAGATAGATATTACTACCTATCAATTTATATCTTGTTGGATATCAAAAATATTCTTATTTTCCCTTCCAGAAAAAGAAGAGTAAAAAAAAAAATCAGCGAACCAGCCAGCATGTCACTTTCCAGTTGGATGGAGCATCAGGTCACTCGTATGTCCTTTCTGCAGAAGAGGTATTTGCATATTTGGCTGTGCTCTTGTTTTGAAGGACAGCTGCACTAGTGTCTCTGTTCTCAGTGGGAGGCAAAGTCATAATCTGAAATTGATTGATTTTAACACATTTAAACTAACATGAAACTGGAAATAGATCTCTGAAGGAAGCATAGTTCAGATCTCAACTGTTTCATATAGGTATTGTTATACCTTACACCTAACATGCATTTAGAATCTTATTCTGATGTTATTACCTTCCTTTGTTTGATAGAGGTATTTTCTGAAAGCTCTTCTATGTCTTGTGAAGGGATATCTTGGGGAAGAGGTCATTTCTCTCCAGATGTAGCTTTTGAGCTTTGGACTAGAACAAGGGATCTTTTCAGAGTCTGTCACAGAATTTGCTCTTATGCTTTTATTGGAAATTAGAATTTTAAACTTCGAATTGGTTAATATAAAGACTTTTAAGCTTCCACTGAATACTTTGTACTACTAGTACATTTCTTTCCTTGGTATTGTGACAGCACATGGTGAGAAAAACAGGACAAAACAAAGCATGACATGTTCTAAAGAACTTCCCAGTTTAGATATTGATAAAAATTACTTAGAAATTTGCAATTACGGTTATATATTGCTATGCTCTTGTGCCTACATTATTTTAGGTAATTTAATAAACTTCAAGGTAGTTAATTGTTTAATCTCTCAAGTTCACAAACTACTTTCTAGATAAGAATTATATCACACACATACACATACACACATATACAAACCCTTTCTTAGAGAGGAACACAAGGTTGAATTTAAAGTAAATGTTTAATGACAGCCTTTTTTGTCAAAAAGTTTTAAATTCCATAAATAGAATTTTCTTATATATGTAACACAAACATTTAATGTGACATTTACAGTACTCACTTTATCTGAACATTGTCAAGTAACTTAAAAATCAACCTTAATTTTTTTTGTTTCTTTGACTCCTGTATTCAATCCATTTCTCAGTTTTGCGTATCAAGCATAATTCAAATATAATCATATTTTTCACTGTTGTAATTCAGTATCTATAATTCTCCACTAATAATCAGTTTGCCTTTTTAAACTGTAAGTTCTCTACTTTCTACAAAATCTGGCATGATATTTTTATAATAATGATAATAAATGTTACTTCCTGATTTAGGACAATTTAATGGCTTCAGTTTTCTCCAAAGTTAGTTACACACCTACTCCTAACAAAGGCTCACTTAACTTACATTTTTCTGATCTCATCTTTGTTTGCTCTGTCATGGACTCCTTATTCTTTTCTCAGAGGATCAGTCCCACCATAACCCTTGGCATCACCTGTTTTTCCCTGTGTGGAATACGCTTCTTTTTTTTTTTAACTTTGGTGTACTTAGCTCCAATTTATCAATCGTATTCCAGTTTAAATAGTACTTCTGTCCCTCAAAGACTGCATGAATGGAAAAGATACTTAAAACAATTTAGTAATGAGTTTAATTATTCCATGGACAAGAATTCTGCACAGTGTTCAGTGTATTAATGAAGTAGGTCAGAGATATGGAGACACCATACCTTTTGCTCACTCAATGCCTTTATTGCCTTTCCAGGTTATGATGTCTTCATCTAGGACAAACATTACATCCAGAGAGGAATGGATGCATAGATCAATACCCTCTCAGGAAAGAAGTTGTGGGAATTGACTTACACTGTAGCTGAAGAAGTTTGCCCTGAATCCTGAGGTGATCATTTATTGGATCTTTAAAAATAGTTTTTCTACTGATACTATTGTATTAATTTCATTTATCATTCTCCCATTATTATGGCAAGAAATAGAGATTTTTTATTTCATATTTAGGAATTTTTCAGAATCTTGCCTAGTTTCTGTGCAAAATGAATCATCTAAAGGCAAATATTAAATATATTGGATGAATGGAGAATTAATGAGAAGTAACACTAATAAATATGACTGGAGAGAATGTAAATACTAAATAACTTACAATTTCAAAGATATGCTATTTCAGAATTTTTTAAGATAAGAAAGGTGCTTAAGATTTTAAAAAATGGGAAGTACAAAGAAAACAAATATAGTAACAAAATTACAATTAAAATAAATGTGAAAATGGTAAAATAATTTAGCATTCTTATACAGTAGTTGGCTTAATCTCTATATTATAAACTTTAATTTTTTTCACTAATTTCCACAAAAGAGGAATGAATAAATATGAATAAAAACCTGACTCTTTTTAAGTGAGTATGTGTTGTCAGTGGAAATTATAATCTTTTGAGAGTTAAAATTTTTAGCAAAAAAGAACTTTACTGGGAGTGAGCTCAAAAATTGTATGATTTCCTGTGTGTTGCTTTATGGAATACACCTTCCAACTTAATGTGAATTCAGAGTGACTGACATTATATGATTTTGACAAATGGCTGTAGTGGCCATTATTTAATGTTTTCACTTAAATACTAGTAGAAAAATAACCTGTTTCTTTTCTTGTGGCATGCTCACTTTAAATTTGTCTGTAAATTTTTAATAATTATCTCTTCATATTTTTGAGGACTTGAAAACAATAACACAGTTTTATAAATTAATTTCAAATATATTACTTACATAGTACTGAAACATTTCCACAAATTTTCTAGTTTACATTAGTGAGAAGGCCAAATATGTTCATTAAAAATCATCATTGACATTAACAGCGGGTGTAATAGCTGTAGTGTAATGATTATGCCAGTCACATCGAGCTTGGCATGGGGCAGAGATCTTATTTCAAAGTCAGTGAATGTACATTACCCAGTAAACTGCCATTCAGTCCTTCCTGCTGTCAGAAAAAAAATTTGCTCCAACAACCAGAATGTTTTAAAAAGTTTTCCTTCTCTTAGACTTTTAATTAATAACATTTATGTTTTAATTTTGTTTTATCTATCTATCTATTTATTTATTTATTTATTTATTTATTTATTATATGTGTGTGTGTGTGTGTGTGTGTGTGTGTGTGTGTGTGTCAGAGGGCATATTGAGTCTCTGTGGAGGACCAAGGGTGCCTGCTGGGATGATCCTGGATTACTTCTATCTCCTTGCTTCACTCTGATTTCCCAGGCCTGCCCATCAGGGCTGGAAGTATAGGCCATTGCTGCTGTTTCCACCTGGTGTTTTTTTTTTTTTTTTTTTTTTTTTTTTTTTTTTTTTTTTTTTATTTCAGCTCATACAAACTTATTAGGTACAACCAGTTCCCTCCCTTCCTCCTCCTCCCCCCGTACCCCCTGCTCCTGCTCCCACCCCTCTCCCTCCCCATCCCCCAGTGCCTCCCGCCCCAATTCCCAGAGAGTCCTTTCTTGTGCATGTCTGATGTTTTTATGTGGGACCTGGGATCTGAACTCAGGACCTTCTGCTTATAACACAGAGTCTTAAACCCTGAGCCATCTCTCCAGACGCCTTAATTAATAACATTTAATTGTCATATGACGCCAAACTTGTCATTTATAACCACTTGTGCCCATAATGACTCTAACAACACAAATAAAAAAACAAAAAAACAAACTTGATAACGATGTAGAAGAAAAGGGACAGACACGTTGTTCTTACTCATTTGTCCTACTGCTGCTTTAAAGTAATGGATGACAAGCAATGGGAAAGGACCCTTCCTCATTAAGCCTGCATGCAATACATGGAAGAAAGTGAATTTTACATATATATATATATATTTGCATGTACACACATACACACATTAATAAGAAATAAGAATGGTAAATTATAATGGATACAAAAGAATTTTTTTCTTTAAAAAGCAGTGTTTCATTTTGCAAGCGCAAAGAACATTCTGACACAAAGGACCTGTAATGACTGGTGCCTGTGTTCTTCAGCTCTGGGCAAATTCTTAGGACAAAAGAACGCAAGCTGTTCCTCACGAGCTCAGTGGTTTCCTCATCCTGGCAGCTGACAGTATTTGCCTTTTCATGCAGGTTAAGTTGGTTCCTCCAGGAGTGAGGGGTGATGCTCTTTTGAGTATAATGCTTATCAGTATCAGAAAATCACAGAGTGATATTGTTCTCCACAGGCAGCATCTCTTAAGTCCTCGTTACAGCAGTGTAATCAGATCAGAATTTTTGTTGAGAAATAACGCTGAAAATATGTCAATTTGTGGAGAGACATGTATCCTCCTACAATGACATGAGTATAAAAGCGGATACCTTGCTTAGACTGTTACAGATAGCAGGTCCCGACACCCCTGAGCCCTGGGAGGAAGCAGCTGCATTGATCAGTTAATCAGTATGGTTGATTTTCTCTCTGAACTTCTTAGGGAGAACAGTAGCTATTTGAACTTTAAAAAATGTTTAAGAAGCCCAGAAGAAAATGCATTTGGTTAGGAGTCAAGTCAAATATTTCCCCTGATTCACTAGAATAACCCTTTAACAGCTGTAGGCAGAATATGGTGAACCAAGGGTGCTGTGGTCTTGTGGAAGACCGTTGGTTTCAACCAAGTTTTAAATCTTCACTTAATGATCTAGACAGTGCTGTGCTTATTGTCTATGAAATGTCTTATATCACAAACTTTTCCTTTGAAGAAGGTTTTAATAATACTGCTTTCTTTGCAGTCATTAGAATAGCTATAAAGGAATTAAGGTATGTACAGTATTTAAAATAGTGCTGTCCAATTTTAAGCTGCTGATAAAACAAAGAATAGTCCAACAATTTTATTTCCTTTGAAAGTAGAATTGATATGAAATAGGTGCTATCAGAAAATGTCAGATCTCTGAAATATAAGCTTCTGAGAAAAACTGTAGAAATAGGAACAGAGAGTACTTAGGCAATTTTGATCTTCATTTATTTCCCTCTACTTTTGGATTCAGGAATGATCTTGAGCTTTTAATGTGAAATCTTCTGGATCAAGAGTTTCCTTCATGAAATAACAATTATTATACATGCTGTTACTTCTTAAAGTATTTTTAGAGTGAAAAGGGCTTGCCAATCATAATGTAATGTAATTGTACTTGCAAATGAGTAAATACAGTATCAATATAGCCACTTACTATAAAGCAGAAAGACAGAATTTTACTTATTGTACCCTAAATAATGGGATAACAAGTTACCATGTGAATAAAAAATTAGCCAAAGGTGTTTCAATGAGTAAAGCTTCACTATGAAATGAACTAAATGTCATTTGTTGACATATATCAGTTTATATATTTTATGTATAGATTCGATTTGTATGCTGCTTTACAATTATATTTTTTTGAACATCCAGTTTTTCTTTTTCCTTTTTTCTTTTCTTATTACATTTTTTATCTAGTATATAAGCTCAATGGGTAGCCCCCTTCTTCTCCCTCTCCCCTTCCTTCCTCCCTGTTTGCTGGGATGATTCTCCCAGGCACACACTGTGAAGGCTCCAGGCCTTTGGGCGGCTCCAGGCCATCGGGGTGGAGAAAGGCGAATATTCTGCAGGCCCTTTACCCCTGCCCAAATCCAGGGGACTCCGGACACAGTAGGGAGTCTGTCAAGGCAACACTCCATCACTCACTCAAACCACAGCTCCTAGCTATAACGACCTCACCACCCACACCTCCCCCTCAGCACTCCAGAGACTCGGCAACGGATGGGGAGTTTGTCAAAGCAAAATCTCAGTTTATTGGGGCAACAAATCAGCTTATATACACAAGGAATCCAAGCACGCGAAACACCAGCCAATTACCTTGATGGTCAGTATAGCACATACTCTGCATAGGTCAGACTAAACATAAATCTATGTTGGCTCTTATAAGCAATTAGGACTCTGTGTAATGTGATCAGGGTTACGCCTAGGACACTAGCTCCCAGCGCCATCTTTGGTCCCATGTGCTAAGCCATGCCCTGCTCACTCCCTCCCAGACCGTTATCTCTGAGTGGGACCAACACCTCTTGTCCCCTATTCTACTCTTCTGAATGAAATTTCCAATGATTTTCTGATTATTGCTTTGAATTTTAAAGTTTCCACTTAGTCAGTGGAATACACTCAAAGAATTAGGACATTTTTCTTTGTTTCGTTTTCTTTTTAAATTTTTTTTTCAGAGTTACATACAATGAATTTACGATATTTTCACATATCCAGCCCCAATTCTGTCTCCCCTCCTCTTCCAATTGCAAGCATTACATCTTTAACAGTCTCCCTCCTGTTTTCAAATCATTTCACACATGGGGCTCAAAAGTTTCATCCCCATCCTAGTTATGTCAAGGCCAGAGTCTCAGAGCTTCCCAGGCCCCACTCTCCATGCAGTGGGAGCCTTGCACTCTGTGATGAAGAGACAATCAGAGGACCAGAGACCAGATGGTTTGCGTTGTGCAGAACAAAGCCTTGTTCCTGATGGAATGAATGTGCCTGGGCACTTGGTGGAGTAGTAATCATATATCAGTGGGTAACCATGCCATTGAAGAAAACATCTTCTCTTTCCTTCTATCCAATATTAACCCTCAACAGTTTCTCAGGGAAGTGTGAGGATCTTGAGCTCTTTCCTCTTCCATGGTTAAATGTTGATAGGACAAATACCATGCAGGTCTTGTAGAAGTACACATAGCTATAGTGAATTCATTGATCTCAAAGTCCTGTCATGTCCAGAAAATAATGTCTGGTAATACTTCTGTCCCAGTTCAGGCTGATACAATCTTATCACTCATCTCTTTTTTGGCTTTTCTTGAGCACTGGGCTGAGAGTGAGGTGATGTCCATCACATATTTTCTGCATTTTGACAAATTGTGCTTTTTTTCTACTTTCCTTAGAGTCTTTTAGAATAGCTAAAAAAAAATAATACATATAAAGTACTTAAAATAGTGCTATGCAATTTTAAGCTGCAATAAAACAAAGAAGGGTCCAATTTAATTTTACTTATTCTCATAATAAAGTTGATATGAAATAGATACTACCACAGAATTTCAGGTTTCTGGAATGAACTTTTTAGAACTGAAGAAAGTAAGAACACAGAGGATTTAGGCGATTTTGACCTTCATTCATATTTCCTCTACTTTTGGATTCAGGCATGATCTTGAGTTTTTAATGTGAACCATTAAACTTTCTAAGGAAATGTCTAAGTTCAGTGCTGAATACCTCTCCAATCTATGTGTACAATGACAAATGTTTAAAAGGCAGTTTAATATAGTGTCTTCACAGCTAAACTTTAATAGTTTGGGTCCCCGCCCCCTTTGTTACAGTATCAAAAACATGATGCCCACTGAAAATCAACCCTTAAATTCAGTCAGAAAGCTGATGGCTGCCCCCTTGATATTTTTGAGTCTATTACACTCATGATCACCTCTTGGCAAGGTGATTGTTATTGTAATTTTCAGTTTTCTTGGACTGATAAGACTATTGATTTCTTTTCTCCCACAATAACTTGGAAAAGTACTTTCTGGTACAATGGAAGTTGGCCAGCAAATGGGAATTTATCAGACCAGTTCCAACTGGTTTTTTGATCCATGTTCTGTCCTTACCTGTGTTATGTCTTAAGCAATAGGGTTGTACTGTAAGTTTTTGGAGTTATACAAAAGCAATGGCAAAAACTTATATTGTTTTGGGGGTCTGTGAGGCCTTTCTAATAACTTATTAGGTGTTATTGTATAACTGGTACTTACACACACACACACACACACATACATACTCATAAAACAAAAGAACAACAGCAACAAAAACACACCCACCTGGTTTTCTCACAATTTTCTGCCCTGCTGAGAAGTTAAAAAATAAAAGAACTTAAAAGTTACCATTTGTTTGACTCTTTTCCTCTTCTATCTTAAATAGATTCATTTTTCCTTTCCACCTTTAAGGCTGAGACAATTATACTGTGTTTTCAACCAGTTGTGGAAGGAGACCTGCTGTCTGTCTGATCATTACTTCCTCTGCTGATTAGAACTACAAAAATGTGAAACTGGTGAAGCTGTGGTATCCTTTTTCCCTGTGTCTCTTTTAACTTCTTGAATATTGTTTTCATAGTAATTTTGTAATGAGTCTTAGAAGTCCAATATTTAAGTCTTTTATGTGGTATACTGCTATACAAAGTGTACAAAACTTCATTAAATTTAAATTTTTGAAAAATGTCAAAATGAATTTTAGAGCAACTCACTGCATTTTTTTAATTCAATGTTAGCTCAAAGTCCAGCTTAATCGATGGTTTCTAACTTGTATGGTTACATGACAAGCATAAAGGTTTATATCTGAGTCTACTCGCTGTATTTTATATTATCAAATTGCTTGGAGAAATACTGAATTCTGCTTATTCTCTCTTAGAATTATACACATTTGTTCCTACCAGGCTTCGTGAAACAGTCTTAGCCCAGGATCAAGACAAATTTCACAGATGGTGCTGATGCAAAGCTGAGGCTCACTTCCTGTGACTTCTGTGTACTGACTGATTATTCTTATCTGAAATCAAGGTGATTTCAAAGGAGCACTCTCTGAATTCTGTAATGCTGACTTCTGTATCCTGACACAGCAGGTCTATTAAAAGTGCTTTAAGAATTATTTTCTCTCTCAGTTTTCCTCCTGTTTATTCTTGAGTCAGAAAATACTTGGAAGGAGCTTCAACTTTTTTTCTCTCTTCTTTTATCGTCCTGCAGACCCAGGCTTCACCATCTCTTCTTTTTTTGTCGACAAGTACATATTTTTGTCTAGAGTCCCTAATTAATCTCAGCAGGAAATTTGGTCTAATTCACAGGCAGCTGCTACTGAGGCAAAATCTGAAGATCATTAATAAACCTTTCTTAATGAAGAGAGCCAAGTTGGTAGGAAAAAAGGAATATTAAAAGCTGGCATCAATGTTTTAACTATGCTCCATTATACCGTATAAAAGAATGACTGATTCAAAGTTAAATTGTTCCCTTTTATCCATTTATAAAGAACACTGGAGAAATATCAACAAATAAATCCCAGGCACTCTACAAAATTTTTCAAAAGATTCTGTTTTAAATCTAAAACATTCACAACAGGTCTGAACTAATATATTCCAGAAGGACAATAACTTCAACAATCTTGCTGTTGATTGGCTAATTAAGAAGTTTTTGTTAAGATTTTGTTTTATTCTATTAAAGCTGACTGAGTTAGCCCTTTTAGTAATATGCAATTGGCGATATTCATACTGCAAGATGTCATTCTTACGAATTTCTGTTTTTTCTTGCAAGTTTTCTTTAATGTAGAATTTGCTTTATAATTGTTATTGATTTATGTTTTGCATAAAGACATTCTACATAATCACTTAGCTTCTGCATATATTGATAGGATAAAGAAATTTTTATATTTAAATTATTACTTAAGATAAGCAGATATATTGATGCAATTTAAGTCCTGAAATTTAGAAATAATTTTTTTTTGAAAAAATCAACTCATCAAAGTTTAGAAATATTATGTTCCATGTATCGGAATAAAGTTGGGAAACAGAGCTGTAGTCTTTAATCTGGAAAAACAATACTTCCAAGTATTTAAAACTGAAATTTAAAAAATATTTTCTCTAAAATAAAAGTACAATGAAATGTTTGCTATATGATAAATATGTAGATCACAATGTTAGAAGAGTTAATATTTAAGTTCTCTGACAAAGAACCAGAAAAAAAAATGATACTTCGATTGCTTATCCTACCCCAAGGCACTGGGATAAAAATTAATGCCATTTGTCTGTCTGGCAGACAAAACTTATTACTTGCAGTAATAAGTTTTAGATGCTGAAATCAAGATGATTGCTTATGAAAAAGGTCTGTTCTTTAAGCTTCATTGGTAGGAATGACTAAATGTTTGTTAGAAAAGACACAGGCTGTTATGTCTCAGAAGTTAAACAATCTCCAAGCAAGGTCCAATACGTAAAATGGATTCCGATGAAACCAAATATTTCAATTTTTTGGCCTTACTTCTGTGGCATATTTACACTTTCTAATATTAAAAGTAAGATTCTATTCACAATTCTAACTGGCACAGTAACTTTATTTTTTACTATATTTGTTTATTTGAATAAGTTACTTCATAGTCAGGATTCTAGTTACTGGATCTGTTAAATGATGCAGTCTTGAGAGTTAAAAAGAATGTAAAATGTAAAAGATTCAAAAGAATGTCTGATATATAAAAAGTGCCAGATTCTTAGACTTATATTGAAAGGATTAATTGCATTTTTCTTTTTCCATTTTCATGTGCATACATACACGCTCACACCTGTGTGCATGGCAAGACCGGTGGTTGATAGTGGGAATTATTCTAAATCTCTCTTCTATCTTGTTATTTTTAATAATGGTCTTAAATAAAACCTGGAGCTCACCAATAGCACTTAGAAGGCTAGCCAATTTGCTCTGGGGCTTCCAAGTCTTTTCCCTCCCAGGCTGGACAAACATGTGGATCTCATACTCATCTGACATTTTATGTGTGATTTAGAATGTGTGATTTAGAATTCCAGTTCTGGTTCTTTTGCTTGTACAGCAAGTGCATTAATTAATCAGTCATAGCTTTTGGCTGCAAGGATTAATTATAACTGTTATCACTAAGCATATATCAAATTCTACCTGCTAAACTAAAAGGATTCCATCTTTTTTTCCTAGATGCATTCTGAATTCAGTCCTAATGGTGGTTGGCACTACAGGTCCTTGACTGTAGTCACTGTTCCCTGAAAGAACACTGAATGTCTCAATCAGGCAAGCTCTGAAACAAAAGTTGGTTCATCTCAATTCCCTTCAATATTCTGGCCTCATTCTCAGACAGAGCAACATAAATCCTTACCTCTAAGCTTTAGGTTCCTTCGTGCTGGGAATTTCCCTTTATTTATATTTGTACATTTTGTATAAAAATCTAAAATGTTCTTTATAGAATAATTTAATGTTTACTGAAAAAAATTTCAAAAGCTTGAATATGATTTTTTATTTATGAAAATCAGTTTCCCTTAAGATTAGGAATGCTATTGTATGAGATTGTTGTCTGTGTAGAAATGCCTACACATGTAAACAATGTACAGGAGAAAAGGTTTATATTGTCTCTGGTCTCGGATTTAATTTCAGGCCATGTTTTCTGGTTCTGTTGCTTTAGGTATTTAGTGAAATTTTTATCATGGTGGAGCCAGTGATAGAAGAGACTGCTTATCTCAGGCAGTGAGCAAGTGAACAGAAGACAAGTTTAAAGTTCAGTGACAGTATTTGGGAAAGGAGAACATTTATCTCTTATTGATTAAATATCAGGTTTTTGATGAACCAAACTGTCTTGTGAGGTAATTAAATTCAAATTGTTCTACATCTTACAAATTTTGTCATTCATGTGTTTTAATATAGACGTAAATAAGAGTTATATTGTACCTGCTCAGATGCCTGACAATCCCTTTATTTATATTTGTACATTTTGTATAAAAATCTAAAATGTTCTTTATAGAATAATTTAATGTTTATTGAAAAAATTTCAAAAGCTTGAATATGATTTGGCTTATGACTTTCTCTAAAGAGTTTCTTTGGCTGTGATGTGTAGCTTTATGAAGGGGAAATTTCAGAAGGTAGGCAGAATTCCAAAGTTTCCACTGATCTCTCAGATATGAAATGAGTAGCATTTCATTTCAGTGTTCACTATTAACGAGTCTACATTATATCACAATATTCCCAAACCCACAGTGGCTACATTGAGAGACGAGAGAGAGAGAGAGAGAGAGAGAGAGAGAGAGAGAGAGAGACAGAGAGAGAGAGACAGAGAGAGAGAGACAGAGAGAGACAGAGAGAGAGAGAGAGAGAATGTTATAGTCGTTTTTGAAGTGTTTTCTTTTATACTTCAAAGTATGTATTCCCATTCTTGGCATGACCAAAAGAGGGAAGAATTTCAGCAAGACTTAAAAGTCACTTAGGAAAAGTATACTTGGGTTTGTGATGTGAATGAATTCATTTATTCCCTCAGAGGATTCCTTTCATTATTTTAAAATTGTGCTCTTGGTGATTACAGTTATGTGATAGAAGAAGGCTATTGAAGGGAGTGTAGGTGAGCTGAGTTTTGGACAGTTAAACACATTCTACAGACAAAGTATATTTGCCTGAAAATTTGTGTATAGATAGATTGAGTGGCAGAGGCAGGTGCTTGATTTTGTGTTTTGAACTCAGAAACTAAGATTTGCACTATCGATCCCCTGTATGCCTTCTCTAATGAAAGACATTTTTAATATGGTCTGTTGATCCTGAAGTCCATTTTTTGAATTCTTTATAAGAAGATGATTTGTAGCTTATATTTATTCATGCATTCTCTCCAAAGAATGTATAATGCCTACCAACCACATTGTCTATTGTTAATTCTATATATCAAATATAGACAGTCTTGGTCAAGGATTCAGAATTCATACAGTGATACATAATTCCAAATATGTACAAAGTACTAAGGTTATGGATTACAGACTTAAAGAAAAGTTTAAGGGCTTTGATAGGTTGACTGTGATTTGGATTATGAACATTTCCACTTTCCAAACACATATGCGTTTTCTAAGAGTTCCTTATCATAGAAAGTTACACATAAAATAATATTTTGGGAATCTCTTAAGACCAACTGAATGAATCCAGGTATGACCTGAAAAATGATTCTGCTTTTGCATTTCATTATCATGGATTTTGATCTAAATTGTTGAAATAAGTGTTAACCCTCAGTCAAATCTCCAAGTTAGAATTGTCAATGCTACTGTGTATTAGCAGGAGAGAAAGACTGGTCTCTTTAGCATTCTTGGAAGTTGAGTTGCAGAAATCAATAGTGGTATTTGATTAGAAGAGAGAGACAATGAAACACATATATTTTGTTCATCAATATGGCAAAATTTATTCTCACTCCTTCACATCCAGGTCACACATGACACAGTCATGCAGAAAAGGTCTAACTACAGAGATGTAGGAATTGTCACTATTCACTTCAAAATGGACACTATTTAGTGTTGGTAAGGTAAAAAGATTTAGCATTTTACTACTATTGTGTAATTCTGCTGAACTCTTGGGACATCATAAGAAAGTGAAGTCAAACTTGACTTTAGCAATAAGATATAGCAACAATACTAATAAATGTGAGCTCTAATTTCATTCAAAATATATAATTGTGATATAAAAATTCAAGGATTTTTTTATAATAAAAAGTTAGAATCACAAGAGCAAGCTAAGTGAGAAGAGAATATGTAATGGTGGATAATTATTTTGGCCTTTGACTTCATACATACCTGGCAAGGAGCTGATTTTGAAGGTAAACCTTTATCAAAGCTTCATGTCTTTAAATGGTTGCTATTATTAATAATAGTAATAGTGAGATTTTTTAAGAATAAAAGAGGAAGTCTGGGGAGATGAATTAGTGCCTACAGCCCTTGCTATGTAAGCAAAAGAACTGGAGTTTATATTCCAAGATCCCATGTAAAATGCTGGGCTGGTGCTCATAAATCTAGCCATAGAAAGTGGAAACTAGCAATTCCCAGATCATGTCTTCTAGCCAGAGTAGTTTTATAGAGACCCTCTCTCAAAAAAACAAAGTGAAAGAATGATTTAGGATGATTTCTGATATTAATCTTGGACTTCCACATATATGAAATTACAAACAAATGCAGCCATATATGTGAATAGACATACCTAATTACCACCAGTATCCATACAAATGAAAAATGGAAAGCACAGCATAAATAGGGAGAGGCTAGAGAGATGACTCAGACGCTAAAGCAAGTAAAAAAATCCAAGTTTGGATTCTAGATCACAAGTAAAATCAACTGGCAGAAGAAATAAATGGAGGTGGCAGAAATATTTTTGGCCTATGAATTAGCCCTGGAAGGTGGAATTTGGAAAACTGCAGAGGAAAACAATAAGGAGGTAGAGCAATCCCAGGTGGTTCCAAAAGTCATCCTTGGGACTTCACAGCCACACACATTCAAGTGCCCTCTGCTAAATTCAGACACATAGACACAGACACATGTTGACACTCAGATACACAAACACAAATAATAAAATAATAAATAATAATAATAATAAACAGGGAAAGTAGAAGTAACTAAAATATAAGAAAAAGATTTTAAAATGTAGAAAATAGGCTTGAATATACGTATTGGCTACTAATAGTTGTCACAATCAATAAAGCCCCCCAAATGAGATATCACTGTCAATATTGGGCACCTCAACAATTGCATGTATCACTCTTAGCTGCTTTTTTTTATTATACTTTGGCAATTTTACATGATCTGATTGCTTTCATACACTTCAAGAACATTAAAATGCTTTATTTGAATGTTATTTAAAAGGCATAATTTTGATGAAAATAAGTTTTATTAGAACCTTTTAGTTTGGATCTTCATGTGTCTAGAAAGCAATGCACAGATTTCATTTTCAATTTTTATCCTGATTATTTTCTTCAATAATTCTAAAATGTGTTGAAGTCCCTGTGCAGGTTGATTCATTAGTAGGCTACCTATATTAAGAATATAGCAGCAATTTTATCTTTTTGTACAATTCAATGCAACAATTCGTGGAATGATCCCACTCACATTAAGGGTGGGCTTTTCTACCTCAATTAACCCAATCTACAAAGTTCCTCACAGACTTACCCAGAGATTCATATTCATAGTTTTCCCAAATTCTATTGAACGAGCAATAAAAGTGAGCTGTCTTATCCCTATTTTCCATGTTTGTCTGTCTTTGTGTCTGATATCACAAGCAATAATGTCTTTTACAAATGAATTGAATATTCTCAGGCATTGAGAGTAATAGCAAATATATGCAACATTATTCTTTTAGGCAATTGTAGTCACAGCCATACAAGTTTCTGAATTTCTCTGTAAGTGACATTACTTGAACATCAATAAACAGTTTTATTGAATATCAATCATCCATTCTATTTCCAGTACCTTTTGTTTTTTGCATGGCCGTTGTCTTTCACATCTCCTAATCTTTATAGTATCATGTCTCCTAAACTGATTGGAGTTGACAGGCAGAGTTAAGATTCAAGTGCTGTGTTTCAAGACATCCCTCTGAGAGGAAAGACAGTCCTGTTTCTCATCACAACATTATCAAGGGCCAAAATAACAAAAGCTTAAAAACTAGAACAAAGGGAAGCCTCAAAGATATTTAGCAGTTTTAGCAGAACATGGAGTTATCTTTAAAACAAGTAGTGATAATTGGCTAATTAGAAGGAAGAGATTGGCTAGGTATTAAGAGATTTCTGAGAAGAAAGCATGAACATAAAGGAATAAAAGCTGTGCTGTAAAGATAATTCTCCTTTTAATGTTCTTAGTTCAAAAAAGTATTGGTGATCTTTCAGATATGAGGAAATAGTGCCATGTAGAAAATAGTACAAGTAATTAAAAGAGAATCATTAAGGAGAAGCAGGAGGAATTTGCTTTATTCGCTGATGATCCCCCAATTTAAAAAGTGCTGAATAGAAAAGAGATTTAAGTGTTGACATTCTCTAAGCTGATATTATTAATAAGTCAAAATTCTATTTGTTTAAACAGGTTCAGTAATCAGTGTGATTGGGATGAGCTGATGCACAATTAGGGGGATTTGTCACTTTCCAAAGACTCTGCATTCCCTGACATTTTAAAATATTCATTTAGAATATTTATACCTAATTTATAAGTAGTGGACAGATAACTTGCATACTATAACATTCATTCAGGAGTTCATTTTTTTTTTTATTTTTTGAAAATCGGATAAAGCATCTAACAGGCTCTGGAGAGGAGCGGTGTCACTACTGAGAAATTCCAGGTATTCTCCCATTGAGTCAACTATTCTCCATTTCTCTACTAACTACTGGTACTCACCAACTACAGGAGAAGATCTAAGCACCCATTGTGGACTGTGAATCAGAATAAAAACTTTTATTATAGCATTTAGTTCTCTATATTTCCCAAATAAACTGGGGAAAATAAAATTGCATTAGAATAGGAACCAGGAAACAATACTACTAACTGTCTAAGGTAAAATAGGTACAAGGTAACATGGGGAAATGACACAGGAAATCCTGACTCTTAAAGAGATCTAGAGTTCTTTAACAAAAGAATGGAGTAAAGATATTAAGAATCATGCATAGACCTTGACTATTCTAGTCAATTAATAATACTTTTATTTTTATTCATGACTGTACATGATATTGGACAGGAAAAGTTAACACTAGGAGGTTCAGCCTAACATCACCAATCATTATTATCCTTTTGGGTCTATGTTTTCAGGGTGGAGAGGGACTTTGTAAAATAATGATAAGGATACAATGCTGGTTTTACTAATTTCTCCTCCCCAAAGATGCACAGATATTTATTCAAGTACCTTCATGCTTCGAATAAGGCATTAAGTAATCACTTGTGAGGACTATTAGACACAAATTTGTGAATCGTCCCTGCTACATGGAGTACAAGCAACATCATGAATTCCTGTTAGAGCAGGTTTTTATGAGGTCCAGGTAGTATATGCATTTCTGATATGAGTTGAACTCATAGTGTTCTTAATAAGTTCACAAAACAGTTCACTTTCCTTACCTTCAAATATTTCATTTAAGTAGATCTATTTGTCAGATTAAAAAATTGCATGATTATGTTTTAACCTACAAACTTATAGCTATTTCATAGAGAAAGTAAACAAACTAAGGGGAAACTATGTCTTAGAGGAAAAGCATGAACTTGCAGCCACTCTTCCAGATTTAAATAACACAAGTCAGCAAATTCCTTTGGATCTTAATTCAGTTCACTGGTCTCTCACTTACAGAGGCCAAATGGATGCTAAAGAATAACAGTGGTCCTCTAGAAACTCACTGCAGTCATAGTAATGATGCCTACTTTGATATTATTGTTAAAGTAATTAGTTTGGACTCAGATACATGATATCTAGTGACAGAAGTGACAAAAGCATTTTTCATTTGTAACATAAAAAGATTTTGGACAAATTCACATTAGTTTTCAATGAGTAGAATAGAAACCATATTTGAGTTAACTCTCTGAATCTTGTCCTAATGGAATCTGAAATGAGCTTTGAACATTGCAAACAAAAGTGTATTGGACAATTCACAAAGATATGTTAAGGGTCTATTTTTAAGCTTCTCTGAATTCTTAAATTTCATGTATAAAATATAATTCTCTTAATCTTAAAAATAGCCATCAAGATTATTAAATAAAGTTTTGAGGACTTAAAGGAAAAAAAAAGATATGTTAAGTGGATCAGAAAAGTAATATGGTATGAAGTTGTTGGGAAGGGTCTTAATGAATATGTTGTGGAATGTGGTAGCTTAACCTATGGAGGACTATGAGACTCCCCATAGGCGGAATTTTAGAAGGCCGTATTCTGAGGGACATAGCTACACTTGGACACTCCTTGAATTCAAGGGACTGATATTGTAGAAGAGGTTTTGTTCTGTGTATTTGACACTTGTTAGTTGCTGAATATTTGCTATACCTAAAGAAATGTACCATGAGGCAGAAATCAATCACTTCCCAGTTCCTGAGGAACTGAGGTCTTAGCATAAGGTACTGATAAGGTGCCTCCTGTCCTCAGCAATGTGAATAAACTAGAGAGTGGTTTCTTCCCAGGAAGAACCTTAAGATAACTGTGAAGGACTCACTATGTAATTGATCCACTGGCATGGGAATCACACATAAGTTTACACTGAGCCAAAGAACATACTTTACAGAACAGGAGGCACAACAATGGACACATGATCATGAAATCCTTGAGACACATTCCCCACAGGACCATTCAGACAATGCCAGTGTGAATGAAATGATGAAATGTTCTCCAGAAGGTGTCTGCTTAGGGACAAAGCTCTGTAATGATGGGACATCATCCTGTGTGCTAAATTTCATTGTAAGTACATAGCCATTATTCTCCATATGTATATTGTAAATGAATCAGGACTTGGTATACAATACTTGCTCGTGAGGACATAGGGTGTAAATGGGAGGTTATATTCATCAGCACTTCTAGAGTGTTGTATAGATTAATTTGTACTGCCCATATGTAAAATTCTGGGTTCTATATATTTAGAAATACTGGCTACAGAGGAAAATATTTCAACAGAGGACATAGGCAATGTCCTATTTTATTTTGGCATTGTTGTCTAGTTACTTGGATGTATAACTCAGAATTTTGTCTTGATCACCAAACTATTTCAGGACTTTCCACAACTAATGGGAAATAAAAGTTTTATTTTCTTAATGGCACACTGGGGCTACATTTGGCTGTTGCTTGCCTAGCTTGTATTTGTCAAGGGTTATTGTAGTAACTATAGCATGATCATTTACTGACCATGGCTGTGACACGCCAGTGGGAGAGTCCTGGTGTCCTGAAAAGAACAGCAGACATGCTGTGTGTAAGTGAGAAGCTGGAAGCTGGGAAGCTGATGAATAGTTTAGTGGTTCTAAGTTTCTTCTCTTAGTTCTGGAGTTCCAAGCAAGTTGGCTTCTCTCCCTCTCTTTCTCCTTCACTCTCTCTCTCCTTCTCTCTCCTCCCCCCCTCATTACAATCTGAAAAATAACAAAGGTAACTGCTTTGTTTTGTTTTGTAGTGTTTGGACTCATTTATTTTATAGTTTCTTATCTTTACCTGGCTACTATTACCTTTAACTAGACTTCATGAGCCTTAAAGTTAAGAGGGCATCATTTAAATTCCAGCACTTCTATGAGGTATATCTAATCTAGTCAAAAATTCTAGTAACATACTATGTATTGGGATTATGTTAAATCAAGTAACAATTTGTACATCAAAGGAAATAGCCAGTAGAATAAAGAGCACCCTCCAGAAAGTAAACATGTCACATACCTGATATGGGGCTACTATACAAAATATGAAAGCAAATTAAATAACTCCATAGTAAGAAGACAAGAAGCCCCTTTAAACAATAGGCCAAAGAGCCAAAGAGAGATTTCTTAAAAAGAGATAAATGCCAAATGGTCACTTGTAAGAGTTCCTAATCACTAACTATTAGAGAAATGTATATTAAAAATATAATGAGGGCTAGAAAGATGGCTCAGTAGGAAAAGTGCTTGCTCTTAAGCCTGATGACCTGATTCAGAAGCTTCAGATCCTACATAAAAGCCAGACATAGTGATGTAAACCTGTGTGAACCTCTTAATGGAATTGGGAGAAGACAGGAAAATCTGAAGAAGTTCACTAACAGCCTATCATATGCTTTCAAATAAGGTGGAAGTGGATTAAAACTTGAAAAGGCTGCTCTTTATCTCTGTACACATTGTATGACATCACATGCTCACTAGTACTCACACACTCAACACATACACACACACACTAATACATACACTATAAAGAGATCTTATCATGCTTTCAAGTAATAGCTCCCTAAAAGATGAAAAATATGTTAACAGTGATTGGCAAGAATGATAATAGAAGAAGAACTCTGCACACTTCTGATAGGAATATAATTTTTATAATCATTATTTTAAGTAGATGTACCTCAGAGAGTTAAAACTAATCTGTGACATGGTCCGGCAATCTTACTCAACAGTAAATACTAAAGGAGAATGAAATTAGTGTCCTGAACAGACATCTGTGTTCCTGATTTTAATGCAGCTGTGTTCATTTTTGTCATGAGAGGAAATCAATTTAATACTCCTCAAGTAAAGTATGAATGCAGAACATATGGAATCATACACAGTGAATGCTATGATGCCACAAAAAAATGAGATCTTGTAATCTGTAGCATTGCAGATGAGACTTGAAGGAGTCACATTAAATGTAATAAGGCAAGCACAGAAAAACACACCACATGATCTCATTTACATGTGTGACCTAAAGAAGTTGGTCTTATCCAAACAGAGAGAGTAGAGCTAGGGGAAATGTGTATGCATAGAAAGATAGAGATCAGGGTGGTCAAAGGTCACACAGTTGTAGGAGGAATGAGGAGAAACATGGCCTGGTGTTCATTTTCTATTTCAAAGTAGCAGTAAGAGAGGATTTGAATGTTTTCCTCACAAAGAAATGACAATGTAGGAAGCTAAGTAGCCCAACATGATTAAATTTTTTTACAAGGAACTATTATAACAACCAGTATAGCTCTGAATCTCAAACCTCAGATCTTCTGGATGTCAAATCCTAACAACTCATCCTCAGTGTTTCCCATTGAAAGAGGCTTTTATTTCATATTTCACAAATGATTAAAGTCCAAGTCCTATTTTCTATAAAGTAAAATCCAAATCCTTATGATACCTCCACAAAGACTTACAGAATCTTCTTTCTGCTGCCATTCTTTTTTAATTCTTTTAGTATTTTAATAACTTATTTGAGAGAGAATGAGGAACAGAAAGAGACAGAGAGAGAGAGAGACACACACACACAAAGACACACACACATACACATGCACACACACATACACACAGTGAGAGAGAGAGAGAGAGAGAGAGAGAGAGAGAGAGAGAGAGAGAGAGAGAGAGAGAAGCCATACAATGAAGTACTGGAGATCAAGGAGCATCTTTGGAAAGTTTGTCTTTGGCTTTATTTACTTGGCTCCAACTAATGAATCCACTTGGAGTTCTGATTCACACTGGGTGTCTTTCCCTCTGAACATGTCCAGTGATCTTCCCTGTGGCTGTACTGATTTTTCCGTCAGTCTGCTGAAACAGTTGCAAGTTTAACCTAAATATCTCCTTCTCAGTGATATCTCTGCCAATGTGTTTTAAAATGTTATGAGCCCTACCATACTGCGATCTATCTTGTCCTTTGTAACAGTCTCTGGGGCCCACAGAGACCCTTGGGGGCGGAGTTAAGCTGGCGCGGAGTCAATGTCACAGACCCCGGAAGTCAGGCAAGTGGTAAAGCAGGCTCTCAGGCTCTCAGACTCGCAGGCTCATTTATTGTAAAGATCGGGCTGCTTATATATATCCCACCCAACCTCCCAGAAGTCTCAGCATGAGCTTTGTTGAGTCATCCTGACCGGATTGGTCCTCTCAGCTAGGCGGTTTGATGTCAGCACCAGGCGCGGCAGCAGGTGTAGCTTGGGGACGTTGCATTCGCGCATGCAGCCCATACAGATCATCCCTGAGTGGCATGCTCCCCAGGTGGAGGTATTGTAAGTAATGGTTGATCAGAGACCCTAACATAGGCCTGCCTTGTCCGTTCCTCCTACAGTCCTTCCTTATCTTTCAAATAGTTTCTAACTTTTAATATACTATCATTATCAAATGAACTAGTATTTAAAATATTTTATTGACTATATACTAATATAACATTGACTATAAGTCATTCAAAATTTATGAAGATAGAATTTTTTGGGTATTCATCATATTTCAAAAAACCAGCACATAGCATAGTCTTGAATTCATGTCAGTTCTCTTATCTGGAGGGTAAATGTCATGGTCTCCATTGTAGCTAGCTATGGATATGAGACTACGCTGTATGCAATATGACCAGAAATACAGAAATAAGATGAGACAATTCTGCCTTCCTTGCTTCAACAGGTAAACGAGGTTTTGGATTCTGTGTTCCTAGAGTACAAATGTTTGAAGTAAAATACAAGAGTTGTCATGCAAAATGGACTGACTCATATGCCAAATAGTGCACAAGAGAGCTGGACTTCTATTCAACTATTGAGCCTTAGGCATCTTCTTGTTTTACCAGTTTGTCCTTTCTCTCCTGAATTACAAATTACAAAATATTTGTAATTCTTTTTAGTTACCTAACAATTTTTTCATATAGATATTTTGTTTATTTGATGATTTATTTGGATATAATTCATAAAATGCATCTTGATCCACAAGTTCCTACTACCCCAGTACACTGGTAGAATGGCCTCTTACAGGGCAAAGTCTTGTGTTTTGCTGAAGAATAAAGTTCCAGATGGGTATCACATTGTTAACCTGAACTACTTAGGATACATAGTAAAATAGTGCATATGAATGCTATAAATGAGGCTCTCATGTGATTTGTAGTTCATGGATTATTAAAGGGAAAAGATCTGATTACATACAAAACAGCTACATTAAATAGTATGTCCTATTGATATTATACCTTTTACTTACATGATTTGCCTTGGTTGTATGTTATTTTTATTTTTTTATTATTCAATTGTGCATGTGTGTATATGTATGTGTGTTTGTGTATGTGTGTGTGTGTGTGTGTGTGTGTGTGTGTGTGCGTGCGTGTGTGTGTGTGTAGAACCACTGGCAAATTTGGGAACCACCATGGACCGCCTCCACCTCCTCCTTGTTTACTCTGCCCCAGGATTCACAGATTTCGCCCTACCAGGACCAGAAACGCAGGCCGCCCCCACCTCCACTTCCGCCTGGCATCTATATGTGGGGTCTAGGATCTGAACTCACGACCTTCCACCCACAAGGCAGAGGCTTAATCCCTGAGTCACCTCTCCAGCCCCGTTGTATGTTATTTTTATTTCACCGATTGCTAAAAATTATTTTATATACCACAGTTTATTTTCACTCATATTGTTAGCAGTTACTGAATTTTTTAAAAAAGCAAACTGAGCATTTCAGTTATGGGATTATTGTGGCATAATATAGAAATTGTGTTAAAATATGTGTGTATATTAATAGGTAATTATGCTGATGTTACACATGGAAAATTTATGACTTTCAGTTCCGTGACTACTAGCTCGATGGCACTTTCTTTGAACTTCTTGGCATATTGATATTCATTTAGAGTTTTAACAGTCATTCTGCAACTTCATGTCATGCTAATTTCACTATGTATCATCAATTTTCTGCTTCTGGTAATTATGGAGAGGATGGCAATAACCCCCAAGTATGGGATGAATGAATACCTTGTTGTGAACTTACTACCTAAATGTGAAAGGAAAAGGTATTTAAACCTTTGGATTGCACATTCCTCAGTTCAGTACTGTAAGTTGTTTTTTGTTTTTTTTTTTTTTTGTGCATGAATGTTTGTGTGTATGTGTGTACACATGTGATGTGTCAGGACGCTGCGTGTCCCTGTGGAGGACCAAGCATGACTTTGGGCATTATCGTGGATTGCTTTTACATCTTTTGTGGTTCATCTGGGATTTCCCAGGCTCCACCTTCCAGAGTCAGAAGTGCAAGCCATGCCATTTCTGCCTTAATGGTGGAAACTCAGGTCCTTCTGCTTGAGAGGCAGTGTTTTAATCCTTGAGCCATCTCTCCAGCACTAGCAATGGAAGTCTTAACAGTGGTGCAAACTACATCATGTAGCTCATTTAAAAAAATGCCTGATGCATTGTTTCTCACAATACTTTTTGCTATTAATGGTAATTTTCAAGGATATGTTCAGTTAGGCAAAGCCACACTTCAACTTTTCTTGTGATAAGCAAAGCTGTCATAATGATATACATACAAATATGGGGATTTATTATTATAAATTAAATTTAGAATCAAGTACTTCCTTGAATATTTATTTTAAGGATGAAAGTTAAAATTAATTTAATTGGAACTTGAGCTTAATGATCGGCTATGGGCATCCATTATTAATTTACCACTATTGGCTTGAAATGAGACATGGTCTCTTCCCATAGCAGTGGCTATTTAAATCCTTGTCTCTGAATGAATATAAAGAGTCAGTGAGTCAGTGTCCTACTCCAGAGAAGCAGAAGCAATGGCAGTGGCAATAATAATAAAATCAAAATAGATGTCAGTTCTAGCTTGACTGGCCTCAATTAGTTCTTATGAGACATTACAAGGAGAACATAATTAAATAATAGTTTGAATCCTATGCAACTGCAATTATGCACAAAGATAAAACCAAATGTTCTCCGGTGTCAATTGCTGTATGTGTTTCTAAAGCTTAATGTCTCCTTTGAATGAGACTACAGCTATGACAGTTCAAATTATCTGAGCCAGAGCTATACAATTAATGCAAATTAAATTTCGTCAGCATTTAATGCTTGATATTTTCTAGTTTGCTATAACTTTCTGTTATTTGTATCCTTGGGCTCTTCATGTTTCATTCTAAATTAGACCAATGAAAGTCTATATTTGCATATATTCTCTTCAACGTTTGTAAGTTTAAATATAATCCTAAAGACTGTTTATTTTCTAAAAAGGAAAAGGCAAAGTCAAAGTAACTTATGCCAGCAAATCTCTAAATATTGCAGAAAAATAGCATGGAAAAATATTGGATGGAAATATACAGTTACAATTTAGATTTCAAAATGGTTATAAATGCCCAAATCTTCCAACTTAAAGGAGTGAGCATTTGTCCAAAGTTAAGTTTTTTTATTCTGTTTTGATAATTTTGTAGTGAGCGTAGGTATGGGACTGCTGCAATATACCTCACAGATATGTCCAGATATTTTGTGTCAATTAATAAGCATTAGATTTAAGATTGATCTTTGAAAGCGAGAGATGAAAGAGAGAATCAAGTGAGAACTGTGTATAAGGCAGCTATGCATAACAAATGAATTTATTATATTTTTTGAAACTATATTTAAAATGCTAATCTATGACTAGTATATTAGTGGCTTATCTTAACCAGACTCTCTTTATTGTGGTGTTCTTGAATGGGATTGGTATGAAGATATTTGATTCTCTTGAGATCTGATCTCAAAGACATAAAGTGTTTTTAAGTGTGTGACTTTAATAGTCTCATAACAAGTATTGAATAAAATGGAAAGTTCAGCAAACTATCACCTTTTCCAATCCAATGATCAAAAAAAAGAAAGTAAAAAACATACATTTGTAATCATCTTCTGTTGTGATGACAGTATTTGAAATTTAATGTCTTAGCTATTTCAAAACATGTATTATTTTAAAACACATTCCACACTGTGTTGAATACATTAAAAGTTTGATCCTTTTATCTAACTCGATCTATTGAGAAATTGAGAAATGTTTTCCCCTCCTAACCACCTTTCACTGAACACCAGCCTCTGTTCTCCACTCTTCACTGCATCTAGAAATACGTCTGGTTTATATTCCACAGTTATGTCATACCAATCATGCGGCATTCATCCGTGTCTTCAAATTTAAGTTACTTTACAGTGCTACAATTTAGAGATTTTTTTTTGAGTAATTATAGAACTCAGAAGGAAACTCCTCATCTTGAGAGTGCAAATAGCACATCACTATGAAGAAATAAACATTAAAACTGTCTGTTGCTGGATTAGATAATGCTAATATAAATATTAATTATGGAACTAATTATAACATATCTAAAGATAGTATTAAAATTTTAGGTAGAAGAAATAGTATCTGGAAGGAAGGAAAGACAAAACAACTTATCCATCAGTTTATTAAGAATCAGGAAACGTTCAAAACACAATAGATGTTCAAATCACTGAAATATAGAATATTATTTAAATTGAACAAATTCTTTAAGATTTTCCTTGATTTCTATCCTCATTCCTTCGGTTTTTGAAGACCCTCGTTACTTTAAATGAGAGCATTTATAAATGTTGTAAATAGGGGAGGGTGTCTGAATTATAACTATGAAAAGTCTAGATCATTCAGCATTGATTAGGGAAGTCTACAGATAGCAATGAGGGGAACACACTACCACCCTACATCTGTGGTTCTGATGGACCATCCTTACCAAAGAATTATTAAAAGCCATCAGATCATAGCACTTTGGAATGTATCTTGGGAATGTACTGCAAACTGTGGTTTGAATATGAAATGTTTCCCCAAAGGTTCATATGTTTTAAAACTTTGGTCCCCAAGCTTGTCATGCTTAGGTTGTGGACCATTCAGGAGATGGAGGAGCAAGTAACTAGTCTTGAGACTTGATTGCCTGACCTGCTTTCAGTTATGGATGTGATGTGACCAGTATACCTTTTCTTCCTGATGTTATGCCTTTCCTACCATGATTGTTAGCTGCTAACTTGATACAAGAAGGCAGGAATGTAACTTAACTTGATACAAGAAGGCAGGAATGTAACTTAATTAGAGGAAGTCTCTGGGTTAAAATTGTCCTCTAGACGGGCTGGAGAGATGGCTCAGGGGTTAAGCCTCATCCCTTGCAGGCAGAAGATCCCGAGTTCGGATCCTAGACCCCATGTATAGACGCCAGGCGGAAGCGGGGGTGGCCTGCATTTCTGGTCCTGGTAGGGCGGAGCCTGTGAATCCCCGGCAGAGTAAACAAGGAGGAGGTGGAGGTGTCCATGGTGGTTCCTGAATTCACCCGTGGTTCTACATACACACACACTCACACACACACACACACACACACACACACACACACACACACACACCACGCACGCACACACACATAATTGAATAAATAATTAAAAAAACTTAAAAAAAACCTTTAAAATTGTCCTCCAGACAATACTGTGAAGGATTGTCTTGATTGCATAATTGATGTGGGAAGACCAAGACTACAGTGGACAAGACAATTCTCTAGACAGGTGGATAAAGATACAACATAGGCAGGCAAGTAAACAGTCAGGGTTTGTATTGTTCCTTGAATTCTGCTCATCCTGTGGATGTATGTGGATAATTCCCTCAGCATGTCATGTAATAACTCTCCTGTCATGATAGGCCATGACCTGGAATTGTGAGCTGAATATGCTCCCATTTTTTCCCCAAGTCGTTTGTGTTGAGCGTTTTATTGAAAAAAATAGTTGAAAACACTTAACAATACATGCTGAGATAAGTAACTTTAATTTTAAGGAAAAGGATAAGAGAAGGGATTCTAGTTTCATACTTGTTTATGTATGTATGTCTAATTTTGCCAACATCACTTTTAAAGAGTTTGATATTTGTCTGTTATTTTTGGTGCCTTTGCTAAAGAATAGCTATCTCTAAGTGACATGAGATAAATTTTAGATGTTATATATTGCTCCATTCAGCTTTTGTAGCCATTCATATCTATTCAATGTTTTTTATGTTTATGTAGTGTGTGTGTGTGTGTGTGTGCATGTGCACTTACATGTAATATGATACATATGTAAAAGTCAGAGGACAATTTGGGGGACTTCAGTCCTTCTACCATGTTGTTTCTAAGGATCAATTGAGGTGGTCAGGTTTAGAAACAGGCACCTTTACCAGTTGGTCATCTCTTTGGACCTGAACTATGTTTTGATTATTATAGAAGCAGAATCTTAAAGAAGGAGAACAGGTGTGGGCTAAGCCTCCAGGCAGTAAACTACCTGCCTTCTAATCCCCCAACCCCTCCAACATGATTCTGTTCTTCTTCTTCCTATTCATGTTCTGTCCTCTTCTTTGAGCCTTTTCTTATATAAATGTCTTCTTTAAACGGAGTGGTTTTTTTTTTTAAATCTTTGGATAGGAGAGGATCTAAACACCCAGATAGGACAGCAAAATAGTGCAGTTGAAGAACAGTGAAATAAACAACCAACCAGAATGAAGAGTACTGGGAACTCTCCAATGTTTACTATAAACCAGGCCAGCCAAATCTCTCCCCATGCTAAGGCTCCGGGAACCTTGAGGAAGAGGGGACAGTAAGATTGTTGGAGCATAAGATGGGGACCACTGCTGGACAAGACATTCCACTCAAGACAAGGCTGCATTTGGGAACTCACTGCAATCATACTTGATTTTACCAAACCTGCACAATGGCTGACATATCAACATGCCTCCGTAAACTAGCAAGGATCTCAGGAAACATAATTTTAGGTAGTAGGATCCTTAGGAGCTAGGGTTAGATGGGTTAGAGTGTCCATATCTGTGGTCCCCTAAGGAAGGACCACTTAGTCTGCCACAGAGTCCTGAACCCACACTAGAGCACATAACAGAGAGAGAAACCCGGGACTCATAGAAGCTGATGGACAGGAGGGTAGGAGAGAATAGATTGGATCCACAAAGGGAGGGAAGGGAGGCAGGGAAGGAAAGGAATGATCCTGTGCATGTGTGTTTATATATGGTGCATATTCTGTGTACTTGTGATGAGTTTAATAAAGAAAATTCCATTCAGTTAAAAAGAATAGCAAAATTTAAAACACACTCTGGGAACAATTTTAAGCATCTGATATAGTCTCTAATATGTTTTAATTGAATTTTGATATATTATTAGATAGGTGATAAGCAAAACTGATTCGTTTGATTATTTGTTAAAGTGATTGCTACTTCATTGTATCTAAAATTTTGTTTTGTTTTTCAAACAAATTTGGAAAAATATAAACTTTGCATGGAATTACTTTCTTGTTTGGACCTAGGAGGGGTGTGTGTAGGGGAGAATCCAGATTTAACACAACTCTGGAAGCCTCTTAGTTTTCAGTGGCAAAGCTGCATTAGAGGCCTCACTCTTAAACCTTTGTTGATACTTGAAAGATGAGCCTTTGACACACCTATAAAGAATGATGTAGTTAATGGGCTGGAGAGGTGGCTCAGGGGTTAAGCCTCCGCCTTGCAGGCGGAAGGTCCCGAGTTCGGATCCCAGATCCCACGTATAGACGCCAGGCAGAAGCGGGGGCGGCCTGTGCTTCTGGTCCTGGTAGGGCGGAGCCTGTGAATCCCGGGGCAGAAGGAGGTGGAGGCGTCCATGGTGGTTCGCGAATTCGTCCGTGGTTCTACACATAAACAGACACAAACACACACACACACACACACACACACACACACACACACGCGCACACATACACACGGTTGAATAAATAATAATAATAATAAAAAAAAATTAAAAAAAAAAGAATGATGTAGTTAAGGAAGACTTTAGAGCATGTCTGTAGGAGATTGTCTTAATTCAGTAATTGGTGTGTGAAGACCCACTACATAATAGGTAGAACATTCTTCAGGCAGGTAGAGAGGATGAAGACAGCTGGTTTACAATGTTTTGCCAGCTGGCAAGCTAGAAAGCAACATTGGTGCTGTCAGCTCTCGACTGTCAATATGGTGTGATCAGTTCTCTCCGCTCCTGATACTGGTGCTATTATGATTGACTGCAAGGTGGAATCATGAGCATGAAATTCCTTGTTCCTTTAAATTGTTAGGGACAGGTATTTATAAAGAATATGAAAATTTACACATGAACACATGTACATATCTGTCTACCTACATACATTTATGTGCATATAATTTATGTATGCATATGTATACATTAATTTTCATGTGAATATACTTGTGAATATATTTGAAAAAACATTTAAGTAGTGCAAGTTAGACTTGATCAAAAATGTAGCTCAAGATGACCTTTAACTACTAATCTTCACTCTACCTTCTGAGTGTAAAGATCATATATGTGCAGTAATATTCTTGGTTATAAAGTACTGGGATTAATCCATGAACTTTAGGAGTTAGGCAAGCACTCTTTCAGCTGATCTACATCCTTAACACCAAATATATTTTGAAATAAAAATAAACAATATCAGAAGACTTTGAACACTGTGTACACAAAAATTAGTAATCTACATTTGAATTCCTTTAAAAACAGTAATGAATTATTTTAGAATGAATATGTGCTTCAATATTATAGGTTTTTAGAGTTCAAATTACTAAGAGTGAAAGTCATAAGTAAAGGGTAGCACTTTACAGAATCTATTTTTTTACTTTTTAATTAAAAATTTTCTGAGTTTCATTGGGAGATGAGAATATAATTTTTACTGTAATTACAACCATGACTAATTGTGATACAATTCTGATCAGGCCCCTGAGAAACATACTGGAGATTGTCCTTGGAATAATACATCATGCAGTTGCTTTAATCTCATGAATATGATAATATTAACTGAAATTTATGGATTAAGTATTCATTAGATGTACTTATATGCTTAGGTGTGCATAGTTAAAATTAAACATTGCATTAACATTACTATTAAAGTCAAGATCTCTCCTAATTGTTGGAAAAGCTTGAACCTTATCAGAATCCTTCAGGAAAGTGACATTACTTGCATTCTGAAAATGGAAGACCCTTCTAAAAATGTTACTGTGGTATATTTTATAACCAAGTTACAATTACCTTTCATTTTTACTTACCATCACGCAAAATCACAAACTGGCTTAAATATTCATAAATCGAAGATCCGTGATAAAAATATGTGTGTGGCATATAGAAAGTTTTAAACCTTCCATTTGCATTATTCATTAACTACAGATGTAGCAATATAGGGGAATTTGAGATTTGCCACTGAAGTCATGTTCCTCGTACTTCTACGTGATTACACAAGCTCCTGAGCAGCAGACCAGGGCTTCTTTGAGAGAAATTGAAAGTGTACTCAGTGTTCAAGATGGATGAACCCACAATTTATCCAAAAGTGAGAGAAATTCATAAACCAGAGATAATTTTCAAAGATGTATCTTTGACATTTTGCAAAACCCACAATTCCCATTGTCTTGAAGTTCAATTTTCTGTGTGAACTTGACCATAGCATTAATCAAGTGATGATTTTTTACCTCAAAGTTTTTAATTGAGAGTATTTTAAAATGGAAAGTTGTTATTTACAAAAAGAATAGCATTTTTTAAAAATTTTTTTATTATTATCATTTAAGGAATGGCATTTCTTATAATAATGATGATTGAAGAATTTGTCAGCTAATGTATCTCAATAGCGCTCATATTGCTCACTTTATATATTTATATTTACATATTTATATTTGTACAAATTCTATTATTTGTATATTTATACAAATATATTTATACAAATTCTATTCATTCCATCATCAAGAAGAAAGCAAATAAATAAATAAACTGTTTTTTTCACTGTGTGGTGTGTGTGTGTGTGTGATGCTTGAGTATGGGTGTGTATTTATCAAAGCGTACATACAGAATACAGAGGAAAACTTTCAGTCATTTTTCTCTATGGTGTTGAGGAGAGCATCTCTTATCTTTGCTGCTGTGCACCAGCTCTGGGGGACTCTCATGTCCCTGTCTCCCATCCCACTGCAGGAGTTCTGGGATTACAGATGTGCACCACCGCAGCTGACTTTTTGTGTGTTCCAATCATAGAACCTAGGTTGTTAAATTTAACCAGCGAGGAATTTGCCAGCTGAGCCAGCTGACTAGCTCACAAGATTGGAATATTAATGTGATCAAATCTATTGCAGCACAGTTTTTACTTCTCCAGCCCACAAACACTACTTGAAATATGTAACACTCACTAGTAATACGAAGTTAGAATATTGAAAAATAAAATGACATAATTCCATTAAATGACAATCTTCATTTCTATTTGTTGAAATAATACCTGTGTATGGCAAAAGCAATTCCAAAGTAAGAAAAGTTAAAAATTATTATAAATACCTTACATCTCAGTTCCTAATTCTGTAACTATTAGTAAAGCTATGTTTCTATGAGAGAAATTTTTTGCTAGCCTACATTAGCTATTTAGATGATAAGTATTCTTTATATAATTATATAAATTATCTACTCTATATATTTTTACACTTAAGTTTTTCACTCAGCTGAATGCTTTGCATATTGTAATTCAGGCATGCTATTCCTCTTTGCATTGGCTTATTAAAGTATTTTTTAAATTTTTTTCTGAAGACTGTATTTTCCAGATTTGCTGTGATAAGCATCAGATCTGAACTGTAATATTAGAGGAGCAGAGAGTTAAGTGGGCTTAAGTTAGGGCAAATGTTTCTGGCACAGCACATCATTCTACATGCTGGTTGAACAGTGAGTTTCTCCTGTTTCCATCCCCCATCTCCCCTTAAGAGAGTGCTGGGATTACAGACACTTGCCGCTGGCATTGACTTTTCCATAGACCTTGGGGATCAACTCAGTTTGTAAGACTTGGACTTCCTACAGTTTGAATTTATCTGCGGACCCAGATATCTGTGAAGGTTAATCTAAATCTTCAATTTGACTCCTAGGAAACAAGCGTGATTGCTTCAGTCAGGGTGAGACAAAACACCACAGTGGGCAGGGATCCAAGACTGTATAAAGATGGAAAAAATTAGCTGAGCCCAAGCAAGTAATGCTTGTACATTAAGCATGCAGGCACAGAAAATCCCTCTGTTTCTTGACTATGGAAGTCCTGTGATTTTCCTGCTCCCAGGACTTCTGTGCAATGATGCAACCTGGAAAAGTGAGTCAAACTCTCCCTTAAGTTTGCTTCTGCTCAGATAGGCTGTTACAAAAAGAAAGGGAAAATAGGGAGCCATCTTCCTCAGTTTTGCTGCTATAATTTAATTTTCTAGCCTACTGCTGAAGTACATGTGGTATATAAGCTCATCTGACTGATTCTATTACAAACACTGACCTTACATGGAGATTAAACCTGCCTTAGACTCAAAAGAGACAAGTTCTCTCCTTAATGAGCAAAATAACTTCAAGAAGGAAAACTATAAGGAGTTTCTCAGGGCAGTTATGTTTATTCTCAAAGATAATTTTATCATTACAAATATTTTGCTTTGTCCTCAGCATTATTATAACCTTTAATAATTTGTAACATTAGAAATAAGAGCATACTTTACTTTTGTCTAGTCTGTTTCTTATTATAATATTGGGAAAGATCTATTTTTAGCTTCCAATTTCCATAGAGGAAAGAAGTGCTTTATCACTAGATATTTATCACTAGATATTTATCACTAGAAAAATAAAAAGTGTGAGAGGATCAACTTTTCAAAATACAGTTCATTCATTCAGTTGGTAAGATTGGCAAGGTTATGACATGAGCTCTGCACATACCTGTTCTCTCCATCCACAGTGTGAAACCTGTACATTTAAGTCCTCCTTTCCCTGTTGGGAGCTTGCAAGCTTACAGCACAGTGTTCTGTTTTAATTCCACAAGGAAAGAAGATGACAGAAAGACACTGGCCTCACATAAGCTGCATCTTCCCAGCCAATTGTTTTCAGTAATGTCTAAGATTGCCAACTATCAGATATGTGGGCCTTTTTCTGAATTTGAAATAAAGTTTCAAAATCCAAATATATTATACTTAAGACATGTAGAAATAAGATGAAAAACTAGGTTGAATGATGAAGTGTTGGCTATATATTTGGAGTATTTGACTAGTGCAAGTCTACAACCTTTATTTCAGATGATGTTTATTGAAATAATCTAGTTTCCATGGGTGAGTATACAAGTTCGCTTGGATCATAGCCTCTGTTTCAGTGGATGAGGTTTTGTCAAAAATCCAAGAATCAGCATGATATTTTTCTGCCTTAGACAGGCATAATTTAAAAGATCCGAATACAAAAATTGGGAGAATAGATACTGCTCAATATATTATATTTTAATAATACTGACATCTAACTATGTGTAGAAAATACATAGAAAATGCTTGTTGATATTTGAATTCATAACATAATACCTATGAGGCCTCTCAAAGACATAGCTGAATATATGGAATATCAATAGATCAATCTGTCTAATTTTTGTCTATAATGTGATTCAGAACCTAAATACTCAAGATGACATCCCACCTGCCCATGGATAACACAGGGTGTCTCTCAATGAAACTCTGTGTAAAGAGACCTGGTAGTTAGCTTCATGGATGTAACGTCTTTACATTCATTAAATAATGTCTTTTCCTATGACTGATTTTAGCAACAATTGGAAGATTTTAGACAGCTGAAAGAAGTGGTCCACAAGCTCATATGTAGATGGGAAAGAATGGGGAGGACTCATGAATCCTTGCATCTAATCTCCTAAACCTGGGTCCTCCTGACTGATAATTCAACTGGGAAGAGTGAAATAAGAAACTGAGTAAGACTAGCCAAGTGCCTTTGGCTTCACCTCATGATACTTCTTTTCTAAAACTACCCAGAGCACTTCCTGCCCACATGGGCAAACTCACCCAGGAAGCTCTCCCTGTCTGCTGTTTAAGTTGTAGTTTAAAGTGCTTTGTATTCAGAAGAATTTAGCCAAGCACAACAGACTGCAAATAAGGATGTGTTTAAAACATACAGTTTGAACACCTCCCAAGGGATGTTTCGATGCTCTTCCTTGGAATACATTGAATGATGCCAAGAAATTCAGCAACAAAGGAAGCTTACTGGCTTGAGACCAACAAAATGATGTGTCACCAGGGGCTGGAGATGGAGGTCACAGCTCTGTGAAAAGAGACAGGGCAATTGCACAGACTGGCTTAGGCCTCCTTTTTCTGAGGCTGTGAAGAGTTCAGACACACATTTTTGTTTTCACTTTCACCTTTCATTTTTTTTAGCTGTTTACATCAGCATGGATTTATTCAATCCCATGTTTGATCCACTGTAATGGTAAACTTTGGCACTTACTTCTGATATGTGTTCTCAGAAAATCAAAGTCTCTTCTAAATCATTGTCCCTAGAATACAGCTTGCTTCCAAGGTAGCTAAGTCCCCAGCTGCCTGCAGTATCTAAGTCTACAAGAGGGAATGATTTCTACAAAGATCTCTCTTCTCTCTCTCTCTAGGTCTTTGTCTTTCTCTCTCTCACATACACACACATATATTTATGAATATGTTTAAGCATATATATATATATATAAATTTCTATGAAACTTCTAAGCTTAACAGAAAAAAACCCTGACAAAATAACAGTTTCTGAAGAGGGACACACATTCCATTTGTAATCACAATTGAATTTCTTCATAATTTATGCCTCAGCAGAGAAATCAGGAATGACAAAGTCAAATATCTCCTTGACAACTGTGTTTATCCTCAAAGGATTCACGAATCCCTCATAAATGAAGGCACTTCTGTTCCTAGTCTTTTCTGTCATCTACCTGATCATCATAGTGAGCAATCTGGCTTGGTAGTCTTGACCTACTTGAAACGTGGTCTGCACACACCCATGTCCATCTTTCAGGGCAACCTGGGTCTCACAGACTCTTGCTATCTTTTTACCATCATCCTAAAATGCTATCGAACTTCTTTTCTATAGAAAGAAGGATTACCCTCTATGAATGCATGGCACAGTTTTATTTCCTCTGTCTTGCTGAAACTGCAGACTGTTGCATTCTGGTAGCAATGGCCTGTGTTAAGCTATGTGGTCATATGCAGCCCTCTGCAGCAGCACACCAAGTTGTCTAAGAAGTTCTTCATTCAAATGAGTATAGGCACCTTCATAGCCAGTAATCTGGATTCCATGATTTATGCAGAGTGTGCACTAAGATTAGCTTTCTGCAAGTCTAATAGCATTGATTACTTTTTTGTGATATTCTTCCCCTGTATAGACTCTTGTCTACTGACCCTTATATCAATGAACTAATCAATGCCAGTTGAGATCTTCACTATTACCACTATCTTGATCTCTTATATCTGTATCTTATTCATGATTTTCAAGATGAAATCCAAGGAGGGGAGAAGGAAAAATTCCCTAAGCCTTAACATGGAAAGAAGTTTGGCTGGCCAGATTCCTGTTGGGCATTATATGAGTGTGATACTTTGCACTCTAGTTGTTTGATGTCTGTTTCACTGGTCTTCCACTCTACTAAACTGCAATTAATCTAAAGATAAAATGAGAGCCATTTAGATGGCAGTTGATCTTGCCTATTGCCAAGATTTTCTCCCTGTCCACTATTGTTTAAATGTTGACCAGCTTTTTAAAAACATTCTTTTATTTCTCTGTTACTATCTATCTCTAGAGAAAAATGTTTCCATGGAATTGACACATTTATTCTAAAAAAGAGTAAACTTGACAAATGTAGCCAAGGATAAACATAATATTCCACTGCTTCCCTGTTAGTAGTATTGAATGGAAAAAAAAATTCTGGAAAGGAATAAAATGTCTTAAACCTAATGTGCCACTTTTGAATAGCCACATAAGCAGACTGAAGCTCTTTCTTTGTCTGCAATTTTTGTATTTCAAAATTTAATTCATTTTCTTTCGTTTTGGAATAGAAGATATAAGTATCATAATGACGTCCAAACACACCAGCTGAAATCACAGGCGCATGACCGGTCTTCAGTGCTGATATAAATTCCCCCTTTGTTCCTCTGCCTAGCTTTTCCAAATTCCTGTTAAAGTCAGTATGGACTCCAAGCTGATCACTTGTCTAGTTCTTACAAATCATTTCCTTAAGAGAATGAAAATTATCAGACAGCTGCAGCAGTTCGGCTTTCGGAGAAATGTGGAATGTCATCTCCAAGGTAAGTATGCAGCTGTCTTCCCGTCACTTAAGGTTTTTAAGACAGATCTAATTAAATGTCTACATAAAATGCCTGACAGAATAATTCTTAGCATACTAATGAAATTTGTCAAAAGGTAGAAAAAAAAGCACAAATCCATGCCGAATTCTACTTTCAACTAGCAAAACTGGAAGCCTTCTCAATGGATCTAAAAATGGAGATATGTCTTCTTGACACTATCTGCTGCTTCTAGTATATGTCGAATTAAGCTGCATCTCATTGTTTACTGCACTTCCCCCTTGAGGGGAAATTGAACACTTACCACACAAAAAAGTAATGATATCTATGTGTGAAAGAGGGTTTCTTATCTCTTCATCCGTATCCCTGGATTATTAGGTGCATTTGAAAACATTGGTAATTCTTAGTTATATAGTAGATAAAACATTTTCCTTGTGGATTAATGTAAATACAGAAGTTCCTTTATGGTTTTACAGCCTGGATTTAGTGATTCTGTAGAATAACATCATCTTGAAATTCTTTTAAAGCTGCATTTAATACTGGAGTCTGTTAAGTAATTGTCCAGTAGAATGACCATTTATTTGCTTGGTTTCTCAATCATTTTATGTTTCTCTCAATTCAAATGTGATTGCAAATAGCATTGTGGAGGGTTCCCCTGGATTTGAACATGAGTCCTTGAACTTACGCATCAAGTGTTTACAGCAACTGAACTTTCCCAGTTCAAAAACTTGTTTCTAAAATAGTCTCCATAATAATTTCAAAATTTTATCAAAAGGATAATTCTCAGACTTCCCTTCCTTTTCTTATGTATTGGCACGTCACTTAAAAATTTCAAAACATATGTGTGGATTATTTGAGTTTCACTTGGAAATCACCATTAAGTTTTAGAAAATATGAAATATTTTATGCAAATATTTATGCAAAAGTTAACTAAAAAAACTAGTTTAAAAATATCAACTATAACAAATAAGCATTTGGTGAAATCTTAGTCAAATCTGAAGTCTTCAGATTTATAATTTCTTATTAAGATAAAAATTTCAGTTCCACAAAAATTTTCTAGCTTATTAGCTTTGTTTAGCAGAAAAACCCACTTATTTAATTTTAATGCAATTTAATGTCTTTTCTGTATGGTAGTAATTTGAAAATTACAAATAGATCACAGTGTCCCATCAGCAATTGAGGTTTAGATTACATAAGCTACATATTTTAATATTTTGTTAATCTCTTTCATTTTACTATACTCTTGATAAGTAAATGTTCAATAAATATTTGCCTATTCAATGATCAGTTTATTAAACAGGAAACAATATGAAATCTAATGTTATATTTTCCAGCTCAATGCTTAATCATTTCCATGTGGAATAGGATAAAACAGATTCTTATTATTAAGAGTTACCATAATTAGTTTCCCATAAATATGCGATAAGGAATATACTTATAAAGTTTTCATTTGAACTTCCTGATGTCAACAAAAATAAAATACATTATTTTTTTAAAAAATTAAAGGCTCTTACAATCTTACAGCCCCCTTTTTTATTATCATTTATTCAATTGTGCGTGTGTGTGTGTGTGTGTGTGTGTGTGTGTGTGTGTGTATGTATGTATGTGTGTGATGGTGTGTAGAACCACGGGTGAATTTGGGAACCACCATGGACGTCTCCACCTCCTCCTTGTTTACTCTGCCTGGGGATTCACAGGCTCTGCCCTACCAGGACCAGAAATGCAAGCCTCCCTGCATCTATACGTGGGGTCTAGGATCCAAACTCAGGACCTTCTGCCTACAAGGCAGAGGCCTAACCCCTGAGCCACCTCTCCAGCCCCCAACCCCCCCCCTTTTTTTGTAATGTTACCTAAGCCTTGGAGTGTATGATAAATAAAAAGAATTAAATTAAAAAAATCGAAGGCCTAAATGTAAATTCACCCAAAATTTCAGTTATTTCTTCAAAATCACCATTTGTAATGACAATAAAGCATAATGCATTTCTTGTGTATAAATCTAGGTACTACGTGTTATTATTCAATATGCCTATATACAAATGCTGATTTTAGATTCTAAGATAAAATTCTTATTTCATGGGTTTTATTTTCACTACAACATTGTTTCCTTTTATTTGGAAATTACCTTTAATTTTTAAATACCCTTCTTTTTTAAGATGAAGGATAAAGTGACTTTGGCACTTGAATTTACATCTTACATTTTGATTTAACACATCCAGCAATTAATCAATATATCTGTGTGTGACTAAACTATGCTGTTCCATCCTGAAGACTATAAGATTTGTCACACCTCTGAGAGGCACTTAATGGTTTGGTCTGATTCACCTGAGAAATTTCTAAATTGATAAAGAAATCCCTAGAAGCAGCTGGCAGAAAGCTGCAAATGTCTTTTTTGGAACATGTAGTTTTATAAAAATTCATACCACAGTAAGAAGCCTTCTTCTGTAATTCACAGCAGGCTATTAAATGATCTAATGTTCTTTTATTTTATCTGTAGCACTGTGAACTTCTTTGTAATGCACTTGTTACCTCTGAAGACATTGCCATATTTCAGCTTCCTTGGCTTCATCCTCTTGCCTGCCTGAGCCTTTTTATCTCCAGAACAATCAGCCCATTCTGCATCTTCTACCTATTGGTCTTCATCAGTTCATTACTTTTTCACACATGACCCATTGCCACTTTTCCTTTCTGAGTCTTTAAAGTGTGCCCTGTTTTGTTTTCCTGTGTTATTAACTTTGTCCTTCTGCTTCTTTGTTAAAAAGATAAATGTATCTTTGAATTTTTTGCTGTTAATGCAAACCTTTTGACCACTACTTCTGAAATGTTTCTAAGTTTTTGGGATATTGAAATACAGAGTTCTTCATGAGTTGCTAAGATGCGTTCCAATATTTTTATATTATTAAACTTAAAATTTGAATGTTTGAAATGTTCATTAATTTTTTTTAAGGATTAAGGTAAAGTTTATTAGAGACGAGAAGGAATGGAATTCATAGACTCCAGACCTGGAGTATTGTGAGGGGCTACGACACCCTAGAGAACTCATCGACATGAGTCATGGAATCCATGAGGGGCAAGGAGTGGAAAAGAACTCATGGACTCCAGATGTGGAGTGCCATGGGGGACAAGCGCCAAAAATGGCTGCCATATTTATACTTTTAGATAAACCTGGGAAAAATGGCTTTACCTCATTGGTTAGCTCATATTGGGGCCCAACCCAGTTGATCTTGTGCCCACTTAAGGATAGGGCTTATCTGTAAAGAAGAACTAATCTCCATATCCTTTCATAAGCAAAGGGTTGGGGGAAGTTAGTGAAGCTTGTGTTCCTTCAGGGTAATCCCAGCAGTGGGGGATGGCTTTCTAAGACCTTCAGAAGACATTTCATCACCGCTGCTCTAAAACTGTCTAATTGCCCCTTAATTTTTATGAGAACTTGACTGCAAGGGATGAGGGGCAACGACCACTCTGGCTACTTCCTGCTGAAATTTGAGTGAAGTAACTGTGAGGAGTCAGTCATCCTCATCTATGAAATGCTGGGATGGTCTAAAGGTCCCCACACTTGAAACTTTATGGATATTAATGTGGAAGAGTCAAAACAGATAAGTTAAGCTTATAAAATCTAAACATAAGGATCAAACCACTGTAATTTGGAAGGCAGATGGGATAAGCAAAAAAGAGTTTAGCAGTCTTACTGAGGATACAGGCAAGAATTAGTAAAGAAAACCTGTTATCTTCCCTGGAATAGTCACTACCTTTGCTGGTGTAGAAGGAAGAACAGGTAATCTATATACTGAAGGAGATCTTTCTCCTCTGGTAACTGTAAATCTACAAAGTCACATTCAAAGATCTGTCTGAAAATGTGAACTGTCTGTGAATCCTTGGGCAAAACAGACCAAGTTAGTTGAGAGACTGAATCAGTCTTGCTCAAGTTTCTTATTAAAGGGGACACTGTCTCCTGACATGGAAAGATTTGTGGGTCTCTGAGCATTATCTTAGCTAATGAGGCTCTTATGCTCGACCCATGTTTTGGGACAAGGCCCATACTTGACATGGAGCTTGTATTAAAATTTCCTCCAGAAGAGCATGATTGTAATTAAGTCTGAACTTAGGATATTCAGGCATGTAAACAAAGGCAATATCTAACGGCAATACCATCAAGTATACAAGGAACTTTAATAGTTACTTTGCTAAATCTGGCACTCCCCTGATCGTAACAGCTCTAGTTAGATGGAGGTTGATAAAGGAGGAGGAAGAAAGTTGAACACTAGAAATTTGTGCTCCCTTGTCTACTAAAAGAGGAACAAATCAGCTTCCCACTTGCATATTGATCTAAGGTTCTTATGAGATCTATATCAAGTTGGCTTTTGGGCTGTCTTCCGCTGGGTATCAGCAACAAACTCCATTTTTTCATTGGAGGGAATCTAAGAGCCTCAGACTTGTCATTGGTCAGCAACAGAGAGACTTGACCCCTGACCCCTGGAGTTCAGGGGCAATAATTATTCTAATAAAGACCCCCAAAGTTAGGACATGAACCATGTAGTAGCATTTTGTACTTGGGGCTTTTTTTTTTGAGGTGTCCAACCTTGTTGTATTTAAAACATTTTTTTCTTATTCTCTGTCCAAATGGATTTTGGGTTGTCTGCTTGGGCATGTCCATTAGTATTATTATTTTATCCCCTTAGGCCAATATCCAGTTTCAGATTTTTTTCTTTTCCTTTCTTTCTTTTCCTTCTTTTTCAGTTTGAAAAACTATGAATTTATCTGGGTCATCAGAGACTCCCTAAGTTTCTCAAATGTTGCAAGGAAAAGGGAACAAGGACCTGAGTTGATCCAAATGAACCTGGAATCTCCTGTGTGACACTACTAATTCAGGGAGACCCTAGCCCAGGCTCCTGAATCCTGGACGTCTGGCTACAGACAAGCCTGAACAAGGAACCATACAAGCAGAGGGATGAACAACCAATGGGAAGGAGGGATCAATAACCAATGGGAAGCAACTATCTAACCTGGACACCTAATAAACAGCTAAATGATCGGTGGCTGCTCCCTTCCCCCCAAGCAGAGGGGTGGCCACACTTGATTGGACCCCAACCCTATATAAGCCCAAACACTTCCTGAGTAAAGCTGAGTCTGCAGCCAACTCCTCTCTGCAGTGCTGCTTCTCGCCTGACTCCTGGGGTCTGGGTGGTGACCCTGTGGCTGGCTCACCCATTCGCCTGGAGCCCATGAGACCCCGCTGTTTCCCCTCCTCCCCTCTGGCTGGCCCAACGGGAGATTCGGCAACACTCCTGAAGAAGAAAGACTAGTAATAGAGGTGGATTGCATGGATTCTACTTAGTCTCAAGCAAGAGTGTTTGAGGTGTAAGGTCCTTGATAAGTGAGATGAAATTCCTGTTCCACCTTAGTTTTGAGGTCATCTCTATTGGGAGACAGTTTGTTTCTTTGTTTTGTTTCCCCTCACCCCCTCAGAACTTTTAACTGGTACTTTTAACAGAGATCTTCATGGTCTTCTAACTTCTTGCCATTTACTTATCCTTTGGCAAGATAGATCTCATTTAAGATGTACTAAGGCCATGTCTGAGAAAAGAATATAATAAGTTGGTTCTTTTTCAGATTAGTAGGATTAAACATTCTCCAGTTACTCCTTGAAATTAGGATGGGGGAATTTTCTCCTTAGCTAGAGTCTAGGGAGCCTGGATTTGGTGCAAGGATCAGCAAGGCGCCACCAAGCACCATAAACCCAGCAGTGAGCTTGGCCAGCTGACACTGTAACCCAACAACTGACCACATGGCCAGTACTGTATCCCATGACTAAACACATGGCTAGTGACATAAATGCCTGACAGATGCCTCCATCTCTGTTATTTAGACTAATGTATGACCATCATCCCAGACATGAAACACTTATTCCTTATAGCTAAGGTCACTAGGAATTTCCCTCCTTTAAATAACAAATAATCTGGCTCAGAGAGACAAAAATTGGGTTTCCCTCCAAGAGAGATTATTCACATGCCAGTATGACCATACCCTGTGCAGGGCTGTTGAGTGTGACTTGGCCATAGTGGGTTCAAATGTTCCCGATTTGTGATCAGATTTTAATCTGATCCCACCCTAGGCCATATGACTTCACTGTGGAACCATAGAATTGGTACATTCGAACCCCATGGCTATGAAGAGATCTTTAGTACCTCACCATGGGGCTGTAGATTGGATCACTGAGGTATTGTAGGTCTCCCACTTCAGGCTGGCATTCCTTCACACAAAGTTTAAAACATTCCCTCCCCCATTTCAAAAGAATTCTTCTCCTTCCCTTCCCCAGAAAAGCCTGCTCAGAGAGGTAAGCAGAGGTAGACCCGGAGTTTCTTCTACCTTTACTGTTGGAACTTATCTCTTCTGTCTTCTGGCTGTTGTCCCAAATGTTACAGAATTAATTATCTGGCTGGCTTGGCAAGTGTTGTAATCTCCTGGCAGTGCTTGCCAAATGTTGCAGGGTAAAGCTCTATGAGTCTGTATGTATCCAGGTTCTTGTGGTCACAGTGGAAGATTAAAAACATAACACACATAGAAGATTATGGTAGAGTTTACTACAAAAGAGAAAGAACGGAACTCACAGATGCCAGATGTGGAGTAACATGAGGACCAGGCACCCTGGAGAACTTATGGATTTTAGTCATGGAATCCATGAAGAGCAAGGAGCTAGAAAAGAATTCAAGTATTATATTTTGATTACAGTTAGTTAAGTATAAAGTTTCTTTGTTTAATTCCTTATTTCCTTTAAAAGAATAAATTTTTTAATAGAACAAATAATCGTGTGAGATTTTTCAATTTTTTTGTAATCCTATCAGTGTTATGTAGCAGCTATTCACACACAAACACATGGATTTATATAAAGCTCTTGTATTTTCTCAGAAAACAGAAGCTTGTATTGTTTGTTGAATACTTACACTTCAAGTATTATCATATGATGATTAAAAGTTAATGGACAGAAACACACATCTTAAATAGTAAAGTTATATTCAAGAATTAAATTAATTCATCAATAAGTCAATTGACCTGAATTATAATTGCCACATTCCACGGGAGCAAATACAAAGTCTTTCTAATAAGGTTACCAATCTAAACTCTAATTTCATTAAAAAACTCTATTATTTGATCACAAAGATGATATATTTTTCTTAAATTTTGAGGCCACTCATAGTATGAAAGAAGTACATAGAATATAAACATTATAGAGTTGACATGTACATTTTAATTTGTAGTGGCACTAAGATGCCATTATATATTTTTTGAATTATTTCATTCATCATGAGCATACACTAAAGAAACATAGTTTAATTTACATGGTACATCAATATGACGCATCACCTACAAAACAATGGAAACTAAAAATATGACATTTGTATTGTCATGTTCTATGCAAAATTGAAATATTATCTATAAGCTTTCTTAATATTCCTGTTATCTATTTGCTTATTCATATTTGTGCATGTCCCTGTAAGTACTTACACATGAGCAATTGCTCAGAAACTGGAAGAGGAAATCAGGTATCCTCTGGTCAACAAGCCCTAGTAATTCTCCCTTCTCCTCAGGCCTCCTCAGAGTTGGCTTACTGGAACTTGTGAGGCTCTGACCCTTGTTACTTGATGTTGGAATGTAAAATCCAGCCCTCAGGATTGTGTAGCCAGTGCTAGCCCTTTCCAGCCCTTTTTTACTGTTTTCAATTGTTGTCCTTTAGATTTGTTTAATAATCAGATGATTCTTAGAATTAGAATGAGGCTTCAGCAAAAGCTAACAATATATTAAAAGCAGTATGACACTTCAAGAGTCCAAACTCCATTGTGATCATCTGGAGCTCATAAAAGTACCTGCTTATTTTTGGTGACACATTTTACTTCTCTAGAGGAAAAATCATCCTAGTGCAAATATTTATTTACTGTTATTTTGAGTTGAATCAAATGGAAGTAAGAAGCCAGAGTGCCTGCTTTCCATAAGTTATCACACAATACATCTTAGGGAAGTCAACCTCATAGTTCTTTTCTAAGCTAAGAATTTTAATTTACTTCAATTGAAGCCTTATTAAGTTACTGGATGAGTTAAATAGTTCCAGTTTTCAAAATCATGTTTATTGCTATATAATTTACGTATAGCAAAATCCAGTCACTTAAATAGAATCCACTGTTTTATAGCCAGTTATCTCAATTTTGTAACCAAAACACCAATGAGAATAAGTGCATTTCATCTACATAAAAACTTCCTGCTTGATATTTATCATAAAGCCATCCACTTATACACAGAGACAGTGTTCACCATTCTTTTCCTCAATTTTATTTTCCTTTGTATATCTATCTGTTTTGGTAATGTTGTTTATTTCCTGTGTAGACTATTTATAATAAAGTTCTATAAAAAATTTCTACATCCAAGTAGTTGGGACACTTATTTTCCTTTCCAATGGGTAATTATCTGGAAGAGTCATTGTTTGCTGGAACTGATACCAAGTGAATGTTTCATGTAACTCAAAACTCAAGACTTACTGCTTCTACCATTTTACATTTCTTTCAGTAAGTAGAAAATTTCATCTCACTGTCATCTCTTTTGCTATGTACATAAGTATACCTTTATGTATATATGTATGTATGTGCATATATGTATATATATTTATATACACTTTGAGACAGAGTCCATTCTATTGTTAACGCAGGTCTAGAACTTGTTATGCTCCTGTCTCTGACTTGTTGGCTCTAGGACTCCAGGGTTGGTGATGCAGTTCTGCTCTCCACTGTTGTTTAGACTAAATGCAGCCTAACTTTTCATTTTAACTATGCCAACAGTTATCACTGTGTTTTTAACCTGGACTTCCTAATAACAGATAAGTGAAGCAATTCTTTTGTTTCTTTTTAACTATGTATCTGCTACATTTATTGTTGCTAAGAGCAAACCCTGACATAAAGAACTTAAAGGAGAAAATTATGTATTTCCGCCCATTGCTTCAGAAAATTCAGCCCAAGGATGCTTGGTCCCATAAGTTTGGGCAGAATATCATGCTGAGCATTCTCAGATTTTAGTGTTGTTTTACTATGTCTTATATACATGAAAAGCTAACTGCTCAAGAAGTTAAGTAGAAATTCATTGTGGATTCTTTTCATATGTATGTCCCTTGATTCAGAGTCAATTGGAGCCATCCTAAAAATCCTTCCTTTATCATTCATTGATTAATCATTAATCACCATTGATTAATTTTTTATTTATTACATTTTTGCATAGTTATACAAGCTCAATAGGTTCCCCCTTCAAATCCCTTCCCTATCTCTTCCTCTTTATTGTCCCCCATTCCACTCTCCCCTCTTTCTACTCTCTTCCTCTTCCCTCTCATCCTTTTTCCTTCCTCCCTCCTCTCTTGGTGCTTCCTGCTTTCTCCTTCCCATCCTCCAGAGCATCTGGTTATGTGGGCATTGCATTTCGCTGAGTTGTCTACACTAGTGAGGGTTCAGGACTCAGTGGCATAGCTTGGGGCCCCTTCTTGGGCTGCCCACTAGTATGGGAACTCTATTATGACTGTTTGACCCCTTGCCTCTAAGGATCCTACTGCCTGAAGCCTTCTCCACTATGATCAGTGCTAGACTTTGGGGGGTTGTTGACATGTCAGCCATTGTGCAAGTCAGGCAAAGTTCAATCAATTGTGACTATGTCCTGGCTGCTGCAGCCTTGATTTGTATGGAGTATCTTGCATGTTGTTGGTTCTCCTCATCTTTAGGCTCTTACAATCTTGCCGCCCTCTCTTCCACAGGTTTCCTGAGCTTTAGGATGGGGAGAGATTTGGCTGGTCTAGTTCCAGGTGAACTAGGGTCTTTGGTATTCTGAATTATAGTGAGTTGTTTTTTTCACTTTTGCTGTTCCTGCGCTGATTCATGATTGATTGTTGAGGACATCTCCTAACAAAGATAAAAGACTGTTTAAATGAAGATCTTAATATAGGAAGAAGCTCTAAGGTGGAAGAATAGGAGTAGGAGCAGTGAGAAGGGTCAGTCACCCATTTGCTGGCTAGTTAGCATCTAGCTGCCAGTTAGATAGGAAGATCAAACCTGTTAGATGCCTTATGTACTCTCTAATAAGTGGATCCTAGTTACAAACCCACTTAATGACATATTCAAAGGTAAATTTCTGTAATGCCCACTATAATCCCAAAGGATTATAAATAGGAGGGAAGGAGAAAGACTTCAAAAGAGAGGAGACAAAAGAACACACTTCAATAGAGAAATTAGGCCAAGGTTATATACTGTATGTAAGTAGCAAGACATCTTATGCAGCTCACTCTAACTTTCTTTCCTGCTCACTTGGGCCCATTGATTGATTTCTAACCATGCTTTTATTTTTCCAAGTCAAACTGTATCCAGCTTTATTTAACATAATTTTCATAAACCATCATGGTTTTGTAGACAGGACATGGACAATTAGTAAAGGCAAGTGAAAACTTCCAAACTCCTTTCTTGTATTGAATACCAATATCAGAAAGCCTCTGTAAAATCTATTGGAGTCTTCATTTGATGCTTCGAAGTGTAAAAGTTTAGAATGAGGGATGGCATTTCTCGTAAGCATGTTGTTTAACAACTTTCCACAAGCTGACCCTGGATTTCAGGAAGGAAAATGAAAATGGCAGAATTGTCAATCTGCAGAGCCACAGTCTTTTAGGAAAAGAGTCAATGCTCTTCTGGAGAATTATCACCTTAATGATGTCACTGGAGAATCTAGATCACTTGATATACTGAGAAAACCAGTTTTAGAGTTTCAGGTTCCAACAAGATTCTGTCTTCACAGGGAAAGGTGCTTTTCGAACAGCAATCCAACTGCAGAGTCAGTTTGTGACACGTGTTCGTTCCTCCTCAGAATGATGAAGCGTCCTGTGTACTAGTAACATAGCTTTAAAAACCTAAAGAAAAATTCTGGGTCTTTATAAAACTCTATAAAATAGTATTTCAAGCCATCTCCATCATTACACTGGTCATCAACAGTGCACACTTAACCTGTCAGCTCCAGGACCCTTCAGCTTGCTAAGCCTAGTCTCTTTTGACATCTCCATTTTCTTCAGAATCATTTACATCCTTGTCAGCAACAGCGTTTCCTGTTTTCCCATAAGACACCTTCTCCTTTCTTTGTACGGACCTTTCAGGCTCCAAGTCTCACTTTTGAGGAGAGGTTTAACAGGCACCTAAACCTGCTTGGTATAGGCAGGGGGAACATAAGTACTGGATCAGGGAAGTAGCTACACAGCTTTCATTGGTCTGGGTCTGGGGGTTATTCTTGTTGCTTCACGCTGCTCAGGTTTGGGTCGTTATATAGTTTTTATCTCTACCCATTTTTTTTTCAATGTGACCATCAAATATATTCCATTAAAGAGCCATAAAACAAATATTTTACCGAAATTTCAAAAATTTTGATCTTTCAAGGTTTATATTTTGCTATTGTGGTGACTTATTCAAAATTCAGCTTTATTTTTTATAAAAGCATATATGTTGGCCAGATTTTACAGGTGATATCTGTAGGATATTTAATTGAGAAAGCTGCCTTTATGATTTCTAAGATCCTTGAAGAAATCTCTGTTGAATGAAATATTTGTCTTCACATACATGGGTTTGTTACCTATTGCTCCATAGAGAATGCCTCCAAAATTCAGAGGATGGAAGTTAATTTTATCAATACTGCTAATTGGACACAGGTCCAACTTCAAGGAAGTTGATTCCTCTGGCTCAGAAGCTCTTCTAAAACTGTAGTCAATTGATGATTAAAAGCATGGGCCTTTCCATGAACTGACTGGGGAAAATTTGCTGTAACTTTCACATTCATGTTGATAAGACTACCAGTATGACAGTGGGATAGTGAGATCTATGGGTTCCAATCCATAAATTCAATCAAGTTGATAGATATACACACTTTTCCTGTGCATTATCCCTCAAATGCTAAAGTACATCAACCATCTACATGTACTTACAGTGTGTTGGCTACTATATGTCATCTAGAGAGGAGACAAATTGTATGGGAACATGTACATACACCAGGCCATTTTGCGTGAACACTATAAACATGTAGGAAATGTAGAAGAAGCATGGGATCTTTGAACAAGTTTCCACAGAACCTTTAAGTTCATTATTTAAGGTGCTAGCAACTTTGATTCTTACTGTATTGGCTAGAAATGTGGGTTTCCTTCCACATAGTCCTTCTGTAAGGTTACTCACAAAATGATTACCTGCTGCCTACAGAGTGTTGGCTCTGGTAGATGTAATTAATATCGATAGGAGGAAAATTCTTATGAGACTTCCTGAAATTAATCGTCTTTGAAGACATTTTGCTGAATATCCCCTCTTGCGTTTTTATTCACTGACATAAAAATGGGTGAATTTCATTTCCTTTCAAGTCCTTGTGTTATTGGACTATCATTATTGTTCCATTGGTTCCTCTGTGGAGATCAATTGTCAAAGTCATAGACAAAATTATATGTTGATAATACCTTTTTTGACTCCATATATGTCTTAATAGTTAAAGTCAATAAACTCATTACATTGTACTGACATATTTTTAAAATTTGCTAAATTAATTGTTCCTTTATTTTTCCCTTCAGGGAGTTATACCATTCTAATGGTGCTATATAATTTGTCTAATGAAAAATTGAGTCAAGAGTAGCAAATTTAATAACCTCATTAAATACACAGTCTTTTTTAGGATAACAATGTACAGCTAAGTTCACATGAAATCTATTAGTGTGTGTGTTTGTGTGTAGTAATTTGTGGAAATCAGTAATTTATATCCCTTGTATACATACATTCTTTCTTTATGACTTTATCATAGTTTTGTTCTCAGAATTATTTATATTTTTATTTACTTAGCTTTGTTTCTGCTGAGGTCTTAATGAAAAATAATTTAATAGTCAACTGATAATTTCATTAAAATTAGTTCAGAAATAAAAGTAAGTAAATAGTCACTACATATTGATTTTTTCATTGTGCATTCCATGGAAAAGTTCTTTTAATTTAAGTAATGGAATGGAGAAACAGGTTAAGATTAGATTAATTTTAACACAATCACCTATCCCCTCAATCTCCATAGTTGAATATACATGTGGGTGTTGAGCTACGAAAATGTTTACTATGTAGTGCCTTAGTTTTCAACTCTGTAAATTTGGGTATATGACATTTCTTTCCTATCCAAACCCCAAAATACTGAAGACTAATAAAATAATATTTTTGGAGTAATATTGAATTTTAATGTCTTTTGCTCACTTTCAGAGATAATCTCAATAGTTTTTTAGATGTAAGATCCTTAGAGGCAAGGGGTTAATCAGTCATGATAGAGTTCCCATGCTAGCTGGTATCCCAAAAAGGGGCCCTGGGCTATGCCATTGAGTCCCAAACCCTCACTAATATAGATGACTCAGACAGAGGTTCAGGCCCACATAAATGAATGGGGCATGGGAGGGAGGAAGCATAGGCACTGGGAGAGGGGTAGGGAGGACGAGGAGGTGAGTGGGAGGGGGAAAGGTGGAGAGTGCAATGGAGGACAACAGGGAAGGGAAAGAGTAGGGAGAGGAGGGGGGCTAGCTATTGAGATTATAAATAATTTTTTTAAAAAATGCATCATTGTTTATATATTAGTTTTAATGTAAGAAAGACTAAATTTAGAAAAGATATACATTTCATAGACTTTCTTTTAGAGTTATATTATATTTGGTATGCTTACTTTTCAAGCTTCCTTAGAGCAGACTGAACTGTTGCATGATCTCATTTTATTCTCATGTTAGTTTTCATTGAGTATGATCTAAGTAAAATCAATACTTGTCAAGGGCATTTCAGGATTTCCTTTGGCTGGTTTCTATGCGGGATGTCGGTTCAGTACATTTGGTCTCATTTATCTAAACTATAGCCTGTATAGAGGATTGTATGCATTATGAAAGCCAGGAGAGAACAGTGGAGGAGGAGCATGGGCAGGAAGAATATTTGCAAGTCAGTATAAGTGCATGCATCTGTTTTGCTTCCCTCAGTCCTTCAAGAGGACTATTTTGAGCTTCCTCTCAGGTGTTTTAGGTTGATTCTATTTCACATATTCCCTAATGATCAGGCTTCTTACTCCAAATTTCCCCTGTGGCTCCATATTCTGACATAAAAGTTTCAGAAGCAGAAAGAGGCTGGATCCAGATTTTCTCTGAACTGAGATAAGCTGTGTCTGAATATTGAATGAAATGTAGAATGAGATACTGTGAGCGTCTGTGTGGTGGATATGGAATGGGAATTGGGTTCTTTCTCCTGTGTAAATCTTTGCTCCAAATCTAAGTTGTGATTCAAGGAATATCGGATCCATCTAATTTCCCTATGACTCATTTTGAAATCAGTTAAGAACCTAATATATGGTAGTCATCCATATATATCTTCAGGAATGGAGGAAAAAGCTTTATTTAGTGGCCTCCCATCTACCACACATGTCTACCAATATATATCTGTCCATATGACTCTGCATGCATACATATCAAAAGTCACATCTATCACTTCAAAGGAGTATTTTCATTCCTTTCTCTTCCCTTTTCTCTTGATCTTTCCATTTCTTTCTCTTCTCTGTCTGCCTGGAACATTGGTGGAAAATACAATCAGATTTTCATTAATCTCACAAATTCACTGTTTCATATGTTATTTAGCTTTTGGACATTAATTTGTTATAGCTGATTTTGATTATAATTATAAATGTGATAATTATAATAACCAAAGAGATGCAGTCATATATTACAGAAGTGTACCATATGGGGCCAAGGTTTGACTGATTGAATATTGCATATGGTCACTTATAATCTGAATTGCATTAACACTATGATATCACTTAGGATAGCAACCATTTCCTACGACAAAATAGGTTATGGGTGCCAAACCATTAATAAGTAAATGTTAACTTGGAACTTTACTACTCATAAAAGCCAAATCAAATTTCTTGCTTGGCAAAATATATTATTTATATAACACCCCTGAAAAATAAGTATCTGTTAATTTGTCACTTTTGGGAAAACTAAGATGTGTATATAGCCTGTACAATAGGCTACCACATATAAGTGGACCTTTCACTTATAAACACATACTTGGGGTTATTTGATGATTTTGGTTGTTTTGAATTAAGTGAAAAAATATTAGCAACTATAATTTGAGGTAATCAAAAAATAAAACTTGATCAGTTGATGCTCATTACTCATTTTTAATTCTTATTGTCTGTTGCCTAACCTGGGAATTTAGTTCTGGTATCTTTGGCACTGGAGATGTAAGAAAGTGCTTTCTGGGCTCTGTTCTGCTAAGTCTCCTGCAGTTGTTACTTATGGATCACAGTAGAGCTGAAGTTCAGACTTAACTTGAGGAGTAATCCCACTGTGAGTTCTCAAGTGTTTCTCCAGCTTCAACTGATGACTATCCTTGGGAAATGTACAAATACAGATACAAAAAGTATCTGTAACATCGCTAAGTACTTCTTCCATGTCTTTCAACCACATGTGTCACTATCGAATGAAGGTGACTGAGAGTTTTCAAATATTATTGTGGCACATACCGGAAGGAAAAGTCATGAATCAAAAGGCCATGTCTTCCTGACTTGACTCCTACATAATGGATAGTCTCAGAAGCAGGACTTTCAAAGATGGGTTCCTCTTGCCTGTTCATTTTCCCACAATCCTTCCTGTTTCAACCTTATTGTTCAGTCCAGTGGAAAGACACTGATGAGGCAGTGGAATCCAGGGCCACTTAAGTAGGGATCTGAGACATGCAGCCAGGCTTTGCCATCACTGCTTTAGAAGATAACACTCCTTGATCTGGTTAAGAGACACGACCTTGCAGTGGAGCTCAGCAATCTTCATAAATACACATTTGTGTTTCTGATGAACTCTGGAGAGAGGACTGAGTTTTGGCAAAACATTGGCTTACCATCCTGTTTACTAAAATATTAATCAAAATATGCTCTGAAATATATTGGATGCATTTAATTAAAATAACCAATATATTTGGGGACAATTTTATTGCAAAGACAGTATCCAAATCTGCAAAAGTTCTGTTAATTCATGAGGCAAAAATATCACATTATTTGCTTGCCTGAGCATAGCAAAACCATTTCTATGTTCTAATCTATTTACACACTGAACCCACCTCAGTGCTTAACTCTACTTCTGATTTACAATAGGCAATGAAATTGCTGTATAAATATCAGTTTAATATGAAAACATAAGTTATATAAGTATTGAGTAAGCATTAATGCCAATCCTAAGTAACCAAGCACCGCCCAAGTAGTATCCATGCTTCCTCTGCTTTATGATTGTTTTCAGCTGGGTCTTTTTTTGCTAACATGACCACCATTCTCCTCCCATCCAAATACCACATTCTGCCTTAAGCCCCAGTGACTCAGTGTTTGATTCACTTCTCTCAGATGTGAGACTGGGTCACATAGATCCTGTATGATTTATATACATGTCTATTTGCATAGTTACCCTCTTTTCTCTACTATTTCCTACTAAAAAAATAAATCATCGTATATTTCTGTGTAAAATTTTAAAAAATAGAGAAATTCTATCTTTTCCAGTTGCTCTGATATTTGTATCTGCATTCTGATGTTAAGGACCTTGTTCTCTACATGTTTTCCTCCATAGTCCCTTATGTATACTACGTATAAGTAAACTCATAGTTTAAATATCTGAGAGATACAAAGAAAGAAAACCAGCCAAAGTCCTTTCATTTCTCAGTTGCATGTAAAAAACTGTAATGTAAAAAATGTGTAGAAAACAGAAAAATTACAGTATGGCTGATTAGACAATTCCTACTTCCTTATTGCCTGATGCATAGCTGACAAGAGACTTGGAAACATCTTATGAACCATACAGAGTATGGACTTCTCATGAATCCATAGAGTCACTATTCAGTGTTTTGTTACGGTTACTACATAGTTTGGAAAGATAGATGACTGTCATAATCTATTTGAGCTGTTATAAAAATATATGGTGCTCAGGTGAATGACTTATATACAACAGAGACTTATTTCTCATGATCCTGCAGGCAGAGGGGTCAAGATCAAGGTTTTGTTATCTAGGAAGTATCTGGTTTCTAGCTCACAGACGTGCATACTTTCAGTGTGACAGAATCTGGAGAAAGCACAAATTGTCTCTCTGGAGTCCCCCAAGCTACCAACACATTGAAGGTTAGGAACTCAGTGTTTGGAAGGATATACATATTTAGCTTTATTCTGATTTGAACTAATTTTATTTTCATATATCTTCTATTATTCAATGTAGTAATTTCAATTCTTAATTACTCTAAAGACAGAAAATGAGGTATTAAATGCTCATATGTAAGTTTATTTGTGAGTGTTCATACACTGATATATTTTTTAAACTTGGCTATTTAAAACAGTAATACTGGCATCAACTTGCTAACAGGCATTAATATGCTTAACACAATATTTTGTCACAAATGCCATATTTCATATGACAGTAATGACTTAGTATTTCATATGGCATTTAACAATTATCTTCCTATGCTAGGTTCATTGATAAACACTTCAAATTTATTATCTTACTTGGTTGTTGACACAAGCATCTGGTATTTAGAGATTAGTGAATTATGTGTTATGAATGATAAGAGGGGAGTCAGGAGCAATAGCCAAGCAAGCCAGGGGAGATTCAAATGACCTGTACCAAGGAAAGTAATTTGAAAGGCAGGGCAAGTCATGCAGGGAAACACAGTGACACAAGACAGCCAGCAGAGTCCCTTGGCTTAGAAGGGAGGGACGTGAAGAACAAAATTTCTATTCTGTCACCCTGACTACCATGTTCTATTGACTCAACCAATAGGAAAGGCAGAAAGCAAAAAAGTTCCTGAAAAAATCCTTGTAAATCAGCTTCCTGTTATATCTGGGACATTCTCAGTCTCTCTCTCTCTCTCTCTCTCTCTCTCTCTCTCTCTCTCTCTCTCTCTCTCTCTTTCTCTCTCTCTTTCTCTCTCTCTCTCTCCTCTCTCTTTCTTCCTCTGTTATTTTGTGTAGGTGTGGCTGCATATGTGTGAGTAGAAGAAGAATGTTGTTTACACCCGAGTTGGAATTTCCCAGGCCCCACTTCCTTCAGCCTGAAGTATATACCACTGCCTTTTCTGCCTTGCATTTTCATGTGAGATTTGTGGATCCAAACTCAAGTCCTTTCATTTACAAGACAAAGGTGTGTAACCCCAGAGTCATCTCCCGAGCCCTAGATGTTTAATTGAATTAATTGAATTTGTTGCTCAAACACAAGGTACAGGTAAAAAGTTGATTACGAACACTTGTTTTTAGAAGATTTGGGGGAAAATGTGGCCTTTTTCTTTAGAGAACTGATTGCCCCTAAAGGTAGATTTTTCAAGTGATATTAGTACTGCAAGCAGTGTGCAGACTTGTTTCATTTTAAACCCAGGTTGGCTGTATTCAAGCCGTGGTATATTTGGAACCATAAGAGTTGACATCAGAGAAATATGACATTTTAGGCCCTAGCTTGCCAGGGAGGTTGACTGTTATTCTTTATCTTGACACTGGAATTCACTTATACCTAAACCAAGGTCACAAAATGCTATATAACAATACACCTGCAGCAGTAGAATTAGAGAACTCCATGTGCAACTGGTCTTGCATACAAATGTGGCACAACTTTGTGAACATAAGCAATCATTTGCTATCTCATGAACAGTATCTCAGTGCAAAGAAATATACTCCTCTGCAACAAATTTTCCTGTCTCATATCTGTTAGGGATCCATGAGGAAGACATCTTCAAGCCAAGCACTATTGAGGCTAGAGAAAAGCCTGCTCACCAAGGGGCATTTCAATCCCCTAAAAGCAGTCCATGAAGAAAATCTAGAAATTGTGAATATATGTGACTCCATCTGGTTTCTAGCTTCAAGAAGCTATATCTGAATTTTTTTTACAGCTCCAAACCAGTCCACTCCCCACATTAAACTTTTCAGAGCTAAAATTTTGCCTCAATTCATATGTAAGATTGCAAAACTCATGGCTGCAGAGCAAATGGTAGAAAGAGGCTTTGGAAGGCTCTATAATGACTTTGTCAACTTTTAACTAATGTTAAAAAAAAGTGAAATAGGGCAAGTATTATACTCTGCATAGAGCAGGGGGATATAGATTCATTCCAAAATGCTTATGGGAACATGAATTATGCAAGCTCAAGTCTTCTAGTGATTTTATTCCTTCTTCAGTAATGAATATCTCTTACATCATTTCTATTTGTTTTTTATTTATTCAATTGTGTGTGTGTGCGCGTGTGCGTGTGCGTGCACGTGTGTGTGTGTGTGTGTGTGTGTGTGTGTGTGTGTGTGTGTATAGAACCACAGGCGAATTTGGGAACCACCATGGATGCCTCCACCTCCTTCTTGTTTACTCTGCCCTGGGATTCACAGGTTCCGCCCTACCAGGACCAGAAATGCAGGCCGCCCCGCTTCTACCCAGCGTCTATACATGGGGTCTAGGATCCGAACTCAGGACCTTCTGCCTGCAAGGCAGATGCCAAACCCCTGAGCTACCTCTCCAGCCCCCTCTTATGTCATTTCTATATGACCATACTGTAGTGTTCATTTTTGAAATATGTACATTATGTACATTTGATTTATCAAAATATTAAATTTTATGTTATTGTGTTTTATTAATCTAACTCATACAATGCATATGCTTTGTGTTCCTCTGCTTTAGAAGTACAGCAATAGAAGGTGCAAATCTCTTGATCTTTACTTCTATTTTCTTCCTTCTCTCTCCCTCCCTCCCCCCTTCTCTCTCTCATTCTCTTTTTTCCTTCCTTCCTCTCTCTCTCTTTCTTTCTCTTTCTCTCTCTCTCTCTCTCTCTTGCTCTCTCTCTTTCCTTCCATAGGCTGAATCATTGAGAAGTTTAGGTACAGTGAGTAAGGAAGTGAGACCCTAGTTCCCAGGTGGCTTCCTCAGATCTCCATGGACATATTATATCTTGGACTCTTGCCATGAATGGCTGAACAATGATAAAGCTAGATAAAGAACTGGATTTAAGTGGGTCACACATTCTGGGTCATTCACATCAGAACTATTAGAAACATTCTAAATAGTCTGCTAAGTCATAGTTTCTCACTTGGCTGTGAGAAATATGTCAGGAGGCCAGAACTGCTCATCATGGCAGCTTGGATATGAATGATTCCACAATGACTCGAAGATTAATGTCTTGATTCCAAGTGAAGAAGTTCATAGAGGTTATTGAGTCATGAGGACTTTAAGTCCATTAGTGAACTGATCAGATACATAGCAGAATGGGTACTTGGGAGTTTGAGAAAAATGTAAAGATGAAGTCTAGAAGGACATGGGTCCTTTGAGGTGTGTAATGGTGTGTCACAGTAAGACAGGTCTTGTTCCCAGGATTCTTCTCTTTAACTCTTTGCTGTCCAAGTTGCCTGGAAGAAAGCAGCTTTGTTTCATCATCAGTTTCCACCATAGTGCACTGGAACATTAGAAACCCCGAGACTTAGGATCGAAACTTCACAAAACATGAACCTCAGCAGCATTTAAGTTGATTTCTCAACTATTATATCATGATTATGAAAGACTAACACATCTATCATCTTGTAGGATTGGACACATTCATTTTTAATTTATTTTAAGAGTATTCAGTACTATGAATTTATTACATATACTTTCCATGCATCTTTCTTGCTCCTTTGTATACCCAAGCTTGGATCTTTATCTATCTTGTTCCTATCCATGTATTGCATTTACCTAAATGTTAACTTTCTCATGGGAGATTTTTATTAATGTCCATCCAAGAATCAGACTATTCCTCCAATGTAGTTTTTATCAGTCTTATTGTACTTCTACTTTGTCTCACCAATATTTTCTTTAAATATTTAGTAGTATTATTAATAATTTAATGTTCCAATTTTTTGATTCAAATGCAAGTTCTGTAGTGCCAGGCTCAATGTGCATTGATTATTGCTCTTCCTGAACACTGAACATAACCTCTTTGGGTCAATGGAACATCAAACTCAATGATTATGAACTACCCACAAAAGTGAACAGAGATGAGAAAGACTTAAGGTCAGTTTGACTGGGAAATGACATCAGCATGATGTCATGTCTGAGCAATATTACTTGGGGACAGTAAGGAGAAAATGTTTGAGAGATTGAAAGGTATTCGAGAGTTTTGGGATGGCACTGACTACCAATATCCCATCAGAGATTTTTAGAGGGTTACCTCTCAGGTAGATGTTACACACCTCATTAACAGCCCACTCATTGAAGACATCACACAGGCACACAGTAACACTGATACTGTTATATTTCAGAGAGTGAAGAATGATATCAACATGGGCAACTGGATAATTTTATAGTAATCTTGATTGCAAGATGGAGTTTATTTTAGTTATTTTCTGGCTATTTTTCAGGTGCTCATATTTTTTTCTACCTAGTTGTAAACTATAAATGGGAATTCATAAAAGACTATGTAAACTAATAATATTATGGCTGTATTATCAACTTTAAATTGCCATTGACTGATGTATGAGCTATTAATATGTACATTTGTGATAGACTTATATGATAATAAATTAGGCTGGGTAAATAAATGCCAGGAGAAAACCAAATACTAGCACACAACCTAAGAGGATCAAGAGTGCCATTAACAATGAGCACACTGATATGTTTTGCACAAGAAAGGGAGTTTATATTTTTTGTTAAATAGATAATGTTCAGTCAATGCTGAGGCTTCATATACCTTATCCCAATCAAGGTAAGGCTCAGTTGCAACCTGTTAGTGACCTCTCTGCTGCTTTCCACTTGTAAGCCAAGCATTGGCCTTCCTTTCCTCTTGTTCACTGCATTTAGGTTTCACTCTCCACTCTCTCTGATATCCCCAGGATTTCCTTGCCAAGCACATTCAGAACCATACCATCGGTGTTGCCATGGCAACACCCAACTGGGAGATTTCCTGCTCCAGCTTCCCTGTTCTATGTCCCCCTTTAGAAAGTACTTTCCAAGATCACTGATGTTCAAAAAGGCCCTACTAAAATGTTAACAGATAAGAAGCAACTGGTAAATTGAACCGATTTCCCTGCATCAGGACAATGAGACAAAATAATTGAAATCGCTAACAACCATAAATAAAATGCTTCCCCTGCTCTTTGCTCTTGTAGGAATTCTTTTTTTTTTCAGGAATTTTTTTTTTCCTTCAGCATTAAAAATTGCATATGTGCACACAAATATAATATGTATGTGTTTATGTGTTTTAAACAATCCCAGAGAATAAAGGCACTGAGTCTCAATTTCAGACAGGAGGAAAAAACTCTCAAGACTGTTTCAAGGGGAGACTAAATCACTCAGGGAATTAGCAACCTAAAGCCTTCCCAGACTAAACCCAAGCTGCTGCCAGTACCTCTAACAATTCCCTGAAGCCCTTGGGAATTGCTAGAAGCTGAGGTTATCTTTTTACTTATAACTAAAAGAAAAAGCGACAGAAAAAAAATCTCTTCATTGTTTGATGTAAGTCCTAACAGAATCCCATCCTCTGGGAGTGTAGAAACTGTGTTTTCTTTTTCAGGAAATGTCACTTTTGAAAGTAAGAGATTACATAGATTAGAATCTGGCTTTAGCATATGTGGAAGAATTGAAAGTATTTTAGAAATCTACATCACTGATGTTGCTAACATACTGTTTGCTTTTCTGCCAAAATGGAGGTGTGTGTGTATGAGAGAGAGAGTGTGTGTGTATGCGTGAGAGAGAAAGTGTGTGTGTGTGTGTGTGTGTGTGTGTGTGTGTGTGTGTGTATGTGTATGTGTGTGTGTATCTGAGGGATAATGACCTCCTGTTGAGTTTTTCCCTTGATTCTCAGGAACTTCTCTGAGACAGGATTGTTTAAGCCTGCCTCCACCCTTTTGGTTACTCTGTTCTTTTTCTTCACTATCAATATCTTTATGTTTTGCTCTTTGTTGTAATCCCTGAATCTCTGAAGCTTTCTCAGTCCATGTTTCTTTTCTTAGACTTGCTGCTTGGAAGAGCAACATTCAACCCAGAGATTTCAGAAAAGAAGTGCCTACCTGATTCAATTCAAACTTCATCTCCTCTTACATTGAGGCTTCTTTACTAGCAATATCAGCAGCTGATTCTAAGGAGGTAAAGATAAATGCTTCATGTCCTTTGGTATATATTACTATCACAAACAATAGCTTTCATTATTACGTTTTCTATACATATAGTATGATACATAACCATCTGCCTTTGCCTTCTCTTTAGTTCTCCTCTTTCCTAGTAGTCTCCTTCCTTTTCCCAAGTAAGTCCCTCTTCTACTTTTTTTATTTTCCCTTCTTTTTCTTTTTCTTTCTTCCTTCCTTTTTTCTTTCTCCCTTCCTTTCTTTTGTTGTTTCTTTGTTTCAAATCTAAATTTTGCATGTGAGATAAAAATGTGCATTATCTGTCTTTGTGATCTGTTCTTTGCTTAGAATATTACCTCCATTTCCATGTTCTTTCTCTAGATACCATCTTAAGTAAGATCACTGAAAAGTCACTATGTTATCTCTTCTGAGATCAGTGGCATGTTTACACTGCACCAGGAGCTCCTTAGTCTAGATCTAGATACTGGAGCACAGCATATCTGTGAACAAGGATTAAATTTGTATTTACAATTCTCTGTAAATAAACACTTCCATAAAGACAACAAAATAGCTAAAATATCTTGACAATTTCAAGCTTCAGTGATAGGTTATCATGGTTTCCAAACCTGAATATTGTATACACAGTGGCATCTAGTGTAGGACCTGCATGGTGTTTCTTTGCAGAGCACATCATATCAAAAACAGTAGCAACAAAAATCCTATTAAAGAACATACTGGTGCTTTCATTACCTGATGTGGTTTCCAGCACAGGCACGATATATTTATAAGAAACAATGCAAATCCAAGGGCTTCCAAACAATCAGGGACTGAACTCAGAGAGCCAGGAGACAGAAATGCTACTCAGGGGTGTTATTCTTTACCAGTTCTGCAAAAAGTAGCTGCACTGGAATGTGGGAGGATCTGAACAAAGAAAGTATTTCCTCTGTGTTATTCTAACTAAAATTGATTCAAGTATAATAAAGCATTGCTTCCTGGTGATATCAAACATCAGGTTCCTTGCAGTTCCTTGCTTCCCACAGATAGGCATACTGTTGTCCTGTAAAAGTAAGGAACACTTAAGAAACATCTAAAATGCTTTTAAAATAAAGTTTTATATTAGCATAGCCTCATCTGTCATGTAGGGTTTAATTCATAATTATAATCAATTATATAAGAAAAATGAATAGATTTATAAACATTTGAAAGATACATTTTAAAAGTCAGTATTATTTTTAAAATACTTTTAGATTTTTTTCTAGAAATTTATAAAAAATTAGAGAAAACTCCCAAATTTTGCTCACAAACATCAGTGTGGTTTATTCGTTAGAGTTAGTTGAATGTTATTTTGCTCACACTGTAATAAAATACTTAACAGAAGTAAGTTAATGAAAAGCAGATTCATCAAAAGTAGATGGAAGGAGAGAGTTTAGGCCAGAATCAGAGTGGATATCACCTAAAACCCCTTCCCCACATCAGTGACCTTCTTTTGTTAGCTACATTACAATTTCAAATGTTTCACAATCTCCCTAAACAGGTGTCCCAAAGGGGAATTTAATGGTCTAACACATGAGGGAGACATTTTAATCTAAGTTACAGCATTAACACATAATTGCTAACTGAGACTCAAACACTTTTGAGAATTTTCTAGTTTTTCATTATTTTCCCTTTCAGTACCCCATCCAGATGATCATAACATTGCTGTGGTAGTTTTCCAACCTTAGACATTTCTTATTAAAACGTCTTTTAAGACTCCTTATTTTTATGATTGAGAGCTCTGAGGAATATTGATCAAGGCCTTTATATTTATAACTAATTTGTCTGTTTTTTTTCTTGATTAAACTGATGCTTTTGATTTGCAAGAGGAATTTCTCAGAAATGAAATCTCGTTCTCCTCATTTAATATCAGAAACACTTGGAATGCCTCCATCCCAGCTAAATGTGGTTATCTAGATGGAGGTCATGTCTGTGCACTTTGTCCACTCTGGTTTGCCCCTTTCCACCCACACACATGCCTTTGTGATGCTACCTTTTGGAGGGCAAGAAGTACAGCTCTCCCTGTAGGGAAGCAGTAATATGCTACATTGCTTTGAAGGTGAGTTATCCATATTATTAAGAATTTTGTGTAAATTTGTCTATTCCTCTATTTGCTTATTGGATATATTGTCATCTTATTATCCCAGACAAAAATTTATAATCAAGCATTATTTTTAATTGTTGCTAAAATTCTCCAAACTATAGCCACTGAGAATTCCTTCCTTTGACTTAGGTATCTCTTGATACACTCTCATCAAATATTTTTAAAAATTTTTGTTTTATCTCTTTCTTTGCATCTTGACACCAAAAATTGTCATATACTCATCTTGCATATATTATGAATTTGCTCAAATAATATGGTTCGTAAAATTTGAGAATAATCTTAAAATCTAAAAACTGGATGTTCATTTTCATTGACAAAGTTCAAAGTCATAATATGTATATGTAAGTTATATATATATATACATATATATAAATTGCTTTATGCAGCAGCCAATTTTAGTTATATTAATCCATATATATTTTTATTTGTTTTTCTGTTTATCTGGAACCACCATGGATCTTCCAAATTATTTATTTGTGACCTCTAACAGTGAGAAAACTGGCTTCCGAATTTACCAAATGATTTATCTGTTAAAATTGAGGATGCATGCCTGCCAGTATCAAAATGAGTTATCCATTTTTCCAGTGGAATTAGCATTAATAATTAGCGTACAATACTAACATGAAGTGGTTTTACAGAGCCTTTGCATATTCAAGACATTTTGAAAAATCACTTAGGCCAATACATTTCCCCTACTTTCTTCAAGATGCTTCTTTAAACCTTTTTGTGTTTGGATAATTTTACTGTATTATTCATTCTTCCAGAATTTTATTACCTATTAATAACGTTTTCAAATTTATGTACATTATAGTTCACTATTCTGTAAAGTTCAAAGTAATTTGACATGTCATTTATATGTTTTATGACCTTTTTATAGAATAGTTTCACAATTTTATAGCAAATTCTATGTCATCTTTAACCACCCTATCTCTTATCATGAGGATCTTCTTTTACCATCACCTGAGCTTTGTTTTTTCAGAATGCCTTTGTACGGGAATCATGTCAAATCCATCTTTACAAGTGATTCCAAACACTTAGCAGTTCACGCAACATTCATATAAGTTCTGGGAATGTAGACACATGAGTGAAATCTTAACATTTCAGAGGTACAGGCCCAAGTTGAGTATAGCCTGGTCTGTAGTTTGAGTTCTAGGACAACCAAGGTTAAATAGAGAGATACTATTTTAAAAAAGAAAGAAAAGAAAAAGATAAAAAGATTTATTTGTATATTTATACTTAAATATATTTTCTTTATGTATATTTAAGTATATATACATTTTCAAATATTAAAATTAATATTTTATTTTTTCATTAAATGTAATATGTTGTTTTGTGACATTAGGTAATATTGTGCTTATTGATTCAACTATTAAATGGTATCTTGGTTATTTCTTTTGGGGATATCATTAGTAAAGTCATCATAAACATTTTCTCAGGGCAGACACTGGAAGCAATACAATTGAGAAAAATGGCAACAGTGGAGCAAGAGAAGTTCAAACTCCCAACAATTATAGAAAAGAAAAACAAAGAAAAACTGTGGGAATTGATTGTTCAGAGGCCTCTAGATATTAATGAGATATATAGTGGTTTAAGTTGAAGTTTCATCATACTAGAAAGAATGTTTTAACAAGGTATTGACAATACTTTAGAAATGATTTACTCTAAAGATCATGCTCAAATGAGAGAAGATTACTTTACAGCTAAATAAAAAGGGCAAAGAAACAAAGTTTCAAATAGACTCTTCCTCTGATCAGCCTGCTGGAATTCCACTGAAGAAACTTCACAAGAACTCAGACACTCTGCAACATGACTTTGTAGCAGTCATCATAAGCAAATGTAATTACATATGAAATGAAATATTAAAAATTCCATTTCCAAGATAGATACAGAGTTAGAAGAGAAACTCTACATAAAAACGTGTTGAATAATTAGATAATTGTATTAACTATGTATGTATGTAAAACTATTTCTACATTTAAGGGCATGTATGAAAAAATGAATTGAAAACTATGAATAATAAAATTGCACTACTTGCAATGCAGTTAGTATATACAAATAGCCAAAAACATCTATAGAATGCTAATGTCACGAGAAAGATGATCTCAATGAAATGCTCCAAACCTCAAGTAACAAAAGGCACTGGGATGCCATGGTGTTAATATCAGAGACTTGAAATTAAAATGCAATAAATCAAATTATCAAAGATGAGAGACTACTATAAAAAATTCCCAATCTTTAATGATCTAAGAGAAAATTAACTATGAAAATAGTAAACTAAGAATAATGAATATAAATATTAGAAAAAATTTGAAAAATTAGTGGATATGTTATGGATGTATTTTATTCAAATGTTACAATTCAGTCAAGAATCCACAGACTCACATACTTTAGTTTTTATTTTCCTTTTGTTTTGTGTGAATTTATGATGGACCTATTGTAAGGTATAAATGTAAGATATTTACCTAAAAATGCACCACACCATGGGCTAGATGGAAGTTTTTTTTAAATTTTTTTTAATTCATTATTTATTCAAGTGTGCGTGTATGCATGTGTGTGCGTGTGTGTATGTGTGTGTGTGTGTGTGTGTGTGTTGTGTGTGTGTAGAACCACGGACGAATTCAGGAACCACCATGGACGCCTCCACCTCCTCCTTGTTTACTCTGCCCCGGGATTCACAGGCTCCGCCCTACCAGGACCAGAAACACAGCTGACCCCTCTTCTGCCCGGCGTCTATAAGTGGCGTCTAGGATCCGAACTCAGGGCCTTCTGCCTGCAAGGCAGAGGCTTAACCCCTGAGGCACCTCTCCAGCCCCTAGATGGAAGTTTTTAATGGAGTTTCAGAACATAGAAAGAGGGAGAGAAGAAAGAAAGAAAAAGAGAAAGAGAGCTGGAAGAGGGGAATAGCGGATTTTATATACTCAGGGTTGGTGGGTGGGCTGAGGGGGTCTGGAAATGATTTCCAGAATCTTTGCGGAGCCCAGCAAGTGTGGCCAGGGTTTGTCTTGGCCTTGACTCTTCCCCCAACTCTGCTAGCACTAAGAGTCAGGCAAGCACATGCTCTTCCAAGTACGGACTGTTAGGGGGACAGCGACTATCAAGCAGACATTCTGCCCTGAAAGTGGGGGACAGAGGAGCAGGATTCCTATCACATATGAGTCTAGCAATAGTTTATTGATGATAAACATGGAAAAAAACCCAGATTTATCATTTATCTTAATTTATTAGCATGATTACCAAAAGAATATGAAGCTAACACTTTTAATTTCATGAATTGCTATCATTAATTATTTGAATAGAATGTATATTGCATATGTTATATGCCTTGTATCATAATTAATCTTTGGTAGCCCCGAGAAAGATCACATCCTTATTGCCATCACAGATAGGAAAACTATGTTGTGAAGCTACACGTGCATGTCTATATGCTTTCAGGTCTATAAGGTACAAGAAATTGCACTAGCTCTTACATTTATGATGACTGCAAAATTCAGCCTTTTCACCCACTGAACAACACTCCAATATTTAAATGACTTCAAATAATTGACATTGTATTATAGGAGTGTACCAATCAGTAAACTTCAAGAAAATGAGTTTTGGCCTCCTTAAAATCAAGATAACCTCAGGTAAATCAGTGTTCAAATATATTTTTAACTTCAATAATTCAAAAATAGGTGTTTGTGGATCATTCAGAAGATTAGCATATAAAACATTTATTGCATAGTATTCCTCCTAGGTTTCATAAATGAGTGTGAAGGTTATTTTGTCAGTTATGCTTAGAGAGTAATGTCTTATTTTTCAGTATAATTGAACTGTATAAATTCAATGTTGGCTTAAACTTAAAATAAATTTCTTCTTCTAGATATAAACTGTAAATGTCAAATATGATATACTATATTGCAAAAATATTATAAAAGCTTCCTACAACAGAGTGGTGTTTTATTATGTCAATACCAAAATTCCATTATTTTGAAAGCTGCTTTGCCTATAAGGTTTAGGTTTATTATATGACTCACTGGTTGTTAAATTTCAGTACTATGGAAAGGACACTTTAAAAAATGAGCAGATTCTGATGTGCAAAACATAATTTGTATAGTACAAAAGGTGGCCAACATGTTGGCATAGCATCTCGCTATTGGGTATCCCCTTGCTACAGGATTTCACAATTAGATCCTAGCCAGACATTTCATGAGCTGAGCAATGTACACAAATCCAAGATCTGGGACACCATAAAATATCCACCCCCAAGTTTGAAAGGTATCAGATTTTTGACAATATCAACAAAATTCAATTATATTAAGCATAAAATTTACCCCATAGTCTTCTAAGTGGAGAAGTTTGTTGCAAAACATACTAAATAGGAATTGTGAATGCTTTAGAGACTTAAAAACTATTAAAATCAATTTTAATTTTCTTAATGGTTTGTGCTTTAGGACTATGACAGTATCTGAGTCTTAATCTTCATAATCTGTGAATATGTCAGATTACATGGCAAAAAGATATTGAGGTTTCAGGTATAATTACAGCTGTACATCATGTGACTTATCCTGAACAGTATTCAGTGATCTCAAAGAACACGTGAATATATTGTATGTGGAAGTGGGGGAGAAGAATGAGAATGATGTGAAGATGCCATGTGATGGCTTCCCAGTTGATTGGCAGGGCAGCAAGACCTGGATTCCAAGAGTAACCAAGAGCTGATTAGCAAGGAAACAATTCTTCCTACAGGCTCCAAAAATTTCCAGTCCTTTTGACACATTTAATTCCAGCAACACGAGCTTTGTTTTATACTTCAGATCATCAGAATTGTTAGGCAACAAAGGAATTGATCCAAATTAAATATTTACAGTTTTAAAAATTTAATTTTTTTCGCAAATAAGCAAACTTTTTTACTATCAATCTTTAACAACATATACTATTCTATGATGTTGATTTACTTTACAGTATAATTAATATAATTTTAATTGATGGACTCAATACCTGATTTTCGAGAAGTCATTATCATAAACACTGGATACTTAAAAACTGAAAATTCATGACAAGGACCTCCTGCATTATATCAATAATGCATAAACTTAACGATGTATGCAAATCACAGATTAAAACAAATCTTTGAAAACTGGCACTGTTATATTTTGGACCTATTAGGTAAGGAACATACTGTATATAACTGAGGTAAATATTTCCACCCACAATTAATATTTTCAAATGTTTCTTCCACATCTAAATTATACTTATCAGATAAAGTATCTTATGATGATCTATTTAAAATGTTTGAAAAATATGTGCCCACATCTTGGTTTTATTTAAAATTGTTTTGATTCTACTTCATTCACGAAATTTCATTTTTATTACTCTTTTGTACCTCAGTTAGAAATGTTGTTTAATTCATTTACTTAAAATTTCTTTGATGAATATAAACTTTCTTGTATATTTTTGGTATTCTATACAACAAAATATTTAAAATTTTAAATTATGTTATTTTAATTAGAATGAACTTTGAACTGTATTTATAAAAGACAAGACAAGCAACTTTAGCTCCTAAAAATAGTTGCTTATCAGGTAATTACAAAGTTACATTGCCAGAGCTGAGAATGTCCTAGGTGTTGTTTCTTCTTTCCTATTCATTTAGAACAAGTGAACAAATACTTCCATCAGATTTTTAAAAAAGTAAATGCCTGGAAAACATTTCAATTAAGTTCCAAGGCCCATTTTCTAATTGGACTGTAAACATGCTTAATGTTTAATTTTTAAAAGTTCCTTGTACACTCTGGATGTTAGTCCTTTATCAGATGTGTGGTTAGTGAAGATTTTTTTTTTTTACCATTTTGTGGGTTCTTTTTGCTCAGTTAACAATATCTTTTGCTGAGCAGAAGCTCTTCAATTTCATGTGATCCTACTTGTTGAGTGTTGATTCTAATTCCTGTGTAATTGGGGTCTTATATAGAAATTGCTAACTTAAGCCAATCAATTCAGGAAAATTCCCTACTCTTTCTTCTAGGGTTTTTATTGATCCATTGTCTCCATTGATGCCTGGTGACAAGTAAGGTTCCAGTTTTAGTTTTCTGCAGGTAGATATCTAGTTTTGCCAACACCATTTGCTAAAGATCCTTTCCTTTTTCTAATGGTTTTTCTGAGCACCTATGTCAAAAGTAAGATGACTACAGGTGTATGAACATATGTCAGGATCTTTAATCCTTATCCATTGATCTGTGTATCTATTTTGAAGCCAATACCACTCTGTCTTTATTACTATAGATTTGTCATATAGATTACGGTCCACTCTGGTGATACCTTCAACTGAGTTTTTATTACTCAGGATTGTTTTTACTATCCTAGGCCTTTTGTGTTTACATTATGAATTTTTAGATATTTTTGTCAATTTCTGTAAGGAATTGCTTTGGAATTTTGATTGGAATTGTATTGTATATTGCTTTTTGTAGAATGGTCATTTTTATGATGTTAATTCTATTGATCCAGGAGGATGGGATGTCTTTCCACCTTCTGCTGTTCTCTGAAATGCCTTTCTTTAGAGTTTTAAATCTTTCATTGTAGCAGGTCTCCCACATCCTTGGTTAGATTTATAGGATGTTTCTATTTTTTTACAAACTATGAGACATGGAATAATTTCTCTTAGTATTTTCACGTTTTTCATTCTTGGTGGGCAAGAAAGCCACTGATTTTTTGAATATTAATTTTGTAGGACACAGACTAGTGCAGTAGAAAAACAGTGAAATAGACAACAGCAGCCAATCAGACTGCCAAAGAATGGCGACACTGCAATGTTCACCTGGAATCAGTCCAGTCAAATCTCTCCCCATCCTAAGGCTTGGGGAGCCTTGCAAAGCAGAGGATAGTTGGACATGATAATCCATGTAAGGCAGGGCTGCTGCATTCAGGAACTCACTGTAATGAGACTTCTCCTTACCAGACCTGCATAATGGCTGACAAATCAACATGCTCACATACACTACGAGGATCTCAAAAGGAATAATTTCAAGGAGTAAAAACTTTATGAGCTAATGCTTGATAATGCTTGATATATCAGTGAATCTGCCCAAGGAAGGGCCACTTGGTGTACCACAGAAGTCTAAACCCCTACCAGAGCAGATGATCCAGAGGGAATCCCAGCAATCATAGAAACAGACAATCGTGAGGGTGGGAAGGAGTGCACTGGAGTGATGAGAGAGGAGGCAGCTAGGGAAGGAAGAAGGGAGGAAAAGGTATAGGGAGGGAGAAAGTAAGGAGGGGAGCAGGGATTATTACATATTGTGCTTGTATGCCTAGGGAAAAATAAAAACATACATTAAAAATAAAAATAAAAATTAAATGTTATCGTACTAAATTCTTAAAATAATCTGGAATGATTTAGGAAGGGAAAGGTATTATAGCATACAGCATTCAGCATTTCAACTCTAAGAACATCTTTGCCCCCCACATTTGCAGCTCTCTCTTCTTTATTCTTTATTTGTTATTTGGTGTGGCTTAATTCTTTGAAATGTGATGTCACTGTATATACCTTTTCTGACCTCGAATGCATATTCCCCCCACCTCATCCTCCTGCTTGCTACAATGATGGCATGCACTACCACGCCTGACTCTTCTTTATTCTTAACTTATTACTTTCCATAGCTTTCTTTTTAGTTTTCAAATTTATTTATGTATGCCTATTTCTTCCTTCAGAAAAAAATATACAATTTCTCATTTTCCTTTGAAAATAAATCTATTTGTAAATAAGCCATATTTCCCTTCATGAATAAGTTTGTCATTTACCATCACAACAGGATACTTTGAATTACATGATGAAAACGAACACTCATTCCTATATACTGAGAATTGCTAAATACCAATCCAGAATTAAAAAGCAGAAGTGCATGCTTTGCTGTGAACAGAAACTAAAAATTCAATGTTATTTGCCACTCTAGCTGCACACTCTGTGACCTTCTTGAAATTTAGACTCATCAGCTTATAAAATGTGAGGACTTACCTATTTCACCTCTAGGATAGTTTTGACCCTAAATGCTACATATTATTTGAGTGCTAGGTCTAATTTTTAACTTTTATATATTTTGCATCCTTTCTGGAGAAGAAAATGCTAAGAATTCTAGGAAAATAGAACAAATCTATGTGTGTTTCTCAAAAGAACAAAGTCTGAGGTATTTCAGCAGATACTAAGAAAAAGAGTGGGACTTTCTCCGAAAGAATAGAACACTTGACCAAAGACAGGAGTAGAGGATGCCATGTCATGACAGGCTTGGCTAGGCAAGAACAGTACAGTCCATGTTGTGGAGCTGTGAAGAACAAGTTACAGTTGGCATGCCAGGACTTTTTTGTTGGAACTGAAAGATTTGGCAGAAAAATATCTTGAATTTTCATCAACAAGCAGTAGGAGACTACTGAAGTTTGTTTAAGAAAGTAATAACATCATGGAAACACAGTGAAGAAAGTTTGCAAACAATAAATCTGTAGAAACATAGAAGACAGAAGAGATTTTACTGTTGAGGTTATTTTTTTTTCTGCTTAATATACAAACTTATTTTACCTAGAAGTAGCAGCTCTACCCAAAATATTGGTATATAGTGTAGAGTCATTAGAATGTAAACAGACTTTCTAGAATGAAATACTAAAACATAATTTTAATGAGGACAGGGCTATGGAAAACTGAGAGATAAATGTAAGGTTTTTGAGGTGAATTTTAAAGTAGTTTGTTGCCTTTCTGAATATGAAGGAAGAACAATCAAATATGACATAGATATATGAAAGAGAGATTGGTGAAATGTGAGTACTAATAAAGATGAATGGTAACTCTAGACAGAGAGACAATTGGGAAGAAAATATACTGATTATATTTTGATAAACTGTTCTGTGAAAAACGGTGTTTCAAGCTAATACTAAAAATGCATACAAACTACTGATCCATGATTCTATTGCTAAATAAGTAATCCCTTTTTCTCTTGATGGTTTTTACCACCCAGAGTAATTATTTCATTTCTAAAATTTATTAATACTTTATAAAATGTCTGAAATAGCACTTACATTCTTAGAAAAATATTAGTGTATGTCAAATCCAAATCATGGGCAAGAACAACCAATTTTTATTTAAGTCGTTAATGATAACTACTTGCTATTGGGACACCTACCACATAGGTAGCATTAATACAGGTTTTGACAGTGCTGTGTTGGAGCATAACAAAAATGAAAAGACAAGAAGAAATCAAACTTTCATGTTTAATTAGCAGCAATGAAGCATTTTCAGCATTGTGCTATTAGTTTTTCTCTGTTTGTTAAACCTTGATATTCCTAGTATTAATATTCAAATTTCATCCATGCCAGAAGAAGAAAAAATCTGAAAGGAAATTGGAAGTTGGTAAAATACTTCTAAGCAGAACTTTTAGGTATATTGTGGTTTTATCTATACAAACATCTGGTACATATGGCGTTGAGTGAAATTTGCTGCTACAAAGTCCTGGTGCCACCTCCATCCCACGTGGCTTTCATTTGATACATAGGCATTCACATGTGCACAGGTCACCGTTCCCTAGTGGTCCTAATCTCTTGTCTTTCGATAGATTCTGGCAACTCCAGGCTTAGAATTTACTCACATCAAGCATGTGCACATGTGCACATTTAAAGAGATTCGGTGTTCCATTAAAAAAGTCAAAAGGCGATTTAGAGTGGAGCATTCCAGGTTTGCTGATATTCTGTATGTTGCCCTGATATGTTTTTCTACCTCATGAAACTTCTATAACAGTATAACTTGATTGAGCTCTGAGAGCTTTACTTATGTAAGGGTTAAAAGGAGTGTTTTGATGGTATTTTATTATCAATCTTTAATAGTTAACACTAGAATATCTGTTCCTGCCCATTTACTTCCTTTCTACTGCTATTTTTATAGATTTACAGTATTAAGCATGATTTCCCTTACATAAAAGGGATAAGAACCTATTCAGAAAGTAATTGCTTTTGCATGGTTCTTACATATCTCTGTTGCTCATAGACTCTTCTTACCAGAGTTATAGTGCTTTGTAGCTTTCACTGCTGTGTTTGGCCCTTGATGTCTCATTTTCTGTGAGTCATTTGCCTCTTACTTTTCCTCTCTTAACTCTTAGTAAGACTTATCACCTTTTTTCCCTTTTCTTATAGGGCCTTATTTGTGTGTTTATCTGTGTTCCTTTGTTTCCACTCTTTTGGTATCTTCTTCCTACTCCCAGTTATATTCCTTTGTGGTTACTGTGATACTATAGAAATTTCCCCTTGAATATATTATTTTGAAGGCTTAGTGCTAACTCCTACTTATAAGGGAGAACATGTGTCTTCTGAGTTTTTTGTCTGGGACGCTGCTGATTATACATTATTCCAACTCCATCTAGTTACCAGCAAATTTCATTAATTCATTTTTCTTGATAACTGAATAGTATTCCATTATGTATATGTATCATGTTTTTCATTATCCATTCATCTGCCATTGGGCATTTAGGTTAATGCCATGAATTTGCTAATCTGAATGGAGCTGCAATGATGAATGTGCACATGTCTTTATAGTAAGATGAAGCGTTCTTTTGGAATATTTACAAGAGTATTATATCTGGGTCATATGGTATTTCAATTTTTAACTTCTTCAGGAATCGCCATACTGGTCTCCTAGGGGAGTCGTATAAGTCTGCATTCCTGCCAGAATTCCTGACCAATACAGTCCAGCCAAGACAGGGCTTTTGTATCCAGGTCACTGCTAGGAGAACTTCTACTATCAGATCTACACTAAGGTCAACTTACCAACATTCCCTCAGGGACTAACTAGGATCTTAGAATGAACAATTGCTCTCAGAGTGTGTTACAGTGGCAGGTTCTGGACAATAGAAGAGGAACCTCCCTACTTACTACTTTACCCACTGAAGAGCCATATGAAGTTCAATAGACATCCGATTCCTTTACCAACAGGCACCCCAAAATGAGTCCTGTGAAACACACAAGCAGAGGGACAGGAGTGACAGGGGTTGGGATAAGGCAAGATGGATGAAGGGAAAGGAGGGTGGGAGAAGGTTGTGTAGAGGGCAGAGGAGGGAATTTGGTAGGCAGGGGGTTAGTGCAATGACGTAAACCCAGTTTGTTTGTAAATAAATAAATAAAGAAATAAGTCAAAGGGAAAGAAAAATAATGGAATATTGATGTTGAAATTCATAAGGAAGATTCCAAATGAGTGTGCTGCTTTTCTCAAGAAAGTCCTGGAAATAGGAAGGAGTAATGAATGCTCCATGAATAGAGCAATCTTGTGCTTGACTTAATCCACGGGCTGGAGAAGAGAATAATATTGACAATCATATTGTCACAGTTCTTTCTACTGCTGTGAGTCCATACTCGGACTCATGCAATTTAAGGGGAAAATAGGAGATTACTTGGGCTTAATGGATATAGAGTCCATTATGATGCAAAATGCATGGCAGGTGGCAGGAGTTGGAACTGGCTTCGGCTATTAGAGACATGATCCAGAAGGCTGAGAGAGGACGCTGCAGACGTGAGAGTGGAACACCATTGGAAGCAGTGCAGGGCTTACTGACTTCATGGTCTGAGCCCTTCCTCCAGTGAGGCAACACATTCTAAAGATGTCATGACCTTCCCAAGCACAGCTAAGAATGCAAACTGTGAACACGTGAGCCCGTGAAGAATATCTCACATTCAAACATGGTACATGCAAATAGAGAGAACTTTACATTGAAGCAGACAAATTACAGCTACATGGTTCTTACATGATTCCAGGTATCGGCAGTCATAGAAGTAAAGTAGATTTGGCATAAGATTTGGCAATATTCTCTGGATGAAGATCAATAGGATACTATCAAATTTCAAACCACAAGAGACTATAGTAAAGATCATAAAAACACGGCCCCTGTTATCCTATGGAGATGGATGCAGTTATACATTTGACAATGAAATTTTCTAAGAAAACTAATATAGTTGACTTTGAGCCACACATGAGTTGAGCTAATGTTTCTTAGATTTGCTCCCTTGTTTGAATATGTGAAATTATTTTTTATACATAATTCCCTATGTGCATTTTTCAGAAACCCAACTCCTCTCTCTTTATTTATGCTTGAAAACATTCGTAACATTAAAAAACTTGTCCTTATTTTGTATTAACTGTTATGATAGTAACTTATAGATTATGTTAAAGTTATTGTTGCTTGACTCTAAAGTAATGAATTGGGTTATTCATTTATACAAAGACAGTTATTGCCCTAAAGTCATTTTTTATAATTATCTGACTTCCTTTGAGTTAGGTCTAAAATAATATTCTCTTTACTGTCCACTATATTCATATTAAGCTTATCTATGAATTCCCATTGCAGAAAGTTAAATATTTGCCCAAACTTCAGTTTGCCTATCAGAATTAAAGTTACAAATTCACAAAGGTGAAACTTTTATTTTAGTAAAAAAAGTTAGTTAAAATTAATTCAAAATTAATAGCTGCAATAGCACTTGTTTTTAATTAATATTATATAAAATATATCTTTGACATTGATTATTATTTTTGGTATTATTTTGCTATTGCTTTTAAAAATTGATTGCTCCTACTTGAGCAAGCTTTTTTAGCAATAGTTTGAGCTATGACTCTAGTTCCTAAGTAAAGCCGAGTTTTGCAGGTGATAAGACTAAGTTCCAGAAAATGTAGCAGATAAATAGGATTCTAATTCAGCATTTCTCATTCAATTCTGAAATGTTCTCATTCTTAAAAGCAAAAGATCAAGATCATGTATCCTCTTTATTCCAATTGTGACAATGAGAAAAACTCACCTAAAACAAAACAGAAAGCACAGCTTTAAGTAAAAACAAAACCTTCATGTAATCACATACTCAATATAAGAGAATGTGTTTCGGGGGTTAACATAATCTGTTCTAGGTTTGATTAGTTTAGTTCAAGAAAAGAAGAACCAGGTGGCAAAAAGCAAGGAGACGTGTATCTTTCGAAGGTGCATTGAACAGCTATTTAAAGCTAGGAGACAGAATCACAGAGACTGAAATTAAGATGTACTAAATCAGAGGATATGTATCATACCCTGGGGGAATGATTAACCTTCATCATAAATTGTTATAAATCTTTCAAATAATTGACACCTGTCTCTTATATTTTAGTTTATATTCCCATATTGTTAGCAGTCTAATTAACTCATCGTTTGCATTTATACCAGATCTTGGAAGATTCCTCTTCAACAAGATGAAGAGATTTGATGAGATGGGTCCAGATGACCTTAATCCCTTGTGCTCTGAAAGTCTTGTAATATAGAGACATTTCTTCAAAATGCACAAAGGCAGGACTAGTATCCAGAAACTGGAAAAAGTTGTTACACTCATTAGCAAATACAGCAGATATTAAAACATATAGTCCTAATATCTCTAGAGCTGAGTACTTTATTTATAACTTGAATATTAATAATAGTACTTCCTCAGTGATGTATAGCATGTAGAAATTGAACAGCTTTTGGTCTACTCTAAGAACTTAATAGTGCAAAGTAATTTTCTTTTTTTATTTTTCCTTTCTGGTTACTATATACTCTATTTTTAAATTAAGGTTAATAATATTGGAAACCTCCATACTTTACTTTTTTTTTTAAAGTGTAGTAAATTGTAATTAAAATTAAAAAAATGCCCCGGAATGCACTTTCCAGGATTTATCTTACCTTTTAAATACTGCTTTGCTCTGTGCATATCAATTGTTTTCATTTTCTCTGTCTTGATAACTTATCTTCCATTTTCATATTGATTTGATTGCATATTCCAAAAAGCATATTAGACACATGCAACTCTTCAGAAGCATCAGCAGTATTACCATATGAAAGATGAACAAATAAGATGCAGTTTAGTAAGTAACCTAAGGAAATTCTCTGTTCCTTCATGTAGTCACTCACCTGGCCATCCTGCTAATGGAGATTTATTGGACACCTATCACCAGACATGTCTTTGATATGAGCTGTCAAGATAATGAAGAGTATTTGCTTTAATAGAGCTTATGTGTTGGTAAAACAAGTAAAAATGAGCTAGGAATGATAGCTCCTACCAGTAATTCATGATATGTCACATTTGAAACTATTTGACCTGAAGCAGGAGTGTCATAAGTTCAGGGTCATCCTCAGCTGCATAGCGAGTCTGAGACCAACCTGTGTTACATTGTAAAATCCTGTGCTGGAGAGTTGGAGCTGGACAGGGGAAGGAAAAACATGAAGAAAACCAGGCAAGAGATAAGGGCTCAATATTGATGTTTAAATTACTTCAATATCTTAACTATCTTTATTTATTTATTTTTTTGGTTTATGATTCTTTTTTTGATACATTTTTTATCGTTTCCACTCATACAAACTTAATAGGTAGACCAGTTCCCTCCCTCCCTCCTCCTCCCCCCGAACCCCTGCTCCCCCTCCCCTCCCTCTCCATCCCCCAGTGCCTTCCCCCCAATTCCCAGAGAGTCCTTTATTGTGTATGCCTAACTCTCCTCTGGGTCCTCCTCTCAGATGACGTACAAGGACCCAGTGGCATTTCCCTGAACCCTTTCTCATGTTCCCCTTAAGCATAGGAACACTACTGTGGCTGTCAATCCCTTGCCTCCAAGGATCTTGGTGCCTTTAGCTGATGCTAGACTTTGTGAGGATCTTGGTGCCTTTAGCTGATGCTAGACTATTTGTCAATAGTGTGTTGGACATTGCACAGGGCATGCAAAGTCCTATTATGATTGCTTCGGCCCTAACTTTTGTGGAGTATCTTGCATATCATGGCTCCTCCCATCCTTTTGCTCTCACGATCTTACCGCCCCCTCTTCCGCAAATGTCCCTGAGCTTCAGGATGGGGAGAGATTAGGCTGGCCTAGTTCTATGTGGTTGATATAGAGTCTTTGAAGTTCTGGATTGTGGTTTGTTGATTTTCTTTTGCAGTTTTACTGCTCTTGCAATGCCTTAAATGTACTATAAACAACAGGGGAATTCAAACATTTCTTCAGCATATTGATTTCAATTCTTTAAAATATACCCCAAGTATTTTTTTCCAGATTTCATGGAGATTGTTCTTCATTGTTTGAAGAGATTAAGTATTCTTTCCACAGTGGCTGCACCATTTTACACCAGCAATGCTTAAATGTTCCAGCTTTTCCATGTCTTTGATAACACTTATCTTTTTAAAATAACATTGGGCAAGCAGAAAGATCTACTTTCAGATCTCAGATCCCATGTAAAAATGCTGGCAGAAATGGCAGCAGCCCACACTTCTGGTTCTGGAAAATGGAGGCTGGACAATCCTACAGCAAAGAAAAAAGGAGGTAAAAACAATCCAAAAGTCATCTTTGGTCATCCACAAGGACACACATTTTCCTTTGATGCTCACAAACACACACACACACACACACACACACACACACACATACACAGACACATACACACAGGTGTGCACACATACACGTGCGCAAGCGCGCGCACACACACACACACACTAAATTAAAAAGTTAAAATAATGTCCATACTTACTGATATGAATTCACATGTCACTATCTTTACTTTTACATTACTGAACTAAGTGATTTACTTGGGTTCCTGCTTCTAGGCAGAGTTCTTTCATCCCAGCAGAGATCTTGCAGAGCACCTGTATCTATGGTACATGCTATGCCTGTGAGAAAAAGGGTTTTTTGGCATCGTGGTGGACCAGGAAGAAACCTGAACCAGCAATGGGTAAATCATCAAAGGCCATGGAGCATACACATGACTAAAGATTCCTCAGCATTCAAAACAATGGCACAAACTGAGACCAAATGTTCAACAAAAGAAGTCTGTGGGAACATTTTGTATTTTTACCATAACAACCCATTTAAATTTTATTTATATTATTTACAAGTGATTACTATAAAAAGACACAAAGAAGTTTTTCTTAACTTTTTATTAGAGAGTCAGAGCATGTGTGCCATGACACATGAGCGGAGGCCAAAGAGCAACTTTCTAGAATCAGTTCTCTCTTTTCACCACATCGGCTTCCAGGGATCAAACTCAGGTTGTCAGGTTTCCAGACAGGTATCTTATTCACTGAAACATCTTCTGGGCCCCTCAAATATAAAATTTGTCTTACATTTTAGATCGCTTAAAGTCTACACTAGGATGATATATCCATCTTTTTATTACTAAATTGCAGCTAAACATCTTCAAAAACAAACAAAAATCAGACAAATAATTTAAAACATTATCGTACCAGTTACTATTATCTGTTGCCATGAGACAATCCTGAAGACCAAATAAGTTAAGTGAAAAAGAGAGATTTATTCAGCTTAAGGTTCCAGAAGGGAGATACAGTCCTTTATGGCAGAAAAGGTATAGTTGACTGGAAGAACCTGGAGATAGCCTAAGTCACTGCAGACATTACGGAGTCTAAGAGCTGCTACAAGCTCAAGTACAGACTCACTTAAGCAGGGCCCTGCTAACCAACCTCAAGGTTCTTGTGATCCAGTGTAGATACTGTCAATGTAAATGCCATGAAACCTTGAATGATAAGTTTGACCTTATCTCTTTGTTATGTTTGATCTGAGCCTGATACTCCATAATGACAGATGTCATTTCCTTGTGATATTGTATATGAAATTCTTTTCCAATTCTAACAGTTTATCCTTCTGCAGTTAAAAAACTCAGTCACACACACACAATAATAGGAAGTAACTTACATTGTTCAGGAAATGATAAGAAACCACCTTGAGGGAATACTTGTAAATATGTAGAAATAGTCAACCAAAAAAAAAAAATAAAAGAAGAAGATATTTTACAGTAAACTCTAATTTGAAGTCCTTATCACCCTTAAGATTAAGGATAAGAATGAGGTCAAGAGAAACTGCAGGCATTAGAACTGGTAAAGAATGGAAGACATTGCCAGGATGCCAGCCAGAACTGGACTCAGGCTTAAATTATAGATGTTACCCACTCAGGACTGGCAGTGATTGAGTTGAGGGTGTATATCCCAGATCTCTTTTTCTGCTGCTCTGAAATAATCCTCTGTAATTTCTATCAACTAATCTAAAAGGAATTAGGGGACAGAGAAAGGGAAAGTGTGGGCAATGAACAAGGAGTAATATAGGAAAGGAATCCTACTCAGGGTTATTTTACTAAAAGGCGCTGGGTATGGTGATGCACAGATAGTACTTCTTAGTGGGCATGGCAAACTATGCCTACTATCCTATCACCTGGGATTTGAGGCAGAAGAATAGAGTGCTTAAGGCCAACCTGGTTACATGTCAAATTCTAGGCCAGCATTAGCTAAAGAGATTCTGTTCCTGCAGATACCACTTGGAACAAAAAGAGTCACAATATGTTTTGACAAGACCTCTTCTGAACATTAGCTACCAAGTACAACCTGACTATAGCCTCTGGAATTTTTTTTCCAGGAGTCTCATATATGACTTTGGGAAGCTATTTTCAAAGAAGAGAAAATGGTAAATAGGGGAATTGGAAATAATTTGCTTATGTCAAATTTTTTGTAATGATTCCTTTTGTATAGAACTCATCATTTCTAACTTTGAAAGAACAAGTGAAAACTGCTATCATAACTGAAATTTTTATATTCCCTGTGTTCTCCTCTTGTAATGAAGTGGATATAAAATGATCAGAACGTGATAATTTTGTACTGAAGAAAAAAGTTCCATGGGGTGTAATTTTCCATCTGTAATTATTTTACAAATGTCTATTTTGCATGAAAAACAACACAGTTATAAGACATGAAAAGCTGTGTTAATGACCAGCTATATTTCCATAAAAACAGATGCCAAGAAAACATAGTGAGGAAGTAAAACCAAATTGAGCTAACAATGAACACTGAAACTGGACTGTCTGATTTTGAAGCAAATGAGCATACTGTATAAGATAAATGAATAAATGTGCACAGCCTACACCATTCAGCTAATTCAAAAAAAAAAACAACTTCTTTATTACTGTGGGTTTAAATTTGCTGGTTTAACTAGAAAGTGCTGTTATTTTAAATATAGATGTCTCTGAAGATCTCTTGTTATGAGGTTTTTCAATATACTCAAAATTGAGTGTATGTTGTAATGCTTGTTGAGCCGCAACATGATGCCTTAACTGTTAATTTTGGGAGAAGCAATATGTGGTTTCAAATCAAGTGGTTGAGCAAAATAAAGATTGGAAGAAATTGATTACCTCTTCCTTTTTTTTATTTCCCAAGTAACAACCTTCATTGCTTTGCTCTGCCACTGTACTTACTCTGCTCAAACACATTTGATGTCTTAAAAAAAAAAGGAAAAAAAGAACTGTCTTTTATGTGTTGTGAAATAAACAGGGATTGAATGTGAACCCTCTGCTGAGTGAGGTGATTTAGAAGGTTCTTCAATAGAATTCAGCATGGCACAGGAATTCTAAGGTACAAGTGTTCACAATGAGAACTAAGCTTCATTCTGCAATGTGTCTCACATATTTATTAAATACTTAATATGAATGAAGTAAGCAGATTATATAGCCATAAGATGTAAACTGTCTTGTTCTTAGTCTTCCAAGAGTTTGTTGTCATTACTAAATACAATTCCCTGTCTTGGCATGCAAAGCAAAAGTTCTTCAAAGCAGAACTCTCTTTCTTTCTCTCTCTCTCTCTCTCTCTCTCTCTCTCTCTCTCTCTTTCTCGTGTGTGTATGTGTGTGTGTGTGTGTGTGTGTGTGTGTGTGTGTTTCTGAATCCCCAAGAAGTTTTACCCGGGACAAAAGAGTCATGAAACTCTATTCAGCTTCTTATTTCATAATGCCCTGCAACTTATAGTTTTCCAATACTGCAAATTTATCTACCTCTCAATACTATACATAACAGTCTTATTTGCAAAATATATGCTGGTCATGCTGCAAATTCTGAAGACTTCTAGATAAGAAAAGTACAATTCTTGTTTAGTAAATTGATCTTATATGCTTTGATGTTTTCCTTTAACCTTTCCGACTGATAAAAATTTGAAACAATGATATATTCTCTCAAAGCAATAACAATACTGTTTTTATTGGTGTGTGTGTGTGTGTGTGTGTGTGTGTGTGTGTGTGTGTGTGTGTATGTACCCGTGCACAGGTCACACCACATATGTGAAAGCTAGAAGACAACTAGTGAGACTTGGTTCTGTCTTTCTATATGTGGATTCCAGAGCTGAGAACTCAGGTCATCAGTCTGAGCAGCAAGCATTTTACTTTTTCCCACTGAGCTATTCGGCTAGTCCCCAAAACATAGATTTTTAACTAATATTCCCTCCCTCCCTCCCTCTCACTCTCTTTTCTTTCTTTCTTTCTTTCTTTCTTTCTTTCTTTCTTTCTTTCTTTCTTTCTTTCTTTCTTTCTTTCTTTCTTCCTTCCTTCCTTTCTTCCTTCCTTCCTTTCTCTCTTTCTCTCTTTCTGTGTTCGTGTGTGTGTGTGTGTGTGTGTGTGTGTGTGTGTGTGTGTGTATCAGAGGTATTGTGTGTCCCTGTGGAGGACCAACAATAACTTCAGGAATCATCCTAGATTGCTTCTATCTTTTTTTGCTTCCCTCTGGGAATTCCCAGTCTCTGCCCACCAGGGCTGGAAGTGTAACCCTCCTCTGTTTTAGCCTGATATTTTTACATGGGACTTAGGAACCAGACCTCAGGACCTTCTGCTTGCAAGGCAATGACCCTGATTCATCTCTTCAGCCCTAACTTTATTTTCTTCAGTACTTGAAATTTCTATCCTTAAATTAGTTGACACTAAGCTCTGAGATGAGTTTTTAACAGAAATTGAAAAGTGAAGAGTCACACAATTATAAAATACTTTGAGATTTCTAACATCTTAAGCCAGAAGACCAAACCTGTAATAATTCTAATATCATGAGATATATTAATTATAGCAGTCCACCAAAGTCTCCACTTTCTTTCTTTTCTAAGTATTGTCTGTCGGCTGTTAGATTAGGTACATGGCATTTAGAAATACCTTTAATTCAGGGAAAAGGCCATCTCTCACTGTGTCGTGAGCAGCTTAAGAGAGGACGAAGTCCTGATGCTGGGATTCACTCTTTTCTGTGACTATTCTTTTGAGCTCTGGAGGAGAAAGTACAGAACTGAAACGTGGTTCTTGAGTTGACTGTTAAGTCAGATCTGAATTTCTTCTGAGTTTGCTGCAGAAGAACATGCATTTTCTTGAGCATTAATCATCTCAATACTTGTCTTCCAAATGTACTATTAGAGATACCAGATTTACCTTTTTGTATATTGGAGAAGTTGACTTGGGTTAAAGAACTAAGACCTCACATATGCAAATACGATTTATATGCAAATCCTGGTTACAATTTTTAAAATGGAGCTCACTGAATTGCTAAAATGGGTCTGCTTGAAGATAAGCTCTTTAAAGCTGGAAATAGTGTGATTGATGGTAATAGCCAAGGACATCAAGGTGGCAGCTGTGAAAACATCTTTATGGACAGAGTAGAAGCATGTCATGCACAATACTGCATCGGACAATGCCGCATGGGGACAATAGCGCTTCTTGACAGTCTGATATCAAAAGTCGGAAAAACATATTCAAGCAATTTCTCAGTCTCTTTCATGAAGAGCCATTTTCCTTAGTTTAAAAGATTTTAAATTCTTTATTAATGGGATTAAGAAATAGAATTTTTATTTTAAAGCACATGTCGGATGCTGAGAGACATGTTGGCTACATGTGTGTTGCTCATAAAAGGGATTGACAGTAGTGTTCCTATGTTTAAGGGGAACACAGGAAAGGGTTCAGGGAAACGCCACTGGGTCCTTGTACGTCATCGGAGAGAAGGGCCCAGAGGAGAGTCAGGCATGCACAAGAGAGGACTCTGGGAATTGGGGCGGGAGGTACGGGGGGATGGGGAGGAAGGGGTAAGGGGAGGGGAGCAGGGGGTTCGGAGGGAGGAGGAGGGAGGGAGGGAACTGGTGTACCTATTAAGTTTGTATGAGCTGAAATAATAATAAAAATGTATTTAAAAAATAAAAAAAAATAAGACTTTGATTCCAAGAATAACCTTTAACCACTTTTATTATCTCAGTGATACACTATCTCTGTGTGAAAGTACAGTGAATTTTTGGATATGAAATGGTTGTGCACAGTAGTTTAATATTCTACTTCATTTCATATTCTTTTATTATTATTATCATATTATTTTCTGTGTGTGTGTGTGTGTGTGTGTGTGTGTGTGTGTGTGTGTGTGTGTCAGAGGGCAGTTTTTCCCTGTGAAGGACCAAGGGTGACTTTAAAAATCATCCTGGATTGTTTTTGCCTCCCTTTTGCTTCACTGTAGGATTTTCCAGGCTCTGCCCATCAACATCAGTGCTGGCCTAGGGAGGGTTATGCCTGGTGTTTTTAAGTGCAACCTGGGATCAAATTTCAGGCCCTTCTGCTTAGGAGGCAGATTCTTAATCCCTAAACTATCTCTCTAGTCCTCCACTCCCTTTTTAAAATTTTTTATTTTTTGTGTGTATGTGAACTTTAAATTCTTATGTTTAAGAAATCAGCTTTACAAATAAAATGGAAAGTTAAGAGATGATAAAATTGTGCTACCCCACAACATGCTCAAACAAATTCTCCTGTCTGTTTTACTTTTGGCTTTAGTGACTGTTAGATAAAACACAGTGTCTCCGTTTTCCAGTTTAAATTATTAAATGCTCACAGACTGATGATATAGAAGAATGGTGAGTCAGGTTTTGTTCACTTATCTCTAATGGATAATACAAATCTGACAGACCATGGCAGGTTTTGGTCTCGTTGATTCTCTTTTTAAAGATTTCTCTTGCCCTAACTCCAAAACAATATTGTTTTCTTTTAGCAATGACATTTAGCTTTCCAGGGGGAAAGTTTTGACTTTGACAGTAAATGTTCCATCATTTTCTGTGCTGTGTATGTAAGCATTAAGGTTAGTTTGCTTCATTAAATTGAATACTTACGATGAGAATATGAGAGACAATCAAAATATTTACTGTGCACCTATCAAAATGGCCACCCTTAAATTCTGCTTTCACTTTCAAATTCCTCTTTCATTTTTCTCCTGCCTTCTATACAATTTTTTTTATATTCAATGCCACTTACATTAAATAGATTGACCTTAAATTTGATATGAGGGGGCTGGAGAGGTGGCTCAGGGGTTAAGCCTCTGCCTTGCAGGCAGAAGGTCCTGAGTTGGGATCCTAGACCCCACATATAGACACCAGGTGGAAGTGGATGGCCTGCGTTTCCGGTCTTGGTAGGGCAGAGCTTGTGAATCCCCTGGGAAAAATAAACACGGAGGAGGTGGAGGTGGTCAATTGTAGTTCTCGAATTTGCCAGTGGTTCTACACACACACACACACACACACACACACACACACACGCACAATTGAATAAATAAAAAAATAAATTTGATATGAAAATATGATGTTTTTCCTCAGAAATATTTTTATGTGAGAAAGATAAAATAATTCTGTAATTAAGTCTTACATAATATAGTTTATATTAAATATGTAGTAGAAGACCTATTTTAAGACTTAATGTGTGAAGAGTGTAAGGTTTTCATCACAAAATAAATATTTATTTGCCTGATGGGGAAGCTTTTTTTAAAATAATTTATTCCAGGACATTAGTGGACACCTTGGTATTCTCTAGTACATAAAGTTTAGTCTGAAAAGAATGGAAATAGAATAAATTCCTGAGAATTTGAATATTCCTTCATGCTAATGAGCTTAGTAACTGTGTTCAAGATCTGACATTTAAAGACATATGCCTCACAAAACTGATGAAGGACATTAGGGAACAGTATAGATGATATTTCACAGACCGGGACAGATAATCAGATGATTTCTTGCACAGTGTCTGTTGCTTATATTTGGAGAACAAGGGGCATTTGACTAGAGCTGTGTATGTAAACATGATATGGAAAAAATGATATGGCTCTTGTGTTCCCCATCTTCAAATATAAATCATGCACAGCAGGGCTTTTAAGAATGCTCAGAACAATTATTGTCAAAGAGGGAGGAGTCAGAAGTAATTCTTAGAAAATATGAGTATAGATATGTATATCAGTTACTGTTCATTGTCGTGAGACACCACTTAAAGTCAAGGGAGAAAGGGAAATCTATTCGGCTTTTTGTTTTAGATGGGAGATAAAGTCTTTTCTGGCAGAAAAGACATAGCTGGCTGGCAGAAGATAAAGTCAGTCTATGTCACATTCTTCATGGAGGCCAAGTGCTACAAAACTGCCAACTGCAAGAGCAGACCTCTCTTGGAAGTAGAGTGGGATTAGTCCACCTAGAGGCCCCTGTGACTACCTTCCTCAGTGAGGCTCCATCTCTTTAAGGTGCTGTGACTTTTCCAAACAATTAAAGATTCAAGCACATGAACCTGAGGGGGACAGCTCACATTTCAAACCATGACAACATGTGAAGCAGTCATCATTCATTCTAAAGAGATGATTATTTTGGGAGGATAACTAGAGAAATGCAATTCCCAAACTAATGGTGGGGAGCATGGGATTAATGGCATCTGTCTTCCTATGCAATTCAATAGATCACTGACCCTCCCTTTAGGGAGTGTCTGTCTGAAAAGCTTCTCTGAATCAATGTATTTTAGCTTGAATTTCAACAGCCAGAGAGTTGTCTCCTAATTGGTCAATGTCTCAAATATTTGGAAGTTCCCTGAGATGGATGTTTTGGGTACAGAACACTCTTCTGTAGTTACAAAGGAATGTAAAATACCATTAAAGTCCCCAGTGGTGTAAAGTCATGTAGAGGGAATCTACAGTAGGATTTACCTTGGCATAGCCATGCTCTATGGTAAAATTCTTTAAGTGAAAAAGAAAAGTTGTTTCTGTTTCATTTGTATTTACTAACAATCAGCTCCTTGATAGGCACATATTTGGAAGTGTTATGAAGCCATGACATTGAGGAGGAAATGAGACCCTTTATCATACATGCAAATCACATGCTAAATTATCGGATATTCCCATTTAGTCTTAATAGTCATGGTTTCCCCAGATTTCTTTACAGAATGTCATATACAGAATATCATACTTCCAAATGAGCATCTTGGAAAGCACTCGAATTGCTTAATAAGTTACACTGGCCTTCTCAATACCAGGTATCTGTATTTTAGTTCATGATTTTATACAGTTGAAAGTGTACTTATCATCTAACAAGAAAATATATATCAATGGATATTTATTTACTTCACTCCAGCAATTAGAAATCAGAATCTCCTGATGTAAAACATGTGACAGAAAGAGAGTAAGATGTTGGTGTCATATGGAAAACTTGCAAATGATGGACCCTCTCAATTTCTAGTAGCTGATAAATGAGAATGTTGAATCCTAAGATTCAACTACTTTTCTCTTTCCTGTACAACATTGTTTATAACTAGAGGACACTTGTACAATGGAGGAGGAAGAGCTGTCACTAGGATTTCTGTTCTTGGCTCTGCTGTGTCTCGTGGGCACTGTTTTTGCTGGAGACAAGAAGCAGAGACAGTTATAAGCTCTCATAACAGGTCCTGAGCTGAGCTAATGTTCACAGAGCAGGCATTGGTCTTGTGTGTGACACATTCTCCCCCATTAACTAGCTGAGGAAACTCCAGAGGCTGCATCTGTCATGAGTGCAGTTTCCCGTTCAGCTCAGAGAACCAGAAACCAAATTTGCAGGTGTAGAAAACCAGGAAACAGGTAAAAGCAACCATTCAACAGATCCTCAGCAAAGAATGGAAGGGAGGGAATGGCTACAAGACCTTGCAAAAAGTTTGAAGGATGTTACTTAGTGAATACTCTCAATAATAAAGATTTTTGAGTTTAAAATAAAATAAAGAAGAATTGTTCTACATATCTGAGAATAGAAATTCTCAAGGTCCATCTGTCCAATCCTAGTACTCACACAAATCTGAACAGCATAACATGTATTTTAAAATATGAAGGGCTAGAGAAATGACTCAGTTGGTGAAGTGCTTAACACAAAGAAGACCGAGAACCCGAGAGGACTGACAAAACATAAGAACTGGATGGTTTCATGCATATCTGTAATGTCAGTATGTTTCAGGTTAATAGAGACAAACATAATACAAAACTCACTATCAGACAGTAAAGAATCTACTCAATCAATGAACACCAGATTTAATGAGAAATGCTGTTAAAACATTGTTGACCTATCATGTCATATGCCCATACATTCATACTTCTCTCTCTCTCTCTCTCTCCTCTCTCTCTCTGTCTCTCTCTGTCTCTCTCTCTCTCTCTCTCTCTCTCTCACACACACACACACACACACAATAAAATTATTCTTAGATGTACAAATTTATTACTTCTTGGTGTTTTGGCCAAAAGCGAGTGTTGTATCTGTTTTTTTTAAATGATCATACTTTAGAAAGTAACCCATTGTCATAAAAAGATAAGGCTTCAAGTCCTGATGGAACTCAAAAGAAGTTTATCTCATGAGGGTAAAGAATGAGTGAAACTCCATCTACATAACTTTTATAAGTCCTCTGCAAATGTACACACCAGGTGGGACAGTAAAATGTTCTTCTCCCAGGACTTTTTACATGTGCTCAAAGATGTTTTAATCACGCTTGAGATGGAAGTATATCAAAAAGTCAGAAAGAGTTCATGCACATATTCACACATGAGCATGTGGGCCTCTGTCCAGATACAAATTGTCTTTCCCCATCCACATCAAGGAAGGGCAAAAAAGGATGAGATAAACTCTTTAAGTCCAGCATAGGTCTTTCCTTTCTAGAGCCTCCATGGTGGAGAGAAACTTTGAGAACTAAAAGGAATCCCCTCCACCATGCACTCAGTTACCTTAGTAGAAGTAGGACCAGGAAAGAAAGACAGGCACCTGTAAAGTCCTCCTAAAGGACACAGCATGTGGTGGTTGTAGAAACTCATCATTCAGAGCAGCACTCAGCTCTCCTTGACCTATGAACCCCGAGAGCATTGTTAGGCTTCCGGGACCCTCTGTGTCAGACAGAAAAAGTTCTGAATTCTCACTCATATCTCACACATCAAATTGCCTTCAAGGGGAAATATTGATACAACTCCAATAGTCTGTAAAATTGAAATCTGAGGAACACTGATTTTAACTGTTATTAACGTGGCCGGGAATACTTTCCACAGACAAATATAACTTAGTTCAATAGCTACTGATTCTTTGATTTAAATATCAACATGCTCCAAAATTGTGAGACAAACAAAAAACAAGAGGTGATCAATGGTTAACAAGAAAGACGTTCAGAAGAAACATATATGTACAAATATCGTAATTATCAAAACTTCTGCTTCTACATTCCCAGTCATCATCAGGGCTCCGTGTTACTGCCAATGCCTGCCATTCTCATCCTGCCGTTATCGGAAGGCGGTCATAACATTATTTCTCTTTCCACAGGGGGTAGAGATGAGATGGTGCTGCCTGTCTGCATCTATCTGTTTTGTACAATAATGGCATTATTCAGAAGGAACCAATAATATGAAAAAAAGATACCTAGTTTTATGTTTCCTTACAAGAGATTATCCCTCCATTTTTATAAATGAGCCTACATTTATAAGTTCTCTCTGGTATTCTCATAAGAGATGGTCAGTCTGTATTGCTCATATCCATGTATTTTACCCAGAAGAATATTGAAATGCCATTTCAGTTTTGTCATATGATCTTACATAGCTTCTGCACAATTCAAAAAAGAAAACATAAAAATGAATGATAAGTGTAAGGGAACCTATAAATTAATTTTTAGTTTCCATACTTGTAACTTAGAGTTTTTAAAATTTTTCCAATCGTTATGAATTATCTGACAGCCTTAATGATCTGCCTATTTTGGCCCAGCCAGTATAGGAAAAGATCTTTTCCAGAGTTACAAGTCTGTCACTTCAGTGTTCATTCTGTTGAGCATATACACTGTGCCAAGTATCACACAAAACTTTAAACCCCAAATTTAACACAGTAACTGTATGTAAACATGTAGAATATACTTGTAAATAGAATACATTATTGAATGCATTATACATGAGTTGCAATTTGAGACAAATGCAAGAAGGTATACGTAGTCAAACACTGGGTCAATCAGAAATTTCCTGCAAATTACACATGTGGATGGGGGTATACCCAGTGAATAAAGTGCCTACTGTGTAAGTATGAGGCAGCACTCATACAGTAACCTGAGCATGTTAGCAAATATGAAGTCCCAGAAGAAAGGGTGAACCCAGGGGACTGATAGATCAGCTAGTCTAGTTTAAGAGAAATCTCTGTGTTCTATAGTCCATGTGAAATTCTATCCCCAAAAATAATGTGGTTGAGGACAGAGGAAGACACACATCACTTATCTTGGGCCTCTGTATTTGCACACATTGGCTATTGTTCTTGGGCACTTGTGAATATATATGTGCACATACGTACTTGCATACACACACAATCATATGCACACACATACATATACACATACATGAAACTGAAACATGGTGAATAAAGAGAATTTTGTTCACTGGGAAGGATATCCAGTATATTAAACAGATAGGAAAAAAAATAAAAAAGCACAGCTTGCCTGGGTTGTTCCTTTACTACAATTTTACAAATTTATTTTACCAGTTTTATTCCTCAAATATCTTTAATTATGTTAGTACATATGAAAATATTAATTTGAAAACTTCGCAGTGCTATGTTTCATTTCCTGAAAAATAAGTTGGGGATTTTCTCCGGAAAAATGAACAAATTTCACGTTTAAAGCAGTTCAAGTATATCTATCATCCCTTTTTATGTTACTTCTTTCAATTGTGCAGAATCAATGTAAGATCATACAACAAAACTGAAATGGCATTTCAACATCCTTCTGTGAAAAAGGTACAGATATAGAAAAATAACAGATATATCCAAAATAAAAGATTTATATTTCTGTGAAAAATATACAGGTATATAAAAACAAGTTTGGATATTTGAAAATTTGAGTTAGCAAGTTGCATTCACTCTTATAGAGGATCAGAACTTACATAAACAGCAGTAGTATTAATGGGCAGGTGTAGAGATAATTTAGAATTATTTAAAACTTATATGATCAGTGGATGATGATTTTTAATAAAGGGTAACAATTTTGGAGATGCTTAGGAATATGGAACTTGCAAGGCTGGAGAGATGGCTCATGTCTTAAACCTCTGTTTGGAAAACACATAAGAATGCTGAGTCTAAATGTCAGCAGGCTGCACTTCTGGTCATGGAGCCTGGGAAGTCCCAAAGCAAAGCAAAAAGGAAGTAGAGCAAACCAGGATGATTCTTGAAGTCACCCTTGGGCCTCCACAAGCATACACAGTGCCTTTTGATATACACAGATACCTACACACAGAGACACACACATACACACACCCCACACACACACAAAAGAGAGGAAATAAAAGAAATATAGCACTCATATGGAATATGGTAAAGATAATAACAAATACTGATGTTAATGACATACTATGTAACCAGACTCATAATACATGTTAAAATGCATAATTTGTTACAATCCTATAAAAGTGTTATTATCTCTGTTAAATGTGACAGTTTAAATGAAAGGACATTGGGTAGCTGTCTAAAGAAATATAGTCATATCTATCAATTGGTTGTAATAACTGAATAAAGTATCATTAAATAATATTTCCTTTGTGATAAAGTGCTCAGCTCTATGTGTATCTGTAGTGATTCAGAAGCAAAAACATTTGTATTTAACATTGCTATTATGAAAAGCTTATAATTGTCAAAACTTTAAAAAATTCCGTTATGTTTTGAAATGTTTTCATATATTTTCTAAGATGACTTTCAAGAAAACATTTGGACTTTTGAGTTTTAAATATTTTCTTGGCACATGAAAACATATTTTCATTTTTCTACAATAATGAGTTGAGATAATAATTGCTTTTCGAATGGAAAATCCATACTCAAGAATAAAATTGAACAGAGCTGAGTGTGAAAACACAGGCTTTGAAATGAATCTGAATGACTTTTTTATTCAGGAAGCTGATAGGCTGATGTATTCTAAAATAACTTGCAAATATGTTTTCCATATTTTTCAATTAAACTTGTGCATATAACTATAACCTCACATAAAACCAACAATGACCTTTATAGTATTAAAATTCATTTGTTATAGAATGTTTGTGTTGAATCTCCTTTTATAAAAATACAAGAGAAAAAACAAATACTGTTAATGGAAAACTTTTGAAACTTATTATCAAAGAAATTGTGACTTCAATAGCAACATTATACATAATATCTAAAATCTCATTACATATTAAATTGACTGGCATAAAACAATGCAATATATATTTCTAGTGGCTTTCCTTATCTTTTATATGGTAGCATGTAAACTGCAGTTAACTGACTCTTTTGCTTGGGCCATGAACTTTATAATGAAAAATATCTATAGGCATAATGAAATCCATTATTTCCTATGGGAAATAAGTTTGAAATATGTGCTTTATAGAGCTGGGGTTATATCATACCATTGTATAAAAATGGACAAAGCACCATGTTCTAATGATTACTAAATATTCAATAATATCAAAGTTTGATTCACTACCTCTCAAACTTTATTAACTGTTCAGCCCTTAAGCAAGGTATCAAAATTTCCCATCCCCTTTTCCAAGAGGGGAGAGATATGAACAATGGCTGACATGTCAACAAACCCCCAAAGTCTAGCATGGATCACAGGGGAGAAGACTCCAGGCAGTAGGATCCTTAGAGGCAAGGGATTAACAGTCATAATAGAGTTCCCCTTCTAACTGGCAGCCCAAGAAGGGACTCTGGGCTATCCCACTGAATCCCGAACCCTCACTAGGGTGGAGGACTCAGAGGGAGGTTTGGCATTCACACAAAAGGATGCTCCAGGGGATGTGAAGGAGGAAGGGGAAGCACTGGAAGAAAAGGAGGGGGGGTGAAAGGAAGGGGGAAAGGGGCAAGCGTGCAAGGGAGGATGACAAGGGAGGGGAGGGGGGAGGAAGAAGACAGGGATACCTATGAGCTTGTATGATCAGAAAATAAAAGAGCTGGAGATGGTATGGGTGTTGCTAGATGGTGTCCTCTGGTCATGTCAAGGGTGCTGCATCCAAGAACTCATTGCTAGAATGTCCAATTCCACAAGATCTGCACAATATTTGGCCTATCCACATTTTTCCATAGAAGAAGTGAGATTCCAAAAGATATTGCACCTTCCCAAGAAACTAGTAAATGTCAGAGAAGCTACTCTCCTCAATGTTTACCCACTTATAACTTATCCATTCCTAGCAAGCACTCAAAGCTCTTGTCAGTAGAATTATCACAGATCAAATCCAGGGGACCATTTAGACAAAATGACTTGGCATTAGCAGGGAAACCGGAAAGGGGAAAGTATGAAGTTGGATAAGTGGAGATCAGATTGGGTCTGTACAGGTTATTCTTTCTGCTGTTGTGAGAACACTCAGGCTCAATCAACTTAAAGAGAGAAAAGTGAAACATATTCAACTTACAGTTCCACAGGGGCGATACAATCCATCATGGCAGAAAAGGCTAAGCAAAAACTGTAAGAGACTTAAATCACTGCATCATAGATATCAAGAAATCAAAGCTGCATACTGCAAGAGCAGATGTCCCGTGGAAGCAAGGCAGGAGTAAACGAGCTAAGGTGCATCCCCTGTGTCATGCCTTCCGCCAGCAAGGTTTCATCTCCCAGTGGTGCCATGACCTTCTTAAACATCAGCTAAGGATTCAAACAACTTCTATTAAAATCATGACTTCTCCTTCTGGTCCCTACGTGCTCATGGCCACGCATCATGCAAACTACACATGGGCCAACATTAAAAGTCCCCGTAGACTACATAGGCAATCCTACCATAGTCCAAAAGTACAAAGCCTAAATCCCCTGGAAATTAATACACAAATTACATACTTTCAATGTGCAGTGGCACAGAGTAAACATTCCCATTTCAAAAGGGAGGAATAGGGGCAGATCTAGGAATGACTGGTCCATAATAAGACTGAAAACCATCAGGAGAAACTTGAAATCCTTCATCTCCATGTTCACCAGATGAAATAGTCTCAGTTTTAAAGTACTTTGTTTCTATCCTTCCAGAACAGCTGCCTGCGAAACATGGATGGTTCACCTTGGCTTTGGCATCCCTAGCTTCTTCACGTCTCAATAGCAATCCAGGCTTTAACTCCACAGCACAAAATCTCCTTCTCGTGCCTCTCTGCTGGCTTTCCAATACTACCAACATTGCTTGGATTTAACTGCTCTCTTAAACCATAGAGAAATCTACAACCTCCTCACTCTTGCATCTTTAATGCCTCTAAAAACAGTATCATGTGGATGACTTTTCCAAGTTCTTTTATGACCTGTTGGTGAGGATTTGTCCCCTTGCATCACAGCTGATTCTGTTTCTCTACACTGACACTGTAACAATCCCTATGCTGGGAAGAATGGCTCTCACGCAGTTGCTTCACAGAAAGAACAGAACTTTTTTGTTGGACTTTGCACCTTTAGCTCATTGCTTCCAAAAGAAATTCTTAGAAGTGGGAGCCTTCCCTCGGGATTTTTCTCCTCAGAGTGCATACTCTTCTATTGTCCCAATGAAAAGCATGCTTTTTGTTCACTAATAAATGGATCTCCTTAACAATAACTATGTGGCCCTCTGCCTTCTTCTTGTGCACTCTGTAAGTTTGCTATTACATTTTTCCTCATCTAGTCTCACAGTTTTTTACATGTATGCCTCATTACTTGCTCTTTTTCATCATAAACCTAAACAAGGGCACTGAAAAGTAACCATGACACTCTGTCATTATCTTAAAACTTCTTCCTCCAAACACTTGAATTCAACTTCAGGCAAGCATTCAGGACCAGGACAAACCTGATCAATCTCTCTGCCAACACATCATTCCATCTGCCAGTAGTACAGTTCCCAATACAGTATCTATTCCCCTGTGAACAATCACAAGCTAGACTTCCACTCTTGTGTCTCTCATAGCACTATTCCATTCCAATGTCTCACTAGAGTGGTCTTTCCGGACCCAATATGCTAAAACGTTCCCTAAACAAAGTCCCCAAATTCTTCATATTTCTCCCAACAAACATTTCCAAAGCATACTAGCTAAATCATGGCAATGATCATATGTCTTTATTTCTTGGTACCAAGTTCTCTGAACTTTATAAGAACACCTCACATTCTGTGCTGGATCCTCTTAGTTTCACAGCAACATCCCACTTCTCAATACCAATTTTTGTACCAGTTACTCTTTCTGTTGTTATGAGACGCAAACACAACTTAAAGAGAAAAAGGGGAGATCTATAGAGTACACTACAGAGGAAAAGAAATGATTGGCTGGTAGAAGCTGGAGGTGGCTTAAGTCACTAGTGACATCATGAAGGCTGAGAGAGCAAAGCTCTGCATACTTCAAAAATAGACTGACCAACTTCAAGGATAACTTGTTGGACATGCTTTCCTCCAGTAGGTTTTCACCCCCAAATGTGCCATAACTCTACCAAATATTAATTTAGCATGCAAACATATGAGCCTATGAGGATCAATTTGCTTTCAAATCATGACCAAGAAATAAATTCATTTTGTGTTCATATATAAAAATAATATTCAGTTGAAATATATATATAAACAAGAAGATACACAAACCAAACATTTTCTGAAAGGTTGAAAATACTGTGTCATAACTGTTAAGCTGAATGAGTCTCATAAAATATTATTTGTTTTTTATTAATTATAAGAGTTTTGTATGCAACAAAGATCTTCATCAGTGAAAAAAGAACAACTATAATTTGATTTTATCAGTAGCAAGGTTATTCATCAATATAAGTAGAGACAAAATAATTTGAAAACCTTCATTGATTTAGAACAATATTCTTCAATGGCACAATCATTATTCTAATATTTCAATGGAAATGTTCTGTATTTTCTATCTTCTGACATGTTTCCCTTCAAAACATTTGACAAATTTCCTCACTTTGTGTAATCATTCAACATGCTGGCCTTATTAGCAATGATGGTAATTTTATTTACCCATAGTACTTTACTTGGTCTATTGCAGAGAATCTAAACTGCGTACTCTAAACATTACCTGTTTCCTCTAATTTTGCTCTTGCTCTCTGACTTCCTGATGAACATGATGACCTGAGCTAGCTTCCTGCTTTGGCCTGCAGTTGCACCTTCTGTTATGCCATTCCATCATGATGGAGTAACACCTCTCCTCTGAAGCTGAAAGCCAATTTAATTTCCCATTCTCCCTTAGGTTGTACATGAGCTTTGTTTTGCAACAAAAAGAGAGAGAGAGAGAGAAAAGAAAAGTAGCAATAGCATCTCAAAAGTAATGCTGGAGAGTTCTCCAGGAAAACACCTCTGTCCTTCAACTACATGTGTACATGTGAACAAGCATGCCAATGCATACATGTGCGTACAACTGCATTATAAATACATGTGTAACAAGCACACACATACATATAAATATAGATGCAGACACACACAAACACACACACACGCACACACACACCAGATAGAGCACTCCGAACGATTCTTCAAAATGTGAATGCTGTCTTCATTAAATGTTTCTGAGTTATGGTAGACAAAGTTTTATTGATTGGAATGCAAGGGTAAAGAAAGGAATTGGAAAGAATCAATGAATTTATTGACTTTTGTTCAGTTTGTCTTTGCACATAATATATTTGATTGTTAAAAAATTACACTTGCTTATTTTCTAGACTGGCTTTACAAATAAAATTGCTTGTATTATTGAGTGAAAATTACTGAGACGAGTGTTCTCCAGAACAAGGTCAGATGATAATGGGAATCCAAGTTACCAGTCTCTTGAGATTTCAAATAAGCTACATATTCGCTCACCTGTTATCTGTGTACAATCAAGAAAAGAGGTACAAAGTGAAAAATTAGCAAAACAGTTTGACAGAGAACTGCAAGTCAAAGAGAAAAGAAACAAATGATCTGTGGCAACAACTGAAAGTGAGTTTATGGATCTGGAAAAAGACTACATTACAAGGAACACAAGATACATGTGCTTGCAGAAGATATAGATGAAGCATTAAAATAAGCAGAGTTGAAGGCTAGAAGATGCTGTACCTCATATCAGGTGGTAAAGTTGTAACTCCACTTGCATAAGAAAAAAGTATTATAGAGTCCTGCAACACAAGATCGGTATAAACCAGAAAGTGCTGGGGTCACAGTAGTATTTTCCATATGAGCTCAGATTATAAAAATTGAAATTAATAATTTTATAAGTTCAATTAATTCACTGAAAAATAAGTATTAAATAGATACTTCAGTGGTTAAAGCACTTGCCACAAAGGTAAAACAACTGGGTTTGTATTCCTAGATATCCACAAAAATACTGCTGAAAGAAAATTAAGCGCCGTATGTACTCCCTAATAAGTGGCTCCTAGTACCAAACCCACCCAGCCCACCTAGAGACACTCAAAGATAAATCTCTGTAATACCTACAGTAATTGCTAGGATTATGAACAGGAGAGATGGGGTAGGAGGGCCACACCAGAAACAAGGAGAAAGGGGACCATGTTACAGCAGAGAAAATTGGCCTCCATCAAGGACTACAAGTAAATAATGAGATATCTGGTTAAGTTCACAGACTTTCATTCCTGATCATTTATAACTGAGGGGTATGATCTCACCAGAAGGGGAGGGCATATAGTCTGGTACATAAGAAGTAACCATTTTGCAAATGGGTAATTGACCCCTCCCTCACTGTGGCTTCCTACTTTTATTACATCTACCTTTGAATATACTCTTATAACAAGACTCTAGTTTAACAGCTTTTTATCTCTGGCCAGGGGGTGAAATACAATACCCATCAGAATGGAGTGAAGGGCATTGCAGGAGCAGCAAAACTGCAAAAGAAAATCAACAAACCATAATCCAGAACTTCAGAGACTCTATATCAACCACCTAGAACTAGGCCAGCCTAATCTCTCCCCATCCTGAAGCTCAGGGACATTTGCGGAAGAGGGGGCGGTAAGATTGTAAAGAGCAAAAGGATGGGAGGAGCAATGATATGCAAGATACTCCACACTAGTTAGGGCCGAAGCAATCATAATTGGACTTTGCATGCCCTGCTCAATGTCTCACACACTATAGACCCCACAAAGTCTAGCATTTGCTAAAGGCACCAAGATCCTTGGAGGCAAGGAATTGACAGCCACAGTAGTGTTCCTATGCTTAAGGGAACACAGGAAAGGGTTCAGGGAAATGCCACTGGGTCCTTGTACGTCATTGGAGAGGAGGGCACAGAGGAGAGTCTGGCATCCACATTAAAGGAGTCTCTGGGGTTTGGGGGGAGGCACTGGGGGATGGGGAGGGAGGGGTGAGAGGAGGGGAAACAGGGGTCGGGGGGAGGAGGGAGGGAGGGAACCGGAGTACCTATTAAGTTTGTATGAGCGGAAATAATAATAAAAATGTTAAATAAAAGAAAGGGAAAAAATACTGGTGGATATGATAGCCCACATATAATACTACTATAATAAGGCAGAAAACGGATATCCCAAAGGCAATCTAGCTTTCCAGACTAGTCCTTTTGGCTAACTCGACCTTTGATTAGAGATTCCATCTCAACAAGGAATAAGGTAGAAAAGCAATCACAGATGTCTCTCAATATCAACCTTGGCCCTACACATACACACTCACTCACTCACTGTAGCAGTTACTCTGCATGATTGCTGATTAAATCATGACAGAACATGGGTTTATTTGCTTTTACAATTGTCTGATTATAGTTGCTGTCCAGCGTGCCAGGAGAGTCCACATCAACATTAAGAGACACAGGAACTAGCCATACCATATCCATGTAACAGCTGAAAGTTACAGTTCTCACTTGCCAGACTAGAATGTCTAGTCAAGTATACAGAAGAATGCCAAATTCCTCAACTAGCTCTTTATTCACCTCTTCAGGGCCTAGTTTCATCTACCACAAGTTAGTAAAAACTATGACACTTCACCTCTTGTTGATGTGACATAAAAATATAGCACTTTTATATTGCAACCCTCAATCCTTGTCCCCATAGGTATTAAATTTATAGTTTAATATAAATGAATTTAAATTTTTAATCTTGAAGTCTGAAATCATACCACATCCACATAACATCTGAGAGAGGGAAAATTTCACTTGTTGGACTAGCATGTCTGGCCAACTATACAGGAAAATGCAACTTTCTCAAACAGCTCTCTAATTTATTCACCTTTCCAGGGCTTAGTCCCACCTACCATGAGATGGGTCTTTGACATCAATTAGACAATCTCCTGTAGGACCACTTTGTATTTAATGCAATTATTAATTTTTTGCAAATGTGACCAAACTCAAATCCTCAACCGTCAAATTTACATCTATATTTAACTATGATACACACACACACACACACACACACACACACACACACACACCCTTATTTTTCTCCCTTCCCCAACACAATTGGAAGATGAAAATAGTACAGTTCCATACTATTCTAGTGAACTAAAATTTATAGCATTCCAATGATGAATACAAATAAAAGATGAATGAATAAATGGCAAAAGTAAGTTTATCATGAGATAATACTATAGCCAGGCAAGTCTCACTGGCTTGACAAGTGTTGGGCACAAACAGGCATCAGAGATAAAAGCAAAAAGCAAGGTAGAGAACATTAAAGATATTTTGGAAAGTCCTGGATGCTGCTGCATAGACTCAAGAGCTGCATAGACTCATGTCTACTGTCATTGGGAATATCAAGGAATCCTTCATCAGTAATCTTTGTTACTGAACATGAGTGAGTTCTGTGTATCACATACATGTATGTATCTCATTTCAAATAGTAGCATCATGAGTAGTGGATAACTTTCCTTAGAAACAATTATTTTCAGGATCTAGCTAACATAGACAAATTCATTTCATGTAACTGAAAGCAAAATGTCTCTTCTCCTCTTCTTTCCCTCTCCCCTTTATCTGTCTTTTGTTCTCTCTTTATATACAGTGAGAAAATATGTTAGATAATTTTTGTACATTTTCATTTTAATATGCCAATTAAAAATGATAAGAAAGATTAGGAGTTACAGCTATTGAATATTAAACAAATAGCATTTAACAAACATTGTGATAAAGGAACTCTTTTCTGTACAGTAGAAGACAGAATGTAATATCTTTAATACAATTATAAATAATTTAATTCAGGAGATATCCCTTTGATTTGTACATAATAATACTTATTTTTCTTATGCTTTTTGCTGCACAGTGATTCCTAGAAAGTATTCCCTGTAGTCATAGTTTTGTTTATATTCCCTTTTTTGGGTAGTAAACATCACATTTATTGTAATTGAACCACATCTTCCTGATAACATGTAATTTTTCATATGCTATTTCTAGTTTAATCCCTGCAAGCTATTATATATGGGGATTTTATAGTGTCTGAAAAAGATAACAATGTCTAGATTGCTGGTTGAGTAAAGTTTTGTGTTTACAGCAGGCTAGATTAAATAGAAATTGACTTTGGCCCTTTTCTGCATGGCTGTTGTAGTGATAATAAAATAAGTAAGAGTTGGATAGGCTTTAATGTTGTAGATAATGTTATGGGATGGGAAGTTTATGACTGATCAACGCAAAACAACAGTGACTCAGAAGAATAACGGAAATTGAGCCCAGCTGTGGGTAAACTTTTTCAACCCGTGGCTCATGAGTATATTTTATTTTTGAATGTTCACTCTGAATTTTATTTATCTTTGCCTTGGTTTCTCTGAAGTACCATAGTTTCAAAATCTATTACAATACAATGCCTCTCCTCTTGCAATTTTAGTCCTTGGTTTTGTGTTGAATTTAGGGATTATTCAGTTAATAATTATTCAGTCAATCAATTATATTTATCTGGCTGATCTTTAAATGCATGAGACGATACATTGATCTCTCATTTTTTGAATATGTCAAGAATTAAAATATTAAATATTAATATTAAAATGATTCCATATTATAATGATGAATGCTGATCATTTAAATTTCAGAGGATTAATAAAAAAAGTCCTGAAATGGAATGGTGTCCAGTGAAATCCCTTAGAAATATTCTGATGATAAGTCATTTCCTCCTTGCTGTATGGACTTTTCTTCTCCATTGAAGAAACAATTTGTTTAGATGAAGTAAGGAGGTTTTAAGACAAATTCATTAAGTACTAATTGTGCCTAACCTATTAGGGATGTTTTGCTTACTTTTGTGTTTATTTTTGAAAATAAAAGAAAGCAGAAATGATTAAACAATGGAACAGAATTAAATGGAAGGTAAGGGAAAAATTGGAAATCTTCTCTCTCTTTGAACTAAATTGACATGCATAATGCTGTGGAATAATTGTATTAATTTTATTCTTTCACTTTTTAGAATCTTCAGTCACAGAACTACACCAAAATTATAGCTTGTGCCATTTTTTGTTTTCTTTTCTTAAATACATGGTTTTAGATATGTCTTTATGCACTGTTAGGGCCTCCTTCCATTTTCAACACTAATGTTATTTGTTCTCCAGTTCCCAGATGCGCATTGTCATGCCTTTTTCCAAAATTCTAGATCGCAGTGTAGAAATGCTAGAATACCATTTTCAGCCCAGCTCTGCTCCTGGTTGGCTTGTGTACGCTGACTTGACTGTTTCAGCTGCTGTGTGCTTCTTCGAGGGTTCACTGCAGAGCACACAGAACTGTTTCTCTGTTTCCTTACCTCACAGTGATTAGAGTGTATCTACTTGAACTATCATTTGCTGTATCTTTGCTGCTTTCCCTATTATATTTCTATATATTTCATTAGATTCTCAGGTGTCTGGGCTATTTTTTTAAAAGCATCTTCTGAGTCTCATCCTAGGCATACATTTCTGAACTTTGGCTAGGGCACCATTTGTAATCTTTAATTGGCAGCTATTCTTATATCAGAATACTGCTTTTTAGCTATTTTCTGGTTCTCAGTTTAACTTCCATTTGATATACAACCATCTCTGTTTCCACCATAGAGCCACTAATCACAATAGCACGTGTGCAAAATCTTATTATTTTTGAAGAAGTGTTTTAGCTTAAGTTTCAAGATCTTTGGTATAAATTTATTTTCCTTACCAAAAGAAGAACCACAGAGAACAAAACAATAACCAAACTAAACAAAACATTGGTCATTTTTTTACTCCATTTTCCTTTGAACAATGCGCTCTGCTCTAGAACGGAAGACTAAGACTATGGACAGCCTCCTTAAAGTAAAGTTGTTCTTTCTCAACAGAGTACTTGGCAAGAATAGTACGTCTTGGTAATTATGTTTTAAAAACTTTTCTTTATTCTTTACCCCACTCCCACTCTCCTCATCTCCCACTCCTTCCTGCTCCATTCCCTCTCTAGTTTTTCATTCTAGCTCTCATGGCCCTCTTCATGTTTGGTTCACCAGGTTCTGGATAAAGAAATCTTCAATAGCAAGTGCAAGCACAATCACACTGGCACTGTATCTCCTGATATCTTCCTTGGTCCATGGAGGAATGTTGATATGCTAGCAGTTGTGTAGGTCTAGTGAAGGTAGACCTCTCTGCAATGAGCTCCAGGGTCTCACAGTCTTACTGTGTGCACTTTCCCAACATTCCCTGAGACTTGGGATGGAGTAATTTTTGATGACCTGTCTAAGGCTGAGCACTTCTGAGTCACTGTACAATTGTGATTCTCTACCTTGCACACCTTCTTCCATCACAACAGGAGACTTCTTGGTTGAGCACTGAGAGCTTCTCTTATCACTGTTGCTCCACTTGAATTTCTTGCTACACTTGTTATTATAGCCTGTAGCAATCATAACAGGGTGGATCTATTGATTTGCTATTTTTCCTGGGCAACCCAAATTTAAGCTCTCCCATCCCCTGCTATATGCTATGCCTTTACTTAACTTACCTTTAAAAACTGCCATCCATAATTACTTTTTAATGCTTCTTTTCTCACCGTGTTTTTTTGCTTTCACTCTTTTAGGATTTCCCCTCATGCTTCCCTAGCTTATGTTCCTTGTAGATTGTGACTATTATGCCTCACAGTGATTTAAGACTTCTTATTGTAGCGTTGAATTTCTACTTGATGTTGGAGAAAGTGTGAAGTCTTAACATGTCATTATTTAATATAACTTTCATATATTTTACCTGGGAGAATTGGGTAGAATGACGGAACTCCTAAATCTATAGATGTCCTCATATGGAAAAGAATTCCAGTGGAGAATAAGGAAGTTGATTGAGTAGGACTTTTGGCCTTTCTATTCTGACATCCTTAGATTAGAAACTGAAAAAGGTACATGTTCTTGGATGAATTGGTTTGGACCAGAATATTGGTCATTATAAATAAGGGAAATGAGTATGGATATAGCCATATCTGATACTTTTTTCATAACAAGATTTAGTAGATTTTCTTTTAAAAATCATCATTCCTTTATTTATTTATTATGTTTATGTGACTTTCCTTATCTTTGGATGTTTGGATATTTTTAATAATTTCCATCAATTAAGGATGTTTCCCTAGGATGAGGGTCACTGAACAAATAGACCCAACTACTCCATCAGCAACTTCCCCCAAAACTTAGTGAATTTTTTTGTTGTTAAAGCCATGCTTTGAAAGCATGGTGTCATTTTATGATCCTGTGGGAAACAGGAGGAAGGACTGAACACAGTTGATAAAGCAAATGTATACCAATGAAACTGATGAAACTGAGCTATGAGTCAAAACTAAATGTTCATATAGAGTTATAAAAATGGATTTTAGTGAAGAATCTATAAAGTGGTTTTACATTCTGTGCTCTCGTTTTCCTAAGGGAAGAAGGGAGAGTTAAACAGCTATGTTCAGTAACATGTGCTTGATCAAATTACACTGACAATTTCTATTTCTTAAGGGAAAGGCCAAACTAATATTGTCACTTTTAGGACTATAACATTTTAGCAGTAATGTCTCTTGGAAATTTTATGCCTTATAGCTTTTCTGTTCAAAGTAAGTGATCGCCAATCTTTTCCAATGCAAGGATCTGTTAAATACTAATGAAATGATGCTTATTGCAAAGAACGACAAAAAATAATTAATGCTGAATGCATCCCTTTTGCACTATGTTGAATAGGAAACATAAATGCTTTCACAGACATTTTTCACAATAGGAAGAAATGTATCTAAATACAAAAGTTATTTTTGTCCATTACTTATTAAAATGTGTTTTTATTCCAGCTTTTGTGTTGCAAATTTGAATTAATTATAATTGAAATAAATTAGTCATTTAGTCTTACTTCTTTTCAAATGCAAAAACCACTGTTTATACTTTCCCTATTAGCTCGAAAGCTATTCAAATGTTGAATAAAAATCATTAGGACAACTAAAGTAACATGTCTAATGGAAGCTTTTGGCAAATAACAGTCACTGAAACATCAGTGATTACAAAGGAGACCTGATTAGTTATTTTACCTAATTTTTCTCAATTTGTGTACTTCATCATGTAACACAGAACTTATACCCTTTCCAAATACATAATCTTTCTGCAGAATTATGTTGAACATAGTGGTGAAAGTTATGTATTAATCTCACAGGAATTTTGAAACCTTTGGAAAAAGATAACTTTTCCCATTAAAAATAAATGTGGCTGAGCTGTATGTTTATTACAGATTGTCCTTGTACACATAAAATATTTATTTATTATAATACTTTGTATTAAACTTTGTAATAGACCATGTACTTTGAAACTAATTAGAAAAATAAAAAATTTGACTTGAAATACAAGTACATGGATTAACATTAATTGCTAATATAATTGTAAGAACTTTTGAAGAAATAATTCCTAGACAGAAGACTGAATATTGCTCTGCTAATGAATTTTCACTTCATCATATGGCTAGTTAAGATCACTATTTTTTCTTCAGGTTTTATCCAACTTTTAAAGTTGTTTCACCTGATTCACCAGCTACAATCATTTTAATACTATGTGCAAATATGAAGATCCTACATTGCTATTAACCCATCATTATTCTCATTTTTATCACTTTCTTTTCCATCTAATAATTGCTTTACCAAGACTTGCAGTGGGTTTAGAAATCTAGACATGCAAACCTTACATAAAGTGCATTTTTCCATGTGTACATAATGCACAAAGTTAATAGTTTTTGCCTTTTAACTAAGCAAATTTTCCAGGCGCTGTTGAGGTAACTTTTAAGCTTTGATGCTTTGAATTCTTTCTTCCTCTTCATCATTTCTTTGGTAAATTATCTCGTTATCATAGGTCTTAGTGCCTTTATCATATCCTTTTAACTTTCAAGTTGACAATTTTCATATTTTCAGTTGCAGGAAGTAAACTTTGTGTTAACAATGTACTTCAGGACCACTGTAAGAGAAACATGAGATAACAAATTTACCTGATTATACCTGATTGCCAGAAGCTTGCCTTATAACTTCACTCTTGATGTGAATTATTTCCTCATTTTTAATAAGAACAATCAGGTGTGTATACGAGGACTAAATTCTTTGCAAATAAAGGTTGTAGAGCATGATACTCCTTCAAAATTTGTTTTTAAAGTATAAATATCATAGCTGAATTAATCTAAATTATCTTAATTTGATCACTATTTATTCTCATTTTTAATATTGTAGTTAATTATTATTTACATACATAAAGAGTAGAGGTTAAATAGTCTAAAATTAATACTTGTAGAAATACTTTAAAAATAACATTTTCTTCTCAGGTTCTTTTTTTTAATGTTTCAGAATTTTTATTTCTTTTATTTGTGTGTATGTGTGTGTACCAGAGGGTACTATGTGCCCCTGTGGAAGATCCAAAGTGACTTTGGGAATCATCCCGGTTTGCTTCTACTTCCTCTTTACTCCCTTCTGGAATTTCCCAGGCTCCACCCCCCAGGGCCAGAAGTGCAGGATACCACCTTATCTGCCTGAAGTTTTTCTATGGGATCTGGGATCCAAACTCAGAACCTTCTGCATGTGAGAGAATCTTAACACCTGAGCCATCTCTCCAGTCTTCTTCTCCAGTTGTTACTTTCAATTATATGTACACGTTCATATCAAAACCATATCCACATGACCATAGCACTTCCTAGTCACTATTCCTCAAACAAAAAATGCAATAAAAATCAAAGATTGGCACTGGATTAATGACAATGTAAAGAGTTTGATTATAAAAATAACTAATTAATAAGTTTTTAAAGCTATGCCATTATATAATTAGATACAAAAACTGAATTTTACATGAATTAAAAATTTTGTGTTAGTTGTGAACATGAATTTTTGGTTGTATATGCTAATGTATACTTGTACTGCTCAGAAAGCAAAGCTTATTACAAGGTTTATGATATTCATTCAAATAATCCCAAAGCTTTTATTCTTTGTTATTCAAAATATCCAGTTTTGCTTCTAATTTTTTTATTAATACATTTTTTATTATTATTTCAGCTCATACAAACTTAATAGGTATACCAGTTCCCTCCCTCCCTCCTCCTCCCCCCGTACCCTCTGGTCCCCCTCCCCACTCCCCTCCTTCCTCATCTCCCAGTGCCTCCCGCCCCAATTCCCAGAGAGTCCTTTCTTGTGCATGCTTGATTTTCCTCTGAGCCCTCCTCTCTGATGACGTACAAGGACCCAGTGGCATTTCCCTGAACCCTTTCCCGTGTAAACCCTTAAGTATAGGAACACTGCTGTGGCTGCCAATCCCTTGCCTCCAAGGATCTTGGTGCCTTTAGCAGATGCTAGACTTTGTGAGGTCAATAGTGTGTTGGACCATGTGCAGGGCATGTAAAGTCCAATTATGATTGCTTCAGCCCTAACTTGTATGGAGTATCTTGCATATCATTGCTCCTCCCATCCTTTTGCTCTTACACTCTTACTGCCCCCTCTTCCGCAAATGTCCCTGACCTTCAGGATAGGGAGAGATTAGGCTGGCCTAGTTCTAGGTGGTTGATATAGAGTCTCTGAAGTTCTGGATTGTAGTTTGTTGATTTTCTTTTGCAGTTTTGCTGTTCCTGCAATGCCCTTCACTCCATCCTGGTGGGCATTGTATGTCACCCCCTGGCCAGAGACAAAAAGCTGTTAAACTAGAGTCTTGTGATAAAAGCACATTCAAAGGTAGATGTAATAAAGGTGGGAAACCACAGTGAGGGAGGGGTCTATCACCCATTTGCAAAATTGTTACTTTTTATCTGCCAGACTATATGCCCTCCTCTTCTGGTGAGATCATACCCCCTCAGTAGTAAATGATCAGGAACGAAAGTCTGTGAACTTAATCAGATGTCTCATTACTTATTTGAGTCCTTGATGGAGGCCAATTTTCTCTGCTGTAACATGGTCCCCTCTCTCCTTGTTTCTGGTGTGGCCCTCCTACCCCATCCCTCCTGTTCATAATCCTTGGAATTACTGTCTCTAGGTGGGCTGGGTGGGTTTGGTACTAGGAGCCACCTATTAGGGAGTACATACGGTGCTTAATTTTATGGGTCTGGGATACTTCACTTAATATAATTGTTTCTAATGACATCCATTTCCCGGCAAATTCCAGTAATACATCATTTTTGATGGCTGAGTAGTACCACATTGTATAGATGTACCACAGTTTCCTTATCCACTCGTCAACTGTTGGACATTTGGGTTGATTCCATGTCTTTGCTATTGTAAACAGAGCTGCTATGAACATGGTCGTGCTTGTGCTATCGAGGTGAACCTCTGCTGTATGGGGGGTTATACCCAAAAGTGGAATCGCAGGATCATATGGCATTTCAATCTTTAATTTCTTTAAGAATCTCCAGACGGCTCACCAGAGTGGCTCTATGAGCCTGCACTCCCACCAGCAATGTAGGAGAGTTCCCCTCTCTCCACATCTTCTCTAGCATTTGTTGATGTTTGTATTGTGGATTTTTGCCATCCTGACCAGGGTGAGATGATATCTCAGGGAAGTTTTGATTTGCATTTCCCTGATAGCTAAGGAAGTGGAGCATTTTTTAAGATATTTGTTAGACATTTTAATTTCATCCCTGGTAAAGTTTCTTTTAAGTTCCAGGGCCCATTTTTTAATTGGGCCATTGGTTTCCTTGATGTTTAGTTTTCTAAGTTCTTTGCGCACTCTGGACAGCAGAGTTCTATCAGATGTGTGGTTAGTGAAAATTTTCTTCCATTCTGTGGGTTGCCTTTGAGCTCATGTTACAATCTCTTTATCTGAACAGAAGCTCTTTAATTTCACAAGATCCCAACTGTTGAGAGTTGGTAGCAGTGACTATGCCATTGGATGTCTGTTTAGAAAATGTTGGCCTAGCCCAATCAGCTCGAGGGATTTCCCTATCCTTTCAACAGTGGTTTTTATAGTCTCTGGCCTGATATCAAGGTCCTTGATCCATTTGGACTTAAGTCTTGTACATGGTGATAAGTACGGGTCCAGCTTTAATCTTCTGCATGTGGAGATCCAGTTTTGCCAGCACCATTTGTTGAAAATGCTGTTCTTTTTCCATTGGATTCTTTGGGCCCCTTTGTAAAAGACCAAATGGCTGTAATTTTGTGGGCTTATATCTGGGTCTTCAATCCTTATCCATTGATCTGTGTGTCTATATAACTTTATAACTATGGATTTGTAGTATACACTTAAGTTAGGTATGGTAATACCTCCAGCAGTGTTTTTGTTACTCAGGATTGTCTTTGCTATCCTGGGTCTTTTGTGCCTCCATATGAACTTTGAGATTGTTTGGTCAACTTCTTTGAAGAATTGCTTTGGGATTTTAATTGGTATAGCATTGAATTTGTATATTGCCTTTATTAGGATGGTCATTTTTACAATGTTGATTCTGCCAATCCAAGAACAAGGGAGGTCTTTCCACCTTCTGGTGTCTTCTGCTATTTCTTTCTTTAGGGTTTTAAAGTTTTCATTGCAAATGTCTTTTACCTCCTTGGTTAGGTTTATACCAAGATATTTCATTTTTTTAGGGGCTATAGTAAACGGGATTGTTTCTCTCAAGGCTTTTTCATTTCTTTCATTCTGGGGACGTAAGAAGACCTCTGATTTTTGCACATTTATTTTGTATCCTGCCACCCTGCTGAACTTCTCAATTAGTTCCAGGAGCTTCCTGGTGGAGTTTTTGGGATCACTCAGGTATAAGATCATGTCATCTGCAAATAGGGATAGCTTGACTTCTTCCTTGCTGATTTGAATCCCTCTTATGTCCCTTTCTTGTCTTATGGGTTCAGCTAAGACTTCAAGTACAATATTGAATAGAAGTGGAGAGAGTGGACAGCCTTGTCTAGTTCCTGATCGAAGTGGGAATGCTTCCAATTGTTCCCCATTGAGCATAATCCTTGCTTTGGGCTTGTTGTATATAGCTTTTATTATATTGATAAAGATTCCTTCCATTCCCACTGTCTCTAGCGTTTTGATCATAAAAGGCTGTTGGATCTTGTCAAAAGCTTTTTCTGCATCTATCGAGAGTATCATGTGGTCTTGGACTTTGGACTGGTTTACATGATGAATTACATTTATTGATTTGCGTATGTTGAACCAACCTTGTGTGCCGGGGATGAAGCCTACTTGGTCCCTGTGAATGATCTTTTTAATGTGTTTTTGAGTCCGATTTGCTTAGACTTTGTTGAGAATCTTTGCATCTGTGTTCATCAGAGAGATTGGCCTATAGTTTTCTTTTTAAGTGAATCTTTATTAGGTTTTGGGATTAAAACGATATTAGCTTCATAGAAGGAATTTGGTAGTGTTCCTTCTTTTCCTATTTGATGGAACAGTTTAAGGAGTATTGGTGTTATTAACTCCTTAAATGTCTGGTAGAACTCTGTGCTGAATCCATCTGGTCCAGGACATTTTTTGGTAGGAAGATTCGAGATTACTCTTCAATTTCCTTATATGTTATAGGACTATTTAAATAATTCACAACTTCCTGATTCAATTTAGGTAAGTTGTGTTTACTTAGAAATTCATCCATCTCTTTTGTGTTGTCAAACTTCACAGAGTATAAATTTTTGAAATATGATGTTATAATTCTCTGGATTTCTTGGGTATAAGTAGTGATAACTCCATGTTCATTTATAATTTTGTTAATTTGGTCTTTCTCTCTCTTTCTTTTGGTTAATTTAGCTAGGGGGTGTATGTATCAATCTTATTGATTTTTTCAAAGAACCAGCTTTTTAACTGGTTGATTTTTTTCTATTGTTTTCTTAATCTCGATTTCAGATATTTCTCCTCTTATTTTGCTAATCTCCTCTCTTCTACTACTTTTGGGATCAGATTGCTCTAGTTTCTCTAAAGCTTTAAGCTGGATTGTTAAGTTGTTTATTTCTGATGTTTTCATTTTTTTGATATAGGCATTAAGAACTATGAACTTACCTCTTAGAACAGCTTTCATTGTGTCCCAGAGATTTTGGTAAGTTGTATTTTCATTATCATTCACTTTCAGGAAATCTTGAATTTCCTTTTTAATTTCTTCCTGAATCCAGTTCTCATTCAACATCATATTGTTAAGTTTCCAGGAGTTAGTGTATTTTCACTTGTTTGTTGTGTTGTGGATGTCCAGCTTTAGGCCATGGTGGTCTGACAGGGCACAGGTTAGTATTTCAACTTTTTTGTACATGCGTAGATTCGTTTTGTGGCCCAGTATGTGATCTATTTTGGAGAAAGTTCCGTGTGCTGCTTAGAAAAATGTGTATTCTTTGGTGCGTGGGTGAAAAGTTCGATAGAGATCTGTAAGGTCCATTTCTTTCAGGGTTTGATTAAGTTCCAAAGTGTCTCTGTTAAGTTTTTGACCTGTTGATCTATCCCATGTTGAGAGGGTGGTGCTGAAGTCCCCAAGAATTATCGTTTGGGGGTTGATTTCTTGCTTTAGATGTTTTCTTAATGAATGTGGAGGGGCTCATATTAGGTGCATATATGTTCAGTATTGTGAAGTCTTCCTGGTGAGTTGTACCTGTGACTAAAATGTAGTATCCACCCATGTCTCTTATAATTTTCTTTGGTTTGAAGTCCACTTTGTCTGATAGCATAATGGCTACCCCTGCCTGTTTTCTGCTTCCATTAGCTTATAGAATTGTTGACCAGCCTTTTATTTTTAGAGCGTGCCTATCTTTTGTGGTGAGATGGGTTTCCTGCAGGCAGCAGATTGATGGATTGTGATTTTTAATCCAAATTTGTAATCTTTGTCTCTTGATCGGTGAGTTAATTCCATTAACATTTAGTGTTATAATGGAGAAACTATTTTTGATTCCAGACATTTATTATGTTTAGTAGTTTTTATAAGTATATTGCTTCACTTTTAATGGTGTTATACTTTCCTTCTGTACTCCTGGATATGCCTGTTTTTTTCTTCATGCTTGAGTATCATTTCTAGCATTTTTTGAAGGCCTGGTTTGGTGGACATGTATCCCTTCAAGTTGTCTTTGTGCTGGAAAGTTTTTCTTTCTCCCTCGATCATGACAGATAGTTTTGCAGGGTAAATAAGCCTGGGTTGACATTTTTGCTCATTCAATACTTGAAGTATGTCTCAGCAAGCTCTTCTTGCTTTTACTGTTTCGACTGAGAAGTCATTTGTTATTTTAATAGGTTTACCTTTAAAAGTGACTTGTTTTTTCTCCCTTTAAGCTCTCAGCACCAGTTCTTTATCTTGAATGTGGAGTGTTTTGACTATTATTTGCTGTGGCGAGCTTCTGTTTTGGTCATATCTGTTTGGGGTGCGGAATGCCTCTTGTATATGGATGGGCCTCTCTTTTTTTAGATGAGGAAAGTTTTCCTTGATGATCGGTTGAAAAATTTCCTCAGGGGTTGTATTTTGAGATTCTTGCTCTGGTATTCCATGAATACACATGTTAGGCTTCTTCAGGGTGTCCCATATCTCTTGGATATTTCTCTCAAGTATCTTTTTGGCTTTAACAACCTCTTCCATTGAGCTGGTTAATACTCCCACTTTATCTTCAAGATCTGAAATTCTGTTTTCTGCTTCCTTAGTTCTGCTGATAAGACTCTCTGTGGAGTTCTGGGTTGAAGAAAACTTGTCTTTTAGCTCAGTTTTAAACTCTACTTGAGTCTTCTTTAACTGATCTATGCCACTTTTTGTTTCTTGCACTGTTTTTCTCAACTCCTCCAAGTGTCTGTTGTGTTCCTCCTCAAAGCTATTGATTTGATTATTTAATTCCTCCCGGATTTCCTCTTTCATAGTATTGAACATGGTAATGATCATATTTTGAAGGTCATTATCCTGGGTCAGGCTTTCTTGGCCATTTTCCATGGGTTTGTTCTGGTTGGAGTCTAACATGGGATTAATTCCTTCAGTGGGAGATTTGTTTACTTGAGTGTTGTTTCTCATGGATTTGCACTTTGACTTTGGTATTGTCGTTTTAACTCTTAAGATCTTCTTTTAATTTCTGTGCGTTTTTCACTAAACTGAATTATTTGGCCTGGGGTTTTTGGGGGTGGGCGGAGACGGAGCTTACCTAGGTTGAGGTGAGTCCAGGCTGGACCCTGCGTGTCCCGGGCAGCAGAGTGGGGGAAGGGAGGATGGGGGGTCGGCGGGCTAACCTGGGGGATCTGAGGGCGAGCCCGGGTGTGGGGGGGCCCTCTCCTCCTCCCAGGCCCTGCGCCCGCGGCTCTGGCTGGATGGTGGGAGGAGCTGGGTCCCTCGGGCGGCCTGGGGTTCTGGCGGTGGGCGGGGATGGAGCTTACCTAGGTCGAGGCGAAGTGAGGCCCGGCTGGACCGCTTGGGCTTGTCTCGGGCGGCGGAGTGGAGGGGAAGGGAGGGTGCTTCTAATTTTTTCAATACTCCTTTCCTATTGAAGGCAGGTCATTTTTCTTGAAAAAGACATTTTGTGACAGTTAAAAAGAGCCCACGTTAAAATCATGATCCTAGGAAATGTTTAATTTATCTAAATTGAAATATGATATTTAAAGGAGACAAAAGTTATCAAATATGTATCTTTATATGATGTGGCCGGTTATGCACATCTATAGAGATTAAACCTCAGCAGCACCACAGATTAATCAGTCAGGAGATTTTCGGATATTTTTGTGAAATTCCTTTTTATTACCAGTGACAATTTTTTCTCAGCAAAATCCCTTAGGGATTTTTACCAATTACTACCTCTGATAGAAGCAATTTTAAAATCACCAGAATCTTTAAAGGAAACAATGGTTACTTTCAGGCAGCAGTAGATTTTAAGTGTGGTTATAGGGAAGTTTTTGGAGATGCTAAAATACCTCAGGGGATGCTCTCAGAGAATTAACAGGATAACAGCAGGATTCTAAACAGTCAAGTTGAATAATGATGAACTTTTAGGTATCTTGATGTCTTTCTCTAGCCTATTATAAATTTTGGAATTAGAATCCATACCACTTTCTTGCAGTGATTATTCTAGGTGGAAAAACTCCATCATCAAATAATGTAGATGGCTGGACTGAAGGAATGAACATTTTTTGGATTTAATACTTTAAAAGAAATCATCTCTTTAACAAATTCTAATTTCTCACTTCAGAATCATGTTTTGGAGATTCTAATGAAAATGGCAAGGGAATAAAAATGTATGTAGGGAGAGAGGAAAGGAAGGAAAGAATCAGGAATGGAGAGTGGAGGGAGGGAAAAAGTAGTTTACCACAAAAAACTCACTGGAAAGCATATTCATATTTTGGTGGGCATGATCCAGTGTGGAACCTCTTTAAAATATAGGTGCACTGGAATGAAGGCAGTCACAGAGGTTGGGTCTTAAGATGGATTATTCCCACCCTACTTACAGGATAGGTTTGCTCTGGCAGCTGGCAGTCTTGCAGCTCTCAGTATTCTGTGACTTAGCCTGTCTGCAGCTTCTACCTTCAGCCATGTTGCTTCCACCATGAAAGACCGTATTTCCCTCTATAGCCATAAGTTGAATAAATCTCCCTTTTATCTTTGAATAAATAAATAAATAAATAAATAAATAAATAAATAAATGCATAAAATGTATGTGTGTTGGGAAAAACATATGTTGTGCAATCAAAGTTTTCTATTTGATTTGTGTTGCTAAGATTTTCCATCCTTGCTGATTTTTCTGTCTACTTGTTCTAATAACCACTGACATATTCTGTACTACTCATTTATGCATTTGTAGGATATTGTTCAATTTTATTGAAATATATTTAATTTGTGACATTTTTTGATGAAATAAGTATTTGGCAAACAAAAAGAAATCTCGCAGAATTTTTTTTACCTCTAGTGCATTTTGTCTGATATCAACAAAAGAATATTTCACCAAGTAAAAGGAAAAAAATGGCCTCATGTGAAGACTTGTAATTCCATAATTCAAGAGACTGAAGGAGGGATTCACAAGTTCAAAGCTAGTCTTGTATACACAGTGAGTTTAAAGTCAGCCTGGGTAACTTCAGGAGACTTTATCTGAAAACCAAAAGTGTACTGGGTATACAACTCAATGGTTCAATACCTGATAACATGCACAATCCCCTAGGTTCCAATCCTAGCAATGCCTGACCAAAGTACAACAAAATTTAATAATAACATGGGCAGGAACAAAAAACAAATGTCAGTAAAATGATCCACAATGACAGGACCATATCAAAGAATAATATACCTCAGGCAGAAGACGCTTGAAAAACTATGCCAGAGCTACTACATATGGCAACAAAATGAATTCTATTTTATTATAATTCAAACTCTAAAACTGGTAAGTTCATGCTTGCACAATGATTGAACATGTTAATACATGTTTACATATTTCAAGGAGTATGACTCACCACTCTACTTATGTTTAGGATGCTTCTTATTTGAAAGGAAATAAATTTCTCTACCAAACTATGTTATTCCTATTTTCTTGTTTATGTAGGTCACTGCAGCTAACATGCTTTGTTTTTAACTTGGCTTATTATTGCTAATAAATGAAAGAGAAGAACTTCTAGCTGCATAGGGAACTTGGAAAAGGAATGTAGCAGGACTTCAAGATAGGCAATTAAAAGTTCTATGTGCTATTTTGTTCAAAACCCACAATCCCAATAACAATTTAACAGATGTAAATAAAACAGATACTAAAAATACATGAGGAACCATGAAAGAATCAAGATTGCCAAAGAAGTCTTGAGAAAATATTGGAGGAATAAACTTTCTGTCTTTAATTTATATTAGGAAGACATAATAATCACACATTGACAGGAAATGAGATTCACTGTAGACAAGTCATAGCACATGGCTGTTTCATATGTTTTTGTTTTTATTTTACATTTTTCTTTTTCTTTTTATTTATTTATTTCTTCCACTCATACAAAGTTGATAAGTACTCCATTCCATTCCCTCCATACACCCCTCTCTGGATCACCTTGCTCCTTCCTGCCTCTTCCCTTTCCTTTCCCCTCTCCCTTCCTTTCTCCCAATGCTACATCCCCCTCCCCATTTCTGGAGCATCCTTTAGTGTGCATGTCAAACTTCTCTCTGGGTCCTTCTCTCTGATGAGGTGTAAGGACTCAATGGCACTCAGAGCTCTTTTTTATGTTCCCCTTTAGTATAGGAACAGTATTGTGGCTGTTAATCCCTTGCCTCTAAGGATCGTAGTGCCTGTGATCCATGCTAGAGTTTGGGGGTTCAATGATATGTTGGTAATTGTGCAGGTCATACAAAGACCTATTATAATTACTTCAACCCTAACTTGTGTGGAGTATCTTGCATATCGTTGCTCCTCCCCATCTTTAGGCTCTTACAATCTTACCACCCCCTCTTCCGCAAATTTCCCTGAGCTTTAAAAGGACAGTGATTTGTTAAAGTTATTGTGGCTTTAAACCTTTATGCCATGTTTGTTAAGTTTTATAAATATAAATAGAACAATTGAAACATGCCTCAATTTAAAGTGGTAATATAAGTTCAAGTATGTGTACAACTCAACAGCAAATAACTTCCCTACTCAGGTTTTTTTAAAAAAATAGTTATTGAGAAAATTAATAAAAACCACATTGACATACCAGTTATACCTGTCAGGGTGTAGGTGCTTCATACTTACTTACTGTACATTGTAAAGACATGTAGAAACTGGGCTGTCCTATTATCAGAGTCATTGAGTTGCTTGCAAGATTCAATGAAAATTATATCTGTGGACTACTAGTTTTACATGTAAAGAGCTCACTGAAGTGCTGCCTGTTTTGCCCTGGAGCACTTATCTTCAGTGGGCGACAAAAGTACCACTTTCCTACAACTGTCACCCCCCCATCCCATGTGGGGAGTATGCAGGTGATCGGGAGATACAGCTATTCTACTCTTCTTTCTCTATTTTAACACACAGCAGAAATCTGTCTATAGTTAACTACCACGGAAAAATAATGGATAAGAAAAGACAGTCAACATGACAATTGTCTTAACCAAAAGAGGGGAAAGATAAGAGATAATCAATGATTAAATGAAATAAAGAATAAACATATACTAAATGAAGAGAAAAATGTGTAAAGCATAAAGAGCAATTATTTTCCTCTAAGTGAAACTCATATTAAATTATTTAAGTCTATCATTTATGCAAGTTCAAACAATGTAAATCACCTATAGATAAATTGCTACCAACAATATTGACAGTTTTTGTATGAAATCAATTTGAAATAAATCATTGTTGTGAAGTCAGATATTCTAATTTTTATTATTACTGCACTGTTTAGAGCAAGTTAAAAGCTGTATTTTTTCTGTAACTTAGAAATAAGAAAAAGAAAACCCTATTATTTGACACCAAGTATTTCAGTTAGAAGTGAACCTCTACATATAACATTTTAAAAATTTGAGCAGAGGATGAAGATATAATTATATAGAGTGGGAAATTTCTGGATTTTTTTACAGCATAGTGCCTCTAGTTAACAAGACTTATTTGTACCTTGCTAACAAAAATGTAGTACTTAGATTGCTTTTATGAATAAATAATAAACCAATAAATAATAATTAATAAATAGAAACAAGAGGTAAATTCTGGAGGTTTTGGGCAACATTATGATCTTGATTATTTTGATGATATATACTTGCCTTAAATATAAAGAATATTGCATCTCACTTATATGTCTTTAAGGATGAAGAAAGGAAATAAATCTGAAATGTAATGGATCAGAAACTTTGAAAATACTTTAGTGCAAGAAAGACACATTTTTATATCTGGTTAGATCAGGAGTCTGTCTGAAATCACGTTCTTGCATGGCTTTCAGAATTTTCCTTTGCAGCCTGAAAAATCTTTCTTAAAACACCCGTCATTCTGGGGTTTTGAGTATCACCGATGGGCAGATCACTGGTGAGTAGGAGAGGTTGAGGTGTCCTCGGAGTAACTTCTGACTCCGTGCAGTTCTTATTCACACCTCACCGGGAGGCGTGAGAATGGAAACTGAGAGAACATCCCCGCGTCTCATAGATTCTCACCCCTCCCTCCTCTCCACACTGTGGCGGGTGGTCACATTCGGCAGCTCCAGCTAACCCCCTTCAGTAGCTTCTGGTTACTCGTCGAACATGACCTATCATTCAACGCATCATGATTCCATTTTAAATGAGACTGAATTTTTTTCAAATAAAATAAGACTTTAGTTTTATATTTTAATAAGAAAAAGAGGAGAAAAGACAAGCAGCCAGTGATTTCCAGAAGCAAACAGTATGAGGCTTCTTACTTCCCCTCAGTTCCTCATTGTTTTCTCTAAGGGAAATGGGAAATGTAGTATTAGTTGTTTCTAAAGTAAACATGAGCACAAAGAAATAAGTACTACCTGCATCTATAATCAGGCTTTAGCATTTCAATTTGTTTGAGACATTGGATAAGATTTGAAGAAATTGCATGAACAACCATGGTGATTTAAAACTGGTATTTCATGCAAATGCAAGCTGACACATTCTATCCTGCAAGCTAAACCTATAGTATTTTAAAATTTTTCTAACAATTAATCTTTCTCATTGCAAGTTTATGTTTTGATATATAAATTTCTCTCAGTCATTTTGGAATCAACAATAACTATCTTTAGAAATTACCATTTTTGTGACATAGTTGGTCATTCTTTCCAGAATACATGCTATTTTTGGATACCTTCTTTTACTGTATCATTTCAGGGAAGACAAAATCCGTGATAAATCTGTGGGAAAAATTTCAAATATTCTTTCAATATGTTCAGTTCCTCTAGTTTTGATTATGATAGTTCTATTTGTTACACTAATTTTTAAAGTAATTAGATGTTATTCAAAAAAGAAATAATAAATATTCATTACAAACAATGTACTGCCTGTATCAACAAGTTTAAAGTCAGATGTTGTTCCCATGCTTGTAAAATTGTGAAAAATTCTAAGCCTTGAAATAATTTGGAAATACTTTCAAGGATGGTTTGGTAACTTGGATTAGTCATTTTTTTTTTGTTCCAAAAGATACATTGTGGAAAATTCCAAGAGTCTAATTATATTTAGAAAAGTTTTCTTACAACATGAAAACTTGCATGAGGATATAGAATAAAGAAAATGGAAAGTATTTTGAAGACAGAATTATATTAGGCATGTAAAAAGTCACAACAAATTTCAAAGTAATGTATATTGGGGAAATAGAAAGGAGATCACAATAAATTTGCTCTGCAGAGCCTAATATATTTTTTTAAAAACTGTCTTCACCTGATTTGGGAGTTACTAGCCAAAGTTATGTGTCCCTTTTAAATAGTTTGGCAATTCCTCCTCCTCTTCTCTTTCCCTCATTGATTTCTTATCCTATGTACCATCCTATACATTCCATGTACAGTACCATTCCATGTCAGTACCAGGTACTAATCAACCAAACCAGAGTCCCTATGATCCGAGAAGATGGAAGCAAGTCAGACTAGTCAATTGTATTGCTTATACTTTCTAACCTTTTCATTCCTAAGAGAACCTCAAGGCTGAGTGTATATTCTGATCTTTCTTTTCTACTGCCTCAGGACGTAACACAGAATTCCAGTCTTGGTGATGCTCTTATTTGCCCTCTACAAATTTTATATTTTACCTCACAGAATATCAAAATATTAAGTTGAGTTTCATATGCATTGAACTGGTGAGATGGATCCTGGTGACTTGAATTTGATCATCAAAAACTCACACGGTGAAAGAAGAAAACTGACTTCTGAAAGTCTCCTGAATTTCACCTATGTACCATGAATGTAAGTGCATGCCTAAATAACTAAATAAAATAACTTATACATATCTACCATAATTAATTTTAAATAACAACTTGTGTTTACTGCCTTGTTTGGATCATTACCCAGAAATCTCAGAGTAAATGTAAGAGTGGCTTTACCTCAAATATATGCATATGAATCATTAATGATATATAGGAATTGTGAATCTTACAAGGCACAAAATAGGCATGCAGGAGTCTGTAATACTCCTCCCTAAACAGCACATTGACCATTACTTTCAAGAAAATACTATCAATGTAAAATCCATATGCTATGATGCAAGTTATGCCAGAATATATAAAATTAATATTAATTTTGATTAACATACAATGGCTGCTTTAAGAGTCCTTTGTTGGCTGGCCTTGGTCATTCAGAAAAGGGCAGAGAACACACTGTGTCAATCATCTTGGGGTTGTTTATTACTAAGTGACACAGAAATTATCAATGATAAGACATATGTAGAAGTTAGATTTCTAAGTTGCTTTGTCACAAAACAAAGAGATTAATGTCTCAGAACAGCTTCTAAAAATGTTGAAAGTAGGTGGTTTACAAATGAATTCATGTATTTTCTATGAATGAAAATTTTCCTTTTAGAATTTATGATGGTATCTGTTCATGGAGGAGAAAACCAAGTTCAGTGTGATATTTTTAGTATAATAAAAACACACTTTGCTTTAGTACTACCATTAACATAAATCAATGGTCCATGCCTATTATCCACAAAGGAGTGTTTCTCATATCATTAAATCTAATGTAAAAAGAAAGATTAAATTGTTTTTATGCTATTTTTGCTCTCCCAATGTGGAAGTAGAGAACTGAAATCATGCAATAATTTTGTCAGAACAAACAGGCTTGAGAAAAGTAAACTTAAAAAAATGAATGAGAATCATCATAATATGAACTGGCTGGTTTTAATTAGTTAATTTAGAATTCTTTTTACAGTTTCCTTGTGCTAAAGGGATATTTATTCATTATTTTTTATAAAATGTGTTGTAATCATCTACATAAGAGCTCTACCGAGAACTTAAAAAGTTTTATGGAGAGCTAAGTTTTTAAAGCTAGATAACTTATGAGAACAATTATCATTTTGTATTCAGTGGCACTAAAGGTCTTATTTTTATGGTCCCTCCAGATTTATGACACATTTAGGGGTGGGTTCATGACTCAGTGAGTAAAAAGTTCTTGCTGTGCAAGCATGAATGAATATCTGAGTTTGGATACCCAACACCCCTGTGAAAAGCCTTGTGTGGAGGCAGCAGTAATCCTACACTAGTAGAAAAGGAAATAGGGTACTAGGTTGCTGTCCAGCTAGACTAACAAAATCATTGAACTCCAGGTCAGTGAGAAAAATTGTCTTGAAAAAATGAAGTGGAGAGAAATGAGGAAGAATCTAGATTTTGGCTTGTCCCCTTTACAAGTACATGAAAAGTTTCATATACCTATACATATGTTTATACACCACATGACCACACGGCCACACAACACACACACACACACACACACACACACACACACACACGCACACATGAAAGAGTTGAAGAACATTTCTGCATGAGCAACAAAGCAGATGAAGATCCCTGTCCTTTGAGAATTTAGTTTAAAATATGCATTTTAATAAGGGCAGCCAATATGTAATATACACAATTAAAATTTGTGTTAATTTGGTAAGTGATAAGTGCATTTAGAGTTGGATGATGAAAGTATTTAGGGAATCAAAATAGTTTAGGTGAATATCTGTTTTGAATAGGCTGTCAGGGTCAATCTCATTTAGAAAGATAACTGACTGAAGCCAAACAAATATCTGGGGACATAAGTTGTATTCTAGCCAGATGAAACATTTAAAGTAAAGGTTCTAAGAGCACAATCCAAGTGCCAGAAGGTCACTATAACAGGGGAATGAAGGGCAAGGTTGATGAGAGATGAAAAACAGAGGATCTATAACAGTGCTGCAGGTGGAGAATTTGGCCAGCTGGCTCATGAGCATTCTTAGTAATGAAATTAAAAGTGTCAGGTAAAAAGATTATTGAGAGCAATATTAGTTGTGTGTGCACACAAAATAAAAGCATGTCATGAATCATGATGGAATTTTATATAGATATAATAAATACCAATATAAAGATTAGCTACATGCTGAGTGGCCAAGCATTTAAGTCAATGTTTACTGGAAGAGAAGCATCATTAACATAATAGTAAGCTAACAAAAATTGAGAAGTTTGCCAAATGTTTATATGAAAAAATAGCATTTCAAAATATTATTGGCCAATTATAAATGGTTGTAATTATAATGCATCCATATCCATCTATCAGTTTTTTGACTCCATATTGTTGGTGTGGTCAACCTGCTACTTCATTGGTAGGAATACATACACTGTCACTTTTTAAAATATTATTAAGAATTTTGACATACAAATAAAATGAGTTTATGTCCTTGTCCCATTTCACTCTCCTTCAATCCCCCTCTTCTCTAATCCTCCCCTCTCTTCATCAATCCAGTTATGTACTTCCAATGTTCATATCTTTTTGCATGTGTGGAACTGCCTGGCTCCATTTGGACACCTGTACTGATGAGGGATGAGGCCCCTGTAGTAGTATAAATGAACAAGTTCATAAGTGGAGTTGCTCCCCTTCTTTGTTTAATACTTGCCCCAGAGATTCTTTCTCATTGTAATTGTTTCTCCTGAGATCCTTGCAGAACTGTGGAGGAATGCTGATATGATAGCCACTATGTAGATCTGGTGGTAGATTTCAATACACTAACGTCCTGGGTGTAGGCGCCCTGTCGTACCTGAAATCTACTGCCAGTCAATACACCTCCCCACCTTTAGGCTCTTAAAATCTTACTGCCAACTCTTCTGCAAAATTCCCTGAGCCGTGGTATGGGAAGACATTTTTTTTATTATTATTATTATTTATTCAACTGTGTGCATGTGCGTGTGTATGTGCGCGCGTGTGTGTGAGTCTCTGTGTGTCTGTGTATGTGTAGAACCATGGACGAATTCGCGAACCACCATGGACGCCTCCACCTCCTTCTGCCCCGGGATTCACAGGCTCCGCCCTACCAGGACCAGAAATGCAGGCCGCTCCTGCTTCTGCCTGGCGTCTATACGTGGGATCTGGGATCCGAACTCAGCACCTTCCGCCTACAAGGCGGAGGCTTAACCCCTGAGCCACCTCTCCAGCCCCGGGAAGACATTTTGATGGCTTGATTCGGCTGAGCCTATACACTGTACTATGGCCATTTGTGATTTTCTCCCTCACTAATTGTGATGACTCCCTCTTCCATTGCACAGGATGCATCTTGGTTGAATGCTGAGAACTTTTCTTATCCATGGGTATAAGAAGTGCTTAAAAGGCAGTTTTACTATCACATTCATAATTAACACTAAAAAATCTGTTCCTATCTAGTGTTATTTTTCCCCCCTTTGCTGTAATTTGCATAGGTTTTCAGTATTGAGCATGTGTTCCGTGACAATAAGGGGGGCAAAGATTTCCTCCACCAACTGTTACTATATCCTAATCTCCTTTCTTTATATAATTGCTTTATTAATCTATTTGTCTGTGTTCATTGTGTCCAAGATTTTGGGATCTTGCCCCTCCCTGCCCACCAGACTTATCTTCCTTTCTAATTTGTATTTAATATAGAAGTTTCCATTTGAATACATCATTGTGAGGTTCAATGCTAAGATCCTCTTATAAGTGAAAACATGTGTCATCTGTCTTCCTGTGTTTGACATACTTTGATATGCATAATTTCCTCCAACTCCATCCATTTATCAGAAAATTGCATTCATTTTTTGACAGCTGAGCAGTATTCCATGTATGTACCACATTTTCATTATCCATCTGTCTGCTGTTGGACATATAGCCTGATTTAATTTATTTGCTATAGTGGACAGAGCTGCAATGAAAATACATGTATAGATATCTATGTGGTAAGATATAGCATTCTTTGGGAATATTCCTATGATTAGTAGTAATGTGTCACATGGTATAATATAACTCTGCATTCACACAAACAGTGAATGAGGAATCTCTTCTCCCATGAGCCTCACCTGGATTTGTTGTTGTTTGTGCCTTGAATTTTAGTTATTCTGATTGGGTGAGTTGATATTTCATGGTATTTTTTCTGGAATAAACCCAACGTGGTCATAGTGAATGATCTTTTGATATGTGTTTGAATTTGGTTTGATAATATATTGTAGAGGATACTAGTCTTTTCTTATAAATGTGGTTAGTCAAGATACTCTCTCATTATATGGGCTGTCTTTTTGGTCAATAACTTTTGGATCACTTGCCTTCTTATGTGTCTCATGATTTGTTTTGTCATCATGTCTGTTTTGTTAGATATTAGAATTGTTACTCCTGTTCATTTTGTAGGTCATTTACTTGGAATATCTTTGACCATCCTTTGACCCTGAAATAGTGCCTATCTTTCATGATGAGATGTGTTTCTTGAAGGCAGCAAATTGATAAGTTGTGATTTCTAATCTATGTTATTAACCTGTATCTTTTGTTTGGGGAGTTTAACCCATTTAAGGTTTAAATTATAAATTAAGGTTTAAAGTTATAAATAAGAAGTGTTTGTTGATTCCTGTCATTTATTTAAGTTTGTGATTTTTCATTAGTGTATCACTGCTTAGTAGTTTTGTGGCATTATTTTTCCCTTCTATCCTCTTGAGTGTGTTTGTCATTTTCTTCAGACTTGAGTAATTTTTTCTAGTGTCTTCTGTAATCTTCCCTTGGTGGTCATGTAGGACTTAAATTTATATTTGTCATGGAAATTTTTTCTTTCACCTTCAATTAAGACTGAGAGTTTAGCTGTCTGTAGCATCCAGGTTTAGCATTTGCAGTCATCCTTGATTTGAAGTATGCCTCTCCAAGTACTTTTGAGTTTTACTGTTTCCATTGAAAAGTCATCTGTTATTCTAATAATCTTGTCTTTGAATGTGATTTGGTCTTTTTCTCTTTCAGCTCTCAAAATTTTCTCTGTATTTTATAAGTTCAGGATTTTGATTATTTGCCAAGGGTTGTTTTTACTTTGGTCATGTCTAATTTTTTTTGTACTTAGATGCACTTCTCTTTCCTTACAGATAGAGAATTCTTATTTATGGTGGTTTGAAAATAAGTTCTGGATTGTTTTCTTTTTCTGGAATTCTTTGAATTTGCAGTTATGGCTTTATTGTATCCTATAGCTCTTGAATATTCCATTCATGTGTTTCTTTAACTTTTCAGCTTCTATAATTGATTGACATTGTTCTGCCACTTATCTTCAAGATCTACTATTCTATCTTCTATTTGATCAGTTCTGTTGGTAAGACTTTGAATTGAATTTTGAATTGGCGGTAAGGTTGGTTTTTATTTCAAGTTTAATTTTGACTTAATTTTTTTAAATGCTTACTTTTTCTTTTTAATTGTCTTTTTCGTTTCATTTAGCTGCCTATTATTTTCTTGTTCATAGATGTTGATATGCTTATCAATCTTTCGGAATTCATCTCATTTCTTTTGTAGTTCCTCTTCCGTTTCTTTGATCATTTTAATAATATATCTTTGATCTTGTTTATTGTTTACCTAATCAATATCCCAGAAGTTTAGTTGGAATCTATCAATAAGGGTTTGGTGTCTTTTATAGAAGACATTATTTGGTATAATTTGTGCGTTGACAGTGTGATTTGGATATCTTTTTTTTTTAATTTTTTATTCAATTGTGCGTGTGTGTGTGTGTGTGTGTGTGTGTGTACGTGTGTATAGAACCACGGGCGAATTCAGGAACCACCATGGACGCCTCCACCTCCTCCTTGTTTACTCTTCCACGCGATTCACTGGCTCCGCCCTACCAGGACCAGAAACGCAGACCACCCCTGCCTCCGCCAGGCATCTATACATGTGGTCTAGGATCCGAACTCAGGACCTTCCGCCTGCCAGGCAGAGGCTTAACCCCTGAGCCACCTCTCCAACCCTGACTTAGGTATCTTGTGTAAGGTCTTTGCTTACTTTCTTTGGCATGTGTTTCTGGTTCTCCTGAATAAGATGAGGTTGCCTGAGTTTGACAATTGTTTCCTGTTTGACAACTGTTTCCTGGCTTTGGATGGTATAAGACTGTTTGAGGGATGCTTTAGGGTTATCTGATGGTGCTTTTTGAGCGGGGTAGTTGCAGTGCACTTGGGGTGTGTAATTCCGGGTATGGCATAGAACTGAAAAGACTTATGACTTACTTTTAGTTAAGTGGACGATTGGTTGTCTGGTTTACTAGGTGGGATGTGGCTAAAGTATCAGATATTGTGACTGTAACAGAGAGGAGTGGGAAGTCAGAGTTTAGGGAGAAATGAGAGATTTCAGGGTTTATTTGGTGTAGGCAAGGTTGAAGGACTAAGAGCAAGCTGGAGTGTGTTTATGGGGTGTGGGTACAATGTACAGAAATGTTAAGCAGGGGTGGGAGTCTCCTGAGAGTAAATGGAAAATGACATAGTTTACTATGTTTTGGTTGGGTAATAAGTCTGTCCTATGTTTACTGGTGTAAGTTTAAGGCGTTCTCGGTTGGGTGAGGATTTTCCAAAGCCTTGGCTTCAGTAATATCTATTTATGTTTGTTGGAGGGGGTTGCGGTGACATGGGCAAGGCTGGGAATCATTTGTGGATTGGGTTGCTGGTCCCTGGAGTCCTGGCCGGAACTGTGGGGTAGCTGGATTCCCATACATGTAGGGCCCATTCAGAATGAGTACCCATTAAGGAATTGTGTCTCCAGGGTGCAAGTGAGACTGGGAACATGTGGTAGCGTAGGTCACACTGGCCACTGCAATGCAGTGCCATATGGTCACTTTTAACCAAGGAACATAGAGTTGATGCATTTGTGTAGATGGGGCATGCTTTTGACTATAGTAAGTTTCCTTACTCCTAAGTGTTCCAAAGTAGAGACTAATTTAATGTATTTTAAACACTATAATGCCAAAGATGTCATGACTTCATCAATAATACAGTTTTAAAAATCAAAGCCTTAATTCTGTATAGAACGTGTCTATATATTTTATTTACATATATTATGTTGTAATTTTCTACTTTTTCACATGTATTTTCTGCTTCACATAATCTAATGAAAAATAGTTTAATTTAAGGAAGTATGTGTCTAAACATGCTCTGGAGGATGGGCGGGAGAAAGCAGGAAACACCAAGAGAGGAGGAGGGAAGGAAAAGGGGTGAGAGAGGGAGAAAGGAGAATAGGAAGGGGGAAGGTAGAATGAGGGACAACAAAGGGAAAGAGAAGGGGGAGGAAAAAGAAGGGAGTTACCTATTGAGCGTGTTATTGGTTGCTTTCATGTATGGAACATAAAACTCCATATATTTATGGCACATAATTTGTTTTAGATATGTTGTAAATGCATGCACAATTTATTGCTATCATTATTGCTAACTTGCCAAACATATTTTTGGTGTCAAATATATTTTAGTGTCATCATTTCTTTCAAAAACACCTTTTATCTAGTATTTCTTCATTTGTGCATTCATTGACTCATTTATTCACAGGAACCAAAACTCTCCATTATTATATGTTCTTTTCCTTATACCTGAAATATAAGTCTATATTTCATTTCTTGTAAAAATATTTTTACTCAGCTTAGAATTCTGAGTCAAAATCATCTTTTTCATTATGAATTCTCCTTTTAAACAAACATAATTAGTAGTTGTCCCTTCCGTGACTCCCTCTCCTTCTTCTTCCAGGCTTCCCTCCCTTCACAAATTCATCTCTCTCCCTCCTTGTAGCAGTTTAAATATGAAACTCCATATCCACATTCTTTTCACTCTTTTTTAAAATATTGAATTTAATCATATAGTACTTGTACATGTTTATAGGATACAGCACAATTATTTGAAATATATCATCAATGTTATGAATATAAAACCATAGTACTATTTGACAAGGAAATAATGTAAGAAAATTCCTGTCTTTATTTCTAACTGCACGCTATGGGCATTTTTATTTGATTGCTTTCAAATTTTTGTTTATCATTGTTTTCAGTAGCATATCCATATATAAATGTGTCTGTTATTTTTCTACTTCTTTATCATCTTGGATATTTTTCTCCTACATAGCTTAATAATCTCTTTCTTCTTATTCCACAGAAAAATTCTCTTTATTATCTCTGTGATGTTAGGAAAAAGCTGTTGTCTTAACCCAGTAGTCTATGCTCTGTGGGTAAGGGAATGGACATTTTTTCTTATTATTTATTATTTTCGGTATTAAGATCTTATATCACTGGAATTACAGAACTGTAGAACTGTGTCTTTCTAGAATTTCCATACCTTCTTATGTAGCAGATAATCTCTATTAGTGTAGTATCAGGATAAGTTTTTATAACAATAAATCAAGGCTTAATCATTTATTCCTTAAAGCACAAGGATGTGCATTTTTAGGCCTTTAGGTTTTTGTTCAGTTCATTTGATAAGAGCAATGTTGAGAGAGAGAGAAAGAGAGAGAGAGAGAGAGAGAGAGAGAGAAACATTCTGCTCCCAAGAGATCCACAATTGTGCATTAGAACAGACTTGCCTTTCAACAAATTGTTAAGATAACTTCATTTCATTTTACAGGCAAGGCTAGGCTGTATCCTGTGTATTTTCCTCAACTGACCAGCTTCGTGTTCCATCTCCTTGGTGGTCATCTTCCCTTAGAGTTCAAGGAGTTGCTTCTCCTGGGACAGTATCAGGTGTAGTCTAGGAAATTTATGGCAGTGCAGACTACATGACTTTGCACTTTAGTAAGTGAATACTATTGCCTAGTTGAATAGTACATAAGTCAAAGCTGGCAATCTGGTAAAATGATTGAAAAACAAGTGATGACTTATAATTTATATATGTATTTATCAATAAGGCCAAACTGTTAGAGCCACATTTACCAGTCAACACAACAATTAGATGAAACAGTTGCTTAAACACAAACTTACAGAGCAGTGATTGGGAAGGAAATCAAATTTGCTTTTATTATTCCTTCAAACTAAATGCTAATATTTGATACATTTAATTATTTTGACATTGGATCAGGGAAATTTAAATGCACAATAGCCACTGATTAGAAAATGCTAATTTTAGAATCTTTTTTTTTCCAAGATATACTTGGGTCCTTTGTCAAATTCCAGCTGGATCTCAGTAAGTGCACTGCTTAGTGATTCAGTTTTACTACTGACATTACACTTGCAACTTTGACTTTTACAGTTGTTGTTTTGCCCCAGACTTATTTAGTAACAGATCAGTGACAAAGGATACACGGTATCAAGACAGACTGAATATAAATAGGCATTTACCTTAGAAGTAAGCCAGAAAATAATACTTTTGTTAGCTAATTTTGAAAAGCACTGTGAACCAACTGGTTTAAGAACAAAAATGAATATAATGGATTATAGTGTCAATATTTTTTGTTCCTTCTGTGTTCCAATTGCTAAGACAAATGGGGAATAGTTCTGAACTCATATGAACTATGTAATTGCATTTAGTAAACTGAATGCAAACTGTTCAGATAGAAACTAAACAATGAGCTCTGGCATGCATTATAAGGTTATATAAGGTCAACTCTAACCTTCAGTAATGTACAGCCAACCTTCACTGCCCCATGCCTCAATTATCTTAATATTCTTTTCAATTATGTTACTTCATGAAACCATTATTCATTGTGGTAGATCTAAGACCCATTGCATCACTAATTCTATTAATATTTAGACCAAATTTGGATGATATTATAAGATGTGGCTGTATAATCATAATCTCTAAAACTATTACGTTTGCATTTTGCAACTGACACTTAGGAAAATGTTTGCATGTAAGTTCAACCATTTTGGACCTTTGAACTTAAATTTAATACAGTACTGTTTTTGATACTTTCTTAATCTCCCAAAATTATACTTTTAGCCTGCCAATTGCACTAATGTCTAATATTGTACTAATAATACTTATGCAAATATCAAAGGGCTCTGAAAAATTATTAAATTTTACAGTGCATAGAAACTGTTTCAGCAAATTCTGGTCACATGGAGTTTGTGGAGATTGCAAAATTGTATCAACAGCCTTGGGCTGGTAATATTCAAACACGATCCATGGTGATTTCAAATTCCTCCTAGAACCGGAATCATTGCATTAAGCTACTTTGATACTGTTCCACAGCGCAGCACACCTGGAAGCAATTTGGCAACAAAAGGGAAGTTTGCTGGCATAAGGGAAGAAAAGGAGAAAAAAAGGAGCTTCAATTCTAAAGGCATAGAGGATTTGAGTGTTCCTTCTATTACTTTAGGCTTTATATTCAACTCTCAATAGCTCCATCAACCTACCTGCAAAGTGTAGATAAGAATATTTGCTCTCTGTCTGTCTTCAACTTCTGTAAGACCCTTGAAAAGAATAAAAGTTCTAAAGGATCACATATTCATGATATGTAGAGGTCATAGTCTAATTGCTTTGTATTATTCTGAAAATAAAACCTCCCACCACTCTGCAACACAAAATTTGACTTTATTGCAGAAGAAGAGTTTTAACCATTATATGATAGTTTCAGAAAAATATATTAGGAAAACTCTTGAAATAATTCATATATTTAACAATTTATTTAAGAGAGACACAAACATATCAAAGGGCTCTGAAAAATTATTAAATTTTACAGTGCATAGAAATTGTTTCAGCAAATTCTGGTCACATGGAGTTTGTGGAGATTCAAACTGTATCAATAGCCTTGGGCTGGTAATATTCAAACATGATCCATGGTGTTTGAATATTACCTCTTTCTCTCTCTCTCTCTCTCTCTCTCTATATATATATATATATATATACCATTGCAAACTTCCTGGGTTCAAACTCAGGTTTCCAAGTTTGTGAGCAGGTGCCTGAGCTGCCACCCAGCCCAAAGTAATTCATATTTTTAAAGACAATAAAAACTAAGAAAATAAATTAAATAGTATATTCTTTTCCTTTTCTAATTTTTTTGTTTATTCCAATATCACGTATTTGCCTTTCTTAAGATTATTGTAGGGGCTGGAGAGGTGGCTCAAGGGTTAAGCCTGTGCCTCGCAGGCGGAAGGTCCTGAGTTCGGATCCTAGACCCCACATATAGATGCCAGGCGGAAGCAGGGGCGGCCTGCGTTTCCGGTCCTGGTAGGGAGAAGCCTGTGAATCTCAGGGCAGAGTAAACAAGGAGGAGGTAGAGGTGGTGCATGTGGTTCCCGAATTCATCTGTGGTTCTACACATACACACATACATACACACACACACACGCACACACGTATACATGCACAATTGAGTAAAAAAAAAAAAAGATTATTGTAGTCTTCCAAATAGGCAAAGTAAATCTGAGTGTAATGATTCATGCCTGCAGCCCCAGCCCTTGAAATGTTGAGGCAGAGGCAGAAGAAATACCTGCAGGAGAGCTTGAGCAGCACATGTGTTCAGGAATGACTTGTCTCAAAATAAAAATAAATAAGTAAAATCATCTTGCTCAATGAAATTACTCCTGTGGAAGATAGTATATTATTTTGTGTCAAAAAAATTTTTGAAGATGTATGAATTGTTAGGGATGGGTTCTGAGATTTCACTTTCTCTCACATATGCCAGTACTGAAAGTTCTTTTCTTCTTATATATGGGAAACATGATGCTGCCTAACTACATTTCACTCAACATTGGAGCCAGAAGATTAATGCACAGCTGAAAAATTTCTATGACCTAGTAATCATATAACATCAGAGCACAAGGCAGTGCTGAGGTACTGACACAATTAAATCAATAATATTTAAGATAAGTTGACAGGTTCATTAATAATAGGATGTAAAATGAGAAAGAGATGATATAAGAGATCATACATTTTGGGAAAAGGGAAGCAAGGAGAAACACAGTTAAAGTGTCTGTTGACTGTAAACCATGGAAAGCTTCCTTAATCTATAGCTGATAAAACGAATAAACCACTTCCTGATTCAGAATCTCCAGGCTCAAGTATTTGTGACCAAATAGAGCTGATTGAAGTTATTATAACTGTAGGGATTTCTAAGATTAGTGATTTAAACAGGAGTCAGATGAACAGATTTCTTTTTTAGCTTGTTTATTCTTTTAGAGTTTCATACATAGAAAAGTAAATTTATTACTTTTCACATCTTAATTCCTACCTCATCTCTCAATTTTCCCATTATGACTCCTCTTCATGCTTTCTAGTCACCCTCTTAATTTCATGTGTCTTCATATGTATAGCCAACTGAGTTTCATCTTTGTTCACTTTGATGGCTTGTGCCAGTACTTGATAGAGTATGACTCATAAATCAATGGTTAGCTCATTGAGGAAAATGTATTTTCTTCCCTCACATAAGCATTAACTCTCATCAGTTTCTTAGTGAAGCGTGGAGACTTTTAGATCTTTCATCTTGCATAATAAAATGTTAACACAACAAATCTTATGCAGATCTTGTGGCAATCCATATTAACTAAATCAAATTTCTGTATGCAATAGTCCTCTTATATCCAGAAGATAATGTCTGGGTACAACCCTGACTCCCTTCAGATCCTTACAATTTTAATGCTCTTCCATGATGTCCTCTAAGTCTCAAGGTGGAGAGCTGGATAAGATGTCCTGTTCAGAGCTAAGTTGTCCATCATCACATTTTTTTCTTCGTTTTGGCCAGCTGTGATTTTTTTTGTAATAAACACTTTCCATTGTATAAGGAAGCTTCTGGGTTGAGAGCTGAAACCTCCTCCAATCTATGGGTAAAATTACAAATGTCTGAAAGGTAATTTCATACAGTGTCTTTACAGTTAAACCTTAATAGTTTGCAGCACCACCCAGGTGGAATCCCCTTTCATAGGTTACTGTCCTGGTTTACAGTACCAGCAGTGTGATCCCAGCTGTAAAGTGGCTCTTAAATCCTATCAGAAAGCTGCTGATTGCCTTGATACTCACACTGGATGATAACCTCTTGCCATGGCAGTTACTATTTCAGCTTTAAACTTTCATAAATTGATAAGACTGCTTATTGCTTTTCTGACCCAGCATCTTGAAATGTATTTTTTTGGTACTATGGAAGCTGGACATTAAGGGGGAAACTTCTAGACCAGTTACAGCTTTTTGTATTGTTTTGCATTTAATTGCTGTTGTATGATCAATGTATATTACATGTTTCTTCAGAAACAGGATCTTACTGCCAGTTTCTGGGGGACAATCAAGAGTAATAACGAAAGTCTATAGTGCTTGGGGAGGTTATGAGATGTCTCTGACCAACAACTTATCAGGAAATAATCACATACGTGTTACTTAGAAAACTGTTACCTACATGTTCTAGTTAGAACATCTTGAGCATTTTCCATTTTATCCTATCTTCCTCTTTCTGGGTTTCCAGGGTATGTGGTTTCTCCCTCTTATTTTTAATTAAGTTTTTGATATACTAATAATATTGGAGGCTTCTTCCTATTGATAACCTTGCAATCCTAGTGCTATTTGTTACTTCTTTAGCCCTTCCTGCACCCTATCTCCTTATCTCCTCCTCCAGTATATTTCTAAGTATAGATTCTGCTGTCTCTTTTAGGGGGCAAGGTTGACTATGTGAATGGCAGCTTTCTTGTGCTTTTAATTTCTGAACTTGAAAATCAGACTGAGACTGAATGTGAAACCAGTGAGTTCTTGTGCATTGCATTAAAATATTGTAGTTAAGCATAGAATATGACATTGTTCTGCCAGAGTGGAGTTGGCTCTAAATACTATAGTTCTGATTGTGCACATTCATCACACAAAATCTCATTTCTAGAATCAGTGCTTCAGTGAAATAGCAGGGCAAGTACATCTCATGATGATCAAAAATTATATGTAAGTGACATTTGCTTTCGCCAATTACACAAACCGACTGAATGCTTGCCATTTGAAAATGTACTGTTCATGAACCTGTTTGACTTGCCCATTTATTCTGGGAATTCCCTGTCTCTGCACTTTGAGGCATTTCATTTAAGTTGTGGGCATTCACACTCGAGTGTTTTGGCTTAACATTCAGTCACCTCCCCACTCCTCTTCAGGTCCTAATATTAAACATAAGGTCATTTAAGCAGTGATAGTCAAAAATTACCAAAGAGTTCACTGAATACTTAAAAACATACTTATGCAATAATCTCATGCTGTCTATTAGTCTTTAATATGTTCATTTTAACTTAGAAAATAGTGATTCTTTACCTTCCTGAGATGATTTCATATTGTGATAGTGGTCAAACTGCACATTTACTACTTGAACAGCCATTTGTAATTTGCTTTCATAAAAATTTCAGTGTATTTTTCAATTTAAAGAGATATTCTCTCTGGCTTGTAAATTGCACACAGAGGTATACCTTATAGCTTTAGTTGAGTGAGCTAATTGTTGTCTCCTGTGAGCATTATATTTGTGGAGGGTGAAGATCCTATAATGTCATATTTTACTCTTGTCTATGTTTGATGAAGGATTTTAGAAGGAAAAGATTGTAGTTAGTGCAATGTAGCAGTGTTTCACTTAAAAAAACACTTTCATATACATGAAATATCAAATTAGCCATAAATCAAGCATTATAACTTGTTATTCAATCTTATTTACATTTTCACAGTAGAACATTAGAAAAATTGTATTTCTAATGTCTTATGTAAGCTAGTTATTGCCTATGGGCCAGCAACAACATACTATTAACCTAGGAGATTAGTATACACAGTGGTCTTTCCTTTATCATGTTTTTCTATATCAGGCAATTTAGAATGACTTCTCCAACTTACAAATTACTGTCCTACTCCACATTAAGATCATTAAGTTTTTTGACAACACAACATCAATTAGAAAGGTACTCTTGAATCATAATTGTCACATACTTACTGTTACATTGGATGTTTGGCTCGCTCCCATATATTTCTGCATGTTTCAGACAAATTAAATTAGATGTTTATTTTACATTGACCTTTGTCATTTATCAGACCATGTCGCCTAAATATAAAAAGAAAATATTATTTTTTCTGTGTAATTTTCTTAATATATATTTATTTATTTTCTAGTTTTACAGGCATACTGAGTAATTATACCTCCTCCTCACCTCTTTCCCTCCCTTCCCCTTCCTTTATCAGTCTCTCCCATTACCTCCCACTAGCCCATCTGTCTGCCTCTATGGGTCCCAAGGTTCCCTCTGGATCATCTGTGGCAGACCAAGTGGCCTTCCCACTTGGGGAGACCCATTTTATTTCTCCTGAGATGCTTACTAGTGTATGGGGGAATGTTGACATTCATTCATTGTGCAGTCTGGTAAGAACAGGTCTCATTGAAGTGAGATCTTGTTGAGTGCAATGTCTTGTTCAGTGGTGGATCACCCATCTTTAGGCTCTTACAGTCTTACCACTCCTTCTTCTTGAGCCTTAGGATGAGGAGAAACTTCACTGGTTTGATTTTGGGTGAGCCTTATAGGGTTCCTGTACTCTGCATTATAGTTAATGGTCGTCATCTATTTCATTGTGATTCCATTGTGCTAGGCTGTTCCCTAGCACAGTGTTAAGTTCCTCTCTGATGGAACTGGTAGAAATCACACTAAGTAATACCAGAAGCAGAAAGACAGATGTTATATGTTCTCCCTTATAAGTGGATCCTAGCATTAAACCATCAATTTGATGGAATCAAATAGAAACCCTCACAATACCCACAGATGCAAAGGAACTTAAGAGGGGGAGAGAGCTGAGGACCAAGAATATCTCAAAAGAATAGAAACAAAAGGATATGGGCATACTATTAAAAAAAAAAAAAAGGCTTCTCTATAAGAAACGGAAAGGGAAGGAACAGGAATGAGACAAAAATAGAGAGTAGAGTTAACCTCAAGACAACCAACCCCTACCCCCCATGGCAGGGAACACACACACAGCACTATAAACCAGTCTAACAACAGTGGAAGGGGAATAAACCTGACAGTGGACAGGTTCAGATGTCCCAACACTAACCACAAACACCTAAGAAAGGAGATATTCTTGCAGATTGAGAACATGCACAATGTTGGAAGATGTCTGTGGATAATTTTGAATGATGCACAGTTTTAGTTGTTCCTTTGCAAGTCATTTTGCTTTTTTCCTTCAGTTCCCTACACATTTTGTACATCCATAGAGGACATATGTCCAGGTCTAACAACTCACGCTTCTCAACAAATATTCTGGAAGGCATCTCAAAAGATACATTGTTGCAAAGCACATGCATTTCCTCTTAGTAATCACACATTCGACTTCAAAAATCCATTTTAGTAGCATGGTAAATCCAAAAGAGACAAAGGCAACTACATCACCAGAAAGCCCACCCTTACATGGGTGAAATTCATAGAAGCTGCAAAACCAGAGATTTCTGCTGCATGACTTGACCCTCTTGACTTCTGAACTGCTCTATGTCTCTTTCAGACTTCTTAACTATTGGGAATCTACTTTCAGACTGTTGGACTGCAGGGCTACTGTGCGGTCTTTCAGATTACTGGGCTGGCAGGGGGTTCCCTCCTCCAGCAGTTGCTTAACTGCTTTTCTAACCCCGGAGGAGGGTCTCCTGAAACTTGTTAAAACCAGAAACCGCCTAAGCCTAAAGAGCTACATATTTGCTGAGCCTTCCTCTAAAAAGGGATGCTTCGAATTGTTAAAGAATATCCTCCTTAGGTTAGGGCTGAGGCAAAGTCTATGAAGGAATTAAGTTATGTCCAGAGGAAACACACCATGCCATACTGAAATGAGGAATGAAGCAAACTTTAATTTGCTCCTGTTTGGTGTGGAAACTTGTGAACTCTCAATGGAAACCCAAAGTCAGAATAAACTTAATCTGCACTGTAGTCTTTGGCTGTTAGAGGAAGCTGCCTGATGTTTTAAGTTACAGAAATTTGGGAACATTTCATATACTCAATGATTGTGGCAACAGGTAATTAATGCATGTCCTTGCAGTTTTAAGAAGAGAACAAAGAGAATCACCACATAAACATCTAGATCTCTAATTACGGATATTTTAAAAAATAAATTTACCTTTGTTAGCTAATGAGTTAACTTATCATAGTAGAGATTTTTTTTCCGTAGGCAGTAAATAATAAACATTGCTCTTCTGCTGTTCTGTGATATGTTCTGTTGAATTTTTAATTAAACTGTATTTCCACTCATAGCTAACGTATCTTAACTCAATTCATATTATAGCCTGATTGTATTCTTGTTCAACTTTGCAAACAAGATATAACAGCTTTACTGATGAAAACCTGGGGAGGAAACACATTCTGGTTTAGGGTTTCCAGGCACTGCGAGTTTGATTCCCTGGACCTGCTTGGACACAGTCCTCAGCTTTGGTCCAGTCCTTGGCTATCCATACTCCAGATTAGAAAACTGTTGCTGACTGATGATAAAAATAGCAAACTTCATACATGGAAAACATGTGTGTGTATGCATTTAAAATAAAGTTTAAGATTGTTTGAAAGTAAAATATTCTTGATTTTATTAATTTTGTGAATTGGTTTTAAAAGACATTGTACATATTCTTTGCAGGGGCATGTTTTGATTATGCTCTATCTCTCCTTACAAAGAATGAATTTCCTGAGAACACCTGTCTATGTAGGTGTAAGCATATACACATATGAAAATGCTATGTAGTTTATAATCAGAGTAACTTTTATTAAAAGTATCCATAATCTTACATAGCTGTATAATTTTTCCATAGCAGTATAATTACCCAAAATCAACATTTAGTATTTAATTTCTGGTTTTGTTTGTTAAGACAGTCTTCTGTACCTCAGTCCCTTGCAGTTACTGTATAGCTGAAGCTATCCCTGAACTCCTGATCCTCCTGAGTATAGAACTATTGAATTAACATATAAAATTGATTTTTAATCCTTCTGGAAAATGAAAGAACAACATTAAGTCCTTGAATGTGTATTTTCAAATAATGGCAATTCTTCTTAGATAAATAAAATTTAAATATGTGAAGTTTGCTATTTCTAGATCTCTAATTATGGATATTTTAAAAAATAAATTTACCTTTGTTAGCTAATGAGTTAACTTATCATAGTAGAGATTTTTTTTCGTAGGCAGTAAATAATGAACATTGCTCTTCTGCTGTTCTGTGATAAGTTCTGTTGATAAAATTTAAATATATGAAATTTGATATTTTTATCTTTTATCACAGAATAAAAATGTAAACACTGATTTCTATCCTATAAGTAAATTTTGGGATGCTGCATTAATAGAAGCATTTTTCATATGTGCAACATGACATAGAAATAGCTTTTGTTGCTATAAACAAAACAGGTAAACCAAGCCCTCAGATTCAAGCATATGACACATTGTCATTAAGAAAGTTTCTATTTGGCTTAGTGTCTTGAGAATAGGAAGAAAAGAAATCATATGTACTCAAGTAGGTGACTTTAATATTTTGGTTTCAGTAGAGAAAATATTTTTTTTCTTTTGAGTAATGTGATCAGTAGCAATTCTATACTTCAGATATCTAAGATGGAAACCCAGGTCTTATGTACTGTAATAGAAAAAGCTGAGAAAATCTATCTCATGCTTTCAAGCAGACAATCCACAGATAATCACAGTTCACTGCCAGAAATATTACTTTAACCCACATTTCCTATGTAATAACTCAGTTCTACTGGAAATGACACTCTATGCTGTCAGGTCTCCAGTGAATCTGGTCAGGTGTAGGAAGGGAAATATCCAAGTCTGCTGCCAAAAACACAAAGCAGGACTCTGGAGACTTGAGGCTAAATGATTGCTATAAATATATAAAGTGACATTACAAATCAAGTTCATTTATAAAGTCCTATCTTTCTACTCATATCTTTTGTTTATAGCAACAAAAGAGGTAAAATATGAATGAGCTACAAATTGAAAAAAAAAGACAAAAAGATAAAAATCTTTTAGGAATAAAAACTGATAAAAAAACCCACTATGCAGTCTAAATGTTTATTTCAAGCTTATTAATGACAGCTTGAGTATAAAGTAAAATAACTATAAACATCGTGCATGGATGGACATGACTGGAGGCCTGAGTGTTCCCTTTACTACCTTTCACTCTTCTGGGATTGCAGCCCATGTTCATCTTAGAGTTATTTGTTTCTGTCTAATTGTACTTTCACCTGGTCTTTAAATTCTCTCTTCTGTTACTTTAGTTAAGACATTTTTTTCCTTTCCTTTATTTAAGTTGATTGATAATTATCATCTGGGTTATTTCTGCTGGGAAGGCAAAAGTATTGTTCTGATCTTTGGCTCCATTTTTCATTTCCATCTTCTTTCTAGAATTGCAGAGATTTGTTTTCAGTTTTAGTCTCTTTGCTACATATCTACTTGTAGCAATGACATCAGACAAAGACTCTATATCTGAACTTGTATGTTGTTCATATCCCCACGGGAGCTTCTGGGATATCAATCAAAACTGTTTTATAGTTAGCATTCTATGTTTGCAGTTCTTCTACTTGTAGGATAATCCAGCTGTTAATTGATTAATGGATAAAGATAGCTAAAATACTGCTAGGTACATGATGCTCACATAACTGAAAACCAAAGTCAAAGGGAAAATATTGAAACACCCACAAGCAAACAGACATAGTAGAGACAAAACAGGACAGAAGACTCTGAGCCTGAGATGTGCTGGAATCCACAGTAGGAGGCTGGAGGGCTCAGAATCTGGGAAATGCTGGTGCAAGCCACAAAGTTTATGAAAAGGAGAGTTTGGAGCTGCAGCACCCCAGAGAAGGTGAAAACTTATTTCTCAGTTTCAGGACAGAGAGATCTTGTTGGCCTTTTTTGGGTGCAGGAAAATTGAATGGTGTTGTTTCTTCAGCCCACAGACTCACACGACTCTGTTCTCTGAAAACAACCCCACAGGCGCCTCAAAGCATCACGCATCAGCTTCTGGAGGTCGTACGTTATTTGATCAGCCAATCTTCCATCAAGTCATCTTTGGTAAACATTGAAAATGCTTCCATCATGTGTCTATCACCTGTAATATAAAGTACAGGGAAAGGTTTCTGGAAAATTTATAATAAATGCCATAGGAAAAGAGGAGAGAGAAAGTAAGAGAGAGAGAGAGAGAGAGAAAGATCTTGTTCTGAATGCCTTAAAAATCCTGAGCAACAGTATGAAGTTCCACTGTTTCAGAAAAGAGAGCAAAATTAGAAAGTTTTCTTCACATGTCCACATTTGATAAAAGGAGATTTGATAATTTTCTTGAAATTGATTTAGAAATGCAGTTATTTCACAACCACAGCATAAAAACAAGGAACTAGCATAAATTTGTATACTTGGAATATCATGGGAGCATATTATATATTTTCACATTCATTTAATATTCTTTGAAACTTGATTTCATCTGTACCAACAAGTGTCCTGAAATTTTTGGGGGCTTAAGGAGGCCACCAGTGGGTAACTCGACAAATAGATAAGCTACCCTTTGCCTATCTTACACCGGCCCCAGTCATTCGATCTGGCTGGTGCTGTACTATGTTCCTTACTTGGAACATAATATATTTTAAGTGATTCATTCAGCCATCACAAATGTTTTTGCGTAAGGACATGTTTCTGAGTGGATGCATCATAGACCTTTTATGATTGACCAGTTATATGACCACTGACACAGTTGACATGAAAAATATTCAGAGTACTTTTATATCTCACAGAAGTTTCAAGATCAACAATGAAGACAGAGATTCTTGTCCTTCATGCCATTAAGGAAATTTAAAAGAAGATACAAAGAAAGTCAACGTTGTTAATGAAGAGAGATACCATGTTTATTGATAAGACATGTAGAATATTTATAAAGTAAAAATGTTCATATTTCCTTCATTTTTCCAGTCTTTAAATTATTATCACCCTACTCTTTTTTTCTATAATAATTGAAGGAATAATTGCTAGGTCTTAACTTTCTCATCATCCCACTTTTCTTAGTGAAATCTGATCATACTTGTTGAACATTTCAAATAGTTAAACTTGAAGGTAGAGGAAAATATTTTACTCTGAATCTTACCTAGTATTTCATGTGTCTGTTGGTATTATGTACTTGTGATACTTAATCTTCGTTGTTGCCATGATTTATTTTGGCTACTACTGAAACACCTTTGGTTAAATCTATAAGGATGTCTCTCAAAAGGCTTGACTATGGTGGGAAGACCATCCCTCAGAGTGAGCGACAGCTTTCCATGGTGTGGAGTCCCAGACGGAAACAGAACAAAAAGGAGAACACAAGCTGAGCACCAGCTCTGCTTTCTGACTATTGGAGCAGCTGTCCCCTGCACCTGCTGCCATGTCTTCCTCACCATGATGGACTGAACCCTCAATTGTGAGAAAGAAAAAACACTTCCTTCTTTAGCCTCTTTTGTTAGGTGCATTTTCATAGCAATCAGACAGCAGCTAATACAGCACTCTCTGAGACAAGTCCATCTGCAAGAGTTTTTCAGATATATTTAAATTTTATTCAAATCATCACTTTGTTTTCAAGTCTTAATATATAGTCAGCCCTGGCACTGAAAATGAGACCCACTTGATTCTGATGAAGAACAGCTAGGATTACAGGAGGTGCCACCATTCCTGTTTCTTGTACATTTTTAGAGTCATTTTTCGCTTATTTGAATTCAGTCAATCAGGTTTCAGCAAAGACTCATTTGATATAAAACTGAACAGATGCAAGTCTCTGAAGTCCTTCATTATTAGACAAAGTACAGCATATAATGGTTGTCCATACTGATGCATTGCTAAATTGAATGATAATAAAATGGTCATCCACATCTATTTCCCCAAAGTTAGCTGCAATTCTCACATAGTTTGTCACACAATCAATATGAAAATAGAATTTTATAGATAATGGTTAGAACATTACTTACACCACTGTATTAGTCATTCTCTGGAAGAACAAAATCAATAAAATGTACACACACACACACACCTCCCCCATATATATATAACTTAGTTAAATGAACTAACAATAAAAATAGTGTCCTTTTAAGCAGCCACCCATAACTGATTTGTTCTTGACCAGAATGTCTCATAAACCTTGAGGATCCTGACAAGGTCTGCGGACTTTATCTCACTGGAGGGTTAAAGATATGAAAACCATGGGCTCCAGTGTCAATGAAGAACAGCTGTGCTCTGATGTCAGCAATGAACAGTGACAAGGCCTATGAGACCAAGCTCCAAAGGCAGTGAGAAGAGCCGCAAGGTCGAAAGGGCCAAGCTCTGAGTAAGCCAAGGACCAAGGCAGTAAGGACTGCAGTAACAAAGAAGGCAATGCAGCTCAAAGAAGTAAGCAACACTCAAAGAGTGGACTCAACAGCAAGTTGACACAGGATAATGAATGAGCACCTTCTCCTTGCACTTCCCTTCATGTGGTCCACCATTGGAAAGTACCATCCACTATGGGCTGGGTTTTCCACACTAATAAAACACGCACCTGCTCATCTGTTCAAGGGTCTGCTCCAACCATTGATTCTTCACAGCTATATCCCAGGACATCCTGCAAATGTCAAGTTGACTCCTGAATCTAACCCTAACAATCACCTTGTACTTGTGACTTTAAACAACTTCAAAATTATAAAAAATGTCCTTCAAAAGTATTTCATTGTTCCCTAGGAAATACCAAATTCAAATATTAAAGGAATAGAGAAATGCTATTAATCTTCCCTAATGATTATACTGCAAAAAGAGTGAAATATTTGAATAAAAGAGATACAATTTGTGGGTATCTATGAGAGAATGACCCATTTTATATCAAAGCCATTTTTATGCAGATGTTTTGTTGTGGGTCTTTGATATGATCTACACTGGGCTAAGCAGGAAAGACCTACAGATAAAACAAATCCATTTTAAAACTGCCATTATCTATTTGCAAACTATACAATGGAATTTACAGAACTTGAAAGGAATGACCACTGTTATTATTTAAATGACCTATGTAAAAGATAAATTTACTATTCCAAGATCATCAGGGTCTAATACTCCTGTCTCTCACTGTATGTTCCTGACTCTACCATATTTCCTATTCTAGCTGCTATCTAAAAATATTGTCAAGACTTGTGACTATATACCATTCTATACCTTGGTATATAGTTCTTATAAATACAGTTTCAATGTTCTAATAGTTTTATTATCTCATTAAGAAACCATCCATTTTGAGAACTTAAATAAAACTCATAGATCTTCACAATAAAAAGCTTTTTAACTTAACATGCGTGTTAATGTGCATTGTCTCCAAAGGAGCGAAGGGCTATAAAAATTCCTTCCTAAAATGAGTATGTAAAGGTGACATATTCTCCTGGGGGTAAGACATAGTTTAAACACCTTTATTTCAAATGTCCAGTCACTGACAGAGAATTCTGAAAAACTATTTGTTGAATACAGAGCAAAATTATTTAAAAAATGTTCAGAAGAATCCTCAACACACACACACATACACCCATACAGAGGCACACACAGACAGAGGGAGATTCAGAGAGAGAAACTTTACAGACAATATTTTCTGTCTGTAGGTTACCTATCTTCTCTCCCTTTTGAGCTTTATGTATTTACTGGAGTAGAATACACTGTGGGTTTTCAACCTAGTGCAGTACAATGAGATACTCATAGAGAATATGACTTAATGACACATAAATAAATGATGGATTCATTGGTTATGAACTGGTGGTTAGAAAAGTTTACTAATACAATGATTTTGAATAGAGTTCTTATATTCATGATTGAGGCTAAAGAAATGGATGATTTCTAAGTTTAGCATGTTGCTTCTATCTTAAATTGTAATAGAATAACCTTGTCAGACTTCCTCATCATTCAGTGTCTTTATGACAAACAAGAACTCCGATTTAAGGACTTAACTGGCTTTCTGGGAAGTGGCAATGGCTCATCAATCTGTGTTGTGGTTTTAATTAGTGGCTTCTCATTGTGATGCATTGCACTCCTGTGAAGAACTGAGGAGCTAGAGAAAGAGTGTGTGGAATAACTTATTCTCTAAAAGAAGTAAGTAAGAAAAATCAATTTTGAAACAACCTCAATGTTAGAAAATTAAATATTTTTCACATTTTATGAAATGACATGAGTGTGTCAAAATGAGACTTTTATTTATAAGAGTTTAAATTACTAGATTATGTTCCAGCCCAAACCACTCAAAGACTACAGTTCTGCCTAATACAGTATGCTCACATAGACAATATTTATTTTTTAGGGAAATGTACTGTCATAGTTAGGAACAGGTGTCAACTTGACAATTGAGGGCTTGAACTCTGTGCACATTTGTGGAGAATTACTGGTTGGGTTAAGCTCAGAGCAAACCTGCAGGAGATTTCCTAGCTGATGGGAAAGGCCCAGGTGAGTGGAATTAGGCCCTGGAACAAAAGACAGACAGCTGGTTGAGAGAGTTGGCATCCTTGTGTACACTTTGCCAGACTTGCTGATCTGGCAAGTAAGGATTGTCTCTCTCTCAGCCATTACGTAGAGATGGTGTGGCCAGTTCCTTTAGGCCTAGTTTGGTGCATGCTCTTCTGTCAAGCTGGACAGACTGTAACTGGACTATCAGTAAGAGAATAAATCCCTTGTTCCCTTAAGTCATTTGATGGTCATTTATCAGCAGCCATGCTGGTGGACTGCAACAAAACTGTATCTAAGCACTACTAGAACACAGAGCATTAGGATACATCACAGTTAATCAATGACAATCTCAGCAATACTCTGCTTACTTGAAGGAAACATTTTTCATTAATGTTTATTTTTTCTTCTAGATTTTATAAAATTAATTTTTAATTAAGTCTATTAAATCAAGAATGACTACTCATCATATCTCAGCTATCTCCTTCCCTAAAAAGTATTTTGTGCTGTATTAGGTGAGCCTTACTATACTTATACGTATGCAGGTTGATACTGTACTATAGTATTGTTACTTTCCTTTAACTTTAGTCATTAAGAAAGTGTTGGCATTCTACATGTTTTAATTTAGGATATGCCACAGAAAACTTTAGCAAATGTCATTTGCACAAGTGAAGGTGTGACTACTAAGGCAATGTGGGGAAACTATAAGCAAAAATAACCCTGTGTTAAGAAGAGAAGTTATATAAAATGCAAAGAAGGCATTGAGAAAGGAAGGAGGAAATTGGATGAAGGCTCAGCATGTGGAGAAACATCATGAAGAAGATTAAAGTTTCTTTTAAGAAAATTGACTTTTTTTCTGCAATAGAGGAGAGAAAGATGACAGAAAATTTACAATAGAAAACTCAGTCATAACTAAAAATGGAGAGAAATGATATCTTTGGCTTTTATTTGCATAATGACAAATAGAGAAGAGTTTTTTTTTGCATGTTTTGAGTTTGGAATTTAAGTCATAAAGATGAAACTTGTTGAAGGTATGTAAAGACCAAATAGACAGGTTATTAATTGTCATTTAGTGCTGTACAGTTTCATTAATTAAATGTGATGGAGTGCTAAAATTGGACAGAGAACATATGTTCTTCAGGAGTCTATTTGGATTTCAAGATAATGTATTTGGAAATCTGCATGTATGGAAGAACCAGTAATAGCATAACTTAAGACAAGTGGCAGCATATCAGAGAATTTACTTTAGGATTATAGATTTATGGGTAAATAATTAAAACAACCTTTTCCAAAATTTCATTTTATAATTAAAGTAGTTGAATAATGTCTTTGAATTATGTATAAAATGAATAAAAAATTCATAAATTTCAAAGCAAAAGCTTGTAAGAGATTTGATAATGACAATATAAAATAGCTGAAATGACATTTTACCCTCATCTTTTCTTGTGATTTAAAAAGATTATACATGATTTTTTCAATCTTAAAGAAAATTGGTTTCACATAGCATTATATTACAAGCTGTAGACTTTCTTTTTCTTATGTATAAAAGAGCACATATTACAAAAATAACAATGATTAATTTTCTTGGTTCAAGATTTATTATCTTAAGTTTGTCTGATCAATATATATGACAGATCTATGTTGATACTAACTTCGTCATATTTTCCTTTGCTACTGTGGTCTTTTATTTGCAAATTACCATAAGTCTACTGACCTCCTGGAGATAATTTTTTCAACATCTGAAGAATATGTTTTATTTAAATTAATTGGGCTATGGGTTTAGCTCTCTCAGAACAACTGCCTTGAAAAATAATTAAATAGAAATGAGTCTTGTGGTAGTGAGATGTAGCAATGGAACAACATGGGGATTTGTTGTAAACATTAATTAATGCAGAGCATGCTGAAAACTTTCAATTTTGGAAACTGAATCAACAGAACTAGCTCAGGATGCTTAGCTCATACTTGCATTTAAAAATTGTATCAATACTTAAAAATATTCCCCTGTTCTCTCTCTCTCTCTCTTTCTCTCTCTGCACACACACACACACACACACACACACACACACACACATTCTGAATCTTCAAAAGAAGATGAGTGATGAAATTGACAGAGGAGCACGTTAATCAAATTCACTGTAGGCTGAAGTCAAACAAATTATCTCTCTGAGATGCAGCACTACATATTTGGGCTGCCAGATCAATTGCAACTTTCAAAAAAAAGAGCAAGAGACTAAGCTAGGATGCGACCTGTGTGTAGTATGAAATAATTTGGCCCAAGGTGAAGAGGCTATTGTAAATTAAACAATCATTGAAATTTTTAAAGAGGACGATAGCACCCCATTTGAATTTCTTTTCTATTTGTGTGAGTGCATGTGCATGTGTGTGTCCTTATTACTTGACATACTGGTCAGCTGTTTCACTAAGGCATAGCATCTCACTGACCTGGGACCTGCGGATAGGCTGAGCTAACTAACTATGGAAGACCAGTGATCTGCCTATAATTCCCTAACCCTGCCATTGAAAACCTGTATTGCCATATCTATTTTTTAAAAAATATTTTTTCTTTCTTTCTTTCTTTCTTTCTTTCTTTCTTTCTTTCTTTCTTTCTTTCTTTCTTTCTTTCTTTCTTTGAGGGAAAAAGAGGACAGAGAGGAGAGAGGGAAAGAGAGACAAAGAGAGAGAGAGACAGAGAGACAGACAGAGAATATTATGGTGCATAGGTCAAAAACACAAAAGACAAATTTCAAGATTCTAGCCACCAGGTTTGGGAACAGATGCCTTACACTCTGGACTCTATCATTAGTATCCCCTTTAATCTGCCATTAGATTTTTATTATTTCCTAATGAAACAAGAAATACATTCTGTTTTTATGTAGGTTCTGGGATTCAAACTCAGATCCTTGTGCTTACAAGGCAAGAACTTTAACAATTCTACTATCTCCTCAGCTCCTCTCTATTTCTACCCTGGATGGAGTATTGTCAGAAAGATTGGATGTAACTTAAATCTAGAAACTGACACTATTGTATCTGAATTGACAAGCAGTCACAGTGGATAAATTGGCCTTTTGAAAGATTGTAGAGGAAGAGCATTTAAGAGGTTTGAAAGATGGAGCTAATGTAGGAAATGAGAACAAAGAACAACACAGGACAGAGGTCTAGAATAGAAAAGTGTGTGTATGTGTTTTGTAGGTGCATGTGCCTGTATAATATGACGTAATGTGGAAATCACAATAAAGCCTTCCTCAATCAATCCTTTCCGTCCTACCATGTCTAACACTGTGTAAGCCAAGTATTTCTTTTTGTTTCTCTTCTGATTATATAATAAAGTATTTATGAATCAACTTAGAGAAGAACGGGTTTATTTGGCTTAGCATTCCAGAGGGATAGAGTCAAAAATATCAGGAACCATGGTAACAGGTGCATGAGGGCTGCTCCTCACATTGCAATTTTTAGACAGGAAGTAGAGAAACAAAATGACTGTGTAGCTGGGCTCTGAAACCTCCAGGCCTGTCCATAGTGGAGTACTTCCCTCAGTACGGCTTTGCCTTCCAAAGCTTCCATGATTTCTCAATGGTCCCACTATTGAGGATCAAGTATACAAACACACAAGCTAATGGGGAGATTTCGCCTCCAATCCACACCCTAAGTGAGTTGGTTCATGAATTTGTGGATACTCCTATTTCTCAGTCTCCTGTTTCCAGTAAATATGAAGGAACTGTAGATAGTATTACCACCACGTCTGGCTTTTAGGTGAGTTTTGGGAATCTGAACTTACATTATCAGACTGGAGAAACAAGCTCAACAGAGACATCTCCCCAACTCTGCACAAGGCAAATTTTAAATTACAAACAATATTTCCATGATCTTAACCAAGGGAAAATTGGTCTAGTAACAAACATCCATCTTAGTGGTCAGTGTTATACCCAAGGTTTACTGTAAGTGTAGGTAGTACAGAAATAATTCCAGATATTTACCTAAGGTGCTGTTCTAATAATTACTGAAATAGAGAGCATTTTAGTTTTAATTTTTTAAAATAACATAACATGTAGCAGGATTTATTCTGACATTTTCATAATGCTTGGCTTTGGTTGACGTTCCTGTTCTTGTCTCCGCTCTCCATACCCTGCCATGCGTTTGCTTCTGTGCCCAGTAATTGTTCCACTTCCATGTCTCACACGCTGTATTACTCACTGAGCCTCCATTCTTTAAAGCCTTCTTTCCTTTCTCAGCGTTCCCTTTGTCCTTTGTCATCTTGGGACCTTTATCTGCACTCAAATTCCACCTGAGTAAACACAACACATAGAAATTAGAAGCTAGGATCTACCTATGAGAAAGGACCCACAGTACTTTTCTTTCTAAGCCTGGGATGCCACACTTCATGTAACAATTTCCGTTATTTAGTTATTCCCATGCAAATTGCATAGTTTTATCTTATGCAAAGGAATAACATTCTATTATGTATATCACATTTTTGTTATTCTTTCATTTGTTGATTGACATCCAGATGCTTTTATTTTCTGTACTGTTGCGATAGAACAGTATGTACAGATACCTCCGTGATATGACATAAAGCTATTTCATGATATGCACAGGTGTGGCGTGCAAATTGAAAATACTGTAAGATTTCACATCTCTTTAGTCAGTGTGACTACCACTAATGAAACGAATGACAACAGATGCAGGGGGAAGTGTGACAAGAAAGAAACCTTACTCACTGCTGGCGGGAGTGTAACTGGATGAGCCTCTCTGGAAATCAGTTTGGAGGTTTCTCAAAAGACCAGAAGTAGAATAGCATGTACTTCACTTGTCTCATTAACTTCTTAATTGTCTCTCGCAGACTCTTTCTTCCTTACCCCCAAGATTCTAACAATTTTCATGTGATTAATCAACAAATCCTCATATCATGAAGTCCTGCTATCTGGTATGCGACTCTCCTGCTTTATCGTTGATTGGCACCATCTTGCAGAAGTTCTCTCTTCATGAACTATCTGTGACCGGTTGTTTTTTCAGACTGACTGCAGAATAATCTGGAACATCTGATCCCTGCTTCCTGAGTTACATGCGTGGTTATCCCAATTTTGACTTCCTTCTTCCTTGGCTTACTGCAAAGTGTTTTAAGTTCCTCTTAAAATGATTCCTGAAGACATTGTATGGAAAACTTAAATATGCGGCCTAGGCGAGTAGGGGCCTCGGAACCCGACTCCCAGTCTAGCGGCGCGCTGAAACCTCGTCCCGGTGGAGCCTAGTCGTAACCCGGCACCCAGAGGTCGCGAAGGCAGCACCGTTTTCTCAGCGGTGGGTACTGTATCAACTGTCCACCTAAGAAAGTGCTGAAATAGAGTTATAATAATACAAGCGCTTCTACAAAGAACTGAAGACTTGTGTCAGTGATAATGAAGGAGAAATAAAGGAGTCTATCCTGAACTTAGTTCGTGTACATTTTGGGAACTTATTTTAGAAAAAAATCTAAGTTTTAAAAATTCTCAATGGACAGACAGAGAAAAGAGGGTCTTTGCCAACTCCTTTGGACTGGTGCTGTAAGAATGTCTTTCCCCCCTCATTTGAATCGCCCTCCCATGGGAATCCCAGCACTCCCACCAGGGATCCCACCCCCACAGTTTCCTGGCTTCCCTCCACCTGTACCTCCAGGGACTCCAATGATTCCTGTGCCAATGAGTATTATGGCTCCTGCTCCAACTGTGTCTATGGTTGGGAAGCATTTGGGAGCACGAAAGGATCACCCAGGTTTAAAAATTAAAGAAAATGATGAAAATTATGGTCCTACTACTACCATAGTTGTGGGCAACATTTCTGAGAAAGCTTCAGACATGCTTATACGACAACTCTTAGCTAAATGTGGTTTGGTGTTGAGCTGGAAGAGAGTACAAGATGCTTCTGGAAAACTTCAAGCCTTTGGATTCTGTGAGTATAAGGAGCCTGAATCTACCCTCCGTGCCCTCAGATTGTTGCATGACCTGCAGATTGGAGAGAAGAAGTTACTTGTTAAGGTTGATGCAAAGACAAAGGCACAATTGGATGAATGGAAAGCAAAGAAGAAAGCTAATGGGAATGCCAGACCAGAAACTGTTAGCAATGATGATGAAGAAGCCTTGGATGAAGAAACAAAGAGAAGAGATCAGATGATTAAGGGGGGCATTGAAGTTTTAATAAGTGAATATTCCAGTAAACTAAATGCCCCTTCACAAGAGTCAGACTCTCACCCCAGGAAGAAGAAGAGGAAAAGAAGGAGGACATTTTCCGTAGATTTCCAGTGGCCCCATTGATCCCTTATCCACTCATCACTAAGGAGGACAGAAATGCTATAGAAATGGAAGAAGACAAAAGAGATTTGATATCCCGAGAAATTAGCAAATTCAGAGACACACACAAGAAACTGGAAGAAGAGAAAGGCAAAAAGGAAAAAGACAGGAAATTGAGAAAGAACGGAGAGAAAAAGAGAGGGAGCGTGAAAGGGAATGAGAAAGGCGAGAACGGGAACGAGAAAGGGAAAGAGAACGTGAGCGAGAAAAGGAAAAAGAACGGGAGCGGCAACGAGAACGGGACCGGGACCGAGAACGGGACCGGGACCGGGACCGAGAAAGAAGCTCAGATCGAAATAAGGATTGGAGTCGATCAAGAGAAAAGAGCAGAGATCATGAAAGAGAACGATAAAGGGAACGAGAGAGAGAGAACAGGAGCGTGAGAGAGAAAGAGAGAGAGAACGTGAGCGGGAAAGAGAGAAAGACAAAAAACGAGACCGAGAAGAGATGAAGAAGATGCATATGAACGAAGAAAACTTGAGAGAAAGCTCCGAGAAAAAGAAGCTGCTTATCAAGAGTGCCTTAAGAATTGGGAAATCAGAGAACGAAAGAAGACCAGGGAATATGAGAAAGAGGCTGAAAGAGAAGAGGAGAGAAGAAGAGAAATGGCTAAAGAGGCTAAACGACTAAAAGAATTCTTAGAAGACTATGATGATGACAGAGATGATCCAAAATATTATCGAGGAAGTGCTCTTCAGAAAAGGTTGCGTGATAGGGAAAAGGAAATGGAAGCAGATGAACGAGATAGGAAGAGAGAAAAAGAAGAACTTGAAGAAATCAGGCAACGCCTCTTAGCAGAAGGGCACCCAGATCCAGATGCCGAGCTCCAGAGGACGGAGCAAGAGGCTGAAAGGCGCAGACAACCACAAATAAAGCAAGAACCAGAATCAGAGGAAGAAGAAGAAGAAAAGCAAGAGAAAGAAGAAAAGCGAGAAGAGCCAATGGAAGAGGAAGAAGAACCAGAGCAAAAGCCTTGTCTGAAACCCACCCTGAGGCCCATCAGCTCTGTCCCATCTGTTTCTTCTGCCAATGGCAATGCAACACCCAACACTCCCGGGGATGAGTCTCCCTGTGGTATTATTCCTCATGAGAACTCACCAGATCAACAGCAGCCTGAGGAGCATAGACCAAAAATAGGACTAAGTCTTAAACTGGGTGCCTCCAATAGTCCTGGCCAACCTAATTCTGTGAAGAGAAAGAAACTACCTGTAGATAGTGTTTTTAACAAATTTGAAGATGAAGACAGTGATGATGTACCTCGAAAAAGAAAATTGGTTCCTTTGGATTATGGTGAAGATGATAAAAATGCCACCAAAGGCACTGTAAACACTGAAGAAAAGCGCAAACACATTAAGAGTCTCATTGAGAAAATCCCCACAGCCAAACCCGAGCTCTTTGCTTATCCTCTGGATTGGTCTATTGTCGATTCAATACTGATGGAAGGAAGAATTAGGCCATGGATCAATAAGAAAATCATAGAATATATAGGTGAAGAAGAAGCTACATTAGTTGATTTTGTTTGTTCTAAGGTTATGGCTCATAGTTCACTCCAGAGCATTTTAGATGATGTTGCTATGGTATTGGATGAAGAAGCAGAAGTTTTTATAGTCAAAATGTGGAGATTATTGATATATGAGATAGAAGCCAAGAAAATTGGTCTTGTGAAGTAAAACTTTTTTAAATTCAGAAAACAAAAACAAAAACAAAAACAAAACCAGGGGGTGACATACAGTGCCCAGCAGGATGGAGTGAAGGGCATTGCAGGAGCAGTAAAACTGCAAAAGAAAATCAACAAACCACTATCCAGAACTTCAGAGACTCTATATCAGCCACCTAGAACTAGGCCAGAGTAATCTCTCCCCATCCTGAAGCTCAGGGACATTTGCGGAAGAGGGGGTGGTAAGAGTGTAAGTTAGGGCCAAAGATGAATCTTAATTGAAAAGAGTGAATGAAGTAGAGTAATATGGGGAAAATAAAAAAATTCACAAGACATAGAAATAAGACCATCACAAATACATAAAATACACTAATCTTATTATGCCTCCACATACAAATAATGTTTTTTTTTTAATTATCTCTTTCAAAATATTGTGGAATTGGGCTCAAGAAATGGCTCAGGAATTAAGACTCTGCCTCGCAAGCAGAAGGTACTAAGTTTGGATACCAGGTCTCACGTGAAAACACCAGGCAGAAATATTAGGCGGCTCTTTTGGGCAGAGCCTGGGAAATCCCAGAGCGAAACAAGAAGGTAGAAGTAATCCAGAATGATTCCCAAAGTCACCCGTGGTCCTCCACAGAGACACACAGTGCCCTCTGGTACACACACATGCACACACACACACATGCACACACACACACACACACACACAATAAATAAATAAAATATTTTAAAAATATTGCAGAATGACAGTATTATGTAATTTTATATTGATAACATCTGGGGAGTATGGGATTATAGGTGATTCACTGTATATATCTGACTTTAATGTCAGTGCTGGATATCTTCATGATTATATAACAAGCCATATATTTGTTGATCCATTTGATAGTTGGATGCAGGTATCAATTTGACAATTGAAGGATTTGGTTATAGGCACATTTGTAACAAATTAGTATTCTTGTTAAGCGATAATATCTGGGGATACTCTGAATGTTATGTATACTTATTAGGCTGAATTAATTCTGCTATTTTAATTATTTCAATTTTATATTTAAGGTAAATGTTTATTTTAAACATGATTACCAATTTTCATTACTGATGAACTTGCTCTTTATAATATTCTTAAGTGTATGTAATGATAATTTTCTCTCTACATTATATTTTTCTCCATACAGCTTCTACCAATTCTCATTCCCTATATGTGTTCCTCTCATATTCATCATCTTTTTTTCCTTGGTTACCTATCTATGTTCTTTATTTCATTGCAGGGTTAATGTTTCTACATATGGAATTATAGGTACTATTGGAAATTTTTATAGATTTTACATACAGAAGATTTTCATTCCATGTGCATAACAAGAACTTTATGGTCATTTGTAATTTTTTCTAGCCTATGTTATGCTGCGTTTTAATGACAGAGAAATATATAATCTAAAAACTGGAGACTGGAATACACACTGAAAATTTATTTCATATGGGAAGAAACTATTTAGATATTGACAAATTGGGAGTACCACTGTTTTCTTTTTTGTTTATGTGTGCATGTATGTGTGTGCAGACACATATGTGCATTCAAGTGTGTGGGTGCTTATATCAGACTTCATATACACAAAAGTACATGTGCATGTGGAGACAAAGGTTGACATTGATTGTGTTCCTTGATTTCTTCTCCCTTTATTGCCAAGTCATAGTCTTTTGCTGAACCTAGAGCTTGTTGAATAGGCCAGTGTAATTAGCCAGCTAACTTTGGGTTTCTCCCTTCTCTGTCTCCAGAGCATTGGGATTATTGGTGTTCACCATATATACCTGACTTTAATGTCAGTGCTGGTTATTTTCATGATTACATGACAATCCATGTGTCTGTTGATCCATTTGACAGTTGGATGCAGGTATCAATTTGATAGTTGAAGGATTTGGTTATAAGCGTATTTGTAACAAATTAGTACTGGAGTTAGACATTAAGTAAGCCTGTAGGAGATTGTCTAATTGATGGGGAAGATTATCTAATTGAAAGCTATGATGTGGAGGACTAGTCCCTAGGCAGCTGAACAAAACAGAGGGAGATGGTTAAATAAGTTGATAATCATAGGACCAACATGCTGTCTGAAAAGCAAAGTTTGTTCCTATCTCAGCAATTTTATGGATATGGTGTGGTTAGTTTTCTTGACCCCTAATATTGGCGTACACTTTCTTGCCAAGATGGATCAAGAACTGAAACAGGGGGGGATGGGAGAGGTGGCTCAGGGGTTAAGCCTCTGTCTTTCAGGCAGAGGTCTTGAGTTTGGATCCTAGACCCCACGTATAGATGCCAAGCAGAAGCGGGGGCGGCCTGCGTTTCTGGTCCTGGTAGGGGGGAGCCTGTGAATCCCGGGGCAAAATAAACAAGGAGGAGGTGGAGGCGGTCCACGGTGGTTCCCGAATTTGTCCATGGTTCTATACACACAAACACACATACACACACATACATATACACATACGCATACACGCACAATTGAATAAATAAAAAATAATAAAAAAATTAAAAAAAGAAGTGCATTAGAACTGGATTGTAGAAAGGAAGTAATTAAATTTAGTATGCTATGTTGTAGAATTCAAGTTCTATTACTGTTTCAACCTCAGAAGTTAACACAAACCCTGGTGTGCTAAGGCAAAAGAATTGCAAGTCCAAGGTTAATCTGTCTTACATAACAAGATTTTTGCCTGAAAAATATATAAAACAGCAAATAAATAAATATTTATGCATATGAACTTTAAAAATAAACTTTACCATTGAAATGAATTATTATGGGATTAGTTCAGTAATTAGGTTAAAAAGCATCAAAGTTTAAGTTTCATAATTTCATCATGCCTGATTACCATTACCATTTATCTAACTAAAGCCTTTCAGAGAAATATATATAAAATGTACAAATAACAAATTTTCGCTCATTATGTAGAGAAGCATACATTGATGAGAGATAGCAAGGAGCTTTCATGAAATATTTCAGGATAATGCTCAACACTTGAACTCCATTTATATCAATAACTTTTATATAGGAGTTGTATACGTACTAATTATAATTAAAATAAACTGCTTGACCTTTCTGGGCACAAATTTTCTCTGTTTACATTAGCAATCGGTATTTCTAGATTATTTCTCAAGATATTCTTAAAACATATTTCTTAAAAATATGTTACATGTCCTGGGCAGGTGGGGAAAGGGAGGAGGGGTCGGTGGCAAAGCTCAGGGAAATTTGTGGAAGAGGGGGCGGTAAGATTGTAAGAGCACAAGGATGGAAGGAGTAATGATATGCAAGATACTCCACACAAGTTAGGGCAGAAGCAATCATAATAGGACTTTGCATGACCTGTGCTATGTCCAACACATTATTGATTCCACAAAGTCCAGATGGACTAAAGGCACTAGGATCCTTGGAGGCTAGGGAAGACAGTCACAGTAGTGTTCCTGTGCTTAAGGGGAACACAGGAAAGGGTTCTGGGAAGTATCTCTGGGTCCTTGCACCTCATGGGAGAGGAGGACCTAGAGGAGAATTTGGCATGAACATTAAAGGATGCTACAGGGAATGGAGGGGAGCCACTGGGGGAAGGCACTGGGGGATGAGGGGAGGGGAAGAGGAGGGGAGGATAGGGAGGTGGGGGTGAGGGGGAGAGAGAGGGGACCGGTGTACCTGTTAAGTTTGTATGAGCGGAAATAAATGAAAAAAATAACAAAAAATATGACAAATAAACAAAAAAAATGTTACACCTATTACTGAACTTTAATTCTAACCTGTGAAAACAACCACAGTTTTTTTTTTTTTTTTAAGTAAAATAAACTGTCCTACATTTCTTATCTGGAAGAAAGTAACTTACTTTTCTCAGAACATGTTCGTGATTGCTTTTAGCTCGTTTGAGGAAATGTTTTGCATGGGATCTAGTTAATGTTGTTTTACATTAAAGAAATGGAAGGTTGGACAAAGATGACAAAGGATGATTATACTCATTTTTTTATAATTTCAAAATTCTCTATAATTTCTGCAATTCTGATGAAGAGTCAAAAAAAACAGCCAGCTAAATGCCATTCAGCATTTTGGCAGAGCTTTTTTTATTCAATTTATTGAATTGTGCGTGTGTATGCGCGCGCGTGCGTGTATGTAGAACCAAGGGCGAATTCGGAAACCACCATGGACCGCTTCCACCTCCTCCTTGTTTACTCGGCCCCGGGATTCACAGGCTCCGCCCTACCAGGACCAGAAACGCAGGCCGCCCCGCTTCTGCTCGGCCTCTATACGTGGGGTCTAGGATCCGAACTCAGGACCTTTCGGCTACAAGGCAGAGGCTTAACCCTTGAGCCACCTCTCCAGCTCCACTTGGGTAACTTTTTGACAGAGGCTTTTAATATTATTTTGAGGCAGACTCTTGCTATGTAAGCAAGGTTTGCTTCAAACTCACAATCTTCTTTTGGCTTCCTCGGGACTGTCATTGTGGGCATATGATATGCCTATGATACTACCATATTCTGTTTTGTGTACCCTGGTGTGTACACTGGTATGATATTGGAAACACAAACCTAAACCTGCTCTTAGTAGTCTCTGAGAGTAGGAGTTTCTTTTAAAAAAGTGAATATTTAAGAAACATTTTCCTTGGAAGCTTTTTCTAAAATATATAAATTGGGTCATGAATATGCTAATGAAGTGAATGGAAACCTAAAATACTAACTTTGAAGAAAGACTTTACTTTACTTCTTTTACTTTTATTTAACATCTCATTTTAATTTCAGAAAAAGTTAGACTGATTTTCTGGCTGTTGACCTCTCTCCTTCAAGTTACTCTCTCTCTTTGAAGGGCTGAATTGAAATGTGTGTCCTTAGGTATTTATCACTTGATTCTGACATTTCTGAATTCATTGTCTAGATTAATGGAGAAAACTGCCAGGACTCACTTCTTTCTTCCCATGACTTTTAGCACAGCAGATATTTTTGGAGACATCTACAAAAAGTGCTTGGAATAATTTTAAGGACCTTACTGATAGTTTGGAAAAGATAGATGCTTTAAAACTTGTGTTCATGTGCCTAAAACTGAAAATCCATTGATTGACTAATTGTTCCTCAAACTTACATTACCATGAAAATTGCTGATTAGTTTCCTTATTAGTTTCCAGTTATTTTTTTATTTTGATAGACTCTGGTTAGCTCAATATAACTGCATATTTTTAATTGACTGATTCTGAGTTTAGGAATTAATTTTAACTAATAAAGTCATTACTTTTAAATTATTAATTATAAAACCAAAATTAATATATAAGTTATCAGTCAAGGATTGAGCTCATGGACTGATTTCTATAAATTCGTGTTTATGTAATTTTTGCATAGTGATACCTTATAGTCTTACAAGATAATTTATGTTCAAATCGTGATGAATTAATGAATGCTATCTTATGTGAATCCTAGCACTCAGAAGACAGAAATAGGAGGTTTAACATGAGTTTGAGGTCAACCTGACCTACTGAATATGTCTTGTGATTCAAAAAGAGTAAAGAAAGAATTGGAAGATGGAAGAAGAAACAATAAATGGAGTCATTCTATTTTATTTAAGTTAAGAAAGTTAAGTTCAGAAAGAATCACTGACAAATTAGAGAGGTTTTCTTCACAATCAGACTTAAAATCACAGATTTTTCACAGATTTCAAGCCACAATCATAGCATGCATATCGGTTTCTATATTTGCACAGCAAATTCAAAGCCAGAGAAGATTGAGATAATGTATTCATATTATTTCACAGTTTCAGTCTGTAAGAAATCTTGGGGAAATGAGGCTATGTCCTCTGCTGTGGCCTTCAAAGATGAAAATCAAGAATCATCTTGGCTGTGATTTTGATATTAGGCTCTGGAAACATTTCCAAGCCTACTGGTTAATAGTAGAAATCAAGAAAGAACATCTTTGGAATACAAAAGTCTTCCTGGGATATTTCTTGGAATTTTTATGCTCTAGAATATAAATCAGTGGACAAGTATAGTAACTCAGTACACAAGTGACTATTGATTACTCAGTTCAGAAATGAAGGGTCAGGTGACTCCTACTTTGCTGTGGAAAGAGTAAGTAGTTCAGTAGTTAATTAAAAACAAGAGGAATAAATAATGAGAAACAGGAACATTAAACATTTGTGTGAATACCAATAAGTATGTTAAGCAAAAGTTTTTGTTTATACACCTCCCATTACCGAGTAGCATATAATGAATGACATTTTTTAAAAAAAATAGTCTTTATCTTTATAATGAAAACTTTAAAACCCTAAAGAAAGAAATTGCAGAAAACACCAAAAGGTGGAAAGACCTCCCATGTTCCTGAATTGGCAGAATCAACATCATAAAAATGACCATCTACCAAAGGCAATATACAGATTCAATGTTATATCAATTAAAATCCCAAAGCAATTCTTTAAAGAAGTTGACCAAACAATCTCACAATTCATATGGAGGCACAAAAGACCCAGGATAGCAAAAACAATCATGAGTAACAAATACACAGCTGAAGATATCACCATAGCAAACCTTAGTCTATACTACAAATCCATAGTTGTAAAAGCAGCCTGGTATTGGCTCCAAAATAGACACACAGATCAATGGATAAGGGTTGAAGACCCAGATATAAGCCCACACAACTACAGCCATTTGATCTTTGACAAAGGGGCCCAAAGAATCCAATGGAAAAAGAACAGCATCTTCAACAAATGGTGCTGGCAAAACTGGATCTCCACATGTAGAAGATTAAAACTGGACCCGTACTTGTCACCATGTATAAGAATTAATTCTAGATGGATCAAGGATCTCGATATAAGGCCAGAAACTATAAAAACCATAGTTGAAAGGGTAGGGAACTCCCTTGAGCTGATTGGGCTAGGCCAACAGTTCCTAAATGGACGTCCAATAGGACAGTCACTACAATCAATACTCAACAGATGGGATCTTGTGAAATTAAAGAGCTTCTGTTCAGATAAAGAAATTGTAACTTGAGCATAAAGGCAACCCACAGAATGGGAGAAAATCTTCACAAACCACATATCTGATAGAGCTCTATTATCCAGAGCGCACAAAAAACTTAGAAAACTAAACACCAAGGAAACAAATGGCCCAATTAAAAAATGGGTCTTGGAACTTAAAAGAAACTTTACCAAGGACAAAATTAAAACGTCTAACAAACATCTTAAAAAATGCTCTACATCCTTAGCCATCAGGGAAATGCAATCAATGCTTCCCTGAGATATCATCTCACCCCTGTCAGGATGGAAAAAATCCAAAATACAAACAACACCAAATGCTGGAGAAGATGTGAAGAGAGGGGAAATCTCCTATATTGCTGGTGGGAATGCAGACTCATACAACCACTCTGGCAAGCTGTCTGGTGATTCTTAAAGAAATTAAAGATTGAAATGTCATATGACCCTGCTATTCCAGTTTTGGGAATAACCCCCCATGCAGCAAAAATTCACCTTGATAGCACAAGCACGACCATGTTCATAGCAGCACTGTTTACAATAGCAAAGTCATGGAATCAGCCCAAATGTCCAACAGTTGACAATTGGATAAAGAAAATGTGGTACAATGTGTACAATGAAATACTACTCAGCCATCCAAAATGATGAATTAATGCAATTTGCCAGGAAATGGATGGAATTAGAAACAATTATATTGAGTGAAGTATCCCAGACATGGAAAATTAAGTGCCATGTGTACTCCCTAATTGGTTGATGCTAGTACCAAACCCACTTAGAGACACTCAAAGACAAATCTCTGTAATACCTACAGTAATTGCAAAGATTATAAACAGGAGGGATAGGGAAAGAGGGCCCCACTAGAAAGAAGGAGAGAGGGAACCACGTTACAGCAGAGAAAATAAGCCACCATCCGGGACTGCAAGTAAGTAATGAGACATCTGGTTAAGTTCACAGACTTTCCTTCCTGATCATTTGCAACTGATGGGGTATGATCTCACCAGAAGGTGAGGACATATAGGCTGCCAGATAGAAAGTAACCATTTGGCACATGGGTGATTGACCTCTTTCTCACCGCGGTCTCCTGCTTTTATTCCATCTACCTTTGAATATACTCTTATAACAAGACTCTAATTTAACAGGTTTTTATCTCTGGCCAGGAGGTGACATCCAATACCCATGAGGATGGATCCAAGGGCATTTCAGGAGCAGCAAAACCGACAAAAAATCAACAAACCATAATTCAGAACATCAGAGACTCTATATCAACCACCTGGAACTGGGCCAACTTAATCTCTCCCTATCCTGAAGCTCAGGGAAATTTGCGGAAGAGGGGGCAGTATGATTGTAAGAGTACAAGGATGGGAGAAGTAATGATATGCAAAATACTCCACACAAGTTAGGGCCGAAGCAATCATAATAGGACTTTGTATGACTTGCGCTATGTCCAACACATTGTTGACCTCATAAAGTCTAGCATGGACTAAAGGCACTAGGATCCTTGGAGGCTAGGGACTGACAGTCACAGTAGTGTTCCTATGCTTAAGGGGAACACAGGAAAGCGTTCTGAGAAATGCCCCTGGGTCCTTACACCTCATCAGAGAGGAGGACCCAAAGGAGAGTTTGGCATACACATTAAAGGATGCTCCCGGGATTGGGGAGGGAGGAGGCACTGGGGGATGGGGAAGAGGGAGTAGGAGGGTCAGGGGGGAGGTGGAGGGAGAGAAGGGACTGGTGTACCTGTTAAGTTTGTATGAGCAGAAATAATAATAAAAAAAGAATGTAAAAAAATTAGTCTTTAAATGTTGATTTTTTGACATAGTATTTAAGTTATAGAATCTCAGCAGACAATTGTCAGCACTCAGTACTTCTCTTCTGAAGAATGTCATTGTCTTATTTGTTTATTTTAGAGTTGTATCATAATAAACAGACATAAAAATATCATTTCTAGCTTTATTTGGAGGTAAAGTATTATCTCAGAAATAAGATTGTTATGGAGAAAAATTATGAAGAAAATCATTTTTATCTATTTTTTTATTTATTTAATAAATTTATTTAATAAGTTTATTTATTTTTTTTATTAAAAATTTAATTATACATTTTAAAATTTTTTACCAGTTCCCTCCATCCCCCCTCCCCTTCCCCCAGTGCCTCCCCCCCAATTCCCAGAGAGTCCTTTATTGTGTACGCCTAACTCTCCACTGGGTCCTCCTCTCCGATGACATATAAGGACCCAGTGGCATTTCCATAAGCCCTTTCTCTTGTTCCCCTTAAGCATAAGATCACTACTATGGCTGTCAATCCCTTGCCTCCAGGGGTCTTGGTGCCCTTAACAGACGCTAGACTTTATGAGGGCAACAGTGCGCTGGACATTGTGCAGGGCATGCAAAGTCCCATTATGATTGCTTTGGCCCCAACTATTGTTGAGAATCTTGCAAATCGTTGCTCCTCCCATCCTTTTGCTCTTACAATCTTACCGCCCCCTCTTCCGCAAATGTCCCTGAGCTCCAGGATGGGGAGAGATTAGGCTGTCCTAGTTCTATGTGATTGATATAGAGTCTCTGAAGTTCTGGATTGTGGTTTGTTGATTTTCTTTTGCAGTTTTGCTGCTCCTGCAATTCCCTTCACTCCATTCTGCTGGGCACTGTATGTCACCCCCTGGCCAGAGACAAAAAGCTGTTAAACTGGAGTCTTGTTGTAATAGCACATTCAAGGGTAGATGTAATAAGAGTAGGAAACCTCACTGAGGGAGGGGTCCATCACCCATTTGCAAAATGATTACTTTTTATCTGCTAGACTATATGCCCTCCCCTTCTGGTGAGATCAGGAAAGAACGTCTGTGAACTTAACCAGGTGTCTCATTACTTACTTGCAGACCTTGATGGAGGCCTATTTTCTCTGCTGTAACATGGTCTCCTCTCTCCTTGTTTCTGGTGTGGCCCTCCTAACCCATCTCTCTTGTTCATAATCCTTGCAATTACTATGTTACATAGGTTTACTTTTGAGTGTCTCAATGTGGGCTGGGTGAGTTTGGTACTAGGAGCCATCTATTAGGGAGTACATATGGCGCTTAATTTTCTGGGTTTGGGATACTTCACTTAATATAATTCTTTCTAATGACATCCATTTCCCAGCAAATTCCAGTAATTCATCATTTTTGATGGCTGAGTAGTACTCCATTGTATAGATGTACCACAGTTTCCTTATCCACTCGTCAACTGTTGGACATTTAGGTTGATTCCATGACTTTGCTATTGTAAACAGTGCTGCTATGAACATGGTCGAGCTTGTGCTATCGAGGCGAACCTCTGCTGCATGGGGGGTTATTCCCAAAAGTGGGATAGCAGGGTCATACGGCATTTCAATCTTTAATTTCTTTAAGAATCTTCAGACGGCTCGCCAGAGTGGCTGTATGAGCCTGCATTCCCACCAACAACGTAGGAGAGTTCCCCTCTCTCCACATCCTCTCCAGCATTTGTCATTGTTAGTATTGTGGATTTTTGCCATCCTGACCGGGGTGAGATGATATCTCAGGGAAGTTTTGATTTGCATTTCCCTGATGGCGAAGGAAGTGGAGCATTTTTTAAGATAATTGTTAGACATTTTAATTTCATCCCTGGTAAAGTTTCTTTGAAGTTCCAGGGCCCATTTTTTAATTGGGCCAGTATTTTCCTTGGAGTCTAATTTTCTAAGTTCTTTGTGCACTCTGGACAGTAGAGCTCTGTCAGATATGTGGTTAGTGAAGATTTTCTCCCATTCTGTGGGTTGCCTTTGAGCTCGTGTGACAATCTCTTTATCTGAACAGAAGCTCTTTAATTTCACAAGATCCCAACTGTTGAGAGTTGGTAGCAGTGACTGTGCCATTGGATGTCTGTTTAGGAAGTGTTGGCCTAGCCCAATCAGCTCGAGGGAGTTCCCTATCCTTTCAACTATGGTTTTTATAGTCTCTGGCCTGATATCAAGGTCCTTGATCCATTTGGAATTAAGTCTTGTACATGGTGACAAGTACGGGTCCAGCTTTAATCTTCTGCATGTGGAGATCCAGTTTTGCCAGCACCATTTGTTGAAGATGCTGTTCTTTTTCCATTGGATTCTTTGGGCCCCTTTGTCAAAGACCAAATGGCTGTAACTTTGTGGGCTTATATCTGGGTCTTCAATCCTTATCCATTGATCTGTGTGTCTATTTTGGAGCCAGTACCAGGCTGTCTTTATAACTATGGATTTGTAGTATAGACTAAGGTTTGGTATGGTTATACCTCCAGCTGTGTTTTTGTTACTCAGGATTGTTTTTGCTATCCTAGGTCTTTTGTGCCTCCATATGAACTTTGAGATTGTTTGGTCAACTTCTTTGAAGAATTGCTTTGGGATTTTGATTGGTATAGCATTGAATCTGTATATTGCCTTTGGTAGGATGGTCATTTTTACAATGTTGATTCTGCCAATCCAGGAACAAGGGAGGTCTTTCCACCTTCTGGTGTCTTCTGCAATTTCTTTCTTTAGGGTTTTAAAGTTTTCATTGTAAAGGTCTTTTACCTCCTTAGTTAGGTTTATACCAAGGTATTTCATTTTTTTAGGGGTTATAGTAAATGGTATGGTTTCTCTCAAGGCTTTTTCACTTCTTTCATTCTGGGCATATAGGAAGGCCTCTGATTTTTGCACATTTATTTTGTATCCTGCCACCCTGCTGAACTTCTCAATTAGTTCCAGGAGCTTCCTGGTGGAGTTTTTGGGATCCCTCAGGTATAAGATCATGTCATCTGCAAATAGGGATAGCTTGATTTCTTCCTTGCCGATTTGAATCCCTCTTATGTCCCTTTCTTGTCTTATGGCTTCAGCTAAGACTTCAAGTACAATATTGAATAGAAGTGGTGAGAGTGGACAGCCTTGTCTAGTTCCTGATCGAAGTGGGAATGCTTCCAATTGTTCCCCATTGAGCATAATCCTTGCTGTGGGCTTGTTGTATACAGCTTTTATTATATTGATAAAGGTTCCTTCCATTCCTACTGTCTCTAGCGTTTTGATCATAAAAGGCTGTTGGATCTTGTCAAAAGCTTTTTCTGCATCTATCGAGAGTATCATGTGGTCTTGGACTTTGGACTGGTTTACATGATGAATTACATTTATTGATTTGCGTATGTTGAACCAACCTTGTGTGCCGGGGATGAAGCCTACTTGGTCCCCATGAATGATCTTTTTAATATGTTTTTGAATCCGATTTGCTAAGACTTTGTTGAGAATCTTTGCGTCTGTGTTCATCAGGGAGATCGGCCTATAGTTTTCTTTTTTAAGTGAATCTTTATTGGGTTTTGGGATTAAAACGATATTAGCTTCATAGAAGGAATTTGGTAGTGTTCCTTCCTTTGCTATTTGATGGAACAGTTTAAGGAGTATTGGTGTTATTAACTCCTTAAATGTCTGGTAGAACTCTGTGCTGAATCCATCTGGTCCAGGACATTTTTTGGTGGGAAGATTCGAGATTACTTCCTCAATTTCCTTATATGTTATAGGACTATTTAAATAATTCACAACTTCCTGATTCAATTTAGGTAAGTTGTGTTTACTTAGAAATTCATCCATCTCTTTTGTGTTGTCGAACTTCACAGAGTATAAGTTTTTGAAATATGATGTTATAATTCTCTGGATTTCTTGGGTATCAGTAGTGATAACTCCATGTTCATTTCTAATTTTGTTAATTTGGGTTTTCTCTCTCTTGCTTTTGGTTAGTTTAGCTAGGGGTGTATCAATCTTGTTGATTTTTTCAAAGAACCAGCTTTTTGATTGGTTGATTTTTTCTATTGTTTTCTTAGTCTCGATTTCAGATATTTCTCCCCTTATTTTGCTAATCTCTTCTCTTCTACTGCTTTTGGGATCAGATTGCTCTAGTTTCTCTAAAGCTTTAAGCTGCATTGTTAAGTTGTTTATTTCTGATGTTTCCATTTTTTTGACGTGGGCATTAAGAGCTATGAACTTACCTCTTAGAACAGCTTTCATTGTGTCCCAGAGATTTTGGTAAGTTGTATTTTCGTTATCATTCACTTTCAGGAAATCTTGAATTTCCTTTTTAATTTCTTCCTGAATCCAGTTCTCATTCAGCATCATAGTGTTAAGTTTCCAGGAGTTAGTGTATTTTCTCTTGTTTGATGTGTTGTGGATGTCCAGCTTTAGGCCGTGGTGGTCTGATAGGGCACAGGTTAGAATTTCAACTTTCTTGTATATGTGTAGATTCATTTTGTGGCCCAATATGTGATCTATTTTGGAGAAAGTTCCGTGTGCTGCTGAGAAAAATGTGTGTTCTTTGGTGCGTGCGTGAAAAGTTCGATAGAGATCTGTGAGGTCCATTTCTTTCAGGGTTTGATTAAGTTCCAAAGTGTCTCTGTTAAGCTTTTGACCTGTTGATCTATCCCATGTAGAGAGGGCAGTGTTGAAGTCCCCAAGAATTATCGTTTGGGGGTTGATTTCTTGCTTTAGACGCTGTAGGGTTTTCTTAATGAATGTGGAGGGGCCCGTATTGGGTGCATATATGTTCAGTATTGTGAAATCTTCCTGGTGAATTGTACCTGTGACTAAAATGTAGTATCCATCCGTGTCTCTTATAATTTTTTTTGGTTTGAAATCCACTTTGTCTGATAGCATAATGGCTACCCCTGCCTGTTTTCTGCTTCCATTTGCTTGTAGAATTGTTGACCAGCCTTTTATTTTTAGAGCGTGCCTATCTTTTGTGGTGAGATGGGTTTCCTGCAGGCAACAGATTGATGGATTGTGATTTTTAATCCAAGTTTGTAATCTGTGTCTCTTGATCGGTGAATTAAGTCCATTAACATTTAGTGTTATAATGGAGAAACTATTGTTAATTTCAGACATTTATTATGTTTAGTAGCTTTTATAAGTATATTGTTTCGCTTTTAATGGTGTTATATTTGCCTTCTGTTCTCCTGGATATGCCTGTTTTTTTCTTCACGCTTGAGTATCATTTCTAGCAGTTTTTGAAGGCCTGGTTTGGTGGCCATGTATCCCTTAAAGTTGTCTTTGTGCTGGAAAATTTTTCTTTCTCCCTCGATCATGACTGATAGTTTTGCAGGGTAAATCAGCCTGGGTTGACATTTTTGCTCATTCAATACTTGAAGTATGTCTCTCCAAGCTCTTCTTGCTTTTACTGTTTGGACTGAGAAGTCATTTGTTATTTTAATAGGTTTGCCTTTAAAAGTGACTTGTTTTTTCTCCCTTGAAGCTCTCAGCACCAGTTCTTTATCTTGAATGTGGAGTGTTTTAACTATTATTTGCCACGGTGTGCTTCTATTTTGGTCGTATCTGTTTGGGGTGCAGAATGCCTCTTGTATATGAATGGGCCTCTCTTTTTTTAGATGAGGAAAGTTTTCCTTGATTATCGTTTGAAAAATTTCCTCAGGGGTGGTATTTTGAGATTCTTGCTCCTATATTCCATGAATACGCATGTTAGGCTTCTTCAGGGTGTCCCATATCTCTTGGATATTTCTCTCAAGTATCTTTTTGGCTTTAACAACCTCTTCCATTGAGCTAGTTAGTACTCCCACTTTATCTTCAAGGTCTGAAATTCTGTTTTCTTCTTCATTAGTTCTGTTGATAAGACTCTCTGTGGCGTTCTGGGTTGAAGATAACTTGTCTTTTAGCTCAGTTTTAAACTCTGCTTGAGTTTGTTTTAACTGCTCTATGCCACTTTTTGTTTCTTGCACTGTTTTTCTCAGCTCCTCCAGATGTCTGTTGTGTTCCTCTTCAAAGCGATTGATTCGATTATGTAATTCCTCCCGGATTTCCTCTTTCATAGTATTGAACATGGTAATGATCGTATTTTGAAAGTCGTTATCCTGGGTCAGGCTTTCTTGGCCTTTTTCCGCGGGTTTGTTCTTGTTGGAGTCTAACATTATGGGATTAATTTCTTCAGTGGGAAATTTGTTTACTTGAGTGTTGCTTCTCATGGATTTGCACTTTGACTTTGGCATTGTCATTTTAACTCTTAAGATCTCTCAATTTCACTAAACTGAATTATTTGGCCTGGGGTACTGGTGGGCGGGGCCCGAACGGGGACTTATGTATGGCGCGGGGTGAGGCCCGGGTGGACCGTGTGCGTGTCCCCACCAGCGGAGCGGGGTGGGGTGAAAAGGGAGGATGGGCGCATCGGCGTGGAGCTATTTAACCCGAGGGCAGCTGGGGCGGGGCCCGGGCGCAGGGGGAGGTCCTCCTCGTCCCTTGGCCCCCGCGCGCGGCTCCGGCTGGATGGTGGGTGTCGGAGCCGGGTCCCTGTGGGCTGACCTGGGGTCCTAGAGCGCGCGGTTCATTTTCATCTATTAATGTATCATGTTAATACACATATAAGACTAATTCCAATAATTATGTGGTGTAGTTCAACTGCTCAAATTTATATTGCCATTAAAATATCTATGCATAATGTATATGTTACTAAATATATATGATTATTATAATAAATTTTCATGATGTTTGCATGTCAATTTCTATATTAAACTGGGAATTACTTGAAGACAAAAATGAAGACTAGTGATCTTTACTATATTTCCAATTTAGATAAATAATAGGTATTCAATAAAGGCTAATAAAATAATCAATAATAAAAATAGCTACATATCTCCTATGTTCTGATTTTTATGGCGAATAATGCCATAGGCAGGAATATAAGTTAAGAAAATAGAATTCAATATACCATGTGATACAATTTCATTGTTCTAGTTTTCTTATTAGATTTCATACAATTTTTTAAGCAAAATTGTGATGAATTAATTACTACAAATTCATATTTTCCTTTGTGTCTATTAAGCAATTGATTATTATAAAACTACCTTGTGTAAAATTTTCTGAGTACCGTCTTTGGTGCATACATTATAAAAAAGGCAAGATTACTAAGTTAGGTATGTTTTTCCTTTAAAGTTACTCCCAGTGTGTCATAGTTAGGCACAGGTGTCAACTTGACTGTTGAGGGTTTTGAGCTCTGGGCACATTTGTAGAGAATTAATGTTTGGGTTAAGCCTAGAGCAAGCCTGCAGGAGATTGTCTGACTGATGGGGAAGGCCCGGCCTATGGTGGGTGGGACTAGGCCCTGGACAGATGAATAAAATACAGAGAGCTGGTTGAGAAAGTTGGCATCTTTGTGTACACTTGGGCTAGGAATGCTGGTGTGGCAAGTAAGGTTTGTCCCTTTCTCAACCATTATGTAGAGATAGTGTGGCCAGTTCTCTCAACCCTGGCGTTGGTACATGCTCTCCTGTCAAGCTGGACTATGAACTGTAACCAGACTATCAGTAAGAAAACAAATCTCTTGTTCCCTTAAGCCATTTGATGGTCATTTATCAGCAACCATGCAGGCAAACTGCTACAACAGGTAAACAAAATGTTAATTTATTGCAATAAACTGGATAAAAATATTCATCTTTAAAACAATATGCTGTTATATCATTTCATATGGAATACTTTTTAAAGAACGAGGACTATGTTTTAGATCACAAACTATAAATAACAAACAGATAATTTTGTGAGTCAAATTGAATTGTAAGAATCAAAGATTGTGGTAACTCAGGTTAAACACAAACATCAGCATTTATTACATAAGTGGCTTCAAACTAAGTGTGAGTATGTATGTTATGGACTGAAAGTTTGTATCCATGAAGAATTTACTTGTTTAGCTTTATCACCCATGTGATGCTATTGAAAGGTAAACTTGTGGAAAAAATTGGTATTAACTTAGGTTATGAGTGGGATTAGTTTCTATTAGTGAAAGTTTAGACTTATCTCTGTGTTATCCTTTGGTGGTCTCTCTCTCAAGTGAAGGGCACAGGAGAAGAAAGTCATGTGTAAAGCAGGATGAATGTGTACACTGGAAATCAGGACAGCCAGCCCCTTGATCTTAACGTTCCCAGTCTATAGACTGTGAGAAACATACACCTATTTTTAAGTTCATTTTTATTTTTGATTTTTATACATGAATATAATGAATTATTGATTTTTTTATATCCTAATCCCTTGAATGGCCACATTTTATGATATTAGAGTGTGTCCATGCCGTAAAGACAGAGGTTTACAAAGAGGTGCATTTGAGAGAGTTATTTTATCCGTGAATATTCATAGTTCACAGTGACACATTTTGGTACATTTAAATCAGAAGGGCCAATTCAGATTTGCGTGCTAGTCACATATGGAGCAGAGGGAGACACAACATGTTTAAACACCTAGTCAGAGCCGAGTGGCAAGAGCTGATGTGTCCTTGTTCGGTGTCATGGGCTCCCCCTTTGTTCAGTGGAAAGGAAAATCCCATTTGTGTATGTTCCTGGAAGCTGCTTTAGAAGACACTGAGGAGGGCAGCTCAGCGCCTGCCTGTCAGCGAAGGTGACAGGCATGAATGGGCTGGGTTCCCAACCATTTTCAACCTGATGTAGACTGCCTGTCAAGCTAGGGAACAGGAACAAGATACACTGACAGATATCACCAACTGCAAGGTAGGAGCAATCCCCCACAGGCCATAAGCTGTCTGTCACAGATCTGTGAGGGAAAGCAGACAGGAGCCACTGTCTCAGAAGACTCATCTACATTGCAAACTTGTGAAGATGTGGTCATCTGGTCACACCACATCTGTAATATCTCAAATGGAATCCTACATCAACTTCTTCCTGAAACTAGCAATTTTTTTCTCTAATAACAGTGCTCATATCAACATCATATATGCTTTAAACTTGGTATAAACCTTGTACAAAGACATAAAATATCACAGTTACAAATATTCGTCTGGCTAATAAAATATCTTTTTTAAGGGCTGGAGAGGTGGCTCAGGGGTTAAGCCTCTGCCTTGCAGGCAGAAGGTCCTGAGTTTGGATCCTAGACTCCATGAATAGACGCCGGGCGGAAGCGGGGGCGGCCTGTGTTTCCGGTCCTGTTAGGGCGGAGCCTGTGAATCCCGGGCAGAGTAAACAGGAGGTGGAGGCGTCCGTGGTGGTTTCCGAATTTGTCCGTGCTTCTACATACACACACACACACACACACACACCCATACACGCACGATTGAATACATAAAAATAAAAAATATATTAAAAATATCTTGTTTAATAGTTGAATGCTTCAAGTTTTATTTACAGGATGTTTTATATAAATTTGCCTCAGAGAAAAATTGAGAAATCCTGATATCTTGCTGTTATTTCATTTTTGAACCTTAATGGAGCTAAAAAATCTATATATCTGTTTATCTTTAGTAGTAACCACATTTTAGATAAAATGAAGTGCTTAGAATTTATAATGCAACAGGTTGTATTACTTTTATAGTGGAAAATAATCTGTTCCATTGTCTGAATCTTCATCTATAGCTGTCTATTGCACATAATTTCTGATTCTGAAAATTCTTTAGATCAAAGTTGGTGAGCCATTGTAAGAATTTCAACACACTCTTGAAAGGCAATCATGAGATCTGGGTATTAAAATAGCTATGATTTAGTTTTAGCTTATTTATATTGTATGACTATTTAAATACCTTGGATTTATCTGACAATAGATTTTTTAGACAACATTGTTCAACTTATCCTCATGCATTAGAAAATAAATGACCTGAAACCAAACGACTAAATTGGCTTCATTTTCCTTTGCATTTTTGTTCAGAAGGTGTACATATTTACATCCTTCAATGCCCAAAAGTAATAGAGGGACAGAAAATATAATTTATAATTTTTAAAATGTATAAATCAGATGACTTTCCACTTCAAGCTGTTGAATATGCAGGTCTGGGAAATAAAGTAAGTCACAGGCTTTTAAATGCTGTACACTATATTGTTCTGATAAATGATTTACTCTTTCTTTAATAAACTTTGATTTCAACTTTGACTCCATATCACTTAAGAAGAAAAATTTTAAAAATTCCTGCCATTGTTCTTCCAAAATATTTTGTTCCTCCCAAAATATTTTTCAATTATTCTTCCAAGTAAGAACATAAGTGGGAAGCAAATATTGGCGATAGTATTTCATTAATTAGTACAAGGATAGTAATGCCTCTATTAGAAACAGAATTAGAAATAGCATTCCACCTGAGAATTTCTAAACTTCACAGTGTTTTTCATTGTTCACTGTGTGTTAGTTTATACTTTAGTCTAAAACAAAATGGAAAGGTAAAACTGACCTAATATGTGTTAATGATGGCGTTCATTATTCCCAGCCTTAGGGAGCCTGATCAGGAGGAATCCTGAGAAGTTGAAGATAGCCTGTACTATGTAAGGACACCTTGTCTCAACAGCTAACTAACTAAACTAACCAACCAGTTAGCTAATTAGCTAGGTAACTAATTAGCCTGCTTAATTTATATTCACATCACTGAGTCTAATTTTTTATACTTAATATGATCCTTACGCATCAGTTTGCACATTTATGTTAAAACAGGGTGGAAATTTGTTTTCTAAGTCTCTGGTAGACATTTTATTTTAACACTTCAGAAAAAGAAAATTGATGGAAAATGCTGCATCTGTTTTAAGTGTACTAGAGTACACTTTAGTACATTAGTCCATACCAAGATCTGGACATCAAAGTTTCTTAGACATTTTGACTTTTTTTAATTATTTTTTCAATTGTGTGTGCATTGCGTGTGTGTGTGTGTGTGTGTGTGTGTGTGTGTAGAACCACGGACGAATTCGGGAACTACCATGGACGCCTCCACCTCCTCCTTGTTTACTCTGCCCCGGGATTCACAGGCTCCGCCCTACCAGGACCAGAAACGCAGGCCGCCCCTGCTTCCGCCAGGCGTCTATACGTGGGGTCTAGGATCCGAACTCAGGACCAAAGCAGAGGCTTAACCCCTGAGCCACCTCTCCATCCCCTTGACTTTTTTTTTTTAAAAATATTTATTGTTGTGTGAAATGCATGATTTATGTAATACTGGATTACATTCTAGGTTTATATGAAAGGAAGTAAATTTGGTATGATGAGAATGGTTTCCTATTGTATACACACACTTAAAATACATTTTTTCCTTTTGAGTAATGCTCTCCTGTGGTATTTTCATGGCTCATGCAATTTTTACTAGTAATTTCCTAGACACCAAGGCACACTAGGGTTTTGTTCTTTTGATTAAGGTTTCCAAAAAGCAGCTATGTAGAATATATTTGATATTAAAGAGCAATGAGCTAATCGTTCCTGAAGCAGACTGAACTCAGGATCACGGTTTTCTCAGGATATCACCTGCATGTTCTTCCTCTGCTGACAAAACTCAGTTGCCTATTTCTGTTGTTGATTGATTGGGGAATATGCCATCTAAGCCTGTTTGTTTGAACATTGGATCACTAGTTGGTGGCACTCTTTCAAAAGGCTTGGAACCTTTAGAATGTGAATGTGAAGCCTTGACGGAGCAAGAGTGTCTCTGATGACCCATTTTGAAATTTTATAGCCAGGCCCTACATTCTGTTGGTTTCTGCTTCCATGCAAAGCAGTCAGCGCACTGCTTGCCTTCTCCACCTTGAAGGCTCTATTCTTCTGTAAGTGTAAATCAAAATGAATCCTTTACTCCTGAATTTACTTTTGTCAGGGTATTTCACAGGCAGAGAAAGATAACCAAGAAAATTCCTTTATTTGGTTTTCTTACTCTTGTTGAATTTAAGCTCCTACAAGACTACTCTTTAATTTTATAGCTTCTTTGTTTTATAATATTTCACTCCAACATTGCACATAAAAATGACCTTTGGGGTATTTTCCTAAACTTGTTTATATATTGTCCAGTTTATTTGTTGGGTTTGAACTTCTACTTCTTCTAGGTTTCCAAGAATATTAGAGACAGAGTTTTATAAGTCATATTGTCTTTTAATGATAAAACAATGAGGATATTAAATCATTCCTTTATTATGATAATACACTTAGAATAATAAACAGTGATATGGATATAGTTGCGTAGAATTCAAGTCCTATTTCAGAACTGAAGATAGCAATCTAAATAACTTTTTATGATTTGAAACAATATTGTTGTTGTCTAGTACAAAAAATTTATTTCATCATATCAAAGTCTGAAGTACTTTCTATTTATTAGTTCTGGTAGTGGATGGTTGTGTGTGTATGTGTGTGTGAATTTTGTTGTACTTTTAAAAAGGATAAAATATAAATGAAAATGAAATTATTTTAGTCTGCTGACTTTAGGTAATTTTTCATTGTTTTATGCATGAAGAGAAGATAAATGCCCTCTAATTGATTTTTATATTGACCAGCTGCCTTTCTATTGAATATAATATAAGAACTGTTTTCCTGTGGAACAAATGAAATCTTACATTTGAGTTACATTAAATTATCATGAAACATTGACTGATATTAATATGAAATGTCTCTTCCATTATCTTTCATAACCTGAAGAAAAAAGATAAATTCATTTTCAAAATGGCATGAAATTGTGATTTCTCTCTTTCAGCTTTATTATGGACAAACCAGAATTTTCATTAGGGGTGCTGTTTCTTCTCATGGCATCTTATTGAGTGTCACATATTGTAATTTCTTCAGAACATAGATACACATAGTTTGATTGATAGATTATGAAGCAATCCACAATGTTTTTGAAAACTCATTAGATTATGTTTGTAATTAATGATAGCTTTTAAGGACATTCTTTCAGATCATGTAAAACTAATTAATTAAATGTACATTAAATACAAGTATTCCTTCATAGTTTTTGGTATTATAATATAATTTACACCCTTATGTCTAAATAGAGTATTTGATAATTGAAGAAAATACTGATTTTTCTGTTCTAGTCAAACATCTCTTCATGGTAAGCATGCTTTATTCATCAAAAATTAATTCAGAACATTCTATAAAATTCATGTGAAAGAAAACTTGTAGTATACTTTCAATTTCAACTAATTCACATATCAAAAGCCTTTTAGTATGAACAATACTATTTTCTCATACTTTCATTTTAAAATTGCATGCATGCGTACAGTGAATTCATAATATTTTCAATTTTTACCCCTTAGTCCCAAGCCTTATTCTGCCATTTTTTCCTCTTACAATCCTTCATTTTCCCTGCCAGATTTACTGCTATTTTCAAATCTTTTCATTGGTGCATCTCACTGTGTTTCATCTCGTGTCTTTGATGATATATCCCTGACATGCTTCATGCTCCCACAATTTTCTTAGATCACTGGGTATGCCACTTTGGAAAGCATCTTCCTTTTCATCCCTATTTACATTAGTCTCCAACAGTCTCACAGAGAGGTATATATCTTTCATGGTCTCTTCCACCACTGTCTCAATTCAGGCTGTTACAATCTTACTGGTCCCTCTCTGCAATGCTCCTTGAGCCTTGGGGTAGGGATGGATGAAGTATATATGTCCTGTTTAGAGACAAGCATTTCATAGTTCTTTATTTTTTGCATTTTGGGTGAGTTGTTCTTTTTAACAATAAACTCCTTCTGCTATAGAAGGAAGCTTCTAGGTTGAATACTGAGTGCTTTTCCAATCTGTGCATATAACAACAGGTATTTGCAAAGCAGTTTGGTGCAGTGTCTTCCTAGCTAAGGAATCATAGTTTTCTCTTATCCTAGGATCCATGTTTTTGCTTTCATAGGTTTTTGTTCTGGTTTACAGTAATAATATATTCCATTCTGACAAGCAGACCTTAAATCCAAGTGGAAAGCTGTTGGTTGTCTCATCGATATTCATGTCATTTACATCACTGTTACACTGATGATCACCTCTTGCCATGGTGATTTTTATTGCAACTTGCAGTTCACTAATCAATGTGACCTTTGTTTGTTTTGCTCCTGTGGTAGCTTCTACAGTACTCTCTGGTATGATGTAATCTATCCAGCAAGAAAGAAACTTCCTGACTAGTTCCAACTGGTATTTTTGGTCCCCGTCCTGTGATCTATGTGTTGTTGCATCTTCAGAAATAGGATCTTACTGTAAGTTTCTGGAGGACAGCCAAGAGCAATGCCAAAAGCCTGTACTGTTTGTGGAGTCTTTTGCACCACTAGTTTGTTTATTTTTTATTGAGCAATACTCCACTGGAAGACCACATAATTTTTTCTCAATTCTCCCATGAGTAGGTTTTATGTAATGCCAACCATTGCAATATTATAATATTGTCTGTAATATTATAAAATTGTTGTCAATTTTGAACATGTCTACTTATGTATACCCATTTCTCACAAATTAATATTCAGGGTGCTAATTAATGAAAAATGTGTTGCCTATACATTTATTTTGTTTGAAATTTATCCTTCATCAACTGGAAGACTTGAAATTATTCCAATTTCCGGGTCAGCACTGGTCACTCACTCTCTTCTAGCGCATGTGCCACATTGCAGGTATAATTCCCAATTTCCTGATGTAATTTACCTTTCATTTGTCTTTGAAAAATACATGCTCAAGTCTTGATGATTTTTCTCAGGTTTTTGACATCTCATTTAAATGAGAGGATTAGCTTTCATGTATACTAAGTATTCTTAATTATTTATGCTTTTATGTATTTTTAACCTAATCCATTTTTTATTAAATTATTTTTGTAATATGTGTATTTTATGGCAGAAATTATTCAATATTTATAAATTTCTATTTAAATTTTAAATTTCTTGCTATTTTAAATTTCTATTTTTATGTCTAATAAATCTTGACCTATTGCTAGTTATTTAAATTATCATGTTTTATTCTATAAACAACATTGACATCTTATATTAAGTAAAATTTAAGCTAACTCTTATGAATGACATAAAGTAGTAGTTGTGGCTCATTTCTATTGTATTTAACTACACGAAAAATACAAGTTTACAGCATCACTTTACTATAAATATAAAGAATATGAATTCCTTTATATTTTTCTTATGAGAACTACAATGTAAGGGTACTTCTACCTTGGTTCTGTATATGTATTTACTATGCTCTTGAATGTTTGTGGCTCTGAGGATTGAGAACAATGTATTGCACATACTAGGCAGTACATACAACTGAATGGTATCCTTGTCCATATGAACTATATGAACTACTATACTTGTTTGTAGACTTAAGGTCACAGTTTATTCTTTCCGAAGAATATTTTGGTCATTTGGATTTCTATAGATCATGTTTTTATTTCCCTACAAAAAAAGAATTGGTGAGTTACTTCCTGCTCTTAGGTTACAGTATGTTGTACTCATAGACGGAGAGCCTTTCCAGATGGAAATTTTGATTTCCTTTTATTCTGATACACAGGCATGATTAATTTTGCTGCATGTTCTTAATGAACTTATCAAAAATATTCTTATTTTCCTTTTATAATGTGATTATGGAAAATCTTAATGCTTGGTAAATCTTGCACAAATATTTTTTGCATTGAGTCACTAAATCTTTAGATATATATATGACCTCACATAGGATGCTGTATTGTTCTCTTCTTCTCTTGTAGTCCCTTGTAATCTTTGACTCAGGACTATGCCAACCTCACAGAAGATGGCGATGATTCACTCCTACTCCACATGACAATGTGTGGGACTCCACCTTGCTTACCAATAAATATTGACAGAGTTCACTGTTGAAGATAGAGCTTTTCTTAAAAAATAATTTGATAGTAAATTAAATTGAATAAGCCTGTGCAAAACTTTGCATATTTTCTATTTTATCTGCCATATTTGACAAGTTGTGTTTTTCAAAAATTTTGTTTATCTCATCATGCTTGTCATATTGCAAAAAGACTCTCAAAATTTTGTACTTTCTCTTTTTACTCTATATACTTCAGAATGATAGTATCCTGTATGATTTTTCACTTTCATCTTTTGAGCTAAGATTTTGGAAGCATAACTACATATTCATAGCAGCAAGATTTAGTATAGATTTAATTACATAATTATTTAATTTAGCATTTTATTTTTATTATATGTATTTTTCTAACCCTGATAGTGAAGTTAATCTTTAATAATTTCATATATTTATAAAATACATTCTGATTATTTTCCCTCTGCACTTTCTTGTCTCTATTTATCCCATTCCCATGAATATATAACTGAATATTTTTGTCCCTCTCCCCAAATATGTGACTTGTTAATGTTTCTCAGTACTTTCTAGGTCCCTATGGATTTCTCCTTATTTCACAGCTGACCACTGAGCAAGTAGTCCATTGTAGGTTTGGCATAAGTAACTACCTATGCTGTAGGTTCATGGTTGACATGAACATGATACTATCTTCTTAGGACGATGACATATGTCAGCGTTTTTTCTACTTTATGGCTCTTTCAGTCTTTTTGCCATCTTTTTGGCAAAGGTCCCTGAACCTTTCCAGATACTATCTATGGCAGGGTGAGATCTGATTCTTCAACTTTTACTTCTTTCAACATCTTGTGCTTTCACAGTTCTCTACATTCACCTGTAGTCGGTGCCAACGGAGTCTCCTCTGCTTAAGGTGGAGGGTTGTCTTTGTATTTCTTATGCTTTCCCTTTCATGATATTCCCTGATATTTCAGGGAGACATTTATCTTTTCTTTGTCATCTGCCATCAGTTGCATGAAGAATCGTCAGGGATGAAAGCTGAGAGGTGCATTAATCAAAAATAAGCACCCAGAAAGCAGCTTGATACTGTGTTCATTAAGCAAAACAATAGTCATAGATTTTCCCTCAGGGCGTTAAGACCTCTCCACACACAGGTTCTCAGCGTGGTTTACAGTATTAGGCATGAGTTCCCTTCTGCAGAGCCGGAGTTGATTCAAATTGGAAAATGATTGTTTACCCTTCATGCCACTATTGCACCAGTAGAACATGCTGTTTCTTTCTGTATCTCACAGGATACATAGCTGGGTAAAACTGATAACAGATTTTCTTCTCCCCAAGCAGCTAAATTTTCATACACTTAAAAAAAAAACTAGTCAATGAAAAAGAAGTTTCTATGTAAATTCCATCTTGCTTTCTTCATTTCCTGTGCTCAAAGTATGAAAAGACTTCACAATAGGTTCTTACTTTCAGGTTTTATTTGTACTCAAGAGCAATAGTGTGATATTTAACCTTGGGGGTCAACTTGACCACACCTGGCATTAACTAAGATCAGCTGTCAGACTACCTGAAGAAATTATCCAGATCAATACATTACAAAGACCTATCCTAGATCTGATTGGAACCTGCCAGTAGCAGACCAGATAGAAGAACCATGGAACAGAAGACTTGGAAGAGAGACTCCAGGATGTTCACAGGGACTTCGCCTGTCTCCTGCTTCAGCTCAGCCATGTCGCCTCCACCATGAAACACTGTTTTTCACCTCTGGGACAATAAACTGAATAAATCTCCCTTTCTCCCTTAAGTTGCTTGACTTCGAGTGCTCTCTCACAACAGGCTTTGAATGCTCTCTCCCAACAACAGGTGAGAGTAACTATTATAAATAGTAAAAGCAATACTAATTTGAGGAACTATGAAACTTCCTATACATACTATGGAAACATCTCACACCTTCTGCTGGAGTTTTGTTTAATCATCTATGATATTTGCAATGTGCATTTCAGGACAGTTTCTGCTGTCCCATCCCTGCCCCACATAACTCTGTATAGCATACCTCCATCCCAGCCTTTTCTTTTATTTTAGCCTAAATAGATTTTATATTTTCATGCAGCTTTATTACATGTCAGAGTCTCCACATCTTCCATGATGACTCCTTTCAAATTTCCTGTTGTTTCGATGTATTCCGCATTATTAGGAAAAACTTGGAGGTTCAAAAATAGGATCTGCCTGTAAGAGAGAATATGCGACATTTGTCTTTCTCCATGTGGATTACCTCAATAAAATATTTTCCAGTCTCATGCATTTTCCTGCTGGCTTCACAAAATTTTGTTGTTCTTAGTATCTAAGCAGTATTCCATTGCATATATGAAAAATATTTTCATTATTCATTTCACAGTTGATGGAGATCAAGGCTGATTCCATGCTGCAGCTGCTTTTCTTTAATTGCTGTGATACGGTACTCACATACAACTCAAGAAAGAAATGGAGATGTATTTGGATCATGGTTTGAGAGAGCAGATATAGCCCATTACGGTGGGAACTGAATAGCAGAATACATGGCTGGAAGCAGAATGAGGAGGTCAGTCATGTTACCACAGCCATCATCGGGAGGCAGACAACAAGCCCTGATAGGAAACAAAGCAGGGCTGTCAACAGGCATGTCTCTGTTTTGATGCATCTTCCTCTAACAAGGCTCTACCTTTCAAAGTTGCCACAGCATTCCCAAACATAGGACCAGCTAAGAACTTAAAGAATTGAAGCAGTATGGAGCAACTTGCATTCAAACCATGAAATGACATATACTTATTAATTACTCTTTCCCCATTTTCCACCCTTCTCTATTCTTATCTAACCTCTACTAACCTCTGTCTTATTCTCACCTCATATAAACACTACTTCTTATGTACCACATATGAATTAGGTTGTACAATACTTGTATCTAATAAAATCCTAATGTAATACTCTTTTGATCAGAAAAGACAAAATATGCAATTTTATCATGATAAAATTTTTTTCTTTTTTTATTTCATTTTTGTTCAATTGTGCATGTGTGCATGTGTGTATGTATGTGTGTGTGTAGAACCATGGACAAATTTGGTGAACCACCATAGACCACCTCCACCTCCTCCTCGTTTACTCTGCCCTGGGATTCACAGGCTCCGCCCTACCAGGACCAGAAATGCAGGCCGCCCCCGCTTCTGCCCGGCGTCTATACCTGGGGTCTAGGATCCAAACTCAGGACCTTCTGCCTGGAAGGCCGAGGTTTAACCTCTGAGCCACCTCTCCAACCCCAGTCATGCCAAAATTTAACTGGACACTTGTATATTCAGGCAGGCCTTACAAATTGTATAGACAAGTAATAATTACAGAAGTACTTACTCAAGTTTCTTCTGCTTACTTTTAGTTGTTCAAGAAATAAATATACTATATGCAAGATATTCCACACAAGTTAGGGCTGCAACAGCTAGGATTCGACTTTGCCTGACCTGTACAATGGCTGACATGTCAGCGACCCTCCAAAGTCTAGCATGGATCACAGGGAGAAGGCTCCAGGCAGTAGAATCCTTAGAGGCAAGGGATTAAACAGTCATAATAGAGTTCCCATACTAAAGGGGAGCCCAAGAAGGGGCTCTGGGCTATGCCACTGAGTCCTGAATCCTCACTAGGGTGGAGGACTCGGAGGGAGACTTGGTGATTACATAAAGGGATGCTTTAGGGGATGGGAGTAAGGAAGGGTGAGGCACTGAGAGAGGAGGAGAGAGGGAGGAGGGTGAAAGGAAGAGGGGAAATGGGGAGAGTTCAATGGGGGATGACTGCGGAAGGGAAGAGGCAGGAAGAGGACAGGTATAATTAGGAAAAAATAAAATGTGGGAGGAAAAATACATATGTAATGATTATTGTAAAATTTTCTGAACTCAAGTTTGTAAAATTTAGTTTTTTAACTTTCTTTCTTCATCCCTGCTTCCCTCCATCCATATTTCCAAAGGATTTGCTGATGACAGAGAATTTTATCTTTACAATGTGTCTTTACTTCCTTGAATTTTAAATGTCATGCTGCCCTGCATCCTTCAAGTTATCTCTACTTATCTGATCTCTGCTTAAGATTGACTCTCAGAATATGTACCTTTATATTGAAATGTGGCCTTTTGACATGAGCATAGTTAAATATCTGCTTTTAAATTACATAACTTTCACTGTTTTCTTTTTCTTTTTGTGTAAACAGGGCTTCACACTACAGTCCAGGCTACCTTGGCACTTATTACTTCAAACAAACCTAAACATACATAAGCGCCCATTCACCAATCTCCTACATTCTGTTATTGCAATGTGTGTTGTCTTACGCCGCTCTTTTGCTTTGTGTGTGTAATTAATTGTCCGAGTGGCTGGACTTCTGTCTGCCAGTCCAACCTTTATTCTGTTTCCCATTTTTTTTATAGATGAACTTATGTGTCCTCATTTCATGTCCCCTTTTATCTTTAGGGGGAAAATGACAGAACTTTTTTTGCTGTAACTGTGTATCTATGATGCTTTATTATTATGTCACTTTAATTTATCAAAAATTTATTTATGGCTCTTGGGATTTATATGTGAAAGTAATATTTCATATTTTTCATAGATTTCCATCTAGTCTCATCACTACCTTTTGTGTTTTTTTTTTACTTATGTAGATTACATCAGTATAGAATAAGAACACCGTAATACTCAATGTTTTAAAATATTCCATTACTTTGTTCTCTCCTATAATTCAGTGTTGTTATCTCTCACTATGTATTTTTGAAACTAAGAAAATTCTTGTATGGCATATGAACTCTCTCATATTTCATTATCTGAGAGATATACTTCATCTCTTCTTGTATTTGAAGAAAACATTTTTTTCTCTAAGATATATTATTTTATACAATTTCTGTGGTGACATTATACTTATCTTTTTAAATAAAAATTAAGTATTTATATTCTTATTCCTGTCATGGAAAGTGTTTTTCTGACTACTACAAAAATTTGCATCTTTCTTTGTATTACATCATTTAGATGCTATATTTGGTAGTTGTTTTCATTGATTACATGCCTAATGATTTTTGTTTTTTCTTGAAATATCTACATACTTAGGAATCTCATCAAATTTATTTCCCTGTACTTTCTCTCTTTTCTTAGAGTCTGTGGCAAAACATAATGTAGTATTATGTTTTAAATTTTAGTTGTATTTTTATATTTTCATATTTTACTGTTATTTATTTCTTTTTATTTTTAAATTTTCCTCCTTCCTCCTCCCCTCCATTCCCTCCCGTCTCTTCATCATTTTCTCCTACTTCTCCTACCCTTCTGCCTGTGTGTGGACCCCAGGGTTCTCTCTGACCTGTCTACTCCTGAGGGTGTTCAGGTCTGGAGTATATCAAGTTACCTCTCTTTAGGCTTCCCCAGTGATATGTGTATTTCCCCTTACTCATCCTGCTTTCGACCTAAATGTTTCCATTGTAAGTGCCCATTCTAAAGTTACAATAACAGCCACCAACAGAGCATGTTGGTGTACTGTCTTCCTAACTATAGGCTTATTGGCTGTCTCCCCTATTGATTCCCCTTCCCTTTTTTAATAGGTTCTTGTTCTAGTTTACAGTAACAGGGATGTCTACCCTTCTGATAAGTGGGTCTTGAAACCAATCAGAAAACTGTTGGTTGTCCTTGATACTCATGCCACTATTACACTGGTGATCACCTGTTGCCATGGTGATTTATGTTGCAACTTACAGATCTCATACCATTGATAACGCTTTGATTATTCTTAAGATCCGAGCAGAAATCATTGAATTGGAACTGAAAAAGTCAATACAAAAAAATCAATGAAATGAAGAGCTGTTTTTTTTTTTTTTTTTGAAAAGGTAAGCAAGATGGCAAGCCCTTAGCTTCACTATCTAAAAGAAGAAGAGAGAACACTCAAATCCACAAAATCAAAAATAAAAATGGGGAAATTACAACAGATAGTGGAGAAATCTAAGGGAACATAAGGACATATTTTAAAATTTATATTCTCTTAAACCTAACAATCTAAAAGAAATGTATGAATTCTTAATCTATCAAAGCGGACTCAAGATGAAACACATACATTAAACAGGCAAATAACAAGATATGAAATTGAAACATAATTATAAGTCTCCCAAATTAAAAAAAAAAACCCAGGATCAGATGGTTTCAGTGCAGAATTCTACCAGGTTTTCAGACAAGAACTAACACTACTACTACTCAAATAATTCCGTAAAATGAAGATAGAAGCAATACTCCTTTCTTATGATATGTAGTTAAATTACTTATTTTTTAAATTCCCTAGTATTCATGTCTACAATTTGCTTTTGGCTATGTTGTTATTTTAGTTTTTTTTTTTACTATGAATCACAACTAGTTTATTTATTAAATTTAAAATATTTAAAACCTTTAATGTCTTTATGCGTTTTCTTTATTTTCCATTGTTAACTCTAGCATCAGAAATAATTTGATTTCCTTTTTATTGCTGGTGTTAAATATTGAATAATTCATATTCATTAATATCCTTGCTTTCTACAACTTTTCTCTTCTATCCATGCACTGTGTCATTGTTCAAGTTTTCTTAAAATGCTCTGATTTTACTTAATGAATCTTAATTACTTTGTTCCAAGGGAGTTAATTATTGAATTTTTATTATTATTTATTCAATTGTGTGTGTGTGTGTGTGTGTGTGTGTGTGTGTGTGTGTGTGTATGTGTAGAACCAAGGGTGGATTCCGGAATCATCGTGAACTGCTTCTATCTCCTCTTTTGCTCCGCCCTGGGATTCACAGGCTCTGCCCACCAGGAGCAGAAGCGCGGACACCCCCCCCACTTCTGACCAGCATTTATGCGTGGGATCTGGGATCCGAACTCAGGACCCTCTGCTTGCAAGGCAGAAGCTTAACCCCTGAACTATCTCTCCACCCCCAGGAGTTTATTATTTTTTTCAAATTAAATTACATTGAAATATTTTGTGCAGTTTTATTCATTTCAATGATCAATTGTTCTCTAAATTCTATTTAAACTGTAGTTTTATCTACAAATATATATGTTCAGCTACTATTTACATATTAGAGCTTGAATATATTATTCCATGTTAATGGATACTGAATTTTTCAGAATAAGAGTTCCATGATTTTTTTAATGATGGCATGATTCTAAAGGCAAATAATTTGTTTCAAACTGTCAAATGTTGGGTAGATATAGCATATTTGCTGCTATCAAATAATAACATTATGAAGAGAGTTTAAGTTTTCTTGTTTGGGTGATTGTGAATATAAAATGATCACATATGTTTAATAATAGCCTCTTAAAACTAATAAGCTGATTGGACAAATTCTTGATCTAAGTAGACACTATATAAAATTAATTATATTTTAGGTATGATCAAAATTATGAAAATAAATATTGTTAACTATAGTATCAAATTTTGAGAAAAACTAATAAACTGTAAGGAAATTGTAATTTAAAATTGAAAATTAATTGAGAAAATTTAAAGGAGACTTTACTAAATAATAGAAATCTTGCTCATGATAAAAAATATCATGCTCCTGTTCCATCCATTTCTTGGCAAATTTCATTAATTCATCATTTTTGATGGCTGAGTAGTATCCCATTGTATAAATGTACCACATTTTCCTCATCCACTTGTCAACTGTTGGGCATTTGGGTTGATTCCATGACTTGCTATTGTAAACAGTGCTGCTATGAACATGGTCGTGCTTGTGCTATCAAGGTGAATTTTTTCTGTATGGGGGATTATTCCCAAAAGTGGAATAGCAGGGTCATATGGCATTTCAATCTTTAACTTTTTTAAGAATTGCCAGATAGCTCGCCAGAGTGGTTGTATAAGCCTGCATTCCCACCAGCAATGTAGGAGAGTTCCCTTCTCTCCACATCCTCTCCAATATTTGATATTGTTTGCGTTGTGGATTTTTGCCATCCCAACCAGGGTGAGATGATATGTCAGGGAAGTTTTGGTTTGCATTTCTCTAATGGCTCAGGATGTGGAGCATTTTTTAAGATATTTGTTAGACATTTCAATTTTGTCCCTGGTAAATTTTCTTTTAAGTTCCAAGGCCCTTTTTTTTAATTGGGCCATTTGTTTCCTTGGTGTTTAGTTTTGTGTTTAGTTTTCTAAGTTCTTTGTGCACTCTGGATAATAGAGTTCTATCAGATGTGTGGTTAGTGAAAATTTTCTCCCATTCTGTGGGTTGCCTTTGTGCTTGAGTTACAATATCTTTATAAGGAGAGAGGGGATCATGCTACAGCAGAAAAAATAGGCCACCATCAAGTGCTGAAAGTAAGTAATGAGACATCTGGTTAAGCTCACAGACTTTCCTTCTTGGTCACTTGCAACTGATGGGGTTTGGTCTCACCAGACAGAGAGGGCAAAGAGTCTAGCAGATAGATGGTAACCATCCTGCAAATGGCAGACTGACCCCATCTCACCGCGGTCTCCTACTCTTATTCCATCTACTTTTGAATCTAGTCTTATAATAAGACTCTATTTTAACATCCTTTTATCTCTGGCTAGGAGGTAACATCAGGAAGGAGCCAAGGGCAGTGCAGGAACAGCAAAACTGGAAGAAAACAAAAAGAAAAACAAAAAAAATCACAATTCAGAGCATTAAAACCCTACAATAATCACCAGGAACCAGGCCAGCCTAATCTCTCCCCATCCTAAAGCTCAGGGAAATTTGTGGAAGAGGGGGCAGTGAAATTGTAAGAGACTAAAGATGGGGAGGAACAATGATATGCAAGATACTCCACATAAATTAGGGCTGAAGTAATCATAATAGGACTTTGCATGACTTGCACAATTAGCAACGTATCATTGACTCCCCAAAGGCTAGCATGGATCACAGGCACTAGGATCCTTAGAGGCAAGGGACTAACAGCCACAATAGTATTCCTATACGTTATCAGAAGAGGAGGACCCAGAGGAAAGTTTGACATGCCCGGTAAAGGATGGTCCAGGAATGGGGGGGGCACTGGGAGAAAGGGAGGGAGGGGGGAAAGGAAGGGGAAAAGAGGTGAGGTAACAAGGGGATCCAGGGAGGGGTGGAGGGAAGGAGGGGAATGGGGTACCTATCAAGTTTGTATGAGTGGAAAAAATAAATAAAAGAAAAAGAAAAAGAAAAAAAATATCATGTTCCCGAATGAGCAAACACAATATCCCTAGATAGTTTTTCTTTCATGCATATAGTATATGCATGTGGTGTGCGTGTGTGTATGTGTGTGTGTGTGTGTGTGTGTGTGTGTGTGTGTGTGTATGTGTGTGTGCGTGTATGCACAGGTATAAAGCAGAGTTAACCATAGGTATCTGTTTCATTCTCTGTCCACTTTACTTTTTGAGGTAAGGTTTCTCACTCAGCTCAAAGTTCATGTATTGGCTACCCGGATTGGCCAATGAGCCCGTTTCTTCTGCACCATACTAAGTTTATTTCTTCTGTGTGGGTGTTGGAGATCTGAAGTCAGGTTTTTGTGGCATTTACTTTATTGTGACATCTCCCCAGATCCTGATTCTTTGCTAACTGTATATAAACTAAAAATCTGATAATAGTTTTCAAAAAAGGAATCAAGTTGTACAAAAGTTCACATGTACTTCAAAGACTATTAGAACAGTCAAAATATTTGGAAAGGAATGTCAAAGTTTATGTATTAGTCCTATCTGACATTTTGTTATCATTAGAAAGTTATTAATATACCATGATCCTTATATAAAGATAGGCAGAGAGGTTAATGGAACAGAAAAGAATCTGGAATAGACAGACTTGCCTGTTTATTAATGATCCTGTTGTGAAGGTTAAAGGATATTCAAGCAGTAATACTTGAAATTTATATACTGATTTAACCCAAAATACTCAACTTCTTTATTAATCTATCCATAAAAGATTACTAAAAATGAGTACTATTAACTGAACATATGCTGTTTAAAACTAAGATTATATAGTAAAATCCCAATTTCAATGTGATGGTAGTAAAAATTAGGACCAATGGGATGAAATTAACCAGAGAATAGAACTTTTACTACTGGGGTAGGTGCTCTCTGAAAAGGTGTTAGTTGTAGTGCCTTTCTCTCTCTTTGTGTCTTTGTCTTTCTCTGGGTTTCCTAATTTCTCTCTATGAGAATTCAATGGCATTTATAGAGTTATTGATTTTTATGTCGATTTTTTTATTCAGAATTTTTACTGAAAGTATTTATCAGATCTATGATTTTTGTGGCATCCATAAGGTTTCTTTAAGTCTTCAAATGGGGTTAGCTTAACTTCAAAGAATCAATTTATAAATTCCATTTAGATGATATCTAAGGAAAATACAAAAACAAGTCTATAGTGAAAGAAGTCAGAAAAGTGTTTACTTGTGTGGAATTGAAAATGGCTTCATTATAAAAATAATCATGGAGACTTATATTACTACAACAACTGGAACCTAATGTATCAGTGAAATGAACATCATGCTTTTATTGTCTATATCTTCTCTGTTTTGACATTTCTATGGAATTTAAAAAATAATTTTAATGGTGCCTAAATACATTTCTTTCTAATTTAAGTTAGACAGAACAAGTGAATTTCTAACTTATTAGTTGCATATATACTCACAGAATAGTAAGAAAAGAACAGACCAGAAAATGTGTGTGTGTGTGTGTGTGTGTGCTTCTGAGATTTATAGATTACAGGTATTCAGATTACAGATCTTATATTTTTACTTTTCTCTTGAGCTCGTTGACAAGACAGCAGAGCAATATATCTAATAATACAGACAACCATAAAATAAAACCATTTTTAATCAATGAGAGATGACCTGATTGCTAATGTAAAGAAATAAATAAAACTCAACAAAGCATATTGGTTAAGCTTTTCACAAAAGTAATGGATCACAATAGTTACTATCAATACTATTGAAAAGCATTACTGTGTATACTGTGAATTTTTATAGACATATTAATAATTATATGTAATTCTTTAAAATTATAATTCTCCATATATTTTTAAATATTTTTAATCCCCATTATCACTGTCAGCATGCAACTTTTCTTCAATTGTTTTTTAGATTTGAGACAAGGTTTCTCTGTGTAGAACACATTGGCTCTGAGATCATGACTTCCTGCCTTGGCCTCACAGAATCAAAATTTTAAATGTGTGCCATTTTCGCTGCCTTTCATTCTTTATCTAATTCTATTAACTGAGAGTTCCTAAAAAGATAGAAAAGGGACATAGCTTATTTTTAAAATTTTTATTTATTGTGTGTGTGAGGGGGTATGTGCATGTGTAGTGTCTGTAGGTGTCTCTGTGTGTATCAGAAGTCACTGTGTGTGCCTGTGGAGACCCAAGTTGAATTTGGGAATCATCCTGGATCACTCTATCTCCTTTTTGCTTTGCTTTGCTCTGGGGTTTCCCAGGGTCTGCCTTCTAGAGCCAGTAGTGCAGACCACTACCCCCTTCCCCTGGCATTTTTATGTGGGATCTAATCTAGAGTCCTTCTGCTTGAGAGGGGGATGCTTAACCCATGAACCATCTCTCCAGGCCCCTGAGAAGGGAAATAATTTAGCCAATTAAAAATGAGGTTCAAACTCACCCAGCCCACATTGAGACACTCAAAAGTAAACCTATGTAACACAGTAATTGCAAGGATTATGAACAAGAGAGATGGGGTAGGAGGGCCACACCAGAAACAAGGAGAGAGGGGACCATGTTACAGCAGAGAAAAAAGACCTCCATCAAGGTCTGCAAGTAAGTAATGAGAAACCTGGTTAAGTTCACAGACGTTCTTTCCTGATCTCACCAGAAGGGGAGGGCATATAGTCTAGCAGATAAAAAGTAATCATTTTGCAAATGGGTGATGGACCCCTCCCTCACTGAGGTTTCCTACTTTTATTACATCTACCCTTGAATGTGCTATTATAACAAGACTCCAGTTTAACAGCTTTTTGTCTCTGGCCAGGGGGTGACATACAGTGCCCAGCAGGATGGAGTGAAGGGCTTTGCAGGAGCAGCAAAACTGCAAAAGAAAATCAACAAACCACAATCCAGAAATTCAGAGACTATCAATTACATAGAACTAGGCCAGCCTAATCTCTTCCCATCCTGGAGCTCAGGGACATTTGCGGAAGAGGGGGCGGTAAGATTGTAAGAGCAAAAGGATGGGAGGAACAATGATTTGCAAGATTCTCAACAATAGTTGGGGCCAAAGCAATCATAATGGGACTTTGCATACCCTGTGCAATGTCCAGCGCACTGTTGACCTCATAAAGTCTAGCATCTGTTAAGGGCACCGAGATCCCTGGAGGCAAGGGATTGACAGCCATAGTAGTACTCCTATGCTTAAGGGGAACAAGAAAAAGGGCTTATGGAAATGCCACTGGGTCCTTATATGTCATCGGAGAGGAGGACCCAGTGGAGAGTCAGGCGTACACAATAAAGGACTTTCTGGGAATTGGGGGGGAGGCACTGGGGGATGGGGAGGGAGAGGAGGGGGAGGGAGGGAACTGGTAAAAAAATTTTTAAATGTATAATTACATTTTTAATTAAAAATATGAGGTTTAAAAAGTTGACTACATGAATGCAGCTTTCATTACATCTCTTTTTCCTTTCTCTTTCATTTATATAGAAGTTATGTGGGACTTTAAGATAGGCTTCCCTTCCCCCAGCACCTAGCTCTCCGCCCGCGCGCATTCCCTTCCCCCAGCACCTAGCTCTCCGCCCACCGGCATTCTAAAACTTCCCGCTGGGGCCAGTCCAAAGGCCCCAACCGTGTTTACGCGATCTCGGGCAGGACGTGCCATTCCGCCCTCCACCCTGGGCAGTACGGGAACTGCCCAGAGACTCCGCTATCAACAAGAGAACATTTGGTGGTTGACTTTATTGTGTGCTGTGTTCCCATAGAGTTTGCTGTGACTGCTTTCATTATAAAAACCCTACCCCATCTCAGTCCGGGCCGCTCCTTCCTTGCTTGCAAGAAGGACAGTCCTGGCAAGCCAGATTAAAGCTTGCCTTATGCCTCTTGCAGCAACCGCTCGGTCCTCGTGGTTCTTCTCCGGGTCTGGGTGGGTGATAAACAGGGACTTTGGTTCCAACAGTTAGAAGAAGGAAAGAGTCCACATGGCTTTTTCTTCACTTTTATTTTGTTTTATTTCCACTCAGGAAAGGGCTGCCAAAGCTCCACTTGTTCTGTTATCAGTTAAATAAGCACCTGCTAAGATGTCACTGCCTACAGCCATCTTTGTACATTTTGCATGCTTCCTTTGGTTGTGTGGCTTATTTCAGTGCCCATTTGTGCTGTTTATAACAACCCATTGACTGAAATGATGCCTGTGTTCAACGTGCACAGTGACCAATGAACTGCAGTACTCGCTGCAGTAGAAAAGAGTCCTAGAGCTGCAGATGATACCAGGAATGTGGTTCACAATGAGTAGGGGAAGAGGAGACCTGATGGAGTTTTCCATATCTCTCAGAGGAATGTAGATAAAAAGGCAACAATGACCTAAAAAGAAATGGTGGAGAAATGCTGCTCCACAATCCCCGTCATCCAGTCATACTACATTCTTCCTGACACTGCCTTCAAGCTACAGGTTCAGGCTTAACAATGAGATTGTATAATATTCATTCTGTGTTGTTCTCAGGACAATGAGAAAAGAGAATTTTCTGTGAGGAAGTATTTTAACAAAACCCTCACTGATTTGAATTAAAAAAGGAGCACAGGGGCTGGAGAGGTGGCTCAGGGGTTGGGCCTCTGCCTTGCAGGCGGAAGGTCCTGAGTTTGGATCCCAGATCGCACGTATAGAGGCCAGGCAGAAGCGCACGCGTGGGGGGGGGGGAGCCTGGGGGAAGCCTGCGCTTCTGGTCCTGGTAGGGTAGAGCCTGTGAATCCCGGGGCAGAAGGAGGTGGAGGCGTCCATGGTGGTTCCCGAATTCGTCCGTGGTTCTACACACACAGACACACGCGCACACACACATACACACATACACACACACACACAATTGAATAAATAATTAAAAAAATTTAAAAGGAGCACATATATCCTTTGCAAGAGGAAAACTGGGTTGGGGTGACTTGGTAGTTTGGAAAAGCTTCCCTGGATTTGGATGGGGTGTTGTTTTTTGAGGTTAGCCTATTTTTCTTGGTGCTGTTCTCTAGGTGTGGTAGCTGCTGTGCATTTGGGGTATACAAGACCAGACCAGGTTTAGTGGGAAGAAAGTGGATAGGACTTTGTAAGAGGTAAGGTAGGAGAGAGAGAGAGAGAGAGAGAGAGAGAGAGAGAGAGAGAGAGAGAGAGAGGCAAATGGCTAAGGAAAATAAAGTGACCAACAGTCCCATCAAGCTATAAATGAAGAATTCAGCAATGGAGGAAGAGTGGTATGTGAGAACCATCAACTAAGCCATTACTCTTAGAATGTATTGTAACATCACCACCCACCTTAATATAAGGAAACACATATCTGGTACTATAAACCTCTCCAGATAACATTGGGAGGGCAGAAAATAGTCACAGACTTAATGTTAACTACAAATAACTTGATAGCAAACTACCATCTAAACACTTCTTATAATAATCTTACATAAGGAAAGTGCTCACACTCAAACAAGATATGCTCACTACAATGAAAGATTATGTGAGATCGAAAACAACAACTGGTCAGAGTATAGTTTTTCAACTGTTCAGCCCCGATCAGGGTATCAAAATCTTTCCCTACTCTAAGCCTCAGGGAATTTTGTGGAAGAGAGGGTTATAAGACTATAAGAGTCTAAAGGTGGGGAGGTGTACTGCTAGCCCAAATACTGTAGTCACAACAGAGCTGCTACATCTAGGAGCTCCTTGCAATGAGATGTACTAACTACTATCAGATCTACACAATGACTGAGATATTAACTCCCCTCCCCTCCATAGACCAGTAAAGATCTCAGGAGAACAGGAACATCCAGAAAGAATATCTAGGGATGGACAAGAGAAGGGGAGCCTTCCCACTTTAGAATTTTGTCTGTTGAAGGGTCACATATACTACCACAGAGACCTGGTTCTTACTAGCACCAGCACCCCAAAGGGAGCCCTGGGATCCACTCGTACAGACAGGAGGGTGGGAGAGGAGGATGGAAGGAGAGGACTGGGGTGAGGCAAGGATATCAGCTGATTTGTTTGTGTATAAAATATTTCTTAATAAAAAGAGGAAAATTGGAGAGCTTATAAAACATAAGTCATAACTATAGACAGCTAGTTAGCTTTTCTATTTCAAAAATTAAAATCAACAGCTACTTTATAGTACTACTTTTTTCTAATCATGCAAGTATTACGTTTAGAACAAAAATTCCAATTTTCATTTTTTATAAATACAAATAAGGATTGCATTGCTTACTACTACTAACTTTCAACCAATCATTTAACTAGTCCCAGACTTTCTCATCTGTTATAATTTATAACTTGGAAATATAACTATATTTATTAATTTTTAAGAGCTTACTAGATCACAAGAGAAATCTACTTGTGATAAGAACAATATGAGATCAAGGTATCAGCAATGCTGGTTTCTTTTGAGTCTTCTTGCTTCTTCAAGAAGGCTCCTTAATGTCCCCATTGGCTATATCCTTTGTGCATTTACTTCTTTTTTATACCTTTTTATTTCCCAGTGAGAACATCAGTCACATTTGAATAGGCCAGCTCTAAAATACTGACATAAATTTGGTGAACCTCTGCAAAGATCCTGTGTCTGAATGAAGTCACATTCTGATGTGCTAGGAACTGAGAAATCAACATATGAACTTGATTGGCAGGTACTGTTTAGCCCACAACCACACTAATGAACTTCAAAGTAAATAACGGCAGGATGGAATAGAGAAGGGATACCCACATGCTGTGTCTAAAAGAGGAATAAAACAAGATGACAAAAAATATCAAACTGTGCACATTCTTAGGGGTGAGAGGTGCCATTACTGGTTAAAAAACCATAACTTTTTTTTTTAGCCATGTAGAGGAAGGCAATTTATTTGTACAAAGAGAGGAATGGTACTGAAATGCACATTTCTAGTAGTCAGGGAGGGAAGAACAGAGAAGGCTCACAAAAGTGGTCTCTTTCCTTAGATGAACAGAAAACAAAACACACAAAAATCTCCCAGTTAAACCTTAAGCAATTTAATCTATGATAACATGCATTTCCAAAAATACGGTTCTAACAATAAGTTGATCAAAGAATATCCATCAGGCTTCAAAAAATTAACTACACTCAGTGTCAGTGTTTGAATTGAAATGCTTTCTAAGATTCAAGAGTTTCAGGCTAGCAGTGGTACTGAAAGAAGTTTGGCTCTTTGGCCAAATGAGCTCACAAAGAGGCCTGATTGGAAAAAACCTGTATCACAAAAGGACACAGCTTGGTCCTGGCACCTTCCTTTCTGTCCAGCTATCAGGGTGTCAGGAACTTTGCTCTGGTATGTGCTGCTTCACTGAGATGGTCTGATTCACATGGCTTAGGAGCTCAGGTGTCAAGTGACTAAAGCCTTTGTAACAAGGTGTCAAAGTACATTTTCCCTCAAGCTCTCCCAGTCCAGATATTTTGTTTAAGTCACAGATGATTACTACGTGGAGACTTTAATGTTAAAAAGAAAAAAAAAAACACCAAATGCCAGATAAAACTGTCCAACTAATTGATCTTATCTGAAAACAAATGAAAAATATGCATTTATATAGAAGCTGCAAAAATTGACAAATTTCTTATGATACAAAAATGACAGTGAGCAACAACCCTGGAATAAAATATTAAACATCAGAAAATAAGAGATTCAACTGAGAAAAGGAGATATGGCATTTATGAAAACTCAGGAAATAGCATAAATGGGAAAAATGAGAGGAGCAAGACAAAGCAATCTTAAATATTTTAAAGTAATATATTTATTCATAAATGCAGTGGATTCATATCATTTTCACCCCTTATTACTTTAATCCCAAATCATCTACTTTTCCCCCCTACAAATGGGAAAGTGCCTGTGTACTTCTTGAGACAAGAATGGTACATCACTGTGAAAAATAGTTCACTTTTCCCTGAATCCAGCATTAGCCCTTATTAGTCACTAAGGAAGGCTAATTACTTTTCTAAAGAAATCATACAACATTGATGTAAGAGACGAATTGCTAGCAAAAATGCACATAGAATACTAATACTATGCAAAAAATTTAAAATCACAAGCAAACAGAATTTTGTCACTTAGAGATACCAATCTTCATATTGATAATGCATACTTATTAGGTTAATTTGACAAAGAGCAAAAGCAGAAATAGATGACCTATCAAAATACTGAAGACCAGTGAGAACCAAAAACTATATTTATATTCATGATAAAAACAAATCAAAGAAATCATAAAAAGTAAATTTGAAAATTTTGGTCCAATATCAGACTTTTTCTTGACTCCAAGTTTAGCAAAGCTTAAACAAGAACCTGAAGAGTTTTTCAGGGAAATTAAAATTGCAGTATTTTTTTTAATACAAAAGCATCATTCAAGTAATTCTGAATTGCAAAAAAAATAGAATTATTGTTACGATGCGTTATTCTGGAATGATCTATGCATGTGTTATAAAGTGGGAAAACACTAGATTTAATAGCTAAAATCAGGAAAATACTAAAAAAGAGCTCAATGTTTATAAATCCCTTTGAAATCAAAATTATGTATCTATAGATATTTCAGAGAGTGGAGAAAAATTAAGCATAAGGAAATTGTACCTGTTTACTTAATCATATTCAGAATGTAATTAAGACACAAAACATGTCTCAATAAATTTTAGAGAAATCATGGAGTTGACAGAAAAAAAAGGGGAGTAATTCAGCACTGTCCTTGTGAATGAGTTCAAGCTGCTAAAATAAATGGAGTTGTTAGGAATTGAACAGGTAGGAAGTGATAGAAAAGGTAGTACTGACTGTAGTATGCACATGATGAAAGTTACTTAAAATCTTTATACAGTGGACAGCGCTTATATCAAATACACCATTATTTAATATTTATCAGTGGAATTAATTCACCCACTAAGCAAAATAAAAATAATACTGATTTTCATGTCATACTACAAACTCAATCTCAGAGAAATTCAGTTAAAGCAAAATAATCTTGGATGATCAACACGGGCAGAATGTGACTGCTAGAGAAATCATGTGTTTGGTAAACACGATTTGGTAAACATGACACAATCATGAAGATGTTGCAGGTAGTAATATCAATTTCCTAATCAAAGGTTTATAGAAAATAATGAGATGTAGAAAGTTATTGGTGATCATAGAAGGCGATGCATGGACTTTATTTCATGTAACAGTCATCTCAGTCTAACATGAAATTTTATTATTGGGAAACTTTTAATTGAAATAAGGTTATATGACATTATATTAATATAAACCTAAAAGTTATCAGCATCATGGTAACTATCAGTACCCTAAGAATATCACCTGGATCAGAGATGATGCCAATGTATAGAAAATATAATGTAAAATGACATTATTGAACTCATAAATAGAAAAATCAGAAAACTGTTGAATAAGAATTCATTTATATGATTAAATAAAACAATGCACAGACACTACGTATGCATGTGTGTATATGTGCATATCCAATTGGTTTAAATTGAGAAGTGAGACATCACTAATAATTTCATGATAGGTTAAAATATTCAATAGTAATGGCACGGAATGGCCAAAAGACATAGTGAAATAAGTGATATACAATATATTCTTGGACAGGAAGACTCCAGATTAAAAGGTTTAGGTAATCTTTAAAATAATTCACACATTTTCTGGGGAAACCCAACGAAGGAAGAGACAAAATAGACAGTCAGTTGGGGATTGTCCGAAGACAACTGGACACATAGGACATTACCTAGGACGCGATCAGAGGCAGGGCTTCATATACGAAGAGGGAGTTAAAATCCTCTACTTTCTAAGAGAATAGAAATGCAGTTACAGAACTGGTAAAACAGTCACATAAGGATGAGCTCTAGAGTCTCTTCTGAGGCCTCCGGGAGGCTATGGGTCATCTGATCTGGGTCTGAACCCATGGTTAGGATAGTTTGTTACAGCTACTTCTCCAACGCAGGAGGGAGCAGGATACAGAGGTGTGATAGGCATTGTTTCTCCAGACCCGGAGAAGATTCCATCCTGAAAAATGTTCTCCCTCCCTTAATGTCTTTATTTGATCAGACTATTTGACGTCATAGTCAAGAGTTCCACTTCCTGGACTCAAATTATTTTACAATCTGGCTTTCCCTGTCCCACATTATAATGTGAAGAATCAGGTGGCTAAGTTCTACAGGCAGAATTGAGAGCATTTGACTCAAAACTCCCATCCCTGTGCGGAAGAGCAAGGGTTGGGGTGGGGGGAGAGGTTATTCCATTCAAGTTGTTCCTGCACCCAGGAGCTCACTGCAGTGATACTTGTTCTTATCAGACCTGCATAATGACTGACATCCGAGCATGCTCCATAGACTATGAGAGCTCAAGAGAGATAAGAACATACAGTAGAAACCCTGGGGACTAAAGATGGATGAGTGAAGGGAAATACCCCTTTCAGTGGGGTGGCCTGAAAAAGAGCAACTTGGTTTACCACAGAGGCTTGAACCCCCACACGAGTAGGCAAGTCAGAGGGAACCCTAGGTTCATAGGAGCATACAGGCAAGAAGGTGGGAAGAAGTGGAATGGATTGATGAGGGAAAGAGAGGGAGATAGGAGGGAAGCATATGTTTATAAAACTAGAAAAATAAAAACAAATAATTGACACATTTTGAATATTTCTGTAAGAAATGAAACTTTTGATCTTTAAGCATCTCACATCTATTCTACCATTGCTGCCTAAATATGTTAAAGAGATGAAACACTTCTAGAAAAAGTTAATAACAGAAAAATGATAAATCTGAAGTTTTGGTAATCAGAAGATGCAGGATCTTAAAGATACATGCAGTCGATGTTGATGTTATCTAACAAAAAGAACACTGTGACTGTAAGATGATGACACAGGAACTTTACCTGAATAATGAAATGATTGGCTATTCAAGGAAATTGTGATTAGTTTACTTGTTTTTTGGAAAACAAATTCCCTGAATTGCAGTCTCACCATCTTAAGCAAAGCTGAAGCACAATGTTATCTGATGTTGAAGCACAACAAACACAAAACAGAAACTAGTAGTTGATGAGAAACTATATTTAAAATACAGACAACAACTCTTATTATATCACAATAAGAATTCAGTGTTTAAGGAGGGATGGGGAAGGAGGGCTCCACCAGAAACAAGGAGAGAGGGGACCATGTTACAGCAGAGAAAATAGGTCACCATCAAGGACTGCAAGTAAGTAATGAGACATCTGGTTAAGTTCACAGACTTTCCTTCCTGATCATTTGCAACTGATGGGGTATGATCTCACCAGAAGGGGAGGGCGTATAGTCTGGCAGATAGAAAGTAACCATTTTGAAAATGGATGATTGACCCCTCTCTCACCGTGGTCTCCTACTTTTATTCCATCTACCTTTGAATATACTTTTATAACAAGACTCTAATTTAACAGGTTTTTATCTCTGGCCAGGGAGTGACATCCAATATGCATCAGGATGGAGCCAAGGGCATTGCAGAAGCAGCAAAACCGAAAAAAAAAAATCAACAAACCATAATTCAGAACATCAGAGACTCTAATTTAACAGGTTTTTAATCTCTGGCCAGGGGGTGACATCCAATACCCATAGGAAGGAGGCACTGGGGGATGGGGAGGGAGGGGTGAAGGGAAGGGTGAGGGGAGGGGGAACAGGGGGGTAGGGGAGAGAAGAGGGAGGGAGGGAACTGGTGTACATATTAAGTTTGTATGAGCGGAAATAATAATAAAAAATAAAAAAAAGAAATCAACGCTATTAAATTGTTCTGCTAGAACAGAAAAGAATTAAGAAATTATAGAAGTTTCTATCATAGGAAAGATCCCATGAGACATGATGACACCTTGAAAGACTGAGACTGGGGGGCTGGAGAGGTGGCTCAGGGGTTAAGCCTCTGCCTTGCAGGCAGAAGATCCCGAGTTCGGATCCTAGACCCCACGAATAGACGCCGGTCGGAAGCAGTGGCGGCCTGTTGCCGGTCCTGGTAGGGCGGAGCCTGTGAATCCCCAGGCGAGTAAACAAGGAGGTGGCCATAGTGGTTCCCGAATTCGCCCGTGGTTCTACACACACACATTCATACACCCACATACATACACACACATACATACACGCACATACACGCACAATTGAATAAATAATAAAAAATGTTTTAAAAAAAGAAAGACTGAGACTGGTTCTGGACAAGAGACAGGAGAGTCCCAGAACCCTATGATTTACCCTCTAGTGGATTACATGCTCCCTGGGTATTGTTCAGGCACTATCTAGTTCAGGTTCCCTAAAATGGGATTAAACAGCCAGGGAGACATAGGAAAGGAGGAAAACTGGCTGCTGGGAAGAATGGATGAAGTCTAATGGAGCAGACAGTGGGTGATGAAAACACATAAATTCACTGTGAATGTGAATTTTACTAAAAGTAAATAATTTAAAAGTAATACAGATGTTACTAATGTCTATAATATAGTTTCTATAAATCAATCATAGAAGTATGTTCATAGAATATAATCAACAGTCATATAAAGCTCATAGAAAATTAAATATAAGGGGTAATAAAATATGAAGCAATTTTCCTCATATGAGAAATGCCAAAAAACCATTCTCTATAATATAAGAAGAATTCCTGGAAATGAATTTTTAGAAATATTTTTAAATAATATAATCACCAAAAAATATCATATAAAGCTCATGGGAAAGGACATATGAGAAATAGGAATATGACATCAATTTTCCCTTTAAGGGAAAGATCAAACTTTTAAACAAAATGTCTTGTCATTTTCTACATATTGTAATTGGAAGATGAGTGCTGCATAAAGTCCTTGTATGCTTACACTATGATAATGGTTTGTTGCCTCATTAACAATTACATTCAAAAATATGAGTCTGTTCTAAATAAGGTCAGTTCTGCCTGCCGAGGGCTTAATCTTTCTGTAATGGGAGAGAAGCAAAGCCTGTAGCCCAAGGTCAAATCCAACACTCTACCTTTACAAATAAAGTTTTATTGGAACACAACTTCACCATTGTTCTTCCTGGCTTCAGTGGTTCTAGCTAATGGAGAGGAATTATCATTGCTCTCTAGGCTAAAAATCTTTCCTGTATGGTCTTTCCTAGGAGATATTTTCCAATTCAGATGAAAGAATTCTGCTTGGTTTTTATAAAAAACTCAGCCCATATTCTAAGTTGGTACTTAATGTGTCAATTAACCACGAATAGTTCTTGTTGCTAAATTATTCATTTGGAAAAAATTTCCTGATGTACCTTATATACACTATCACTGTTTATAGCCATTGAGTGATATCTCAATAGAAGGCAATTTGACAATTTCTGCTAAAATATAATAATTAAACTCTTTGATCCAAGAGTTCCAGTTAAATTAGTGTATATGCTTAACATAACTTGTGTATATATGAATAAAAATATGTAAATATTTGCTAATTTTCAAATACATAATAATATTGAGCCTACTCTTAAGTTCATCTTTATGAAATTGGCTAAAGAAGAAATGATGGAAAAAACTGTCATAAAGGTTGTACACTATGCACATGTCAAAAAGAATAAAATTTCCTCTGAGGAACTGATATGGAATTTTCAATTACTGCTTTCAGATGAAAGGAAAAGGAGAGTGATTCTGGATTTCAATGATGAAACAGCATTAAACATGATAGGAACAATTTCAAAAGGGGTTACTGTGTTTATGTTTCCTCTTCAACAACTGCCATCACCATAAGTAGCTGCCTGAAGTGATGTAAAATTCATAAGAAAGAGATTCCCATCATTATTTCTAGCATATTCTCAACAGAGTAGCTGTTTGTAGATGCCAGGTGTTTAAGACAAATGCACTAGTGATCCTAGCCACGATTCTCTGAGTCTAAGTCTAACTAAAATCCAAACTAACTGTCCAATTACCAAACATTGGATTCTAAATACCTACATTACTCATGGGTGATTTTTATTATAATTTATTTTGAATATATAGACACTCTTGAAGGTGAATGATAGCCAACATAGTCAAGCTCTAGGAGAGCCCTGACCCAGGGAAAAGTTAGGTATATGTGCAAGTGCACCATTGGATTTAAGTAATGAGAAAGCAAAGCCATATGACACAGAATAAATAAAGTTTCCACTTACAGTGATCAGCCTGAAGGAGGATTCTGAGAGAGAATGAGGGAGAGAGGGGTCAGCTTTAATGGATTATGACATTAATCAGTGGGCACTATCACTTCTCCTCAGATTTTTCTCTCCCAACTTGTGATTTGGCTGGTTTAAGGAAACTGTATGTGAAGGAGCAATTGTTTTCATGCATAGAACATAAAGTTATTTCTCTTTATTTTTTATTTTTATTCCTATTTTTTTTTCTCTCTCTCTTTCTCTCTTTCTGTGTGTGTGTTTGTGTGTGGTGTGGGGGGGAGGCCTAAGGGTGACTTCAGATATCATCCTGGATTGCTTCTACCTCATTTTTACAACACTGGGATTTCTTAGGTTCACCTTCCACAGCTGGAATGTAGGTTGCCACCGTTTCCACCTGAGTTTTAGGTCCACCCACTTGTGAGGCAGAGTCTTAAAATCTAAGCCATTGTTCCAGTCCTAACGTAAAGTTTTGTCATGACCGGTAGCTAGGGGAAGATTGGACTTTTTGTCATGAAATGCATAGGAAATCTCACATCTCACAATAGAACAAGAAATAAAATATTTTTTTAGTAAGTCAAAGGTTACATGCTGCAACTGAGTTTCAGAAATCTTAAGTCTTAACTAAATGGAATCCGTAGTAAATAACTTTATATTCACAAATAGGGAAAGAAGCAGTCACAAACAATGGTCAAAGGTTCATCCAGAAAAAAGATGATCCAAAGCACTTTGAATATACAAATAAAAATTGATTTTTACATGTTTTCAAATTAGAGACAAAGAAGAGTTGTAAGGGGAAGAGAAGTGAGGATGAAACTGAGGATTAAAATATTAAATATAAATTTACTATATCTATGTATGTAGCACTAAAAGAATAAAAAATACAAAAGTATAAAATATTCAATGTATATTTGAATAAGATGCATACGCGCTTTAAAAATTATTATTTACTTTTCCATAATAACCTGAAAACTCTTCAATATTTTGCCACTTTCATGATGCTTTCTGTTCTTCCTCAATTTATTCCACTGAAGTTCATCAGAGAAGAAACCAAGTTGAGCACTTGATACACATCAAATAATAAAGAGATGTGCAATGAATACCTGAAAGATAAGGTTCTAGAGAAACTGTGAACAAAGACAGAGGAGTAGTACAAATATTTTTACTATACAAAACCTGTCTTCTTAAAATTTTTGACAGGTTTGTATGTGCATACAATTAATTTTTGTCATTTCTTCTTATGATAACCTTCCTCAATCCTTCTTCTTTGAGAATTCTTTTCTTGCCATTAACTTGTTTTCCTATTTTTTGTTTTGTGCGTGTGTGCATGTGTTTGTGGTGTTTTGCTGAGTTTAATAAGGATTTCATGTTCTCAGACATTTGCAGTAGAGGCAATATGTCAATGGCAATACCACTAAAGACTTGGGTCCATTTCTCTAATTTGCATTATCTACCAATATTCACTGAAAGAGGTTGGGCCACGTAAGCTTTTCTATCGTCCATAATGTAACCCTGATCCATACAATCTTTGACAGGTTTTGTGTGAGTAAGCAACGCTTCATAGAATTCATGAATACGGGGTCCTTTGTTCAGGAGATAATGAGAGTGTCCTTCTTCGTTTTCAGGTTCTTACCTTCTTCCCATCTTCTTTTCAATGATGTTTCCTGAGCCTGGGAATGGAAGGGTGATTTTGCTCTGTTTAGGGTGTATGACTTCACAGTCATACATTAGGCCAGTTATTATCCTCTGTATTAGGCCAGTTATTATCCTCTGTATTACTATCATCCTCGTCTATCATCAGCCTCTTTTAATTTATATATCAGAGATTTGTTGTATTGTGTGCTCGACCTATACCCATGTACCACAATTATTTTCATGCTCTTTCTCTCTTACTCTCTCTCTCCTATCCCTCTCTTATACTTTTTTTCAACAACAAGATATCTCCTATGAAGACTGAAGACTATACTTATATGTTGACTTAAACATAAATATTTAGAAGATAGTATGTTGTTACAGTCACTTAACAAAACAAATAGTAGTAGGTTCTCCCATATGACCTGTAACCTTTCCATCTGCAGGCTCTTACCTAGGTTTTCAGTATCAGATATGTTTCCTCTTGTTGAACAGGATTTAAACAGAACTGGATTTAAACAGATAATCTCCAAAGAGGGGGAACTATTTTCCTTAATGATTTTATAAATCATTGAGGAAATTATTCAATGATCATTGAGGAAAGATGAATTTATCAATGAAATAGTACCAGGGTAAAGAAGTACAACCTGATCAGATTATTTTTCATGTTTTTATTCGTTGACACTTTCAAATATGAATTAAAAATATCAAACTGTAAAAAGAATAAGAAAGAAATATACTAAAACTTCCATAATACACATGGACCAGTGGTATGCTATTTTGACTTGAAGAAGACAGATAGAAAGATGTCCATCACATGTGTCCATTTTTGTGCATTCAAGAACAGAGAAAACTAATGTCTGGCACTATCTATTAAGAGCAGTTAACAATAGAGAAGAGGTATATGCATAGCATTGAATGTGGTGTAAGTAACTTTTGCCACAAATTTTATATCATAAATGTTGTATTCACAGTTACATACACGTGCATGACTTAATTGAATCATATTGTTGACATTTCTGAAGTTTACCACCAATATGTCAACTGTAAAACCTCCAGTTCTGTTTGTGGGTAGTTCATGCAGATGAGGATAAAATATGAATTTGAAGGCAAATTGAACTTAGAATTTGGAGATTTTTTAGAAGTCAAAAGTAATGAGGTGTTGAATGAAGCACTCAAATACATTATTTGAAATATGTATTATGCAACATTTATATTTATCTGTAATTAAAATGACTATCTTGTTTGAAGCTAATTTGATACTTTAAACATTTCTAAAGGAAGGAAAAAGACAAGATGATGTGAACAGATTGGGATATCTGTTGAACTTTTAGCTAAAGCTTTTAATTTTAAATTTTATGAGCATACTTTCTTCTCAATGTTTTCATATCATTCATATGTTTGCACATCTGTTTGTTATATTTTTAACACCATACATCACAGAAATATTGAATTAAATTACAGAAGCTGATCACTTATAACACATCTATAAATGTCATCATTGCAAATGTCAGGGAAACTGAAGAGAAGAGTGTCTGGCTGAGGGAATTAAGCGCCTCACATCTGATTTGCTCAGGGCTCAATATTGTGAAAGGTAGGGAACCACTTTCAGTCAATATGAAAGTCAACTGTTGAACATCAATATTTTCAAAATCAGAATTACATTTTCATAAATTATCTTCCCAATACAAGTAAGCAATGATGACAACCAAAAAAGATTGTTTTCCCTCATGAATTATTGGGTCTTTTTATAATTTGACATTTAAAATATTCATTCTGCTTATAATTGAACACTGTTTGCTAATTGCTATCCTTTATTGGTTTGGATTGATGATCTCAGTTCTGGTGCTTTTACTAACTAACGTCTATGACATCAATGGTTGTACTCCCAGTAGCAACATCGTATATGATTCTTCAATTCTGTCAACTATGGCAACCTTTTGTGTAGTGAGAGTATAATATTATTCATAGTCATGTTCATATGATTCCCGTGCATATGATCATGTCTTGCCAATCAGCAAATTAAGCTGAGTTTTCCTAGTAAGCGCACAATAATCATTATAAATTACCTTAAGTTTTCAATCCTTCCAGAGATTTCACTCAGGATATTTGCACTGCTGACAGTGTCACAAATGAAGACACATTAACATTGCTCTTCATGCTAGTGACATAATAGGTTGCTCTCTTTCTGTAGGTGGCATTGTTGTTCTCCTATAAAATATGTTCAAAATATTACCAGTTTGCATATTAATCTGATATCTAAAATCATTTCATTTAAACCTTTATGAAATTTTCTTTTCACATATGTATGTATGGTTTGTGCTTGCGTGTGTGTGTGGGGCGACCACATTACATGAGTGCATTTGAGTATGCGTACCTGTGGAGACTCAAGGATGATAGAATCCTCTTTGATTCCTTGTCCACCTTCTTGCTGTGAGTCTGGGTCTCTAATTAAACTCCAAAACCACCACTGACTAGTCTAGCTGTTGCTCTGGCAGTAACTTCCAGGGCTAAAATTTCAGGCAACATGTACCTGGCATTTTTACATGTAATCTGGGATCCCAGATCAGGTCCTTCTGCTAGCAAGGCAAAAATTTTAACCACTAAGTCATCTCCCCAGCCCCAGAAGTCTTTTTAATAAGTGGAGCTTTACTTGGGAAAATGTGGCTAGAAACCATTAATGCAGTCATTATGCTGGGTAAGGGTTCTAATTAATGATATCTGGTTTGCTAAATGGTTGTATGAAAATTACTGACATCAAGCTGCCTTTAGAGGCTGAAAGTTTCCCCACCAAGGAAATGTAAAAAAGCTATGTGAAGATAATAGTGAGTGCTACATAAAAATTGCCACAGCAAGCACCTTGTCAATCTGATCCTGACAGGCCAGGCCTATTGATTGGCTGATGCTGGCAGAAGATTACGCAGAGGACACATAGAGTGTAAGTGGATGGTGCAACCCACTTGCTGGTGCTGCTTACAATTGTGAGTTTAACTAATGTGACTGTAAAGTGGAAATTGCTTCTGATTCTCTTCAACAAGTAGCATTAAAGTTGCATCGGCCTGAGGTATATGAAGTGAATTTGTGTCACTGGAAATACAATTTATAAACAGTCTGTGCCATTTTCAATAAATCCATGTTTTTGATTTTGCAACCATTGAGACATAAGAATTAAACATTTTATCCATAGTGAAGCTTCTTCTAAGAAATGGTGGAAAATGGTGTGTTTATTATCAGAAAACTATTTTTAAATGCCATTTCTTGGGGAGAAAAAAACAACTTTTAAGCATTTTTGAAGTTTTATTTACAGCTAACTGGATAATCTACAGTAAAGAGGTTATGAATTGATTGTAAGAACTTCCATAGACTAAGGAAGATTTGGCACAGTGGTCTGAATGCACTGCACTTTTCTAATCGTTGCTAATGCACTGGATGAGGAAGCTTTTGTTGATAACAAGCTAAAATGACATTTACTTTACTTGACTTACATATTCGTGGAGGGTGTTGAAAGAGAATTTTGCTGAATGGTTTGGCTGCAAACCAAATACAGCATCAAATGCTTGCTTCAGACTATTCAGGGAATTTATGGGAAGTCATAAATAAAAAACAACTGCTGAAGCCTCAGAATGCTACCATTTTAAGAACAATATTCTACAAGGAAGCAAATATTAGTCTAACCAAAACCGATACTGAAGTAATTGTACAATATATACATATATGTTACACACATATATACACACATATTTCAAAGTATGTATGTTTATATTTGTATCTATGTTTAAAAATAGAGGAAGGGATTAGCATCTACATTGTTTCATTCTGAATGAAAGTCTGAGGAAATCAGAAATATTGTGACAGTTTCTTTAAAACTTGATGAAAATAGGAAAAGTAAATTTCTAATTTCAAATACATTTCTAATTTTTATTATAATTTTGATGAAATTTCAGAGATTATTAGTAATAATAGAACTGGATTTTTTGCTATCATACTAGACAGTTCAGTGTTCCAGAGGGGAAAAACATTAGATTTGGAAAGGATGATAAATGACATGTTTACTGATTTCAGTTCCATAGTGATTGGGAAAGAGAGGGTGGAGTCCCCATCTTATTTATCTAAGTTTTGTCTACTCATGCATTTGTGTCATGGACATATTCTCATTTCAACACACCAGTTGTATATTATAAGTGCATATATATGTACACATTTATACATTATACAAGTTAGAAAGTATAGAAGAAATATACATATACATTATTCAAGTCAGAAACTATTTTACCACATCATTTTATAAATGTAAAATTTCATAACTAATCAAAAAAGAAAAGCAACTATAACAGCTTGAGTTTGAGGTAATCACTTCTTTACATGACTTGTTTTCCTTTAGAAATCCTAAGTAATTTCAAATTTAGAAAGTCTTTTCACAAATAGGAATTAAAAGCTCTCTGATTAAACTACAGGATGATTGTCCTGGAGTCTTTGGGTGGTTTCTTATTAGAAAGATAAGTGTGAAGAGAAGTGGAAATAAAAGCTTTTTGTAAATCAGAGGGATAGCTTAATAGTAATAAAATTGACTTGTATGTATAGTGGCCTGGCTTTCACCTTGGTACTTAAAGAAAAAAATAGTTGCCTTCAGTATAACTGTTTCATTTAGTCAAAATTATAGGAAATTTATATTTTACATTATTTCAGTTCACTCTAAGACATATTTGTAGATTTTTGGTTGCTTTAACTCTTATGTTTCTATTAAATTAGTGCATTTTGGTCTATCTACTCTATCAGAAATTTACTTTCCTAATGCTTCTGTTTTAATTAAAAAGCATATAATTATGCTTTCTCTCTTCATCCTTGGCATTTCTAGTCCATGTTTTGCAATTAGAATAAAATGATCCTGATTGGTTATTGTATTAGTTTATTAGACCGGTTCCTATATAAAGTCATAGACTCTTAAAATTGCTGAATATGTACTGATAACCTCAAAGAACTGATTAAATTGGGACACCAAGAAGGAAAATAAAATATTGTCTGAAGGAATTTGAACTTCAACAGAATTCTGACCATCCTCAAACAGAATGGAGTGTCAGATTTTATGGCAGCCCTGGAACTGTAATGATGGAAATTCAGGGAAACATCTTGCCACCCCAACCATAAGTAAAAGAATTCTATACCCTCGATAACTTTAGTATGATGAATGTAAAGCCTCAGCCTTATTTCAGGACAGGTTTGTACTCTCGATGAAATCTGGGTGTTTATGGGAAAGGGACAGATTTGAACATCAGAAAGGAAAGGAACAATTATCAGCCATCTATGATGTGTTTATACATATTTCAAATATTCTGCTTCCTTTGATCTTTACAAAAATTTACAAAAGTGAGAAATGGAGGAAGTTGCCAAAGGCCACTTTGCAAAAGTACATCAGTGTTTACACAATAGGCTGTTGCCACTTCTACATCTCACAAGATGATCTCTCTAGAGCAGCCATATTGCAGAAAGAATGAATCCATCAATATATGGAAGCAACAGGAAACCAACAGCTTGTCCCTAAAGGCACCAACATGAGAAAAAGTAAATCAATTTATTAAATAAATCAATATCATTAATTATGTCCATATACATTCAATCTGTGGGTTTATATAATTTTCATTAGAGAATAGATGTTCCTCTGTGAATTTTTGTATGTTTCCTCTCCCAAGTTTGTATATTAAGGCAAGACTTAGTCAAAGTGGTTGACATATGTAAACTGAGGCAAAAGAGAAATAATAAAAGCAGGGCTTGCATTAGTTTCAGAAAATTATACACATCTTATGCATGTGTATACATCTTTATTAAACACATATAAAGGCTAAAAGTATTTAAAAATATACCCTATATTTCTTAATTGTTCTTGCAGATCAAAAGAATTGGTGTATCTCAACAAAAAAATCACCTTTTAGATTTCTGCTACCAATCATTTTTTTAATTGCCTCTTCTTCCTCCTTCATTGAAGTATTTTTCCCCTCTATGTTTTGTTCTGTTTCCTTGTACAGCCAACTTTTCTCTCCTACATCTTCTTTTAACTATGTAATTTCTCTTCAATTATCAAGTCAGTAGTTATTTTAAACCATCTTGACGTTTTTGAGAAAGTATGCCTTCTTTACCTTTCCAAATGCAGAAATTGTTATTATCCATCTTCATCAAAATGATCAGAAACTTCAACTCTCTGAGTTGAGTAAGTGTTTAATGAAGTATGACACCTCATTAAGGGACATTATTTGTGCGCTCCAATTTCTGAAACCTGTAACTACAATTTTGTATGTCAAATAAGTCTTTGTAACTTTTTCTTTTCACTTTTTAATGTTTTGCTTCTTTGTTTGTTTTTGTTTTGACACATGAACTTGGTTAGGTAGCTTAACCACGCATGCAGCCTAGGATGACCTCAGTCCCCTTGGGACAATCTCCTGATTTCTCAGATTGCAGACATGAATCCTATCTCGAAAGAATCTGTGAATATTACTGAATAAAGGATTGTGAGATGAGAATGTACTGAAATGTCCAGATAATCTTCCGAGTACAAACATCCTTAAAAGAAGACCAAAAGAAATAGTTGGCAAACTTGCTCAGAAAAATATTCGTTTTCAAGATCAGCAATATGGTTTTAGGCCAAGGAATGTCATAAGACACCAGCTGCTGGAACATCAAGAAACAATTTCTCGCTTGGCTTCTGTTGATAGTGTACCCCTTATTTGGCCCCAGTGGCAATGATTTTATATTTGTACACAATTGAACTAAGAGAAAATCTTTTTTAAAAATATTTTATGTCCCTGCTTTTTTGATGTCATTCAGCAGTCACAGGAAACTGACATGTTTTTGTTTTAATTTCTTCCATGCATGTGTAAACACATTGTGCATTCCCCTGACTTGGTAAAGATAACACTGACTTAGTGGGATTACCAGCTTTTGTCTTTAGATGAATGACAAGATTATAGTTGGAAAGGATAATTACGTAAGTGTGCTTTAATAATGGGTATAACACAAAGGTAACATGAACCACACTGACATTGAAGGTGAAAAGAAAATGATTTGAAAAGAATAATAGAATAATAAGAATTAATTGATTGAACTTACCTAAGAAACTTCCATATGTCTGAAAAATACCTGGAAAAAAATCCGGTTACACATAACCTAAGATAAATTATGCAATCATGAAGATAAAATTCAACTTTTAGACTATGGATTGAAATGACAAAAATTAATTTTATATATGTACAAAGCTATTAAAGAACAGAAAATTTTAATAAAGTTCTAAGCAGCATATCTGTGTGGAAATGACATGGAAGCATAAGGTCACTACGCTGTTGCGGTTAGTTCAAGCTAGAGACTTCATGTCCATTTCTCATGGAACATCTCAGTTAGCACAATGCATGCAAACACTCCTGGATGCTTATGCTGTGCAGAATCAAGATTATTTTTTTAAATTTAAACTTGAAATATTTAATGTAATATAATGTATAATATATCTTGTGATGTAATACAAGCTATATAATATAATGTAAAATAGTAAATAATTACATGGTGATGATATTGCCAGTACTGCATTTTATTGGCTGTCTTCTATATTACAATATATAATATGTAATATATATATTATAATATCATAATATATGATACAACATCTATGATGCTTTAAGTGGATCTGGTAACTTCTTCGTAACCTTGTTAAATCTTCAGCTGAAAACGAATTCTCTTTCAAATAGGTATTTTATGAAAATGACATTTTGGCATATGTATTTTCTCTTCTTCTCTCATCTGACAGGTTCTGTTTCATTTTAAATCAAAACATGTCTTGTGGCTCCCCAAATCTGAGGTTCAGTGTCACTGATGAGCATGAAGATTTTCACTTTTCACTGTTCGTCATCTTCAAGAGGGCCAGACATATCACTTTAAAATATAAATTTGATGTCATTCATCTGAAAATTCCCCAAAACAGCATGCAAGCTATACAAAACAGAAAGTTAACTCTTCTGCAGTACTGGTCAAAGATGGGAAAAAAGAGTCTAGTGGCTTATTGAAATAATCAGGAACTCAATGGAAAAACAGCAAAATGGAAAATACAGATTTCCCTTGGAATCAAGAACTCCAAATAGAGCTCCAGGGCTCTGGAGACAACTTGATTCTAAAGGATCACATCATTACTAAGTAGATTCACTATGCTGCCTGTTAAAACTCAGAAATTCTACTGGCAACTTGCTAAAAGAATATACTTTAGCCATTCTCTCATACTATTTAGATGTAAGTGCCAACTTGATAGCTGAGAATTGAGTGTTGAGACATACCTGTAACAGACTGGTTTCTTAGGGCCAGCCTGGAGCAATCTTATGGGCGATTTTCTAATTGATGTGGGAAGATCCAGCTTATAGGAAGTGTAACCTGGAAAGGTGGATAAGATGGAGAGTTGGTTATGAATTTAGGCAAAATGGTAATCTAGAAAGTATGCCTTTCTTTCAGCGCTTCCTGTGCACATAGTGTGACCAGTTTCCTTAGCTCCCAGTGTGAGTAGGAACTCTCCTGTTATGCTGATGACTGTAACCAGAAACTGTAAGTCAGGAATAAACTTCCCTTTTGCCCTAAATTGTTTGGTCACATATTTACATCAGCAACAGAAGTTTAATTATAGTATTTCTCTAGAAACAAAAAGAAAGGTAAACATTCGTGAACTAAGAGATAGTATAACTTATTGTGGAAAGTATTTTGCCATCAGAGCATTTTTCAAAGCATCACAATGTGTCCTTTTTTTCATTCTCATGTATATATGTGATTTTCATGCATGTATACATGTATGTGTTTGAATGCACATGCGTGTGCAGGCATGAGTGTATCTTGTACACAATGGAACATGTGGAGGTCTAAGATTGACATTTAGAATCTTCATTCTCTATTCTATATGATCCCTAAAATCAGGCTATCTCGATCAAAACCAAAGCTTGCCTCCTGTCTACTCTCATTAGCCAGTTTGCTCTGAGTCCTCTGTTTCTGCATTCAGAGGCTGAAATTACAATTGGGAAGCAATAGCCTTACATCTACATGGGTTCTTAAGACCCGAGTTCTGCTCCTCTTGCTTGTGTAACAAGTGATTTAATTGGAAGAAGTCTCTCTAACCCCTATTTTGGATCTTAAACATACATGTTTATCTGTCCTTCTACCTCTATTAAAAATAACTAGCATAAGTAAATGGAGTGGCATGGAGTGATATTTAAATAAATTCACAAGAATTAAACAATTATTGTCACCTTAAAAAAATCCAGACATATCTTTATTTGCAAAGAATGCTCAGTGCCACAATCAATCCTTTGTTAATAAGTTAATGAAAGAGCACTAAATATGACTATTCTACCTGTGTTTGAGTTTGAATTCTTACCCTCAGGCTAATCTTCTAGAATAAGGTCAAGTATTTATCCCATACCCCATTGTCTTTATAACAATGGGATAGGATGATTGCTACCCATATCAGACAACCCTTACAAAATGAAAGGATAGCCACAGAGCCAAAATGAACCTAAAATAATGTGTCTAGAAAGGAAACAATTCCTTAACATTTAAAAGATTGCTCTTTTCAGGAACTTTTCGTGTCCTCTCCCTGATACTGGTTTCTTTCCAAATGCTGCAATGTTTTAATATAGAATACTATTACAAAACTGTGAGCTGGTACTAGGAATATTCATTTCCACTGAATCAGTTATTGGTGTATTTAAGGTGATATACCTACAAAATAATAAATATTTAAAGGCAGAATATTGAAATCATGTGGACACTTCAAATTTGATTCTGTAAGGATTTTGTTTATAAGCCTTCTTTATTAGCTCTATGTCACCTTCATGCTGAAAATCCTTGCTCTCAGGTCCACAGGATTCATTAATAGTAGAGGTAGGTTCAAATATGATAATTTTTACCATATGCTGCATGTAAAATAACATCAGAATAAAAGTACAGACAATGCTGTCATCAAAATAATTACTTAAGGATTACGTTTGCTGGGGCTGGAGAGGTGGCTCAGGGGTTCAGCCTCTGCCTTGCAGGCAGAAGGTCCTGATTTCGGATCCTAGATCCCACGTATAGATGTTGGGGTGGGGGGGCGGCCTGCGTTTCTGGTCCTAGTAGGGCGGAGATTGTGAATCCCAGAGCACAATAACAAGGAGGAGGTGAAGGCCTCCATGGTGGTTCCCAAATTCGTCCGTGGTTCTTCACACACGCACATACATACACACACACGCACAATTGAATAAATAAAAAAAAAGAAAAATAAGAATTAAAAAAAAGGATTACATTTGCTTTCATCATCCCTATTTTTTTTAAAAAAAAGTGTGTGTGTGTGTGTGTGTGTGTGTGTGTGTGTGTGTGTGTGTGAGAGAGAGAGAGAGAGAGAGAGAGGACACTGTGTATCCCTGTGGAGGACCAAGAGCGACTTTGGGAACCACCATGGATTGTGACTACCTCCTTTTTGCTTTGCTTTGGAGTACCCCAGACTATGCATCCAGGGTCAGAAGTGCAGGCCACTGCCATCTCCACCTGGAGCTTTTACCTGGGATCAGGGATCTGAACTTGGGCCCTTCTGCTTTTGAGGCAGAGTAGTATCCCCTAAGCCATTTCTCCAGCCTCATCCCTACTTCTTTAAATTTTTAAATATACTTTGAATGCCCTTATGAATGATGATCACATGCACTATTGAAATACAATGTGAAGTTTTCACATATGTGTATGACGTCACTGAAATGAATCAAGCTAACTCACATGACATTTACACTTCTTAGTGAGCATTTTACTATGTGAGCACATAAAGCCCTCTTCTACCCTGTATTTCTGGTATGATCATCCATTGTTGATCCTTGATCTATTTGTAAATCCTGTCACTACTCTCTTAATGAAGATGCTTGATCTTTGCAGAGTATTATCCACTGTGATTGATGTTTATGTTTCTACTTAAAAAGTCAATTTATCTAAATATGAAAAGATCAGTTTATATTTTATGCAAAGAAACTTTTCACAGGACAAAATTGAAATGTCTTACAAATACCTTTTAAAAGTTCTCCCTCCTTAGCCAGTAAGTAAATGCAAATTAAAAACACTTGAAGATATTATCTCAACCTCAGTCAGAATGGCTAAAATCCAAAACACAAAGAGCAAAAACTTCTGGTGAGGATATGGGGAGATCCTCACTCACTGCTGGTGAGAATGCAAACTTATACAACCTTTTTGCAGATAAGTATGGAGATTCTGTAAAGAAATGGAATCGGCTAGATGTCTAATAGTAGATGAATGGGTTATGAAAATGTGACATATATACACAATAGATGTTACTAAGCTGTCACAAATGAATTAATGAAATACATTGGGAAATAGATGGAACTGGAAGAAATTATTCTTAGTAAGGTATCACAGACAAAGAAGGACAGTCACATGTTCTCCATTATAAATGGATGCCAACTGATTCTTCAGAATGTTATACTTAAATTAAAACTTCAATTATATCCATAAACTACAAAAGAACAAAATTCAGGAGACTGGAGGAAGTGTGTATAAGAATGGAGACAAAAGAACACAGAAATACAGAGGAATAAGACAATTACAGGAGGAAAGTTTTAAAGGAGAGGGAAAAAGAATATAGTTAAATTTGGGGGAGCAAAAAAACAAAAACAAAAAACAAGTGGCTCAGGAAAAAAAAGCAATCCACTGTCTTACCAATTATCAATCTTGCAAACTCCAACAATAACAACTATGGAAAGAAGAATCCAGTGGAGCAATGATGGTATGTAAGACCCATGGGTAACCAATTATTCTCTGAATGGGCCAAACTCCTTCCCCTTATTGTCAAGAACACATGACTGGTTATGAAAACCTATCCAAATAACAAGGGAAAGAGGAAACAAAGTCACTAAACAGAAACAGATGTGCCAGCAGTAACTATAAGTACTTGGAAACTACTATCTAAACACTTCTTAATATACCCGTAGATAAAAAAGTTCTCAAACAAGGTGCATCCTGTTACAATCAAATATTTATGATGTACAGAACCACAACTGGCCAAAGTGCAGAGAATAGGTGACCGTGGAATGCTCAGCCCCAATCAGACCATCAGAGTCTCATCCTATTCCAAGACTCAGGAACCTAACAGAAAAAGCAGAGCTACGATTGGAAGATTCTAAAGGTGGGGAGGTATACTGATTGTCATGATACTCTCATCATGACAGGGTTGCTGTATCCAGGAGCTCACTGCAATGAGATCTACTTCCATGATATCTACACACTGCCTGCTATATCAACATTCCCCCATGGACCAATGAGGATCTCAGGAAAAACAACTATACTCAGAGAGAATCTTTGGGGCTGTAGTTAGACAAAAGAAGGGGAGCTTTCCTCACTTGTAAGTTTGCTCACTGGAGGAGGAGCACTTATACTACCACAGATATCTGGACCCTTACTGTTACAGGTGAGACCCGCACAAGCCAAAGGACATAAAGTAGGAGATACATGACTGTATTTCGTGAAAGAAAGAGAGGGTGGGAAAGAAGGAGGGTGGGAAATTAATTAATAGGGTCAAGGACATAAACTCATTTTATTATGAAAAAATAATTTTAAATATGCTATTAATTTTCCAAAGTCATAAAATAGTTATTTTCCATGTAAACTTTGGTTTTCATTGCCTACAATAAAATATTTTTGTTTTCTTTGAAATTCAACAATTTTACAATCAAGGTTTAATCTGTATTTACATTTTCAATGTGTGTGTGTGTGAGAAAGAGATTATATATGTACTTGTATATGTGATACATATGTGTATTTGTGTTTATGTATGTGTAGAAGCTATTCATCAACATAGAGTGTCTTCATCTACCTTACTTTATTATTATTATTATTATTATTATTATTATTATTATTTACACTCATACAAACTTAACAGGTACACTGGTCCCCTCCCTCCCTCCACCTCCTCCCCAACCCCCCTGCTACCCTCTCCTCTCCCTCCTCCTTCCCATCCCTCAGTGTCTCCTCCCACCCCAATGCCAGAGCATCCTTTAATGTGCATGCCAAACTTTCCTCCTCTGGGTCCTCCTCTCTGATGAGGTGCAAGGACCCAGGGGCATTTCCCAGAACCCTTTCCTGTGTTCCCCTTAAGCTTAGGAACACTACTGTGACTGTCAGTCCCTAGCCTCCAAGGATCCTCGTGCCTTTAGTCCATGCTAGACTTTGTGGGGTCAATAATGTGTTGGACATAGCGCAGGTCATGCAAAGTCCTATTATGTTTGCTTCAGCCCTAACTTGTGTGGAGTATCTTGCATATCATTACTCTTCCCATCCTTGTGCACTTACAATCTTCCCGCCCCCACTTCTGCAAATTTCCCTGAGCTTCAGGATGGGGAGAGATTAAGCTGGCCTAGTTCCAGGTGGTTGATATAGAGTCTCTGATGTTCTGAATTATGGTTTGTTGATTTTTTTTTTCGGTTTTGCTGCTCCTGCAATTCTCTTGGCTCCATCCTGATGGATATTGGATGTAACCACCTGGCCAGAGATAAAAACCTGTTAAATTAGAGTCTTGTTATAAGAGTATATTCAAAGTATCTACCTTACTTTTTGAGACACATCACTCAGCTAATATGGCTAGCCCATGAATTGCATGTCTCTACCCAGCTCACTACTAGTGTTACTTCTGTACTCAGCAAAACACAGTTTTTCATGTGAGTACCTTTTCAAAAAAGATTTATGTTGAGTTTTTTTCTATGGAGTCTGGATGTAGGCCTTTATGTTTGCATGAGGGAGATACTTCGTCATCTGAGACAGCTCCTTATGCCCTGAAATATTGCTTCCTTACTCTACTTCTGGAAGTTTTATCAAGCTTGTTTAGCTATTATCCTTATTTTATTTCTCCTTTTCAGGAACTCCTATTTTTCAATATATTGATTTTTCCTTACCTTTCTTAAGTGTTTATGAATGTTTTAAATTTGTATATTTTTCATATAATTAATAGATTCTTATGGAGTGCATGGATATGTGTCTTAAGGTGTTTCTTGAGGGTAATCATCCTGGGAATCATTATAGTTGATTCTGTGCTTTTACTGCTATGTGTTTATTCCAGTTTATTTATGCCACAATTTGCTTATCCTTCATCTATGGACAGTTTTTGAATTGTTATAGTTTTTCTTCTCTCCCTTCTCTCTCTAAGGCATATACACACACACACACACACACACACACATACACACACACACACACACACACGGGTCTTTTCCTCTTGTCATTCAGATCTTTATCTTTGCATCTAATATATTGTAACCAAGAATAGAATAACTTTCCTTTGTCCCATGAATTATAGTAAACATTAAGCACAAAAGATGATTTTGGGAAATTGCCATCACTGTCAGAAACAAAAATTTTGAAATCAATCCCAATTCCTTGCTGTGCTAGAGTCTTGCATGTTTTCAGTGTAAAAGAGAAACTTAAACCTGATTTAAACAGAAGATTTTCATTCATTGTAATCTTTCCTATATGCGAAGGTTTTGAATTGATTTTAAATGCATTAAGAAGGATGTGAGAAGAGACACACACGGTGAATTCAATATGAGAGCAGAAGCTGATATTCATGTGAGGTTACTGGTGGCTACATTTCTCTCAATTTTAACTCTTAATTAATGTTCAAATAGCAAACAGATGCTGTTCCTGAGGATTTCTCTAGAAGAGGTTAATACTCAAATCAGTTGGTTTTAGAAAACATCTGTTCTATCCTGAGTGTGGCAAGCACCACACAATTAACTAAGGTTCTGAAGAGAAGAAATTGCAAAGACCTCAAATACTGACTTGACTTATTACTCACCTCATTAGCACGTCATCTCATGACCTGTTTCACAGTTCCAAGTCTTAGGTATTCAGGTGGTCCTTATTCACCCCAAACGCTGATACTTGGGCCTTCAGATGTAGAATGAAGAGAAATATCAGTTTTCCTAGTTTTCTTATTGATGAAAGATTGATGGAAAGAGAATTTTTTTTGCTTAGTATTCATGTTCGTCAGCTTTCATAATAAGATGCTTCGTGAACATGAAGTTGATTTTATTTCTTTGAAGAACTTTAACTAAGGAACAATCTGAAGGCTTGGGATATTAGTGACTGACAGATGACACTAGAAGCATAAATTTTCCAAGTGATGATTCTGCTACGATTCTCAAAAGAATCATATTCCTGCTTGAAGCTTAAATGTAGATATCTAACATGCATTTCCATAAAGGAAACAAATGGTTTGTACTACTCATCTAATGAACACCCTATGAAAAAAAGGAGCATACCTCTTTAATTAATGACATGTTATAAATTAAAGTTCTGGGATCATCAAATTATTTTCACAAGAGCCCTGAGTGGCACATAGGAATGATTACATTAAGTGAGAGTTCACAGGAGGAAAAAAAATTACACATTAGCAAGAAAAATAGAAAGTAGAAAAAAGGCAATAATTCAGTGAAGGTTAAGAGTTGATTTTGTCTACTGTTGAACAAAATTGACAATTCCATAGCTAGATTAAGCAGAACAGACAACAAAAATGACATAGAAAATGAAAGAGGATACATTAAAACGGACACCAAACACATTAAAAAGCTTCTTAGGAAAATCATAGAAACACTTATGTGTCAAGAAATGTATAGCCTAAAGGAAGAAATATTTCTGGCACACATAGTTTGTCAATACTAAAAAAGCAAGAAATCAGAAGTCTACGTAAGGTTACAACTAGGAACAAATCTAATTAATGATCAAAAACTTCCCAATAAAGCAAAGTCTGTCACCAGATGGTTCACTGGCAAATCTAAGCAAAATTTCAAAGAATTAGTGCAACTCTTAAATTGATCCAAGCAATCTGAAAAGGAGGGATCACTTCCAAGTCCATTTTATGTGACTACCATCATTTTGATTTCAAAGGCATGTAGAGATATCAGAAAGAAACTGTAAGCCAATATCCCAAATGGACTTAGCTAAAAGTTCCTTACCAAGACACAGGAAACCTAATTCAAAAGCACATTGCAGTTCCTTTATACTAACATTCAATTATTGAATCTTTTGCAAAACAAACATCTTTATTACAAAAGGAAGAATGTGAAACAATATTGTAGCTACCTTAACTTTAGGAACCAAAAATAAATTAAAATTCTGCAACTCATTTGATTGCGTGCAAAATAAGCAGGTAAGACAACAAACCCTTATAATTGTAAAGGCTGATCTGTCTCCAAAATCTAGTTGAAAAAAAATTTTCAGAAGGATCACCATTTTGAATGTCGTTGTCCATATTTATCGGGATTATTCAGATTAGAGACAGATACTTGATATCACGAAAATCTTAATTGTCAAGACAGAAAATAGAAAGAGGTTTCTGCAGGCTTCTCTGTGTACTTTCTCCATGAAGTGTGAAGTGATGAACGCTGTGACGTTTGCTCTCTGCATGAATAATAACAAGGGCAGGAGGACCTCTAAGGAAAGGAGATAGGGGATCATGCTTCAGTAGAGAAAACAGGCCACTGTTAAGTATTGCATGTAAGTAGTGAGACATCTGGCACAGATCACTCTCACTTCCCTTCCTTGTCACTTGCAAATGAACAGGTTTGATCTCACCAATCAGGGAGGGTATAGAGACTGGCCTCTTCTTACATTAAGATCTTCATTTAAACAGTCTTTTATCTTTGGTTAGGAGGTGACCTTCAATACCAATCAGGATGCAGCCAAAGGCAGAGCAGGAAGAACAAAACTGAAAACAGCAACAAACCATAACTCAGAACACCAAAGACCCTACATTAATCACCTGGAACCAGACCAGCCAAATCTCTCCCCATCCTAAAGCTCAGGGAACCTTGCAGAAGAGAGGATGACAAGATTGTAAGAGCCTAAAGATGGGGAGGACCAGCCATATGCAAGATACTCCACATGAGTGAGGGCTGGAGCAGCCAGAATTGGATTGTGTCTGACCTGCACAATGGCTGACACATCAATGCCTCCCCAAAGTCTAGCATGGTTCATAGGGGAGAAGGCTCCAGGCAGTAGGATACTTAAAGGCAAGGGATTAAACAGTCATAATAGAGTTTCCATACAAAGGGGAGCTCAAGAAGGGACTCTGGGCTATGTCACTGAGTCTTGAACTCTCACTAGGGTGGAGGTCTCAGAGGAGGTTTGGCATTCACACAAAAGGATGCTTCAGGGGACGGGAGGGAGGAAAGGGGAGACACTGGGAGAAGAGGAGGGAGGAAGGGGGGTGAAAGGAAGGGGAGAGGGGGCAGAGTGCAATTGGGGAATGGGGAGGGAGAGGACGGTGGTACATATTGAGCTTGCGTGATTAGGAAAAAATAAATTGTGGGAGAAAAATAAAAAGAAAAGCACATTACATTATTTGAGAGATTTTAAACATGTCATACATATTTCTCTGCATCTACTCTCAATATTTTCAGCCATTTTCTTATATTATTTCTGATGAAGAACCAGCTTTTACTCCCAGTTATCATCCTCCCAGCAATGTCATTTCTCCATTGGTGTTCTCAGATTTTTACCTTTATCACTAGTTTTGATTAGAAATTATTTGGTACCTTAGATCCTTATCATGTTTTCCACAAATTCATTGATTTGGGGAGATTCAAAGGCATAGTTGGTAATATTCTCCATTGTTTTTGGAAAAGTTTCATTTATTATAGCTATTATTTTGCCAACTATATCTCTGCTCTTCTTCCCCTTTTTATTTATTTATTTTTTTAATTTTTTGTATTATTATTATTTATTCAACTGTGCACTTGTGCGTGTGTATGTGCACGTGCGCGTGTGTGTCTGTGTGTGTTTGTGAGTGTGTGTGTGTGTCTGTGTATGTGTAGAACCACGGACGAATTCGGGAACCACCATGGACGCCTCCACCTCCTTCTGCCCCAGGATTCACAGGCTCCGCCCTACCAGGACCAGAAGCGCAGGCCACCCCCGCTTCGGCCTGGCGTCTATACGTGGGATCTGGGATCCGAACTCAGGACCTTCCGCCTGCAAGGTGGAGGCTTAACCCCTGAGCCACCTCTCCAGCCCTTCTTCTCCTTTTTAAAGCCAAAGTTATTTAAGCATTGAAATGCTTCAGTATGGCTCTCTGTACTTGCTAGTGGACTGGTTTCTCTCGGTCTTTCTCTTGGTCTGTCTCTGTCTCTGTCTCTGTCTCTGTCTTTGTCTCTCTCTCTCTCTCTGCATTCTTAACTCTTTTGTTGTACTTTTTATGTAATATTATGCTTCTTTCTGACATCACTCTTTGCTCCATTTTCAATTGAATAACTGTCAGGTTTTCTTCTTTGATGATTTTGTACATATCACTTCTTTTAAGTACTTCGTCCTATGAGCTACAACTTAAATGTGGTCTGGGTCACAGAGTCTCATCCCCACTACCAACAAAATGAACTAAGTTTTATCTGGCTGTTTCCCCTTATTACAGCATCACAAAATGTCTGTTTAGTTTGTAAATAAGAAAAACCATAGTGCTCATTCTCCATTTTTCTTAGTTCACTAGCTTTTGTTAGTTAATAGCTAATGTCTTAAATCTGCTGTACCACAAAAAAAAATTGGTCAAATTTTCTCATTATGGTGGGGTATTGCATTGATTTCTACTACCATATTATGGCCAAAAAGAGAAATCTTCCCATGTAAATTGAGGTAAGCCTTGATTTTTGCCTTCTTCCTTCATAGAAAAAAAAATTTGCCCAATTTTATTCTTTCACTGTGCTTGCTATTGAAGGTGAGGGAAGCTAATTTCAATTATTTGTGTTAGGTGAATTCACTGAAATTGGCGTGATGCTCCATCTGAGCCCTCTCATTATAATCATCTCCTAAAGCATGATGTATGCATGTTCTATGTATGCATGCTCATGTGTACAAAAGCAGTCATGTATTAGTTATATTTTTAGCTGAAAATACATGTAGTACTATATTTTCTCAAGCAGTGATGTCAGTGTCATTATCAATACACATTGACTACATTTGTATTGATATTAAATCTTATTGTAAGAACATAAGCATATAATTAAGTTTTTAACAAAACATAAATGAAAAGAATTCACAAGAGGAAGAAAAGAGATTACTGAATTGTTAACACGAGGATCAGAGTTTAGATCCAAGCAGACACAAAACAAACCAGATGCTTTGGACAAGTTTGTAACTCCAGCTCTGATATGGATGGAGACAAGAGGATTACTGGTGCTTGTTAATTTACAACCTAGCTAATAATGTGAGATCCAGGTTCTAGAACAGTAACTGCTTCGAAGAAATGGACAAGAAGTTTTAGATGGGAACCCCAATACTCTCTTCTAGATACCACTCATATGTATTCATGTGCATATCTATGTGTTCATATATCATTTACACACACACACAAATAAAAATAAGAAGGAAAATACTTAGCATATGTTCAAGATAGTAAGGGTACCAATATTTACCTCATGTTTGGATGGATGCTATAACTGATCTTTCAGGACAATTTTGATTACTATTTCAAGATAAATCATGAGAAATACCAAAGATGTTCATACCTTTAGTCAATTCAATTCCGAGCCAAGTCTGATTTCTTTAAAACTGTGTAGGAAGAGGTTCTGTCAGACAATATCTTCTAGGCATAAGGCTGTTATACCCATGAACTCACTGTGACTGTGTCTACTTCCATAAGACCTTATACATCTGTGTAAAAGTTGGTCTGTCAGTGTTTTCCTATAGTAGGGGAAAGGTCTCAAGAGATACAATTCCCTTCCTGAGAGAATATTGAAGATAAACTTCCATGGTAGAAGGGAAGTTACTTTCCTGTAGTATACCCACTGGTATATCAGCCATGCATTCTGAGCAAGTGTTCAGGCACATACTAATACAGGCAATTCAAATGAAACTCAGTGGGCCACAAATGTAAAAAAAAATGATGATAGGATAGAGACTGATTTGGAAGAAGATTTTCAGTTGTAAAATGAAACATGATGGGTTTTCATAAAAAGGGGAAAACTGACATAAATTCATTGTATTCCAGTATTAATCTATCAAAATATAAATCAATTTAAAAGAATAATGGCCATTCAATTCTAAAACCTGAGCTGTATAGACAAATAAAAGCACAATTCATACATATATCATAAGAACAACTGTATTAGAAAAAAATAAAGGACAATAAAATAATATTAATCTTATTCCATTCCACAACATGTTGCCTAATGTACATTTCAGTCAGACCCACAACATCTATGATAAGTGTTGTGTTGTTGCAGCAGCGACAAGAAAATAGAGTAAATCATTTGTGAAGAACAGAAGCTGTGACCTAATCATTTGAAACTTATTCTGTATGGAGATATTAAAATGAAATTACATATGTGATGTATTATGCAAAGGTGGCCTTGAAGGACCTTGACAATAATAGCAGGTAGAAAAGGTCCTAGCATTGAACGAGGTGAAGGTTAATAGATGGAGATATTAATGCAACAGAACATGACATTCCTATTTTCTATTCTTAGAGTGGGAACTATAATGAAATGAACTTATGGAAACCATGTGTCAAAAAAGAAATTTTCTTTTCCTTGCCAAGGTAACTTTAATTTTTTAAAATTTATCTTTTTTCCCCTAATTGTACATGTTCCTTGCCACCCTCATTTCCCCATCCCTTCCTCCACCTTTCCCTCCTTCTCTCATCTCTTCCTTCCCTCCCTCACCTCCCTTCATGGATCCAGCCTGCCCTCTTTTACTCTCCTATCTTTCATCTTATATGGGTCTCTGGGGTTCCTTCTGGATCATCTAATCTAGTGGGGGTTCAGGCCTCTGTGACAGGACAAGTGGCCTTTCCTTGGGCAGACCACTGATATGGGTACTTCCTTACCTCTGCCTGACCCCTCACCCTTAAGGATGCTATTGATTGAAATTATTTATCCTGATATCTACCTTAGTCTATGGGTGCATATTGATATGTCCACCACTGTGCAAGTCTGATATGATTAAATCTCATTGCATGAAATTCCTGGCTGCAGCAGCCCAATCTTAAGTGTCTTGTCTAATGGTGGACCTTCCCATCTTTAAACTCTTACAGTCTTACTGCCCCCTCTTCTGCAAAGTTCCCTGAGACTTTGGATGGGAAGAAATTTCACTGGCCTGGTTCAAATGTCACAATTTTTTTAAAATTTTTATTATTTATTATTTATCCAATGTGCATGTATGTGTGTGTGTATGTATGTGTGTATATGTATGTGTGTAGAACCACGGACGAATTCAGGAACCACTATGGACCGCCTCTACCTCCTCCTTGTTTACTCTGCCCCGGGATTCACAGGCTCTACCCTACCAGGACCAGAAACGCAGGCCGCCCCCGCTTCTGCCCGGCATCTATATGTAGGGTCCAGGACACGAACTCAGGACCTTCCGCCTGCAAGGCAGAGGCTTAACCCCTGAGCCACCTCTCCAGCCCCCCAAATGTCACAATATACATCCATTTTCTAATCATTTCCAGGAGTAAAAAAGTAAAGTTTTCAGCATCTTAGACATTTTTGATGGGTGACTTTTAATCAATATCAGGATTTTTTAAAAATTTTCATGAAAAAGAGGCAAATATATGAAGCAATCATAATTGGACTTTGTATCCCCTGCGCAATGTCCAACACATTATTGACCCCATAAAGTCTAGCATTCGCTAAAGGCACCAAGATCCTTGGAGGCAAGGGATTGACAGCCAGAGTAGTGTTCCTATGCTTAAGGGGAACACAGGAAAGGGTTCAGGGAAATGCCACTGGGTCCTTGTACGTCATCGGAGAGAAGGGCCCAGAGGAGAGTCTGGCATGCACATTAAAGGATTCTCCGGGGATTGGGGGGGAGGCACTGGGGGATGGGGAGAGAGGGGTGAGGGTAAGGAGAAAGGGGGTCGGGGGGGAGGAGGAGGGAGGCAGGGAACCGGTGCACCTATTAAGTTTGTATGAGCAGAAATAATAATAAAAATGTTAAAAAAGAGGCAAATATATTAATTTATTTACATAATGAAAATTGAAACAGCATAAGAAGTAGAAAATAGAAGTGGATAAACAGACTTCATGAGGAAAGTTGGGATGTTTTCCAGATGAGACGTCATCATCATGTAAAGCTATTTTGTGAGTTCCCAAGTTTAAAAGAGATCAAATTAGACTTTCATGATGCATGCAATTTCTCTCATTTGGATGTTTATTTCTCCTTCACTCTCATCCTTTGTGCTTAGATAGGATTAAGTTAATACATAGAAAGCAAAGTGGAAAAAATGTACTGGACTTTGTCTGAATGTTTTGACAGTCATGAACTTGGTCCTAAACACTAAATAAAAACATTTAAGCTACTTTTGAAAAGGGATACACTGGTCCAGAGAGATGGCTCCAAGATTAAGTCTCTGCCTTACAAGCAGAAGGTCTTGAGTTCAGATCCCAGGTCCCATGTAAAAACACCAGGCCAAAATGGAAGTCACCAGCACTGTGTGCCCTGGTAAGTGGAGCCTGAATAATCCCAGAACAAAGCAAAAAGGAGTAGAAGCAATCCAGGATGATTCCTGAAGTCACCCTTGGTCCCCCACAGGGACGTACAATGTCTTTGGATGCACACAGACACACACATACAAAATAAATAAATAAAATTTAATAAAATGGGCTAAAAGGAAAAAAGAGGAAAAAGAAAAGGAATACACTGTGAATTTTTCTTTCAGTATTAAAATAAAGGGATAACTTCATTGATTAACAGAAAGGGATGTTCCATTTATCTTAAATTAGTAATTTCATATTTAAAATCTAAATGTCTTCATTCATCTCACAGCTATATACACACACTTTTTGTTTCTGAATCAAAATGTAAATATGTTGTCTCTACTGCAAATCCTTTTTCAATTGAGTTATTAATCCATAATGATTCAGGATGCTTTTTTGGTTTTGGGTGTTAATAATATATTCCAGGTATTGATCATGTATAAGAATTTTATCAGACTTCTGTCATTATTTATCTCTTAGTTTTGAAGGCTACACCTTAAATTTTCTCTTCAGACTTTTATCAAAATGCCGTCACAAACCAAGAGCATATAAGTACTATGGATTTAAGTTGGAGAAGTGATTCATTAGCAATTACATCCAAAATTCTCCTAGGGACTTCTCTCTCTTCCCTGCAGCTGTGGGATGCTACAGGATACATTTTGAGTGAGTAAACCTTTACATCTGAATTGTGCAAATGGTTTTTTACCACTGCTCAGGAGACTGCTTTTTCCTCTTTTGAATCCTTGTAAAACTTCATGTAATCACTGCAGACAGAGTTACATCTTCTTTGAATGGAAGGAACATTTGCTGTCTTCTCATACTAAAGGTCTGTGTCTGATTTTATATCATTCTGCTTGAAATTTTGATTTCTTTCTTTTTTCTGAAGTGCATGCAATGCATTTTGTGCCTCCATCTCTGAACTGCTCAAAATCTTGTCATCTCTTATATAAACCTGAATCATTTACACCTTCTTATTATTTACCCCCTTGGTACTCATTGTTCACATAGCTTTAAATCTATTTAGTTGAAAGAAAAATTAAATGATATCCCTCTTTAAGATTGCATAATATTTGAATTTCCTAGATTTTGTATGATAAAGGAATTGTTTCAATAGGATATTCCAGTAAAAACAGATATAACAAGTTTGAATTGCAGTCCTTTCTCTCCCTCATTGGTCTTTGTGAGCTAGTGCCAGTCATTGCAATTCTGTGTCCCCAGGGTTTTCTAATGCAAAGGGGTAGAGATTCAGAGAAATAAACAAAGATATTTGTTTCATAGTGACTCACAAGCTTTAATTTTTTATCTTTTTTTAGTTTTCATATGTATATGTGAGGCAAGAGTGTGTGTGGCTGTCTTCATGTGTTGTGGAAATACATATGTTTTCATTTGTGCAAACATTTAGTCACATGAACAGGTGTGTGAACGTGCATGTGGAGACTGGAGTTGACATATGAAAATACTTCTAAATGACTCTTCCACTTCATACTTTTTAGACAAGGTCCCCAGTTAAGCCCAGAGTCCACAAATAGGGGAAGTTTCCATAGCAAACTTGTTTGGAGAATTCACAGCCTCTGTCTTCCAAGACTTCAGTTACAGGAGGATGATCATGTTTCACCTTGCATGTTATGTGGCATCTGGAGATTCAAACTCTGGTCTTTTTGCTTGTATGATAGTGCTTTACCATCTGATTAATGTCCCCAGCTTATGATTCATGAGGTGATGTACTCTAATTCTCAATCAATCTTGAAATTTGCAAATATAGAAAAGAATTATTTATATCATTATACCATCATAATTGAGATGCTTTCTTGTATGGGTGCAATTTTTCTTAAGAAATCATTAGTATCATTCTTCTACCTCCACTCTCTTAAAATATGTGTAAACCAATTCTATTTCTTCTGGCATGCACAATCTGTAGATAGTAAGCACATTTTCCTTTATCATTGCTTTCAATTCCCACTCATGCACCTTCTGCATATTAACTCATAACTTTCCTGTTAAATGATTCCTCTTTTGCTCTTTCAGAAATTAATGATGTTTTGCCCCAAAATATCTCATATACCATTCACTCTATTGTATTTTTGTACTCTGAATGGTGAAAATATTTAACTACATTAAAAATATTCTACCTTCCTACCAAAGATTATCAAATCTTTTTTGGCTGGTTCATACACTATTGGACATTAAAGATACTTATATGCATGAAAAGAAGCAACATTTTTACTTAAATATTTACAATACAAATACAGTTTCTTAAATTTGTGTGCCTTTTTTTCCTGAATCTTCTATCTTTATGTTTCTTTTTAATCTTTTAAACTTCTGGTATCTATTTGATAACCAACTTCTGCATTTAATATAACTTATCTGTAGCTTGTCTTTTTCTGAGACACTTGAGCCTCTTTTTTAGAACAGAAAAACCAAAATTACATTACTTCATCAAGTTGATACATTAAGAAATTTACATACAATATTTCCAATGAGCGGTGGGAATGATAGTTATAAGGAAATCCAGAGCATCTATTTAGTTCTACAAATTGGTCTTCGGTTGGCAAAATGGCTCAGTGGGTAAAGTTACCCTTGCATCAGCCCGGAGAACCTGAGTTAAATCCCCAGAGACCATATGGTAGAAATTGAGAATAAACTTCTGAAATCTGTCTTTTGATCACATGGCATAGCATACACATACCTGCTTACTTTCTCTCTCTCTCTCTCAAATAATTAAAAAAATAAATTGAAAACTAATCTTACAAAAATATAACAACTCCCATATCTTGTAAAGCCATGTGAGACCTAAGAGCAATTTAAATTTGTTGAGCAGTCAATCAATATTTAGTCCCAAATAAATGTTTTAAGTTCCATTTGTCAGACAGCAACAATGAAATAATTGCAACAATTGGGAAATTCACAGATTTAATATACATGGGATTTAGACAATATTAATTTCCAAGGCTTTTTAGTTCATTTTAAAAAGACATCTGAAAGCTTGAAATACACGTCAAATAATGCTACATGGTTTGGAGCAACTCAAGAAAATAAAACAGGAAACAAAAATTAAAGTTTCCGTGAATAAGTTAGTGATTCAGAGTGTGCATTTTATACACAAAACTATTAGAGGAATGTGATGAGATCATTAGCAAGTCATCATGACTTAATTACTTGTGATTTACTTCAATTTTTATAGTTGCTTCTTAAGTGAAGACAATATACAGATATGATTTTATACAAAATTGAATCTGAAATTATATTGTCTTTCCTGCTACAGAAAAATGGTATTTAAATTCACACTGCATTTATTTCAGATGTTATCATTTTTAGTGTAAAAATAATCAACTTAACTTTAGAAAGGCATTGGAAAAACTTGACTTTACTCCTGAGTATACAAAGTGAAATTATTATGTGAAGAAGTTTAAATTTTCTGACACTCAAGATGTTTTCAAACATCAGTCAAAAGTAATGAATGTAGAATGTCTATGTTGAATAAATTTATACATGATTTATACATGGGCATATTCAATGTCAATCTTTTTTATCTGATATTAAGTGAATATTGACTATGCTTTGGAATTTTATATTATAATAAGTAAAAATAATATTGAATAAAACAGAAGATTTCAACCTCAATTGATATCCTACTTATTTTTTTATTTGGATGGGATGGGGTGGAAATAAGAAGTGGATGATCAAAATACATAAATTCATTATTAATATAATTAAAAATAAAATTTAAAAGATAATTTTTAAGAAATAACAGAATAAAGCTATTAAGTAGTAGAACTTTGAATTAACATAATCTTTATATTTAGAATGTAGTAAAAATTTTTTAATCAAAGTCATGCATATTATGCAAATCATCTCAGAAGTAGACAAAAGATAAAATTAGGCTTGGATGTAAATTCGATACTCATTTAGGGCAGTGACTTGAAATTCTCAAGGCAGTAGGTCAGACTTTTGGTTTTATAGTGGTGGCTACTTAGTTATCCTTAGAAAGTCAGCAAATGTGTGAACACATATCTGGTGTCACAAGTGGGATTGAAGTGCATATGAAATCTCATGACAGAAGCTAGGTATATTGCTTAACACTACATAATGAGCAGGTAGTCTCCCTTAAACTGAAATGTAATTCCAGTGTCTAAAGCTGAAGATCGGAAAGATCTTGACAGTGATCACAGCTAAAACTTCTACAGAAAGACACACACACACACACACACACACACACGCACACACACACTATTTGGTTTTAAAAAAGAAGATATTGCTTCCCAATGAGACAGCTTGTTGAAGCTGGAGATGACAAGGTTAGGGGAATCATGAGTAATTGAGGACAAAGACTGCCTGACTCTGCTTACAGGATGCATGAAGCGGACCCAAATTCAGGGAAATAGGAATAGAAGGGAGGCTGGAGGAAGACAAAGTACATCTTCTGTTCACTAGGTAGAGTTGCAGTAATTATGGAAGATAGGTAACTGGTTTTTGCTTTGCTGAAATTTTGGTAAATTAATGTTTCCAAAATAACATTTCAAGGATTAAAAGATTAAAAAGTATTAAAGTATTAACCCAATTTTGAAAGTAAAGCTTCATGCCACAAAGATGTTTTATGTATGTAATATTTATGTAATTTTTTGAAAACATGAACACAAGAACCAATCTAAATGAAACCATAAATACCATTATTTTAATAACTAATACATACATATATGATTTTATTTTTCTTAGAAACAAGCAGACTTAAAAGAAATTCTCCAATCTGTCAACACAGTATTTTTATCAGTTGGAATTATCTCCTTTGATAGTTATTCACTTAAGCAATTATAAAAATTGTTTCATAATTAAGTTTGCATAGCATGTATTGCTATACTAGCTATATTACAAATAGATTTATATTCAGAAATAAATTGTTCCTTAGCATTAATAATGGTAAATAGAGCTTAGGCCAATTAAAGGAATATTTTGTTCTATGGACTTAAAGATATTTTGGTATAAAGTTGGTTATCTTAAAATCAAACTATAAAAATATATAGAAAAATGATCAAGTTCTCCTAATAAGTAATATTTATCAGTAACAACAATATGAAGAGAGACAATCATTTATATATTTTTGTCTGTGATTTCATGAATATCATAATAACATTGCCAAAAAGATATAAATCATGGTAATGATGACCTCAGTTTTCTGAATGAATATCAGTATCAAGAATTTAGTCCTAAATGCATCAATATTTAACAGCTGCTGGAGTAAATCTTAACAGATGGTTGGCATACCATCTAGAAGTCCTGTTTTTTGTATGCAATGCACACAATGGGAAAATTGCAAATAAGGAGGCTGATCTAGTTGAGGAAAGTAGACAGAAGCTTTGCTTGTGACACACAATTAAGAACTGAAGCACTGCACGAAACTTAATTCCAACAGCATCGCAGTGAGAAATACAGTCCATCTCCTTGTTTTCCATTCTCATTTGATGCAGATGGACACACAATAATAATTGGTGTCCCTTAATGTGATGCTTCTGACGGTCACATATTCCAACAATTTTGTCACTAGGTAATATGAAAATGCATACTTAGATAAAGTAAGACTGCAGGGAAGCCACTGGGTGATATGATCCCCGGATCACCGTCAGATGCATGTTTGTCCTGCGACACATGACAGCTGCTTACTCACATCTCTGTAGAATCAGAAGCAGACAGTATATGTGGAACAAGCAAGAGTAACCCTCAAGGACAACCAGTAGTGTCCCACTTCCTCAAAGGAAGCTCCCTTCCCCCATAATGATTGAAAAGCATCACAAAATAGGGTCACCATTTAGCAATAAAGTGTTGAAGCCCAGGAGCTGGTAGAGGAAAATTTACATAGCAAGGCTGATGAGGTCAGATTGAAAGATTTATTAGACAAGATTGGTAAAGTGGGAAGGTTGGAACTGGGTTCACTTTCAGGGAAAAGTATCCTAGGATACAGATATCACGTAGGTTCACTGATGAGAACTGAAGTGAAAACAGCAGAAAGGCTTTATAGGATTGAGTCAATAATTCCCTAGGGACAAAGTAGCTCAGTCAATCTGGTTGACCTCATTTTCTATACAACAATTTCGAGGGAAAAAAAGAGAAAATAGAAGCTCTTGGAGTTATTCTCCTGCTGTCTACTCTCCTGTCAAATGAAAAATAAGAGCAAATATTGAGTTGCATTTTCTTTGTGGCTTTCAACCACTGAAACCGACGGAGCAAGTTGTTCATCTGTGACTCAGTTGATTCCTCAAGGTCTGTGTGATACTTCTTTCTCCTGTCTATGTTAATCTTGGTTCATTGTGTTTCACAAACCGCACCTTGCTTTCCTGGTGCTGCGTCTTACGCATCCCATTGTCAACAAGATTTGATCACATTAGGCATTGTGAAAAGCACCAAAGTCTTTGAGGTTGAAAAATAGAATCAAACAAACCACACAAGATGGTGGAGAAGTGACTTTGATAACTGAAGGTTCCTGAACTTTCAGTGAGTGTTAATTTCATAGGAAAAGATTAGATACAAACATTTACTTTTGATGTAAATAATAACCCCTATATAGCTACTTGTTTACTTATAAATCAGATAACTTCTTTAGATGACTTCTAATAATGTTTGCTATAAAAACAAAATTTTCATTTAATAGTATATATTTATTAAATATGTTCAGATATTAGTTTCAAAGCTTAAGACATCCAAAATAAATCAGTAAATGAATTCATTCACAGCATCCTTAAAAAACACATTGTAGCATGTACCCAAGACACCATAAAGTAAAAATAGAGTTGTCCATAATCTTCTGTTTCTGGATGTATGTTTCCTTTATAGACCAATAAAGTCTCTTTAAATTGCAATTTACATGCAAAAAGAGGTCAAATAATTGAATTTTTAATAGAATGCCTTCAAATAACTGACAGTAGATAGTAAAAATGAATGCATGAATCCACAGCCTGCTTTATCTATTTTTAAGTCAGTCCTCTAGAATTCACAAGCAACTTATTCTGAAAGTTTCAAAATAGTACTTCATGGATGAATTATTAATTCAGTAAACCACTTTTGTTATGAGGATCATATTTTCATCTATGAACTTAAGAGAAGTCATGCATATCACAGATGAACCCTTAAAGCACTAACAAAAGCTGTGCATAAATGCAAAAATATATTAATTAAAATATCTAATTTAATTTTTCTTCTCACTGATGTTCAATATTCAAAGCTCTTTAATAGCATAAAATTCACTGATTAATGGGTAGAATTAAAACATATTATATTGAGTGAGGCATCTCAGACACAGAAAGACAAATGTTGCATGCTCTTCCTTACATGGGGATGTTATTCTTGAACTTTAAGAATGATATGGTTAAATAGAAACTTCTCTAATTGCATTAATCCACCCAGGAGACTACAGGGAAAAATTAATGCCAGGACATGTGGGTGAGCAGAAAACTACAAATACAAATACCACAAGCTTGACAAAATGATAGACATCAATAAAAATTTGTAATAACCTCAGTTTTTAATGTATAAATTATGATTCTAAAGTTCAAAGACATCCTGCATTTTTGCAACTTTGATGCAACTTATCTTGTATATTATCATAATAAACACATAATGGGTACTTTCTCAACGATTTTAAGTATGCAATATTATTTATATCAGTGATACATATTCAAGGAAAATATATAATATTTATTAATACTTTTTCCTTCAGCTTTCAAATTAACTCAAAGATTTCAAGACCTTCCTGAAATCAGTTATAAAAAGAGAACAAAAGGAGAATGTCACAGACATCAAAAGTTTCCAAGATATTTGCATAACTTCCCATGTACTATATATCTAAGTTAGCATATGCATAAATATATACCCAGTCAGAGAGGGTATAGGAACTTTCAGTTAGATAGTAACCGACTGGCAAAAGGTAGACTGACTGTCTCACTGCTGTGTCTAACTCCTATTCTTCCATCTACCTTTGAGTCTCCTCTTGTATTAAGATCTTCGTTTAAACAGTCTTTTATCTTTGGTTAGGAGATGACCTTGACAACCAGTTGGGATGCAGCCAAGGGCAGTGCAGGAGCAGCAAAACTGAAAACAACAAACTATAATTCATAGCACCAAAGACCCTACATTATTCACCTGAAACCAGGCTAATCAAATCTCTCCCCATCCTAAAGCTCAGGGAACCTTGCAGGAGAGGGGGCAGCAAGATTGTAAGAGCCTAAAGATGGAGAGTACCAATGACATGCAAAATACTCCACACAAGTCAGGGATAAAGCAGCCACAATACATCCACAGTGCGATTGTATCTTGCCTGACCTGTATAATTGTTGACATGTCAATGACCCCACAAAGTCTACCATGGATCACAGGGCACAGGGGAGAAGGCTCTAGTGACTAGGATCATTAGAGGCAAGGCATTAAAGCAGTCAGAATTCATATTTGAATGGGGAGCCCAAAAAGTAGCCCCAAGTTATGCCACTGAGTCCTGAACCCTCACTAGTGTAGAAGATTGTAGGGAAATTCAGTTCCCACATAAGCAGATGCTCTGGATGGTGGGAAGGAGAAAGCAGGAAGCACCAAGAGAGGAGGGAAGGAAAAGGGATGAGAGGGAGGGAGATGGAAAGGTAGGAAGAGTACAATGGGAGACAACAGGGAAGGAAGGGGAGGGAGAAGGAGAGTACCAATTAAGCTTGTGTAATTAGGCAAAAAAGTAATAAAAAATAGTAAAATTTTAAATAAATATAATTCATAAGAAAAAATAAGTCTTTCACTTTTTGATAAGCAAATTGCATACTGAGGATTGCATAGGGTCATACATATGATAAGTCCTTTACTACTGAGTTATAACTCCAGCGCTACCTGTCACTTTAATCCTGAAGATTTGTGTGTAATATTTTGTCAGATTTGAAAGCTCGTTCACAGATGCTCATAAGACTGTCCATGTTCCTTACTTTTTTCATAAAATATCACTACCAGGAAATGGAACTCTTTTGACCAGCCTTCATATGTATATATAACATTTTCCTAAAAATAACTTCCTCCTTGCACTGTTAATTTTTCCTTTTTAGAACATTTTAGTTTCTTTGTTGTTTGCTAGAAAATGCTCCACAATACTGCATTGTGCATATAGAATTTAGCATTTAATTTGGTCTTCTAGAACAAAATTTTGGTAAGTTCAGAAACCATCTTTTCTTCATTTATTATTCAACACGGACCCCCTAAAAGGCTGAAAACAAAATCGGTTAAAATAACCAAAGAAAAGCATCAGACTTCCATTTACCAAAATAATGGGGAAGGAAGATTCTAGGTCTAATATGTGACACAGAATAGTAACTTGAACTGTTCCTAATTGAGGATCTGCATCAAGTGTCTGCATCACTAATTAAATAATGAAGTCCTCCTTTGAATGTATTCTGCTTAACTTGGCACAGCTGTATATCTTAAGTTCTTTCAAGTTAAAAGTTTTACACACTGAGGAGACAACTTAGCTCCTTAACAGATTCAGGTTATTTGTGGTGACAGCCAACTGCTCTAATTCCATTCATTCTATTACCAGACCTGGAGTTGAGCATACATTGTCTTTTACCAGGATCAATATCTTATCTATTTGGCTCCCTGAAATGAGCTTTCATTATCCAGGTAGTTTTAGATAGATGACTTGCAACTTTTATTACCTTTACTATAGCCTGGTAGGGTATATTGGGGATTTTGTATAAAGGGTATGGGCATAAATCAGACTGGGTCACCTTCAGATTAAAAAATCAATGGCAAAGAAAATAACAGTTGAGTACTTCTTAGTGCAATGCTCATTACTGAGGCAGAACCATATATAACAGTGGCAAACACAAACACAAGCCAACACCTTAAAACCCAGCGCTGGGTGGCCAAATGATGAACTTCATCATCCTCACACTTGCTGGGTGCTATTCATGTACAGTGAAATGCTTTATCCAATTTAGTCTTTTAAAAGTTTGGATAGAAGTCATCATGGTTGAGACTATTGTGATGGACAAGGTAATAGAGTCACATGAGTATTTAAAATTATAAGTCTCGATTTGGAAAAATAACCCTATGTTATTGATTGTTGCCTTAATGAATGATTGCAGAAGGTAATCTGAGGAACACCAAGTTTGTCAGAGTCCTTCCCCTTACTGGCTACAAAAACTCATGTCAAATCATGGAAGTTGCAGATGGCAGAATGTTAGCTAGCGTAGCCTAGTTAAATAGAAAAATGTTTACATTGGTATCATTTCCTAGTAAGTGTCTGTCCAAGAGAAAGGAACTTTCCAGAAAAAAAGTTTTGAAAATCACTTTTTTTGTTACTGGAAATGATTTTTTGATAATGACATAGGAAAAAGTTGAGGAAATAGTGGGAAATTCAGTCTATATGGAATCAGAGGTGATTATTTCCAATAAAGTTACTATAGTTTATTTGCATTGTACTTTAAAAACACAAATGACCCACAGATATGGATAATACTGGATTCTTAGAAACCTGAATAGGGTCCTCCTTGAATACACTGCATGTTTTCAGACAAGATATAAAAGAAAACTTAATTTCTAGTACTTTGGTGCCACCATTGATTAAGAAAATTTATTTTCTTCCATCATCATCAATGCAAAATATTGAAAGTAAAATGTTTCCATGTAGAAAAAGGACATACCTAGCTCTTTCTCTCATAAATTTTTACACCTCTGAGTCCTCAGGCAACAATACCACATACTGATAACCTGATTGATTTCATCATGCTAAATGTACCTAGTGTTTAACAAATATTCTGCATAATGTATAATAAAATATGTCCTAAAAGTGACAAGTAACTCAAGAAGATCACAGGTATCTGATATCAACAAAGATTTTCTTTCTAAAAAGAAGAAAATATATTGCATCTCACACATGCTCTCAAAAGAGTCACAGTCACATTGGGAATTACCATTCAAGTGTAGTTCAAGCTTCCTTGAGACTTTTGTCACATGGCTCCTGAATTCAGCAGTGTCAGAAGTATCCATGTGGTATTCATGTATTAGAGGGTCACGCCAATTACTGTAGGGGGCTGTGTCCTCTGCAAATGAAGCCCTAATGTACTATAAGCCCAGTAGAAGCACAGTGTTTGATTAAACAGGAAGCATCTATTTACTATGAAAAGGAGCAAATCTCCCTCAGTGAGGACGTGCATTTCCAGATAGTTTTACAAGTTAAATGATGCATTTGGATATGGACCTTAACAGGTCTAGTGGATGTAATTCCCATGAATAAACATAAATTATTTAACTCACATGCTGGGAACAATGTTTCTTCTGTAGCCCACATCCATGACATTTTTAAGGGTTGCTCTAAGTGAAGAAACTAAACTATCAAACAATTCTCGCAGTGGGATTAGTCGTGAGCAACAAGTTGATAGATGTATGATTTGCTCTTGTAAACATGGACTCTTGTGTCACAACTGATGGGGACAATGTGTTAAGGTCTGGCAAGAGCAAGCTGAGATTCCACGGTGAGAAACTGTGGGATACAGCAAAGAGTTCTTGCACATGAAGCAGTAAAACAGTGAATAACACATTACTTGAAGGAAGTTCTTATCAAGGGAGAGAAAAAGCCAACTTATGAGAATATTCTTCAGATTTCTTTCTAGTACAAACCAGTGCTTGAGCAATATGTTCATTGGGAAACAAAAGTTTCCCTTCTTTGACAGAGCTTTCTAAACAATGACACTCTAGAATCTGACAGAATCAAAAATGAGCATAGAGCATTCAACAGATTAAAGTCAACTAACTTGACCAGTAGCTCATTCTGTGCCTGATTATGCACAGCTGAGACAAACTGTGGTGGACAAGCATCCATTGTTACTGACAAGGCAACTTCCCTGGGTTTGATTTTGTCTTTCTTGACCCAGAGCCCTTGTCAGTATCATTATCCATAAACTTATAAAGTTCAAAATTCACGCCAGATTAAAGTACCTATTTTGTGATGTTGAATACATTAGTAATCTATGTGTTGCATTTACTTACACCTATTGTGCACTGGTAAGTATGTAGAGTATATATTTATGAATGGATGAGTTTAACACATTTGTGTGTGGGTGTTCCCATCTACGATGGACATGCATGTACAATGCATGTTCATATATATGTTAATGAATACAGAGGCCAGAGAACTACCTCAGATATCATTCTTCTTATCACATTATTGAGATACAAGGTCTCCAACTAGTCTAATTAGTCTAATTAATTTCATTATTATTGATTCCAAATGGAAATATTGAATTCTATGCAGTATTAAAAAGTCATCACAGTGCGCTCAGTTTGATTTGGTTGTGCTTAGAATCCAACTGGGGTTTAGAGGGAAGTTTTAGTATGCTGACGATGTCACCAGGTGTGAACTTTGTGTGTGTGTGTGTGTGTATGTGTGTGTGTGTATGTGTCCCTGTGGAGGCCCAAGGTTGAGTTTTGGAATCACTCTGATTTGTGCTCCCTCTTCTTTACTTTATTCTAGAGTTTCCCAGGCTCCACCTTCCAGTACAGGAAGTACAGCACTCCATTTCTGCCTGGCGTTTTCATGTGGGATATAGGATCTGAATTCAGGACATTCTGTTTATGAGGCAGAGCCTTAACTCCTGAGACAATTCTCCAGCCCTCATGTATGAATTTCATCCCAGAGATGATGTGGTGTCACTTTAAGCTTTCAAATGGACAATTGCAAAATCCAATTTATATTTTAGAAACATCAGGCAGTCAGTAGTGTTAATAATGCATTAGAATGACAAGAGATTAAGCTTTAGTGGTCACTTGAAAGGATATCAATACAGTGCTGCTGAATAAAAGTTTTATTTTATGGAATTTCAAAGTAAGTTTCATAAAAATTGATGTAGTAAGTATGTGAAATAAAATATTCTGTACATCTCTATAAGAAAACTTATCCATATATTTTAATTTTTATAAATATATACAACCTCATTGAAATAGAGTAGTTTATTTTGACCATATATCATTCTTTACATGTCAGATACATTTACCATTAAAAAGCCATCTATAGAATGAAAATCCATCTGTGAAATGATTTAAAATGTCTGTGAAGTACTCCATAAATGTTTATTTTGGTCAAAATCATGGTACCAAAAAAATTCATACAGCTACTTTAAAAACTATGTGAGACAATCTAATTGAAGAGAGTTAATGGAAAAGAAAAAAAAATCCTGCCTATTTAGAAAAGAGTTTTTAGCATAGTATATCATGATAATGACTAGACATTGCCAGGGACACAAGAGGGCATACAGAGCAGCCCCAGGTTACTGGCCAGGAATACATAATGCCAGTCTTACTGTGATTAAAAATTAGCACCAAACAAACTGAAAAACAAAAAATGCTTTATTTTTGTGTTTATGTGTCTTCCCATTAAATATGAACATAAACAATTATTTAACATAATATTTTATTAATTTTTACCTTTTTTCCTAAAATGAAAATGTGAAATCCACATATCTCAAATATTTTCCATCCCATTCTAAAAGTTTACCTAAAATTCATATATTCAATATTTTCTTTATGCTTTGATGAAAGGATAGCTATTGAGAAATTTTTTCATAGATGTCCAATATGTGGAGTAGGATTTTGTCCAAAACTTGAGATGAGTTTTCTGTAATTTTGCTGAATCCACCTGGAGATACTTAGTATTTATTAGATTACAAAAGTATTTATTTGTTTTCCTTTTTATCAAGCAGTTATTCTACTTATGATGTGGTCACTAGACATAACAATATTCTATGTATGCACAGCTCATGAGTAAGTCCAAAACTTCATTTTTTTGCTCTTTTTACAACTTCTCTTTCATATTTCCTTACATTTTGTAGCTGCTAACCATCCTCTTTCCTGTCCTATGACTACAGATATGGAAATTTAATCTTCCTGTTTTTAACAAGAGAAGGTAGAGCAAGATATGGTTTTGCTCCTTGCTTAAAAATCTAATAGTCAGATGAAAGCTGGTGGCATGGAATAAAGTTTTATTGCAATGAGCTTAGTAATTTAATAAGTGGCAGCCCACTGTGCTGAAGAGTTTTTAAAGGAATATGATGTAGCACAGGGGTGTTTTGTAGACTAATGGAGAAAGGAAGCTAGTAGGCATATAGCTGGAAAATTGCACAATTGACTAATGATCCAAGCTTAATCACCTGTTAAGTTGGAGAAGGGGAATGTTTCACTTATTTTAAGGCAGAATGATTGTAACTGGTATTCCACATCTTACTCATGATCCAGTCTCTATGGCTCCTTAGGCAAACATATTATTTTTCTACAAGTTCAACATTATTCCATTTGAAACAAAGATTGTTAAGCCTTGGCCAACACATGAATGTTCTTTAAATGCCAATATGAAGTTCAACATTCTAAGGTAACATGAAAAATTCAATGATTATATTTTGGGATGTTTATCTCTAGTCTCCCCTTTCTTGGATAGCTGATGGCAGAAGTTAGTTTTTTCTTAAGCTTTTGAGGTGACTGGAATATGTGTTTGTTTCATTTGCTCTTTGCTGAATGAGTAAAGAACCCAAACAACTTACATAAAAAGTGGCTTTTATTACACACTATTTTCCAATACAGTTTATCGCCATATGGCAAAAGAGTCCACACCAATATCAAGAGGTGAGAGAACTGACCATACCACATCCACAGGAAGATCTCAGAGAGAAACATACTTTCTCACTGGTCAGTTTGCCAAGGTACTGGACCAGTTTCTCCATGTTATGCAACTTCTCAGGGAACATGCCCACTCAATATGGTCAGGATCCTCCCACGTCAGGTCGATAATCTTCCACAGACTTGCTCAGGGTTTTCTTTGTAAGTAAGCCTGAAGCTTAGGTTCTCAATAATCAAGCTGACATTTAGCAGGTTTATGCACAGTATCTACAGTGTGGAATAGTCAAAGTAGCTATGACTACACAAACAAAATGTGATCTAGATCTATCTATCTATCTATCTAATGTAGTATTACCCAACTTTTAGAAAGAAGTTCTAGAATTTGGTATCATATATGACAAGCCTTAAGGACATTATGCTACATAATATAACCAGACTTAGAAAAATGAAACTATTAGTAGTTAAGGACTAGGGAGAAGAGAAAATGGGGAACTTCAGAGTTTCCATGTTGCATGAAAATCATTTTTACAATTGTGATTGAATTTAATGCAACAACTGACAGAGAAAGAATTAAGGAGTATTTTGCATGTGTGTTTTATAACCCATTTTTAGAACAAAGAAGATGCATCTGGTCTTAGGTTTGCATCTAGGGTTGTTGGTGATACATTTAAGCTTCTAAGGAGTGCTTTACTTTCTGCCTAGGCTTTACTTTTTTGTTCTTCCCCAACATTCTTGCCACTGTCAAACAACATGTAAGAAGGGACAAAGAAGGATGAATGACAGTGTTTGCTTGAGACTGAGGAGCCACAAGGACTGACCATGTTGTCCTCATCCGCAGATCACCAGACTTATCAAGTGTCGTGGGTGAGACGCCGAATCTCCTTTGAAGATTTTCTTTTGCATTCTTCCCCTTCATATTGGTTTCTGCAGAATCCAGAAAGTGGTGGTATTGTCTCAGGGGCATGGGAAATGGTTCACATGTGGTTAACCTCTCTACTCTACAGACTGCCTAAAACTCAGGGAACCTTGAGGAAGGGGGGCGGCAAGATTGTAAGCCCCTAAAGATGGGGAGGACTGAGGATACGCAAGATATTCCATAAAAGTTAGGGCTGCAGCAGCCAGAATTGGACTTTGCCTGACCTGCACAATGGCTGACACGTCGATGACTCCCCAGAGTCTAGCATGGATCACAGGGGAGAAGGCTCCAGGCAGTAGGATCCTTAGAGGCAAGGGATTAAACAGTCATAATAGTGTTCCTATACTAACAGGGAGCTCAAGAACGGGCTCTGGGTTACGTCACTGAGTCCTGAACCTTCACTAGAGTGGAGGACTCAGAAAGAGGCTTGGTTTTCACACAGAAGGATGCTCCATGGGATGAAAGGGAGGCAAATGGAGCCACTGAGAGAGAGAGAGAGAGAGGGAGGAGGTGAAAGGAAGGAGGGAAGGGGGAGAGTGCAATGGAGGACGACTGGGGAGGGGAGGAGGGAGGGAGAGGACGGGGATAACCTATTGAGCTTGTATGATTAGGAAAAAAATTAAATATGGAAGAAAAAATAGATATTATTAGGGCCATATCCATTCATATTGTGAAGAGAGAGAGAGAGAAACCTGTGGAGATGATTGAAAATGGCTTGCAAGAAGGTGTGTACCTTCACCAGAATCTGCGCACCATCCCATCTGTACACAAGTCCTAAATGCTCACTAGCATCTCTAGTGGGTTCAGACTTCATGGAGCAAGCAATGTGTGATCCCTCTCCCTCTGCAGGAACCCTCACTCTTTTGCCTTTCGTGGTAGGTGGAAAGTCTGTGATTTGTGGGTTCTGATGAAATCAAAAGCAATCATAATCTTGCTATTTATCCTCAATCTTGATATCACTGTAATGCTAGGAGCAATTTTCTCTCCAGATCTCTATAATCTGAGTGCCATCTCTAATTTCAGTTTCCTCAATTGGTTCCTTAATGAAGCTTACTACTTTTGAAATGTCTCATGTGGGATCTTTATAATAACGTTTAATGTAAGAAATTTCCCAAAGGCATCAAGAAGAAAGTATTCTTTACTTTGTGAAGCTCAACCGAATAGCATTTTTGAAAACAGCATCAGAACAAAACAGAATGAAAAGTCAAGTGAAGAGAGTTTTGCACTCAGATGAAATTTATAAACAGTTGGAAACTCGACTAGACTGAGAGATAGAAAAAGAATTATATTTAATAAAGGGCTTCTCTTCCGGTTGCATTCTAAGTCCCATGATGAATGTCATGGCAGTTTCTCTATTACCAAAATCTAGTTTTGATATGGGTCCACATATCACAGTTTGCCATGTTTTCACTAGGTACTACTTAAATAACTCTTGTATTTGGTCTCTTAGACTTATGCATAGATCATTTTCCTCTATCTTTCAAGATACTTTAGCTACTAAAATTTCTTTTTGTGTGAGTTAAAAGCCCAATTCATAACTTTTCTTTCTTTCAATGATGATTAAACTGAATGTGTATCTTCTCTTTTCCATTATTGTTTTATATATATAATATATTATATATATTTGCACTACAAAGCATTTTCCTTTACAATTGCTAGTATTTTTTTCTGTTTGCTTTTTCCTTCATATCATCTAATGACTAATTCAATCTGACATGGTATCTTTTGTCTTATGTTCATTTTAATTTAAATTTGATTTACAATATTTTTCGGATATAATTTTAATAAAAAATAAAGATGATTTTTTTGCTTCTTAGCATATTTTAGTTGACCTTTATTTTTAAAGACCTCTATTTTTTCATTCATTACTATTTATTTACTAGAGAGAAGGAGAAAGAGGAGAAAGAGAATGTGTTTGTGTGTGTATGTGTGTGTGTGTGTGTGTGAGAGAGAGAGAGAGAGAGAGAGAGAGAGAGAGAGAAGAGGAGTAGAGGGAGAGAGAAAGTGCCCATATGCATGCAGTGGTGCAGGTGTGGAGGCTAGAGGACAACTTTCAGAAGTCAGTTCTTATAACTTTCAGGTTCCAACCCAGGTTTCTAGGTTTACTTGAAGAAACTTCCTCTACTAAGTTATCTCACTGGCCCCATTAGCTGATTGGTTTGCAGTGTACTAACCTCTTTCAGTACTCCATACCTTCCCTTTTTTCTTTCCCACATTTTATTTTTTTCCTAATCATATAAGCTCAATAGGCACTCCTGTCCTCTCTCTAGCCCCTCCCCACACCAGTCGCCCCACCCTTGTACTCTCCTTCCTTCCCCCTATCCTTTCACCCCTACCTTACCTCCCCCTCTCCTAGTGCCTCCTCCTTCCTCCCTCCCATCCCCTGGAGCATCCTTTTGTGGTGAATACCAGACCTCCCTCTGAATCCTCCACCCTAGTGAGGGTTCAGGACTCAGTGGCACAGCCCGCAGCCTCTTCTTGGGCTCCCCTTTAGTATGGAAACTCTATTATGACTGTTTAATCCCTTGCCGCTAAGGATCCTATTGCCTGGAGCTTTCTCCCCTGTGATCCATGCTAGACTTTGGGAGGTTGTTGACAAGTCAACTATTGTGTAGGTCAGGCCAAGTCCAATTCTGGCTACTGCAGTCCTAACTTTTGTTCTTTTTTTTAACCGTTTTTATTTTGAAGTGACTGAACAACCATAATGCATCATTTCTGGTTATCTAGAGAAAAGCAGTCAGCTGGTGTGGAAATGTGTTCTTAATTCAATTTTGGATTTTTTCCTCCACAAGTAACCATAAGCTTCTTTCATTGTTTTGAAGTATAAAATTGATTTTTCATGCAGGAAGAAATAGTGTTGCTGTTAGCACACTGAACTTGTGTCACAATTTCAGGGATTTCCTCAAAGTAATGAGAGAAAATCAGCATCACTTTTCTCATGGTCAAATATTTCTATTGCATATAGAGAAATAAAATAAGTAGAATTCTATTCATTACAGAGATAAAGGATGTGTCATTACCCAGAGGAAAAATTATAATATGTAAAATCAAAGTAACTGAAAGATTATTACATTATCTTTTTTCTAATCATTTGTGTGTATGTATATGTTTGTGTGTTCCAATGGTTGGATGTTCATATGAGGTCAGAGGATAATCTCAGGAGTCATCCTCAGAAAAGCAATCCACCTTTCTGGAAAGAGGGTCTCTTATTGACCTGGAGCTCACAAATAGGCTAAACTGACTAAGCTAGAGAGCTGGAGAGATCCTTCTATCTCCACCTCCCAAATACTAGGATTATAAATATGTGCCTTCATATCTAGCTTTTGTGTGCGAACTCCTTAGACAAAGCTCAGGTCTTCATGCTTTCATGCCAAACATATTACCTTTTGAACTAACCTCAACACCAAGAATTTACATTATTTAGGTCAAAGCTTAAAATTTCATAGTCTATTCAGTTCTGGATTCTCTTATCTGCAATCTGAGATGTAAGGCATATTTTTCATGGCCTTCAGGAACTATTCCTGAACTAGAAATCAAAAATACTTTTACAAGAGAGGTTGATCATTTTCTTCTAGAACTCATTAATGTCCATGTAACTTCCAAATGAATGAATTGATGGACATATAATATATGAAGATACAGTCTTACAGTACTTTTAGACTATGAAATATATAGTGCCTGCGTACATAGTGAATTTGATCTAAAAGAAATTATATAATACTAAGAAACTACATATTTGTTAAATATATGAATGATAAAATGATATTCTTTTTTTTCCTGTGGTCTCCAAAGTATCTGAAAAGTATCTTTAATAAAGCTGGATACAGGGCTGGAAAGGTGGCTCAAGGGTTAAGCCTCCGCCTTGCAGGCGGAAGGTCCTGAGTTCGGATCCCAGATCCCACGTATATACGCCAGGCGGAAGCAGGGGCGGCCTGCGCTTCTGGTCCTGGTAGGGCGGAGCCTGTGAATCCCAGGGCAGAAGGAGGTGGAGGTGTCCATAGGTGGTTCGCGAATTCGTCCGTGGTTCTACACATACACAGACACAAACACACACACACACACAGACACACACGTGCACGCACACATATACACGGTTGAATAAATAATAATAATAATAAAAAAATTAAAAAAAAATAAAGATGGATACAGTTTGGCTTAGAATGCTGCCTCTAATCTTTCCTGCCAGTGGTGAGCCTGTCTTTTTCCCAAGTCTCTTGGAGCAGGATGCATTCTGTATTCTCCTCAAATACAGCCACAGTCTGTGAAAGCAAGTTCAAATCACAGCCACAAGTCTATTCAAGTTCAGTGTTCTAACATCTTCCAATTCTACAAAATAAAGATCCCCTTAATGTTCTTGTCACTTTAGGGGCAGGGTCACCTGATTCAAGCCCACAGTAGCCCCCATCAATTTGATCCTTTCAGTTTGTCAATGTTAAGTGGAGACACTTCTGTCAAACAAGCAGACCGAACCTTTTAATCTACCAAAAATCCCTAGGTAAAAGTACACTTTAGGTAATGCTGTGGAACACACAGAACCCACACCCAGTCTCCTCCCATCTCCACCTATCCACTATCTGGAGACTGACTAGATCCTTCCACTCTAGACTGAACTTCTGAATGCTTGACAACAGAATGCATCCTGCTCCAAGAGACTTGGGAAAAAGACAGGCTCCCCACTGGCAGGAAAGATTAGAGGCAGCATTCCAAGCCAAACTGTATCCAGCTTTATTAAAGATATTTTTCATAAACAATCATGGTATTTCAGGCAGGACATGGGCAGACAATCAGTAACAGTATACAAGAACTTTCAAACTCCCTTCTTGTATCGACTACCAAAATCAGAAAGCCACTATAAAATCCAAGGAAGTCTTCATTTGATGCTTCAAACAGGGGACGTTTAGAGTGAGGGTGGACATTTCACATAAGCATGTTGTTTAACAACTTTCACAAGCCGACCTTGACTTTCAGGAAATGAAATGAAACTGGCAGAGGTATTAATCTGAAAATCCACATTTTTTTAGGAAAGGAACCACTGTTCTTTTGAGGACCACCATCTTAATGATGTCACTGCAGAGTCCAGATCATCTGACATACTGGCAAAACCAATTTTAGGGGGTCAGGTTTCAACAGGACTCTGGTTTTAAGGGAGTTAAGTCTATGTTGATGGTGGAGGGGGAGGAGGACATAAAAGTGAGTTTGGGTTTCCTACACCACAAGGCCTTTGTGCCACCCATTGTTTGGGTCCACACCGGGGAATCTCTCCTCCTGGGATCCAAGAGGACCTTTTAAATCTAGCAGGGGAAGGTGTTTTCCCCACAGCAATCAGCTCTGCAAAGTCCGTTAGTGACACATGTTCTTTCTCCCCCCCCCAAAAAAAAATGACGTGTTCTGTGTGCTAACAACATAGCTTAAAAAAAAAGTAAAACAAAAATTCTGCATTTTTATAAAACTTGGTAAAAAATAGTCCTTCAAACTGTACAGTCACCAGAAGTACACAGTTATCACAAATGCACACACTTCACTTGGCATCTCCAGCACCTTCAGTTTTCTGTGCCTGGTCTGTTTTGGCATCTCCATTTTCTGCAGGGTTATTCCCATCCTTGCCAGCATCAGCTTTTCCCTTTTTCCCTTTAGGTACCTTCTCTCCTTTCTTTGCAGGGGCCTTTTTAGGCTTGGGTTCCGGCTTTGGAGGGGTAGATTTAGCAGACAACCTTGCAGATCTTCTCTGTGGCTCGTCCTTTACCTTGGCTTTATCTCCTTTAGCATCCCCTTCAGCCTTTCTCTTTGGCATGGCGGCGGCAGTGCGAGGACGTGAGCGCTGGGCGCAGAGTGCAGCGGCGGCGCGTGGCTTTGGTCGGTCGTCCTCTCTGCTTCTTCACACTGCTCAATAAAATGATATTCTATTATCTCTTAATTTGTAATTTATAGTTCTCATCTGTTAAGTTTTGAGACATTTTACTTACATTATTTATTTATCTGATTCAACATAAAATACTCTTGTATATTCTTTCATTTAAAAACATCCTGTGAAGTTTACACTCACACTTACACTGTGAGTTCTCCCTCATAATCCAATCTCTGTAAGTTTCATTTCCTTTCTTTTGGTAGGTATTCTGTAATTTAGTTTATCATGTCTTGTTCCTTGACTTTTTGGTAGAAAAAATGTGATTCTTTTGAAAAGTTTCAAATAATTTATTATTTCTTGTAATTTTAACTATTAAATGATAGATTCAAATATAGAGTCAATATATTTGTTCAAAGTTTTATCTCAAGTTTGGATATTAGAAAACTATTTAGGTTTCCTAAAAACAGGCATATATCCTTCAGTAAACAAATATTAAAAACTTTTTGATTGCCATGAATATATCTACTTATACTTCTCATTGAAATACATTTGCATGCAAAAATCAATGTTTTATTTTAATTAAATGAAGCAAATTTTTTTCAAAAAATATTGCATAGTGCCTGACAGTCTATTATGCATTATAGATTAAAATAATTTATGCAACTATCTCAAATAATTAGAACATGCATGTTTTCTGTGCTTATCAACATCAGTGCATTTTAAACATTCACTAATCTTAGATATATGTACGTGGATATATTTTGATATTTCATATACACATTCTTTTTTAATTTTTTTTAAAATTTATTCAATTATGCATGTGTGTGTGTGTGTGTGTGTGTGTGTGTGTGTAGAACCAGGGGTGAATTCGGGAACCACCATAGACGCCTCCACCTCCTCCTTATTTACTTTGCCCGGGGATTCACAGGCTCCGCCCTACCAGGACCAGAAACGCAGGCCGCCCCCGCTTCCGCCAGGCGTCTATACGTGGGTTCTAGGATCCGAACTTAGGACTTTCCGCCTGCAAGGCAGAGGCTTAACCCTTGAGCCACCTCTCCAGCCCCTCATATACACATTCTAATAAAGAAATATCAACACATTATAAAAGAGAATAAGTATATCTTTGCAAAATGTAATAGGAGAGCTCATGTTGATTTTTAGATGACTAAAACCACAGTAAATTCTGATTAGATTCTAAATGTGAAGCAGTGACACTCTTGACTAATAATATTACTCAAATATATACATTATTATTAGTACTTAAAATTAGAAACTTACAAAAATCTTACATGCATTTTAACTAATGCATAAAACATGAATTTGAATATTGCATAATATTTCAGTACATGTATATAGTATATAATATCTGATCAAATGAAATTATGCATCTCATCAAAATTTATCATATATTTATGATAAAAAATTCTAAATAATTTCCTTAAGATAAGTTTCAAATAAGAAAGATTTTGAAATATGAATATATTATTGTTACCTACAGTCATTTTTGTTTAGTTAACTATTGCTGAAAACAGTCATGTTGCAATAATTTGTGGCTTATAAAATCCATTCTTTTGAGACTCATATATTTCCACATATTATTCAACTATTATTTGTTTTATGCTATTCTGTGATTATAGCCTTATTTTCAAAAAGTTTTTGCTTGATTAAGACAAGATTATGATGAAAAATAATTTTTTTAGGAACTTAGAAAAATTCGGGTCTTCCATAATTTCAAATTATATATGTATAATGATTAGCTAAACATATCCTTCTTCTAGTCAGAGAAAAAACAAAAGCTAAATCAGATAACACACTGAAATTAAGGATATGTATATTCAACTTTTTCTATTAATTAATTTATTGTCTTACATGCAATTTGCTCTTATCCCTCCTCCCACTTCCTCTTCTCTCACCCTTTCCATACACATACTCTTTTCCCACCCTTCCCTCCCTTCAACCATCTGCTCTGTCCCACCCCACCCCCACCCCTCTCCTCTTGCTTCTGAGTATCACAGGGCTCCCTTTGGGGTGTCTATGTTCGTAAGGGACTCAAACTTCTATCGAACTTTATGTGGTTCTTCAGTAGGTAAAGTCGTAAGTGGGGATATTCCTCTTCCCTTGTCTAGAACCTGTCCCTGAAACACTCTTTGAGAGCAGCTGTTCCTTCTAGTTAGTCCTTGGGTATATTTTGATAAGTCAGCCATTGTGTAGATCTGGTGGTAGAGTTCTCATTGCAGTGACCATTTGGGTACAGCAGATCTGTGTTGGCTGCAGTATGTTGGTCAGGAGTTACCTCATCCCACCTTTAAGCCCTTATAATCTTACTGCCCCTGTTCTGAGAGGTTCTAAGCCTTGGTGTAGTATAAAATTGTGATGAACTGATTAGGGCTGAGTACTCCAGGTTCTCTGATATCATGTACTCTGGCCTTAAGTGGTTTTCTGCCTCACTAGTTTTCCATTGTAAGAGGATGCAACTTGATTGAACTCTGAGAACTTTTCTTTCCTCCGTTCCTCTTTCTCTATTTTCTTGGGGTCTTCTTCTCCCTGTCCCTCAAGTTAAGCTCCTTTGTACTTTACTGGATATTATAGAAATGTCTTTTGAGTGTATCATTTCGAAGGCTTGGTTACTAGGTTTAATTTTTAAGGCAGAACCTGCAATGTCTGTCTTTCTGTGCCTGAGATTCTTCACTCACTATACCTACTTCCAATTCCATCCATTTACCAGCAAATTTCATTAATTAATTTTTTCTTGATAGCTATATGTACCACATTTTCATAATCCATTCTTCAATTATTGGCCACTTAGGGTAATTCCATGTCTTTGTTATTATGGATAGAGTTATAGTGAACATGGATGTACATGTATCCCTAGAATATGAAGAAGCCTTCTTTGAGAATATTGCTAGGAGTGGTATAGCTGGGTCATTTAGCATTTCAATTTTTAACTTTTTAAAGAACCACCATAATGATCTCTAGAGCAGTTGCACAAGTTTGCATTCCCACCAGCAATGTATGATGGTTCATTTCTCCACACATCTTCTCCAGCATTTGTTGTTTTATGTGTTTTGGATTTTAGCCATTCTATGATCTCTCAGGGTGGTTTTGATTCACAATACCCTAATGGCTAGGAAGTGGAACATTGTAAGGCATTTATTACACATTTAAGTTTCACTCTGGGTAAAGTTTCTTTTAAATTCCATGGCCTGTTTTCATACTGGGTTGTTTACCGGGTGTTTAAGTTTTTGAGTTCTTTGTGTACTTTGGATGTTAGTCCTTTTTCAATTGTGTGGTTAGTAAAGAGTTTTTAACATTGATTCAGTAGTAATTAGCTACTCTCTAGCTGAAATGCTAAGTAAGTAAAAATCCTAGTTTTAAGTTATGCTCTGAAAAAAGACATAATTGATAAAACTCTTATCAAAACCTACATCTTTTGAACATTCATAAAATTTTCCAATTCTTACTGAGGAATTAACTTCACTAGGAAAGTCTTATTTTTAGTTTTTGTGCTTTCTTTATTTTTCTATCCTACATGCTTTCTTCATTCTTTCTATCCTATAATAGCAAATTCCAGTGTGTAATTGGAATTAAATTAAATTATTAAAGCATTTTTATTTATTGTGATTTTGGTGCTGATTTCTCATATGACTTTCTTTTTCTTCTATATTTGGACTATTGTTTTTAAAAGAGGTTGTAGACATTTTTATAATGATTTGTATTCCTGTTATTCAAAGTTACTAACCTTGTAACACAGAAAAAGAAATATACAAACAATTGATTGTTTAAGAACAACTTGTCTCAGATTGCTTTCTTGTGAGCTTTAATTAAAGTGAGCTTCAGCATGAATCCCTGTTTATTCAGGAAACTTGAGTATCTTCTCTGTGTCTCCTGAGTTCTCTGGATGTCAGATATGATTCACTATGCTGAGGTGGAAGTTTACAATAAATGACTCCCTTTCAACTTAAGTTTTGGTTTGTCAAGGTGGAGCACACAGTGCTGTCAAAGCGATGATTGCATGCACTTTTATTTAATGTAGAGAAAACAAGAAATAAATCAGTAGTTACTCAGTATCTTTAATAATTATCTATCAGTGGGAATTCTCTTTGTACTTTCTTTAAAAGAAGGTTATTTAGGAAAAAATGATAATATTATTTGGTTGGAAAAAAAGAACAGAGTTTCCAAGGCAAGTAGTGAAGCCATCAATCACAGTTTCTTGCAGCTGCACCACATTGCTGTTTATCCAGTGAATCATCTTTCCTGATTCCTTTAGTATTTTGCATTCTGCACCAAACCTCATTTATCACCACCACTTATAAAAACTTTCATACAAATTTAACTGACAAGAGGCTGTAATGGGTGGGGAGAATGAGGAAACATTGACAGAATTGTCCAAATTATGTTTTTATGGAAAGAACAGATTCAAGTGAACTTTGTATGATATCTACAGTTAGACTATTTTAAACTCTTACAAAGGGCTGAAGGGATAAGTGTTCTGCCAACAAAAATTTAAGTATTGAAAAAAAACCGCTAGGTAAATTTAGCTATTATATGACATATTCAATATATTTAAAAATACCATATTGTACCTAATAAATGCACATGGTTTCTCTATTATTTTAGCAGATAATTTCAATTTTGAGACTGTAATAAAAATAAAAATAATCATATTATGTATCAAACATGGAGTGTAATCAAAGGAGATGAGTACTGTTTCTATAGGAAGAAACAAAGGATGATTTTGTTGCTATCGTTTTTAAGAAAATGGATCCTTCTGAAAGGGTTTATGGGAAAAGGAATAAGGCCATGTTCAGTGTGAGACTGGCTCACATCCTGCCATCCTACAGTCTCATTAGAATTATTCTGCTCATGTTATTTCATTGTCACATTCTAGTCTCAGTGCCACAGATGAGATACTGTATATTATGGCACCTGTTCAAATATTTCTTTTTCATTTGATCGTGGTTTTTATAAAGAGTTCTTATCCCCTGGTATGTATGTGTTTGTGTTCATAATAAAGAAAGGAAGTCAGATTGCTTTCTGTGGCTGAGTTTGATATAAATTCTTAAAACTGATGCCAGTGGACTATTTTTCACTTGCATTTTAGGTGATGAGGAAGGAGATTGGAATATAAACTCTTCACAAATTCTTCAGTATCTTATTGAATGGTTTTGTGGGTTTTGTTGTTCTAGTTTTAGACCTGTTTGAGTGAATGCAAGCATTCAGAGTGATATGCTGTGATTTGCAAATGTTGTGTTGAGTAGATTATGGAAAGGCACTAAGGACATGTTAGATTGTTTAATTCATTCCTACTAGAATGCTTAAAAAAGCAAGTTTTCTGACAAGCATCTCTTGCATATATACTATATATCTTCAGAATAAAAGGGTAAAACAATCTTCTTTGGAAGTAAAACTGGATTCAGAGAGGACAAATTTGGAATCCACTATCTAATAAATGTGAGTGATCAACATTTAAGGGAAGACTAAAACAAATGTAATAAACACATAATATTGTATTACAAGCACTTACCCTTCCATACTTATTTTACTTAATGGTTAATTTCTGATAAAATATTTTTTCATTGATTTCAAAAAGAATGAAATTTTTAATTAAATTTTCAATTTATTTACTTTTTTTTTTCAGAATAAAGATTTAGTGCACAAATACAGCCCAAAGAAAAATAGCTTTGCTCTGTCAATTCCCTAAAAAAGCACTGCAACTACCTAGGACAGGCTGAAAGAAAAACAATAACAAAAAAGAACAAAAGCCCCAAAAGCAAGCCTTTGAGTTTCTAGACTTCACCAAAGGACTACAGGTTAAATTATGTACACCAACTTGATGTGCAAGAGTGCAATAAATATGTACACATACATTCTTATCTTTGTTACATCATTGTACGGTATCCATAGTGGACCAACCTGGAGGTAGAAATGGGAAAAGGCCTAATAAGGAACAGGAAAAGAGAAGAGTAGTATCTCTCGAGCTTGTATGATTAGGAAAAAAAAAATAAAGGCACAGTGACCTGAATGCACAGTGCTAATAATACAGTTCTCCCGGTTGGACAATTCCTCTAGCTGTCAGCTGTAACTCTCCACTGTCTCTACTGGCACTGAAAGATATGTTGCTCAGAGTTTAAACAAAACTAGCTCATAATCTACGTTTCTTTATGTGGCTACGTCAGCTATTCATGGTCCCAGTTAAGTATAAAAGAGGATATGAGCTGCTGAAGATTCACAGAATACACGGAGATTTCAGAAGTGTCATAATAATCAAACTTAAACCATCTCTGTCTTGCTGCATTTTTTACAACAGGTAGTGTAGTGACCTGAGTCCAGTCTGACATAGTGATTTGACATAGAAAACAAGTTGAATTTAAAAGAGACAATCAGCAGAAACCTGAGATTTGCTCAGATGATCTTGCTGGTAAGGAAACTCACAGAAGGAGGAAGAAATGGCTGGTTTTCAGGATCCATTGATATTCATGAAGTGGCTGTGGACTTGTTCCAGGGGGAGCAGAAATGCTTGTACTCTGCTCATTTCAGAGATGTGATGTTGGAGAACAACAGAAATTTTTTCTCTGTGGGAAATATTCAGTCTGAGCCGGACCTGATCAGCTACCTGGAGCAAAATAAAAAACTCCCACCTGTGAAGGGGGAGGAAATAGGAACTAAACAAGCAAATGTAATACCATATTACACACAACAAATTTTCCATGGGAGAATACTCACAGTTCCTTCCAGAATAGGACCTCAGGATCTGGCGATATGTTGGTGTGTAGAATTTATGTTTAAGGAAAGATGGTGGACTTTGAGATGTACAGACATTAGAGAACATAAGATTAGAAATGAGAAGTATATAAAAAATGACCTTGACATGCCTAAACTAAATAGTATGAATCATCCAAAATATAATAAAACCATTTATTTTCTAGAAATTACATGTTATGTGTTTTATGATCAAGAAAGAATATCTGTTTTTGATGTTTAACTGAGGTTTACTCAAAATTAAAATTTTGAAATTACCTAACAGCTAAATAAATATAGCATGTGTTTAGCCTCTCCTTCAAAAATTTCTATTGGAAATAGTTCAAAATTAAGGAAACAAATTCTAAAAAATGCACATTTATTGCTTGATCAATTATGGGTGAATTAATAGTAATACAGAAGCATGACTAGAAGGAGGTCATAGAGGCAGACAGTGGTCACATACACATGCACACCTATGAACACATATGTACATATATGCACACATAGATGAATACACATTTGTACACATGCATACACATGTGTGCTCACTCATATATGTACACCAACGTATACACAATAACACACATGCAAACACATGCATGCACATAATTTTATTTTATTATCACTGCCAATAAAAGTGATAAAGTTGATGAAATGATGAAAAATGTTTTAATTAAGCTCAACTAATTTTTATTAAGCTGGAAAGTATTGCTTTGAAATATGTATGAATTGTGGAATGCCTTTCTGGAATTTATGAATATAGTTACTAATTCACAATTTTTTTTAATTAAACACTTGAGATGTGTTTTGTTACAGTTGCAAGTGTACAAGCAGAAGGCTCTGAGTTCAGATGCCAGGTAAAAACACCATTAAAAAAAAAAAAACTAAAAATGCCAGGCAGTAATGGAGGAAGGCTGGACTTTCAGTTCTGGTAGGTAGAGCCTGGGAAATCCCAGAGCAAAACAAAAAGGAGGTAGAAACAATCCAGTATGATTCCCAGAAGTCATTCTTGGTCTTCCAAAAGCACACACAGTGCCATCTGAAACACACACACACAAACACACACACACACACATGCACGCGCAAACACACACATGCACACAAATAAATAGATAAATAAAATTAAATTCTCATAATTGCAGAAACTTAGTACCCGGATTATTTGATAAATAACATAAGAGTTTAGTTTTCTAAATAATTGAAGGGCTTGAAATTATTTATCATGTGGACTGAAATGCCAGACCTATATGTCTAGGTGCCTACTTAGATGGTAAACACCAGCTAGTTACAATGAGTGAAAATAACAACTGGAAATTTCATTGAGGAACAAATGGGACCCATTGTGTTTCCTTTTCAATTTTTTACCTTTTGATATTTTCATGTTTGACACTTTCTTTTCCATTAAAAATGAGAAAGATGGAAAAGGGCCAACTGTAAGTTAATTACTCTTTCAATTTTACATTATACATTGCATGGACAATATTGATAAAATTTCTTTTGAGATGAATTATATTTTCTTGATTCCAAACTTTTCTTTGTTGGCTGATAATCTTTAGCTAGTGCCACAAGAAAATTAATAACAATAACATAGTATTTTGTCACAAATTACAATGGAGGGCTTGCTGTTTTAATTTCACTGTGCACTGCTTATGGATTGTTTAATATTAGCAACAAAGATAATAAGAAATTGTAGCTCAGGTACACATGTCATAATAACACAAAGAAATCACAGGTACAAGTACATAGTAAAAGAGTCTCACAGTTTCTATTTGAAAGTAGGTGAAAGGAATTTCTTTATTCATTTTCTTAAAGGATGTTTCATATATTTCTGTTTTATATGTGTATAAATCACTCAAAAATAAAATTATCTTTCTGTTTTCATAGCAGGGATGTTTATAAGCACCTAAGAAGCATATCTGAAATTTATTCACCAAGGAAGATAAAGCATTTGCCAACTAACCCCTACAGGTCCAAAGATCCTTCAATAAGACAATCCTCTTCCTCCACATCCCAAAGTTATCTTCAGTGACAAAGATAGGAGAAACTTATTTTTCTCCAGAATAAACTCAATTATCATACACAAATGAACACCCCAAAATAGGATATTTTTCTGTAAGTATGGAATTCAGTATGTGTTAGTATGGGGTTCAGAAGTCCTCTCATTTGGGGGCTGGAGAGGTGGCTCAGGGGTTAAGCCTCTGCCTTGCAGGCGGAAGGTCCTGAGTTCGGATCCTAGACCCCAGGTATAGACGCTGGGTGGAAGCGGGGGTGGCCTGCTTTTCTGGTCCTGGCAGGGCGGAGCCTTTGAATCCCCGGGCAGAGTAAACAAGGAGGAGATGAACGCGGTCCACAGTGGTTCCCGAATTCACCAGTGGTTCTACAGACACACACACGCACACACGCATACATGCACAATTGAATAAATAATAAAAATTTTTTATAAAAAGAAATCCTCTCATTTGATTGCTTATTGTGCATATTGAAGAAATGTGTATAATGTGCTACACTTATTCTCACAATCTCTTACCATATTATATTTTTGCATTCTAGTTTAATGATTACTTGATAGTAAAAGTTTTCTTCTTCTACTTTTGTGATAAGTTTCTTTGTGGGAGATGTTTTGTCCAGTTTCAAATCATCATTTTTAAGCAGACTGATCTTCATTCCATGTAGTGTTTAGGTGACTGGAAAAAATGTTGAATATACATGTTGAATTTATTTATGTGATTTCTATTGTTTTCCATTGGTCTATGTGTCTGCCTTGTTCATTTATTTATTGCTTATTTATTACCATGCTGTGTGGATTCATGTAGCCTATAATATATCCAAAGACCAGCCCTCATCTTATCTCCTCTTTAGTTAATTTTGTTCAAGATTCCTTTGCTATCTAGATCATTTCCAAATAAATTTTTGAAATTTATATTCTAGTTTTGTGAAGAATACTCTTGATATCTGTATTGGGATTGCTTTGTATCAATATCAGCTCTTCTCATTTCCTAGTAAAAGACTTTTTCTGTATCTGAATATGTATCAACTCCAATTTCTCCCATCAGTGTTTGATAATTTTACTTCAATAGTTAGATTTATTCCCAAGATATTTTGTTGCTCTTGTAAATGTGATTCTTTGTATGATTTCTTTCTAAGCAAGTTCATTACTATTGCATGAAATTGCCACTGATTTTACATGTTCATTTTATATATTGCACATTTGAAGTATTTATTTATTGGTTCTACAGTCTCTATGTGTATTTTCTTTCTTTTCCCTAATTGCTCCAACTAAAACTTCAGTATAATGTCAAATAAATATGTCAAAAGATACACATCCTTGTATTGTTTTAGACCTTAGGAAAATGACTGTAGCTTTTGTATTTTAACCTCACTGAAGTTATAGGGAGCTCATGTGTAGCATACATAGTGTTGATTTATATTACTTCTGTATAAATATGCAAAATTATTTTACCATAAAGATAAAGCTAATATCATAAATTGATGCTGAAATTTATTGAGTACTTTTTCCTCAGTTATTGAGAGCATCATTTTATAATTGTCACTCATTCCTTGGATGTGATATATATCATTTGTTTTGTTAAAGCGATTATGCATGCCTTTACAAACCTTACTTGACTGGTATGTGATTTACTTCCTCTAACTTTATTTTTATTTTTTTTTAGAAGATCCTGCTCTTTTGTTGTTGAATGTCTTCTTAAGAGTGACTCAATTTTCTCACATAATTTTGTTCAAATTTTCTGGCCCTTCACAGTTCAACATCAGCAGGCAGTGTGCATGTAGATAACTCTATTTTCCTAGGTTTTACAACAGTTGCTAATCATCCTTATATTTCTGTACTATCACCTATAATATTTCCTTTGTCATTCTTGATTTATTTCAGCATTTTTTATTCTTAGATAGGATAGTTAATTCTTTCTTTGTTATTTTTTGGTGTATTTTTACTTATCTTTTATACTTTCATCATTTGATTTATTTCTTGCCTGATCTTTCTTATTTCTTACCTTTGCAGATTTTTGGATTGATTTCCTTGCTTTTATTGCTTCTGGGAATGCTTTTTTTTTTTTTTTTTTACTGAAGACCTTTCCATTACTTTGATACAAACATTTATTCTTAAAAATGTTCTTCTTAGTTCATTTTGCTATTCTATGTTTCAATTCTCAGTTGTTTGAAGAGCCATGGTAATAAGCACAGAAAGAAAGGTTAAACAAATGAGTAAAAGTGAAATGAATTAGCAAAAGGTTTTGAAAGAGAGGAGAGTGCGAATGAAAGAGATGGGAGAAATGTATGACTGCTGATAGCAATCAAAATACATTATGTGTCTGTATGAAATTGCTAAAGAACTAATTTAACAAAAATTACAAAAAAATTTTGCTTTAACTTCTAATTTCCCAAATGACCAATTGTTTTTTTGATAGCTTATTATTTAGTTTCTATGCTTTCATGTATTCTCTAAGATATGAGTCTTTTGATTGGGAATTCTCCTGATCAGGTTAACTAAAGTGTGACAACCACTCACTTATCCCTGAGCCAGCATGTGAGACTGTATTAAAAAGGAGAAAGCAAGATGAGCCTTAACATTCATTGTCCTATTTCTTACTTTTATATATATTTACTTTATTTACTTATTTATTTAAAGAGAGGAAAAACAGAGAGAGAGAAAGAGAGAGAGAGAGAGAAAGAAAGAGAGAGAGAGAGAGAGAGAGATTCCTTAATAGGTCAAAGGATAACTTTCAGAATTAGGTTTCCTTTCTACTCTGTGAGTTTCTAGGAACAGAACCCTAATTACCAGGGTTACAACCAGAGGTTTGGACCACTGAATCTTTTCAACAGCCTCTGCTTTTTCTTTTGTCTTTACTGCAGAAGGAAACGACCATCTGCCTCAAGATTCTGACACTGTTGCTTTTCTGCCGTGATGAACTCCAATGTCTAACTATGACATTAATTTTTATTACTAAATAAGTAACTATATACATTATATATAAATAAGATTAAGCTCTTTTCTTTAAATTGTTTTTCTTACTCACAGTCTGATTATATTTTTAATCCTCTTACTTATAAGGAACATTTTTATTCTTTTGTAAAAACTTTTAAGATTTTCTTAGCAGTCTTCAGGGCATTTTTTTTCTCCCACATTTTATTTTTTTCCTAATACAAGCTCAACAGATGACCCCACCCTCACCCTCCTTCTTCCCCTTCCCTATCATCCCCCATTTCAATACCCCCTTTCCCCCCCTTCTTTTCAACCCCTCCCCTCCCCTCCCCCTCTCCAGGTGCCTCTCTGTTACTCCCTCCCATCCCCTGAAGCATCCTTTTTAAATGAAGATCTTAATGTAAGAGGAGACTCAATGTCGATGGAAGAATAGGAGTAGGACACAACAGTGTGGAAAGTCAGTGTCCCATTTGCTGGATAGTTACTGTCTTTCTGCCAGTCCCTATACCCTCCCTGATTGGTGAGATCAAGCCTGCTCAATCCCAAGTCACCAGGAAGCGAAGTGAGAGTGAGCTGCACCAGATGTCTCTCTAATTACATGTAACACTTGACTGTGGCCTATTTTCTTTAATGAAGAATATCCCCTCTCTTCTTCTTTTGAGGTCCTCTTTCCCCTTTCCTTCTGTTTACAATTGTTTGGGAGTACAGTGGGTATCACATAGATTTACTTTTGAATATGTCATTAAGTGGATTTGGAACTAGGATCCACTTATTAGGGAGTACATATGATGTCTAATTTTCTGTGTCTGGAATAATTCACTCAATATAATTTTTCTAATTCCATCCATTTCCTGGCAAATTTCATTAATTCATCTTTTCTGATGGCTCAGTAGTATTCCATTGTATAAATGTACCATATTTTCATTATCCATTCGTCAACTGTTGGGCATTTGGGTTGATTCCATGCCTTTGGTAGTGTAAATAGTGCTGCAGTGAACATGGTTGTGCTTCTATCACTGTAATCATATGGGGATTATTCCCAGAAGTGATATAGTAGAGTCATATGGTATTTCAATCTTTAACTTTTTAGAAATTGCCATACTGATCATCAGCATGGTGTATATAAGTCTACATTCTCACCAGCAATGTATGGGAGTTCCCTTCTCTTCAAATCCTTTCTAGCATTCGGTGTTGAATTATTATAAAGGAAAACTTTCTGCATCTTCAGGGTATTTTTAAAAAATATTATTTGTTATTTAATATCTCATTTCTTTATATTTGTGGCAGTTGGTCTCCAATTTGATTACATTGACATGTTTTCTCATTTAAATCTATGTTATCTGCTACTCTGCTTAGTATTATATTTTCGTGATTTTTGAAAGTAATGCTTTCCTTAATTCAAAGAATGTATTCACTTTATCTCTTCTTTTTTTAATTTTTTTATTATTATTTATTCAACTGTGCGCATGTGCGTGTGTATGTGCGCGCGCGCGCGTGTGTGTGTGTCTGTGTGTGTGTGTGTGTGTGTGTGTAGAACCACGGACGAATTCGCGAACCACCATGGACGCCTCCACCTCCTTCTGTCCCGGGATTCACAGGCTCCGCCCTACCAGGACCAGAAGCGCAGGCCGCCCCCCCTTCCGCCTGGCGTCTATATGTGGGATCTGGGATCCGAACTCAGGACCTTCTGCCTGCAAGGCAGAGGCTCAACCCCTGAGCCACCTCTCCAGCCCCCCACTTTATCTCTTCTTATCTGAGTCTAAGATATACAAGGGCGGAGACTGAAATGATTTATTCTGTGTACTCGAGGTTTAAAATATTGTCTGGTGTGTGGACATACTGAATAATCATTATGAATAACTAAGTACATGAATAAAATAAATGCATGATTTAGAATTTTTCTGATACTGTCACCAATTATCTCTTCCATGTCTTTCATTTCTCCTGATGGCTCTTGGGTCATAGTTTCTTGCTCTAAACTTATAGTAATGTCATCTAAAGTTTAAGACTTCTTTAACTTGATCTTGCCTAATAGATTTTCAGGCTATGAAGATTTCTTTAAATCTCATGGAGGATAGTAAATTTGTAAGAATAAAACAGAAATGTACTTATTGTGTAACACAGCATGGATCTTTTTCCATGGTATAAGAGAGCAAATGATAAAGTCTTAATACTAGATCTAGTTTATGTTATTTTAAAATGTTTGGAAAATGGATTCATAACTGAGCACAATGAATTTATGTCATGTTTTCTCCATATTATCAATCCCATTTCCCTCCTATGTTGTAATATATTTTACCTCATATATGAAGATTCTCCTATAGTATCTCATCTTAGACTAGCAATGTGAATACTGCTTCCTTGTGAAAGATGAAACTAAGAATGTTGTTAAAAAATTTCAAATTACTGTGCTCAGAAGAAGTAGTGACTTAAATTATACCAACATTTGGAAGAAAATGGATTCGTAAAGACTGTTATTCACTGTTCTCTGCACCCCTGATATTTATGCAACAAAGACGAAAGCTACAGAATTCAAATCAGACATAAACACATACATTTCAGAGGATATTATGGTGAACAATTCAGTATCAGTAAGAGAATATTCTTGAATCCTTAATTGTTATCTTGCCTGTTAAAATGTATACTAAAGAAACAATGTTTAAATGCTTTAAAATAAGCCCTTAGCAGAATTACCCATAAGCTACGTGGTCTGAGAAGTATTTACTATTGCTTTTCTTATATAGATTAAAATGCATAAAAAAGCTAGAAAATATGATCATCTTAATAAACTGATGGTTTCTTCAGTTTCAGGGTAGTCTTCTGTAAATGAAAGTTCTTAACACCCTCAGTGAGCCTCCTGGCAATTCAGGGATTGGATCCTGCAGCTCTTTCCTCCTCCTGCTGCGTTAGAACCATTTATAACCTTATTGGACATCCTGATATCTCCCTCTCAGGAATCTGCATTCAAATCTGATTGTACCTCAGAGGTGATGGATGCATCAGGCCTAAATTCCACTCTGGCAAACATTAGAAAGCCCCAATGAAGCCATGAAATGCCACTTGCATAGTTATGTGTGTGTAGCCAAAGAGGTTTTCCCCAATATTAGAATGAAAATGAGAAATTAGGCTAGAGAAATGAGTCCAAACCTGAGAAAGCATTCACTGTATTATTCTTGTTCTTGAGAACAATTCCATTGGCTTACTTAACACAAACCCTTGTGGTAATTAAGGAGACATCTTGGGAAAAGTAACCAACTTTAACATAAAAAAAGTCAATCCATAAAAATTGTGTTATATTCCAGAAATACATTTGCATTTTCAGATCATTTTAATACTGGTATTTCTCATAGAAAAAGTATAATTTCACTTGGTAGAGTTTTCTGGAAAATATCCATAACAGAAGGAAGTGTACTTAATAGGCCATGGAAAATAAAAGACTTTAGAAGAAATGCATCTACTTGCTGAGGAAAAACAAAAACGAGTTGCATAATATAGACTACCAGCAAGAGACTAAATTTGCATCTCATAAAAAAAGCTTTGTTATCTCAGCTAAAACACAAGTGCTACCCACACACAACAGATTTTGGATCTTTTTTTGTTGTTGTTCAGATTGTGATGGGTTAAATAATGCTTCACTAATATATGGAACCCCTATGCTTAATGGTCAGTATTTGGACAAAAGAGATCCTATACAGAAAAGATTAAGGTTAAAGAAACCATGAGTAAATAATGTAATCAGATTGGATTGATAACCATACAAAGAAGTGAACAGGCATGAAGAGTGTGCATCACAGACAGACCCTATCTTAAGGTAGAGAGAGTGCAACCAACTGTTGGCAAGGAGAGAGACCTTACCAGAAACAAAGTCCAGTCACACAGGAAGCTTCAGAACTGAAAAATACATATCTATTATTAAGATTCCCAGTCTATGATATTCACAGTAGCCTTAGCTATCTAATGCATGTATTTATCCCATTGTGTCAATGTTTTTATTGATATGCATTCAACATTTATTGTTAATTGACTTTATTTTTAATTTATATTAGTAATGTGTTTGTGAGTTTTAATCACCTACTGTCTACCTTTTCCCACATCCCATTCCATCCCACCTCTCCCTTCTAGTCCATTTCCCTCCCTCTCCTACACCTTCCAAATGTGGAATCAATTGGGTTCCATCTAGGAGGTATGTATCAGTCAGTTCATGGGTATCCATCAGAGCAGGAATAGCCCAATGGTGTGTAAACAGAATCCCCTTTATCTTTTACTGCAGCACCACTTCCACATAGTTTCTCAGGATAGTGTCATGTTTCATGGAAACTTCCTTGTTTCAGAAGCACTCACTCAGCACTCAACCAAGAAATGACCTTGTGCAATGGAAGATATCTAATGCAGAGAACCACAAATGAGCAAAGTACAAAGTAAAAGCATTTGTGGACAGCTTGGCCCTAATCAGGACATCAAAGCCACCTTTCTACCCAAGGTTCAGGAACTTTGCAGAATAGGGAGAGGTAAGATTGTAAGAGCTGGAGAATGGGAAGAGGTAATGTCAGACAGTAACTTCTGCTCTTATCATGTAAGGTAGTGAGAGCAGATTAAACTAACTCAAATAATTCACTTAATTTTAATTGTGTGTGTGTGCATGTGTTTGTGTGTGTGCGTGTGTGTTTGTGTGAAAATCTGTGTGTGTCTACGGAAGCCCAAGAGTGACTTCAAGGACATACTCTATTGCTCTATCTCCTTTTCATTTTGTTCTGGGGTTTCTCAGGCTCCATCTTTCAGGACCTCAAGTACAGATTGTTTTCAGTGTTTTTATGAGGAATAACTATGCTAATTCAGAAACTCCATTCAGGAGGCAGAGGCTTAACCCCTGAGCCATCCGTCTAGCTTAACTAATTCATTTTAAATAGAGAATTTCACTGGGACCGTTGGGTCATTTCAACATGTTTAGAATGTTAATGCTGACACTAGGTTTTTAACATCTAACTTTTGTTATGTTGAGGTATGTTCTTCTTTGACTCTGGAATTTTTCTGATGCAAGGATATTTGATTTGTGTCCTTCATCCCCTGAGTCTGATGAGTTGCATTTATTGAATTGAATATATTGAACCACCCCTGAGTGTTTGGAATGAAGCTGACTTGATTGTGGTGAATGATTTCTTTGAAACCATTGGTTTTCTAGTGTTTCGGTGAGAGTTTTATGTTTCAACTTTTGTTGTGACTTCATTTTTTCTTGGTATCAGGGAAAAACTAGCTTTGTCAAAGCTTGAAGAAAGTTTATTTCTTTTCTAATTTGCAGAATAATTTAAGAGTAATTATTGTTAATTCTTCTTTGAAAATAGGACAAATTCTGAACTAATCTACCTGGTTGTTCTGAGCACAAAAATATGTGAAGGTTTTAATATATGCCACTGAGCACATAAGGATAGAATATAGGATATAAAGTATCCAAAGCCATGACTGATCTGAATTGTGATTGATAGAAAAAAATCTATCTTGTATGCATTGAATTTGAATGATCAGCTGAAGACACTTCTAAGAAACATATAGGAGTTAACTGGCATCTCCTTAGTAACTAATTACTAAGGAGATAATAGGGCAGAAGTGAAGGATAAGACTGCTAAGTAGAGAGGAATCAACACCTGATGACGCAGGAAGTTCTCCACATAACCAGACAGTACTTTCAAGGAATAGGCATGGTTGAAAACTTTCATGGAGACTAGGTAGGTATTTCAAGGCTTAGTCATATTGGCAGAAATAGAAAAGTAGAAAAGGGGAGCAATTATCCAGGCATGATAAGTAGAGGATGCTATTCGCGATGTCATGCATTCCACTGAAGACCTACACTACATCAGAAGAGATATGCCAAGTTTAGTTTCAAAAGAATGAAGCTAAGCAACATACTTGTAGTCTGTCGGTATTCTTGAACTCAATAAGCAGAAAAAGAGCTTTGATAGTTTCTGTCCTAAATATATACTCTGCCAGTATCCTTGGTTTCTGTAAGCAGAGGGCTTCAATAATTTCTCACCTACAGAAAAGTATTTCCATTATGAAAGGAAAGTGGGTCATAGATGTGTATTTGAGGGCAGAAGCTAAAGAACAAATGGCTTACTGGGTACAAAAGGGGGCAGAGAACCTTTAGAGGCCCCAAAGAATATAAAACCAATAGTCTCTTGGAATTGCCTTACTGGAGTATAGATAATCACTGATCACTTTAGCACTGTATATCTTCCCCAGTTAGTAGCAATTGTTATAATGTTTCTAGAAAGTAAATGAAGGTTAGTTTAGTATTTATTTAATTATATTAACTTTAAAATAAACTCTCTCTGGTGCTAAACAAAAAAAAATTTTGTAAGTGAAAATGTATGTGGACAAACAACTACACTTTTCAGGATAGCAAATCATAAAGGAAGCAAATAATGTCTAAAAGTCGCAAAGTCTTTCAAGGGAAAACAATATATTTAATTTGTAAATTCAAATAAAAGTCACAACTCCAAAATTGTTAAAAGTAGTACTACCTGTATTAGTCAGGATTCTCTAGAGAAACTGAACCAATAGAATGTATATACATGAATTTATCAGATTAAATAATAAGATCAAACTTTAGCAGCCCAGAAGTGGCTGCCTGCAGCTGTTTAGTTCTTGAGCTGAATATCTCAACAATCCCAGTCTGGTACTGAAAATAGAAGGATCCCTGGAAGGTCTCACTGCAGTCCGTGGTTGTTGAAGAGTCCTCAGACCTAGTTACTTTGGAGGTTCGAAGAAGCTGGGTCCCTGAATCAGAAGAAAACAGCAAGACCAAAGCAGCTGGACTCTGAAAAAAGTGAAGAACAGTAGCAGGACCAAACGATCTGGACCCAGATGTCAGTGAAAAACAGCAACAGAAGTAGCAGCAGCAGTAACAAGGAAAGGTAACAGCAGACAGTTAGTGAACTTCACACAACAAGTCAGCACAGGGCAAAAGAGGAGACAAGTCCCCCCTCCTCACGGTTCCTTTCATCTGGTCCACCAGTGCAAAGCTCTACCTGCAATCTTGTTCAAGGACTTTCCTTAACTATCACTTCTTCACAGCTTTGCCCGCATCGCAACCTGCAACGGCAAGGTTGACACTTGTATCTAACTATCACTTATTTATGATGAATTGCAAATTTTACTGGTCTCTGTAAGATGTTTTTTTTCTTTTCAGCTCCTTTTCATCTTCATCCCTCTTCCATTCACTTTTTATTTTCCTGCAATATCTCCCTTTTAAATACACATAGGATTTCAATATATTATGAAAATATATAACAGCAATTGAAATGAGTGTAAATTGCCTTTAATGTATGAAGTATAAAAAATTCCACCTAATTTTCAGTTGACTGGTATTTATAATACCATATTATTTTCAACAATTCATACATTTTTCAGAAAACTTATCACATGTGAATATGTACAGATAATTTTTAGGCTCCTTCGAAATTTTAAAGCCATGGCAAAATAATTATAGTTGTTTTAATCAATTAGCATAATTTACATAGGAGACCTAATAACTGTAATGATGTATTTCTACAACATTTGAATATTTATTATAATTTCAGTCAAGCAGAACAATTGTTTTAATCTATAAGTTATAAATACATTCCCTATTTAAACAGAAAGCCTTCATCAATTAATTACTTAGTATGCGCTTTTTATCCTTATGAAAAATTCATAGGATAAAAGCTCCACTGCAAGTAATTAGAGCACATTATGTGTAATCACTTGCCAAATTCCATGTTTTAAATCAATCATTTTTTGTGTTCATGCGTTTGAAGTAATTCCAGAAGTAAATAATCACAGGGCTCAACAAATAAGATAAAATGGCAAAACAAATATTGCAAAATATAATATGAAAGCAAGAGAATGAGCAGAACTTGGCTGATACTAGCTCAACATCCTTACACTAGTTAAAGGGATAAGCTTAACAGTTCTAACCGCCAATTTAGGTATGAAGTCTTGGAGTATGTAGACTTCTTAAAAATGTAATTTGTATCATTGTTTTCTTTCAAAATAACTTTAGATCTTATTCTACTGTCTCTCCCCAGTTTATTGCATTTCACAGTGATTATAACTTCATTTTTCTTCTATAATTGAATGTGCTTTAAGATGCATATATTTCCAAAATGTGTTGGATGCTCGCTTTCCTAATAATCATTAATGGTTTATAATATTAAATGCATTTGATACTATAGATGATGGTACTATTGTTATGATTCTGCTTAGAGTGCCTACCCACAAGACTGGTGACCTAAGTTCAGTCCCCAGAAACCCACATGATGGAAGGAAGGAACTGATTCTCAGATTTCTATATGTACATTAATAGACTATAACTAGTCCATATATGGATCTTATATGTTCTATTTACAATTTAATTCTTATCTATAATTTATGTCATAGATATGTTCATATTTCATTAAACATTTATTTCCAGGGTGGATGCAACCTTGACCATAAGGCATTCAGAAAATACATAGAAGGATTGAAAATTCAATCGATGTAAAGTCTTTATAAAGATATAAATCATAGTAACAAGAGATTCAACAAATGCTACAGCATTCTGTGACAAGAATGATAACCATTATGGGCCAGAATATCAGACTTTAAACTTACAAATATTTGAGCTATAGGCTAACGGTTTTGTAAGTATGATTCTAAAGGATGCTACACCTATACTCACAGGGTGCATAGGGGAAAATGTTCTCCTCTGTAAAGGTTAAAATAAAGAAGTACTTTATTTGTTCATGGAGCATTCTAGAATCCTCTTGAGAATCTATAAGTATATACTGCTTTTTAAAAACCAATATTTTAACTTATCCTCTTAAAGTGAAAATTACTTAATGCTAAAACCTTAGTGCTATTCAAGGTTAGCCTTGTCCTCCTGGTGCCTGAAAGAAGAAACAAATTTATGTTGGACTTTGCATTTAAAATCTATTCCATCTGAATTGCCAGGAATTCAATTTAGACAAATATGAATTATTTGTTCTTATCTAACAAAGGTCCACAATCCAATCTTCTCTGATTATGTTAATAACACTCTAAACTTTCTTGTAATGTTTCTCATCTTTTCTTTGAACGCCTTCTTCTGAAAGTACCTGTCTACATTGATCACATCATGACCTTAGTTCTTAAATCTACCCTGAATTTATAATATTTGTATAATCAGAAGTTAGAGAAAAAGTAAATCTCAAAGTGATAGTTATGGGTAACACCTGATCTTTCATAATAAACAGCATAAAACCCCATCATTTCTTTTTCTGGTCAATCTGTACCCAGAAAATATTTCTGAGCAATGACGTAAAATAAGAGAAATATATGATGATAGTATTAGTTAGGAGACCAACTTAGGAAATATGAAAGTCATAACACAGTCAATTTTTATAAGTGACACATGCAGAGAAATCACCAGTTTGCATAATATATCAGTTTGATGAGATAAATACATAAAATCCATTTCATTTACTAGGACAACATTAACTTAGATAACTTAAAATATTTATGTTGCAACAAAAAGTACAGCAAAATGTTATTAGATACTTATTAATGATGAACTTTTTTATAAAGCAAAGCAGTAGGTCATCAGTATGATTCATCAGGTAACACTTCTTATGGTTGTTCCCCAGAACCCATGGAAACATGGAAACAGAGAGCTGATTCCATGAAATTGACTTCTGACCTCTGGAAGTACACAATGGCAAGTATGACTCTCATATCTTTCTTATTTTATTACATATACAATATAATAATAAAACCAATAGATTTATTTTTTCTTAGATACAATAACAAATATAAGGTTGACAACATGTTGCTGTGATAAAATACACTGACAAAGCAACCTAAGATAGAAAGGTTTCTCCGGGTCATAGCTTTAAAAAGGAAAATGCACATCCAAGTATGAAAGTGAAGGTAGCAAGAGCTTGAAGCAACTGGTAGCATCACCTCTATATCAGGAAGCAGAGAACAATGAGTGATTGTAAGGAAATAACCTCCTATTCATATTGTCCAAGATCTATATTCAGAGAATAATCCTACCTACAGTTAAGATGGGTCTTCTCAAAGCAATTAGCATAATAAAAATGATCCTTTACAAACAACTGTAGAATCTAGTCTTACTCTAGATAATCCTTCAAAGATATGCCAGGAGTCTTGATTATCCTAGATTCTTATAAGATGACAATAAGAACCATCATATAGGCCAAAATATTTGGGCTGTACTTATAATTTCTTTATTTGTAAAATATGGCCAGAATATTTCAGTAATGTTTAATGATTCTAATGCAGAATAAATATCTATACTGTATAAAATTGATCATTACCCTGCCTACAAATTTTTCATTTGTAGGTCAAACATATGATTATATAATATGCATGTGACAAATACAAATATAAATATTATGTTATATCAGTGATTTCAAAGACCACAACATTCAGTGACCTGGGTCTGGGTGACATTTATATTTCAATTAGGGGAGGCAGTTGGTGGACAGTAAGCAATGTTCATCACACATCTGTGATTATGTTAAATGTTACAAGACAGAAAGTATCATGTCCAAGAAAAACTGAAGTACCATAATGAGTTTGGAAAATGGCAAAGAATGGAGATTGTTTGTTAATTATAGAAAAATAGAAATGAATAAAAAATTAAAATCAGAAAAATATATATAATTTAGTGCAATAGCCTATAAACTTTTTATTCTGAACTCCCTTTCACAATAATTTTCAAATTTTCCAAAGAAATTTTCTACATAGTTGCATTACATAATAATCCATAACATTTACAACATTATAAATAAAACTGAAAAAAATAGCAAAAGTTCATTGGTGCTCCTATTAGTCATCAAGTTAGTAATGCTGTCACATGCGGTCTAGCATCTAGAAGCTCCATACTCCATCCTTGACACAATGAGTACGTTGAGGACATGTATGTGCTATCTCTAATATAAAAACAGGTTTGACCAAGATGACCCCACAAGAGAGACCCCTAACATACACAGAATACAAGACATATTCCCTGCTTTGGGGACTCAGTGATTTACAATAATTTTTGATACTTTCTATAATGTGTTCCTCCTAGGAAATATAAAAACATGAAATTCCTATTTTGATAAAACTATGTTTGGAAATTAATGTGAGAGCAGTGAATTGACACTATGCTTTCAGGAGAAAATGAAGTAGTTTGCACAACTTTGTTTTTCTATTTATTCATATAATTGGAGGGGTCACAGAACATGTCTCAAATCAGATGCATTGAACATTAGCAATATAGTTTCAATTCAATAAGATATGAACACTAACTGTCTCTAATTATGTGGAAGGTAAGCTTGTATAGTAGACATACTTCTTGGGATACATGTCACCTTCACACAGGAGTGGGTTTATAAAGAACCCTACACTGGATTCAAAACTATTTCTATCACAAGATCTATCAAGCTAGTTTTTTTCTACATTGAAGATTTTATTCTCTTTCTATGTCAGAATCATGAAAATGCTTGTTTTAAAGTTAGCAAAGCTAATGCGTATCTTTAGTGAAATCTGAGATTACTGCCCGCGTCCAGTTCTAGAGGTCATGGACAGTGAGTTCCAATCCTGTGTTGTTGGTGAAGCAGTCAGGAGCATTGGACATGCCATTTCACTCCCTTAGCTCTGTCATCTGTGAAGCAGAGATAATATTGTTCAGTTGAGCACATTGTTCCGGTCTACATCCTCTGAATGAGTTTACAAAAGAAACTCTGCATATGTATTTGAAAAGGTGCCAACATAATTATAAGTTATTTACCTCAAAAATATACCAGAAAGAACTAGTGAAAATGAAGTTTTAAATAGTCTATGCACTTTAAAATTGTAACAAATATCAATTCATCTCCATATTTGTGAAAATGCAAAGGATACTTCTTGTCTTACTGTGGAGCAGAAAAGCAAGCATCTTAAATTCAATCTGTCTCTTTGAGAAAGGCTGCAATCTCATCATAATTATTTGTTTTTCATTAAGTTTAGTGCTTAGTTGACTTATTGGTTGAACTGGATTCAAACAGTGACAGAATACAGAAAAGAGTATGCATACTTTTTATTTCATATTAAGTAATCTATACTTTCAGAATCACATACTCTTAATGTTACCACTTCAGTAACAAATTCCCCAAATTCACTGAGGAAATAATTCTTGGAAGTATCTCCCAGTGTTGTGAAAAGGACACAAATATGCAGTGTGAAATTACTTCCAGTTTTCATTTGTCCATGTTTATCATATGTGTTAATAATCTCAATTTATTTCTGTTTCTTCAAAGACCACAGCATCCTTTGGGAACAGTTTTGTTAGAGAAGGCATAGCATAAAGATAATGAAACTGAATCTGGAATTGAAGATATTTAGATGGGAGTTGATTTTTCTTATTGATGTATTATGTAATTCTCTTATCTAAAAATACATTTTAATATCATTACACCTAGGAATAAATAGAAACACAGATTAATGTAGTTAAAAATCTGATTTAGAATATTAAAAGAAATTCCTCTGTCCCTCCAGCCTGCCTGGGATGCTCCCTTGTGGTCCTTCTTCCCAGGTAAGTTCCACCAGCCCCCAGGTCCACCTGCTAGTCCCAGCTTCTCCCACCAGCCAGTATGAACAGCACCCAGGCTGCCCTGGGCTTGGGTGGGACACTAAGCCACACCCCAGGTCCTAGGTGAAGCTCTCCATCATCACAATCAGTCCCTTTGCCCCTCCTACCCACCCGTGATGCTCACTGGCAGTCTGGGGAGGACACATTGCTCCTCAGAATTCAACAGAGTCTAAAGGAAGCTTAAGCAAACCTCTAGGGGACAAAGGCCATACATCTGAGGTTCTGTAAAATCATCTTATCACATGGTAGAGATTCTTCACATCCAGCCCAAAGATAAGTAAACCCCTTTTTACCATCCTACTCCTTTCAATTATTAATCACTGTAGATTAACTTTTCCATATAGCCACCCTCAAATTATATACAACTTCAGGGACTATACCACTCATCCTCACATATCACCAAAGTACTAAATCGTAAAAAGTGCATACCATACTAATATTCACTCCCTGTCTACTAAACCTGACTTAATTGATGTACTAACAGTCTAATAGCTTCATCTAGGAAATAACAATAAAAACAGAATAACGTACCCAACTCCAAGGCAAACACTAGTAATAAGTGCCCAAGAGTAGTAATACCAACTAAATTAGTTCAGTCAAAAACACACAGAAAATGAAAGGTCTTAAGAGACAAAACAACAATGCCCAAGTCAAAGGCAGATTTATGACAAACAAAAACCCAAGAAAACAAATCTCCCACTGAAAGACTTTACCCCATAATGATAGATTCCAACCAGAAAAAATTCACAGAAAATAAGCCAAGAAAGCGAGGTCCAAGATAATGACTTTCAAAGCATGATCATACCATGATTAATAATATGAAAGATGAAATCTGGGAGGAGTTAAATAACCACATCAACCACTTTCAAAAGGAACACAAAAGACACTTGGAGGAGCTGAGAAAAACAGTTCAAGAAAAAAAGAAGGCATAAAGCAGTTAAGACAGTCTCAGGCAGAGTTTAAAATTGAACTAAAAGACAAGTTATCATCAATCCAGAACTCAACAGAGAGTCTTATCAGCAGAACTAACGAAGCAGGAAACAGAATTTCAGATCGTGAAGAAAAAGTGGGGGAATTAACCAGCTCAATGGAAGAGGTTGTTAAAGCCAAAAAGATACTTGAGAGGAACATTCAAGAGATATGGGACACCATGATGAAGCCTATCATGCACATTCATGGAATACCAGAGTAAGAATCCCAAAATACCACACCTGAGGAAATTTTTCAAATTATCATAAATGAAAACTTCCTTCATCTAAAGAATGAGAGGTCCATCCAAATACAAGAGGCATTCCACACCCCAAACAGATATGACCAAAAGAGAAACTTGTCACAGAAAATAATACTCAAAACACTCCACATTCAAGACACAGAAAAAGTGCTGAGAGCTTCAAGGGAAAAAAAGTCACTTTTAAAGTTACATATTAAAATAAAAAATGACTTCACAATGGAAACAGTAAAATAAAAAAGAGTTTGGAGAGACGTACTTCAATTATTGAATGAGCAAAAATGTCAACCTAGGCTGATATACCCAGCAAAACTATCCATCATGCTCTAGGGAGAAAGAAAAGTTTTCCAGCACAAAGACAATTTGAAGCTAATGCAAGCTAATGGAACTAGGAAACAGGCAGCGGTAGCCATTATGCTATAGAACAAATTGGACTTCAAACTAAAAAAAAATCATAAGAGACACAGATGGATATTATATTTTAGTCACAGGTATAATTCACCAGGAAGACTTCACAATACTAAACATTTATGCACCTAACATGGGACCTTCCACATTCATTAAGCAAACTCTACAGCATCTAAAGCGAGAAATCAATCCCCAAACAATAATTCTTAGGGATTTCAACACCACCCTCTCAAAATGGGATAGATCAACAGGTCAAAAATTTAATAGAGACACTGTGGAACTTAATCAACCTCTACTGAAATGAACCTTACAGATCTCTATTGAACTTTTCATCCACGCACCAAAGAATGCACTTTGTTCTCAACAGCACATAGAACTTTCTCCAAAATAGATAACATATTGGGCCACAAAACGAATCTCCACATATACAGGAAAGTTGAAATTCTAGCCTGTATCCTACCAGACCAATATGGTCTAAGGCTTGACATCTGCAACACAACAGCAGAAAACACACTAACTCCTGGAAACTAAACACTATGATGCTGAATGAGAATTGGATTCAGGAAGAAATTACAAAGGAAATTCAAGGTTTCCTGAAAGCGAACAATAATGAAAATACAACTTATCAAAATATTTGGGACACAATGAAAGCTGTCCTAAGAGGTAAGATAACAGCTCTTAATCCCTACATCAGAAACATGGAAATATCACAAATAAATAATTTAACAGTGTACCTTAAAGCTTTAGAGACATTAGAGCAATCTGATCCCAAAGAGTAGAAGAAGAGGATTAGCAAAATCAGGGGAGAAATATCTGATATTGAGATTAGAAAAAGATACAGAGAATCAGCCAGTGAAAAAGCTGATTCTTTGAAAAAATCATTAAGATTGATACACCCCTAGCTAAATTAACCAAAACTAAGAGAGAGAAAACACAAATTAGCAAAATTAGAAATGAAAATGGAGTTATCGCTACTGATACCCAAAAACTTAAGAGTATTACAATATCATATTTCAAAAACTTATACTCTGTAAGCATATATTACCTAAATTGAATCAGGAAGTTGTGAATTATTTAAATAGTCCTATAACGTATGAGGAAATCGATGAAGTAATCTTGAATCTTCCCATCAAAAAGGTTCCTGCACCAGATGGATTCAGCACAGAGTTTTACCAGACAATTAAGGAACAAATAACACCACTACTCCTCTAACTGTCTTATCAAACAGCAAAAGAACACTACCAAATTCTTTCTATGAAGGTGATATTGTCTTATTCCCAAAACCTAATAAAAAAAATATAAAAACTATAAGCCAATCTCCTTGATGAACACAGATGCAACAAAGTCTTGGAAATCGGACATACGTAAATCAATAAATGTAATTCACCGTATAAACCAGTCCAAATTTCAAGACCACATGATACTCTTTTATTTATATTTTTATTATTATTTCAGCGCATACAAACTTAATAGGTACACCAGTTCCCTCCCTCCTTCCTCCTCCCCCCGAACCCCCTGCTCCCTCTCCCCTCACCCCTCCTTACCCACCCCCCAGTGCCTCCCGCCCCAATTCCCAGAGAGTCCTTTCTTGTACATGCCTGACTCTCAAAGACCACATGATACTCTTGATAGATGCAGAAAAAGCTTTTGACAAGATCCAATAGCCTTTTATGATCAAAACCCTAGACAAGTTTGGCATGGAAGGAGCCTTTATCAATACAATAAAAGCTGTCTGCAACAACCCTACAGGAAGGATTATAATCAATGAAGAAAAACTTGGAGCATTCCCGCTTCAATCAGGAACTAGACAAGGCTGTCCACTCTCACCACTTGTATTCAATATAGTACTTGAAATCTTAGCTGAAGCCATAAGACAAGAAAGGGAGATAAAAGGGATTCAAATCAACAAGGAAGAAGTCAAGTTATCTCTATTTACAGATGACATGATCATACAGCTAAGTGATCCCAAAAATTCCACCAGGAAACTCCTGGAAGTAATACAGAAGTTCAGCAGGGTGGCAGGATACAAAATAAACATACAAAAATCAGTGGTCTTTCTATATGCTCAGGATGAAAGAAGTGAAAAAGCCCTGAGAGAAACAATCCCATTTACTATAGCCCCTAAAAAATGAAATACCTTGGTATAAACGTAACCAAGGAAGTAGGAGACCTTTACAATGAAAACTCTAAAACCCTAAAGAAAGAAATTACAGAAGTCAACAGAATGTGAAAAGACCTCTCATGTTCCTGGATTGGCAGAATCAATATCATAAAAATAACCATCCAATCAAAGGCAATACACAGATTCAATGTTATGCCAATCAAAATCCCAAAGCAATTCTTTAAAGAAGTTGACCAAACGATCTCAAAATTCATATGGAGGCACATAAGACCCAGGATAGCAAAAACAATCCTGATTAACAAAAACACTGCTGGATGTATCAAACCTTAATCTATACTATAAATCCATAGTTATACAAACAGCCTGGTACTGGCTCCAAAATAGACACACAGATCAATGGATAAGGGTTGAAAGCCCAGGTATAAGCCCACGCAATTACAGCCATTTGATCTTTGACAAAGGGGCCCAAAAATCCAATAGAAAAAGAACAGCATCTTCAACAAATGGTGCTGGTAAAACTGGATATCCACATGCAGAAGATTAAAACTGGACCCATACTTGTCACCATGTACAAGACTTAATTCCAAATGGATCAAGGACCTCAATATAAGGCCAGAGACTATAAAAACCTTAGTTGAAAGGAGAGGGAACTTCCTTGAGCTGTTTGGACTAAGCCAACTGTTCCTCAACAGAAATCCAATAGCACAGTCATTACAACCAACACTCAACAGATGGGATCTTATGAAATTAAAGAGCTTCTTTTCAGATAAAGAGATTGTAACTCAAGCACAAAGGCAACCCATAAAATGGGAGAAAACCTTCACTAGCCACATATCTGATAAAGCTCTATTATCCTGAGTGCACAAAGAACTTAGAAAATGAAACACCAAGAAAACAAATGGGCCAATTAAAAAACCGGCCTTGGAACTTTAAAGAAACTTTACCAGGGACGAAATTGAAATGTCTAACACAAATCTTAAAAAATGCCCTGCATCCTTAGCCATCAGGGAAATGCAAATCAAAACCTCCCTGAGGTATCAACTCATCCCGGTCAGGATGGCAAAAATCCAAAATATGAACAACACCAAATGCTGGAAGGGATGTGGAGAGAACGGAACTCTCTTACATTGCTGGTGGGAATGCAGGCTCATGCAACCACTCTGGCTAGCCATCTGGCGATTCTTAAAGAAGTTAAAGATTGAAATGCCATATGACCCTGCTATTCCACTTTTGGGAATAATCCCCCATACATCAAAAATTCACCTCAATAGCACAAGCACAACCAAGTGCATAGCAGCATTGTTTACAATAGCAAAGTCATGGAAACCCAAATGCCCAACGGTTGATGAGTGGATAAGGAAAATGTGGTACATTTATACAATGGAATACTACTCAGCCATCAAAAATAATAAATTAATGGAATTTGCCAGGAAATGGACAAAATTAGAAAAAATTATATTGAGTGAAGTATCCCAGACACAGAAAATTAAGCACCATATCTACTCCCTAGTACCTAGTACCAAACCCACTTAGTGACACACTCAAAGATAAATCTCGTAATATGTATAGTAATTGCAAAGATTGTGAACAGGAGGGAAGGGGAAGGAGGGCCACGCCAGAAATAAGGAGAGAGGGGATCATGCTACAGCAGAGAAAATAGGCCACCATCAAGGAATGCAAGTAAAGCGACATCTGGTCTTTCCTTCCTGGTCACTTTCAACTGATGGGGTTTGGTCTTACCAGACAGAGAGGGCAAAGAGTCTGGCAGAGAGAAGGTAACCATCCTGCAAATGCGAGACTGACCCCCCTCACCGCAGTCTCCTACTCTTACTCCATCTGCCTTTGATTCTACTCTAATATTAAGATCTCTGGCTAGGAGGTAACATTCAATACCCTTCAGGATGGAGCCAAGGGCAGTGCAGGAACAGCAAAATTGGAAGAAAAAAAAAAACAACCATAATTCAGAGCATCAGAGACCCTACATTAATCACCAGCAACCAGGTCAGCCTAATCTCTCCCCATCCCAAAGCTCAGGAAAATTTGCAGAAGAGGGAGAGGTAAGATTGTAAGAGCTTAAAGATGGGGAGGAGCAATGGTATGCAAGATACTCCATAGAGCTGAAGTAATCATAATAAGACTTTGCATGACCTGTGCAATTACCAACATATCATCGATCCCAAAGTCTAGGATGGATCACAGGCACTAGGATCCTTAGAGGCAAGGGATTAAGAGCCACAATAGTGTTCCTATACTAAAGAGGAACACAAAAAAGAGCTCTAGGCAATGCTACTGAGTCCTTACACTTCATCAGAAGAGGCGGACCCAGAGGAAAGTTTGACATGCACACTAAATGATGCTACATGAATGGGGGGGAGGGGGCACTGGGAGAAAAGGAGGGAGGGGGGAAAGGAAGGGGAAAAGGGATGAGGGAGCAAGAGGATCCAGGGAGGGGTGGAGAGAGGTAGGGGAATGGGGTAACTATCAATTTTCTATGAGTAGAAAAAATAAAATAATAAAAAAGAATGTTAAAAGAAATTCATTTTGTTAGAAATATTACTGAAGTGAAATGAAATCTAGTTAGTTATATAACTTAGCACTATAGAATCCCTGGGACATGACCCTGCCCAGATAAGGACTAGCCAGCATAGCACCCAATACCTTGGAACATTACCCTGTGCCAGGTTATTGGTACATGAACTTCATAGACCAGCCAGCCCAGCACCCCACAACCTTAGACACAACCGCCATGCCAGAAACCACAAACCAAGGACCAGTGGAGCAATACCATACAACTGAAGACCCCCAAAATATTATCATCCAATCTAACCTTAAGATAAGTAACTCATTCTATTTTTGTTTTAACTTTATTGAACAGTCACCACAGTTTAAGATTTCTACAGATCATACCCAAATCCTCATATACCCACACCTTCTATTCAACCTCACACATATCTAAGGATACAAAATCTACTATGTCACACCAGTCATTATCCTCTGGCTACTAAACCAAGCCTAATTAATAATTTTAAAGTTTCTCTATTACTTAACCCAAACCTCAACTAACAAACATTGATACACAATCTTAAACCTCTCAGCTATATCTATACTAGACTCTGTCACCCCCTTAACAAGAGCAGGACCTACACAAGCTTTAGGCCACACAATTACCTTATCCACAAAATACCAAGCAAACACAGACTGGACCCCTTAACATCCAGGCAAAAAGTTATATCAAGAGTTCAAGTGATGTAATTCTGTCTGATTCAAAAGAGTCAAAAAGACACACCTAAGAAAGATACTAGATATCAACTACAAAATACACAATCATGCCATAAATCTTTGAGAAAAAAATAAAACCAAGACAAAAAAATCGCTTACAAAAAGCATAAGCTCCATAACTATGGACCAACCAGAATCACATCTTAGATATTAGCCAAGAAAGTAACAATGAATATAATAATTTCCAAATCTTTATTTTTAATATAATCAAAACAATGAATAAGGAAATTCAAGAAGAGTTAAATTATCTCATAGGTAAATGTGAATAGGAAAATAACAGGCACCTGCATGAGTTGAAAAATGCAGTTGAAGAAACAAAAGTAAGTATAGGGCAGTTAAAATAAACCTCATGTGGAGATTAAACCTGAAATTAAAAGAGTTAATTACAATCAAAACTCAAAAGAAAGTCTTACCAACAGAGCCGACAAATCCGAAAATAGAGTATCAGAACTGGGAGACGAGATTAGAAACACTTAAAAAGTTTAAAAAAAAGAATACTTGAGAGGAATATTCTAGAGCTGTGGGACACCTTGAAGAAACCAAACCTGCACATTCATGGAATCCTAGAACAAGAAATTCAAAAAGCCATTTTGGAAGAGATTTTTCACACTATCGTCAATAAAATTTTCCAGAGCTAAGAAAAGAAATCCCCATCCAAACACAAGATGCATATTGTATATCAATAAGATATGACCAGAATAGAAACTCTCCATGGCAAATAACAGTCAAAACTCTACTGATACAAGAAAAACAGAATGTGCTGAGAGCTTCAAGAGAGAAAAACTGAGTAACATTTAAAAGCAATCCAATTAGAACAATAGCTGATTTCTTAATGGAAACAGTAAAAATCAAAAGAGCTTGGAGAGATGTACTTCAAGTCATGAATGAGCACAATTGCCAATTTAGAATGATATACTCATGAAGGCTATCACTTGTAGTTGAAGAAAGAAAAATATTCCACCCTAAGAACATGACCACAGAAGATGCTAGAAAATATATTCAAGCTTGATAAAAAGGACAAATCTACCTAAAGAAGTCAGAAGGGAAGAACTATATCAACACAATTACTAAGCAAAGAAAATGCACATGTAAAAACTACAAAACCCAGAAAATAACAGGACTCAACAATCATTTCTCCATTATACCCTAAACGTCAATGGAATTAACTCTCCAATCAAAGGACATAGGCTGAAAACATGGATTAAAAATTACAACCCAACAATCTGCTACCTTGAAGAAACACATTTTGTCATGAAAAATAGGCACATCTCCAGCAAAAGGCTGGGCAATGGTATTCCAAGTTAACAGAAAAAAGGAAACAAGTGAGAATAGTTATTCCTGTATCTAACAAAATAGACAACAATTGTAAAGACACAGAAGGATACTATATAGTAGTCAAAGCAACTATTCATCATGAAGATGTCATCACAATACTGAATATATATACACCTAATATAGGCTCATTGACGTTTATTAAACAAACATTACAGCATCTAAAGAACAAATCAACCCGACAGCATAATAGTAGGAGGCTTCAAAACCCCACACTCACTATTGGATGGGTCAACAGGAGGAAAACTGACCAGAGACATTGAATAGATCTGGCTGAACTCTACCAAAATTTTGATCCTATCACCAAGAAATACACATTCTTTTCAGAAGTATATGGAAATTTCTCCAAAACAGACCACATATTGGGCTACAAAGCAAGTTTCCACACACAGGAAAGGAGAAATTGTGTCTTGTATTTTATCAGACCACCATGGAATAAAGCTAGACATCCATAATATGACAAATGACAAAAAATGCACAAATTCTTGGAAATTAAATATCATGATACTGAACAAGGAAGGGGTTCAGACAGAAATCAATATGGAAATTCAAAAATTCTCAGAAGTGACCGATTATGAAAATGCAACATATGAAAATCTCTGGAACATGATGAAGTGCTGTTTACAGCACTCAATGCTTTTATCAAAAATATGAAAACAGCACAAGTAAATAACTAAACAATGCAATTAAAACTTTAGAGGTAACAAGAACATTCCAATCCCAAAAGCTGTAGACAAGTACATATTAGTAAAATCAAGGGGAAAATATCTGAAAATTGAGATAAGGAAAATGATACAAAGAATCAACCAAATAGCTAATAGTTGGTTCTTTAAAAAAAATCAGCATGATTGGTAAACCCCTTAGTAAAATTAACCAAAACCAAAGGAGAGAAAATCCAAATGAATAAAGTTTTCCAAGAACTTATACTGCACAAAATTTGATAATCAGAAATGAATAGATGAATTTTTAAGTACATATAATTTACCAATTTAAATACATACAATTGAACCAGGATGAATTGAAATTATTTAAAGAGGCCTATATCAAGTGAGGAAGTTAAAGAATTAATTACAAATCTTCCTCCCATGAAAAGCCCAGGACCAGATGGATTTAGTGCAGATTTCTACCAAATACTTAAAGAACAACTAACATCATTACTCTATTTCATAACATAGTAAAGGAAGAAACACTTCCAAACTTTTTTCTACTAAACTAATATTACGTTGATCCCAAAACAAAATAAAGATACAAAAAAAAAAACTACAAGCCAATCTCATTAAAGAACACTGATGTGAATATCCTCATCAAAATTTTAACAAACTGAATTCAGAAACATATCGAAAAGATCATCTGGCATGACCATATAGGATTTATATCAGGCACGTACAGTTGGTTCAGTCAACAAATACAATCCATCATATAAACAAATCCAAGGAACAAAACCACATTATTCTTTCAGTAGATACAGAAATAACCTTGGAGAAGATTCAACATCCCTTTTTGATAAAAGCTTTAGAGATGATAGGAATGAAGGAACTTATATCAATATAAAAAGTTCATATACCACAAACCTATACCAAAGATCGTCCTAACAGGTGAAAAACTTGAAGCATTCCACTTTGCTCAGGAACTAGGCAAAGCTGTTCACACTCACCACTTCTATTCAGTATTGTATTTGATGCATTATATAGAGACACAAAAAGAGAGAGGAAGATAAAAAGGATACAAATTTGAAAAGAAGTCAAGATATCTCTAATTGCAGGTGACATGATTCTATATCTGTGAGACCCCCCAAAAGTCCACCAGAAAATTCCTGGAATTAATACATAAGTTCAGTAGAATGGCAGGTTACAAAATCAATGTTTAAAAAGCAGTCAGTACACCTAGAGTGAAAAAAGTGAGACTATCCTAAGAGAAAAAATTCCATTTACCATGACCCCTATAAATGAAATACTTTGATATAAATCTAAAAATCTAACCAAGGAAGTGAGAAACCTGTACAATGAAAACTTTAACACTCTAAAGAAAGAAATTTCAGAAGACATTAGAAGGTGGAAAGATGTCCCATGCTTCTGGATAGGAGGATTAAAATAAAAAATGGCCATCCCATGAAAAGTAATACACAGATTCAGTGAAATTCCAATCAAAGTTCATGGGCTACTCTTTACAGAAATTGATAAAGCAATCTGAAAATTCATATGGAGACACAAAATGTTCAGGATAGCAAAAACAATCCTGTGTGATAAAACTCTGCTGAAGGTGTCACTGTACCAGACCTTAATCTACAATAAAAATTTGTAGTAATAAAGACAGTTTGATTTGGGCTCCAAATTAGGCACAAATATCAATGGATAACAGTTGAAGACCTTACATACACCTATAGTCTTCTGACTTTTGACATAGATGCTCAGAAAAAACATAGGAAAAAGGCCAGCATCTTCAACAAATGGTGCTGACAAAACTGGATATCTACAAGCAGAAAATTGAAACTGGACCCTTACTTGTCACCAGGACTTTAATATTAGACAATAAACCATAAAAATTGGCCTAGGCCAGCAATTTCTAAACAAGACCCCAATTGCACAGGAAATATAACCAATGCTCAACCAATGGAATCTCATGAAATTAAAGAGCTTCTGTTCAGCAAATGATATTGTTAAACCATTCCACAGAATGGAAAAAAAATATTGGCTAACAACACATCTGCAAAAGGACTAACATCCAGAGTGCACAAAGAACTCAAAAAATTAAACAGCTAGGAGGTAAACAGTCTAATTAGAAAATGGGCTTTGAGACTCTCTGGGAATTGGCAGGGGGAGGCATTAGGGGATGGGGAAGGAGGGGTGAGGGGAGGGGAGCAGGGGGTTTGGGGGGGGAAGGAGGAGGGAGGGAGGGAACTGGTGCACCTATTAAGTTTGTATGAGTGGAAATAATAATAAAAAATGTATAAAAAATAAAAAATAAAATAAAACAAAATAAAATCAAAAAAAAAAAAAAAAGAAAAGAAAAGAAAAGAAAATGGGCCTTGAAATTAACAGAAACCTTTCCCAGGACAAAAGTTAAAATGTCCAAAAATTACCTTAAAATGTTCCACCTTATAGCTTTTAGGGAAATGCATATTAAAAACCATTCAGATATCATTTCTCCCTAGTCAGAATAGCTAAAATCCAAAGCACATATGACAAAAACTAGAGAGGATGCAGTGGGAAGGGAACCCTCATACATGGCTGTTGGGAATTTAGACTTGTACAACCACTCTGAAGACTGGGATGACGGTTTCAAAAATGATAAAAATTGAAATGCCGTATATACCACTATTGGTAATATTCTCAAAGAACTCGGTATCTAGCTACAGAGACTATGCACATCCATGTTCATTACAGTACTATTCACCATAGCAAACTCATGGAATCAACCTGTTCAGCAAATGATATTGTTAAACCATTCCACAGAATGGAAAAAAAATATTGGCTAACAACACATCTGCGAAAGGACTAACATCCAGAGTGCACAAAGAACTCAAAAATTTAAACAGCTAGGAGGTAAACAGTCCAATTAGAAAATGGGCCTTGAGACTCTCTGGGAATGTTCTAATTTCCCAACAGTTGACAGATAGATAATGCAAATGTGGTACATACAGACAATGGAGTGCTATGCAACTATCAAAAAATGAATTAATGAAATTTGCTGGTAAGTGGGTGGAATTGAAAGAAGTTATACTGAGCAAACTATCCTAAACACAGAAAGATAGATGTCACATATTCTCCCTTATAAATAGAAGCTAGTACTAAGCTCTCATAAAGACTTACTCAAGTGGAAATGTCTAAAATATCCATTATAACTACAAAAGATAAAGACTTGGAGGAGTAGGGTAAAAGAGATCCAAAGAGAATGGAGACAAAGGAACATAAATAAATAAATAAATAAATAAATAAATAAATAAATAAATAAATAAATAAGGAAATTGTTAAGAAAAGCCTGTAAATATCAAGATATATGATCCTGTCCATGGTCTTTTTCTTCCCTATCCACTATTGCATAGTCTGGTTTACAGTGCTGCACATTTGTTCCCTCTTATGGATGGCTAGAATTCAGGGTTTGGTAAACGCATGATTGATTACCTGGAGGCCATTCCCACTATCAACTGTGGCCTAATCCTGATCTTCCCTTTCCTTTAAACTTTTTCTTGTAATCTTTTTTATCTTTAGACAGGAGGTAATCTTAATACCCAGACAGGACACAGACTACTAGTATAGTGGAAAATCAGTGAAACAGACAATGGCTAACCAGAATGCAGAGTTCAGTTATACTGTAATTCTCACCTGGAATCAGGCCAAACAATACCTTCCCATTATAAGGCTCAGGGAACTTTTCTGAAGAGGGAGCAGTTACATTGTAACAGCTAAAAATGGGGAGGTCCACCGCTGGACATGAGAGTCCTCTCAAGGCAGGACTGCTGCATTAGGAACTCACTGCTTTGAGACTTATCCTTACCAGAGCTGCCCAATGTCTGACAAGTCAACATGCCACCATAGACTAAGTAGGTTCTCAGGATGAATAATTTCAAGCAGTAGGAACCTTATCAGTTAAGGCTTTACATGTGAAGAGGAGTGCTCCTACCAGTGAGTTTGCCCAAGGAAGTCCCACTTGGTCTGCCACAGAGGTCTGATCCCCCACCAGAGCAGATGATCCAGAAGGAACTCTGGGAATCATAGAAGCAGATGGTCAAGAGGGTGGGAGGGAGTGGGATGGATTGATGAAGGGAGGGAAGGGAGAGAGGGAATTAGGGAGGGAGAGTAAAGAGGGAGAGGGAAGGAGGACAACAGGGATTATTACTCACTGTGCTTGTAAAACTAGAGAAAAGATAAAAATAAAATAAATAATAAATTGTACAGCAATCTAAGTAGCATAATAAAATCATACTCCCAACTAAAATAAAATAAATGAATAAAACTTAGATTTATATAATCATGGAAATTGTTAAATATCATTATATAACACTACATACTAAATTTTTTATAGAATCAGATAAAATTAACAGTAGTAGTTTCACAGGAGATAAAAGTATTTTAGGGGCTGGAGAGGTGGCTCAGGGGTTAAGCCTCCGCCTTGCAGGCGGAAGGTCCTGAGTTTGGATCCCAGATCCCACATATAGACGCCAGGCGGAAGCGGGGGCGGCCTGCGCTTCTGGTCCTGGTAGGGCGGAGCCTGTGAATCCCCGGGCAGAAGGAGGTGGAGGCGTCCGTGGTGGTTCGCGAATTCGTCCGTGGTTCTACACATACACAGACACACATACACAGACACACACGCGCGCGCACATACACACGCATATGCACACAGTTGAATAAATGATAATAATAAAAAAATTTTAAAAAAAGTATTTTAAATAATATTTCTGTCCATTATTACCTTGGCATAGTTCACTTGTATTTTCTTCTTGTGGTTTATGAGGCTTTAGGTTAATACACACACACACACACACACACACACACACACACACACACACACCCCACATCATATATACAAAAAATGATTTCACAATGCTTCCTGTTGCAGTCCGCCTGCATGGTTGCTGATAAATGACCATCAAATGGTTTAAGGGAACAAGGGTTTATTCTTTTATGATTCCTGGTTACAGTTCTCAGTCCAGCTTGACGGGAGAGCATGCATCAACATCAGGGTTGAGGCAACTGGCCACACCATCACTGCATAACGGCTGAGAGATGGGACAATCCTTACTTGCCAGACCAGCATGTCAGGCCAAGTGAACAGAAGGATGTCAACTCTCTCAACCAGTTCTCCATGATTTATCCAGAGCCTAATCCCACCCACCATGGGATGGACCTTCCCCATCAGCAAGACATCTTCAAGTTTGCTCTGGGCTTAGCTCAACCATCAACTCTCTACAACTGTGCCCAGAGCTCAAACCCTCAAGAGTCAAGTTGACACCTGTGCTTAGCTATGACACTTCCCCACAAGAATAGTCATACCAAATTCAAAATCTTTCCTTTCTAAAGTACATTATCATCCCTCCTTATTTCTTATGGTTACTGTTTTGGTTCTAATTTCCTATGTTGCATGTGTAGGGATGTATGGTTCTATGTGTATTTTGCAGGAGTGTCTGCAAAAATGTGCACAAGTATGTCTGTTTTGTATGTGGAAGCCAGGTGTTAATATGTCCTCTTAAATTGCTCTCTACCTCATTTTACTTGTTTGTTTGTTTGTTTATTATTTACTTATTTATTTAATGAGACCAGATCTCTAACTGAAAAATGAAGGTCGGTGATATGGCAAGGTTTGCAGGCATCCACATTACTACAGTTCCCTCCCACACCCAGGCACTTGTGTTCAATACAAGCAAGCTGTTCTTCGTTTACTGTTGTGGATATTGGGCATTAATTTAGTTTCTCATCCTTGGGGGACAGTCACTTAACCAGCTCACTTTTTTTCTATTTTGAATGATTTTTATTTTCATAATTAATTTTGTAAGAGATTATTGCAATGTTAAAGGCCATCATGGTGATAGAAATGACTGACTGCTAGGAAAAGAAAATACTTTGGCACATTTATGACCTTTTCCTCCAAATTCACCTTCTCACAGCACTGTTGAATGTATGCTTAAAAGAAATAAATCCAAAGAACTCTTATTTTCTTTGTATGCAGTGAATAAACTAGTGGCCTATACAGTAAGGAAAATATTCTTTTCTGAAACATTACCAGTGGGAGGATGGAGATGTAGTTTGGAATTCACTCTATGGACTCATTTAAGGGTTAAGCAGAAGTCTGGAAATGGAGAGAGTAGGAGAGCTCAGAGTGAGCTTGTCTCCATTACCAAGCTGTGCTGCTTTGGAGAAACATTTTAACCTGAAATTCTGCTATTACACATATAGAACAGGTACAATGATAACTTTGAACACTGTGACAGGAATAAAGTAAAAACTTAACTGCTAAATGTGTAGTCAGGTACATGATACAGTAAGTTCATGAAACAGTAGTCCCTGTAATTTTATGTCCAGGATCAGAAAAAAATCACAGGTCACAGAAGTGAAATCATTTCCTCAGTTGATAGTGTATATTTTTCAAAAAGTATATGTAGTTATTTTGACTTTCATAGCATGGCAGGTTATGATACAAAAGAATATAAAACATTTAGCTGTAGATTATCTTTGTAGTAGGCCTAATTAAGAATCATAACCTTTTGGAAATCTGAATTATTTACATTTGCTCACTTAAATTCTAAAGAATAAAATTACAGAGTAAGAATATTTTCTATGGTTTCAGTTACATGAATTTCTCTTTTCTAGGTTGTTTGGATAATTTAAAAGCCTCCACATGTTTTGCTAGTTAATTGCTTGTGTTGAGGACCATGGAACCCAATACAAAGAACAATAGCAAAACATACACTAAGATATCTGAAGCAACCTTCCATAAGGAAAAGCTTCATGTTAAGTAAATATTTTCTCTTTGTAAGAGGAAGATATTTTTTTTATGGAAAAGATTCTGATCTCAATATATCTTGAGTAAAGTGAGATTATTAAAGCAATGATGAATCTATAAGGTTATGCTATCATTTTCCTTTGCTGATCTTGCTCTATTTGTTTAAAAATTACCTTAGAAAACCTCATTTATTTATTTGGATATTTATGGTGCTCAACTTTAGCTGTGGTTTCATCTTCCATATCTTCTAATAAATGAAATTTTAATTTTAATGTGACTTTAATCTAAATATCACTTGGGACATTTGAATATTTTAAACATACTAGTTCTAAGGATCCACAGACAAGTAATATTTGTGTCTTGCTCAGTTTCTTCCCAAAAATCAAATTTAATGTTCTTGGTTAAGTTTATTCCTAAATATTCTGTTATATTTCATGTCATTTTAAACAAACTATTTTCCAGAGAAAGAAAATTCAGAGTGTGAGATCCTCGTTTTATGGATAACCCAAGAATTCCCAGGAAAGTTTACAATGTGCTATTGAGTGTCACATTGTTTCCTGAGAGCTATAAGTTTGAGGTTATGGTTATACTTTCTGCCACATATATCTTTGTAGCATTCAAAAGTGGAATGTGACAACTCCAATGACATTCTTTAGATATTTGGTGGTAAATAAAGCAACTTATTAAACTTCTCTTCTTTTTAGCAATAGAAAAAAGGATAATTTGACCTAAAAACCATAGTAAATACACCAAATTCTTCTTCTGTACTTATCTACATTGTGATTGACTCTATAAATTGTCAGGCATTTCCCTAGGGATAACTAACTGTTAGGAAAACAAACTTCTGTAAGAGAGCATAAAATAGGTGCTATAAGATTTAATTGAAAACTGAAACATATTTCTATCCCTATTGATAATGGATATGAAACAATAACCAGCAAATTGATAAGAAAAGCTGATAATGATCCAAAATACTTAGCAAAATAGCATGATATGATATGTATATTATAATGATTGCTAGGCTGTTGAAAACTGTTAAAACTTCTGACAGATATATAAGGTTTCTATTATATATTAAATGCAATTTTCCTATTCATATCTATTTTAATCATATATACAGGAGATGTGGAATATACTTTTTCTGCTTTTTTCAGAACAAGAGAAGACTGATGAATCAAATCAAATAATAATAAAGCTATCAAAGCAGTGTTCATTGCAAGTCAAATTCAAAATAAATAAATACCTAGTTTATCATTGCTGTGAGACAACACTTATACACAACCAGCCTGAGGGAGAAAAAGGATATTTATTTGGCCTAGGGTTTCAGAGGAGAGATATGATCCACTGCCATAAAGGCATGGAGGGCAGTAGCAGTTATAGACATCTTAGATCATGGCTTCCATCATGGATGCCAAGAAAGCAAGCAGCAGACATCAGAGCAGTCTGCTATAGGAAACAGGGCAAGGTATCCAACCTCAAGGTCCATACCTGTGACATGCCTTACTTCATTGACATTCTACCTCCTAAAGTTGCCTCAGCCTTCTTAAAAATTGACATCAACTAAGGATGCAAACACATGAGCCTTTGGCAGCAATTCACATTTAAGCCATCACCGAATTGGATGCCTTCTAAAAACTTTATACTCCCACCATTAGGATTACGGAATATGTTATTTTTTTATTGTGTTCCCATCATTCATGTGTTAGAATCCCAAATGCAGCACTGTTAGTTGGTAGAATTCTTAAGAGATAATTTAATCGCGAAGACTCTCTCCTCACAAACAGATCAATATTGTAATCAGAGAGCTGTATCCATCATTGCAATAATGAGTTTATTAGAAAAATGAGGTCATTTCCTTCTTTGTCTCTTTTTCTTGTGCCCTTCTGCCTTAGGGTGATATATTATTCAGTTCATTCCAGACACTGCTGCTATTTATTTGGAATACTAGCACCCAAACTTGTATTCCAAACAATGTGCCATATAATATTTACTTTTTATACATTATACAGCTTTAAGTATTCCCTTATAGGTTCAGAAGGACACCTAAAATTAATTTTAAAATAATGAACTTTTTTAAAGCTCTCTATGCATATTAATATGTTAATGCATACACACAGCATTCCTGTGGAGGTCAGAAAGCAATCTCTTGTGTCAGTCTTTACCTTCTACCTTGCCCATGGGATTCTGGGGATTTTCCACTCTCTGTTTTCCATTTTTACATAGAAGCACTGAGATTATGGAAGTGCACTACCACATCCAACTTTACATGTGCTCAAGGGATTCAAGCCCAGCTTTCATGCTTCCCTGAGCTATTTCCCCATCCAAGAAAGCGAATGTTAGGTTTTGCCATCACACTTTATTTTTGAGTCAGTTTTCTCTTTCCAACTCTCCATTCTGAAATTTTAGGTCTCTCCATGATAGATATAGTACCGCAAACAACCTGAGACAGTGATTCTTATGGCTGTGGGCTTTCTTCATTAACTTGGCTTTTCCTTACTTAAGTTTATCTACATTATCATGCTGGATATTTTCTGAATCGCACAAATAAAAAGCTGCCTATATGAACTTAAAGATGCATCATCTCTATTTTTCATTTCAGTCTCATTGTCTTCCTGTGTTGTCTTCCACATGTTTCTATGTATGAAGAATACAAATTTATGCTATTGCTTTCTTTAAAAACTTGCATATATTTCTTTTAATGTACTTCTTGATGTATAGTGTGCAGCTGTAACTGAGGTGATTAAAATACCATAGCAATCATCTAAATAATCAAGAAAACAATAGTAAATCAAATATATAGCAAGTAAAACACAACATTCCAAGAAAACTTTGAAGATATTTTATATACATACATACATATGTACACACACACACACTTGTGCACACGCACACATACACTTACTGGCCCTTTTTTCAGATCAATATCAATATAAATTGTGTTAAAATTTATTCAGACCATTTAAAATGTTGTTTCGATACTATTCTAATGCAAACACTAAATAATATTTTGACATTTTCTTCCTGAAGTGCTGTCATGCAATGTTATTCCCAATTTATGGTGACACTTGGATTAACTTAGACATCCATTCAACAAATATTTAAAACCTACAATATAGAGACTAGGATTATGGATGTTCAAACACTAAAAGAGAAGTGTTTGAATTACCTCTTCCAACATTAACGTCCCTATGAAAAGTGCAAGATTTTTCTCCCATTACTTCACTTTGCTCATGAGTGTAGGAATAGCCAAGATCAAGAGACAAAGGTGTCTCAATCTACTTAACAACTGGGTCTCTGACACCAGCATTTGGGTGTTCTCTATGCAGGTGTCTGTAAGCTCAGCTTGTGGCCTTCACTGAAGATTGAGTTTACAACATGGTATATCACTGTTTGGATGGATTTCCCCTAAACCCAGGAAACTTGCAATCTGAAAATATTCCATTGTTCACACCATGGTAAATGGTCAAACCCAAATTCAAGAAGTAAGGAAATATGTTCCACATAAGGAAACACAAATTCATAGGAACAAAGGTGTACATAGTGATGGCTGAATAAATGAAATCATGCCTGCCATCCATTGTAGGTAGACTGACCACAGAATATTGTACTGATCAGTGTTCTAACATTTACCATACCATGACACCATTAATTCGATTCCTGTAGACAAGATGTATTGAAATGTTTTTCAGAAACATGAGGCAATGAATTGGGATTCTTGCTCAGCCTTGTATTTTTTAAGTTAAGGCATAGCTTAACTATATTTTAGCCTATCATCTATCTTAATTGGGTTACTGTCTCAGTCTTTTATATTTAAAGTTAAGACATAGCTTGATTATATTTTATCCTATTATAGATCTTATGGGAAGCTTCAGATAAATTGCAGTGCTGTACTTTCCCAATTACTTGTAAAGCTACTTGCTGAAAGTTTGGTTTTGCTGATTCAGCTTCTACCACATTTACTCCTCAGTGTCTATGGTGTGGCACACTCACTTTAAATTGTCTTTGACTTTGCTTTAAGACAGATATAAGCTTCTAATTGTTTCCACAATTAAGCCAATTAGTCTTTCCTAGGAGTAATTCATCCTTCTCATCCTCACCATTTCAGTCATCAGTGACTACAAGCCAGAACACGTAATAAATATTTACTAACATCATTAGATAAAGAAAACAACCCAGTTGCCATATGGCATTCAAAGGATTGCCGAACAGCTCACTAACAAGCATATTTCCATGGGAATTTTGAAAAAGTTAAATATCCAATAGAATTTTGAATTGCTTTATTTTTTTAATATATCCTTGCCTGAAGATATGGGAAAGAGCTATAGCCCAGTCCACGACTGGGTATGTTTATGATAATAGAGTGATGAATGACAACTGACAGCTTACAACATTTTTTTTCAGTTGTTGTAAAAAAATAACTGGAAGTCAATGTGTGTCATGGCTGCCAATCCAGTAAAAGCAGCCAACAAAACATTAACAAAAACAGATGACAAATTCCCTGTGGGAGCACTTGCTTGGCTGCCAAGTGCATGTCCTGGAGGAATATACAAAGCAGGAATCAAGTCTGCAGAAAGCAGAGAGGGGCAGTGGGTTCTTCTGAGTGTATTTTAGTGAGCTTCTTTTGAATAAGGATGTAGTGGATCATGTCATGAACTGATTGTTATTAAATAATAGTAACCTATTATGGTTGAGATCAGTCTTTTAAAATAGACTTTTTTATTTAGGAGATAGTATTTTATCAATTACTCTACCTCTCCTCATCACTTTAGCTATATCAATTCCATTTTTACACTATTAAACACCATACACTGGCAATAAAAAGTATGATACATTTTTGTTAAATCGTAAACCATCTTTTTCATTATACATCAAAGACATATTATTAGAGACAGTTATCTCAAAGACAACTAAACATTTCTGAATCCATTAGTTTCAGAATAGAATTTTAGGGCTGGGGATATGACTTTTGCCCTGCAAATAATAGCATCCTAATTAAAAATGCCAGGCAAAAAGGTGGTAGTCTGCAATTCCAGCCCTGAAAGTTAGGAACTTGTCAGGACCTGGGAATATCCAGAATAAATAACAGGGTGTGAGAATCCAAGGTGATTCCTTATATCACCCTTGGGCTCCCACAGGCACACTCACTGAAATGAACTTTTGTCCCCACACCCAAACACACCCAATCGACAAAGAAGACATACACATATGCGTATGCAGCAAAAACCCTGGAAGAATTTTAAGTTAACGGCTATTAGTCTTAGTAAAAGATTTACTATATTAATAGTATGACAATTAATACTTCATTAGCATACAGAACATTCATTTAAATTTCAATAGGTTTGATTTTGGAGAAGATGCAACATTTCAGTTGCTTCTTTTGTAATAGTTATTAGTGTTACCTACCTAAGGTGACTATTGGAAGAACTATATTAGATAATACTTGATAATCAGTGACAGGAAGCATGTGTTCATTATTTTGAAATATTATTATTAAGGTTAAACCTGTTTTACAAAATAACAAATGCACACTTTTTATATCTGATTTTTATATCTTTTAAATTCATAATATAGTGTTCAGAAATGTAAAAGTACTTGCATTTATAGGCACAACTGTGTCAGAAAATATTACGTTTGATTATGCTTTCCAAAGAAATTTTGTTTTAGGAATCGTTTACTGGGATATATTTACATCAAGATATGGTGAACACACATACACAACTTCACAATTTTATATAAATTATAATTAGGTGATATATATATATATAGATAGATGATAAATTAGTAGATAGATGATATATAGGTATATTTCTATTGCTGTAATGATTACATGACCCAAACAAATAAAGGAACCACGAGATCTTTAATTCCAGCTTATGAGTTGTAGCAATATTTCATCATAGCAGCTTAATTATATCAGCATTTTGAATGGTGACTTCATCCTTTTTGCCATAGGATTGAAGGTAGAGCAGAGCCACATGTGAAGCAGTTATTGTTTTTTGATAGAATGTTCTACTGCAGAAATAACTTTGTTAATGAGTTAAATTATTTTATGTCTTACAGTAATGTAAGTTAATGTCTCACTCATGTTTTCCAATCTGTGATGGTGCACATTCACACTTTAAGAAATTTAAGATATGAAAAAACCAACAATTTTATTTAAAAATTATTAAATTGTCAACCTCTTGAGGCATATATTTAGCTAATTAATCATATTTGCATTTATCCAAGAAATTGTTGAATTATAAATAGGCCAAAATATTAAAAAATAGGATAAATACATTAATATAACCATAATTATAAAAATTATGCACATATGTTATGAAGGAAAAGTAGTCTTATATGGTTCAATAGTGATGGGCTACAGTTAGGACTGTGATTTTCATGAAAAGTTTTAAAGGCTGTTTTTCTTTTGGTTAAAATTTTTCATGAAATTTTTTAGAGGCTGTTTTCTTTCAGTTTGGTTTCTTAAACACAGTAAACACATTGCAAGTCAGTCAGCAGAATATTCCAAAATGTCTCTAAATAAAATTTAGTATATGTGTAATTTCTCTTTCTAGAGCAGACTTACTTTAATATATCAAATAATCATTAGATGCATTTAATAATGATCAAATGAATGTTCAACACATCCACTATACATACTTTGTATAATTGAACATGTCATCAAGGTATGTCTTTCTTTAGATCAGCAGAAGCAAATTTCAGTTATAGAGCTTCTACCAGCTTATGGAAAGAAAGGTACTGATGTTTGCAACAATCAGTATGATTTTTAAATTCTGGGTATCTTTAAGGATCTCATATACATTGACTCATAATATTCAAGACAAATCTGTGAAGTCTGTGGAACACATTATTCTTATTTTGCACATGAGAAAAATTCAAGAGAAGATGACTAACTTGTTTAATTTATTAGTCATGAGCTGTCTGTTTCCAAGAGTTGTAAAACTGTCTGTCTTTCTACACTGCCTGCACAATAAGGTATGTATCTACAAGAATAAACAGTGGGAAATTTCATTGCATATTACTGTGATTATTAAGTGATTAATTTCATAGTAATTATTAGTGTAGAGAATTTAAGGACACATTAATAAATAAAGTTAACTACTGCCAGAATTCCCTTTTATCAAATAATAATTGAGTATAAAATAGATAAAGAACTTTGTATTCAGCCATTTAACATGTTCATTGCTTTACATAGTGTACATTTCTTTCCCATTTCTCTTTGTCTATCTTAAATTTTGTCGATTCATGATAGTTAAGCAATTTCAGGTATAGCAAACTATAAACAAATCTTCCCTAAAGATTCCAGAAGGGGACTAGATAAAAATAGAGATGTTCCAGAAATCAATTTTCTCAGAAATGTGGGATATACGTAGTAAAGTTATTTAATATTTTTGTGTTGCATATAGTGAAAAAATCATTTTCTATAAAAATGTGTTGATATGAATTTATTCGCTTTCTGGCTTAGGATAATTTTTAAAGATACCTCATGAACAGTTTATAAAACAATTTAACTGTAGAAAAATATATCATATTCATGTTTGTACATATCTATTTTAAAGTCTAAAAGTAATTCTCTAAATATACAGTGTAGTTGATGATCTACTTGGATGATGTATCACTTAAATTAGATACTTACATGTACTCATCAGAATAGAGGTAGATATTTCCTTTTGCTTGTAATAAGTATTGAATGTATGTATCTTTTCCATCACACCATCCTGTTACCTTGAATAAGTATCTATGAATGCCATTAATGAAAATGAGAATGTGATAAATGAAGATACCAGTGACATGGATCATTGTGCTAATGATCAATTTCCTTAAAGTTCTTAAAAGTTACAGCTCTTACAAAGAAAAATTAGTGAATGTCTATTACAATTTATTAAGGTGCTGTTTCTCATAAATGCTCTGCTATTCATTATTGATAACTTACAGTAGGTTTGAATGTAAAGCGTTCAAATAAATAGTGAATTATCAAATGTGAAACTTGAGTGTGATTTAAAGTGGAATGCAAAAATCACAGGTATTCCTAACACAGCAAGAACGATTTCCATGCAATTATGCATGAAAATGCTGGTTTTCATCCTGTTTCAGTTGCACAGCTGTTCTTGAGAAACTCTTGAATGTCTCTGTGAAGCACTGAGGAGAGACTGGAACAATTGATAAAATGTACATTTGGGTAGAAGCAAACTTTTGAAGGATATAACTTCAAGTTAACGCTAATACAGAACCAAAGTATCCCTTATCCAGAATGAGAGAATGTGAGTTCTTGATAATAAAGAAGATTCTAAATACACTCCAAAGTACTCACTAAACTCAGAAGGTTATACTTAGTCAAACAAAGCATATCATAGATATAATACTTGGTATCTGGCATAATGTTTCTATGAGATATAATTTTCTCACTTGTAATGTTTGATAGGGCCAAATATAAAACCACAAATCCACCTTCTTTCCAGCATAATAATTAAATAAAAATTATACATGGTCACATGGAAGACATCAGGGCAATAATATGGACCTACACAATGGCAATATGTTATGTTCTGTCACACATCCTATTCGTTATATCTGAACCTAATAGTTCATTCCAGTTGCTGGATACCTTTGCTAGAGCACTCAGTTTGGAGAATTCATTCATTCTTTTCTACTCCGTGGTGGTGAGGTTAAGATGTGAACTTGATAGTTGCAGGCTGTTTGGAGCACATCTGTAAAGAATCAATGGTTGAAGCATGTCCCTAAAGATAATTTCAGGTGATACTTTAGTTGATATAGAAGTCCCAGCCCTTAATGGTTGGTAATTTCCTGTGGTGGACCAGGTAAAAGTATCTACAAGGAGGAGGACCTTGCTCTTCCTTTAGCCTGAATGGACTTTCTGTGTCAGTCAGTTATGGTTTGAAATGTAAGTTTTCTCCCATAGGCACATGAGCTGAATCTTTAATTGTTTGGGAAGGTCATGACACCTTTAAGAGGTGGAGCTTTGCTAGAGGCAGGTACTTCAAGAAATAGGTCTTAAGGTGGATTAGTTCCACTCTAATTCTGGTAAAGGTCTGCTTTTGCATTTGTCAGTTTTGCAGCTCTCAGCCTCCATAATGGATGTGACCTAGACTGCCTCCAATTTCTGCCAGCTAGCCATGATGACTGTTCCACTGTAATGGATTATATTTCCCTTATGGAACTGTAAGCCAAATAAATCTCCTTTTCTTCCTTAAGTTGCTTGATTTTTGCTTGGTATCTCACAGTAACAGAGAATAATAACTAATACAGAAATTGATACCAGAGTAGTGGAGTGTTGCTTTGAAACTGTGAGCCTGGTACCAGAAAGATCTTGTGAAGCCAAGAGAAGTTGGCACTGAGAAGTAAATAAGTATGATTTTTGCTGAGATATGACTAGTATGCCTTTGGAAATATTTGTTGGGAGAAATATGGAGAACTTTGGGACTTTGTTCTGGGAAATTCTTTTCATCTTAAAAGTTGGGGGCAAAAAGGTCTTTCTAGTGAAAGCTTGGAAAGACTGATGCTCTTAGAGAGGTGATCAGTGGAGGCCCAGGTTGTGATGATCCAGAGGGAAATAGAGATTATGTTTGGGCCTGGACAAGGGGCAAATGGAATGAATGATACATTGGCAGAGAGTTTGATTAACTTTTTCCCTTGTCCTGAAAGCTTGTCTGAAGTAAATTTGAATGCTTGGACAAGGAAGCATTTTAAGACAATGAAGTCTTGATGTGTAACATGGCTGATTTTCTGTGCTCCTGCTCACAGCTATAAGGACAAGGAATCAGGCAGAAGAGACAAAATTGTGTGGTCTGACAAAGAAAAATGTGGCAGCCAGTTTAAAGAGTAAAAACAGTAAAATGACAGCTATTGTTAGATTAATACCACATGTGAATCAAATCCCGCTCTCAATTTGGATCTTATGAGAACCTACACCCTGAGGGGAAGATCCTCTGAGACAATTTGTACCTGTAAGAATGGAAATTCTTTTTGGAGGAAAAGAGCTAAAGGGTAGAGTTCCAGTGGAAGGGTCTATTCCTCCTCTGAAGCAACTGCCCAAGATAGAATCTTCACAGTGTCAGCACAGAGAAGCTAATGTAGCTGTGATTCAAGGGGACTAATCTCCATCCGGAAGTAGTTTTCATCAGTGTCCTAGTTTTATAGGCACCAAATGTGCAAGAGGGCAGAAATCACGAATCCCTCCTTCAAGGAATAAGAGAATGATGGAAGCCAAACAATGGAGGCAGGACTAGAAAATCTGCCAAGAAGCCCAAGAAGAACATCGGGCAGTGGTGTTAAAGCCTGGTTTGCCACTGAGAAGTTAAAAATGTTAGAAATGCCAGAGCCAATTTGGTATATCAGCCAAGAAAAGCTGTATACTCTAGGAAGCATAAATCCAAGAGAGTGATATGTTCTACAGCTTTATTGAAGAGATGGAAATGAAGCCTTTTGGAAGCAAAATGATTTCAGTAGGAAATTTGTTTGTTGGACTTGGGACTTCAGGATTTGGAGTTTGTCCTGCTGGTTTTTGGTCTCGTTACTGTCTTTACTGAATATGCTCCAATTCCTTCCCTTTTGGAATGGGAATGTTTATTCTGTGCTATTGTATGTTGTAAGTATATAACTTGTTTTTGATTTTTATAGGAGGCTTTGGACTTTGAACCTTTGGAGTGTGTTGGAACTATTCGTGTAGTCTATGGGTCTTTTAAATTGGACTTGAGTATAGCTTGAACAATGAGAAGGAAGACAGCCTGTGGGGGACAGGGTTGGAGTGTCAGGGTTTGAAATGTGAGTTGTTCCTCACAGGCAGGTATGTTTGACTCTTTACTTGTTTGGGAAGGTTATGTCACCTTTAAAATGAAGGCAGTCACAGTGGGTGGGCCTTGAGGTTGATTAGCTCCATCCTTTTTTGGGAGAGGACTGGTCTTGCAGTTGGTAGGTTTATGGCTGTCAGCCTAGAAGATGGACATGACATAGGCTTCCTCTAGCTTCTGACAGCCAGCCATGCTTTTTCTGCAATAATGTACTGTATCTCCCCCCTGGAACCATCGGCTCAGTAAATCTCCTTTTTTCCTTAAGTTGTATGACTTTTAGTGGTGCGCCTCAGCAACAGAGATGACTAACTGCTACAGGGTCCATTCCATTGTCAGAGCAGCGCTGCCTTCTTCATGGCTGCCGCCGCCTCTGTAGTTGGCTGACACCAGAGCTGGGGCCTTTCTGCCTTGCCACTGTTCTCACTGCTCTTGGAGTCTGGTCTTGTGAGACTTGCTGATATTCATCACTCATATCAGAGCGCAGCTTCTTTGACAGCCATCCCTGACATCGGAGCCCAGCCTCCTCAACCCTCCACCATGACTGAGTCTTAAGACTTTCCTAGGAGAGTTTGGTCTTGTGAGGCATTCAGCTCAAGAAAGAAGACAACAGGTACCTACTTTGAAGGACATGGCTTTTATTTGTGAGCTGAATATACATATTATATATATTATCTATATGAGTTAATCTATATATTAAACTTACACACAGACAGAGTCTATCGGTTCTGTTGGGTCTGTTCCTCTAGAGAACTCTGACTAATTCATACTCTGATCAGAAAAGAAGACCATGAATATTTTATATCTAGGGCAACGATGTATTTCTATTCTTGCTCAAAGATCAGTTGAATTTACTGCTCAGTCTGATAGTACATTCCAATGAAATCTAGATAAAGTTCATAACTATGGCCTGGCCACTTGTTCCACAGGATGTGTGTACTCTTAGTTATTATTAAAATGGATAATACACAATTTAAAAATCATAACACTGCAGGAGCTAGGGAAGGTGCTATTAACTTTCAAATGTACAATAAATATTGCTGAATTAATTCACTGGCAATAAAGCCTGGAATATTTATTAGCTATTTAGCAAAAGGTTTCCAGTAGCCTATCAAAACTGTCATGTCGCACCACATAATCAGTAATCAACCATACCAATGGTTTTGCATTACTCCAGTTAGATACATAGCAAGCATTATCATTTATGTAGAAGAGACAAAGTCACATTTAAATAGCCAAGTGAGTGCAAGTGCATTTTCCTGTTCTTAGAAAACCGGGATTTCATATGTGTACTATAATGCCCAGAATTCATATACGTGTATATTTATAAGGCCCTTCTAGGATTGGGAATACAGATCTGTGGTAGGATGCTTGTTTCCAATGGATAAGACCTTGGGATTATTGTCCAGCATGCTGCACAAAAAAGTAAACAAAAGAAATGAATAATAAAAATCAAAGGTCATTCTAGGTGATAAGAGTATGGAGTGACATAACAAATAGATATGATGCACCAGACTTGGATTTGGGGAAAATATGAACATGGTTTTCAAATGAAATTTTAGAAGTGCTGTAAATTTTATCAAGATATAGACTCTATAAGAGTTGTCCTTATATATTGAAGAGTTTAGGAGAGAATTGTCACATGTGGCTCTTAATGTTTCACAAGATAATATGTATGTGTCAAAATGTATGTGATTATTACAAAAAAAGACATGAAAACAGGAAGGAGGCTAGTTGAGAAAAACAGGATTTTCAGAGGGAGAGGAAAGGGACAGGATCCTGTGTTGGGTGAAAATGACTTGAATTAACTTCATTACATGTGTGAAACAAAGTATTATAATATATATATATCATATATACTTATATATAATCTAAATATTATGTAATTATAGATATACTATACTTATATGCAATCTAAAAGATATACAGAAGGTGATAAATCAAAAATTCAGCAAAGTCCACAAAAACGATGTTGTATTGGATAAAGTGCATGTTACATAAACCTAGTGACCTGAATTTGACCCTGGTGCCCATATGATGGAAGAGAGGAATGAACTTCTAAAAGTCATCCTCTGACCACTATGTATGTGTTATGGTATGTGTCTTTTTTCTCTCTCTACTCCCTCTCATCTCTATTTTTATCTCTTTTTCAAATGAATAATCAAAATTTTCAATAAATAGATTAAAATAGTAGTAGGAATAAGTTACAAAGGGATTTTTTTACACTCTGCTTCAAAATATTTGCAGAACTTGATCCTGACAGTATAATGCTAAATATAGTTATTTGAAAAGTTTAGGAAAACTTGCTGCTATAGAAACTTACAAAAAGGTTCTAAAAATTGATGTATTGTTTAGAAGCCTTTTGTTAGGTTTATTTTATTTTTTGATAGTTTTAAGTTTTATCCCAATTTACATTCCTCCTAACATTCACATTTCAAGAAATTTTGCTTTTTAAAAATCTTTTCTCTCTCTCTCTCTCTCTCTCTCTCTCTGTGTGTGTGTGTGTGTGTGTGTGTGTGTGTGTGTGCATTTTGTAGATAGTGCCATAGTGCACAAGGAGAACTTCAGATACTGGTCCTTACCTTTTGTCTTGTTTGAGACAAGATTTCTACATTTGTTACTACTTACACAGGCTAAGCTGGCCATGGCTTCTGGGAATTCTCTGCCACCCATCTTCCTGCAGGAACTGTGGGGGTAGTCAGGCCTAAAGCCTGAGAATGACACATTAGCATCTGAAATGGATAGTTGTTAGGTGGATTCCTTCCTCTGGAAGTTGAGTTTGCCTCTTTGCATAGACAATGGCTGGCAAATTCCTCCCTCTGGGAGTTGAGTTTACCTCCTGTCTGTTTTTAGATGGCTTTTGTTCTTCTCAGAACTGGCCAAGTAAAACTTCCCTCTACATTTCCTTCCCTATACATTTGAGATATATTAATGCATGGATCACAAGACAATGTACATGTACAGTAACCAGGTAACTCTGATTTGAGAAATTTATTGTCCATTCCCATTTAGCAACAAAGTGTCATGCCTGCTTTTAACTCTACCTGGAGACATCATCTCTGGTCCCACACTGCAAGCAGATGTTACTTTTGTCTTTTCTTTGCTAGCCCAGACTGTATACATTTAACATAATCCTGTAAAGAATTTGGCTCTGCCCTTCTTTGATTGCTTTCCTATGTTACAATAAAATTGGCTTAGATGATGAAGGACATCCTAGGTTCCCTCTGACCTGATGCCTGATTAATTCCTACCACTCCCAACTTCTGTTTGCTGCATGTAAGTCAGGGCTTATGTTGGGTTGTGGGCCCAGACAGAAACACTAGGATTGCAGATATATATTGTAAGACCCAGTTTTACATGAGTCCTGACATTCAAAGTCAGTGACAAGGATCTGACCCAATGAGACATCATCCTAGTCCTCTTATTAACATCTCATTTTACCATTTTATTAGTCTGTTTTGGATCACTATGATTTATGTCACTAAATTCATGCCCTTTTCTCTTATACTAAACATTCAATTTAATTCCATTATGTACCTTTTAGTATTATTCATTTAATGATTGTTTTTCATCTTGTTATCTTTTGCAGATTTTAATGTAAAGGAGGATTTGACAATATTATTTTTTCAATTTTTCTTGTTAAAACACATTGAAATCAATGCACAGATGTTTTATATTTTTATTTAATTTTTATCCATAAACAAAATGGGTTTATCTGTACTCCTCCCTTCCCACCTACCTTTCTCCTATCCTCCCCTCCTCTTTCTTCATCAGTCCTGCTGTCCCTCTGCTTGTGTGTGTTACAGGATTCCCTTTAGGGTTACTGTTAAGGGAGTCAGATTTCTGTTTGATTATGTGTGGCTATCCAGTGGCCAAAGTCATAAGTGAGGATGTTCCTCTTCCTTTTTCTAGAACCTGCCCTGAGATACTCTCAGAGAGCAGTGTTTCTTCTAAGATCTTAGTTTGTCATTTGGGGAAGGTTGATACATCAGTCATAGTGTAGATCTGGTGGTAGAAGTTTTCACTGCAGTAACATCTGGGTACAGCAGCCCTGTTGTGACTGGAGTATATTGGTCAGAAGTATCTCATCCTTTAAGTTCTTATGATTGCACACACACTTTTGAATTTAAAGTTGTTTCATGAAGAAAAAAGCCGCAGTTTCAATCAATTTGCCTTGGTTACTTTGAAATGTAATCACCTTGCCAATTGCTTTGATTCACCAATGTATTTCCCTTTTGTTTATCTCAGATGATTTTTAATTGCCCTAAATAATCTCCATTATCCAAAAGATGCTAGTAATTATTTGAATATTTCTGCCAATGGAAGTGATTTACAGAATAATTAATTTGCATCCTGAAAGCAGATGTATAAAATACAATACCAGGAAAAGAATTGTGACTCAACAGAGAAGTCTGATTTTAAATGAAGGTCAGTGCTATGAGAAGGTTTTTTCAGTTCTAAAACACACTATAAACTAAAAGTTCTCATAGTAAGCTAACTGAACAAGGAATTAAAATGATAGCAAGTATGCTCAGTTATGGCAAAGAGATAATTCACATTTGAATGTAAATTTCATTAGACAAATATAAAATATTGTTAAGGATGAGTGTATCAAAAAAACAAACACTGGAATCAATATTTGCTGTCTTTGCTCTTAAAAGGAGCATTTGAAAGTGTCCCTATGTCATCAAAACAATACTTGTTTTCAAAAGATTAGATGTACTTTTTTATTCTGTACTCTTTTATTTTGGTAGTTATCATTTATAATCAAGAACTTGAAAAAGATAATTTATAAGTTGTGTTGATATGGGAAACATAACATTTTTACTTTAGTTATATCTTTTTATAGCATTATTTTGGATAATCTCTACATGAAAGAGACTGGACAAAATGTCAAATTGTTGTAACTTTAAAAAGATGGAAAGTCCTTTCTTGGATGGGAAATAAAGCATAAAATTTGAATGAATGGTTGTAACACACATGCTACATCATTCATGCAGATGACCTATCCCTAACAATTGAGAAGCATATGTTCATAAAAACTTTTCACAATATTTTAAGATTGGATGTCTCTATCATTTTTTCCTAGCACTGCAGCAATCATCTACACCCAACACTTGTGGAAAGAATAATGACTATCAGAAGACTCAGGCCACAGAAATCAACTGTTCTCTTGCTAGAGAAAGTGGACTCTTAGTATTTAGTAATCAGAAACTTATCATTATGATATTATAAGAAAGATTTGATAACTGAAAGGGGTTGGATGAGGACACTGAAACATATGTAACATTTCAGTTGCTGACTGGTAGATCAGCCTAAGTTAAAGGAGAAAAGCTAAAAATTGAGAACTTTCCAAATAATATCTTGAAACTAGCCTGACTGTTTACCTAGAAATCTCTATGTGGTAGTCAGTTAAAATCATGGCTGATTGAAAGTCTTGCTGGAGTTTAAGTTAGTTGTCCAACTGAAATGCAGGGTTTGAAAGTTTTGAGACCTTCTTCCCAAATAATCATTGGATAACAATAGATGTATGAAATAAATAATGTTAAAAATTATTGATGTTATAGGGAAAAGGCAATAGAAATTGACCTTATATACATCAAATATTAGAAGATCATGTCAAGATAGTTATTATTAGTTGAGCAAACTGTTAAAAAGTGTTGTATTTAATAATTATAGAAAGATATATTTACAATAATGAAACAATAAGGAAAACTAGAACACCGGCAACCCTATAATGATCACCAGGATCCAGCCTAGCCAAATCTCTCCCAACCAGAGGCTTAGGGAACTTTGAAGAGGGGGCGGTAAGACTGTAAGAATTTAAATATGGAGAGTCCCATTGCTGGATAGGTCACTCTCACGGCAGTGGGACTTGAACCCATCAGACGTGCACAGTGGTGAACATGTTAGCTTGCCCCTATGGACTGGCACAGATCTCAGGAGAAATAGTTTCAGGCAGTAGGATTCTTAGGGGGAAGGGGTCAGACAGAGTTAGGGGAGTACCCATCTCAGTGGACCATCCAAAGAAAAGCCTCTGGGTGTGCCACAAAGACCTGAACCCCCATGAGAATAGATGATACAGAAGCATCCTCAGGACCCAAAGAGCTAAAAGGATCAGAGAAGAGGAGGCAGTAAATCTAATAAGTTTATTTAAAATTACAAGAATAGAATTGAAATGGAAATTTGCCAATCAAGTTCAACATTAGCCTTAATATAGCAAAAAAGAAAAGAGAAGGAATGGATGCAAAGATAGATCAGTAAAAATGCTTTTTCTGAAGACTAAAGATTCAAAACATTAAAAAAAATTAGCTAGCTCATCTATAATTTGGAACAGTTGGAGTCTATTTAGCACATTCTTTCAGAACTGTCAAAATGATTTGATGTTTTTATTTAGCCAATTTATTAATCATCTACCTTGAGACATGATATTTCTATGTAGCCCAAACTGGCATCAAATATACAGTCCTCCTGCCTTTGTCTTTGGAGTGTTGAGATTACAGATTTATGCCACATACCAGCTGAACTCTTCAGGAACTTTCTTTTTCAATCATTAATCTCCTGAAATTATCCTTCAGATATTATGATCACTCTCCAAAATTGTCTTTTTAATATTATAGATGACTTCAAATGCACATAAAGGAACATGTAAATGTATATAAACTATTAGCTCTAATTTCTCAAAGTTATTATGTAACTTTTCACACCAGAGCCTGAAGTTTATGGGTGACAGATTCTTTTTGTATTTTTGAGTTCATTTATCTCCCCCCCAACAATTGGAATAATTGCATCACAATTAGCACATCAATAAAGACTGGTTGAATAATAAATACATAAATACTCTTGTGTTTTATTGGATTTCCCTCATGATTCTATTTTTCTTCACTTTATTTCAAAATAAGAACAAATAAAATTATAAGTGGGTAGATAATCTGTTTTAAGAATATATATCTTACTATTGTTCCCTTTAGTTATTAAAGTTTCTTTTCAGCCTGAGAGATCATTTGTGCCAAAGTTAGATGATTCTTTTGCATTAAATATACAATCCTCAACAAAGTTTTTTTTTTTTCCTTTTTTGACCACAACTTTTAAAAATGCACAGCTTGATAGAGCTACAAAGGAAATTTTCTTCTCCAAAGGCAGCTCTAAACTTGTGGAAAACATTGTTTCATCTTATTAAAGGCCGATCATCTCTGCAGGATAGAAGCTCCATAATTAAAATTCACTGTAAGCATCTATAAAAACAAAAAAATAGAGAAGAAAACAGACAGTGTGTGCTAGACTAGCAGTAGAATTAGCAATGGAAATAAGTTTGCGTCTTGATGTAGTGACGTATAGCAATACATTATGCACTTAGTAAAATATGCAACCGTACATCAAAATAAGTGGATTTTGCTGCACATATCTTTGAAATTAATCATCTGTGATAATTTTGAGACTCTCACTGTAGGTCATGCCTACTAACGTCTTTGAGATAAAAATATGTGGAGATTATTCCTTAAGATCACTACCATTCACTAGTTTGGAGAGTAACAGGGTCTTCACCCACCTAATAAGCCGTTTTGAAACTTTTCCTCTATTTAACTCCATCAGTTTTAATCTTTTCATCTGTGAATGAACAGATTTTTTCCCCTCACATATTTTGATCACCTGCTTTTTGTAGTGCTGCCATTGGTATTTGAGATAATCGGGGCAGATCAGTTGTGAGTGAGCTAGTTACTTCTGAATATTGCAATTGGGAAATGTTGAGCTTCATTTTGCACATAACAATACCTACTTTTAGTTCATTATCTTACTGAAGATTACATAAATCTTGAAAACAGTCTTGAATAAATTAGGTTCTCTCTTCCCTTTTTTGTGTCCCCACCCCTCACACTACTTGTTCCTGTTCTTCTCTCTCTTTTATATCTCTTGCTATATATATTTTATTATCATCTTCATAAAGTCTCTTCCCCTGCCCTAGAAAATCAGAGATATTACAAGAATCAAGTCGCTGCAAATAGATCTGCTTCTATGTAGCTTAGAGTTTTTAAGTGGGATACTAGTTCCCAAATGGACCCAATCGTATTTATCTTAAAGGGCCAATAGTCATTACAAATTTTATAATGTAACAGAGTAACTTCTGTGTAAAGAATAAGTCATAAAAACATTCTTTCATACGTAAAAACTATGTGACTGAATAGAGTCTATGTTGCAATTTCCCGGTGTGCAGAAGAACTATTAGAATGATTTCATCACCTGGTTCCATGTATCAAATGGAGCATACTCCTCTCAATTGCCTGGATTCAAGTATGTGTACTCCACTGTGGGATGCATCATATGAAGTAATCTTCACAGTTCTAGTGAATGGTAATGTGGCACCCTGAGTTCTCCAAATGACTATTCATTTTCTATGGGGTCAGATTGACTTCCATGTATGGTCCATCGACAACCAGAACTCAAAAAGATGGGACTGGACTTAATGGTTCTCATTGATATGATGCTTTGGAATATGTACAGGATTATTTCTGCCAGGCTATTGTTTGAAGAAAGTCTTAAGACAATAATAAAAGAAATGGGCCAATAAACATATTGCTACCATATACCAAACCACTAACCAAACCAATTCAGAAACACAGTTGTAGAGAATGAACTATATGGAATAGTGTATCACACTATTTCAGCTTGGATTCTTCCTCAGAAGACAGAGTCCCCTCAGCCACGTAAAGTACTAGCTATGATACATTCCAGAATCTACCCTGAAACTATCTGCCGTGTTTCCATGCTCAGTTCACACCAGGACATCTTTCTTTCATGTTGAGCATATATCTCTTCAATCACTGGCAGTCCTGGAACACTGGTAAAGTAAAATAAATTGATGAAGCTGTGGAGTGTGAAACCAGGAAGTCATCAATTCCTTTGCAAACTACAGACTGTATCTATCAAATGCGGCATTTTTTTTAACTCTAGTATTTACTTTGTAGTTTAGATATTTTTAGAAAAAGACAAAACAGTCCTCATAATTGGATTCTGTACACAGAGGGTAATTGGAAACTTATTCTGATTTATTGTAATTACTATTTCTTCCAACAAATGAACCTATAACATTTGTGAGAGGGGAAAGCATATTTTAGGGGAAGTAATAAGCATTTAGTTGTTCAAGCTGAAGTTCCTGAACTAAGCCAGGAAGCAGGCAAAGGGGTGGTTGAATCTTTCAAGCAGAAATAAAATAGCAAAAATCTGAAGAGCTAAGTAAAAAATAGTCAAGAGAAGATCCCTATAGCTACTGGTGGAATTATGAGTCTATCTAAAGGTAGTTTGTCCCTTTGTGCTAAGGTAATGTTAACCTTCCTTGTACTCCTAGTTAAACACTTGTATTATCAACAATGTGAATACCCTAGTATTAGAATGATGTATTGTACATTTAGAAAAATAAATAGATAAATATAAAATAAATAATCAAATCTAGATGAGTAATCAATTTATGACAATATCAACAGGATGTTTTGTGGAAGACTATATTACCCATGTTCCCACAGTAATCTTTCAGGAATGTGTGGGAAGATACTTTTGCCCAGAATTATGTTGTTTTGCTTGATTTGTGTTTTTCTATAAGAGATCACTACAAAAACAATGATGTTTTGTATTTCTTGTACTCTACAAAATCAGACATTATTTTCACTCTGTGTTCAGGAGCAGAAGAATTTTTGAGTATTTTCTTTTGATTTTTGTCCTACTTTTCTGTATCTGTATTGTCTGCTCCTTCATTCAATGACACTTTTTTTTTGTGGACTGAGAAGACTCTTTTCATATTTTCATTTTAAATATCATTGCTCCTCCATTTTGCAAACTATAGAAAGGAAAGCATAATCACACTTACTTCAAAGAATCAATTAAATATATTAAAAGATAAGCTGCCAAACATGCTTGGAGCACTCTTGGCTCAGCCTTTGAACCGCAAATTTTAAGTTATTATCATTATTATAATATCTAAGTTTATTCACTGAAGCACAATGACTGGACAATTTGGGAGGACTCATGTTCCTCCTCTTTGAAATGTTGACAAGCCTGGTTTTCAAGTCTATAAGGACTTTACTACCCTTTTCCCTTCCTCTTGTTTTACATCTATCAACACCCTACCCCCAGCATTCTGGGAAAGGGCCATTAGTTCTGCTTCCATCCATGGTGCACACTGCCTCTCATTTGTCTGGCATGTCATGCCTAATGCAATCTACTCTACCAGAGTACACATGCTCATAAAGAAATAGTATTAGTCATTTAAAGGAAGCCCATAGAAGTGCTGAAGTGCCTTAACCCTTGGCACTAAGTGTGTGCGTGCGTGCATGTGTGTGTGTGGTGTGTGTGTATGCATGTACATGTACATTGAATGTGTGTGTGTGTTTTGATCTGTGTATGTGTGAGGTTTTGGTGTATGTGTGAGTTTTTGGTGTGTTGTGTGTGTATGTGCATGTGCCTGTGCATGTGTGTGTGTGTGTGTGTGTGTGTGTGTGGTGTGTCAGGTTATGGTTATAAAAAGAAGTCTGGTAAGTAAGCTCCTGAGGCCACACCCCAATGTAGAACTAGTAGTCTTCACCTGATCACCTGGTTCTACTATGTCTCCTCTTATTTTTGAACCAACTCAAACAGAGCAGCCCTCTAATTTCTCACTGAGTTCTGCTCCTCAAAATGATTCAGTCCCTGAAGACACATTCGCTCATATGCTTTCTGCTTTTTGCTAAATCTGTAAAGATCTTTTTTTTTTCCTGAAAAAAAATGTGCCTGCAGCAGAGCTGTATTTCACAGTTGGCATATTGATTTTAGTGTGAAGTTCCTGAGGATACCTGCACTATAAATGGTTATTGTGTTCCATTATAAAATAGTGCCACTGGTTACAGACATCTCTTTCTTTCCACCTCCCTTGTTCTTCCTTGCTGGATTCTGCTTAGCATTTTTTCAGTTCATTCTCAACTCTGAATTCAGCCAATGGGAGCAGGATCATGTGTCACACAAACAGAGGTAAGACAGTGTGGTTGGGGCAGAGCAGGATGTAATAAGGAGAACTGAGGTCTGCAACTATGCAGGAAAAGAAGCTGCATCAGTCACTGAGGAGACATCTTTAGAAGTGTTAGAAGAATGATAACTTACACTTCATTTACATGATATTTTGCAGTATATTTTTTACCTCTCTTCTTCCGTTATAGTTTATGGGAGGAAAAAGAAAAAGAAATAATTCAAAATGAAAAAAAAATTAAGTTTTGAGAAAATAAGTGGGTCAAACGTATAAAGAATAGAATTAATAGATTTGAATTTGCTGTTTTTCCCACTCCAGAGGTTTAAAAGAAGACATCTAAAGACTAATGTAGCATTGTATACTTGTGGGATGAAGACCTGACCAAGGTGTGGAAAAACTAGAATTAGGAATTAGACGAACTCTCTCTCTCTCTTTCTCTCTCTCTCTCCAATACCCTATTGAGGAATAAACTAATGTATACATGTGATAAATTACTGGTACAGCAAAGGGACATAATGTCCAAAATATAAAGTCATTTAAATGCACCCCCTTTGGATAGGTAGGCCAAGTAGCAGGGTACACACCTCAATGAGCAGAGCTGGACTGTGTAGCAGTCCTATCTATTCCTTACCTGGATGTGTCAGTACAACAATAACATTTCATGTCGCACACTGGAGAGTGGCATCCTAAAATGTTGGTGTCGATGGCCAAAACTCAACTTTAACAGAATTCAGTTGTTCTTCATGTCTTAATAAATCACACGACCCTGTTCCTGGTGTTGAGAAGGAAAAGACTATCTTGTAGTCAGACATGACCATAATGTTCTATCTCTGTATTTCAAAACATTGCAATTCTAGAACTTGCAGACTTAAGCAGTGGAAACGTGGAGAGTGAACTTTGAGGCAAGTCAGATGACACTATACAATCTCAGATACTTAGAAGAAAGAAAACTTAAGGAAATAATTTCATATGTCCTCATACTTGTATATTTTCCTTTGAGAACTTTTTTAGTGCAAAGCTTTAAATTGGTGTTACTATTCTCATTTTGCAACACAAAAGACACAGCTCAAGATAGTTATACTCTTGAATAAAAGGATCAAATCCAAATGTTAGTTTACAAAATCTTTCTTTAGATCTTTCTTCCATCTCTACCAGTGTTTGTCAGTAGAGACCAAATCTTATCAAGAAATCTTGTCAACTTCCACACATTCTTTACTGCTGCTTAGATATTAACCTGAAGGTTTTATGGAAATATGTACTTAAAATTCCTGTTTAATTTTTGCCCTAGGCTGAGAAAACTGCATTATAATGAACTTCTATCTGCCACACTGGTAAGATTTAGACTCTCACAATTTTTAAGTAATGCACTCATAAGTTATGGAGTGCCACCTCATAATTAACAAATGTCAACTGGGCCCCAACCCATGGGCATTAATTAATCCTTATATATGCATGAGAAAAGCTTCGAACTGATAGAAGTACTTGTCAGTGCACAGGGAAGGTACGTTAATAATTTTGCTTCCAAAAATTCATTGTCAATGTCCAGGTGATTCTCTGTATCTAACTTCGGGCATCATTATCTGAAATCCCACACCATATTAGAGAATGCTATCATCTTTCAGTGGCCCTTTCTCCTTATTGAAATTTCTGTAATGTGTTTTTGGCCATTTCCTTAAAAATTCCAGATCTTATGTCTGGATCTTAAGATCACAAGATACATATTCCACCACACAGATGAAGTTGCTATGGGTGATGAATGAAGCTCCATCTAATGACATAAGGGAGACTGGATCATGCAGAGTAAATCTTGAAGATTACAGCAGCTTTACAAATTTCTAGAACAGTGAGGTACAGTGCTAATTAATACCAGGGGAGGGTGGCACAGACCATAGGCTCCTTCTATTTCTCAGTACTCTGGTGACTTCATCAGATAGTTTCCTTCACAATATTGGTTCTTTGCTGTTGAGCTAGATGGTTTGGCCCTTATAAATAATAACCTGTTATCAGGTATGTTTTCTACAGACATACATACTACAATATATCATTTGTAATAGTATAATATACATGTAAATTTTATATGCCATACATTCTATATATTATATATGGAAAAAATTTTAAATAATTAAACTTCTTTGGTTCAGTAATAAACCAGACAGGATAATATATTATTAAATATCAATCATGCAAATTGATGAGGGGGTCTTTTTTTGCTTCTTTGTGTTGTATGTTTTTTCCAGAAATAGAGCTAGAATGAAGAAAACAATTTCTAAAAATGTTTATTATAATGAAATAATGTATGTGCTACATATATAGTTTTCACATTTTGAGAGAACTTTGTCATTATCAGGTATAATGCATTAGGTGCCCCAAAATTATTTATAATATTCTGATGCAGACACTGAAATTTACAAATCAATATGTAAGTCACCTATGGGCTCCGTGTGCATTTATGCATTAGGTTTTGAGCTTTTAAATTCAGTTCAATTTTGAAAAGTCAAGATACCTGAAGATATCCACTCTAAATCCTACCTGTACTGTTTTAATGATTGTTTTTGCTGTACTGGGGATCACCTTAGTAAATGGTGTGAAATAAATCATTTAAAGTGCTTTTAATTGATTTTTCGCCTTATTTAGCATGTGACCAAATATATGAAAGAAACAATCATTCCCCATACTTTCATAGTTTTAAATCTTCACATCAGGGTAGAGCTACTCACATCCTGGCAGACAGGCACCTGAATGGAGCAGAAGCAAGAACAAGAGTGTGATGCAACCAGAAGCAACACACTAGGGGTGTCTGCCTAACTCTAAGTCGGTCCAACATCTGCAATTCTGCCACTTCCAAGTGGACAATTAAATTTTGAGTCATCAGTGGATATGAAAGAACCCTCCTGATTAAATTCTTTGTGGAAATTCCTTCACATATTTTCCCAGATATGAGATTTACTAATTTCCTAACATTTTGCAATACAGCCCAGTTAACAGTCAATATTTTTGGCAGAACATATAAGTTTTATTTGTCTTTCATTATGTATTTTAAATTTATTTTTGTCCTTTTACAGTTTCATAAAGGAACACAATAAGTCTATGCCATTTTCCTCTTATTACCCAATCCTATCCCTCTTATTTTTCAATTGCAAACCTTCTTCCATCTTGTTCTTACTTTCATGCCTTTTGGGTTGTGTGTGTGTTGGGGTTGGGGTACACTGAGCTTCATCAGAGCTTCTGCCAGTACCTTCATGTAGCTGAATACTTGCTAGAGAATAAATGATATGTCAGTGGACAAAACACTGAGTAAAGTAGCTCTCCTTCCCTGGTTCTGTATTAAACCTCAATATTCTTTCAAACAGGTGTGGTGCCTTTTGAAATCTTTTCTTTCTATGATGAAATATGGATAAGCCAAATCTTGTGCAAGTTTTGTGGAAGTAGACACAGTTGCAGGGAGCTCATGGGTGAAACAACTTTGTCATGTACAAAGCATATTGTCCGACAGAACCTTCCTAATCCAGGAGCTTACATTCTTATCAGATCTCCTTCTATAATATTCTCTAAATCTTGGAGTGGGGGCAATTTAGGTGCCCTGTTTAGGATCAAGTAGTGCACAGTAACTTAATATATGCACCTTGGTCAACATTATCCACCGCGGAAGGTTTCTAGGTATAGTTTTGAGAATTCCTCTTATGTGTGTTTCATAAGATATATATATATATATATGTTTAATATCATGTCCATATGACTAAACTTTAGTAGTTTCTCCCCCCTCCATAGGATATTAGGACATGATTTATAGTACTAGACATGCTAGACATGTTTTCTCTGCTGAAAAGCAGACCTTAGGTCTAATCAGAAAGCAGTTGGTCATCACCATTGTATCACTGTCACTATTACTAGGACAGTTGTTGTAATTACAGCTTTCACATCTGGGTGAAAATATTGGTTTCTTTATTCCTGCCACAGCTTATATAATTCCTACTGATACTATAGAAATTGGCCAGCAAGATGGAAGCTTCCATACAAATTCCAACTTGATTTTTCCCATGTCCTTTGATTAACAGTGTGATGTTTATAGCATTAGGTTGACGGTCAATTTTAACTAGCATGGTTAGATAAAAGTTTATGGCAGTTCACAATTCAACTGTGCTTAATTAGCCCAGGTTATCGTCAAATGATAACCATGGACAGAAAATAGAGAGAGAAAAAGAAAGAGAGAGAGAGGGATAGAGAAGGGATACTAGCAACAGATTAGTAAACCAGTTATCAAAGTGCTTATAGACCTCTGTGAATCCTGGAATGTCAGGCTTAAACCACCTCCATACTCATCTTCATTATAGATATGGTTGAACAATTCCTTTAGGAAAAAATAAAAATGATAAAAGAAGAAATAAGCTTCCAGGGCCAAATCTGTTGTAGTCTAGAGTCTCCTTACTTTGGCAAGGATGTTTAGATATAGAACATTTGCTAAAGCAATCCCTTTAAAAAATACCATGATGTGTGTTGACTATGGCTTTTTATAATCTACTTTTATGGTCTGGGAAAGAATTTCATTATTTCTCTCCATTTCTCATCAAAAGTATTCTCTTTATGTTTGCAGATTATTAACTGTTTTAAAATGTGAAAATATTTTTCAGTAAAAAAGAAGATTATTGGCCTAATATTAGTAATTTTAATAAAGTATGTTTGATAGCATGGGCTGATTAAAATTTTATTTTGTTTTACTTCAGTTAGTTGAGAGAGCAGGGAGAGAAAAAGAGAGAGCATGTGCTTGTATGACAGAGCGCGTAGGTGGAAGTTAGAGGAAAATGTTTACAAATCAATTCTCTCCTTCTACTATGTAGTCTTTCAGTAATCAAACTCATCTCCCTAGGTTTGTAAACAGATGACCTCTCCAGTGAGCCATATTTATTTTCCTGTTAAATTTTTCATGGCAACTCTTTTAAATATGAACTAAATATGATTATTCTTTCTCAAGATATGTATCAAATTTTGATTACAAGGTATTTAAATATGTATAAACTGGCATTAATATTAACTTATAAATATGATTATATGTATTAATCACAGAGCTAAATACCATTAATGATTTTCTTTTCTCTTACAAGTACAGTTTAATATTGTGGGGGATGTATATGTTTGTGGATGTGTGTATGTATATTCACACATGTTAGGTTAAAGCACCTCAGGGATTGTTTCTTGGAATTACCCACCTTTTTGGAGACAGGAACCCTCTCTAGCCTAGAAGTCACTGATATGGTTAGCCTGACTTGTCGTGAGCCCCAGACACTTGCTGTTCTTTCCCTAGCCAGCTCTGAAATTACAAATGTATTCATTTTTGTTTTTAATGTGAGTTCTGGGCATTAAGGTTAGGTGGGTCCTCATGTTCACAAAGCGTTTTTGTGGGTTTATGTTGGCAAAAAGCATTTTATTTTCAGTAACGTCTGAAATCTCCTAATCACTGATTATGACCAAGTATTTCTTCATTCATGCAGTTAAGTAATATGCTTTCAAATCCCAAATTTTATGATATCAATTTATTCTTGTCCATCTTCTGTTTAATATATCAATGGCTCAAGTAGTTTTAATACCAGGAACCAGATTCTTTACTACGTCACATAAGATTTGACATACAAAGTCCCTGCTAAACTTATCCAGACTCATTTGGAAACAGTTTTCAGTCTTGCTGTTCACACTGTCACTACACTGTTTCCTTAGCATGTCAAGTCTGTCTCCTACCTTTAAGCACTGACCCTTTTCAAGTTCTCTGAACTTGAAACCTTCCAAGTTTTTTTTTATCTACTCCTGCAATTTTTTAAGTTCTTCGTTTTTTTAATTTATTTTATTTTTCTAGTTTTACAAGCATATTGAATACTCATCTCCACTTCCCTGAATCTCCCCTCTCACTTACCTTCTTGCCCCTGTTTTTCAATCTGACCTACTCCCTCCCACTCTCCCACCTGTCTGCCTTCATGTACCTCAGGAGGAGATGGGGAAATACTGGAATACATAGAAGCAGACAGGCATGGGGGTGGGATTGAAGGAGGGATGGGAGAGAAGGATGATGGAGGGAAGCAGTGATAAGTACTCAGTATGCTTGTAAAAGTAGAAAAAAAAGAAACAGAAGTCAAGTCTGATTCTTTAAAAACAAAATAAGTGAATAATAAATGTACATGTTTGTGAGTACAATGTGATTCTTAATGTATATATAAATTGTAAAATGCCACAATTGGGATAACTTTTTCTAATGTAAATAGAATGCAGTACTTCTTATGGAAATTTGTGTATTAGATATCAGGGGCACCAAGGCTCCTACCATCATCAAACTTTGGAACTGGTGCTGTTGTTCATGAGATTTTTTTTTTCCCTAAGACCTGGCTCTAACCAGTCCATTAGAGCCACCATGCTCAGGATTATGCAGATTCACTGTAACCTTCTGTCTTACCATATATCAATGTCGATGGTATATGTGAGGGATTAATAAGCATTGTCTGAATGAATAAATACAACAGGACCTGTAGGATGTGATGAATGTGTGGACATGAGAAGGTGATCTTGAGAAATTCTTTCTCTCGCTCACTCTTTATTTTAATTTTTGTTTTATGGTCTGGCTCAGAATAAGGAGTCATCAATGGAGACAAATGAGCTCTCCGAGGGAAAATAAGCTTGGAGAATTAGAAATGTTTTCTTCCCTTGTCACTTATTTTTAATGGCACAGCAATCTTTACCTGGTGTTTCCAATAAAATAATATACAGGGTACCTACTGTGTAGCAATGTCCTTAAAGCAAAACGGGAGGTGTGTTTCCCACAGGTAGCTTTCAACTTGTTTCCATATAATTTCAGATACACTTTCCTTTCTCTGTAGCTGAGTCACTCCATGATATCAAGAACAAAACAAAACAAAATAAAACAAAGGCATTGAACACATGGAATGCCTCAAAAAAGGCCACGTTTAAATAAAGAACAAATTAACACTTGAAATAATTAACTGATAAATAAGGTAACAGAGATACGGAAGATATCATCTTGACTTAAAAGCCTGTTGGGAAGTCAGTAAACAGTATTAATCATATTGTCTTTACCCTGAGTTAGAAGTTGATCAGAAGAGGACAATTTTTCAGGAAAACAGGAGACCTAGTATTGAAAACTGCAAGCTTGCTTGCATGCTTAGAAACATTAAAGCAGCAGCTGCCGGCAGAAGTTTTCCCTGTTTTGGTGCAGCATAGCTTGAAGAGTTTGCACTGCTCACCCAAGCATCACCAACAACAAAATGCTTTGACAGCCTGGAGACCTGTTGAATCATTTCTCTGTCAAACATTCAAAACAAAACTGCACAGATGTTAAAGTTCATGCATATGCATAAAAATATCCTACCTAGCAAAGGGCAACAAAATATTTTTACATTCTTAAGTTAAAAAGACACAGTACTAATCTACCTCCAATATTCCACTTAAGTCATTTTACTTATTCATAGACATTTTAATTCATTTGCATTTGATTTCTGAAGAAAAATGTAAAATCTTCTTGGCATTGTAATATCCAATGTAGAATTATTACATCTGTTTGTACCTAAAATTTGACAAATATCTGCCTGTATTATTCTCTATCCTACTTTTATGGGAAAGATGATAGAACAGATACAGTATCTTCCCATAAAAAGTTTCCAAAGTGTTACTTGCGTGAAGGGGGAAGAAACAAACAGGATGTTTGATGTCAGGGTTCTAGTAACTACTGTATGGAAGAAACATGATCTCATTTGTCAGTCTGTATAGAAGAGATCAACACAGCTAGTTAGTTTCCCATTACTGTAAGTAGCACCTGATATAATCAGCTCATAGAGATAAAATGTTCATGACCATACATGCAAAAAAAAAAAAAGTAAGAAGGAGATTATCTAGGAAGAAAATAGTTTCCAGTGGAAAATAAGAGGGATAGAATCAAGTAGTAAAGCATGAAAAGAACATAAATTTATTGTTCTGATGTATGAAAATATAAAAGAAAACAAATAAAGTGTATTAATAAAGATGTTTATCTGACTTAGATAAGATCTTTGGTTTGGACTCATAGCAACAAATCTTTTGGGGAGTGTACCATGGAACCAAATCACTGATTTAATGGCTCAAGAGGTTTGGAGTTCCACTACCCCTTTTAAGGGTATACTTATGCAATGGTTTAAGATATTCTGCTAGGTTCCCATATTTCAAAGGTTTTACTATCCCTTCCCAATAGGGCAATGCTGTGATTAAACTTTTTGAATCAATGAGTCTTTGTGGAATTTTCCAGACCCAGGGAGAATTACTTCACAAATTAAGAAATGTTTAACTGAAAGTTTGAATGAATATTAGAATTTCTAAAACAATGTCATGGGGAATGTTATGAAGGTCAGAGAGAAAATCATGTAAGGGCGGAAAGAATATTGTGAATGTTGAGAAGCACTGCACACTCGCTGACCTTTGAACAGTCAATCATTTTCTAATTGAGAAAGTCAAGGGAAAGTTGCCTCTGAGTAGAGGAAGAGGAACAAAGTAGATTCCAGATTAAAAACCATTCTGTGTGCCACATTGAGATATACTGATTCTAACTTTCAGAAATGTGAAGCTTTTCAGAGATGTAATGGGAATAGTGACATGATCAAATTGCTGTAAAGGGAGTAGAACGCATGCAATGACAGTATTTATTGTTTAGTGTAGTTTCATCTGACAGAGACTGCATAGCAGTATCCAAATCTAGGAAGGTGTTTAGTTAGAAATTGTTTACATAATGTTCTGTCTTACCATATATATGCAATTATATTAAAGGTGGACCATTGATTATAATGTAAAATTTATTTTTAAATTATATAATTTATAATTATATAATATGCAATTAATATAGAACAATAAAATTTAATGTCCAAAAAACTTTAACTAATGTAACAATGTATTGCAAATCTTATGGGTTAAAGTAAAATATTTTATACTTGTATACATCATATAGATTGGCACATTCATCACCTTCGACATTTGTCATCTCTTCATTTTAAACACTAAAAGTTATTTCATTTAACATTTTAAGTGAAAAGTAATTAAATAAACTATGGTTATTTTTCCTTTACTATACAATAAACTACACATTTTTAATTAATATTTTATTGAAAAAATGAAATCTTCATACAATTGAGGAGACATCTTTTACAAACACTCTGATCTGGCAAGTTACACTTATGACAATTTGTGTTTTCTGAATTAAATCTTTTCCCAAAGTTCATCCTTTATTCATACTCTACAGTGCTCAGAAATAGGTAACTAGATCATAAGGTATATGACTTCATGAATGGACAAGTGCATTTGCAATTAATAACTTGAAGACAGATCTAGATGTGTAAATTAGGTTATTTGGAGCCTGCTCCAAAATTGCCTTATGTTGACCAAACATTTGTCACTTACATATGAGGCCACCTGATAGAGCAGACAAAGAAATGCACCTCAGGCAGATGTCTAGATTCTTCTCTTGGGGCAACCTTGAAAGGCAGAATACTACTTAAAAGGTTTTTCTGCAATATACACTAGTGAATTTAGTATAAAATCCAGTAGAAGAAAAGTTGCAGCTGAATATAAGGTTGATTATGAATTGGTGATTCCTGAACATTGCTTGGACAAGATTGGAAAAATCTTCAATAACAAGTCAAGAATCTCTAATATTCCTTAAAGTATTCTTCAGTTATAAAAATAAGTTACTAAACACAAAATTTTAAATAAGAATTGTGCAGTCATTTTAAACAACTGCTGCAAGCTAAATACAGAATCCGATTATTTCTTTATAAAGAAAATTGAATGGGAGATGTCATAAAGTAACTTTTCTATGAAATCAGTGCTTGATATCTTTACATAGGTATTTCTCACCTAGGTATACATTTTCCAAAATTATCTATTATGATCTATGACATTTTATTTGTGTGTTTAATATTTTGTTTGATTTGTAGGAAAGAGTATGATAATATAATGCATGTTTTCAGTGTGTAATTATTAAATAATTAAATTAATTTAATTTAACCTTCTTAAAATATATTAATTTATTAATAACCCCAAATTATATATATTTATGTGATAAACTATTTCAATGTATATTTGTAACATTTATTAATCAAATCATGACAATTAAAACTTCCAGATCCTCATTATTTCTTTGTGTTTAGCCTCAAGCTCTCCTCTTCTAGCTATTCAAAAAATGTATAATAAGACATTGTGAATTATAGTCCCCCATCCCACTGTCCTGTAGAATGCCAGCATTTATTATTTCACGTTTTTTGGTTTAGAAAAGTTCATCTAGAAGCGAGAACCATTGAACTGCCCATTGCGCTCCACAGCTTAAAATTTAGAAATGAGAGTTGACTAATGTGTTACGGGAAAGGCAGAGCCACACTGGGGTTGATTATGATACATTTCTTTTGAACATGTGAGAAGACTCCAGGATATGAGTTCGATACATTTTTAGGTGACTAGCAGGGGAATGGTAGGGACTATGGAGGCTCAGAGAGGCTGCCTCACTTTGCTGCAGCGCCACTGGCAGATGCAATTAGAAAACTGGTGAAAATGAATACAGAGTCAGTCAAGGGTCGAGTTCATGCTCAGTTGCTACAGAATGATTAAAGGCAAAAAAGAGGAAGAATACTATTCTTGAGCAGCCAGTATGATAGAAGAAAATGTTGTGCAGAGTTTTAGTCTCAGGCTAAATAACCCACACTCGGTGGGAGGCAGAGAGTGAAAAGTGGATTTAAGCAATATAATGAGAAGTGGATTAAATAATGCATTACAATTTAACTGAAGAGGTTAATGAGAGGCAAGAAATTAAGGAACATATTTATGTACAAACACAAAATTGTGTTCCAATGACAAATGCACAAAATTTCGAAACATTATTCTGTCTTCCGTTTGTCAGCCACTCCAGCATCCATGTTCATACGCTGTTTACACAATCTTGGAGTCATTTACTAGTATTTAGAGCAAAATATAATGTGAAGTTCCATTCAAGTAGAAACTTTCAAAAATTCCTAGGATACATAACTGAAAAGAAACACTTTTATGGATGATAGGCTATTGGCAGATCATAAATCATCTACAAATGCTACTGTCGGTTTGCAGAAAGTGGAACTTATTTTGCTTTTCAGAGCTAAGCTTCACTGCATATCAGATGGCACAATTTGGCCCCTGGTACTGTTTAGCATCTTTTCTTCTGTGTGGTCAGTAATTCAGATTGTCACAAAGAAAGTGCCCTTGGCAAAGAAGTTAAATCGCACAGTTTTGATCACAAATAAATGAGGCTCAAAAATCCTATTTGACTTGCATTTGTAGGAACCATGGAAGATAAAATAGCAAAAATCAACCAAGACTAATTAATCCCAATGTGCAGAAGAAAGATTACCAGTCCCTGTGAGGTAGCTGTCTATGGAAATACTGGATATATAATTTCACTTAATCCTTAAAATAGCTTTGTTAGGTTGTGTTTAGTGCTTTCTCCTTGATAATAAGTTTACATTATCTCAAAAAACTCACATGTTTTTGTACATATTCAGTTTTACTAAGTGACACAGATGGAATATAAACCCAACTTCTTCACATAAATTCTGTGGACCTTCTTTTGGGGGGAAGGATTAAAATGGAGAGCCTAAATATTATTGGTGAAACTAAATCTGAGCACTTAATTCCAAATGAGCACTTTTTTTGTGGAAAGTTAAACCTTTGTCTTTCATATATTTACTTTTGTTCACTGGCCTTATTTACAGTGCTGGTTCCATTTGCTTCCTTAATTTCTTCTGCAAAGTTTCAACAGTGCTATTAAATTATTTTACAGAGGCTATTTTTTGTGATAATATAATTAGAATGGTAATGAGGGAAATACTTTGCATTTACATTTACAATTATACCTACACCTATCAAAGTATTATATGTGGATAACTAGTTATATTTGCCTTATCAAAGAGGCAGCTCAGAACAAGAAGACTGGTCTTGCAATGGGAGAAACTTGTGCGCTCCAGTTCTCTGGGCTTCTTACAGCAGTGTGCTTAGCTCAGGGAGCAGTAAATATACCACAGGTTGTGCTGAAGAGGAAGGAATCTCATCTCTGCCTTTCTTCTGAAACATATGGGTCTGTCATAAAGTGACCTCAGAAAGTGTAGGGAAACTGGGTAGTTTGGTTTTGTAGAATACTATTATCATAAATCAGTGCATTAACTCTAACTACTTAGGTGTGTGTTGGGTCTGCCCAGGATTTGCCCCAGGGCATAGCTGAGCACATGGGACTAAAGATGGCGCTGAGGGCATTCTGAAAGTCACTGTGTAGTTCAGGCTGGTGTAGAACATACTTTGTAGCCAGGCTTGTTTCAAATCCATGATTTCTGTTTCAAGTTACCAAGTGCTATGATTACAGACGTTTGCTAACACACAAGCTGCAAGGACTGATTTTAGTTCCTGGTGTATTAGTTACTCTTTTCTGTGGCTGTAAGAGAACATCCAAAGTCCAAAGTCAAGTAAATTAAGGGAGAAAGGGAGATTTATTCAGCTTATGGCTCAGAAGGGAGATACAGTGTTTCATGGAGTAAGCTACATCACACCTATCCACAAGGATGAGAACCATAAGACTGATTGCATAAGACTGATTGAACCATAAGATTGCTGCAAAAGGGTGGGACTGACCCACCTCAAGGCTTAACCCTTATGACCACCTTCCTCCAGTGGAAGTTCTACCTGTCAAAGGTACCATGAAATTCCCAAACACATGAGATTGTGGTAAACACATTTCAAGCCATGACACCTGGTTTTAGGCGTTCTAGTTCATTATAGTGTAGAGAGCACAGTGAGGCGGAGGAGCATCTCTCCACATAAGATCTGAGAAGCAGAGTGAGACAATGGTTGCATTTTCTGCCTTTTTCCTTTCCTACTTTTATTCCCTTTAGACCATTGCCTTTGACACGTTGCTTGCCACAAATTAAAATTTCTTACGGAATTATGTCATGTGGGTAGTAGCATCACTTAGGTGAACTTTTTATAAAATTGTTTTGTGTGCTTCTTTGTTTGTTTTGAGACAGGCTGTTGTTATCTACTCTAAGTCAACTCAGTATATATCCCTGACAGGCCTTCATCTTTTTGCCTTAGCTCATGCCACTATGCTCAGATAAAGAGCTATCTCTTTAAGTTACTCTTGCTGTTTTGTACTATAATTCCTGTGATGTACCCTGAAATGTCATACAAGTTTGTTGTGTGAAGTACTTTTCCTGGGGAGTGCCACATACAGTCATGTTCTCAGTCAGGACAGGAGTTTCATGACAGAGAAAACTGACAGCAAACAAAACAAGTTTATTGGGGCTACTTACAGGAGCAGGGTGAGGATCATTGACAGAATCAGGGGCAAATCACAGGCATGTCATCACAGTGTGAATGACAGGTTCCCAGGGCAATTATGGCTTCTTCACTCCTTAGGGGGTCTCCTTCAGACTGCCTCTAACTGCTAAAATATTCCCCTTTGATTTGCTTGGCTGGTAGGAGAGATTTCTCTCCCCAGCTGTTTTGTTCATCCTAGAGGAAGCTTCACCCACTCCGAAGCTTGTAAGTTTCAGGAACTTCCCAGAGAATCAGGAGTCCTTTACTGGCTGAGACTGGGGCACAAGTCAAAATGGCTGCTCAGAGGAAAAGGGATTTCAAAACAGAGTTCAAGTTTCTTATGTACCAAACCAGAAAGGTATACTGGGGAAGAATTAATGATTCTTATTAATTTCTAAACTGAATTTTAGTTATCAGGAAACCTTGAAATATTTTGTTAGTAAACAAACAAACACATATCCATATAATTCAGCCGTAAAACTGATTTGGTCAACCTGAATCTAATTGTGCTTTTACTAATTGAGTGCATAACAGATTGTATAATTTATGTTTAAACACTGAAATCCATGTGTTAACCTGCCTGGTATTTGTCATTGGACACTCAAATTGCACAGAAATGTGTTGCTACTGAAAATGATAATAATTTGATGCAATTAAATAGAGTGGGGTTAAAGAGTTGTGTTATAATAAAAATAAGTGAACCAGAGAATGGAAGGGATAGTGGTTTCTTTATGATACATTCTATTTTAATGACTTATGATTCATTCTTCATGATACTTTCCATATAATACACAAATCATATCTCTGTAAAGCAATTGAAAAGTTACAGAATAAAGCAGCAATTTCATCAATTTGCTCTTTGAGTGAATAACAATGTGAGTACTGGACTTTCATTTCTTCATTATAAAGCTGAAGCTCTCTCTTTAAAGAAACTTGGCACTATTCATAGACCCAAAGCACTACATCTAGGTATCAGATTCACAAATAGCACTAACAACAATGCTTTTCTACCCTAATGTCCTGCTTCAGAACAGCCCAGAAACAAGGAGTAAGTATTATACTAAAACTTCTGAAACAATGAGCCAAATACATTTTTCCTCCTTTTAATTGTTTTCCTTAAGTATTTATCAAATGTAACTAATGTACTGTCTTACTTTGCAGTCCTAATTATTGGAATTTCCATTTAAGTTTCCATCCATCTTTTTATTCATGACATGACTGTCTATTTAACTCTATAAATTGCCAAGAGTGATTTTTAAAGTATCATCCTATAACAAATGCTGTGTTCTACTGGAAAAATATGCTGAGTAAGGTAACAATTTCATTTATCTCACAAAAAGTTTTTAATTCATTTATAATTCAATAATACTGCCCTTCATACTATTATCCAAAGATACTTCAGAGCTTTGTGTGTCTGCTCCATTGCTGATCTTCTAAATTTGTTAACTGTGTAAGTTTGAAATATAGGCTATGTGCATACATGCATATATATGAGGAACATAATTGATATAGAATACTACTTTGAGGTCCATTTGAATTCAAATGGACAGTCAGTTTTCAGAATTTGAATTTATTTTCTGAAAGAGTGACAAAGAATTAATACACATTTCAAGTTGAGAAAATGCAATCAGCTTTTATTATTTTTTTATCAATATCTCAAAGCATTATAGGTTCCAAACAGCAGACAAAGTACAATCACACATTATAACCTCAAACTTCTCTGAGGGCTAACAAGGGCCCTAGGATAAGGTGGTATATCTGCTGAAAGAAATGTTGAATGAGTAGTTCCCCCAGCAAGTAGACATGAGTAAAATTTCAGCAGATTTTGAAAAGAAACTCTAAGGGCTTCTTTGTGATTCCATTCTTGTCTCCTATCACACTCTGATATTTCAAAGGGAACAACATAAAGTTCACTCACTCAGATGGCATTAATACTAAATCTCCAGTCTCTGAATACATTCCATTGTTGTCCTGTTATTTTCTAACAACATTGTCATGAAATCTCATTTCATTTCACTGACACAGTAAGGCTGGATAGATCACAGGATGATGAATAAATATCCAGTTTGCAGAAGTTTCAAATATATCGTGCCAGAATTATTCTTTAAAGAAATGTCTCAGACACCTAGAGAACAGAGGAAAAGATTTATTTTTGAGTGGCGACTTACAGCTAGCTCTATCAAAAAAGCAGCTCTTCCTGGGGTGAAAGTGGAAGGAATGAAGATGGAGAGGAAGGAGGATGAAGTGTCCAGCAGAAGTGAGGGTGGCTGGTGCCTGTGGCTGCTTTCTGTTGATTTCTGATAAAGAACAGACTTTGAAGAAACCAGAAAGAGCAACTGGATGATAAAAATCAATAACACCATGTTCAATCACTTGTACTTTAATCCTTCATTTGATATTTTTCTTGTACACGAAGGACAGACAGAGTGGGGCAGTAAATAGGAAGAACTCTTCTCATACAAATGAATAAAATTAAGGTTTAAATTATGCAGATGAGCTGCTTATATTTATGTTCAACTTCACCATTAAATGCTCAAGCAACACTAGGATATTTATCACTATGATCATCTGCCAAGGAAGGTCAACACTATCTTTCAGAGTATTATTGAAATGCTCTTACTATATGATTCAATGTAACAAAATTCTGCCTATTTTATTTGCTGGGCTACAGAAGCCAGTACTATATGTTCATTTTTCATTAATCAATCTCTTAAAATCATTTTGAATAAATAGTGCTATGTAAGTTTTACAACCAAGATCATAAAAGGAGAAAAATTGAGAAACATTTTAGTTTCTTCAAGTCAATAGTTGAATCAGTTATTAATGCCAAAATTCAATGTGTCTCTCATAACATAATTGTCTGTATTTCCTTTGGGCTGTCCCATGAGAGGTACCTGAATGTGTGAGAACTGAACATTGGTGAGTGGCAGAAGAGCATGTTAAGATGATGGTTCAAATAATAGAATAAGAGAAGAGAACAGTGGGGGATTATTAATTCAATAAAAATAAATGCATCTCATTTGTGAGCTGAATGTAATTTTATTAATACAAAATGTGAAGTATACAAGGAATTATCCCAAAATCTATCATTGTGCACTCATTGACTTTATCTCACAGTAGCATATCAGGCCTACTACCTTCACCATTCACCAGTGTTTAAAGGTCACACATCTGTTTCCATACTTCGAATAGATATATGAGGTTAATGGTCAGTGTAATCAATTTTGTAATTTCTCATGCATCAATTAAAGGAAAATTTATCTAATGCCATGACTATTAACCTATGAAACTCAACAAGTAGTCAGGTATCTCAAGTGCTAATCTAAGTAGAACTCTTGAAACTTATGTAGCCTTCATACCTCAACAATAAAGAAAAATATCAAAATAACTCTAATAATTTAAGTAAAATAGCTATTATTATCATAGCAAGGGCATGTTATAATCAATGCAACCATGAAGCTTGAATGAAGGGGAGACTGCTTAGATACACATCTTGTGTTCTGCATTCACTCAGTGTCTGAGGCTGCTGTGGCTAGGATGGTTCAGGTTTAATTGTAAAGACCCTGTAACTGATGTTTCCTTCCTGCTCAGAGGCCAGGTGACAGTGTGTTTAGGAAGGCTCATCAAGGACCCAAGGAATCATACTTTTCTTATTCTGTTCATATTCATTATTTCATATGCTAATTTCTGTGAAACTTACAGCCACAAGACTAAAATGTCTCAGCTGTTTTTACACAGTTAAATACCCAGTAGGGAAAATATCATGGATGAGAATGATGTCACAGACAGGTATATGTTGCATCCTTATGTTCTCTCACTCTGAAACTGCACTGGACTTTATTCTGACAGTTATATTACAGTCTTCACGTTTGGGTGTTTGATAATGCTAAGAATTTTATTTATGTTCCTATGGAGGGATGGTTGGTTTATATGCCAGTATTCTTTTTAATTTTACCTCTTGCTTTCAGGGTCATTCATATTGTGCTCTCCCTGTGCCTGTTGGCTCTGAATATTGAAAATCTAACATTGTCCATGATATTAACCTTCAGAATCTAAACAATTGAATGACAAGTTCCATCTCAGCTGCCAGTGACTGCAACCAAGTATGAGGCAGATATTTCTGCTAGTTTCTATAATGACAGGGAACCTTTCAGTCAATGCTGCAGCTTCTACAGAAAGCTTATAAATGACTTCCGCTCTTTCCCAAAGGGAAACGTTAGTGATTAATTAGACCATGGTTGTGAGGTTCCGAAACTGCCTTCAGAAATCCTTCATGCAAGAGTTCATTTTATAACTTTGAAGGTAGTAGCATCCGACAGGTTGTATTTGCTCTTTTAATTTGGGAGTCTCAGGATTGCTGTTTTGGAAAAACTGTGATCATAGTTCTTCAAGTTTAATATACAAGAAACACTAACTATTTTAAATATCTAATGCTTGGCCATAGTAGTTCATTTTAGTGCATACCACATGTAATGAAATATTTCGATGCTAACATAAAGGCAAAATATAGAGTTGTAAGAACTGTAAAATATTAGTTTTTATTCTTTATTTCCGCTCATACAAACTTAATAGGTACACCGGTCTCCTCCCTCCCTCCACCCCTTCCTGGACCCCCTTGCTGCCTCTCCCCTTTTCCCTTCCTTTCCCTCCTCCCTCCCTATCTCCCAGTGCCTCCTCCCCTCTATCCCTGGAGCATCCTTTAATGTGTATGTCAAACTTTCCTCTGGGTCCTCATCTCTGATGAGGTGTAAGGACTCAGTGGCATTTCCTAGAACTCTTTCTTGTGTTCCTCTTAAAGAACTGTAAGATATTTCTTACATTTAATTTATAATAACTTTTAGTTTCATTAATTAGAAACCTCCATAATATTACAGGAAAAACATTTCAGTGTAGTTCAGAAAAAAGTAAAATGTGCCAATGCATCATGACATGAAAATTTGACACAGAAAGAAGCATCTATTCTAAAAATTAAGATCTCATTAATTACCTGTCTTTTCAACTAACAAATCTTCAAACACTAGGTAGAAATTTTTTGTCTCTAGACAATATGTGGAAAATATTTATTACATATTACAAATCTTAAATTGACAGAGAAGCACCCATGGGCATTCACATTAAATCATATTATGAACACATTATACACACTAAAAGTTGCATATGAACAGAACTGCCAATATTAAATAAAATGAAGAAAAGTTGCTAATAGCCAAATCATCTGGGGAACCGAAGCAAATTAATGATTTTAAGTAAATATTCACATTTAAAACAAACTGGAGAGATATGTCAGTGGATAAAACACTAGTAGTACAAGCATGGGGTCCTAACAGAATGTGGAATTTCAGAATAATATGATCAAATGGAAACTTCTAGAACACCCGCAAACTGCAACGGAACCTATGGTGAGTTGAGAGAGGAAAACAGGAGGATATCTGGAAGAATGCCAGTCAGACTGGTATGCCTCAGTACAAAACAAAAAAAAACTGTCTCAAACAACATGAATGTCAAAAACAGATGTGTTCTTTCACAACTGTACTGTGGCACTGTCTCTGTCTTTCTCTCTGTCTCTCTGTCTCTCTGTCTCTCTCTCTCTCTCTCACACACACACACACACATAAACACACACACACATAAACACACACACACAGAGTATATGCAATATATACTAATGCTTGTGATTTTAGCAGTAAGAACAAAAGTTCTTAGCTGTTTTACTCTTCCTGGAATCAATGCTTTCATCAAATTATATAACTTGAAAGGCACTTCTAGTGTCTATGATCATGTTTTTGATGTGGCCATGGTGACCTTACTGAATGGACTAAGGGAAGATATTGATTAAGGCTCACTGTACGCATTTTTAGTTGTGACAGCAATACTGACCTTCAAGATACAAGATTCTTATTCTCACTATGCACTGTTTACTTTCTCTGCTGCTATCAGATACCACTCAGGCTCAAACAGCTTAAGGGGTGAAGAGATAATTATTCAGCTTATAGTTCCAGAAGGGAGATATAGTCCATTGTGGTGATATAATCATGGCTGGTTGGCAGAAGCTGGAGGCGATCTAGGGCAATTCCATCATGGAGTCTGAGGGTTACAAAACTAACAACTGCTGGAACACCCCTTTCCTGGAAGTAGGGTGGAGTTAATCAACCTCAAGGTTCACTCCATGTGACTGCCTTCCTCCAGCAAGGTTCCACCTTTTAAGGGTGCCTGTGGGGGACAACTCACATTTCAAACCATGGCACACTGCATCATTCAAAACCTTTACTCTCATTTTAGTTACACATCATCAGTTCGAAAGGCTGTTATATGGAAACCCACTAACAGGAAAATATGGATTGTATTTCAATCCATGAAGATATGTGCTGCACCTTTTGAAATTATCTGTATTCAGTTGTAGATAGCTTAGGGAGAGATAATTGGAAAATCTCTCTCTTCCAAACCCCATGGGTTAAGGGGTCCCTTCCCATTTTCCTGCTCCAGAGTACTGGAGTAAAATGGAATCTCAGAAGACAATGGTGCCTTCAGCCCCCAGCCAAGATCCCATTTCAAATATCTTGCCAGGCTGGACAGACAGGCATAATCCAGTTCACCTCACACCTCTAGGGCTATCCTGACAAGGGCTGTTATGGAAGAAATCTATCTCATAAAAAACAAACCTGTCTTATGACTTTAAAAGTTGTTAAGGTTTTTCAGAATTTTCAGTGTAGAAGGGAACAAAAGAAACTATATTCTTTTCACTTTGCTCCTACTTCAGGCAGGCCATTAATGCTTCCTGACAGCTGTGGAAACTTCATATGCCTTTACATTTCATATTCATTCATTAAGCCTTTGCAATACTTCTGCAGCTGGAATAGAGGGAAACACAAGAGGAAGAGTGGGAATGTTTTGTCAGGTGACACTTACACTTGGGTATTCAGAATAATAATTCAGATTTTAGCAGTAAGAGTCTAGCTTTTCACCTGTTTATTTATCATATTTATGTAGAGGTCTCTCTTGTGTTTTCTTTCTTTCTTAATATTAATTTTTCCTTCCTTCTACATAATTCTGGAAAGACATTTATGCTTCAGTTTTAAGTCACTAGTAGTTTTTAATTATATCTTTCTCAAAAGCTTTTCTCTTTATATTTCCATGTGTAATCATTACAGTGGAACCACTATTTTCATGAGGTATTTTTTATATTTTAACGTTGCATTGCTTTGCCTTAACCACCCTTTTTCTTTAGTTTCCTTTTCATTTGTTGCCCAGTTGTTCAAAGAGCATGTGTGGGTTCAGTTGGGCAACAGGAGAAGGAGAGCTGCAGATTCTTGCTATGGTGACACCTGACTGAGATAAAAATGAGTGTTGCCCAGGAACTGAGATCCAAGGAAGAAGTTGTTCATACTCCTGTTGTCCTCAAGGAGGAACTCCAATCTAGAGCTCTTTGAACTCTTTTGTCTAATGCAGGTGACATTTTATCTGCTTCTCCCTGGGGATATCTAAGGATCTTGGTTGACAACACAACTCTGAGATATACCCTATGCACTTGAGCTACTTCTTGAACTAGAAGATAGATTTCAAAGAAAATAATGAAGCCGCCTGAGTGCAGCCATAGTCTACCCATCACATCTCCTTCACCTCAATCCTACTCTGTGTTTACCTGAAAACAAATATTAAGACAAAGTGATCTGAGTTGATGAAATTATGCAGATGTAAAATACGTGACTTGAATGCTACTTATGAGTTTCAGCTAATATATCTGCTAATTATAGTTATTATTCTTTCTGTACTGTTTAAAATTGGAAACTTTCACTTTAAGCATTTATAAAGCATGCACTGCAAATTCAGGCTTCCCAGTTCCTCCTAGCAACAACAACTTTAATAACATAATTTATAAAAGTGTACCTTTGCGTATTTGTGAGAGCAAACTTGCATATTTGCAACTTAGGGGTGATACCAAGAGATATTTCTATATATTTTTTATGCATTAGTACAGACCATAATTGAAAGAAGTAGGTTAGCTTTTCAGATTTGTTTTGTTTTGAGGCTTTTACACCAGTGCAGATATTAAAGAACACAGGTTGGGGTATAGAAACTGAAAGCAAAATGTTATTTCAAGATGAGTGAAAAAAAAAAAGTGAATACCTCCTCTCTTCAGGGGTTTGTTCTTGTAAGAACACAACTCCGTTGAGTGATTTCAGTTGTTTGAAAAACGGGAATAAAAGCCTCCTATAGAGTGGAAAACATTATCCCTGTGTATATTGCTGACAAGTTTTAAAAATTATTGAATCTTAAATCTTCTAAGTAAGCATTATGACAAAATATATCTTTTTGCTAAGGGGCTCAGTGGAAAGGACATCTGTAGTATAAGCATAAGAATCTGAATTTGAATCCCAAACACTTAAGCAAAATGGGGGTCATTGCAGCTGTTGGGTCAGATAAAAGCAGTTTATTCTGTCTACGTGATGACTAGCACTAATTTTTCAATTGATATAAGAGCCAGAACCCTTGGAAGAAGAGAGAAGGATCCTTCAGATCAAGGTAGTCCTGTGGGAGCTGGGATTGCGTGCTTTGGTTGAGAAGGAAGATCTGCCCACTGTAAATTGCACTATTTCCCATATAAGAAAGCGAACTGAGCACTCACCAGAGGCAAGCAAGCAAGCAAGTCTGCATGCTCTGTTGCTTAGCCTCGACTCTTGTGGAAGTTCTGCAGTCAATTACCTCAGCTCTAGCTATTGTGACTCTCCTGTTATGATGACCTGCAACCTGGAAGTGTGAGATCAGTGAAACCATCTTCTTTCCTCAGTTGTTTTGATCATTTACTTTATTCCAGCAATAGGCTCTGAGACTAAATTATTGGGGCTTGTTGGCCACCAGCCTAGTTCCAGATTCAGTGAGAGGCTCTGACTCAAAAGAATAAGACTGAGAGTGATAGAACAGGATACCCCACATCCTTCTCTGGCCTCTCCGTGTCTTCACACTCCTCTACAAATGTGCACATATTACCCTAACACATATGTACACACATGTATTGCACACATATAACATACATACACATTAAATGGAAACTAAGACGTGTCATGCGAAGCAAAGACTGAAGACAGTACAGATAAAAAAGATTTATTCACTATCTGTACATAGACAGAATTAGGCCAAAGGGCTGAGAGAAGCATCTGCCCTCTCCTGTAAGGGTCTATACTCACCTGGCGTCATACTTATGTAGCCCAGGATGGACCAGAACTTGAGGACCTCCTGTCTCAGCCTCTAAATATCAGGGGTTTATCTTGACCTGGATATAGGTATTTCTTTCATATCTGAAATGACAGTTCACAGTTTTGTAATTTATGTTATCCATTTTAATTATACCATTCCACTTAATAAATGTATAAAAAATCCATTTGTATATCATAAGAAGTTTGTTGTACATTAAATACTTCTTCAGCTATTAATTTCTGATGGTAAAGGCTAAAGGATTTACATTGTGACCATGTACTATAATGTAGGAAATACAACATACTCACAGAAAATACATGATTCCTAATCTGAGTGCATGTATGGATCTAGAAGAGTCTTGAGATCCAGGTACCCCAATGTTTCATTTACTGTTTATGATTACTTAGAAGTTTTTTACATGTAGACTTTAATATGCCATTTGGAAATATTGGTAATTATAGGTTTGATATGCACTTTTGTTAATGTCCATTTTCATATATAGTACATAAGCCTTTGGGTTTTTAAATATCTTGAAATAATAATATTTCATTTTGGTTGGTTATTATTAAAATCAACTTAATTACTGGCACAATGTACACAAATTGGTAAATTTGAAACTGAAATCTACTTAGAAAGTCATTATCATGTTGTATGTCATAACCCAAACCATTATCTCCAGGAGTTTTTGAAAGAATTTAAATATATTTAACTAATTAATTATTTCACTTAGGCTGAGAGAATACAAAAAGCAGCCTATTGGAAGCTGGTTCTCTCTACCTCAGGAGGCTGAACTCAGACCATCAGGCTTGTACACAGATCCCTTTACCTATTTTGCTTTTTGATTACCTCCTAAAAGTTTCATATTCACGAATTTTCAGACTTATGCTTATATTTGACTGCAGATTCAAACATGAAAGTCACCCTCTTTATCCTAAGAGAGTATTCCAAACTGCACATTCAGACAAAAATAAACATCACAGCAAAATAAACTCAGAAGTATTTTAAAAGTATTAAACGCTAAATCACATTCTGATTCCTATTATTTTTCTTCACACTCTTTTGAATGAGCTTTTTGGTTCATCTGCCAAATGGAAAGTTATTTAACTTCCTACATATGTCGTAAAAAACCACCAACTATTTCACACACCATAAAATACCTTGCAACAAATGCTTTCCACATACTTCTGAAAGGCTACCTGTCTTTAAACCGTAATTGAATTATACCCAGCTGAACTAATTTGGTTGGGGCAGATGGAAATGATTAGAGTAGCCAAAAAGCTATAAGGGAGACCAAATCTTTCATAAAATGTTAATATTTGATTTAAAAGCTGTTCTATATCCGTTCTATTAGTTTCCCTTCATTTTAAAAAATAAATAATCATTTGAGTTTATGACTGCGACTGCTCCCAGCTGTGTTGTAGAAAGATTTGAAATTAAAATGTGAAATGTAAAAGTAAATCTCATTTCACTTGGTGTATGAAAAATCCAATGCTGAAATGAAACCATATTACATTCTAAAATGTGGGAAATAAAGACTCTGACTAGGAAGGGGCTTGATACGAATTCAGATAACTATAATTTACATTATTGCACCTTAAAGGTGGCAGAGTGTACTATACATTACAGAAGCAATTTTGGTAAAAGAACATGAAGTTTTACTTTACCGTGTAGTAAAGAGGAGCATTTTTTTCCATTTTATAGGCACATGTACATCTTATCACATACGAGATAAATAATATTGAATACTATTATTCAAAAATAAAATAATGAAGGAAAATTGAGTTGATATGCAGAAAAGACTAGTTTGTTGCCGTCAGATATCTGTAATAATCAGCTCTGTATAGAAATTAAGTACATATCTACTAGCTTGAAGGATAAGCACATCAATAGCATATTTCATAAACTTTGAAATTACTAGGAAACTCTTTTAGAAAAATAGGAAATAATTGAGTAAACATAAAGATAACATTTTAACTCAAACACATGGGATATTCATGCCCAAAACATAAAATACATGATACAGCAGTGAATTGGTACTACTTTGATATCTTGGCAATATAATTACTAACTATAAGGTGACTCACATCTCAATCCGGTCAAAACCTCTTCCTTTGTCAGGTGTGTACATTCCCAGGAATCTCTGGTATTATTCCTAAAAAAGTGGTGGGTACATTGCTGATATAAATAATGACCCTGTGTTCACAAATATCCAAATATTCCATTGTTTTTCTGATAATATCTACCATAATTTATGTTATGGCAATACAATAAATCCTTATATTCATATTTATTCTTCAGTTAGCTATGTTTATGTTGCTTTAATATAATTGTGTGTGCATATGTATATGTATGTCAAATTTTTACAACTTTGTTGGCAAACTGCTTTCCACTTACCAATTCCCAAATTAATATGAATATGAGTATTACAGACTGTGCTGAACTTTGACACTAAAACTATGATCCTGAAGACAAAAAATAGTTTGCCAATAATTGTTTTTCATTTTGATGAATACAACTAAATCTTGCATCTTAGAAATCATCAATTAACAATTTCTATTAATGTTACCATACCTTCTTAATATGTTTCTGATTCCGAATCAAGTGAATTACTCTTCTATACTGTGAAGAATGGATAGAGTGCTAAAAATTCAGTATTCTAACCAAGAATCCTTCCTATTTAGCTGATTAGGGAAGAGACTGGCTCCTAACTTTTGCTCTTCACTGGATCCTGTTCAAGTTTTTCTATTTGATAGAAAATCAAGTAGATAGAAATAGATAGAGATAGAAAATCCTCTATTCAAATCAATTTCATCATGTGGTTTATTCCCATTTCCTTTTTGAACATCTTAGGTATAGAATAAATGTAGTCTCCCTATTTTTTGAACTTCAAAAAATGGAATCATAAAAACATCTTGAGTAATACATTTATTATTGAAATGTAAAAGGCTAGCTTGGAAAGTGAAAACATACATGCTCAATTTTCTAATTCAAGTTGTTTTTTGATATATTTACTATCTTTGTATCCATGATATAGTTTTCTTCCAAAGGGTTTGTTTGCAGTCTTCTGCTTTCATTCATCCTACATGTATCAATTGTTAATGAAGCCATTCTGTAGAGCCAGAATTATCCATCTCAAGTAATTCATCACATGGTATCTAACTGTGTTGCAAAATCATGAACAGTCAAACCTAAACAGCATAGCCTATTTCACATGTGGGTGATTCAATACACATCTAGTATATCTATAGTGGCATTCTCTGGAACACTTTGTTTTGTCACATGTCTATTTATTGAATTTTCATTTTTCACCTTCCTTTTCATCCCTTATTAACCATGAGTAAAAGTTGTTTTTGTAACCATGCAGTTAAATGTCTTCGAAGTTAGGACACAGTTTTTCTCCATGTAGTAGAATCAGAAGTGAAATCCATGTCCTTTAGGCCAGAGACAAAAAAAATAGAATTTGGCAACTGACTTGGTCTAATTTTATTTTTAATGATGCAGTATGTTATTATCCCATCATCTTCTCCAAACCAAAATGGATACCGTTGAATAGACTACATTCACACTCTTCAGGTGAAAAAAATATCTTTGCTCATCTACTTGTAGTATTTGTGAGGTTTAATCTGAAAATGACATAATTTTTATGAAGAATTTTACCAATAGTGTATATTAAGGAACAGAAAAAATAAAATAAACATGCATTCTATATAAAAACCAAACTTTTCTTCACACATAACTGAGCCAATAAAATATTAGCAATGCTTAAACTTGGAGGAAGCTTGATTTTGAGTATGGCTGAAATAACATTTCATAATATGAGTCAGTTCAAGGTTTCTCCTCATGTGTCCTTCTCTGATTCAGGTTCTTCCCTCTCATGCATGAAGTTTTTTAGTATTTCATAAAATCCACCAAGTTTGTGTCAAATTCATCTATGTATTGATACATGACTCTGTGTTTACTTTCTGTTGATTGTCTACAATTATATTAGATTAGCACAATTTCATTTGAATTTGTGAATTTAGGAACAGTACATTTTACCAAGACCTATGAATGGCATTTTAATATGCTACAGATCAGCTGCTTCAATGATAAGTATATTGTAGTTCCAAGTTAATACTTCTTTTTGACTTTGAAGATTTAAAAAAATTTTTATTTATACTGTATTTTTTCCACTCATACAACTGGATAGGTACCCCATTCCACTCCCTCCCTCCACCTCTTCCTGGATCCCCTTGTTTCCTTCCCCCTTTTTCCCCTTCCTTTCCTCCCTCTCTCCCTTTCTCCCAATGGCCACCCCCCACAATTTCTGGAGCATCCTTTTCTGTGCATGTCAAACTTCCCTCTGGGTCATCCTCTCTGATGAGGTGTAAGGATTCAGGAGCATTGCCTAGATCCTAGTGCCTGTGATCCATGCTAGATTTTGGGGATCAATGACATGTTGGTAATTGCGCAGGTAATGCAAAGTCCTATTATGATTACTTCGGCCCTAACTTTTGTGGAGTATCTTGCATATCGTTGCTCCTCCCCATCTTTAGGCACTTACAATCTTATCGCCCCCTCTTCTGCAAATTTCCCTGAGCTTTGGGATGGGGAGAGATTAGGTTGGCCTGGATCCTGGTGATTAATGTAAGGTCTCTGATGTTCTGAATTATGATTTGTTGTTGTTGTTTTTTCTTCCAGGTTTGCTATTCCAGTACCTCCCTTGGCTCCATCCTGATAGGTATTGGATGTCACCTCCTAGCCAGAAATAAAAGGATGTTAAAATACAGTTTTATTATAAGAGTAGATACAAAGGTAGTTGGAATAAGAGTAGGAGACCATGGTGGGGGGGGGTTAATCTCCCATTTGCAGGATGGTAAACTTCTGTCAGACTCTATGCCTTCCCTGTCTGGTGAGATCAAACCACATCAGTTGCAAGTGACCAGGAAGAAAAGTCTGTAAGCGTAACAAGATGTCTCAATACTTACTTGCAGACCTTGATGGTGGCCCATTTTCTCTGCTGTAGCATGATACCCTCTCTCCTTGTTGCTGGCAGACCTCTTCTTCTCCTTCCCTCCTGTTTATAATCTTTGCAATTACTGTAGGTATTACAGAGATTTATCTTTGAGTGTGTCACTAAGTGGGTTTGGTACTAGGATCCACCTATTAGGGAGTACATACAGTGCTTAATTTTCTAGGTCTGGGATACTTCACTCAATATAATTTTTTCTAGTTCCATCTATTTCCCAGCAAAATTTCATTATTTCATCATTTTTGATGGCTGAGTAGTATTCCATTGTGTAAACGTACCATATTTTCCTTATCTGATCATCAACTGTTGGACATTTGGGTTGATTCCATGACTTTGCTATTGCAAACAGTGCTGCTGTGGACATAGTCATGCCTGTGCTATTGAGGTGAATTTTTGCTGCATGGGGGATTATTCCTAGAAGTGGAATAGCAGGGTCATATGGCATTTCAATCTTTAACCATTTTATGAATCGCCAGACTGCTCATCAGAGTGGTTGTATAAGCCTGCATTCCAGCAATGTAGGAAAGTTCCCTTCTCTCCACATCCTCTCCAGCATTTGGTGTTGTTTGTATTGTGGATTTTTGCCATCCTGACTGGGGTGAGATGATATATCAGGGAGGTTTTGATTTGCATTTCCTTGATGGCTAAAGTTGCAGAGCATTTTTTAAGATATTTGTTAGAAATTTCAATTTCATCCCTTGTAAAGTTTCTTTTAAGTTCTAAGGCCCATTTTTTATTCGGCCATTTGTTTCCTCAGTGTTTAGTTTTCTAAGTTCTTTGTGCACTCTGGATAATAGAACTCTATCAGATATGTGGTTAGTGAAGATTTTCTCCCATTCTGTGGGATGCTTTGTGCTCCAGTTGTAATCTCTTTATCTGAACAGAAGCTCTTTAATTTCATAAGATCCCATCTGTTGAGTGTTGGTTGTAGTGACTGTGCTATTGGATTTCTGTTTAGGAACTGTTGGCCTAGCCCAATCAGCTCGAGGGAGTTCCCTACCCTTTCAACTAAGGTTTTTATAGTCTCTGGCCTTATAATGAGGTCCTTGATCCATTTGGAATTAAGTCTTGTGCATGGCAACAAGTACGGGTCCAGTTTTAATCTTCTGCATGTGGATATCCAGTTTTGCCACCATTTGTTGAAGATGCTGTTCTTTTTCCATTGGATTTTTTGGGCCCCTTTGTCAAAGATAAAATAGCTGTAATTGTGTGGGCTTATATCTGGTGTGTCTATTTTGGAGCCAATATGAGACTGTTTTTATGACTATGGATTTGTAGTAAAGACTAAGGTTTGGTATGGTGATACCTCCAGCAGTGTTTTTGTTACTCAGGATTGTTTTTGCTATCCTGGGTCTTTTGTGCCTACGTATGAATTTTGAGATTCTTTGGTCAACTTCTTTAAAGAATTGCTTTGGGATTTTAATTGGCATATTTCCTTTGGTAGGATGGTCATTTTTACGATATTGATTCTGCCAATCCAGGAACATGGGAGGTCTTTCCACCTTATGGTGTTTTCTGCAATTTCTTTCTTTAGCGTTTTAAAGTTTTCATTGTAAAGGTCTCTTACTTCCTTGGTTAGGTTTCATTATTTTAGGGCCTACAGTAAATGGGATTGTTTCTATCAGGCCTTTTTCACTTCTTTCATTCTGGGCATATAGGAAGGCCTCTGATTTTTGTACATTTATTATGTATCCTGCCACCCTGCTGAACTTCTGTATTAGTTCCAGGAATTTCCTGGTGGAGTTTTTGGGATCACTCAGGTATAGGATCATGTCATCTGCAAATAGAGATAACTTGACTTCTTCCTTTCTGATTTGAATCCCTTTTATCTTCCTTTCTTGTCTTATCATTGCAGCTAAGACTTCAAGTACAATATTGAATAGAAGTGGTGAGAGTGGACAGCCTTGTCTAGTTCCTGATCCAAGTGGGAATGCTTCAATGTTTTCCCCTTTGAGTATAATCCTTGATGTAGGCTTGTTGTATACAGCTTTTATTATATTTATAAAGGTTCCTTCCATTCCAACCTTCTCTAGGGTTTTAATCATAAAAGGTTGTTGGATCTTGTCAAAAGCCTTTTTGGCATCTATTGAGAATATCATGTGGTCTTCAATTTTGGACTGGTTTATATGGTGAATTATGTTTGTTGATTTGCATATGTTGAACCAACTTTATGTCCCTTGTATAAAGCCTACTTGATGCCTGTAAATGATCTTTTTGATAGGTTTTTGGATCCGATTACTAAGACTTTGTTGAGAATCTTTGCATCTGTGTTCATCAAAGAGATTGGTCTATAGTTTTCTTTTTTAAGTGTATAGTAGGTTTTGGGATTAGGATGATAGTAGCTTCATAGAAAGAATTTGGTAGTGTTCCTTCCTTTGCTATTTGATGGAACAGTTTAAGGAGTATTGGTGTCATTTGTTTCTTAAATTTCTGGTAGAACTCTGCACTGAATCCATCTGGTGCAGGACACTTTTTGGTGGGAAGATTCAAGATTACTTCATTGATTTCCTCATATGTTATAAGACTATTTAAATATCAAAACTTCCTGATTCAATTTAGTATGTTGTGTTTACTTAGGAATTCATCCATTTCTTTTGTGTTGTCAAACTTCACAGAGTATAAGTTTTTGAAATATGACATTATAATTCGCTGAATTTCTTGGATATGAGTAGTGATAACTTCATTTTCATTTCTAATTTTGTTAATTTGTGTTTTCTATTTCTTGCTTTTCGTTAATTTAGCTAAGGGTGTATCAATCTTATTGATTTTTTCAAAGAACCAGCTTTTCGACTGGTTGATTCTCTGTATTGTTTTCCTTATCTCAATTTTGGATTCTGCCCTGATTTTGCTAATCTCCTGTCTTCTACAGCTTTTGGGATCAGATTACTCTAGTGCCTCCAAAGCTTTAAGCTGCATTGTTAAATTATTTATTTGTGATATTTCTATTTTTTTGATGTAGGCATTAAGAGCTATGAACTTTCCTCTTAGGACAGCTTTCATTGTGTCCCAAAGATTTTGACAAATTGTATTTTCATTATCGTTCCATTCCAGGAAATCTTGAATTTCCTTTTTAATTTCTTCCTGAATCCAATTTTCATTCAGTATCATAATGTTTAGTTTCCGGGAGTTAGTGTATTTTCTGTTGTTTGTTGTGTTGCAGATGTCAAGCTTTAGATCATGGTGGTCTGATAAAGTACAGGCTAGAATTTCAACTTTCCTGTATATGTGGAGTTTCGTTTTGTGGCTCAATATGTGGTCTATTTTGGGGAATGTTCCACGCTGCTGAGAACAATGTGTATTCTTTGGTGTGTGGATGAAAAGTTCAATAGAGATCTATAAGATCCATATCAGTAAGAGTTTCATTAAGTTCCAAAGTGTCTCTGTTAAGCTTTTGACCTGTTGATCTATCCCATGTTTAGAGGACAGTGTTGAAATCAGCAAGAATTATCATTTGGGGGTTGATTTCTCACTTTAGATGCTGTAGGGTTTGCTTAATGAATGTGGAGGAGCCCATATTAGGTGCATATATATGTTCAGTATTGTGAAGTCTTTCAAGCGAATTGTACCTGTGATTAAAATGTAGTATCCGTCTGTGTCTCTAATGATTTTTTTTTGGTTTGAAGTCCACTTTGTCTGATAACATAATGGCTACCCCTGCCTATTTTCTGGTTCCATTAGCTTGCAGAATTTTGGACCAGCCTTTTATTTTTAGGATGTGCCTATCTTTTATGATGAGATAAGTTTCCTGAAGGCAGCAGATTGATGGGTTGTGATTTTTAATCCAACTTTGTAATCTGTATCTGTTGATCAGTAAGTTAATTCCATTGACATTTTATGTTATAATGGACAAATTATTTTTAATTCTGGACTTTTTTATGTTTAGTGGCTTTTGTAAGTGTATTATTTGGCTTTTAGGTTTTGGTGGTATTATAATTCTCTTCTGCACTCCTGGGTATGCTTTTTTTTTTTTCCTTCAAGCTTGAGTATCATTTCTAGCATTTTTTAAAGGCCTAGTTTGATAGACATGTAAGCCTTGAAGTTGTCTTTGGGCTAGAAAACTTTTCTTTCTCCCTCGATCATGATGGATAGTTTTGCTGGGTATATCAGCCTGGGTTGACATTTTTGCTCATTCAATACTTGAAGTATGTCTCTTCAGACTCTTCTTACTTTTACTGTTTCCATTAAGAAATCATTTAGGTTTACCTTTAAAAGTGACTTTTTTTCTCCCTTGAAGCTCTCAGCATCTTTCTTTGTCTTGAATGTGGAGTGTTTTGACTATTTGCTGTGGCGATTTTTGGTCATATCTGTTTGGGGTGTGGAATGCATCTTGTATTTGGATGGGTCCCTCATTCTTTAGATAAAGGAAGTTTTCATTTGAAAATTTTCCTCAGGTGTGGTATTTTGGGATTCTTACTCTGGTATTCCATGATTGCGCATGTTAGGCTTCTTCATGGTATCCCATAACTCTTGAATATTCCTCTCAAGTATCTTTTTGGCTTTAACAATCTCTTCCATTGAGCTGGTTAATACTTCCATTTTGTCTTCAAGATCTGAAATTCTATTTTCTGCTTTGTTAGTTCTGCTGATAAGACTCTCTGTTGAGTTCTGGGTTGAAGATAAATTGTCTTTCAGTTCAATTTTAAACTCCGCCTGAGACTTTATTACTGCTCTATGCCTATTTTTGTTTCTTGAACTGTTTTTCTCAACTCCTCCAAGTGATTGTTGTGTTCCTGTTCAAAGTGGGCGATGTGGTTATTTAACTCCTCCTGGATTTCCTCTTTCACAGTATTGATCATGGTAATGATCATGCTTTGAAAGTCATTATCGTGGACCTGGCTTTCTTGGCTATTTTCTGTGAATTTGTTCAGGTTGGAATCTATCATCATGGGGTTAATTCTTTTAGTGGGAGATTTGTTTTCTTGGGTTGTTGTTTCTCATGGATCTGCAGTTTGAGTGCACATTGTTGTTTTGTCTCTTAAGACCATTCAGTTTCTTTGTTTTTGACTGAAATGATTTAGTTGGTATTACTACTCTCGGGCTGTTATTACTAGTGTTTGCCTTGGAGTTGGCTAAGTTAGTCTGTTGTTATTGTTATTTCCTAGATGAGGCTATTATACTGGTTGTACATCAATTTAGTCAGGGTTAGTAAACAATGGGTGAATATTAGTATGGTAGTGCACTTTTACAATTTAGTACCTTGGTGATATGTGAGGGTGTGTGGTATAGTCCCTGAAGTTGTATATATTTTGTGGGTGGCTATATGGAAAAGTTAATCTACAGTGATTAATAATTGAAAGGAGCAGGATGGTAAAAAGGATTTACCTATCTTTGGGCTGGATATGAAGAATCTCTCCCATGTCATAGTTTGGTTTTAGAGGACTTCAGATGTATGTCCTCTGTCCCCTAGAGCTTTGCTTCGGTTTTCTTTGGACTCTATTGAATTCTGGGAAGCAGGGTTTCCTCCCTGGATCACGAGCATATTGGGTGGGCTGGCCAAAGGGACAGAGGAACTGATGGCGATGGCACTGTTAATACTTTTAATCATAAATATTCTATATTTTCTGTCTCAATCATTGCATAATATTTTGTTAGAGTTTTTACAAAGATATTTTGGAAGTGTGTATTTATTTCATTAAATTTGTTTCTGTAAAGTATTTCTTATCTCTTCCAAATATTTTCTGCTATTCTTCTCCTTGGCTCATGTTTCTGCTTTGCAACAACTCTCTCAGTATTATAGCTTGGCTCTTCTTCCTTTCACATCCTTTAAACTTTAGATTAATTCTTTGGAGTTGGTTAGCTCACATAAAGCTACAGATTTTATGTACTTTAAACAAAATTTTGAAAAGCCAACACACTATGAGAGATGGTGCTTGTTCCAGTAAAATTTGGCGTTTTGGGTATATACAGCATGCAATATTGATTCATTCTTAGCAAAACATGTTAGCTTAGTTGACTCCTCCATATTTGCAAGTCCAATGGGACATTGCAATTTGACTCAAATTCCATACTGAGGTGGATCTATTTAAAAACAACCACAAAAAACAGACTCCTCTTGAAGTTCATAAGTAACTGGAAATTCTAAATTGTTTGCAATTCAAAAGTCTTTAATGACAGTTTGATATCACTTCTCAAGTCAGCAATATGAAATGTCTTTATGTGGTTGACCAGAGAACAAGAGGAAGAATGCTTGTTCTGGGAGAAGGCACCTAAGATAGTTTAATGTGTCAACTTGACGTCTATGAGGTGGGCTTTTGGGAACAACTAAAAGCATTGTTAATGAAGGTAAGCCTCTGAGAAAGCATTGGGAGATTGTCTTAACTGCTTCAGTCAAAACCAGAAATACGTCCCATTGTCAATGGGACCAGCTCCTACACAGGTGGAACAATAATATTAGCTCGAGGTCTTCAAACCATTCTACCACTAATAAGCTTCTGATGAATGCTCGCTAACCTAATAAACCTAGCCCTTCCCCCTTCTATTAATCTAATCGGAGAACTCATAATTATAACCGCCTCATTTACATGATCAAACTTCACAATTCTACTTTTAGGAATAAATATACTCATCACAGCACTATATACACTCTACATATTTATTTCCACTTAGCAACTTAAGACAAGCTAAATAGCTAGTAAGGAATATTGTTCCTCATCCTCTGTTATGTCTATGGCCATGATTTGAACAGTTCCCTCAGAACTATGATGAAGTATAACCTGGAATTGTAAGCCAACACTATTCCTGTTCCCTTACTGTGTTTTGAAAAATTATTTATTGTAATAATGACATTATGAAACTGAAGTATGACTTATAGATGTGGAGAGATTCCAGCCATAGAGGGCAATATGAGGGGATGTTGGGAGCTTGAAAAATTCAGATAAGCATTTTTTGAGACTGTCTTAACATCTTAGCTCACACCTATTTGTACCAACTTTAGAGATGTCTGTGATATTGTTAATTTTTTATTATTATTATTACTATTATAAGAAAGAGAGAGAATAGATAGGTATTTCAGGTATATATGTTCCAGTATATATGCAAAGGTTAAAAAACATCTGCATTTAATTTGTTCTTTCCTTCATAATTGTATGGATTTCCGGAATTGAATTCAGGACACCCAGTTTGCATGGGAAACATCATGACCCACTTAACAACCAAAGTTTGTGATTTTTATGAATAATTTACAGTGGCAAAATATGATGAACAAAGCATATGAGGCAAAAACAAAGCAAAATGAAAGCAAAAAAAGAATAGACTGTGAACATTTACTCTATTACAGATTCCTGTGGTAGTCTGAGCTCAGTAAGTAGAAGAGAGACAATCTTCAAATATATAGGCTTAGGGCACTGAACTTAACATAGGATATGAGAACTGTTTTAAAGTTTTATGCTTACATTCACCTTTGATAAAATCTTGACATACAAAATGATTATTTTCCAGTATTATCCTAGAGAAATCATGAAAAAGAATAAAAATCTTTTCTATGTATGCCTGGATTTTCACCCCTTTGATAATATACTTAAAATAGAAACCTTTGTTTAAAAGATGCTTAGAAACAAGAAAATCTCAAGGGAGGATCAAAAGTTTAGTAATTAATATCATATAGACTTCCAAAATCCACATAAGTATAAATATTCACAATGTGAAAGAATATTAAATTCAAAAATATTAGGTACTCACAGTATGAAATCCTTGTTTTAAAAAATGTGAAATAATGTACATTTGAATTAGAATCAAGGGTAACTGTAAACTATGGAATGAATATAACAGAAAGACATTTAATAATAAAGATCTTTTCAAAATAATCTCCATGCACTGAGATCAGAAGCTTCATATATTCCTCACAGGGTACTTAGTGACAAAACTGAAAATTATCAGACATAAGAATGTGAGACAAAAAGTTATAAGAAAACTTACAAATTTTAAAATAATCAGAAATAGATAATATTTTTGCTGAGTTATCATAATCTAACTCCTTACATCTTTTTGACACTTTTCCTTGATTTACATACTTCATGGACAACAATTCCAAATAATCTTATTAAAAAGAAACAAATGTAAATATTCAATACATCTGAGATAGCTTCTTGGTTCTGTTTTCTTTAAAATTAAGATTGTTGTTTTATGGGGCTGGAGAGGTGGCTCAGGGGTTAAGCCTCCGCCTTGCAGGTGGAAGGTCCTAAGTTCGGATCCTAGACCCATATAGGGCGGATCCTGTGAATCCCGGGGCAGAGTAAACAAGAAGGAGGTGGAGGCGTCCATGTTGGTTCCCAAATTTGCCTGTGGATCTACACACACACACACACACACACACACACACACACACACACACATACATGCACATATGCATACACGCACAATTGAATAAATAATAATAAAAAATTGTTGTTTATGACATTACTGAAATAGCCCAAATATTGTTAATCTGCTCTTCCATCGTGGGACTTTCAATCATACAGAATGTTAATAAAAGTTGTCAAAGAGTTCAAATTGGGTTTAACTAGTTAAACAATCACAACAGGGAATATGACACAGTCAAATTATCTTGGGCATAGGTAATTGGCTGCCGTAACCTATCATTTTCATCATGTACCAATTTTACTCTTTCTGTTCCTGGGAGGTACCACTCAGACTCAAGCCACTTAAATGGAGAAAAGGAGATTTATTCAATTTATGGTTTTGAAAGGGAGATGTATACAGTCCTGTATGGCAGGAAATTCCTAGATGGCTGGCAGAAACTTGAGGTAGGTTAAGTCACATCCATCATGGAGGCAGAGAGAGTACTGCATGGTGTAAGAGCAGGCTAATTAACTAAAGTAGACTTGGACTTAACAACTTCAAGGCCTACCCTTGTGATATGCTTGCCTCCAACAAGGCTCTTACCTCCTAATGTTGCCGCAACCATTTCAAACATCAACTAAGGATTCAATCACACGAACCTATGCGGAACAACTCACATTCAACCTTTGACAACTCCATCTCTTCCCCAAAAGCTCATGACTCTCATAATGCAAACCACATTCAACCAAATTTCAAAAGTGCCATAGACTATGCCAGCCATTCCAACAGTTCAAAAGTCTAATTCCAAAGCCTCTTATAAAATCAAAAGACAAGTTGCTTCCAACATAAAATGGCACAGAGCAAATATTCTTACTCCAAAAGAGAGGAATGGGGAATATGTAGGAAAGATTGATCTGTAAGAAAACTAAAAATCAGCAGGACAAACTAAAAATCCTGCAGTTCCATGTTCTTCTGTTGAAGTAATCTCAGTTCCAAAGTGCTTTAGTTCCACCCTCCAACATAGCAGTACACAAGACACATAACTCTTAGGATGTTTCCTACCACAGTGCATAACTTTCCTTGACAGATATCCATGTTGGCTCTGGAATCTCTACATCTTCACATCTCAATGGCTAACTAGATTTTGAGTTCTCAGAACAAAATAACTATCCCAGGCCTTGATTCCAAATCCTACTTGATTTCAAATCCTACCATACACTCTTTGGATTCACCCATACTCTGAAACCTTCAAAGAGGGATATATGACCTCCTCACTGTTGTATCTCTAAAACTCTAAAATCAGGACCATGTGATTAAATGAGATCAGGTTCTGTTATAGCCTTGGGTTCAACACTGGCCCTCTTGATAAACAACTGGTTCATCTTCTCTGTGCTGACTCTGGGAAAAATGAGATATTCCCTTGGAACTCTAGCCTTCAACTCTTTCCTTCCAAAAAAATTTGCCTTCTCATGGCTAGGAGTTTTCCATGTGTATCTTAACCACAGGGTGTAACATTTTCTATTGTCCAAGTGAGGAGCAAGCTTTGATTCATTAATGGAGCTGATCTCTTTAGGAATAACCACCATTTTGCTCCTATAAACTTGCCTTCAAATTTTTCTTTATCAGACCTCATATTTTCTGTCTCTATCTGCCCAATTCTTTGTTCCTTTTCCTCATAACTCAAAATAAGAACATGAAAAAGCAGCTATGCAAAACTAATTCTTCACTCTTTTTCCTCATAACCTTGAACAAGAACACTAAAAAGTAGCCATGCAACACTTTTAAGACTATATTGTATTGGGGCTGGAGAGGTGGCTCAAAGGTTAAGCTTCTGCCTTGCAGGTGGAAGGTCCTGAGTTCAGATCCTGGACCCCACATATAGATGCCAGGCAGAAGCGGAAGCGGCCTGCGTCTCTGGTCTTGGTAGGGCGGAGCCTGTGAATCCCCGGCAGAGTAAACAAGGAGGAGGTGGAGGCGTCCATGGTGGTTCCCAAATTCGTCCGTGGTTCTACACACACACACACACACACACACACACACACACACACACACACACACAGAGAGAGAGAGAGAGACACGCATGCACACACACACAATTGAATAAAAAAAGACTATATCACCTTGAAACTTCCTCTTGTCAAGCATCTGAATTTAACTTCAGGCAAGATTTCAGGATGAGGGAAGAACTTAGCTAAACTGTCTGTCAAAGAATCATTTCGTTTGCCCTTCATATAGCTCCCAAAACAGTCCCCAATCCCTTCTGGACCATCATGTTTCAGTTCCACTGTCAGCCTCTCTAACATCATTGCTCTCTTCCAAACTTTCACTAGAATGGCCCTTCTGAGACTTTCTAAGAAGCAAAAGCTTTTCCAGCACAAAGACTCAAAATTCTCCATACTTCTCCCAACAAACATTTCCAAAGACAAACTAGCCACATCATAGCAATGGCCATACTTCTTGGTGTCAGATTCTCTCAATTTCACAACACTTCTCTGGTACTAGATCCTCTTACTCTCACAGGAACACCCACTTCTCAATAACAATTTCTTTCTCAGTTAGTATATGTGCTTTGCTAAGACAACACTCAAATAATAGAGAAAGGGAAGATTTATTTGGCTTAGGGTTACCGAGGGGAGATATAGTCCTTTATGTCAAAAAAGATATGATAGGCTGAATGTCATTTCCATCATGTAGGCATAGAGATCAAAGCTGCAAACTGCAAGAGTAAGCTAACTAATTAAACTAGTGAAGGATTAACTAACCCATACCTCTGTGACAACCCTTCCTCAAGCAACGCTCTACCTCCTAAAATTGTCACAGCCTTCTTAACTAAAGATTCAATCACATGACCCTGTCAGGGACACCCTACATTCAAACAAAGATATATAGGATGAACTTAACTAAAGATTCAATCACATAACCCTGTCAGGGACAGCCCACATTCAAACAAAGATATATAGGATGAACTTTTCCCCGGAAATCTGTTGAGATCTAATCCCCTGAATGTCCACATTCTCAAAAGTTGTGATCTTATTTGGAATTCAGGTATTCAAGGATGAAATTAACGGCATGTCCATGATTCAAAATTATTTAAAATATCTATTACCCATTCCAATAAGCATATTAGAAACAAAATTTAGTCTTAAAAATTAACCTGATGCTAAAAATTTTAAAAATCAAAATTTGATTTTAATATTTAGACCATTTCCTTTTAAATGTTACACATTACTCTCATGGTAATTTATATGATACAGTCACATTATTTTATGTTTCAGAACAAGTAATCATTATATTATCAAATTAAAAAAACACCTAAAAGATACCAATGTTATCATACTAAGCAAAAGCTGTTTACCTGCTTTCCAATGCCTCACAATATCTCACATATTGATCACACCCAAGAAAAAGGAAAAGCAAAATTCAGAAGTTAAAATCACTTTTGTAGTAAGACAAGATGGCTCTCTTTTGCATTCCCAGCTCTTAGGGGCCAGAGGAAGTAAGACTGCCATGAATTTGAGAACAGTCTATGAAAATGTCAATTCTCCACCTAAGGTGGAGGGCAGATTGAGAAGCTATTAAAACAGCAAACACACACACACACACACACACACACACACACACACACACACTACTTTTGTGAATATCATGGGACTGGAGAAACATTAAAACACTGACAATCTAAGAAGGCAAGGTAACTGTGATTCTGAATACAAGTTCTACCAAATACACAAAGTATAGTGAAGTAAGTTTCATGTACTCTTTTGTTTGCTGACTCATTTGCACATAATAAATATGACTTAATAAAAGGGTAAGAGGATATTCAGAAATATTCACTTATATTTGAATATGAGTGTGTGTGTGTGTGCATGTGAATGTGTGTGTGTGTGTATGTGTGAAGTGAGGACTTGAGAGTTAATTGAACTCTTATCAGTGTGCCATACCCTCAATTTGTTCATCAGTATACTCTAAAACTGTTATTTATCATTGAAGGAATAATTAAAAGGAACAAAGGACAAAATATTCTTTGCAGTTGGAGGTACATGTTAATTGAAGGATGAATGAGAATTGTGGCAGTGTTAATAACTGCCTAATTCCTGGGTAGAATATGGTATGTAAGTATGCTCATCTTGAATAGTTTACCAAATCATTCATAAAGCTGTATACTGATTATCATGAAGTATCCAATAGATAATATTTTGTGCTTTTTCTGGCATTATATTGACATTTCAGTCAAACATAATTGCAAAAATTAAGCAGCAAACTCAGAAATATGTTTTCACCCTTTTCTAAATACTTATGTATAAATTGCCTTCAGATTGAACCATTTTGTTAAACCAGTCTCACTGACACTAAGTGAACAAAATTTACCAACTTGGGAAATAAGCTACTCACATGTCTCAGTAAGTTCTCCAGACCAGACTCTCAAGGCTCCTCCCCCGTTACATAAGCAGCAGAAACTGAGGAGGAAAAGAACCTCCCACAAGATAAACTGCCTACAAGTCATACAAGGAGCCTCAGGAATACCGTTTTCATTAGTTGTCACCCATGCCTAGGTGAAAATTTTGATAATGAAGTTGATGGTAAATTATCCATGCTCCTGTAACTCGTCAACTAATTTCTCTAACTCCAATAAATTCATAGGTTCACCATATGGGATTTCAAAATAATCATTACCTTTATCTATTATTAATACCTTATCTGGGGTGAGTAAATGTTTGGTCATGTCATACCAACAAAAGTCACCCAATACATTTACTTCCTTTTTAGGCCTATAATGAAGTTATTTAGGTCTATTATGCTATTTAGGCCTATTAAGAATGACCAGAGTATATGATGCAAACAACAATCAAAATTATTCCCTCTCAGTTCTCAGATCACTATGCTGACAGGGTTGGTTTTGTCTGAGGTCTCTCTCTCTCTCTGTCTCTCTCTATCTCTCTCTTTCAGAGAGGACATTTTCTACCAGTATGATCACATAGTCTTTTCACTGCTCCTTTACTTAAATTCTTCCTTGTGTGTTAGCACCTGGAAAATCCTAATAAACACAATTTAATCATCTTTCTTAAGATTCTCTGTCTCCAATACTGCTGAGCTATGGGAAATATAACTTCCACACAGATATCTGAAGGATAAAATTCAGTCCAGAGTAGCAATAACAAAAAAAATACAGTAAAGTTTTTAATTGTTATGAAGTGGGGACATGGGAGAAATGTGCCTTTTGCATAATAAAAACCATGAAGTTGGGTGGGAAGATACAATGACAATTTTGCTCCAGTTTTCAAAGAAAGCTTGTCTTTAATATAATGGGATTTTATTGCTCCTCACTTTTTGATTAAAATCAATGAAAGACAAAGGCAGGGTAAAGAGAGAGAGGAAGATTAAAAAACTGGAGGAAGAAGAAGAGAAAAGAGACAAGTGCAGAAATAAATTGATAGGGGTAAAATGAATAAAACTATATTGAATACTTATTTGAGCACATAAAATGGTCCATTAATTATATAGATTTATAACATCATTGTGTTTGTGGCTATCTTCATGCTCACATGTTTTAGCATATGTAAATATTCATATGTTAGTTTAAATATAGGGATGTGAAGCTGTATATATATGCACACATATAATGTACATATCCCACAGACACATCTATCTGTACATGTGACTATATGTACTACATGGTAATGCAGAGACTTATGTGGATATTTAAAATAAATAGGAATGCAGTCATTATTTTAAATGATATTTTAATTTTTAAAGCCCTTTTCTACTTTTTACACCAAAATTTTCAACCATGATATATGTGTTGAGATTGTGCCAAAAAACCATTTCTAAACATCCATATCATCATCATTTCATTCTTGTGACATCACTGAACTCTTAATAGATGATTTTCAATCCTGGTGTGGATTTGATGTGAGAATTTCCATGGTGATTGAAGTGAAATACCATGGATTTCTTGAGGGGAAAACACTAAAGGAATCTGTGAAAAATTTAAATTTTCTTTGAGCATACTGCTGGTTTGGATAACTTCAGGTTTCTGTGTTCTTAATAGAAGTGCTTCCACATGGCTGTGGAGTAATGAAAGGCAGATCTCCTGGGAAGTTGAGAAGGAAAGCCCCAAGGAACAGAAACTTTAGATGCTGAATTTGGACTTGTGGAGCATTCAAGGAGTTATAAATCAACCTAGCCAGGGGATGTGATATGGCAGGTGTGAAGAGTAATATAGTGATAATCATTCCTTAACAGAAAGCAATGAACAAAATTAAGGGAAAACAGTTTCTAAAGAAGGAGAGATACAGGACAGGTAGATGGTGGCAGATATTTTGACAGCTATTTTGCATGCAGCAACTGTCTAGAAACATGTAACATAAAGTATGTGTTCTAGCAAGAAACCCCAGAATTATCTAGTGAATCATTATTTACAGTAGTATTTATAACACTGTATTTATCAAACAATAATGATAATTATCAGGACAAGCACCATTTTAGTACTGTCTTTGCCAGATAGTGTGAAAACTATTTTGCATGTGTTATCTCCTAAAAATCCTATGACATGAATGCTTTTATGATTCAAATTTAAGATGAATGAATTGAGCCAGAGCAAAATGGAGTTAAGCCAAGTTTTATTTATATCATGCAACAACAAGGCTTTGATGCTAAATATTGGTACCACATGTAATATTAGTGTATATTAAGACATTAATTACTTAAGAATATTGAATTCTGCTATGTTACAAGCATACCTGAAGATGTCCATATTAATGCAACAGGAAGAACTCTGCCCTTATAGAGTAATTGAGAATTCAGTCAGTAAGTAAGATAAATAGAAATCTGAAGAAATGTGTTACTGTGGCAAAGAAGACAAGGAGATCATTGAAGTTAAGATGTACTTACAGGTTAAGCAAGTGAATTTTTTTTATTATTTCTTATTTATTCAATTGTGTGTGTGTGTGCGGTGTGTGTGTGTGTGTGTGTGTGTGTGTGTATGTGCGTGTATGTATGTATGTGTGTAGAACCACGGACGAATTCGGGAACCACCATGGACGCCTCCACCTCCTCCTTGTTTACTCTGCCCTGGGATTCACAGGCTCCGCCCTACCAGGACCAGAAACGCAGGCCACCCCCGCTTCCACCTGGCGTCTATACGTGGGGTCTAGGATCCGAACTCAGGACATTCTGCCTTCAAGGCAGAGGCTTAACCCCTGAGCCACCTCTCCAGCCCCATGAATTTTTGACACTTGAAATGAGGCAAAGTTTTCTACTGCAAAAGAAGATTTTTTTTTTTTGGTCAGAGGAAATAGCAAGTGGGAATTCTCACAGATAAAACTGCTCCTGGAGTGTCTCGGGGATTAAAAGATTACTCATTTGCCAACCACACAACAAATTGTTGGGTGAATTGAAGGGGTGACATCAGCAGAGGAAATATTGGGGCTGGTGAACAACAGAAAGCATTTAAGCTTTTCTATGAAATGGTAAGCAATGGAAAGGTTTTGAGCTGGATATTATGTTTATCAATTTAAAAATGAATATAATTTTAGCAGGAGCACTGGTTATCAAATTGCCAGCTTCCTAGATTCTTTTCTTATATTGAATGATAAATCAAAATTTTCTCAAGTTGACTGAATACATATACAGCTTTCTGAGAATTTAACATAGTCTTACTTTCTGGAAATACTGCTTTTTTAAAAATTGTTTGTTGAAAGAGAAAGTGAGAGAAGAGAGAGAGACAATTTATGGATAGCATATATGTCATAACACATATGTTGAGATCAGAGAACAACTCTTGGGGGTTAGTACTCTGCTGTCACCTTGTGAATTCTAGTGATCATACTCAGGATACCTCATTTCTGCAGCAAAGGCCTTCGCACATTGAGCTATATCTTCTAACCTGTCTATTGTTCTTACCCTATTTCTTGACTGTTCCAAGAGTTTATGGCATACATATTTAAATGCAGTAATGTGGGGGCAAAATCTTCCAACATAAAACTCAACAATAAAAAACAATTACACATCATGATCAAAAGGTTATCATTGGATTATATAAAGTATATTATCTGAAAATTAGTGTAATTCATTGTCTAAATAGACTAAGAAAAAATAATTAAATTACACATTAATAAATACACATAAAACACTTGATAAAAACCTATAATCCAATTTTATTGAATTCTCTAAACATCTAGGAATACCAAAAACTTTTCAACCTCATAAAACACTTTTACAAAATGAAAACTCGTGGCCAATTCATTTTTCTCATGAAAAGATTAGATTATTTTTTCTGAGATTGGGGAAAATGTAAGAATGTCTTCTTCTACCAACTGGAGCTGAAGCACAAAATAAATAAATTAATTAATTAATCAAGGGAAAGATTGAAAGACACATAAATGAAGCTGTCATAATTTTCAAGGAAAAAATCATGAGTTTCACAGTGACCCATAAGTGGTGTCAAAAGAGTCTTATAACAAATAAGTGAAATTCGGTTATATATCATTACAATATTAACAGAAAATAAATAAAATTCCATCTTTCCCTCTTAACAGTGAATCTGTGTACACTGCAAGAATTCAAAATATATTTTGTAATTGATTCAATATGATTAAACATTTGGGTATAAAGTAGATAAAACAGAGATGGGTGCTGTATAGTGAAGATTATTAATTTTGAAGAAACAGATTAAAGACTATCTGGAGTCAATTGTCTTGATCATGGGCTAGGAGACTCGATGTTCTAAACTGTCAATTCTACCCAAATCTAATCTGCAGTTTTAATGCAATTCCTTCAAGGTAAAGTCTACTATAAGCAAAACTCATTTCTTTGTAGTATTTATCCAAAATAACACAATTTGTAGAAACATAAAGCTATTCTAAATAAGAGAAATAACAAAGGATTAATCTGCCTAAAAATGTGGTTACTGTGTAGTCATTGAGACAAATACACCTACTACTTCTTGCTAAAGCTACAAAAGCAATTCCATGGTGCTAGAATACTGTATTGAACATGGTGGACTTTGGTCACTGAAACTACACCCCAAGAATGACTTTTAAAAATAAGCCACATACTTACTTCAAGATTAACATAAAACATACTAGAAAGTTTGTTCATGCTTTTTCCAATTATAAACTCTAATCATAAGCAAGAGTAAAACACTAAAATGAAAAAAAGTTTTTGAAATATTCTCGGATTTCATATCAAATATATGAAGTGTGTGTGTTCAAAGATTTACTCAGTCTTTTCAAAATTAAAACCTCTTTCTATGCAAAAACCCATGTGAACGTGACAAATATGCACATTTTACATTTTAAAAGAGGTACTTGAAATAAACAATAATAAAACCAAAAAATAAGAAAATGCATAACATTTAACAGATATTACATTAAAAGTTTGTGAAGTATAAATAAAAATACACAGAGAACCAGCAAGGCACCTCAGCATGTAAAGTCACTTTATCTGTAGTGAGCAAATACAGGAAGTAGTGACTATGCAATTGGATAGCTAAATGGCTTGGCAACCTGCAGTCATTCCATACAGCAAATATTAAGTAATAAAATGAATAAACTATTGATTCATTGAAGATCAACAAAAGAATTACAGTGAGTTCTAAAACAGGAATTCAAATTGTTGTAGATACCTGTATGATTCCAGGTCTACAAAATCTTATAATGACAGACTTTCTGTGGTAAAGAAATTAATTGTCACAACACAGAAAGAAGAGAAAAGAAAGCTGAACATGGCCATGCAAAGGCAGAGCAAGAAATATATGGGAGAAAACATTCTTAGATTGACAGTGATGATAGTCGGGGTTTTCCATAGATGAGAAATGGTGCAAGTCTAAGAATACATAATTATTAACACATGTAGTAGTGGATAAATAAATACCAACATGGTTGACTGGATCAATATTGGATTCCTGACTGTGATGACAGGCTACGTCTATACAAGAAACAGTGAGGTGTTTTGCTTTTTAAAATTGTTTTTCATCCATAAGTATCTATAAATTATTTTAAGTGTTCCAATGAAAAAAATACAATTCATTTCTAATTATCAAACTGTACACATTTAAAAGTAAAATGAAATATCTGTATTTGAACATACATACTTTTAAAGTATATAAATAAAAAATCTTTATTCTCTAATATTTTAATGATTGTTAAACTACTGAAAAATTGAATTGTATTTGATCAATAATGGCACAATTTGACTCAAGAGATTTTCATGTGTGAAATATTTTAAACAATGTTCACAAGAGACAAATAAATGTGACTGTTTTGATCTTCTGAAGGCTGTTTCTTTGTATCTTAAACAAACTGCGAGTGTTTGAAACTCCCTCTAACCGAACTGGTTTATTATGGGTTCATTATGTAAATCCAATTCATGCCCAGTGACATTTACCATAATGTGTGTTTTGCCATTTGATATAATGTTTATCCTCACCCAACAGGGCATCATAAGAAGGTTACAAAACTGTTGTTTAAATGGTTGCTTCTTTTGGAGAAACACACATTATTTGCCATTTTATATTCACAAATGCTTGATGCTGACCATGATAATTTTTCACTACAAAATGTATCTCTTACATGGCCTATTAAGTAAAACAGTGTGTAGCTTCCTTAATGTAACTGCAAGCTATATGCAGTTGTGTTTATTTTGTAAGCACTAAGCATATAACCATATTCAGCTGTATTACCAATGGCAATAAAATTTGCTCTGAGAATATACATGCTAAGTGCTGTCTCTATTATATTCTAATACAAATTTAGGTAGAACACAGAGAATATTTATTATTATATTCAGACTAAAAATAATTATTATAGTAGAACTTGTCAATGCAGTATGTGGTTACCACATATGAAACTCAGTGTTCAAAAGGCCATACAAATCATTTGTTGTTTAAACTTGGAATATAGAAAAGTATTGCTGATGTTGGAAACTTTTCTACCCAATTTCTTATGACCTCATTTCTGAATATCTCATATTAAATTTATGCAACAGTCTTAAGACTATTGAATCCAGGGAGAGTAAATTTTATTACCAGAAGTAAAGATTACTAAGTACACAGGCTCATATGTATTAAGTACACCTAGTTGTTCTCATACATAGAGATCAGTAATTTGTTATCAAAAGTAGAGTCATATTCTAGAATTCAAAAATACCAGCAACATCTTAGAGAGCCTTTCCCTCCTTACAAAAGTTCCAAAACACTAATAACATTTTATAGTCATATGATGATATTCATACATTATCATTTTAAGATATTTTGGTGATTCCAACTGTCTTAAGAATACTTTATTCCAATCTTGCTGATTACAAACTCTTTCTATGGTTTTTTAATTTCCCATTTTCTAATAATGTAAGAAACTAACATTTTGAGCTTATCTGAGGTATATTTTGCATTTTCTATAAATTAAGATTTCTTGAAGAGAAATGAGACAATATTTTTACAAAATGATGTGGAAAGTAAGGGTTCTTTTATTTGCCATAATACAACACCTACTGTGACTAGAAGCTGCTGTAGAAGGCATATATTGAATGAAAATTAGAATGGAAGGAATGAGGAATGGACGAATCCTTAGTTGAGGAAATTTCAAAAGAAAAGTTTAATATTTGAAAAGCTTTGGTTTTGGTTTTGGTAAAAGTTTCACTTTTCTATATTCTATTTGACCAAACTGCTCCCTAATCTTTGATATTCTCTTTAAATAGTTTTATCTTCTGCCTTTACAAGTACCCATTCACTTAGGATGCTTCTATCTGAGGCTGCTTCCTAAACTTTATTGTCGAAAAAAGTCTTTTTCTTTATAGAAGTTTATAATCTGAATGCTATTCCAACTTGTACCCAACAATTATCATGCGGATTTTACCAAGATTGTAGGATAAGGGCTCTTATCTCCCTCCATTTCTTTTTGATAATTACATATTGGCAAGATTCCATGTAATAGTTGTCACAAAAGAAAATGGAACACAATAATCCTTGTATTTAAAATAAAATTCGCTTTCAAAGCTCTCTGTGTTAGGTCTTATCACTACTAAATCAATGCTTAATAATGACAATACAGCAAACACTATTTTAAATGCTATTTATTTCAGGAATCCATGAGTTTTTTTTTTTTGTTTGTTTTTTTTTTGTTTTTTGTTTTTTGTCTCAAGGACTAAGCCTTTGCCTTGAGAGCAGAAAGACCTGAGTTTAGATTCTGGATCCCATGTAAAACCACCCCTAAAAGACAGAGTCTGGGAAATTGCAGAGCAAGGCACCGCCACAGGTTCATGCATGATTATTACTCATGTCTACCCTGATTTGTACTCCAGCAAGCATCCTAAATCAGTGGATATACTGTTGAGGAATCCATCCTCCTTTATTTTCCCATCTGTGTTAGTCCTCATCAGTCTTACAAAAGTGTGGGATTTCTTGAGATCTTTCTGATGTTATGGTGAGATCATGATAAGACATTTCCTATTTAATTCTTGTGCAAATATACATATCTGTCATGAAATCTTGCATATTACAGCTATGTCATATTTAGGAGATAATGTCTGGCTTACCACCTTCCCACTACAAGCTCTTACAAGTTTTCTGCCTCCTCCTTTCATGATGATGCTCCCTGAGCTTTAAGGTGGGTTTGAGTGAAACTTGTATGTCTTGTTTAGGGGCAAGCAGTCTGTAGACATTTATTTTCTCCATTTTTTTAAGCTGTGCTTTTCAGTAATAAACATCTTCTGTGTTTAGAAGAGGGTATAGTAACATATTTACAGAGCAATGTGGTATACTGCCTTCCAGTTAAAAATTCAGTTTGTTTTTCCCTTGTGACCTATTTTTTCCATTTAATAAGTTTTTATTCTAGTTGAAAGTAACAGAAATGTGTTCCATTCTGACCTGACAGGCCAATCAGAAAACTCTTTATTTTCTTCTTGTCACTAATACCACTGTTACACTGTTATCACAGTGGTCACCTGTTATCATAGTGATTTTTATTGTAACCTGAAGATCTCACAAGTTGATGACATTGTTGATAATTCAGTAACTTTTATAGTACTCTTTGGTACTGTGTAAGCTATCCAATGAGGAGGAAGCTCTTAAACCAATTCCACTTGGCATTTTTTGTCCATGTCCTGTGATTCTTCTGTTCTGCGCCTTTAGTACTCAGTTTGCTAGAGGACAACCAAGAGCAATGGCAAAAGCCTATGCTGTTTGGGGGACTTTAATACATCTCTGACCAGCTGCTTATCACAAACTGTCACATCCCTGCCACTTCTTGTATAGTATTAATTATCACTGGCTTCCAAGTGGACCAACTCAGAGCATTTTTGTTTGTTTATTTTGCCCTGTTTTCCTTTCTCTGTCCTCCTCTCCATAGGGACTGCCCATTCTTGCTCCTTTTTTAAAAGAAATGTTTTTCTGACATATTAGTAACATAGGAGATTCCTATCTGGTTCATTCCATAATCTTAGGATTTTTCCTTAAGTCCCTCTGCTCCTTCTATATATTATCCACTGAGGCCTCCCTAGGGATTTTTCCCCATTATTCTCTCCCTCATCTTACCTGTCATGGTATCTTATATCTCCCATTCCAAAGGTTTCATCTCAAGCAAATCACCTTTCCACTTATTGATTCCTCCAGAATTTTCTGACTCACACAGTAATTCCGAGCCAAAAACTTCGGTCAGGAGATCATTCACATATAAGCATAAACATGCAGCAATTATTTTTCTGTATCTGAAATACCATGTTTAATATTATATTCTCCAGTTCCATCCATTTACCAGGTAATTCCATAATCACATCCTTCCTGATAGCTGAATAGTATTCCATTTTATATATATATATATATACACACACATACATACACACACGTATACATACATACATACATACACATTTTCAGTATCCATTTATCTGTTGATGGACATGTTGAATGATTCCTTTTTCTCATTATTGTGAGCAAAGCTGCAATGAACATGCATGAGCAATTTAGGAAAATTTCTAGGACTGGGTATAGCTGGATCATATGGTATTTACATTTTTAACTTCATGCGGAACCTCCATAAGTATCTCCAAAGTGTTGTACTTCTTGCACTTCCACCAGCAATGAATAACTGCTCCCTTTTTCAACATCCTCATTCTCTGTTGTTTGTATTCTTGATCTTAGCCATTCTGAATGTGGTAAGACAACATCTCAGGGTAGTTTTAATTTGAATCTCTCTGACCATGGAAGTTGAGCATCTTTTAAGCTATTTGCTTGGCATTTCAATTGATTTTTGTGTGAAGTCCCAGTTTAGTTGCATGGCCCATTTTTAATTGGAATGTTTGCTTTCTTAGTGTTTAGTTTTTGAGTTCTTTGCATACTCTGGAGATTAATCTTTCGTCAGATTCTTAGCTAGCAAAAATTATCTCCTATCCTATTGGTTTTCTTTATGTACAGTTAATGGTTTCTTTTGCAGAACAGAAGTTTTTAATTTCATGAAGTCTCTCACTTGTTGATTTTTGTCTTAGTTCCTGTGTGTTTGGAGACTGTTCAGATAATCTTTACCTAGGCCTATTTCAGGGTTTTGGGTTTAACAGCAAAGTCTCTGATGTATTTGGGGTTGAATTTTGTATAAGGAGAGAGGTAGCCGTCAATTTTCTTTCTTCCTGGACACATGAAAGTGTCCAATTTTCACAACACCAATAGTGAAAATGCAGTCTTTCCCCGGTGTGTATGCTTGGCACTTTTGTCAAAAATCAAGTGGCTATAAGTGTGGAAGCTTATATCTGGTTCTGTCATAATATATTTCTTGATGTATCTGCTTTTGTTCCAAAATCAGTTTTCATTATTATAATTCTGTAGTGTAGTTTGATATCCAGTATAGTGATACTTCCAGAAGTGTTTTTGTCACTGAAGATTGTTTTGATTAATCAGGATCTTTTGTTCTTTCATATGAATTTTGAGATTTTTTTTCCAGGCCTGTGAAGAATTGCATTGGGATTTTCATTGGGATTGCACTGAATCTATGTATTGCCTTTTGTAGGATGGTAGGTATTAAATTTACTGATCCAGGCTACTCTTAAATTTTAAATTCACAAAACCATGGGACATAGAGGTGTTGAAAACCACTAAGATTCTAAACTAATTGATATAATTCATTGAATATCTTGGGACCCTTCACTTCTAAGTGCTTAGAATTTATTTCAGTCAAAATATGACATTCTGCTGCAAAGAAGTAAGGACAACTTCTTACCATAAAAATCAATGTTTATATTTTATCAATTTGCCATTGATAGAAATGAAAACCAAAATCCTCAGGTCTTTCACCAACTATCCCACCTAGGCTGGTTTCAAAGTCTTACAAAGATGCATAGAAAGGAAAAAACATTTAAAATGGAATGAATTCAGAGAATAATAAAAAGTTACTGAGTTTGTTACTGAACATGTTTAAAGCTTAGAAAGGCATAAAAACAAAACAAAACAAAAAAAAACAGACCTCAGCTTGGGGTGGTTTTGATGGGTGGGTGGACACGGACTGAAGATCTTGAGGACCAGGCTAGTCCGAATTCCTGTTGTGGTCATCTCCAGCTACATTTGAGTTCAAGAATCTCTGGAAACTCTTCATAGTTTCGGGGAGCTCAAAGTCATTTACAAGAGGGCTGCACCTCTTTGGGCCATCTGTAACAGCTGTCCTCTTCCTCAAGTAGAGGTCTACAGAGGGACGGGTAAAAGAGATACACAAAACCCATGCAGCTGCATTGAGGCACCTTTTCCTCATGGAGGTACTAGTGGTGTGGCAGGGTGATTACAGTCATATGTAGAGGAGTATAGAATTTCTGGAACCATCTCTTCATTCTCAGCAAGCTCAGGTTGAGTCTGGCAAGTCTCATCATTTGGATGGTTGTCCAACTTAAAATGCTTCTCCAGTTTCAGGCATTTGACATATGACCCATGGTCAAAGAATGAGAACTCTAGTTCAGAATAGCTCATCTTGCCTATGAACTACTTTGGTTTTTATGAGGCTGTAATGACACTTATAAAGACATTTTCAGTGATGTTCATTGCGCCATCTTATCTTTAAGCCCCATTCCATCATGTTGATTGACTAAATACTTTGCTCAACACCGATGACATGCACTTGGGAAGTCTCTGTTTCAATCCTCTCCAAACTTCCTACAGTATAAGCCTTTTGAGAATCTCAGTTACTTTAAAGAATGTCTGAAAATATGAACCTATTTAGTGTCTCTAAATGATTAAATTTGAATCACAACATTTGACAAGAGAACCACAAGTATCTTATCTTCTCTTCCTTGCCTCTTCTCAAGGGGACATAATTTATTCTGCTCTAACCTTGATGTTCACTTAATCATTTGGATAACACAGTGACTCTCAAGGTTTCTATGCTGCAAAGATAACATGTGTCCTTTGTAAATGTTTTTTTCATAGGCATACTCTTCCAAGATGTGATAACATTATTCACAGAATTTACAACTAATTAATGTAGAGAAGTTTCTTAGTACTCACAATTTGCAGTAATTAGGCTACATAGCATATATTTATTGTCAAAATGTTTCTATTCAGATTCAGTTGTTTTGCACAAATGAAATAAATGGGAATTATATGGACACATTAATGATATTGCAGGAGGCCTCTTATTCTCCAATGCAGCTGTACAGTCTACATTATCTTTAGTGCTAACAGGAAGTAATGTGTTAATATATTATTTTTTTCTTTAACATTTTTTATTATTATTTCCACTCATACAAACTTAATAGGTACACCAGTTCCCTTCCTCCCTCCTTTTCCCCCTGACCCCCCTGCTTCCCCTCCCCTCACCCCTCCCTCCTCATCCCTCAGTGACTCCCCCCCAATCCCTGGAGAATCCTTTAATGTGCATGCCAGACTCTCCTCTGGGCCTCCTCTCCGATGACATACAAGGACCCAGTGGCATTTCCCTGAACCTTTCCTGTGTTCCCCTTAAGCATAGGAGCACTACTATGGCTGTGAATTCCTTGCCTCCAAGGATCTTGGTACCTTTAGCAAATGTTAGACTTTATGGGGTCAGTAGTGTGTGGGACATTGCGGAGGGCATGTAAAGTCCAATTATGATTGCTTCGGCCCTAATTTGTGTGGAGTATCTTGCATATCATTGCTCCTCCAATCCTTGTGCTCTTACAATCTTACCGCCCCCTCTTCCGCAAATTTCCCTGAGCTTCAGGATGGGGAGAGATTAGGCTGGCCTAGTTCTAGGTGGGTGATATAGAGTCTCTGAAGTTCTGGATTATGGTTTGTTGATTTTCTTTTGCAGTTTTGCTGCTCCTGCAATGCCCTTCACTCCATCCTGATGAGTATTGGATGTCACTCCCTGGCCAGAGATAAAAAGCTGTTAAACTAGAGTCTTGTATAAGAGTATAAGATAGATGTAATAAAACTATTAAACCACAGTGAGGGAGGGCTCAATCACCCATATGCAAAATGGTTACTTCTTATCTGCCAGACTATATGCCCTCCCTTTCTGGTGAGATCACACCCCCTCAGTTGTAAATGATCAGGAACGAAAAGTCTGTGAACTTAACCAGATGTCTCATTGCTTATTTGCAGTCCTTGATGGAGGCCTATTTTCTCTGCTGTTACACGGTCCCCTCTCTCCTTGTTGCTGGTGTGGCCCTCCTACCCCATCCCTCCTGTTCATACTCCTTGCAATTATTGTATTACAGAGATTTATCATCGAGTGTCTCTAGGTGGGCTGGGTGGGTTTGGTACTAGGAGCCACCTATTAGGAAGTACGAACGACGCTTAATTTTCTGGATCTGGGATACTTCACTCAATATAATTATCTCTAATGACATTCATTTCACGGCAAATTCCAGTAATTCATCATTTTTGATGGCTGAGTAGTACTCCATTGTATAGATGTACCACTTTTTCCTTATCCACTCGTCAACTGTTGGACATTTGGGTTGATTGCATGACTTTGCTATTGTAAACAGTGCTGCTATGAACATGGTCGCACTTGTGCTGTCGAGGTGAACCTCTGCTGCATGGGGGTTATTCCCAAAAGTGGAATTGCAGGGTCATATGGCATTTCAATCTTTAATTTCTTTAAGAATCTCCAGACGGCTCGCCAGAGTGGTTGTATGAGCCTGCATTCCCACCAGCAATGTAGGAGAGTTCCCCTCTCTCCACATCCTCTCCAGGATTTGTTGTTGTTTGTATTGTGGATTTTTGCCATCCTGACTGATGTAAGATGATATCTCAGGGAAGTTTTGATTTGCATTTCCCTGATGGCTAAGGAAGTGGAACATTTTTTCAGATATTTGTTAGACATTTTAATTTCTTCCCTAGTAAAGTTTCTTTTAAGTTCCAGGGCCCATTTTTTAATTGGGCCATTGGTTTCCTTGGTGTTTAGTTTTCTAAGTTCTTTGTGCAATCCGGATAATAGATCTCTATCAGATATGTGGTTAGTAAAGATTTTCTCCCATTCTGTGGGTTGCCTTTGAGCTCGTGTTACAATCTCTTTATCTGAACAGAAGCTCTTTAATTTCACAAGATTCCAACGGTTGAGAGTTGGTAGCAGTGACTGTGCCATTGGATGTCTGTTTAGGAACTGTTGGCCTAGCCCAATCAACTAGAGGGAATTTCCTACCCTTTCAACTATGGTTTTTATAGTCTCTAGCCTTAAATCAAGGTCCTTGATCCATTTGGAATTAAGTCTTGTACAAAGTGACAAGTATGGGTCCAGTTTTAATCTTCTACATGTGAAGATCCAGTTTTGCCAGCACCATTTGTTGAAGATGCTGTTCTTCTTCCATTGAATTCTTTGGGCCCCTTTGTCAAAGACCAAATGGCTGTAATTTTGTGGGCTTATATCTGGGTCTTCAATCCTTATCCATTGATCTGTGTGTCTATTTTAGAGCCATTACCAGGCTGTTTTTATAACTATGGATTTGCAATATAGACTAAGGTTCGGTATGGTAATACCTCCAGCAGTGTTTTTGTTACTCAGGATTGTCTTTGCTATCCTGGGTCTTTTGTGCCTCCATATGAATTTTGAGATTGTTTGGTGAACTTCTTTAAAGAATTGCTTTGGGATTTTGATTGGTATAACACTGAATCTGTATATTGCCTTTGGTAGGATGGTCATTTTTGCGATGTTGATTCTGCCAATCCAGGAACATGGGATGTCTTTCCACATTTTGGTGTCTTCTGCAATTTCATTCTTTAGGGTTTTAAAGTTTCATTGTAAAGGTCTTTTACCTCCTTGGTTAGGTTTATACCAAGGTATTTCATCTTTTTAGGGGGTATAGTAAATGGGATTGTTTCTCTCAGGGCTTTTTCACTTCTTTCATTCTGGGCATATAGAAAGGCCTCTGATTTTTGTACATTTAGTTTGTATCTGCCACCCTACTGAACTTCTCAATTAGTTCCAGGAGCTTCCTGGTGGAGTTTTTGGGATCCCTCAGGTATAAGATGATGTCATCTGCAAATAGGGATAGCTTGACTTCTTCCTTGTGTATTTTCTCTTGTTTGTTGTGTTGTGGATATCCAGCTTTAGGCCGTGGTGGTCTAATTGGGCACAAGCTACAATTTCAACTTTTTTGTATTTGTGTAGATTCATTTTGTGGCCCAATATGTGATCTATTTTGGAAAAAGTTCCGTGTGCTGCTGTGAAAAATGTGTATTCTTTGGTGCGTGGGTGAAAAGTTCGATAGAAATCTGTAAGGTCCATTTCTTTCAGGGTTTTATTAAGTTCCAAAGTGTCTCTGTTAAGCTTTTGACCTGTTGATCTATCCCATGTTGAGATGACGGTGTTGAAATCCCCAAGAATTATTGTGTGGGGGTTGATTTCTCGCTTTAGATGCTGTAGGATTTTCTTAATGAATGTGGAGGGGCCCGTATTGGTTGCATAAATGTTCAGTATTGTGAAGTCTTCCTGGTGAATTGTACCCGTGACAAAAATATAGTATCCATCTGTGTCTCTTATGCTTTTTTTGGGTTTGAAGTCTACATTATCTGAGAGCATAATGGCTATCCTTGCCTGTTTCCTAGTTCCATTAGCTTGCAGAATTTTGGACCAGCCTTTCATTTTTAGGATGTGCCTATCTTTTGTGGTGAGATGAGTTTCCTGAAGGCAGCAGATTGATGGGTCGTGATTTTTAATCCAAGTTTGTAATCTATGTCTCTTAATCGGTGAGTTAATACCATTGGCATTTAATGTTATAATGGAGAAATTCTTTTTAATTCTGGACATTTTTTATGTTTAGTGAATTTCATAAGCTTATTATTTTACATTTATGTTTTTGTGGTATTTTACTACCCTTCTGTCCTCCTGGATACGGTTGTTTTTTCCTTCAAGTTTACGTATCATTTGTAGCATTTTTTGAAGGCCTGGTTTGGTAGACATGTATCCCTTCAAGTTGACTTTGTGCTGGAAAGCTTTTCTTTCTCCCTCGATCATGACAGATAGTTTTGCCGGGTATATCAGTCTGGGTTGGCATTTTTGCTCATTTAATACTTGAAGTACGTCTCTCCAAGCTCTTCTTGCTTTTACTGTTTCCATTGAGAAGTCATTTGTTATTTTAATAGGTTTGCCTTTAAAAGTGACTTGCTTTTTTTCTCTTGAAGCTCTCAGAACCTTTCCTTTGTCTTGAATGTGGAGTGTTTTGACTATTATTTGCCATGGCAATTTTCTATTTTGGTCATATCTGTTTGGAGTACAAAATGCCTCTTGTATTTGGATGGGCCTCTCATTCTTCAGTTGAGGGAAGTTTTCATTTATGATAATTTGAAAAATTTCCTCAGGTGTGGTATTTTGAGATTCTTGTTCTGGTATTCCATGAAGGCGCATGTTAGGCTTCTTCAGGGTGTCCCATATATCTTGAATGTTCCTCTCAAGTATCTTTTTGGCTTTAACAATCTCTTCCATTGAGCTGGTTAATTCTCCCACTTTGTCTTCAAGATCTGAAATTCTATTTTCTGCTTCATTGGTTCTACCAATAAGACTCTCTATTGAGCTTTGGGTTGAAGATAACTTGTCTTTTAGTTCAATTTTAAACTCTGCTTGAGTCTGTTTTAACTGCTCTATATCTATTTTTGTTTCTTGAACTGTTTTTCTCAACTCCTCCAATTGCGTGTTGTGTTCCTCTTCAAAGTGGTTGATGTGGTTGTTTAACTCCACTTGGATTTCCTCTTTCATAGTATTAATCATGGTAATGATCATACTTTGAAAGTGGTTGTCTTGGGTCTGACTTTCTTGGCTGTTTTCTGTGAATTTGTTCTGGTTGGAATCCATCCTTAAGGGGTTAATTCTTTCAGCGGGAGATTGGTCTCCCTGGGTTTTGTTTCTCATGGATCTGTACTTTGACTTGGGCATTGTTGTTTTGTCTTCTAGGGCTTTTCAATTTCTGTGTGTTTTTGACTGAGCTGATTTAGTTGGTATTACTACACTTGGGCAGTTGTTACTAGTGCTTGCCTTGGTTTTGAGTATGTTTGTCTTTTGTTATTGTTATTTCCTAGTTGAGGCTAGTAGGCTGTTAGTACATCAGTTAAGTCAGGTTAAGTAGACATGGGGTGAATATTAGTATGGTAGTGCACTTTTACGATGTAGTATTTTTGTGATATGTGAGGGTGAATGGTATATTCCCTGTAGTTGTATGTGTTTTTTGGGGTGGCTGTATGGAAAAGTTAAACTACAGTGATTGATATTAGAAAGGGACACTTAGGTGAAAAAAGAAAAAAAAAGGAGGTTTACTTATCTTTGGGCTGGATGTGAAAAATCTCTCCCATGTGATAGGATGATTTTAGAGGTTTTCAGATGTATGACCTTTGACCCTTAGAACTTTGCTTGAGTTTTCTTTGGACTCTATTGAATTGTGAGTAACAGTGTGTCTTCTGTAGACCATGTGCGTGGATCTCCAGTGGGCCAGAGAGGCAGAGGGGCTGATGTTGGCAGAATTCTTCACTGGGGCCTGGGACTTGGCTTAGTGGCCCTCCCAAGCTCCAGGGATGGAGGAATGTGAGCGAGTCCTGTCCCGTTGTTCGGACAGGCGGGCGGGAGGAAGAAAGGGTGTTTGGGTCCTGGGGCGCTGCCCTGGCTAAAGCCGGGGGCAGCCTGGGGCGTGCCTCTGGGACATGGGGCCTAGGCGGTCTCACTCACCTGGGGATGGCAGCGCGGGCAAAGGCAGCGCGGGAGGGAAGAAAAATCTGTGTTAATATATCATTGACAAAAATCCATTTAACACTTCATACTGATCATCCTTTGACACTCTAATAATGTCCTGGAATTGTGATTTTGATATGCATCCTCCCAGTTGTCAATAGTTTAGTTAACTATTACGTGTGCTTGTTTACCACTATTGGCAATGTATATTACAATGTCTGTATTTTCTAATGAGTGTGCATTATTATAATGAATTGATAAGAATCCATAAGATTCATAAGAAATTCTAGATGCACTTTTTGTTACAAGCATACATTGAAACTAATTCACATTTGATGAATTGGATATTCTTCCTAATTGTATCTATTGAAGATAAAAGAAAAAGTTTTAGCTTGATATATTTCAATTTATACATTTTTTATACATGGCTTGTGACTTTTATGAATTATTTAAGAAATATTTTCCAGTACAAGTAAACAAAGATATTTTCTGCCACAAGATTTTACAATCTTTTAAAGTCAAAGCCAATGGTTCATTATAAGCTAATTATGTGTTGATTTTGTTCTCAAAAGGACAAAAAATTTTAGTTAAATCTTTCTTCCAATCTTTGAATTCCTATGACATTTATGTTGAATAAAACCATTCAAATTATATGGGTCAGTAAATATATAAGGAGAGGGAAGTAAAGGGATAGGACTTAATAAGAGTAAGGGAGAAAGTAAAAAGAAAAGGTTAGTATCTCAGGGGAGAAAGAGCAATGGACGTCCTCATCAAGCTGTCAACTCTGCAAGCTACAGCAACTCTGATAAGGAGACTCCAGAGAAGCAGCAGTAGTAGGTAAGACTCATGGGTGATCAATTTCTCTTTGAATGAGTTCTAAATACCCACTTGCTCTCAGAGAACACATGCTGATACTGTAAACCTATTTAAACAACAGTAGAAAGGAAGAAAATAGACTCTAGACAGAAACAGATGTCTTAGTGTTAACTATAAAAGCTTGATAGTAAACTACCATCTAACCACTTCATGTCTAACATTTAGGTAAGAGAAACCTTTAGCACTCAAATAACATGTACCATATTGCAATGGTGAGACAGAAAACCATAACTGGACAGAATGAGAAATATTGGTGATCCTTTAATGCTCAGTCCTAATCAGGTCATCAAAATCTTTCCCCACTCCAGGACTCGAGGATCTTTGCAGAAGAGGGGGAGGTAAGATTGTTAGAGTTTAAAGGTTGGGAAGTACACTCTCCACCATGACACTCCAGCTAGGACAACATTGTTGGATCCAGGAATTAAATCTCATATCTACACACTGGTCAACATATCCATATTTCACCACGGACTAGTGAGGATCTCAGGAGAAAAAAAACAACACTTGGAGAGTGTCTCAGGGGCAGATGATGAAAAGGGAAGAGGAACCTCTCCACTTGTGAATTTGCCTGCTGAGGGGGCAGGAGGATGAAAGCATATGGCTGGATTAGTGAAGGGAGGGGAAGGTGGATGCAAAGGGAATGGAAGAAGATTCAAGGGCTCAGGGCAAGGGCATAAACTCATTTTGTTTGTATATGAAAAATACTCATTTAAAGCAAACAAAATATAAAATATAAAAATGTAAAACATGGGCTGGTATGCTTCTAGAGTCTATTCAGGTGCTTTTATATTTGTATTTGCTTTCTCACTATTTGAATGATTAACGATTTATTTAAAAGGAGTGGTCTGATGGTAGTAGATCAATCTCATTGCAGTGAGCTCCTGAACATACCAGATGACCTGACTAGTCTTGGTCTGCAGTAGGCCTCCCCACATTTAGGCTCATATAGTCAGTCATAAACCCCCTTTTCCTGCAAGGTTCCTGGGCTTTGAAATAAGGAAAGATTTCAATAGTCTAATTAGGACTGACCATTTCAGTGTTCCTAATATTCCACACTTTGGCCAATTGAGGTTTTCTGACTCACTAATCTTCCATTACAGTAGAGTACATCTTGATTGAGTGCTGAAAGCTTTTCTTATGTAAAGATATACTTAAGTGTTTGGATGGTAGTTTACTATCAAGTATTTATAATCAACACTCAGGCATCTATTCCTGTCTAATGTCTATTCTCTCCCCTTCCACTATTGTTTGGAGAGATTTACAGTACAAGATATCTTTTCTCTGTCAATGATATACATATGCAGAGGGACAAGAGGCCAGGAGGGGCATGGCTGGATTGGTGAAGAACAGGAAAGGTGGAAGAGGAGGGAAGTGGGAAGAGTGGGGATGGGTGAAGGACATAAATTCATTGTGTTTATAGATGAAAAATCTTCAATCGAAAAAGAAGTCTTGAAATTGCATAGTCCAAGAAGTCTTTTAAAATGTCTTTTAGGCTATTTGGATCATTTGCATTTTCATAAAGTCTTAGAATCAGTTTATTAGTTTCTTTTTTATTATTATTATTATTTCTGCTCATTCAAACTTAACAGGTACACTGATCCTCTCCCTCCCTCCACCTCCCCTGACCCCCCTGCTCGCCCCTCCCTTCTCCATCCCCCAGTGCCTCCCCCCAGTGGCTCCCCCCCCAATCCCCGGAGCAACCTTTAATGTGCATGCCAAACTCTCCTCTGGGTCCTCCTCTCCAATGAGGTGCAAGGACCCAGGGGCATTTCCCAGAACCCTTTCCTGTGTTCCTCTTAAGCTTAGGAACAGTACTGTGACTGTCAGTCCCTAGCTTCCAAGGATCCTAGTGCCTTTAGTCCATGCTAGACTTTGTGGGGTCAATAATGTGTTGAACATAGTGCAGGTCATAGTTTATTAGTTTCTTATGCAATGTCTGTGGTAATGGTCTTAGTTATTGCTTCAATATTTTCAGTTCATTCAGTGCTATGCAATTCATAGGTTGATCTCTGATAATGATGGATTTTTAATGTATTTTAAAAAAAAAACAAGATATCCGATTTTAATGGTATTTAATATAATTCAACAATGTTCTGCAGGTTTTAGTAGTTGAAATTTGCATGTACCTTGCTAACTCATTTCTAAGAATTTTACTCATTTATTTTATTAAAAATAAAATGTGAATTTTCATGTTTTATGTTGTCCTATACTACTTTAACATATGCACACTAGAACATAGATGAAGTAGCTGTTTTAATATACTTTTCAGCAATCTATGTTATATTTGGATCAATTATGAATTGTATTTTATTAAAATGTTGGGCTGTGTTATATCATCTACTTATCTATATATTTAATACTTTAGACTACATATCAGACCATACAGATTTTCTTCTGGGTGCTAGATAGTTGCACATGGTCTAAATATTCTTGAATTTTGGGAGAGATGCTTTGAATTTAGTTGGAAATAATCTATGCTTTCCTGTTAGCTTTTAAGCTTTTAGATAAGGACAGTGTATTATTTTGTCTAACACTTGTTTGCCCTCACATCTGAGACAAGGGCCTTCTGAGTGCTGCAGTCAATGTCCCATGAAATATGAGGATTTTCCACTCTGACTTTGGAGAAAGACATTATTCTTGGTAATTGTTGTGCTGGAAATTTTTCCCTCTTTAATCCTTTCAGGTCACTCTTGTTATTCTGTTATCTGAAAATGTGTTTACTTTGACTTCTTTCTTGAATATTTTCATAGTATTCTAAGTACACAATTTTCTTTAAACACATAATGATATTTTTTTGTATATCCTTTTGCCCACATGGAAAATGATGAGACATGACATTCTCATTTTTACTTGTGTTTATAAAATTAATAATTTCTTTCACATGCTTTTATGTTTTCCAGGTAATGTACTTCACCCTGATTTTCATCAGAACTCTTCTCTCAATTTATTTTAAAATGGGATGTGACTTTCAGCCATACTTCTCATCCTCTAGGGAAAGGAGAATGGCACAAATAAATGAACAGCAAAGCCTATGATCAAATTGTCTATGCCTGACTAGTAAAACCCACTAAAATTCAAGTCCAAGAAACTTCTGGATAATAACACACATGGAGGCTCCTGAGGCTGGTATCTCTAAGGGGTCATGGAAATCTTTCTTTATCACTTCTCTCTTATGTCAGTCTGTATATCTTTTCCCCCCAACTGTCCTAAAAAATGATTCTCTTAGTTCTACTAGATGTTCTGACAAACCTATTAAAGTTGTATATGGGAACCTTTACTGACCAGGACCACAACCTAAAAAGTTCATGATAGGAGTCTCTGGTGGGGATTTGATTGGTTCTAAACTGTGGATAGGTTTGTAGGAGCTCAACATTTAGTGTTTGATGGTATCTCCAGGGTGATGACCTCAGGATTGGATTAGAACCTGTTAAGTTTGTGTATCTGAAGACTCTCCCAGTTTGTGCTGTGTTAAGAGTCTTCCTGCATCTTTCTGAGAAGTAATCTCTTGATACTCAGAGTAAAGTAGGGGATAAAACATTATTATTTCATTACACACACTAATGAGTGTTTGAAAAAAAAGAATCAAAACAAAACTCTTTACCTATAAAATAATAAGTACAAAAGCATTCAACAAAATGGTAAAACAAGAAAGTTTACTTTTGTAATTCACACAAGCCATCAATCTCTGAAAATGTAATAATTTCCAAAATCAAGGAATATAAAAGTGCATTCCTTCACCATCTATATCTGGCATTGTGTTCAGGTTTACTTTTAACAAGAAAAGTAAAAAATGTATATTAGAAACTAAGCAGGAAAGATATTCTTACCCTCATGACATAATATTTCTATGAAAATACTAAGTTTACTAAATAAGAATTACTATGAGACCTTCATGCAGAAAATTAGGAAACATTGTTTAATATGAAAAAGATTCATTTGAATACCAAACATTGTAATGATGATTATTCTTGTTTATAATAATCAGCAAATAACATTTTAAATATCAAGTATTTTATAATGATTCCAAATACTTATGCTAGGAAGAAATAATTGCTAAAAATTTTTGAATAATAAGAACTTGGAAATACCTCAGTGAGTATGAAAATAGTTATATACAACTGTAAATATACTGGTAATAATCCATCTACATACTGTGAATATGAATATTGTTAGTGTATGAATGACACTGTAATAAAGATTTTATGAAAAAGATTGTCTGATGAGTATGTCCTGTTGGAATTGGCTTATTTCTGTTACAAGCATTTTTCTGTGATACATCTAAAGTATTTCCTATTTAATTGCATACTTACTTAGGTTCAAATTTGGAAAATATTATTTCTTTTGCATACTTATATAGAGTAAATTAGAATTACTCTGCTAACACTTTATTTGAAATTTTATTGTTCTGATAACATCTCTCTTACAAATATCTTTGTTTAGTATTCACTGCTTATTTCTTATTCTTCATTTTTGAGTGACTCATTTTACCCTATCAGCTGCATTTTTCTATGTGTATTTTATTTATTTACTCTGTGTGTGTTGTGTGTGTGTGTGTGTGTGTGTGTGTTTCTCAGAGGGTACATTGTGTTCCTGTGAAGGACCAAGGGTGAATTTGGAAATCATTTTGAATTGCTTCTACCTCCTTGTTGCTTCCCTCTGGGATTTCCAAGACTCTGCCCACCACAGCTAAAGTGTAGACCTTTTCTGTTTCTGTCTTACATTTTAACATGGCACCTGGGATCTGAATTCAGGACCTTCTACTTAGGAGGCATAGTCTTAACTACTGAGCCATCTCTCCTGCCCTCAGTTGTATTTTCTATCTGGTCAGATATTGCTAATATTATGAGTCATTTAATCCCTGAAGGAAGCACTGTTTTATTTATACTGACTAGATCTCATTCATTTGTTTTTCGTTTTTCCCAAATTACCTTTTCAATTCTCATTTCTGAGACAGCATTTGTATCATATATTATTTATAAAATAGGTAAATAATTGGTACACCTAAAACCTTTCCACTTAATGGCCTTGGCCCTGTGACTCTACTCAACAGGTCCCACATTCCATGCCACTGACCTTCTTGCTTTCCTAGTCTTTAGCTAGCACAACATCGTCTTCCATAGTCTTTATTTTACAGGAAGCATAAATTGTTAGACATGTTTTCTTTAATTATTTTCAAGATTTATTTATGATAGAAAAAGAACAACTTTAATCTGAATATTAGTTAGGTACACTGCCAAGTGTGAGTTAAACAAGGTTTGCTTCCTGAACAATTACTATCTAGTCGCTGTTGAACTCATTCCTAATACTCAGTAAAGCTGAAATTCACATAAAAAATACCACTTCACCCTGTCACTTTCAAAATTATCTTCTGGTTCTCTATTTTGGTCTTTGTGAGTTGAGCTTCGTGTACTTATCATGCCTGAGCATGCAATTGATGAGGTGCCATCTGAAATCAAAATGCAATTTTATCACCAAATTTCTTTGAATTAATGTCTCTAGTTATTTTGAAAAAATGGAGAGATCCATGTGCTACACTAGTGACTTCTGTGCCACTGATTCATTGTCTATATTGTAAATGGCAATACATTAAATATTCATGCCCTTGCATCAGCAGTGACGAGACAGTCATTTATAGTATCTAACTCCTGTGACTATGATTGACTGAGACTTCACTGTAAATTCCTCATCTTCTTATTCTACTAGATTTCAAGTTCTAGAATAGTGAGTGGTTTTCTATTCATATAAAAAAAACAGTTTAGATACAATTTGTAGCAATACCTGTAATTTTGAGCTCAAAGTAAGTTAACAATAGATAGAATATGGGTCATTTTTCCCATTGTAGCCCATATGCATAAATTATCTTGGATTCCCAACTGGAAGTTGATCTTTGATTTTTAAACTATTTTTCTTCTGATAATAAAATTGTCTCCAAATTGATTATTTTTCAATGATCTACTGCACATATATTTAACATCAGTGAACCTTGTGTGAGAGAAAGCTCACATTTGTCTACTTATTTGTACAGAATTACATAAACTCTATAACATTTATTTAAGCAAAATTACTAAAATCATTTACTTTTTTAAAAGAAAGAAAACTTTGTTTTGAATATCAAACATGATTTTTAGTTTTAGTCATTTGCTGATATTGTATTTTTTTCTCAAATAACCCAGTGTTTCATTAAATTTATATTTGACTTACACAGCGGAAATGTCAAACATAATGTTCCCACTAAAGTAAGTGTACATATTTTTAATTTATTTTTTCCACTCATACAAACTTGATAGGTACTCCATTCCCCTCTCTTACTCCACCCCTCCCTGGATCCCCTTGATCCCTCCCCCCTTTTCCCCTTCCTTTCCCCCCTACTTCCCTTTCTCCCATTCCCCCCACCCCCATTCCTGGAGCATCCTTTAGTGTGCATGTCAAACTTCCCTCTGAGTCCTCCTCTCTGATGAGGTGTAAGGACTCAGTAGCATTGCCTAGAGCTCTTTCTTGTGTTCCCCTTTAGTATATGAACACTATTGTGGCTATTAATCCCTTGCCACTAAGGATCTTATAGCCTGTGATCCATGCTAGACGTTGGGGGGTCAATGACATGTTGGTCATTGCACAGATCATGCAAAATCTTATTATGATTACTTTGCCCTAATGTGTGTGGAGTATCTTGCATATCGTTGCTCCTCCCCATCTTTAGGCACTTACAATCTTACCACCCTCTCTTCCACAAATTTCCCTGAGCTTTGGAATGGGGAGAGATTAGGTTGACCTAGTTCCTGGTGATTAATGTAGGGTCTCTGATGTTCTGAATTATGGTTATTCTTTTTTTCTTCTTCTTCTTCCAGTCTTGCAACTGGAAGTAAATATATTTTAATTGTCAGAACAAATGCCAATCAGATTGGAAATATATGACTGCTTAACCTTCATACACAAATGTATCCTGAAAAGCTTCCAATTTTCTAGTAAATAATAAGTTGCATCGTAAGTTTATAGTAGAAACAAAAGTATATTTAATTCATAAAAGAGCAATTTTGTACATTTCCTTTTCTACATATTTTTCCTAAGGAGCTTTACATAACAAAATGGCCTTGAAGATTTCCACCAATGTCATTTGTAGACACAAACAGGTCTTCCATCAGCATTAGTCATACTGTGACATTGAAAACACTTTAGCTCCTATAAACATCTTCATTGTATTCATTAAAGTAAAATTCCATTCCTTTTTATTTTTAGTGCCATATGTCCCTACTCTATAACCAAGTATATGACGCAGCAATAGACTCACCCCAAACACACGCTGACTGTTCCTGGATCTTTTCTGACAGAAAGGACAGCATAGAACAGCTGCTTAAATGTAACTACCATCTCTGGAAAATTCTCTCTCTTGGGAATATTGTCTCATGAGAATATTTTATGCAAAGAAATATTGTTTACCTTCAGATGTCTAAAATAACCTAATGTTATAAAAATCTTGCTATAAAACAGTGGATTTTATAAATTTGAAAACCTGTGCTGGAGAAGACTTAAATAGGTACAATTTCATGTGTTTCCTTTCTGTTCAACATGTGTATTTGTCAGATGCCATTGTTTTAAAATACTAAAATGAAAATTCTACCTAAATTTCTTCTTTCTGCTTTTATTTTTATATATATATGCAAGTTGCAGTTTTCCTGTATGTAATCAACACATTAATGGTCAAACAGCTTATGTTAACAAGGAAATTTTTATTCTTCCTTACAGTTCTCTGTTATGGCTCTTAATCCAGCTTGACAGAAAAATTCATATTAACAGCAGGAGTCAAGGGAACTGGCCATATTATATTCCCTTATCCATGGAGTTTGATGACAAATCTAAATAAACTGCAATTTTATTTAGGTTAAAGTAGAACTAAGCATACAAAATTACTGAAACAGCATCCATCAATCCCCCTTCCCAAGGAATGGTCACACCTTCATGGACTGGCTCTTTCTGTATCAGCTAGGTACTCTCCAGCAGGCCATTCTTCACAGATGAGCCTAGATCTCAGTCTTTCATTGTTAATGACACCTACACAGATAACTCGCACAGTGAACTGTGGGGCATGTGCATGTTGTATGCATGCTTACATGTGAGTGCATGTTTGTACACTGGTGTGTGTACACATGTAGTGGTAGGTTTGCATATGATTTTCATATGGATAGGGGCAGATGTATATGCTTGTATGTGGAAAACCAAGGCTGATATGGAGAATCATGCTCAGTGGTTCTTCCTCTTTACTGTTTTAAGCCTGAGTCACTAATTATACCCAGAACTTGCCAATAAAGCTGGTCTGGCTAGCCAGCATACGCTACATATTTCTATGCTCCAACTTCTGGGTCTAGAATCACAGGCTGACCACTATCTCTGCCTAGCATTTAACTTAACATGAGAGAATCTAAACTCGGGTTCTTCTCCTTGCATGGCAAGAGCTATAACCACTGAGGTATCTCCATAGCCTATAAAAATACCTGAGCATTGAAAGTAGCAAGAAACTGAAAAATGTTACTTATGAATACACAGAAATACTAAAATTCTTTAATGCATTTTAGGGTTTTTCTCACATATACTTTGGTATATTTCTTAGCAATGTATAATTGTGGATTAAATTGCTAAAGGTGATTTTATTTAATATCTACAGCTTGTTTGGAGGCATTTTTTCTGAGAAGTCACATTTCTACTTCATAAGTAAAGTTTATTTATTTATAGTAAATTATGTCATTCTAAAAGCCAGATATTAAATGAAAATGTGTAATTTTTTGGCTTTCAATGTAGTACTTACAAGATTAAAATGATAGATATTTAGTATAATTTGTATTAAGAAGGATCTCTAAAATCATAATTGGTAGTCTTTAGACTACAGGACATCTACAGAAAAGTCTGGAGTTTTCTTTTATATAATACTTGTGAAAACCAGTCTGGTTTACAAACTGCTACATAATCCACTGATACACTTGGCATAGCTTTTAAAAACTAATTTAATGAAAAGACAAGGGAAAATGGTAGAGAAAATGAAAAATAACCAAAACCAACTTTTCTATGTCTCTGCATGATGCTCTTCAAATAAACTGAATGTGGGAAATCTCTGCTAAATCGCCCTGAGGGGAAACCTTTGTTGATTTATGACCATACTAGATACACATTAAAGAAAACGAAATATTGGTATAGGGCACAGATAAATAAGAGTAGAAAATGTTGCACACCAATATTTCTTAGGAAGAATCATGATTAGAAGTCCAAGAACAATCCAACATCTTGAACTATAAAAAATTAGAGTTGCATCCAAACTATCAAGCAGAGAGCAAGGCACACTCATTCTTCTTGTTTGAAGAAGTGGATTTGGGCAAGCTCTATAAAAACCTTTAAATAAAGGAGCTGAAGGGGCATGCTGGTGTGCAGACATTCCTCTTGGAGGGGAGCTCCTAGATATTGGACAGGACAATCAGCAACACAACAGTCACATCCCTAAATCTGCATCTCCCACATACTCTTTCCATTTAGATCTTTTGGAGGAAAGAAAAATGGAATATACAATGGAAAATGGAAGGTAAAAAGCTAAGAAGAGGCCATGAAAGATAGTAGATCCTTTTCCAGATGTTGAAAAGTTATCAGAGAAGGATGGATCAAACCTAGAACCACAGAATTTAGCAAATTGTTAGACTACAAATAATGATTCATAAATGACTAAATTGTCTATGCACTTTCATGATATTTCTTGTAAAATAAAGAAACTTACTCCTTTATCTAGAGTTATAGTACCTAACCTGGTAGTAACTAGACTTACGTGGGTTTTCAGTGTTTTAAAATAACTCAATTAAAATATATACTCCATTGAAAGATTTTTTTCTGAAAATGAAAATATTTTATAATAAATACATGGTGAGTGCTGGAAAATGGCACAGGTGTTAAAGGCTTTGATTCACAATATAAGAATCTCAGTATCCATTCACAGATACCAAATAAAAATGCAAGGTAGCTGCCTGTAACTCACGTTCTGGAGGACGGACTCTGGGAAACCCAAAAGCGAAGCAAAGGAAATAAGGATGAGTGCTAATATTACTCTTAGGCCTCCACTGTATGCATGCTGAAGTGCCTTCTTGTACACACACAAAGAAGAGAGGAGAAGAGATGAGAAGAGAGAAAAGAGAAAAGAAGAGAGAAAAGAGAAAAGAAGAGAAGAGAAACAAAGACATAAATTTCCGAATATTATTTTAAATAAGTACATTGTTAAGATTTGTGTCCTTGTTCCATTTTCCATTTGAAATACAATGATAGCACTTTTAAGTTACACAAATAGCAGGTCTTGGTTTGCATATGTACTAGAAAGTTCTGTCAACAGGGCAACAGCATTAGAAAGATCATCAAGTACGAATTCTAATCTGTGCTCACTTTTTTTTATAGATTTCCTTTCGATATCTTATAAGCACATAATCAAAGACATATTTGGGTCTTTGTCACAAGAAGGGCTATTTCTATTAAAAATGTTAGAAGATGATTACATAGTATTTTCTCACACTGAGCAATTCGTAAGCAAACAGGTGAGACAGGACACAAGAGTATAAAGCATGCATTTTGCTTATGGACTGAACAAAAGTTAAGCAGTTTCAAATACAAATATCAACTGAATTTTATGCTACATAGAAACATAGGATCTTATGAGCTTCTGTGGTCTCTTAATGGATCATAATCTAGTCATTGTGTCTCCTCTTACTAGAAACTAAGCTTTGAAAATAGCAGACACCGGTGTATTTTGAAGTGATAAACATAAAGATTACTTAGTTTGAAGATCCCAGAAAATGGTTTAACTGATGAGTTAAGCTTTTAATAATATTAGTACTTACATATTTCTAGAAATTCTTAAAACGGTAAGCAATAATAAACATACTTTGTTCTAAAACAGTGCATCTTAAAAATCTTGTACATTATATTTATCAGGGAAAACCTTCCCAAAAAAGACATTTTTAAAGAGCAAAATGGCTTTACCTGAGGAAAAAACACTATGACATTAGTGTTTATATTTGAAATAGAGTTTAATTAATACAAAATGAATTATTGTCATATACTATATATATATATATATATATATATATATATATATATATATATATATATACTGTGTCTCAATCATATCTATACCTTTAAACATAACATGGATTTCTACTTTATGGGTTCAAAACCTGACTATCAGTATGAATAGGAACTCACCTTTTATTTTGAAAGTACTAGTCATGAAAAACTTGAGCAATGAGTAAGAAATTGGCTTTTTATCATGTTAAAATGTACTTTTCACATGTTGAAAGAACAAAGAAGGTAAGTAAATCCTATACATGCTGAGGGGAAATTGCATCTAAAAGAAATTGCAGATAGTCACAAACTAATAGAATCTGATTTTGCCTGTGCATAAGAATCATGAGATGTAGAAAATAAACATTATCATTATGATTCTTTATAGTTTTTTCTCTTTCATTATACCTCTTTGGCTAAGCTGAAGATGATATTTTTTCCCAGTAAAAATAAAAAATACTGCCTTAGGTAACATTTCACAGGTTTACTTTTTGTGGATTGATAAAAATGTGTTAATGCATGGTATTCACTTCTCTCCTGAAAAAATTACACTAAGCTGCTAATTAGCAACAGCACATTTAAAAAGATATGTGTTGTAATGTAATATCATAAAGAATTTTTCATTCCTACCCAATTTTATTACAAATTTTTCTATCTTTTCACGTACTATGACAACCTTGTCTCTGTTCTACTGTGTTTATTGCAACTTAAGAATGCCTAAAGAATTGTCTTGGATATATATTGTTATGTGTATGTTTTTTATCATCTTCTATATTTATTTCTGTATGTGCTAATGTTTATTCTTTCCAAATAAACTAACATACAATCTCAAAAACCATGAGTTACTAATAGATAACCTTCTTAGGACATTAATAGTATATACTTACTAAATGCTTATTAAATGAATGTATGAACACATATTCCTTAACCAATAATCCTAGGTATTAATATACAAAGAAAAGAAGGCTGAAAAACAAAATCTTGATGTATAAATAGGTGATACTAAAGAATTATAAGAAAACATATTTAATATGTGATGTGTACTTCTTTGAGGTACTATAGAATGCCAACTGAACTGATAATCTAAATATTCAGTCTGTAATAAAGCAATTTAATTTTAGTCATTTATTTAGCTAGTCAATGACTATATCTGAGCAGTAGAAAAATCACTTTTGTAAGTTATTTTTGGACAGGATAGTTATTAAAGATGAGTTGGTGATATAATTTTACAAGATATGAAACAATATTATTCTGGGCATGTTTTTCAGTTATTAAAAACAGACTTTAGGAAAATCACATGACATGCTAAAAATTTATTGAAGAAAATTTAATTTTTCTAATTAATGCAGTTCTGATTTTCAGTTACTTAAGTTATTCCATTTGTCTTAGAACAGCAAGACAATTCAGTGATTACTATGATATGAAATCATGAATCAAAAGTTACAGTTCTAAAAGGAAAGTAGCACATGATATTGAAGCTAAATTTATTAGTATAAAGAAAATAAAAGCAAAATTTAGACTTGAATGACACAAGTATCAAAAATACAACTTTGTTGAGAAAATTATTCCTTCTGTAAGGAAATTTCCCTTCAAGGTTCTTATGTTCACAATTTCATTAAATAAATCTTTCTAGTCTTCTTTCTCTCTAGTGTTTCTTTAGCAAACAGTGAATATTCTAATGCACAAACTTGTGATTTTAATCATTTAATAGTCACATGTATGTTTGAGGCATTCATACAAATTGGTACCCTGAATTTCAGAGCAGTTGAACATGTGTGTTTAAAATCAGTTGAACATGTGTGTTTCTTGTATAATTTGTGCACCAGTGGAAATTAGATTGAAGTATGCTTTTCATCTTAAACATTTGCAAATCATCCTTGCCTTAGTATCAATAATATCTTTTAAATTTAATTTTTCATGGTATCCAACAGATTTTTATATTCCTGATGATTCAAGGAGGCAGGGCTTCCAGTGTTGCAGCCTTCCTACTGAGATTTGGAATAGTGGCAGACTCTGAGAGAGGCACAATCGCTGTCTTCTCTTCTATATGTAATCATGAGTCTGGCAGGCTCTGAAGATAGTCCCAATGGTCCTGTATAAACTCATTATGCCATAAAGCAAAAACAAAAGGAATGACCATGGCAAAGGGATTTACATGAAAAAGGGAGAACTGCCTATATCATAAGGACATAAGAAACAAAAGACAATATAATCCAAGCTTTATATTCATGAATGAAGTAGTCAAAAAACACATTAATCAACAAAAATGATGAAAATAATTTTATATAAGAATTTGAAAATCAACCAGAAAAAAATATTAATGTGACTGCTTTTTCAATCATAATTGGACTTTGCATGCCCTGCACAATGTCCAACACACCATTGACCCCACAAAATCTAGCATTTGCTAAAGGCACTAGGATCCTTGGAGGCAAGGGATTGACAGCCACAGTAGAGTTCTTATGCTTAACGGGAACATAGGAAAGGGTTCTGGGAAATGCCACTGGGTCCTTGAACCTCATGGGAGAGGAGGACCCAGAGGAGAGTTTGGCATGCGCATTACAGGATGCTCCAGGGATGGGAGGGGGAGGCACTGGGGGATGGGGAGGGAGGGAGGTGGGGGGTTGAAGGGAGGGAGGGGACCGATGTACCTGTTAAGTTTGTATGAGTGGAAATAATAAAAATAAAAAAAAATGTGAGGGAGAGAGGGGACCGGTGTATCTGTTAGGTTTGTATGAGTGGAAATAATAAAAATAAAAAAAATGTGACTGCTTTTTTTCTCTCATTTCAAAATGGATTCCCACGACTTAAAAGATAAATTTCCAGCTTTGAATTATGGCATGTTGACAAATTGCTCGGCAATTTGGTTCTGTTCATCTATTCTTTTCAATTCATATATGTTGTCATAAGGAACTCGAGATTCTGCCCTCTTACAAATGTTTGTTAGAAAATGATAATGCATACTTTTCCATCTTGGATGCTTTTCAGGCTTAAATGCTACATTATTTTCCTCCTGAAAAACCTCCCTCTACCATTTATCCTTCAGAATCCATCTCACTTGTCACTGCTTCACAGCGGGGAGTTAAAGTTCTGTCTTTTTTCTGAAGACCTGTTGATTTCCTTACATACCTCAATTTTTCTCAATTAATATATTAATATAATTGCTATGGAAATTGTTGAGAGCATTGAAAATAACGTTATCATCTTTTAAAAATTCTATAACCAAGTGACTAACACATAGTTCTCTTCTATAAATTTTTGTCAATTAACCTGAATAAAAATTTCTACCATTTGCAATGTTATCTCTAGACTGAAATATAAAAGCTTTGCTTGCTCTCAGAAAATTGTCACTATGACAAAGGTATATTTTTTTGAAAATGGAAAGATAATGATACAAGTTAGATCAAATTATTAACACCATTCAGCATTTCATTCTTACAATTAGTGTTGTTCTAACATTAAACAAAAGAACTGTTTGGTGTTTTCTATATGGGCATGAAATGCATATTATTGCTACAAATGCTGCCTGTTGGTTTTTCAAGAATTCATTAGTTTATTGATGAAGTGGTAATATTTATACCATAAAGTACATCACATTACTCTTCTGTGTGTGAAGCAAAGTAAATGCCATCAGGCTACAAAGATGTGAGGAAAAACAATATAAAGAAAAACAAAATAAGGGAGAAGATAGGTCCCGAAACCACATGTGAAAAATCATCATGAATTATGTGAATGGCTCTAATTGTACCCAAATGAGGGTAAGGATTTTGTAAAAGAATTTAAGAATATTTGTGATAGTCCATTTAAAAATATACTAGATAATGAATAGAAATAAATGGAAACCAATATCTTAAGGACATTTCAGTTAGGGAATTTTTTTTTAATTTATTCAATTGCGTGTGTGTGTATGTATGTGTGTGTGTGTGTGTATAACCACAGGTGAGTTCGGGAACCACCATGGACCACCTCCAACTCCTCCTTGTTTACTCTGCCCCAGGATTCACAGGCTCTGCCCTACCAGGACCAGAAACGCAGGCTGCCCCCACTTCCACCCCGTGTCTACAAGTGGGGTCCAGGATCTGAATTCAGGACCTTCTGCCTGCAAGTCAGAAGCTTAACCCCTGAGCCACCTCTCCAACCCTCCCAATAAGGGAAAATTTTAAGTAATGTGAGGAAGGATTGTTTTGGCTAATGATTAGGATATAAGGATGGGAACAAGTGGAATTAAAGACACAAAATTGACAGAAGTCATTGATGCATTAGAGACAAATCATACACTAGAACTTTAACTGTTTTAGGAAAAAAATAGTAAACATTAAATTGAAGAAAGAGAAAGAAGACAGATGGTAGATAGATTATAGATAGATAGATAGATGATAGATATAGTAGGTTATAAATTAAATGATAGATAATAGATATAAGGATAGGTATATGATAGGTAGATTAGATTCTAGAGATAAAAAAATAGACATAAGTGTTGATAAATATAGATAAAAGATAGATGATTGAATTAAACTAAATCAACTATACATTATATTTAAATCATTATTGTGTTATTATAGCAACTAGAATTATGGCAGTATCTTATTCTTTATATATATGAGCTAAAATCAGGTTTCTTAAATGAAAGGCTAATTCAGGGAAATTTAATATTTGTCTTGCATGCTAATCAGGAATTAGAATCTAGTCTCAGATATAAAAATGTGTATAGATTGTCAGATCTAGTCATTTACTGTCAATCTATGTTATGATTCAGATGCATTGTCCCTGGGGAAAATATTTCTACTGCTGTCATTGAAAGTGTCTGGTGTCTAGGAACACAAATCATGCCACCAGTCTGTACTATATACATGCAAACATGTTTTCCCTG